>CM059365.1:4320000-5763325 GCA_030370435.1 Auanema freiburgensis
GAAGCGAACGTCATCATCAGCGTTGACGTCGTTCTCGTCATCCTCGTGTCTTACCCATCTAACTTCTGAACTAATTGTTTGTTAAGCGCATTGTGCTTTTCATAGATATTAAATTATAAAATCTCAATCGAATGTTAAGTAACTTTAATGGGTGGAAGAAGCTCTGAAAGAAGCTGAACGAAGACTATGGATTGGCAAATTGCCTCTCTTACTCAGCGATCTTTCCAACGAATAATGATAATCACGTCTAATTTGACATTTCCAGCGACATTTTTGGTCATTTTGATTGCATCTATAAGCTGCAAATCAAATTTTTGATTGACAATTTCAAACTTCATAGCTGAGGTGATGCTTCAGCTACAGAAACTGCTATAGAAAGCTTCTGTATTAGCTGAAAGAGAGGAATGGTTGTCATACCATTGATAGTGAACAAGCTTTTTCCATAATATCGTGACTGAATAATGACAAACCTCATTTACTGTTTCTCAATATGTTCGTTCATGATTCTTCTCCGTTCATCAGCACTGTGAGTGTGCAGGATGACTCCTTACTCTTCCATTTCCTTCAAACAGCGTTCTCATCCGTTTTTCTCTCTTTCTGCTCCGTTTCCTCATGTTTTGAAAACTGATATTTGACAAAGCATGACCACTTTGTTTTTATCGTCGGTGAGCTGTTGTTGAACTACCCGTATACACTGTTCTTTTCCAGTTCACTGATTTTAGATTTTAACAACTAGCCCCATCACCCACGGCTAAAGAGAGAGAGTGTAGAGAAGGTCGCTTCCTTTTCTTTCTATCCCTCTCTATATCTGAATGGTGTTGTTTCTCTTTATCCTATTCTCTACTGTCTCTTTTCTTTTTGCGTCTATATCCTCTCACTTGCACACTTTGTTTCAGTCTCTCTTTGCACGTTTAATAAGGATGTTATCTTATTGGATTTGTTTGTGTAGTTTTGCGTTTGAATTTCTATTGAACATAGTTTTCTGAGGCCTTAACTGCTCTTTTCCAATTCAATTTTTGGATTGTGAAATGAATGGCTTCAGTTTTTGAACCATTTTATGACCCTATCTTACGATAAGCTTCTTATTTTTCATAGCTTATTACTTGTGATAGATCATAAAAACTGCTAAATGGCAATCTTATGTTTCTGAATGACTTATGCTTATTGTCAGACACTTCAGCTTCATATATCAATCTCATTTGATTGCGTCTTACAGAACAGTTAGCATGTTCGTTTGATGCTGTTGATGCAGCAGCAGCAGCAGCAGCAGCATCATTCTAATGTCTAAAGTATGGTAGCAGTAAGTGTAACATACTTTGCCAATTAGAAAATTTGTGAAAGAAATGGAAAAATATTTCCATCAGAGTTATATGAGGTCATCACGAGATCCTGGATGTTCCTCCGTAACCTACTTGTGCGTTGTTCATTCATTCCTGTTGGAAGATGCACTGATCCGTTCTAGCATGTATCTAGAGAAGAGGGCCAGAGCAGACTGCCCGTGCCACACATCATCTGACTAGAAAGTATGCATTCGAAATGTTTCATGTGCTTCTCCCTCGAAAATAGATGTAATCTACTCTGCCTCGCTCTCTCCTTTTTTAGTATCTCACCCTCTGCCATTTTCTCGTTCTCTTTCTTCTCCTTTCTTAATTCTATTTAATTGAAGAATTAAATCAAATTCAAAGTTCACCAACACAATTTAAATGCGAAAATAGTTGTGTTTAAAGCTAAAGTTCCGTCATCGTTTCCAGAATGTTTTGACTGACGTCTAATATGCACAATGAAAGAGTGAGAGATAGGTAGCGAAATGCTGGAAGAAAGCTCATAAAAAACATGTTTATTATAAACAAAATGAGAATCAACATGCTCATATCAGTTAAAGATAATGATGATGATTGCATCGAAACTCTAACACATCACCCTCATACAACACAACTGTTAAAGGATGAGCAATTCATGTTGGCCTTTGTCTTTCTCAACATATTTTGGTAACAAAAGTTTATTTCTTTTAGATTAGACATGCACTCTTCAATTAGTGCGAATGGTTCCAAGCTTCTCTAGTGAACATAGGCAACAACTCATCCTCATGCTTACAATACTTCACTTATCATTCATACTATCTCTCTCTATCTAGAGAGAGAAAGAGAGAGAGAGAGAGAAGCAAGAAGAGGAAGGAGGTGAGGTCATTGAGGATGTGAGCGAGACTGGAAGTGAATATCAGATTATCAAAAGAATATTTCATTTCCATCTCTCATTTCTATCACCTTTAGTGAATGCTGCTAGCGTGTTCTATTATTTAACTTTCATACATTCTCAGAAAGATTGAGGAAGGCGAAAGAATTCATTTGTATCATCTACTTGCTTAAACTATTGTTAATGTGCATTTGATGTTCAATCATTCAAGTTTCTATAAGTTGCTGACTGTTGTGAATACAGATAGATGAGCTCATTGAAGGCTCAAGAGAAGTTGGGAATGAGAATTACCGAATGGAGTTAAAGCATTTGTGTGTATCCTCCATATACGTACGGACGAACACCATTGAAGAAGAGATTGCTGTAGTTATAGCGATGGCCAACCAAATATTTTGAAGCAACAACAGCCGCACGCACGTATATAGTGAATCAAGCCCCCTTCATTACAGCATTTCTCTTCTTACTTTATTTCTATTTTTTGCCTGTTTCTCCTCTTTTATCTATTCATCGTTAATGCTATTTTTTGGTCAGTTTCTCTCATTTTATTATATGATCTAGTAATACTTATTTTCTTGTGGCTCGTCCCTCTCTCTCTTTTCCTCTATCTTACATATGCATATACAGCTATTCTCCCTCTGTTCCAATACCCCCCCCCCCCTCTCAAACCTAGTCAACTCAACTATGGCGCTTTGAACCAATAAAGTTCTCAATAATGACAATTACATGCTTTCAAGCTTAGTAGAGGTTCTTCTTCTCTTTCCACTTCTACCTCCTCTCTTCTTTATATTATGTGGTTGATTCTTAGAATAATTTTGAGATTCAACTTGCTTCTCTTCATTGTCAACTTTCATTAATTCTACTTCACATCTTATATATTCATCTCTAATTCATCTGATAGATAGTAAAAAGGAAGAAGTTGAGAGATACAACTTTGATTTGCCTTTTTTGGACGTTTCATCCATCTCAATGCATTGTATCCATCAGTAATGCATGACATTTCCCTGAACTTGCCAATGCTTGAGTATTGAACCGAAAAGATTTTCATTCATTCATCCTATATTGTTTTATGAAAATTCACTTTTGAACTTAAACAACTTTCAGTCGCTAGCTGCTTTATGGGTCAAACTGCCGGGGAGCTATCAGCAATTGTCGGATGCAACTCGCGAGTTTGAGCCCGGAAGTGCATATATGACCTTTCTGCAACACTTGCCTGACCGGGCTGCTTCAACAAACTCATTACTTAGGTAAGATCAATCTCCAGCTATCCACAGCATATCTTTCATGTGTATTCAGTGGTTGCATTCCATTTCAGCTCATTTAACCTCTTATCATTCTCCCCTATCTCTCTTAATTCATTTTTCAACAAACCCTCAGTACTATACTCTAATGATGTTGTTGTGATTGTAGATCGGATCGTAGTGTAGACGAAGGAGTATCTTGTGATGGATCTTCTGTAGCATCATTACGTCGAAATGCTTTAAACCCTGATGATGAAGGCACCATACCAGACACCAAGAGACATAAGAAAACAAGCACAGGTATGTCATACTTTCAATTTATCCCATTTTCTATAACTAATATGTGAATGCTTATCAAATATAGTTATCTACATCGTGATTTGCAAGACTATAGAAGGATTGTTTTGTCCTTCTCAACTTATGTCTCATGCTCAACCTCTTGATTATTCATAGCCATTTCAGCTGGCCGTCTGTTTGATTCAACCGACTTATCAGATTCAGCCCATACTCATTGTGTTCAGCGTACTGTTCAACCTTCCAAATGTGCTCACTGCGATCGTCTTTCTATTGTCTTTACAGTTCAATGTATAGATTGTCAACAACAATGGCATCGTTCATGCTTCCCAAAGGTCTCTTTTACTTCCTTTTTTATGACATTTATTTCTTCATTCTCTCTATATCATATCCTATCTCAACATTCACATTAACAGACTTCGATTAGCTGTGGCCAGACACTACGAGCAACTGCAGATCGTCGAATGAGTATCTTTGGAGTATCACTTAAAGGCCATTTGGAAATGCAAAAACGGTCAATACCATTAATCCTAGAAAGTACTATTCACGAGCTTCAGAAAAGAGGAATGCGTGTTAAGGTTAGGCTTTTCTATTTTCTTTCATTCTCTCTCTCTCTCTCTCTCTCTCTCTCTCTCTCTCTCTCTCTTTATAAACTAAATTTTGATTCGGACTACTCATTTTCCAGGGAATATATCGCACTTGCGGAGTTAAATCGAAAATAGAAGAAATTTGTGAGCTTTTTGAGCGATGCACTTCAGAAGAGCAAATTGATTTATCAAATGTTCATCCAATGAATCTTGCATCAGTTATTAAGTTATACTTACGGAAACTTCCTGAGCCATTGCTTACATTTGATTTATACAGTGAATTTGCACGAATTGGATCGGTAGACAATATGAAAAAGTATCAAAATGTTGCAAACCTATTTGCAGGCTAAACTAGACAATGATGAGAGCTGCTTCGAAAGCTTGAGATGCCTGATACATAGGCTACCCAGTCAAAACTATGAAACTCTTAAGTATTTCCTTCTGCATTTGAATCGTGTTACATGGTATAGATATCATAAACATCATGGTTAAATGAATTATTCAGGTTCCAAGAGAGCAATCTGATGTGTTGCTCAAATCTGTCAACAGTTGTAGCACCATCTCTTATATGGCCACCACCCGTTGATTCAACTGTGGATCATTCTGTTTACTTACAACAAGCTCAACATACCAACTCAGCTGTTCTGATACTGATTAAGAATGCTTATGTAAGTTAGAAAACTTGATGTTCGTGAATAACATGCGTTTTCAGAGAATATTCTCAGTAGACAGAGATGACGATTGGAGATGTTTCTTCGAGAAGTATCAGATCGATGAACCTCCAAAAGAAATTATTGATGATGATGGTGGAAATGAATCGGAGGATGAGCATGATGACGAAGACGATGAAGAAGAAGAAGAAGACGGTCTGGTTGATGACGAACCAATGTTTATTCCTCAGCCTCCTACCCCTGACTTGCTAAAGAATACAAGGAAGTCCCAAGAGAAATGTAAGACGCAATCGCATGATATAAAAGAGAGCCATTCAATAGGTGCTCCTTCATCTGTAACGACAGGATCTATTTCGGATCCATGGCAAAGCAGTCCAGAAGAGAAGCCACGGCGAAATGATCAACGTAAGAAGATGAAAGACAAAAGACGAAGTTATACAACCAGTATACTGATATCTCCAACAGTCAATAGAAGTAATGGTCATCCTCCAACACTCAATAATAATAATGATAAACAGAAGTAAGTTAGATATTGTGTAAGGAGTATGATGCATGTGCATGTTTCAGACCTATATTGGAGAATACTATCTGCTCGGGTGAAGTTACGTTAGAGATATCCAAGGTGAGTAGAAGTTATCTCCAAAGCTTTCGTAATCTCCTCCTGCTCTTCTATCCTCAATCCATCTATGACGGATTTATTTTGCTATCCTTAACGAATGAATGTTCCTTTGAGGTTCTCATTTTACTATTTGCAGGGTCAGTTTTTTGTTGATAGGAAACGGGATGGGCGACAGTTAGTTAGGCGACAGTCTAACAAAGAATATTCATCGTTTAATAAGGATGTAGATAAGTATGGAGCAGATGCTGGAAATATAATAAGCGTTCATAACGTGGGCGACTTATTCCCGGGAACAGATCATGACGTCTCGTATGTGTAGCTTCGTTGAAACTCTTTTAATATTTCAAATGATGAACATGCTCTTGTTATCTTTATTTCTTTCTGCATAGTTTCGTTCTCATATCTTACATTTTCATTTTTTCATTAGGGTTCATCTGCTACTCTCTTCCACTCTCTTTCTCCCAACAATTCCATTACGTTTGTCTCACGCTCTCTATGCTTCTTGCTGATCTAGTCCTTTCACATCATATAACATTCAATACTCAATTCCATCTTAAAGCTAATATGCATAATATTCTGTTTTGTGTTATCCAAGATGAACATACTTCTATATGGCTGCCGACCTCCCTGTCATAATCGTTTCATGAACCCCCCTCTCCCTATTATTCGTTTTAATAATTTCTTTTATCAGATCCATGGGTACAACTAGCTCCTTACTCTTCGTTTACTTTTTTTTATGTACGTTAACAGGTTTCTTGCCAAACTTTATTTTTTCTACTTTTTTTTTCCTAAAATCGATAGTGCAAGCTTTGAAAGCTTAACTATTTAGGATTACAAGTTTGTACATACATACCAAAGACAAATGTATAAATGTTCCTTTCCTACAACTCAGCAAATTACAAACGAGCAATCCATAGAATTATAAGTTTAATACGTATTATCATCATTTAATCGAGTTCGCGAAAAATTATAAACACTGCACTGTGTTTAGTATACATTCTCGTTTGCTGTGCAATCTTATAGTCAACGTGGGTTATGTCTACTAGTATAGCTTTCCTTTTTCCTGGGGGCAAGGATGCCCGGATATAATGATTTAGATTTGTATCAAATTATCAAATCAATCGGCTCCATGAAGTCATGATACTCTCAAAATTTCATCAGAATGCTAAGTAACTTGAATGAATGAAAAAAGAACTGAGTGAAGCTAGAAGAAAACAAACGATTGTTCCTTCTATTTCAGAAATAAAATTGTTTCTCTCTTTGTTTGTTTTCTTTTCTTTGATTTGGAATCTTTAATGTTTTTTATGAAAAGAGCTATTGATTAGCTTTCGATTAAAAAAAATGATTTTTGAAATTGGTTCATTCTGCGCCGAGTTAGGACGTTTTCTCCTTATGATCATAATGCCCATGCACCACCGCTACACTTTTTTCACGCAGCGCAGGAATGAAATGTGTGAACAACCGTTTAAGCGCGTCAGATAGTTGAAAATGAATGAACCACCGCTATGTTGAGATGTTAAGTTGAAAATGATTTTCTTCTCAGTTTCTCATTTCCCATTCAGCGCCATGTAGTGAGCGGTGTTCATGCCCATTGTTCTAACTGCCATAACTTTTTCGAAATTAATCCGTTTTCAAGCGTCTTTTGAATGATTTGTTCCTCTGTTTGAGATCCATAACATGCTAATCATCTTTCAACTGAGTTCTCACTATTCGCAAAGCCCGTATTCATACTCGTTATTGTAGTTTCGAAGTTACATTAAGCAGCCAGTGTTCAAGTTTTTTGTTTCATTCGAATACTCGATTGCTCCAATTAGGTATTTCCAATTAACTTAGTCACGATACATACCTTATCGGTTCACTCCATTTCATATTTTTCGGGTTCGTCTTCGCATGAACCACTAGTAACTGAATCAAAAAGTAAAAATAGTTCATTCAACTTCTTCGTTTTCACTGGTTTTCTTCAGCTTTTTATTTCTCACAAGTAGTCAAACGAGAAGTACAAGGAATAAGTTCATAGTGGATCTGTTTTTATATATGTAGTTTGGTAATTCAAAAAATGCAAAACTTTACGCTCCTCAATGCACGAATTTCGGGGGACACAAGGACACGAACGATTCCAATGGAAACGAGCGAACCCTTGACAGGAAATACCTTAGAAGGGAATAACCATGTAGGAAAGACGATAGCTTGCGGAATACGATTTACAAGTGACCTAGGGGACGTTTTAAGTCGTGAACCCTGAAACACGACGCTCTGGGTTTCCCCAGGAACTTGAACTTTGGTCTCATGTGTCGTAATCGCGCAATCTACCATTAGACTACGGTTTACATGATATAATTAGTTATTATAATGTATAAGTAATAGGAGTAGTACAAACTACAAATCCTTTCGCATAATCCTGTTGGTTGCGAACAAGGTCTGAGTCACGAAACTTGGGTAGTCGGAGTAACTTTCAGATAAATTGTGTACGACCATACCACGTTGAAAATACGCCATCCCGTCCGATCTGGCAAGTCAAGCAACGTCGGGCCTGGTTAGTACTTGGATCGGAGACGGCTTGGGAATCCCAGGTGTCGTACACTTTTTGATTTTTTTTCCAATTTTTTCATATTGCTCAGTTGTTTTATGCTCTGAGTAAACGTGCTCTCCTGTTCAAAAAAGTTTATCAAAATTGGTTAATTCTACACCGAGTTGTCGCCCTTCTTCTGATCATAATGCTCATGCACCACCGCTACACTTTTTTCACGCAGCGCAGGAATGAAATGTGTGAACAACCGTTTAAGCGCGTCAGATAGTTGAAAATGAATGAACCACCGCTATGTTGAGATGTTAAGTTGAAAATGACTTTCTTCTCAGTTTTTCATTTCCCATTCAGCGCCATGTAGTGAGCGGTGTTCATGCTCAATGTTCTAACTGCCATAACTTTCTCGAAATTAATCCGTTTTCAAGCGTCTTTTGAATGATTTGTTCCTCTGTTTGAGATCCATAACATGCTAATCATCTTTCAACTGAGTTCTCACTATTCGCAAAGCCCGTATTCATACTCGTTATTGTAGTTTCGAAATTAAGTAAAAGCAGCCAGTGTTCAAGTTTTTTGTGTCATTCGAATACTCGAGTGATTCTATTAAGTCTTTTTAATCACACTTTTACCAAAGAAATTGTGTCCTAATCGTGCCAATTATCGATTGTATGTAATATAGTTTAACTCACAGGAGTCAATTAAGATTTCGGTCCAGGACCTATGCCTTGTAATCCTTGATTTCATGTTAACTCATTCCTTGTGTTTATATTTGCTTTAATGTATTCCAATACTGACAGAAACTGATGAGCAACAGATAGAGAGATGGGAAAGAAGGAAAGCTTTCGATGAAGGATTATAGCGAACAGCTCCGAAGAAGTTGAATGATAAGAGGTCAGTGAAAGATCAAAGGTATGTTTAGTGTCTTAGTAATAAGAAGAAATGAAAATAACATGAAAGACAATAACTATATAATCATTATCACAAGTTTCGAGTTTACAGAAAGTCAAGCATTATAACATTTAGGTACTGATACATTATAATATGTGACTCTAATGACTTAAACTATATGTAATCGATAAATATATTTCAAATAAGGAGATATGTAGGATAAAAGCGCGAATGACAGAAAATCTGTTAATAGTATCCCATATATAGTGATTTTCTCTCCATTAATTGGAAAGCAAGTCAAGCTAAGGTAGTTGGTTCGCAACAGATCAATCGTTGAAGATGGTAAAGGGAAGTTCTGAAAGGTCGATTGATAAGGTTAGAGTACAGTGCCTCACTTGAACAAAAAACCTCAATCAGAGAATCATATTCAAACATCTTCATCAGGAAAGTTTTAATGAACATTGGAAACAAGTTAAAACCTGACTACATATAATTCTCCCCTCATTAGCTATTTCCTTGCGAGTAAACATGATCATGGAAAGAATGTAATGAAGAGGCGAACAACAGCAAAAGCCACTAATTATTAACATTTTAAACCATTCGCTCAAACCAATAGTAATCGCAAGTGCTCTCAAAACGCTGATGAATACAATAACCCATCCCGATACTGCATATAAGATTGTACAAAATGTGTTTTGTTGTTAGTTTGATGTTTACACGCATTAAGGTACAGAAGTATCCACACTTGTAGATACGGGTTGATATCGAGATAATTCATAAATCCATTTCTTTAAAACGCAATACATGGGAATATGAACTTGGGAATAGTGCCAAGTGTAAGAACTAACTGAGCAAAACAGTCCCTTTAAATAGTTTATTGACTGCTTGTTTTGTAACATCCACGAATTACACATTCGCAGTATCAACAAAGTAATGATATTTGAGTTAATCGTGACACGTCCTTTTCATTTTCTATTTGTGACGTTGGTAAAGGGTTTGATTCTGTGACTTCCGTACCGATCAAAAACTCATATTACTTGACTATTACTCAACTTTAGGTGAAGTGTTCTCATAACATTGATAATCGCCGAACAGAACATCCAAATCCAACTTCTCTGCTGAAACAAACTAGACGAATGTAGGTACCCATCGTAATGCTCAATCGGTGTATTGCGGAGAAATTCAACATGAAAGCAAAATGGATAAGCTATTTCCCGAGAATGTAAAGAGTAAAATGTAATATCTTATGTCTTGTATTGTCTCAAAAACTTTGTTAAATGTTTATTTACCGGGAACTCGGTAGAAGTTTTAATGTCACCCTGAGAATTGTGGTTGACAGCCTTATTATCTAAGCACCCTTAAACTTTTCAGGAGAATAGAATGGAAAGACTTCCGTTACGTTTGAAACCGGTCCAAATAAAACTGGAGATGAATCGATAAAACTAGAAAACGTTAAACTTATTAGTTACTTTGTACAGGAGAGTCAAGGCAAGCTGTTTGGGATTTTTAAGTATGTTTGAAGAAAGTTATTGAACTACTGAAGTTCGTATTGGTAAAGCTTGTGGTCGTACAGGACGTAGATATCCTGAGCCGTTCAGATTTCTACTTGAACCCAGAAGGCTTCTAATTCTGCTTCGAAGAGAGATCTTTTCACTACTAGTCGTTTCTGTGTCCGCTTTGCTCAAACTGAACTTCTACTCATTAAGAACAAATTGTTATAATAACTAACTCTTCTTCAACAATTGGAGGCGTTCCTTCTTTTTTAGTTACAAGTTTCTTCAGCCACTGTACGTCAACTCCAAGAGTATGTCTAGCAGCTGAGCCTCGTGCATGCTTTTTTCGTCGGGAAGTTTCTTGGATTTCTCGTGTTGAAGATATCTGCAGTTGGAATAAGTTAGAATTAACAAGAGTACATATCAATCACACAGAGATAAGTTTTCCACTTTTTTCATCAAGCATAGAACGCCAATAAGACACTTTCAAACTAATGAACAAACAAATCAGCGAAAAGTTGAAGAAGCTTGAGAAAAGATAGATTCTTGCCAATCACAAACCTACCGGCAGTTGTTCATAAGGACTTATGGGTCTCTCTGTAGCCTTCGGAACATCTTCAACCATTTGACAGAGAAAATCCGTTTTTTTCTTGTTTTTTGAAGTCGAAGGCATCGAAGAGTTTTCAAACAACTGTATGCTCAAGCTTGTAGATAGTCGATCGCTCTTTGAATACTGTAAAGCATGCAGAGAATAGCTAGATTCTATATAAAACGTGCAGTAATCACAGCCGTGCAACATTTCGGAAAAAGAAACAAGATTATTAAGCGAAAAACAAGGCCGATGATTATTTGAAAGTTGAGCCTCCAGAGAAGCCTTGTGCAGATAAGGTAAACGAACGTACCGAAGATTTCTCTATACGAGAGATTTCCATGGAAGCCTCTCTTTTCTCAGTGATTTCCATTGAACACTCTTAAAGTAACTCATCATTTACAGCGTACGTAAGCTTCCAAACCGTTAGAGTGTGGTAAACTATCTTCAACTTTCTCAAGAGTTGGCTGGCCTGTAGAAAACACTGATGAAGCGAATTATGGATAAAAACTCACTCGAAAAATCTTGATCCCATAAACCAACTCTGTAACAAACGACGCTGGCATGGTCTAGTTTCCCTGGCATGTGCATTATTTTCTCTCGGACAGCTCTACGGCTAGAAAAAGACTGTCTAAGTGGGAAAATATAATTCAACCAACATTGCTCTCTGCTCCGATTTTGTCATTTTCTCTTTCTTATACAACTCCGGATTCTCGAGAGTTTTTCGTTTAACTCTGGAAATCAAAAGAGCTCAGTACAATGAGAAGGGACCTACGTGCTAAGCTGAGTGGCAAAATGAATTAGTCGATTACATAGAAGTGAGGATGTGACACGCGAAAAAAGTGGCTCATTGCGAGGAGAGGAGAGTCTAACTGGCTGAAAACATGAATTTAACAAAATTGTACATTTTCATTATACTTCTGGAGCTTCGAAGCCATTGGCAATGATATCTCGCATTCGGACAAGCATGAGCTCATGCCTTCCAGCAGCATCAACACAAGGTAAGCTTGCTGCACAAGTTCGATTTCTACTGTATTCTTTGGACGGTGAGTCTTTCGTTGAGCTGCAAAAAGTGAAATCAAATAAATATAAAAGCTGTCTGTCATACACAGCTATTGATCTAGTTTCCCTTGGAGGAAGATGGGCATTTTCTTTATTTTCAGACTCAGTTTTTTTTATGACACAGAATTTCCCCACAACAGGATCAAAGTTATCGGAAACTCCATCTGATGTTATAAAAACCATATCACCTTAAAAGTTTAAGTCAAATGAAGCAACTTGATGGTCCTCACCTTCTTCAACAAATGTCATACTGCATGTCAAGTTGTGAAGTTGAGGGTTGCGTCCATCAACAGGTCCTAAAGCTCCACCTGCATCCCGCATGTCTCTCATCTAAATAACATACTGTAACTCTTCTAGGAGAACAAAGAAAACTTGATCAATATCATGACTCCCTAGTGTCACTTCCCGTACTCCATAATTCCTATTGTAAACGAAGCATAAGGAATCTCCAACATTACAAACACACAGAACCCAGCTGAATAGATTGAGGGTGATCAGATTATGAAGATCAATCACCTATTTCCATGTTTAGCAGGAACAACAACAGCAACACACAGAGTGGTGAGCATACCACCCTCCTGTAAAATCAGAGAGTGGGCAGAATGGAAGGCTGCTAACAGTTCATGGAATACTTCCTGAACACACTTTTTATAAAAGAATTCAGAGAATAATAACCGTGCTGTTAGACATGCTTTTTCTGTTAATTTGATCATTCAAATGATCTAAGGCTCCTCGAATGGCACATCGTGCTGCAAGTCTGGCACCCTCTCCCCAATTAACCCCATCTGCTAAAGCTAGTACCTGGAAGATATATTGTTAGGATTACTATGACATTATGACCAACTCCATTATTATTGCGAGCAACAACACCCCAAACATCGGCAATAGGTTCACCGGCACTTACACCAGTTAAAGGGTTCTTCTCATAGAGTGACACAGATATTCCGTAAGCCCTTTCATCATCACTTTTTTTCCAATCGTATTTCTCTGAAAAAAAATCGAAATGAGTACATATTCGCTGGAATGAAGTTGTAATAAGGAGAAAGTCACAAAGCCATTCTCTTGAACAACAGGACACAATGATCAAGAACAAAGACGGAAGAGTAGAAGAAGTTGTTTGTTTATATTTCATTCTGATGTTGATAGCCTCTATTTATCTGTACGATGAATATTTAAGACTTTAAAGACCTTGTATGTTCTTGTTTGCCATCAAGGTAAGCCTGCACACGAAGTCCCTTTGCTATTCCTCTCAATTAAAGAAAAACACGAGAGCTTTTTCATTCATTGCAATCTTTTTTTTCGCATATGAAGTGAACTTTGATCCGAATAGAAGCTTTTTTGAAACTTGGTTCTGCAGAGCTTACTGAGAAGGCCACTTTACGGCTAGTAGTTGGCTCTTCCGGCTATTCCCTTGGCAATTTGGATATGCTCAGCTAAGGACTATTTGAGGTTTGAGAATTCTCATCTTCTTTTAAGAAGCTTCGTTGGGAAATGTAAAGCCTTTCAGGCTCATGGCAACTTTCTTGACAGGTTTGATATAGTCATTCCACCAGTAAATTAGTTGGGGATTAAAACTAAGACGCATTGGCGGCAATTCACCTCTCTAAACTTCCAAAGTGGCTGAACTACTTCTTTCTCTATGCTGTGAAATAATTCATATCTTCTTCTTTCCAGCTGTCATATTCAAGAGAATTCTGACTTCGTCTCTTGTTGAATCGAATTGACCAACGAAGCAAATCTTCGAAGCCTTTAAGCTATTTGAACAAAACATTCGTATTATTCCAAACATTACAAAATGAATGGATCTCGTTTCTGCACACAAGCAACCAAGCAGCTCATTTTGAAACGGAAAACGGACTTGGCTATTGAGTGTTTTAAAAAGGAATATTAGAAACGAATATAACTTCATCCTCTTTCTTCAAAGTATAAACCTTGTACGTGTCAAAGTTCAAAAATGTGTTAAACGAATACTGATTTCGACAACTGGAAACACTGTCTTACTGCTTATACTTCCCTCTATTCATTCTTATTTTTGTTCGATTTGTAACCGATTTGAAGCTAGTTCATCTCCTTTTTGCGTTCGTCGACGATTCATCATCGTCTTCTTTCATTTCAATCTCAAATCATATGAAACTGCAAACGGAAAGAAGTTTGTTCACATAAGGAAGGCTTAAGAAAAGTGATGCGAAAAGAATAGTCTCACATATTATGTAAGGAACACATGAGGGAGGTGATTACGTGCGAATCGAGTATTCAAGAGAGAGCGTCTTATTCAATTACCAATCATTCGTCAATTCTGTTTCATTTCTGTTTTAAGTATACTGAAGTACATGATGAACAAGAAAATTGTTAGAATTTGGCTTCCTTTCCAAAAGTGAAAACATCACATGGCATATGAAAAGTCTCAAAACTTCTGCTCTGTAGAATCAGCTGAATCAGCTACTTAACATTTACTGCGGCTTCGTAACTCGATAGATATAAGAAACGGTGGGTTGCCGGCTGTCATTCTCCTCAACAATGTTCTTGCAATTCAAGCAGTCAACTAAAGCTGTTAGAATGGAATTTAAATCCCATAACAGCAAGTGGTAACCCGATGCTTTAATAACTAAACCCGTTTCAGAAAGCTTTTCTTATCTCCCAAGCAAGAAAGAATAGTTTATGTTCCAAAAAGAATTAGGTAAGTGACTTCTAGTTCATGTGAACTTTAAAATAAGGATTGCTTGAAGGTCACTTCCTTCTGGGTTCGTCTTTTAAAATATAAATTCGGCTAGATGTCACTGGTATTGAGGAAACGCTGAGACATTGCTCTCTTTGGTCTCCATGACATGCCTTCCCATTCTGCAGCAAGCGTCCTCATAAAGACAACTACTTGACAAGTATCTCTGATATGTTGCTGGTGATCACTCCGAAAAGGAACCATATCGGAAATTCATCACAATTCAGTAAATTTGGTTATCAAATCGTCGAAAAACACTGCGAATTTGAGCCAAAAGTAACCCTGCTTGGCTAAATGTGGGGAAATTCAAATAACTCAGTATTCTAATTTCTAAGACTTTCTATTAAATGTGACCGTTATGTACGAGATCTATACAATCCCAAAAAAATCAAACCCTTTTAAAAGGGAGTTGTCTTTTGAAACTCTCTTTCTTTCACAGACATAGCAGGAGTCATCGCGAAATGGCTCACAAAAAGAAAATTCCGTTTACACTATGAATTTATAGCTGGAAGCATATGTATATAGCTCGAGAAAATGAGGCTACAAACGAAAGAAGGGAGAGAAAAGAATGGACGCAGAGGACAGCAGAATAAGACGAACTGAGCAAATTAAGGCAAGGGTTGCAATAATTTCACAGAATCTGATATTTTTTGGATTTCATGATCTACCTTAGATAACAGTACATTTATGGAAAAAAGAACGTTCGATTTCTCAAAAGAATTTTTTTTAATTCCATTGGAAATAGCCGAACTATTTACAGATTTACAAATGTATCTCAACTTCACTAGAAATAACTATGGGAGTGATTCAATAGAGCTTAATAGACTGGGAATATGCTCATTACTTCTGTAACATCTGCTTTCTCGCTTTAAGGTCTTAAAGATCTGCATTGAACGTCAAATTGTGAACAACCGACCCTGAACATCTTTCAATTCATGGACTGAATGTCGGGTGATCTAAATTGAGCTTGTCCAATGGTATCGATTCAGAGATTTTCAGGTGCTTATCAATTATTACTGTCCGACCTATACATTTCAACAAGATATCCTCTCATAAGAGATGAAGTGGTCAGCTGAGATGAATAGCATAACAATCGAAAAGAGTAAACCAATTTTAAGTAAAAACCCAAGCACAAGTTCAGTATGAGTTGCGATACATATGAATGTATAAGTATAAAAATAACTTTGTAATAGCACAGTTCAAACAACATTAATGAGAAAATAAGCTGCTCACCTGCCTCTCTATGGAGGATAGTGTCGTTTCCATTAGGTCCGAGGAGAGAAGAACAAGAGCCAAGAAGAGCTTCACTTCTAAAACGCACTGAGTTTGTGGAGATTTTTTTCCAATCTATTCTAAGTATCCGTAACAAATTGCCAAAAAAAAACGAAGCTCCGTTGTGAAAAAAATCGGATTAAAAAAAGTAGATAAATATGGACGAAGTACAGATTTCAAAATTCAAATATTCAAAAAAAAGTTAAGCGGGTTGCTATAAAACAAAATTTTAAATTTCTAACCGTGATTTGCGCTTGTGATATTGTTTCAACGGAGTTGATATTGGCTGATCTAAGTCTTCTTCCTCTTCTATAGATTCATCTTCAACTTCCTCCTCGCTATCAGTGCCATCCACACTTAAGCTCATCTCGTCATCAAGATTGGCCATTTGAACCATTGGTTGCCTTCTTACCTGTCCGACCTGAGAATTGTCCTTTTTTGTTATAATTATTAATAATAGTAATGAGTGAGTGGTTGTCTATACCTGATTGGTCATTGAAAGAATAATAAAATCACAGCTGACACTACTCACGACAAAAGTAACAATTTTTCAACAGTTGTTCTTATGAACTTATGGAAAGAACAAAAATAACTAATAAAATACCTCGGTTAATCCGCCATCAGGCCCAGTGTACGTTGATAGAACCTCTTGATCGAAAGCTTGTAGTTGAATGCATGGTATATCAAGACCAGTTTTACCACAATAAACCTAAACTAATTTTACAACACATGTGTGCATAGAAGGTGAACCTCTGGAAAATCTATCCTTCTCCCATCAATTCCTGCAAGATAGCACCGAGATAAGAATAACTGATTTTCATTTGAGGGTGTGGGCAGATCTTCCTGATAAGATATTGTTAATTTTTTTCTGCACGTGTTGAACTACCTCGTCAGGACTACTTTCTTGACTGGATGAAGAACTGAACTTATTACGGAGCAAACCCCGTACATGACGACTTATAAACGACGACGGCATCGTCGTTCTGAAGCCTGCTGTATTGTTCGGTTTCGAGTTGCGACGAGCGAGCAATGATAAGCCTGGAACAGACATATTGAGAATAAGAGCTTTTGGATGATGTTGAATATAAAACGAAAACGACGTATATGAAAGCACAAAGTTAGACGAAATATTAGAATTCATATATCTTCTAGTTCATGTGTGATAATCCAGTCATGACCTGAAAAATCAGAAAGACGCTAAGAGCATCAAGGAGGACAGAAGAGAATGAATGATGAGTGTAGACAAGAAATGGATAATGCGAGACAGCTAGAGGGATAGGAACAATAAGAATGAAGCATAATATATAAATAAGATATTGAAGGATTGAAAATAAATTGTAACAAAGCCAGCAGTATCGGTCAGCCTGAGCATCATTTAAAAACAACGCTCATCCCCGAAGTAAGTTAAACAAAGTCACTGATAATGAACAGAACGCCAAGAGAAGAAAATCAGCTCAGCACAATAAATTAAACTAGAGTTTTTCTTTAATGAAAACATTCGAATACACTATTGGCAGTCTCAATGACAAACCACCCATTTGAGCAAACGTTTGTGCCAAAGATAAATAAAGGAAAGAGATGGTCTTAATAGGAACAAACGTCACACCAGCTGAATGTCAATTTATGAAAAGAATGTATACAAGGTGAATGATAGAAATAAACGAATACATATAGTAAATACAAATGTGCAGGTAAAAAATATGTGGCGCATTAGAAGACGAACTACCAACTACTGGTCTTTTACTCGAGTTCATATAGAATCAGAATTATTAGTGGAAGAAAGGTGTTAGATGTTTCCACAAAGCCTTTCTCATTATTATTATTCACTTTCATTTCCAAAGTTCTTTAGATGTCTGGTCTTACGATTTTTGTGATAACTCCTGAATGGATCGAGATGTTTATGACCAGAACACCTATAACAAATATGCTAACGTAAATGTGATTTTGTATCTGGTCATTCAGGTTGCTTCTACAATCCACTATACTCATCACTTTTAAACTTCTTTCATATCGTCAAATGCTATAAGTGAAGTAATAGATGAGACAGGACACGGAAGAACAAGAACATTTCGTGTGACAGAGTCAAAAAACGGAACTACAGGTTTACGCAAAGATGGTCATATGATGCTTTCTCACTCAATATAAGGATATACCGCATGAAACAAATAGCCATGAAACAGAAAGAAGGATAACATATGGACTGTCTGACCCTTAGCACGCAGAGAGTCAGAGTTCACTACTAGCGAGATGAAACAGAGAAAACTAAGCGAAACGAAATTCCGAAAGCATTTCAGCATTATATCTCAACTCACACGTTTTTCTCTCCAAAGTTAGTAAAGTATGAGAGAAACGAGGCAATCAGACGCATAGAGCTTATTTGCATAAAAACTAAAGCGAAACCTAGAACATTTGAAAATTAGACTTGAACAAACAACTCATTAGCATGAAGTAAAAGTTAAATAAATGTACGTACGAGTAAGAAGGACATCGATTACACCAGCTGGACAACACACAACCACACGAGTCGGCTGCTGCCCGTTTCAGTGGACAATTGAATTGACCGCGCCCCCTCCCCCATGACTACGCCCGCAGTCCAGCTTGGCGTAAACTAAGTGCTGATGCATAGGCAGTGCTGGACACTTACTAAGCTTTTCCTTTTATATTTCAATACTTCTTTGTCGAATCTTTCCTCATTTAATTGTTATTGTCTTTTCACAATCGTTTTTGAAAGATAAACCTAGATGGATCCATCCTTGTTACGCCAAACTTTGGCGTTCCAAAAAAGTGCTGCTAAAAATGTCTCAGTGCAACAAAGGCCTCAGGTATCCATAAATATTGAATTCAATATTCATGAAATCATTACAAGGGAGGAGCGAGTTCTAGTCACACAACATATAATGCGGAAGCAGCAAAGAAAAAGAAAAAGACAACTCAGCCAAGTGCTAAGGGTAGCCAATAAAAACACAAACATTCATTCACTCGAAGAAATGGTTCAGGGAATACGGATTTTGACTTCAAAACGGCTGTTTCATATTCAAATGCAACAAACTTTCAAAATATGGCTAAGATCGTTGATTACATGAAGGTTTTTAATGACTCAGCTATTGAATAATTCAGCGCGTTTTCAGAAACGTCATTTAAGTCAACAACAGTGGGCTCTATCTCTGGACGAAATTTTGGACGAAATACAAGTTCATGACTTGTCAAAAAAAACTGAAGGCTGGTTAAAAGAGGTAAGTCATCCATTCTCCTATTTGTTACAAGACAAATTATGTAGGCACTAGCGAAGAATCCCAAATTGCAAGTTGATGAAAACGGGAAGTTTACGTATCAACCTCCTTTCAAAATTAAAAACCGAGCATCTTTAGTGAGCCTTGTGCTTATTCGTATGTTATTTGTTCATTTACCCTAGGTGAGTGTTGTTCGAAAGTTCCACGAGGATGGAAAAGGTGGAGTGTTGTTATCACAAATAAACGAATGCATTCCAAATGCCGATAAAGTTCTTGAGGTAAACAGCGGAGTGATCCTCTTTTGAAATCTCAGGATTATAGGCTATAGGAAAAGAAATAATTGTAGTACCTACACAGGTCAACAAAAGAAAAGATAAAGTCGTTTTTTGGAATGATATCGGTTATGATTTTCCTATTGACGATGGTGAGTCTCTTTTTTAAGGATCATGATATCCATTCAACTATTTTGCTTCTTTGTAGAGTTTAAAGGAGTTTGGAGGAACGTATCTGTTGATCATCTAGATGAGAAAAAGATTGAAGAATATTTACAAAAGCATGGAATAGATGCTATGAGAGTAAGCTCCCTTATGTCTTCGGTCTCTTTATTGTTTATTTCGTAGGATCTCGCTCCTAAGAAAAATGCTGGACCCCCCAAGCGGAAGACACCCAAGCGCAGAAATAACGGAAAAGTCCATAATGAACATCTTGATGGAATTCTCAAAGATTATGACGAATAATTATTCGATCATGTAATCGTTGTTACTTCATATTCTTTAATATAATGTAAATAAAATGTATGGATGACTTCAATTGGTGTTAGTTAGCTCGTTAAAAGGTTAAAAGGAAGTGTCCTGTAAATCTTTCTTTACAAACATGGTACATGATTTACTCTTTCTTAACAGATGCTGAGACAAGTTGCGACTCGCGCGCAATCTGCGGTACGGTTTTTTCACCACAAACCTGATAGGAATCCCCGTTTCAAAACTTTAGCTGAGTCTGATTTGAAGTTTTTCGAAAGTGTTCTAGGCTCAGAAAATGTAGCTGTGGATGAAATTGATAATTACAACGCTGACTGGTCAAAATGGTACAAAGGCATGGCTCATACATGTTATCGTTTGACTATTCTATTATCGCAGGAAACTCATCGTGCGTACTTTTTCCTTCCTCTACAGAAGATATCGCCACATTGCTGTCTTATTGTTTTAAAAACGATATAGCTGTGGTCCCTCAGGTGAACATAATACTTTCTTCTACCGGTTTAATGATTGTGCAGGCAGGAAACACTGGATTAGTTGGTGGTTCTATACCAGTTCATGATGAGATAGTTATATCCGTTAAACGCATACGAGATTACTTTAATTTTGATGAAGTTACAGGCAAGAATATTATTTCGTTTTCATCTCAAAATGAAGCGCAGGAATTCTAACGTGTGATGCAGGCTTCGTTTTGGAGGAACTAGATCAGCGAATATCTGAAAAAGGTTATATGATGCCTTTCGATCTTGGAGCCAAAGGTTCATGTATGATTGGAGGGAATATATCAACTTGCGCTGGCGGCATCCGTCTTTTACGGTATGGAAGTCTCCATGCACATCTACTTGGTTTGACGGCTGTTAGTTAGATTACTCGACAACTCTGAGTAGTTCTGTTTTGAAGGTTTTACCTGATGAGAATGGAACCGTCTTACGACTTGGTTCCGCGCTACGAAAGGATAACACCTCACTGCATACGCCACATCTGTTTTTAGGAAGTGAGGGACAGTTAGGAATCATCACGAGGTATGCGAGTCTAGTTACAGAATGAAATAAAATCCTCAGAGTTACTATGACAACAGTTCCGAAACCAATTAGTGTCCAAAGCGCGATGATTGGAACCGATTCTTTTGAATCTTGTTGTCAAATCTTGAAGCTAGCTCGTAGTGAGCTCTCAGAGGTGTAATGTGACAGGTTCTTATTATTGAAAGCAAACCAGTTACAGATCTTATCCTCTTTTGAGTTTTTGGATCGTTCAACAATAGACTGTTTAAAAGAAACAATGAATCTGAATCACGTACTGAAATCAAATCCAGACTTCAGCATTTTGATTGAAACATCGGGTATGTCACAACAAGATGTGTACATAAGAACATTAGCTGGCTTTTGATTTTTTTACTCCTCATATGTCATATGAAACAAAAGAGAGATTTAGGCTCTAATGTAACGCATGACAAAGAAAAAATGGCGAATTTTCTTGAAAAATGTATTGGCAGTGGACTAGCTGTGGATGGCGTTCAGGTTTTTTCTAACTATATCATATGAAAACGATCTCACGTCAATGTACAGTTCTTCAATGCTTCAGAAAAATTTGAATATCATCATCTCATCACAATTAGTTTTTTGCAGGCAGAATCTCAGATGGAAGCTAACGAGATGTGGAAGTTAAGGGAATCAGCTCCATTAGCAGTTGCTAAAGATGGATGGGTTTATAAAAACGATGTTTCTTTGCCATTAGTTAGCTTTTACGAGTTGTCAGAAGTGAGTATGGTCATACAAATTTAAGAAAAAGGTTTTGTCTTCCAGCATATCACTCTAAAGTTTGGCAATGAAGTTAAGAGAGTTGTAACATATGGTCATCTAGGAGATGGAAACAGCCACTTGAACATCACGACTGAAAAATATGATGAAGTTCTTTACAACAAGTGAGTCTATGATAATCCGAGGAGATACTATATGTTTTTCTACTAAGACTCTATCCATACCTGTATGAATGGGTCGTTCAGCACGGAGGTTCAATATCAGCTGAGCATGGAATTGGGCAAATGAAATTACCTTATGCAGGTTTGAGTAAAAGCCCAGAAGAGAAAAGGATCATGAAAGATCTGAAACGCGTATTTGATCCAAAGGGAATATTGAACCCTTACAAATTGATTCCTCACTAAATAAAATTGGTTGTCGCTGCAGATAATGTTTGATTCCATTTGAAGAGATGAGGAAAACAGAAGAGATTAGAACGATTCATTTAAATATCGCTACGTCATAATGTTAAAACCCATTCAAACAACAAATTACTATTTCAAAACATATGCGTTTACTATTTGCACCTTCAGTTCCTGTGATTACAGGAAAGTTAAGAATCCCATTTTCCACTGCAAGCGTTATGCATCCATTTATCAACTACAGTCACATTATAGGAAGTGACAAAGTCAATTAAGCGATTTGAGCGGTCTATCGTCTTTCCTTGTTCTGCAGCGTATTCTGCATCTTCATTATTCCAAAGAACATCGACCCAATCAATGACTACTTGTCCCCTATTATTTAACTAGTAGATATGTCCAGACACGCCTCCTACCTAGTGTGTTTTCCAGATAATTCGACATTGACCCTAAAGGATGTGTGTTTACGAACAATTAATTCCGGGTGGATAGCTGTAGCAACGGCTATTTCATCACAATAGGAATATTGTCTTCCATTCCGGGCCATCATTTCACGTCCTTAAAATGCATGACATGTTTCATAAAAACAACATTTAGATAATCTAGACTAAGAGTGCTACTAAGTAACTTAAGGGCTTACCAATACTTGTTGCTGTTGATAAGAACGATGCTAATGGAGTGCTATAATTCAAATGGCTGTTGAAGTCTACTTCTTTCTCATGCTGAATGACTTTAATGTAGAAACAATGCTATTTTTGAACTTTAGTGTTCATTACCTCAGGCCCTTCTAGAAAAAATGCTTCCCAGGGAACTACTGTAATAGGCGAATCCATCTCTTTGAGCACGATAGCTGCCGCCTCGGGATCTCCATGGAAGTTGAATTCAGCAGATGAACTCGAATCTACGTTGCCAATCCCTAGATAAGCTCATGTTATCCCTCAACTCAAACATGGCGAAAACTACCATAGTAATTTCCACCCATTATAACAAGACGTTTCGGTTGTTTAGCAAAGTTTTGATCAAGTTTCAAGGCAAGAGCAATATTTGTAAGAGGCCCAATACAGACAACTGTTATATTAGGGTCTTGACGAGTAAGTCTTATGAGCGCCATAGCCGCATGCTCTGCTTGTTCAGAATGGAAATCCGAAGGAAGGACCTGTAAGAAATTGTTCATATATGACAACTTGTGACCTTTGGAAAAGCATCTGTCTGTTTGGATAAGTTTCAATACCTTTGGAAAAGCTTCTGGCTTTTCACCAATCCCATCGCTTCCGAAGAATATATTTTCGCTTACAACAGCTCCCGATTTCCGAATAATAGGAAATTCTGCGCCTTTGTATATGGGGATGGAATGCTAAAGCGGAATAAGTCAAATGAACTATTCACCGACAATACCGTAACATTGTTGGCTCTCTGAGCACGAGCAACATTAGCTGTCGCTTGTTCAACTGTTGTACATCCGTGAACAGTAGTGAAAGCTATCATCTATATATTATGTTGATGAGAATATTGTATTATTAAGCTTACTTCGACATCTGGATGCTGCATAGCCAAGGATATGGCTCGAATATCATCGGATACTCCATCAGTATCTGAATTGGAAGTGATTAAAGCAAAATCTAAATGAAACTGACCAATTATAAGTTTTACTTGAGGCATTTTTGTTCCAGCGGAGAGCAATGGAGTAAAGGAATTACAAGTGAAAAATAGGAGGAGATTAGATAAGACTGAAAAAAAGTGATAAGAGCTATCTAGATTACCCTATATTGATACAAAGCTTATGATAGTAGGTGTCAGAATCTCTTCTTATAATTTTTTAACGCAACGTGCTGAAAAGTAAAAACGCCTCTCCCAAGAAGAAAAATAAATGTAAGTAACCATAAGAGCATGCGGAAAGTGAAAGCTTGAAATCTCAAGTAGATCTACATTGTAACCTTATTCATTTCACGCATCATGGAGCACATAACAACAACCGGTTCATAATACAAACGAGAAATAAACTCAAAACGAACCATTCGCCTGAAGATCACGCATATCTTGTCCCACGTATGTTAATTACCCTGAAAGCGATTGAGTTATAGTCGGATCGTTGCAGTTTTTTGTGTGCTTCTAAGACTAATTCGAATATTTCGCTATCCAATAATATTGAGCTTTCAAGCGAAGCATGATTGTTCAATAAAGCTGTTGGTGTAAATGAAAGATAGTTCGAGCATTTACAATGAAGGAATGGCTTCAATATTGCACTTGTTCTCAAGTTTGTACATTCAAAGTGCACGTTTAGAGAGACAAGAAGTATGAGAGAGATAGTAACAAGTAGAGTAGCCAACAAGAAGAGGAATGAGATGTATGTACCTGCTCCTCATTCAAACACACTATTTTGATCAGTTTTTATATTTTGGAGGTTATATATATATACATATGGGAACAAGTCATTTGTTGTTTCAACCACCTTGCTTATCGATAAACATAAATTTTTAATTGAAAAGCCGCAGAAAGCCACTTTCATCATATGAAACTCTGCAGAGGTACAAAAGAAAGAGATGTGAATGGCGCATAGATAAACGAATAGACAGAGAGGGAGAGTGACAACTCTTTTATATCAAGTGATAGAAGCTTTTCTTATGTTTGCAGCGTTAAAGAAGTAAAAAAAGAAATTTCTTTCATCAAAGTCTCTTTCTCAGTTCGTTTGCTTGCTCAAACATATAGTTTTTGTTATTATTATTTGTCAAATAGTTTCTATAGATATGTTAAGCTATTGAACAAGCAGTTAGAGTGTTCGAAAAAAACGTTTCCATTGCTCTTTCTTTATTGCTTCTCTTGTTCTTCATAATCGTTGTCATCCACTAGTTCATTGGCAAGCATAGGACCTATTTTGAGAAAACGAAATCGCAGTAGTACGGTATGATTGGTCATGAGCAGTACTGATGAGATGAAAAAGCTAACGAGTAATTTCCGATGCATAAGAAGGTTATTAGAGGAACTTCCGAAAATAAGAGATCAGATTGTTGATGATATCATGTTTACTGCATCAGGTTTATGAAATCTTATAGGAGTTGTGCGGTTTCTTTAATAATCTTTTGGTTGAATAAAGAAAAAATGGAAATTTATCGAAGAAAATTACATTTTGCTTGTCTCAGTCTTTGAATGATTTGTATCTTTCCATGTATCATTTTCATCTCTGTCTGTGTGTATAGGTGTGTGTGTGTGTGTGTGTGTGTGTGTATGCCTTTGGGTAATAGCACAACAAGAACTCAAAACGGATTGAAACGGAGATAGATGAGAGCTGAAAACTAAAAGTCATCCTCAATATTCTGGTGGTTGCCATAGAAATTCAATTAGTTTAATATATTTCATTTCATACATTTTTTTCCACTTTTCATATAGTCCGCTCAGATGACTTTCATAGATGAATAGGTGTTGAGCCTTTTAGAAACATTAGCATTTCTCAATTTACTCTCCTCCGACAACATTTGTTTGATGAAGCAGTACTGTGTGAAGAATTTCTTGATATGTTTCAGAGAGAGAAGAAGCTTATCACAAAATTCTTCAAAAAACATAATAATAGTCGAAAAGTGTTTGTTGCCACTGTCTTCTCTCTATTCACGTGAGATATGTTGATAATTTGACATTTAAAGAGTATTGAACGAAAAGCTGAAGTCTCACGTTTCTTTTTCTCACACACTCGCTACTATCAATTCATTTTCTTTTACTTTTTGTAGGTTCCAGACAATGGACAAGACCGAGTTATATAATGACAAACAACAATTACTTGAATCGGTAAGATATATGACATTGAGATTAGTTTTACATGCATACTTAGGTTTATGATGACTTAATAGAAATGTCCAAGTCTCCAACTATAAGCTTTGGTATCATAGCAGAAGATGAAGCATTTGATAATCTGGAGTGTATGACTACTCGCATATGGCAGCTTCGACGGGATGGAAAGCTTCGCAAAGTATGCAGATGAAGCATTTTTTGAATTCATAATTCCGCTTTTCAGCTTTTCCACGTTAAGAATCAGAACGGAGAGACTCTTATGGAAAGAGCAACACGTGAAGAACAAAAGCAATGTGCGTATCTGATTTATCGTCTGATGAAGAACGAAGATTCTCGCTATCGAGCTGAAGTTTGTTAATTGAAAATGAAGAAAAGATAATTTCTATAATTACTGTTTACAAGAGTATCAGTTTAAAGAGATGAGAGAGAGAGAGAGAGAGAGAGAGAGAGAGAGAGAGAGAGAGAGAGAGAGAGAGAGAGAGAGATCGTCGCTCAGTTCAATCCATTCGTATTTCATACCTTTTGAAGCAAATAACAGAACCGACAAATATTCGAATATTTTCCAATATGCATCTATAATAAAAAAAAATTTTGAATTCTCAGTATAGAAACCTTCCTTTTTATGATTTTCATCATTGATTAACAGCTTTTCCCCCGTTTTTACTCATTTAGTTTAGAAACTGGGCATGAACAAAGTTGTGGATGATTCTGAAGTGAGAGCTCAATTCCAGGAAGAATCATCTGAAGAAGAAATTCGCACAAAAGTATGCTTCTTATAACAATATTATGGAGATTCTTGTTTATGCTATTCTTTTTGAATACTTGTTTACAATTTGTAATTTTCCCTCATTTCCATTTTAAATTGTAGGATTTACCTCCGCGTCCTCGTCAAGGACGTCGTCTCTCGCGGGAAAAGCTAACAAATACAATTAAGAAAAAGATGCAGCCGAAAGATTATTTTGATTTGGTCAAACGTAGCAGGTATTTCAAGCATTTAACATGACGTAGGACACGTATATACTACACGAACACATTATATGCGAATTATTAGATGTGTTTATGCGTATAATCAATATGAATGTCAGGGCTTTTCTCTCTTTCTCCTATTGAGTTTTGAACTGATTCCCAGTTAGCAAAGCTGATTCAAATATTTTCAAACAGACTCATTATGGCCGATTAATTACAGGTCCGCTCACAGTCGCTTTCACTTGGATCGAACTCTGTCGGATGATGTAAGACGAGCACAAACTACATCTTCATCAGGAGATAAGACAAGTACGCACAAGTCTTTGGATGAGACAAGTAGTGTTGGAGAACGATTATTCCAATTAATATCCATGAGGGTAAAATTGTGTTCTGCACTTTCAATTCTACTCCACTATCATTCAGACAATTCTGGGCATGGCTTTCCATAACAATACTGAAAGCAATAGAATCTCGAGAAGTTCGGAAGAAGAGCAATCTGTTGATCTTCATTTAATTGAAGAGAAAGTCGAAGATGAAGGTACGTTGATTAGATGGTAGCCTATCCTATAGCGTTACTCTAACTGGCCAGCAATCTCTCTCTTTCTTCTTTTCTCTCATCAGCTCTCAATCTCATCCTTTTTAAATGAAAACAACAAAAATAATTGAAGAAACTCAAAACCCGAATCAAAGGCTTTTACGAACTAAGAAAAGAAGCAAATTAACAGAATTCTATGATACATTCTGTCAAAGATCAGACAGAGTGTTCTAAGGCTTTATATGGCAATTTACAGGCTTCCGCTCTACACTCTTTACACCATCAAAGTCTTCCATGAAGCTTCCCCCATTACTATCATTCCGACGACGAACTCAAAGTGAGGAAAGATATCAAGTATGAAGCGTTTTTGCATTTCACTCAATGTAGTCTCAAAAGAGTTCAATTCAATATAGATGAATGCACTACAGAATACTAAAACCCAATAGAATTCGTCAGAATTGTCAATTACCCTGATTGCCTAATAAATAATTTTTTTGTTTCAAGCCTTGTATCTCAGCGTCTCATTCGTTAGTCGGATTTGTGTTTACGTTCAAAGATTAATTGTAATCTCTTCTCTTCATTTTATCTTTGTGTCAAGTTCCGTGATGTGTTGTTATGACAAAGGCTTATATGGTTATAACAAACTATTGGTCGAATTCAAGGACCACCTGAATGACAAGTTTATGTTCGTTCAAAGAAGAATCCTCTTTATCTCAATTGCGGCTTATTCAAGTTGAAGAAAACTATCTGATGGCCAGCCCTTTCATCTGATTCTCGTCTCACTTTCTCCTTCACATCATTACATTGTTGTCTACATGATAATAAATTTCAATTCTTACTCTTTCAAATTACTTATTTTGTACTTAATAACCATACATAGACACACATATACACATGTAGTCCATTCATCAGCATACCATCTCTCATCAAGACATTCTCTCATTTCAACCTATGTCTTCTAGTGCTACTTTCTGAGCTCTTCGTTCTTTTCTTTCTCAAATAGATAACTTCTTTATCAATTTCAGATGTTTTTTATTATAGTTTTAATTATCCGAATAACATCTGTTCATACCATTCCTGTCGATAATGGAGTTGAAGGAGAACCAGAGATTGAATGCGGAGCCACTTCAGTCATTGTTAACTTCAATACTAGGTTCATACCAACATCATTTCGTACACATAATTTTATTCTTCATTAGGAATCCTTTTGAGGGACATGTTTTTGTGAAAGGATTGTATGATCAGAATGATTGTAGGAATAATGATGGAGGACGGCAGGTATTTTGATTTCGCACAGTGGCGAGACTCTGTTAGAATTTAGGTGGCTGGAATAACCTTACCGTTTGATTCTTGCAATGTCGCCAGAACACGGTCTTTGAACCCCAGAGGAATTTTTGTTTCCGTCACTATTGTCATTTCATTTCATCCTCAGTTCGTTACCAAAGTAGACAGGTAAAGCCTGAGCAAGCACCTCTTCTTTTTTATGAAGCTTTAAAGCGTTAAAATCGGAACTTTTTGCAGAGCATACAGAATTCAATGCTTCTACATGGAATCAGACAAGACAGTATCATCGAACATTGAAGTTTCTGATCTAACCACAGCCTTCCAAACAGCTGTACGTTTTGCTTTTGGTTTAATTAGTCTAGTTCATTTGATTCATTTATTTTAACCGCCCAATTCATCCTCGGAGTCTGTCGATCCACTTTATCATGTTATTCAATCATATTATATGCCATAGTTTCAATAATTTTAGACAGGATTAGATTTCATAAAAATCTTCAGATACCATCTTAGTACTTTTGTGATTTGCAATAAAAACAAATATCTTAAGGGTGTCCCAATGCCTATATGTCGATATGATATACTGAACGGAGGGCCAACCGGAGATCCTATTCAGTTCGCCACTATTGGACAACAAGTACTGAATAATTGCTTATTTACTTGAGCAATAATTTCCATGAAGGTTTACCATAAATGGACTTGCGAATCTGAAACTCAAGATGTTTTTTGTGCCGTTGTTCATACTTGTACAGTCGATGATGGGAATGGAGACAGAATTCAGATAATAGATGAGAATGGGTGTGCTCGCGATAAGTTTCTATTGAACAACTTGGAATACCCAACTGATTTGATGGCTGGACAGGTCGAACTACATATAAGTACTAAATCAACTGAAATAATTCAGGAAGCTCATGTTTACAAATATGCTGACAGAGCTCAGCTCTTTTATCAATGCCAGATCAGCGTCACAATTAAAGTAGGCCATGAAAGCTAACATTCAGCAAAACTTTTGCAGGAACCAGCAGAAGAATGTCCACGTCCTGAATGTTCAGAACCTCAAGGATTTGGAGCAATTAAGGATCCAGAATTTGCAAGCCCTCCAGCGCTTCCCATCAATAACAGTGAACCAACACTTCCTCCTCCTCCGCCAGCAGCTACGATTCGACTCTTGAGAAAACGACGATCTGTTTCACAGCTACCAAAATGGACAAAGGAGAATACTCTTGATGTACGAGTGGAATTGAGTACATCTGATTTGGTTTGGAACTAAACAATTATAAGAATAAAATACTTTCACAGCAGTCTAAATATCCAACAGCTTTGAAACTAGAATCTCAAGAGAAGAATGGAATTTGTCTTTCACCTATCACGGTATTCTTCATCGCCACTGGAGCGGTCGGTATAATAGCACTTGGCTTTTTCATAGGTATCAAAAATGACAAAATAGAATACATTACTTAACTTACAGGAAGTTATCTATTACGACCAAGAATACAAGAAGTGTAGCGGAACAAGCAAAATACCATAGACTTTAACTATACCTCGTCGCTCACTCCAACCATTGTTTTTCATTTCACATATCAATTTAGTCAGTCATATTCTTATAGACTATCTCTGAGATATTATTTATGATTAGACATGTTCAAAACGTGTAAACCACACGTTGTTATTTATCTATTTTGCATATCCCTCTTTCCGTATCATGGAAGAGTGGAAATCCTGTCGGGACCAGGTTGCAGCCGTTGTGCAATCGGCAAAATCCAAAACAGGATTCCTCTTCTCCTTATTCATTCAAACATTTATTGTCATTTATTTAAATTTTCGATCGATAAATGATCACTTCTGTCCAAAACGATAAAAATTGACTTAAGCTAAGATGAATAGAAAAAAACAATGGAGACGCTTTTTTTGAGGTTCATCTCACATACCAGATTTAGGTTTCTTCGAGACACGATATTCCTTGGAAAGTTCAGATATTAAATTTTGAAACAAACTAACCGACTATTCTTAGCCACATCATCTAATAAATCCAGTTCGTCGTTACGTCACAGAATTTGGAATAATGTAGCATGAATGGTATTGAAACATCTCGAACCAACAGAGCGTATCTCCACAAATGGTAAGGTGAGAGCTGTTTTCTAGAAATCACCTTGCGAATCGAAAGTTGGGTCTGTCGTGTAGGTGATAAAGTGGAGTAAACGAATATCAATTTGAACTGGGAAAGGTATGTGGAATAGGACAGAAAAACTAGGAGCAGGAACTTACGAACAGAGCATATTGTTGATTGAATCAGTGTGCCGTATGGGTAGCTCTTGTCATAAGTTAATCAGGGAACAAGGTAAGAGGAGTACGAAAACCATCGACATAGACATTGGAGCCATGTTTTCGAAGCCTACGTAGAGAACAAAGAAAATTTCGTTTGGTATCTCCAGAGTCGTTTCCAATCAGCCAAATTTTTTGCAGCTTATGATCATTGCTTTCTTATTGCGACGAAAACTGGCATTTATGCCTTTCATCACATATCCGTTAGCAACTTTTCTTTTCTCATTATGCAGATGCGGCTTTCGGCAATGAAGATAGTTCATGATATCTGGCTTAAACTCAACAGATCTCTCATGAGACTTTGATATTTCTCCGAATGGCCAGCATAAGACAAAGCATCTACCACCCATTGAAAAAGTGGGTGGGTGCCCACTGGCCAGACAAATATAAGGGTGGCGGATGATCATTCCTCAACTCAAGATTCTCAGTTTCAGAAAAGCTGATTTCTTGAAAGCTTCTACTACTATTCATTCTATCTTATACTCTTAACATTCCGATTGCAGATGAGGCTGATACATTCTGTCGCATTACTAGTTTGTGTTGGATTTCTGAACGCCATTCCAGTAGATAATGGAGTTGAAGGAGAGCCTGAGATTGAATGCGGACCTACTTCTATTACAGTTAATTTCAATACAAGGTAAAACTTTTTAAATGACTTGAGTGAAACTCTTGTGTATAGAAACCCTTTCGAGGGACATGTTTATGTGAAAGGGCTCTTTGATCAACAAGAATGTAGAAATGATGAAGGAGGGCGCCAGGTGAAAACTTCTCAAGAAAATTCAGTCATCATAAACCATGATATAGGTGGCCGGTATTGAACTTCCTTTCGATTCATGCAATGTTGCCAGAACTAGATCATTGAATCCTAAGGGAGTATTTGTTACAGCCACTGTTGTGGTATCCTTCCATCCTCAGTTCGTCACTAAAGTCGACAGGTATAATAGCATGAGCAAAGTTGATTTCACTGGATACTAACTCAGAGCTTATCGTATCCAATGCTTCTACATGGAAGCTGACAAGACTGTTTCCACACAAATTGAAGTTTCCGACCTAACTACAGCTTTCCAAACACAAGTAATATTGTCCTCTTGTGGTTTGTTCATTTTGTTCGTGTACAGATTGTTCCTATGCCCATCTGTAAATATGAAATTCTTAATGGAGGACCAACTGGGGAACCTGTTCAATTCGCCACTATTGGACAACAAGTATGTTTAGATGAAACTAAGGATGATCATATTGTTTCCAAGGTTTATCACAAATGGACTTGCGACTCTGAAACAACTGATACATTCTGCGCTGTTGTTCATACTTGCACTGTTGATGATGGGAATGGCGACAAGATTCAAGTTTATACGTGTTCTTAGCACTCACTCATACATTTCTCAGATTCTCGATGAAAATGGATGCGCTTTGGATAAGTTCTTACTAAATAACCTGGAATATCCAACTGATTTGATGGCTGGTCAAGAGGCTCACGTCTACAAATATGCTGACAGATCCCAACTCTTCTATCAATGCCAAATTAGTATTTCAGTGAAGGTTCACTTCATTGATAAACTCTGGATTTCACTTGAATGATTCCAGGAACCTAACAGTGAATGCGCACGACCACAATGTTCTGAACCGCAAGGTTTCGGGGCTATCAAACAGGCGTTATCCGAACAACCACAACAACAGCCACAATTCTTCAGAGTTCTGCGCAAGAGGTGAAATAAACATAAAAACGACTGGAACAATATAGGTTTAAGATCTACTCAGCTAGAAAACATCTTGGATGTTCGTGCCGAACTGACTACTCTGGAAGTTCTCGAAGGAGAGGTATGTTCTATACTAACTTATTTGGGAATATTGCTGATTATTACAGTTACCACAACTATTACCTTCGCCGTCAGCTCTAGTTCAAGAACAACAAATTGACTATTTGGTTTCCGAAGGAGTTTGCATGTCTTATCATGTTATGTCAGCAATGGTTGGTTTGGAATCTTCAGTCCCTCTTAAGCAGCAATGATTTAGGTTGCTTTCCTCTGCATGATGATGATCGTTGCAACCATCTGTATTTTCTTCTGCTTGAGAACTGGAAAGAGAGTTTAAGCAATCTCATACATAGAATATTAACTAATTTGAAGCATGACAACTGTGCAATTCTTCATAAATATTTTATTTTAAATCTTTCATTAAAAACAAAGCATAATAAGAACTCATTAGCAATTTCTTCAGTCAATTTTTGTCTTGGACATGTGGGGTTGAAGCTCAAGAAGTTCGTAGCAACTTCAAATGAATTTTACGCCACGGTTCCTTTTTTCAAGTGATCATATTCCAAAAGCATTATGTCAGCCTCAACTAAAAGCTGAGCGACCTTTTCTTTCTGAGCTTTCATATTATTAGCAACTTTTGTCAGCATCGGCTCTGAATGTGGGAACTGAAACATTACTGTTGATATGATGTAGCACAGTATTGAAAAGATAAAACACAAATGATGATAATCTTACAGCATCTTCTCCCAAAAATAACTCCATGTCTACATTATCGAAGGAAGGTAAATCGACTGTTGTTGTAGAGAATTCAGATTCTGAAAACATGACACGAATGAATTGGATCCAGACAATGATAACCATTCGCTTTGATCGCTTCTATTAAATTATCATTTATTTCCTGGAGTTTTTCTAAGACTTCGCTTATTACTTCATTACCTTTCATTCTGAAACTAACTCAAGAAGAAAAAACAGAAAGAACACTTACGCTCTTAAGCCAATCAGAGCTCGGTTCAGCTTACGGGTTGTATTTACAAGATCCTTTTTTTTATAAGGCTGCTCTTCCTTACTGAAACTCAACAAGATCTCAGTACATACCTTTGTTAAATTTTTTTACCTTTCACAACTGTTGTCCTTCCCATGTTCTTTACATGTGTGTACTTCCGTGCTCTCTCTGTACTCATGGGTGAAAATCTCGAACTTCAACAAGTTGATATCAACTGAAGTTGATGAAAGAAAACCTTTTCGTTCAAAAAAGAGTTGTTATCCAGAACTCTATCCGTATCAGTTACACTAAGATCTTCTAATGATTCCGCCATTGCTAATATAAAATTGGAAGTTACTTCACAAAACCAAAAAGTAAAACTTGATAAAAACAACAGCACACAGTACAAACAGTAATTAAAATCTTTATTGACAACTTGAATGTGGTTGCCACGCTTTCAATTTATAATAATCTGTTTCTAACCGTAAATCCCAGGTTATAACCAACTCGTAGTAACTTCTTGCTCATCATAATTCAATATTCGCAGACCCATTCATCCTTCAACCAATTAGAATGGATCCTCTCTCCATTACTTTACTGACTAGTGTGCAGTATTTCATGGAGTTTTTCAAAGTATCCTGCAGACGATTTTTCCATAACATTACATAAAATAACAGCTAATGCGGTTATGATCTCTTATAGTGAAAAAACAAACAAAAATGAAACTAGAAGAGATCAAAGCCTCACAACGAACTATTCCTACCTGGATAAACTCGGCTACGAAGTGAACTTTGGTATAGTTACGGAAGTTAATGTATCTTAAATATTCAGTGACAAAGTCGAAGCAGTTCCATTCAATGTCGTTGTACATCTGCATAGACCATTAAGAAACAGATAGATCTATAAAAACTCACTTGAGTTAGAAACTTTGAACAGTGTTCATTGATGAAGTTATACAGAGAGCTGTCGAACCAGTTACTTTCATCATTAGCGAACTGAATACTTTGATGCTCACAATGAATGCACATGCTTAGAAACTTGGTAAACTAGTATACTCTTGTCCCAGGAAGAAGCAGCAGCTGTAATACCATTAGTCCAGAAAGAATGTATAACAGAATGAGAGTCAGATATTCCTATATGTAAGTCGTCTCCAATTTTGTATCTTGAAAAACTAATTCTATGATCGCATCATCCACAACTCACGATTGGAAATAACCGTTTGTAGGTTTGATAACTATGGCACATCTGGCATTAACCTGCTCGACAAAAGGACACGGTAATGGAGAATTCGTCCAATTAAAAGACTGAAGCCTTGGAGTATTAAACGGCTTTTACTGGATTCTTACATCAAATTGTTTTTGACAGTCTGGACATTTCAAATCCTCTGAAGCTGGGGACATAACCAACATTCTCGTGGAGCATCCAACATGTTGCACGTAAGTCAAGTACATAAACTAAAACAGTTAGAAGGCATTAAAGGGAAACGGAAAATAGTCATTCGGTCGAGTAACTGATTCAAAATAAAGCAATGCTGGTTAAAATATGTTATTCACATTGATTCCTGATAAATGGATATGATTTCTCAAGAGGCTTTAAAAACTTCACTAAATAAAAAATAAATATTCTTTAACAACTATTTGAATTCATGAGTAATTTTTACTTTGCATTCTGAAAACAAAGTAAAAAAAAGCTATATTGCCTAGGAAACTGGAGAAAACTAGAGTTCCTATTATTATTTTTGTCATGATACTGAGAGTGGAACTCTGCTGTTGGCTGACAGATGTGAACAACTTGAAAGAAAAATTATACTCTTCTTTACAATATATTACTTACAGAAGGTTCCGGCAGAACGGGCGAGTCATTCATTCTTCTCATGGTTCGTTTACTTACAGATGAGAAAGCAGACACAGACACGTTGTCTTTCGGAACTCCGAATAAGCTTCCATTTTTATACTGGTCGGTAACCTGAAAGCAATACGGTTATCAAAATTTTTATTTCTGGTAGGATACTATATCGCTTGTGAATGAGGGGAACGCATTGTGTTTCGAAGGAGTGCGGGAGACCATGCTTGAAGCATACCGATTCCTGAAAAAAATATTTAAGCTATTTTATTACCATTCTACTAACTGCAAACGTTCGCCATTAACAATAGACAGAGAGGATAAAGATGGGGCAAGCTCTCTTGCTGGCGTAGTATTTCTCGCATTGTTGAAAAACATGGGATTCAGTAGTCGAGAGTCCCGCGAGAAGCTAGTGTTAGCTGTACTGGTCTCCCACTCCATCTCCTGAACAACCGAAATCAGAAGTTTATTGAAAAAAATTGTTTCATTAAACCTCAGGACTCATACTGGCAGTGAGGTTCATCCCCCTAGGTTCAGGGGTCTGAGCTCGTTCTCTCCACTTCATATGATTTCTCACTAAGGGAGGGGTGTTAGATCGTTCCTGGAAAGTTGGTTTATTGATGAGAGAATTTGTGCTCAAACTTCATCACTCTCAAAGATAGAATCGTTGGCAGTCGAGCACTGAGAAGCAGGCGTGGAAGCTACCGAAAAGGCACTGTGAATATCTTAATGTATGAATGTGTTCAAATGCATGATACCTGAGTAAAATTTTATTTGGACGTTTCTTATGTAGTTTCTTTCTCGGTACAAAAGTAATTGCGGAAGAGATAACTATCATAAAAGATGTTAGAGCACATCTGAACAATATGAGATCCTCGTGATAATTCTGAAAGAATCAATCAAATCAACGGCATCGTCTAGCCCATACCTCTTCTGATACGAAATATGTCAACAACATAGCAATCGTAGAAATCGGAAAAATGAGATCAGGAAGAGTGGTGCGGTTTCTACAAAAAAAACTTATCAACTGGAAGATGTAGGAGCGCATACTTGTTGCACATCAAGGCTAAGATATGTGAGAAAAGCGAAAATAGTAGCATATGCCTTCCGAAGTATATCAAAGAAGGAAGAATATCTTGCAAACAATCCGGAAACATTATAAACTCGACTCCGGCGTCCTATTCATCAAGCGTTTAACTATCAAAGTGAATTAAAAACCTCTTGCAAATAATGCAAATTAGCAATGAACACAGCTGCGGTTGAAAGCAAAGACAAGAAGTGAGAAACTTCAGTAACTTTACCACCGGAAAAAAAAGATCTACGATGTCGATGCGCGACCTAAAGAAAAATGAAACCAATGAAGTATACTTTAACCCACTCTCGATGCTATTTTCACAACATTTCTACAAGCTGATCGAACACCGGGAAGAATCGATTCACGCAAATTTAATAAGTAACTGAATTGTCTCTAAACAACGGTAAGAAAAAACATTGAACTGTTGTAGAATGCAAGATACCTTGTCGTCCTCTAATTTTCGATGAGCGAAAAGACTACAAGAGGGACATAGAGCATACACTTTATCTAGTTTGTATTTAAACTCTTCTAACTCCTCCTCCCATCGATCCTGAAGAAAATCATTGATATTTCTCCTCTATGAATGAGCTAACTTCATTTAATGGCTCGAACTCAGCTACTTGTTTCATGATCGTGGTTTGTTTTACATTGCATGGCTCGCATAAGCCATTTCCACGAGGCACACTATTGTGAGGTGTACAATACCTATATAAAACATTGAATACGAGGATTTGAAAAGTAGTATCACCTGCCGTTTGTCGGTATAGATCCTATAGTTTGCTGACCGGGAATTCGTTTATTATAATCTCCAGAATCTGTGAAGCCGTTGTACTGCCCACAATGCGTACAATCAAAGGCGTTTTTTTTTGAATATGGAACTTTACTATTTTCATTACAAAACCAACAGTTCACTTTGGCATTCGTGTAACGCCTGAAACGTGATTGCAAACATTTTGGTATTTGAAAATTGAGGGAATTGTTTTAATTCAAAGCATAGTCTACCGAAGTAAACTGGATTAACAACTAAAAGGTGCGAAACAATTCAACCAGAAGAAACTCTAGAAGTTCAGAATAAGAACAATGATGAAACATTCGAAGGGTGTTTTTTTTCAAAAGTCAAGACTCATGTGAAAGCCTAATTGAAAACAAAACAAACCTAATAAAACCGGCTCCAGCTAGACCAATAGCTGTTGTAGTCACGGCAGCTACTGTTAGTTCCATTGACGGATTGAACAGATATATACTTCGCAACTTGCAACTTAATTTGGAAATCTGGATAAGAAAACACTTGAAAAGGAAGAAATGTTCTAAATTTGAAAAGAGGCTACCGTAACAAAAAAATGAGCTGTGTACGTAATATTTGGTTGAGGAAAGACTACTTATACCTATGAAGTTCGTTATAGTTGGTGGAGGAATTGCTGGAGTTTCTTGTGCTTCCCGATTAGAACAACTAAGAAACCCAGAAGATGAAATCGTCTTGATTTCAGGAAATGACCATGTTAAGTTTGTATCGAAACGGGATCAAGTTAGTTTAAAAGTGAAATCTTTGAAAACAAGAACTTCAGGTGGGACAATTCACAGAGTTTCTAGAAATACAAACAGCTAGCGAGATACCAGAAAAGAAAAACATAAAGCTGATACTCGCTAAAGTTAAAGAACTCTGCTACGTGAAAAAGGTTTTCTTAAATATGTTCATAGTACTAACCCTATGTTAGAAACTAATTCTGAGCAATGGGGAAAATGTGTTCTACGACAAACTTTGTATAGCTTCTGGGGCTACACCGAAAGTAACCTGCTCTTCTAGGAGACATCATGTTATCAGGTGAGAAGGGAAGGAAGCACTCTTAAAAGTACAGATGTGATAGAGACACGGATACAGTCGCAGAGTTTTCAAAAACTCTTAAAAATTGCAAGAGTATTGCAATTGTTGGAAACGGTGGAATAGCTACAGATCTCATGTAATGCAATAACAGTGCAAAATGTTGAATCTATTGTTTTTGCAGTTATGAAATTAGATGTTGTCGCTTGGATTGGATAATCAGAGATAAGAATATATCCTCCACCTGGTTTATTCCTGAAGTAGAACAGTTCTTAGAAAGTAGAATGAGAACTGGGCGATTGGGTAACGGCTTACTTGCTTACAACATTGTTACCTCTGTTACAGACGCACTAGAAGTCAAGGAAATCATTCAAGAAGTCACAAACTCGGAATCTACTCCTGTGGCTAATGACATGTATGGGAGTGCTCCTGGTCCAGATTGGAAAGAAAGAATATCATTTTTCGGTTCATCCCAGGTGAGTCCTGTCCGATTTTTTATTGGACTGTAATAGTTTCAGAGCAGAGATGTGAGCGTGTATAGAAACTGTATTGTCGAACAAATAAAAAACGAAGAAGATTTTGTGGAAATTATTACAACCAACAATGATCATATAAAGGCTGATATCGTTCTTTGGGCAACCGGAGTTGAGCCTGATTCTCAGTTATGGGCTAAGGGCGGCAAGTTGAGCATTGCAGATGATGGAGGAATATTAGTAGACGATGCTATGAAAACTTCCATTGATGATGTTTATGCCTGTGGAGATGTATGTTCACCATCATGGAGCACACGATCCGAGAACTGGAAGCAGGTTAATAAAATCATTAGAAACAAGCACTGTTAGCTTTTGAGATGCGAACATGGACTCAAGCTCGACAAATGGGAGATTATTGCGCTCGGTCAATGAGTTCAAGATTTCCTGGCTTGGAGTTGGACTTCTGTTTCGAAGTGTTCTCTCATTCGACTCATCTATTTGGATATAAATGCGTGTTCCTTGGAGATTTCAAAGGGGAACGACATGATAACTGGTACATAAGAGAGAGGTAGAGAGTAGACTGTATTATACACCATCTCACTTTACATACATTCCAGAATAATAGAAGAAGACAGTTATGTGTGCTGTATAATGCAAGCTCATAGAGTAGTTGGAGCAACACTAATAGGTAGGATTTTGTCAGCATTCTCCTAAACGCTTGTTTAGGTGAGACAGAGCTTGAAGAAACGATCGAGAACCTTATATTGAACCGAACTAGTTTAGAACTTATTGAAGAAAATTTTCTCGATCCTAATATAGATATTCAAGATTATTTTGATTAAACATCGTTTAATATTGAATAAAATTTGAAGAGTCTTTAATGCGACTTTATTGTTTCAAGTACAACGAAACTAAATGAAATCAGTAAGATGATGATCATCGAAATAAATAACGAAGAACGCAACAAACGGTTAATTATTCACAACAATTAAGAATCTTCCACGAATTAAATCAGATGGTAGATGGTAAGAAACGTTACTCTTCAGAAGTCGGCTCAGCAAGGAAAATGCTGTGATTATCAGCAATAGAAACGCTAATGATCTTGTATCCGTTCAAATGAGCCGAAGTGATTTTTTGAGGCTTATCAACTACCTTATCGTCTTCGTCCTCTTTTATACCTAATCCCAATTGTCCGCTTGTATCACATCCCCATGAGTACGCATCGCCTGCATTATAGTTACTAACTGTAGAAATGCTTTGGCAATGGGTTTACCTGACGATGTCCAACAAACAGAACAACCTAGTTTTGCAGATATGCCGGTAACTTTGTTGCCATCAACATCAATTTTTTGCAGAGTATCGTACCTGGAAACGTATGTAATGCAAGAATAGTATAAACAAGAACCTCCAATTTTCTTGATCATCGTTTCCTTTCCATGTGCCTAATCCAAGGGCATTATCTGTGTTTTTTCCGATGCCATACATTTCACCTTGAATCGATAGTAGTCAAGCAAAACTGACAGTATGATTACCATTCTCATCGCGAGCGATAATATGTTGTACCCCCTGGATATTTGTCCAATTATGTCCGCTGAAAGCTTTGGACAAAGTTGGATGAAACACTCGAAGCTCCCTGTTATCTTCCTCTGCAATAACTTTTTTTTTTCTGAGTGATGTAAAAAACTACTTTTGTCGTCTTCTTCAGAATCGACTTTTTCTTCTGCAATAGGTATTCCAAGTTGGCCATAGTTGTTCAGTCCACAAACGTACAAATCGTTTTCAACACTCAGAATAGCAGTCCAATATCCGTCAGCGAATATATTCTGAAATGTTATAATAAGTGGTGAAATGCAGCGCGTTTCCCACTTTAGCCTTGACGAACTTCTTCCCACCCATGAAGGAAGGTACATGTAAGCTATGAGCATCTTTAGCAGCCATATATTCTGGAGACAAATACATTCGAGGATAAGAAGATTAATCATTTGTCATACGTGATCGAATTCTGTCTGTACGAATAGATCTACCTAATTGGCCCATGGAACCATCCCCGAAAGTATAAACTTTTCCGTCTTGAGATAACATAACCAAATGATTTTCACCTGCTGCAATCTGTAAAAATACTTTTCATCAAGCATTACTAAATTTAGTTCACCTTCACGATCTCTATTTCTTTCGTGTGTTTGAGCAACACAATAGGAGCTTTCTGCATTTGAGTGAGCTGGTCATGAACATCCAGCTTGCCATTAGCATCCTGTAGCAATCAAAATTTTCAAAAAAATATTCATATTTCACGAACTCGTAAGTTTCCCCAGGCAAATACCGAACCTTTAGCAGTTAAAGCAGCAGAAAAACTAGCTCCACAGGCAAGCATAACTATCTATAAGAGAAGTAGGAATGGTATAATTACAAGTTTTCTAACTTTTCCAAGAGCTTGGAAACTTTCAGGGAATTCGATTTTTTTGTATTCATCCGTGCTTCCTTCTGGTTCAACACCTACACAGTGTGAAATAGACAGTTTATACCGCAGAAGATAGCGTACCTACACCAGGAACGGTTCCTTTTTCGTTGATTCCGCAAGAGTATACTACCCCTTCTGAGGTTAGAAAAACAGAGTGTACACCTCCTGCTACTGCCTGGAAAACAGTTAATATCTCTTCTTCTGAGATATAAATAACCTGCACAACTTCGAAACTCTCATCTTCCACTATATCGACTTTTCTCGGCTTTTTGGATGTCGTTCTTCCTGGATGGCCCAACTGATCTCCTTCACCGCAAGATAAAATTCTTTTTCCATAAGCTTTTGGAACAAAGTCGGTATACGTCAAATGAATGCGGGCTTTAAATAATTGATGATGAATAGATATATAGCAGTAGCAGCAAACCACTAGTTGTTCTAGGCGCTCTCTTCGCAGAACTCGGTTCGGCTGATTGCTGAGCTCGCTTGCGTCCTCGCCCAGCTTTAGTCTGAAAGAGCAAATGCTTTGCTGAGTATATCATATTCACAACTTACAGTATTGACAGAAGTAGTAGAGGATTCCATTATTAGAAGAAAAGGTATGTAATATTATAAGTACTATTCCAGTAAAACAAAGCTAAGAGAATAAACTACAGATATTTTATCTGAAAACCGAAACGAATTATTGAAATGACTGAGTAAGATTTAAAGAATGAAGTTTTCTAGGAGCCTTGAAAAGTCTACTTGATATGCACAAAGTAAAAATTCAAATTCGTATATACGCAATTACGTAATGAAAACTAACGGTGAACACAGTAATCCAAAAAACCCCTACGTTAAAAGCAGTATGTTCCCATGAGAACTAATCAGTGAACTATGAAAAACTTTTTCAGAAGAAAATTTCTTTATCTTTTGATGATATTGATAACAATCGAAGAAGCACACGAACCAGTTCGGTCAATTTTATTACGCTATATGCCTCCGAACTTTGTTTAAAATATATTTGGATAAACTCTGTAAATTTCTTCTTTCTTCCAGTATGATGACTGTGTCCCTTTTCTCTGCACTGATAGGGAAGCAATCAGGACTGCCTTCCTTGCTGCTTCCAAAACAGTACCACCCTTAGCTAAGATTGCTGCGAATGAACCACAAAAACAATCACCAGCGCCCTGTAAATCAGCTAGCTCAAATATTGTAACATTAGTTTACCGTTGTATCAACTGCATCCGTCCGTTCTACACTGACAACCTCCTCTTCCTCTCCAGAAATAACCACACTACCTAAATGAAAACAATTTTTTTTTCCTTGTTGATTACTTTGCCTTGAGGTCCCAAAGTAATGATAACGTCTCTCGGGCCCATCTGTTGCATTTTTCTGCCAGCCAGCTTAGCGTTTTCGATTGTATCAGCCGTAATTCCTGTTAAAAACTCGGCCTATAGGAAAGATAGTTTTTCTAAGAGTAAAATGTTGAAACAAACTTCATTTTCATTTGTGCAGATGATGTCAACTAGCCGCAAAATACTTGTATCAAGATTTCGATCTCCTGGTGCTGGGTTGAAGAAAGTCCGTACTCCAAAAAAAGATGTAATTTTATTGAATCTGAAATAACCTCCTCTGGCTTTTGCAAGCTCGAAAATTCTCCTATTCGCTTTCTGATCAATTTCAGCCTGGCATAAAACTATAGAAGCCCCGTTCAATTCATCAGCCACTCTGTTAGCATAGTCTACATCCATGTGCAAGTTGGCGCCAAGAACGACAACAATTGCATTCTCCCCTATTAACTTAAGTCGATTGAACTTTGGAGGATAAAATACCTTGGTTGTTGACAGTAATAGTTGCTGTAGCTGTATTCGCTTCCTCTATTTGCTCAATGTTACTTACATTTACACCAGCGTCCCTCAGACCCTTGATATTCGAGTCGCCAAAAATATCCTTCCCAACCTATGATTTCGTTATGAATTAGATTCTTCCGAAAACCACCTTAGCTATCATAACTACATTTTCATGAAGTCGGGCCGCCGCCACTGACTGATTAGCACCTTTACCACCACCGCCTGCTAGAAAATGAGAGCCTCTTACGCTCTCACCAGGACGAGGAAAATCTTCGGTATAGCTGGAAAAAAAACACCAATTATACACTATCATCAAGATAACCTGATAAGATCCTGTACAATGCTGCCGAATATTACAATTTTCTCTGATGACATTATAACAATGCCGAACAATTGCAAAACGAAACTCCGCGGGACAGTTTAATAGACTGTAGGAGATGGATATTTTAATATAAATCGATGACCTATGATAACAGAAGTGATAAGAAACACCATAGCTATAAGTAGAAAGAAAACATAGGAGAATAGCATTTGATAAAGAAAAACGAATAAGATTCATTTTTTTATTGAAACACGATTGCGAACATCACATTACGAATTGGCACGATGATAAGTTATTAGTTAATTTATAATATAAGTATATGTATGAAAACAATTATTATGCGGATTCAACAATCTCAGAACGTGAATATGAACCAGTTAGGAAATACGATATTTCAAAGGAAAAGTGAAAAACGTCTATTGAACCGTTTTCAAATTGGGCGAAACAACAATAAGACTCACAATCATAAACATGAAAAATGAATAAATTTAATAGTTCCCACAGGAAACAATGATTATAATGTTCTTAACAGATTCCTTATTAGGAATATTTCTTTCAGCACCTTACACATCTATTCTGTTACTTGCTTGTGGGCTTTGAATAATGATGTTGTCGTTTATGGGGTTTGTAAACGACTCGAACCTGTAACAACAAGAGTAGAAAAATCAAATAACGAAAACCCAGGAACAAGCTAGCAATTTGAAGCTATAGCAAATTCATATTTGAAGAAAGTGCGAAGCAAAACAGTTAATCCAACTAAAAAAAGAAAACAAAAAACTAGCCTGGTTCCATACCACATTTCATGAATACGATCGCGCATTCGATCTATCACTCGCAGTGTTCTCACACTACGGGAGTCGTTGCCAGCCCCTGAACATTATGAGAAATAATTTTCTAAACAGTTTTTTTTCAACTGGACGTGCTCCTATGTGCAGAAGATATGACTTAAGAATTAGATGGAATCGAATATTATGTGTTTAGACAAAACAAAAATCAAAGTGAAAGATTGAGAACAACTATGCATGGAACCCTAAGACCCTCCTTCAAACCTGACTATACCGTTACATGCACCGTTTGAAACAGAAATTGTAAAGCTTAGCAGCATCGTGCACTGTTAGAAAAGCATTAGTAATGAGCAAGACACATACCTACCAAGGTTTAATAGATTATCGGGTGCAAAAGAGGCCTGAACAGTAGGGGAAGTTAGTTCAGCTGGAGGAGCTGAATCTACGAATTCTTTGAGAATAGATCGTTCTATCGCGAAGTTTTCAGTATACCTTTCCTAAATACAGGAAAATAGTGAAATAACTTTCATAGACATACTTTAACTACTTCATAGGCATCCATGATAATGGCTATGAAAAGAGAGAGGACTACATAAATAAACAATGATACAAAACAGTAAATATAAACTGTTCCAAAAATCTGGAAAAAAAAAGTAAGTAAGGAAGAAAAGAAAATAGCTCACTTTAATAACTGTATTGGAGTCGTTGATCGTATAAAATGTAGCGAACATGTCGTCACCGTTCAGAAGAGAGAATAATGCTTCAGATGATTCACCAAGAGTTCGGAACTGTAAGCACTATATGCTATGGAAATTATAGATAAACTAACTTTCATGCTATATGGGCCTATAATCACCCATCCAGCAATTAGGAATCCAATATAAAGAACGATAGCACAAGTCATGAAACGTAACATGTTAGGCAAAGACTTTTTCATGGTGAGTATAAGGATCTGTAGAATACTTAAAATATCTAAAATGAACTGAAAACTCACATTATACTGACTGAAAAAACCAAAGTATCTCAGAACACCAACATAGACAAGCAAGGCTCCCATGCCTAAGAATATCCCCGTCAATGTGAACAAAGAATTGTCGAAGTCCTGAAAGCTGCATAAAGACCTATTTTCATTAAGAACAAACTTTGAATTCAATCGTTATTTTACTCACAGTCCCGATGATAATGAGAGCGTCATTTATTACAATCATGACATACCTATAACATTTTTTGCTTATTCAAAAGGAAATGACAAACCAAAGATTCAAAAAATCCAACTGATCAGTTATGGGTAGCTTTCTATGCACATAGTTCTCGAAAAAATCTATGGCTTTCTAAAATAAATGACTTAACTATTGTCAAATCTTTCATCAAAGCACCATTTTTAGTAGGTGAGCTTTAATTAAAGCTCTTACGCATAATACAAGGGATAAAATGCAGAAAAGCAATACAAGTACATCAATGACACCCATCACCAAAGTATCAGTGCCCCAACCCATACCTTCAAATAAATTATTTGCGAAATGATGAAAATATAATTCCTCACCTTTAATAATTCGTCCATTACAGACATTCACATAAGAAATAACAGTAGCTAGCGTAACATGCACTTGTCCCGTGTGACGGGAATTGTCGAACGTAATGGATATCTGAAAGCAGGAAGAGCTACTTTGCAGTTTTTTAAGTCTCACATCAATTTTATAACATTCCGGTCGTTGATCTCCATGTTGTGGACTGAAGTGAATCGTTCGTAATTTGAAGTTGAAAATTACTTTAGATATAATCAATGCATCCTCAGCTGTGAAGGTTAATCCTAGAAGCGAAACATGTAGGCTGTTTCTTTTACTTTTTTTGCGAACCTTTAGCTTTCAGAGCAACCATTACATTGGCTGGATCTTCTTCAATACTTTTCACTTCAGCTTCCGTGAAGTTCAACCGCATGCACACTATAATAAATTCAAGCTTAGTTGGATTCAAGGAATCTCACGAACACGTCATGTCTCTGACGTCAAAGTCATAGGTGTTATTATTAACAGTTACATTTGTAATCCTATCAACGCATGCCTAGCAAGAAACAAACATGAATCATCAGCAAAATCTTTTATACTTTGATGGGAGGGATCAGCTTGAAGTTCATTCCAGCGGTCAAAGAAGCATTGTTTGAGTCTAAGAACGGATCATGGGGTGGCCTCTCCATATCGTAACTGAACGAAGCGAAAGAATCGGATTGTAGGGAGTAATACTGAAACCAAAAAATTTAAATCATTGATTACAATTTTTTAGTTACAGATGTGATAATGTACTGAAGATGCTCAAATATCCCGTTTCCATCATACACTGAATATCGCCCTTCCGCGGGAGGATACTGGAGAGCGTCTCGATCATCATCCCAGTTCTGAGAAAAAGGAACATAGTTCTACTCTATTAAATAGATACCTTTAGAAACCTATGACGCATTACGGTATTAGTGTCTTCCATGAAGTCAACATGCGACATCCTCATTTCAGCAAACAAAATGAGTTGAACAGTCACAAAAATGATCTTCAAAACTTGTAGAACCAACTTGTAAGGGAACTGACGTCGGACCTAAGAACAAAAATAACTGAAAATAGGTGATGCTCACCTTCCACTTTTCTAATGGATTCATGAAGAAAAACTGAAGATGTCGTCTAAGTCTTTCAGCCGTATCCTTGTGTACATCATCCATATCATTCAAAATCTCATCGAAGTTCAATGAAGGTGTATCAGTACTTAATGAAGGCATTCATATGAGTAGTCAATGGAAAGAAAGAACCCTTCGGATCCTGGGATGCTGCTGGTCCGACTCCCAGTCCATGATCGTCCACTGCGCCGGGACATCTGCAGAGTCTAGTTACTTAAGTTAGCTAATAATCATCTGAGTGGGTTTAATGCCGAAGATTATAAAATTCATTTCAGTTTTATGTCGAAAGAAGAGTAAACAGCGCAAACATGACGTCTGGCTGAAAATGTCACGTACCCCCGATGTTTACTAAGAAAGAAGGACATGAGGTCAATGTTTTCAGTTGTCAACTGCACGGTCATAAAAAAAAAGTTCCTTCAAAGTTTTGACGAAACGGAATGTTTTCATGTTTGCTTTCATTATCGTCTGAGAATATTTGTTCGATATCAAAAATAATGATTATTTGATAAGATATTTCATAGATAAACGCAACCTCTTTCAAGGGGACGTTGTCAGCTTGGCAAATTTGTCCCATCCTGCCGAGTTAGAAGACCATTATGGTGCCAGAATTAGATTAAGCAGAAAGATGAGCGAGATGAAGTCGGAAATGAAAAATTTCCGATTTGAAATATTACAAAAGCTCCAGTGGCCGTAGCACAATGAAAACAGCCGAGGAACTTTTGTTAAACCAGATTCCTTTTTGAAATTTATATTACTTGTTCAAGTGTTTTCCAGCAAAAGCGATTAAATTTGCATGATAACCGCAATATGACGTACACGATTTGCATGTTTGGTTTTGAAATGATACCCGTACTTCCTGAGCATGGTAGAGCGCACAGTTAGGCTGTTCCCGGGAGCATTGATGCTTGATAAAGCTTAAATGAATCTCAAAACACTCAATGGCAGACGGAAGATGAACTGCGATAATCAACCAAGTTGTCTTCCACACCACAATCCTTTTACTAGGCAAAGCATAAAACATGACTTACTACTTCTAAACAGTGACAGTTCTTTTTGTGATTGAATCATTCCAGATACGAATTGATCCGATTGAAATTTGAGCAACGATTTATAATATATATATATATATATATATATATATATATTTGCACTTAGAAGAAATGATAATAACTATTACATAAGAATATAGTGAGATGAGTTTAATAAAGAAAACCAATTCAAGTTCAACACCTGAACTAGAGACGCATGATCAAACATTGACAACCACCTCCACTTTTCATGAACTCGCTCATGTCAACTTCACATACTTGGAAGCCTCTACTTAGTAAAACCTCTTTCGTTTTCTTTGCCACTCCAATGGGGGATATAACAGTTTTACGAATAGCAATGGCGTTACAAACGAAAGCGTCAGCTTCTTCCTTTGATACAGCAATTGAGTTCGGCAATCTTCGCAAAATCTGTGAACTAGAATGTGCGAAACAATACTTTGAACTGAGACCTACTTCTTCGCGGGTAGCCTGGGTGAACGCATCGGGATAATATAGTGCTGTTGTCTCATCGATGGGAGCAAAACATGTATCCAAATGGTAAAACTTGGGGTTAACTAGCTTGACTTTAACTATCTCGAAATCACCAATTTCTTTAACTCTGTCGTAAACCTGGAAAAGAAATTTCAAATAACCATTTTCTACTCTTTCTCACAGCTTCAGAACTTCTATCGCCACACCCTGCCCAAAGAGTTTTCTCGTCTGAAAATACAGCGTCTCCTCCGCCTTCAAAGTTTACAGAATAATCTTCTCCAAAGACATTATACCCATTCTCTTTGAACCATTTCAAATATTCAGCCTGCTCTCCAGATCTGGAAAATTCTTAAGAAGCTTATATTGCTGAGCAGTTGGTCTTCTGATTACCTTTCTTTATAACGGAACTTGCTTAAGTAGACATTCTTGCCACAAACAACACCACTGTTGCATACGAATACTTGGTCGGGCAGGTTTTTCAGTTGTTCGAGCTCCAAAACCTGAAGAAGAAAGAACATATATCGAACGAGATTATATTCCTATATTTTTCTAAGAATTAAATGTATTCGGTTTACCTCAACGTTCAGTCCAGTAACTGTATTCTTGAGATTAGTCCATTGTTTCATAGCCAAATCTTTGTCAACTTCACCTCCCATCCATGGATTAATACTATACTGAAAAAAAAACAGCTGGAAAAAAAATTCGGAAGAACTAATCACTTCGACAACAAAATGAGTTGGAGGAACCATCAAGATTCTTTGTAATGTTTCTGCCGAAGATTTCGGCATTATTCGGAACTGTACATAGAGGGCTGATTACAACTTCGAGGAGATTTTCAAGTATGAAAAAACTTCTTGATGATTTATATCAGCAAAAAATGATGTTATTTATATATTTGGCAGTGCTTGTATACGCTTCCTACAAACTGATAAAAAAATCACGCGTTGCATTGATTTCTCTGTGTACTCTGTACTCTCCTACAGGTTCCTTTCTTCTTCTATTCAGTAGACCTAGCATTTGTTTGAAAAAAACTCATGGCTGATAATGGTAAATTTCAAGTTGATTTCTATTATGATGTTTTTTCTCCATACAGTTGGATTGCCCTTGAGGTTTGAAATGACGATCACTTTTTTATGAGTTTATGAATAAATTGCAGGGATTGCTCCGTTATGAGAAAGTATGGCCGATATTTTTAAGGTTGAAACCGTTTTGTCTCAGAGACATCATGATTGCTACAGGTGAATGCAGAAAATTTAATAAATCAAACACGCTAATAGGAAACAAACCACCAGCAGTAGTCTTGGCAAGAGCTATGAACATGATCAAAGATATTCAAAGAAATAATGAGTTTTGGGGAATGAAGATTACTCCACCAGCCGTAAGATCCGTACTAACAAACGCGAACATAAATAACTTAGAAATTCCAATCATGGCTAAAAAACAAGACTACAACAACAGAAGTTACTCAGAAGACGTTGATTGTTTTACAAGAAGAACAGCCAGGCAAGCAGTATGAACGTGACAGTTAGTATCACTTTTCAGAAAAACTTTTGACTGTGTCTAGAGCGTTCTGGAAAAGAATGTGGTACGAAGGAAAACCTATATTTCAAAAAGATGATATCTTAACAGTAAGGTGTGAAACAAAGTACTGTTCGATAAAATTCTTGAAGGTTCTACGTGAGTCTGGAGTGGAAAACTATGAAAGCGTTTACCATAAGGCACAATCCTGCTCTAAAGTAGCTGATAAGTTGAAAGAGAATACAAAGGCTGCTCTCGATGAAGGAGTAAGAGACATAATTAGATTTAGGAAAAAAGTAATTTTTCTATAGGCTTACGGAGCTCCGTGGATCGTAGTTAATAAACACGGTGATACTCATGCTTTTTTCGGATCAGATCGCTTCCACTTCATTGCTCAGCTAATAGGACAACAGTTCACGGACGGATTAATAGAACAATCTTCTAAGCTATAGCTCTTGAGCAACCCAAGACTCGTTTACTTATAATCATACATATAGTTAAGTAAATTAAGTCTCGCACATACAAATCATAAACTTTTATCCGAATTGTATCGAATTCTCGAGATCGTCAGTTATTACAGAAGAAACTGGAGTTGAAAATAAGAAGCTCTAAAGCACCGCAAACCACTGAGATCCATCTTTTTTAGATTAGAAAAGGCAGTCCATATTAAGAAAATGTTTTGCGAAGTTATTATGAGATTGTCCACAGCCACTGCAATTCTCAATGCTTTATCGTTTACGAGTGTAAACTGTGTGTGGGCGAAAGATTATCTCTTGGGCTTAGTGGTCGGTCGATAGAGTCAAACGGTGGAGAAGGTGAAACGGATGTTGAAGCCCTCTCCATTGAAAGTAAACGATAAAGAGTTGATAATGTGTGAATAGAAGTGTCCAATTTTCTATCCATACACAAAATCTGAAAAAATTTAATTCTATTGTCCTACCATCGATGAATTACCTGCATTTCCAACCTTGATAACCTTGATCCAATAGTATTTGACTGGCCTTTTCTATTCGACGTTCCGGTGTACTGACCTGGCTTACCAAGAGTTTGATCTAACCTTAAATTTTAGAGAAGTCAAAGTTTATATGAAGAATTGAGTTGAACCTCCGTTGTAATTCTTTGATTCGTACCATCATATTCAAATGACCTTGCGAGTATTGTTCAATAACATCTCGGACATCATATGGCTTCCTAGCTTGCTGAATGTTATCAAAGTGGAATGAAGCCTTATTTGAAAACATACTTGGAACTTCTTCCGAGCAACGAAGTATTTAATTTTCCTTAAAGCTCTGATAGCATTTCTATGCACTGTAGTAAGCTCACATACGCTAAGATAAAGGTCATGAAAAAAAAATTCAAGCTACTTACTGTGCCAGACGTGTAAGTTTGACTGTTTCCTCTGTATCATCTAATTCTTCTAACTTGCCTTAAAAAAAATTGCTAGAATTTCAAATTAAGAAGTAGAACTGAAACCAGAAATGATGAGGAGATTGTACAACATGCGCAAGTATAGTTTGAATGCATTTTATCAGGTTTACCCTGATCGAGCAGTATGTCCAGACTAATGGCCAGATGAAACAACTGTGAAAGTCACGTGGACATCACATGTTAAAACTTCGAAATGTGAGAACAATATCGAGGTACAAGACGCGTCAGAATCCTAACAGATTCTGACAGATCACGCTTTAGGAGATTTGCCGAACACAATTTCGAGGCATTATCATGGGAGAGACCCTGATTTGCCGGTATGTGCAGACTAGAGTCACGTGAGGATCACGTCTTGAAACTTCGAAACGTTCGAAAAATATCGAAGTACAAGACGCGTCATAATCCTAACAGATTCTGACCACATTAATGTACTGGCAGTTCAAAATCAATTTAACGTTTGAGGCTATATACAGCATAATCCATATGTCTCATTTGACAGATCGCGCTTCAGGAGATCTTCCTAACACAATTTCGAGGCATTATCATTGGAGAGACCCTGATTTGCCGGTATGTGCAGACTAGAGTCACGTGAGGATCACGTCTTGAAACTTCGAAACGTTCGAAAAATATCGAGGTACACGACGTTTCAGAATCCTAACAGATTCTGACCACATTAATGTACTGGCAGTTCAGAACCAAATTAACCTATCAAGCTATATACAACATGATCCAATTGTCTCATATGATAGTTCACGCTTTAGGAGATCTTCGGAACACTATCTCGAGGTATTATCATGTACCTTGATTTGCCAGTATGTGCAGACTAATGGCCAGATGAAACAACTGTGAAAGTCACGTGGACATCACGTCTTTAAACTTCGAAACGTGAGAAAAATATCGAGGTACACGACGTTTCAGAATCCCAACAGATTCTGACCACATTAATAGACTGTCAGTTCAGAACCAAATTAACCTATCAAGCTATATACAACATGATCTAATTGCTTCATATGACAGATCACGCTTTAGGAGATTTGCCGAACACAATTTCGAGGCATTATCATGGGAGAGACCCTGATTTGCCGGTATGTACAGACTAGAGTCACGTGAGGATCACGTCTTGAAACTTCGAAACATGAGAAAAATATCGAGGTACAAGACGTTTCAGAATCCTAACAGATTCTGACCACATTAATGTACTGGCAGTTCAAAATCAAATTAACGTTTGAGGCTATATACAGCATAATCCATATGTCTCATATGACAGATCGCGCTTCAGGAGATCTTCCTAACACAATTTCGAGGCATTATCATTGGAGAGACCCTGATTTGCCGGTATGTGCAGACTAGAGTCACGTGAGGATCACGTCTTGAAACTTCGAAACGTTCGAAAAATATCGAGGTACACGACGTTTCAGAATCCCAACAGATTCTGACCACATTAATGTACTGGCAGTTCAAAATCAATTCGAACTATAAGGCTATATACAGCATGATCTAATTGCTTCATATGATAGATCACGCTTTAGGAGATTTGCCGAACACAATTTCGAGGCATTATCATGGGAGAGACCCTGATTTGCCGGTATGTGCAGACTAGAGTCACGTGAGGATCACGTCTTGAAACTTCGAAACGTTCGAAAAATATCGAGGTACACGACGTTTCAGAATCCCAACAGATTCTGACCACATTAATGTACTGGCAGTTCAAAATCAATTCGAACTATAAGGCTATATACAGCATGATCTAATTGCTTCATATGACAGATCACGCTTTAGGAGATTTGCCGAACACAATTTCGAGGCATTATCATGGGAGAGACCCTGATTTGCCGGTATGTGCAGACTAGAGTCACGTGAGGATCACGTCTTGAAACTTCGAAACGTTCGAAAAATATCGAGGTACACGACGTTTCAGAATCCCAACAGATTCTGACCACATTAATGTACTGGCAGTTCAAAATCAATTCGAACTATAAGGCTATATACAGCATGATCTAATTGCTTCATATGACAGATCACGCTTTAGGAGATTTGCCGAACACAATTTCGAGGCATTATCACAGGAGAGACCCTGATTTGCCGGTATGTGCAGACTAGAGTCATGTGAGGATCACGTCTTGAAACTTCGAAACATGAGAAAAATATCGAGGTACAAGACGTTTCAGAATCCTAACAGATTCTGACCACATTAATAGACTGTCAGTTCAGAACCAAATTAACCTATCAAGCTATATACAACATGATCTAATTGCTTCATATGACAGATCACGCTTTAGGAGATTTGCCGAACACAATTTCGAGGCATTATCATGGGAGAGACCCTGATTTGCCGGTATGTACAGACTAGAGTCACGTGAGGATCACGTCTTGAAACTTCGAAACATGAGAAAAATATCGAGGTACAAGACGTTTCAGAATCCTAACAGATTCTGACCACATTAATGTACTGGCAGTTCAAAATCAAATTAACGTTTGAGGCTATATACAGCATAATCCATATGTCTCATATGACAGATCGCGCTTCAGGAGATCTTCCTAACACAATTTCGAGGCATTATCATTGGAGAGACCCTGATTTGCCGGTATGTGCAGACTAGAGTCACGTGAGGATCACGTCTTGAAACTTCGAAACGTTCGAAAAATATCGAGGTACACGACGTTTCAGAATCCCAACAGATTCTGACCACATTAATGTACTGGCAGTTCAAAATCAATTCGAACTATAAGGCTATATACAGCATGATCTAATTGCTTCATATGACAGATCACGCTTTAGGAGATTTGCCGAACACAATTTCGAGGCATTATCATGGGAGAGACCCTGATTTGCCGGTATGTGCAGACTAGAGTCACGTGAGGATCACGTCTTGAAACTTCGAAACGTTCGAAAAATATCGAGGTACACGACGTTTCAGAATCCCAACAGATTCTGACCACATTAATGTACTGGCAGTTCAAAATCAATTCGAACTATAAGGCTATATACAGCATGATCTAATTGCTTCATATGACAGATCACGCTTTAGGAGATTTGCCGAACACAATTTCGAGGCATTATCACAGGAGAGACCCTGATTTGCCGGTATGTGCAGACTAGAGTCATGTGAGGATCACGTCTTGAAACTTCGAAACATGAGAAAAATATCGAGGTACAAGACGTTTCAGAATCCTAACAGATTCTGACCACATTAATGTACTGGCAGTTCAAAATCAAATTAACGTTTGAGGCTATATACAACATGATCCAATTGTCTCATATGACAGATCGCGCTTCAGGAGATCTTCCTAACACAATTTCGAGGCATTATCACAGGAGAGACCCTGATTTGCCGGTATGTGCAGACTAGAGTCATGTGAGGATCACGTCTTGAAACTTCGAAACGTTCGAAAAATATCGAGGTACACGACGTTTCAGAATCCCAACAGATTCTGACCACATTAATAGACTGTCAGTTCAGAACCAAATTAACCTATCAAGCTATATACAACATGATCCAATTGTCTTATGTCAAAAGAGCACGACTGTGAAAGTAACGTGACATCGCATGTTACAAAACGGGAGAACGATCTCTTCATACGCAATTATCAAAAATTGAAACATCGCACAACCCAAAATTTGGCTATTAGGATTATATCCAACAAAAAGTGTCATTTCAAACAGATATTTTTCTCACATGTCGATGTAGCGCAGATATGGGATTGTGATATAGAAGCACTGTTCACATACAGTGATTGCATTCGCCGGACTTTTCAAGATCATATGCGATGTATGGGAGTCCTTACAACCCTTTGATAATTAAGAGTAACTTATTCACCTTTGGCATCAGGATCTTCAGTATCACTTGTGCGTTCCTTGAACTTACGAGCTTCGAATAAATCCAGTTCGGTACTCACACCTGTAGCTCTAATTTTTTGAAGTAAACTTGTCCTGAAAAAAAGCAATGATTCCCTAATCGTGCTACTGAAGCATTACTTCGATTGCTGCTTTTTGAAAATGTTGCTCATTTTTCTGTTTGTCATGTCAACGCTGCCACTGTTAGCTATATCCGAGGATTTCTTATAAACTTCGTTCGATTCTTTACAAAGAGGGTCAACATGCACCTTCCTAAAAAAACACTCAATTTTTTTTAGCATGAACAGAGATAACCAAGTAGCAGACTCATGTCTTTCAGTTGCATGGCATCTCCATAAGCATTGTATAAGAGTTGCAGCAGCAGGAATCTGTCGATTAAAGTGCTTCTGTCGCTGCTTCTGTTGAACTTTGAGAGCAAAACCTGATCCTAGTATACCCTAAACTCATATCTTAAGAAGATTACAGTTATTTCACGAATTACAGCGGGTAGAGCGAAAAAACTAATAGCGAATATAGAAAAACATGATGCAACAATTCGGCCGAGCCATGTTTGTGGTACAACATCCCCGTAACCTATGGTTGTCATCGTGATCTGTGGTAGGATAAAACATAAACAGCATGAAAAAAAATACTCACAACTCCCCACCAGAGGGCATCAGCGTAACTTGTGAATGCTTGTTTATTATCCGGTGTAACGTGATCTTTCTCGGCCAGATATACAAAGTAAGAAGAAAAGATCAATCCCAAAAATCCGATATAAAGTGTGGTTATCAGCTCTTGACGATGTATGAAAACAACGGATCCGAGAAGCCTCCTACAAAAATGTGTTTACAATCTAACAAACTACTTGAAAATAGACCATGTTCCGCCTTGTCGATCCACGTGCAACATTCGCAAAATTTGTAGAAAGCGAACACCTCTGAGATCTTCATGTATATTCTCCTTATAAAGGTTTTGAAAATACCTTATTGCACTAGTTGCAAAAACTTGCCCTTCCGTTCCAAAAAGAAGAACAGCTATACTAGCTATCACAACAAACAAATCTAAAACAATGCGACCTATTGTTCGGTACCATCTCACCTATAGCTGAAATAGGCTTCCGGGCAAATTTCAATCTTCCCCATAGGCCCAGATACTTTGACCGACAGCCTGCAGCCCATAATCGAACACAATACTCAATTGCGAAGAATACAACAAGAATAACCTCCTATAAAACACGCGATATATGAGTAGAATCACAATAACTACTAATATAAATAATAATTCGGCAGCATGGAGAGAATGCTCTTCAACTGTTGATAAAACACTTAATATTAGGCATATAAGTACAACAATGAATACGCTGAAATCAGAAAACATTCAAATAGTATAGAATATTAACTACCTGAAATGATACAAGAAGCATTTCCAACCAGCTGGTCTCTCCAGACAATTGTATATCTACGTTGTACCTGTAGTCACATATTCGAAACTGTTACTTACCTTAGACTGAAGGGTGGGTTTCGCAGCCTTTCTTTCCCGCTGAGACTTATAACGCGCATCGAACATCTGCAATAAAGCTGAAGTTAATTATGGGGAGTTGGATTTCTTATTTATTCTCCAGTTCTTTCCATTATACATAATATATCAATAATCGAAAATTAGGCATATGATAATCTATGCTTCATACGCGAACAAGCAAAGCATGGGATAGAATTTTTCAGTTATTCTGCTGGAGATATGAATCCAATCATGACAGAACAAGTAGTTGTGCTATATTCGGAGAATTGTTTGGAGATGAGTATTATTTTTATTGCGAAATCCATGTTGATTATCAATCCATTAAATATAGAGATACAAAGTGGAAACTTCACTTTTTCAAAGGCATCTCCGGCGATTGGTAAGATAGGAGCATTATCTGGAGAATTACAGTCGTTCATCAGTCTTAAATCTGAAACGAGGAGCGGAATAAACAAGAAAATGAGCTTTACATCGGAAAGTTACATATAAATCAATTTTAATGATAGTTTTACTGGAAAACAGTTTGAACTGATTAAGAACCTAAATTAAGCAGTGATTGCTTTGTATTGTGCTTTGATAGACGGCAGTCATAAAGCTCTGGGTACGAGCTATTATTAAACGATTTGTCATTGATTATTTTTATTATTGGTAAGAAGAAGCCTAATAGAAATCTTCTATATATTCTTTTTTAATTATAGGATGGTGGGCTTGAGCGCATAATATTAGATGAGCACATCCCTCATGTTACATCAGCTATAAGTATATTCAATCATTATATACTGTTTTTGGTCATATCTTCCTCAGCGCAGCCTGGCCAGTTACTATAGCGACTTTTTCCCATCACTAATCTCATGCTTCCTATAAGGAGAAGCTGAGAACTAATTATATGGCAATTGAATAATCGGATGTAGCCGATGTATTTCTGCACAAATTTCAAATCTTCAACACGGACAGTTACTGGTTGTCATTGTAGAAGAGTTCAATTCGAACAACCTTCTTATTTTCACTTACTCCATCATTTTTTCACGTAGAGTGTTATCTATGCACTCATTCTATCTTTTTCTTATGAAAACCTTAAAGAGAAAAAACGTCCTCGACAGACTGAAAACTGCCCCAAGTTGGATTCGTCCTTGAGTTTTATCTTTCAGACCGATTGGTTCTCGACGACTATTAGGAAGCTATAAACTAGACATCTACTGAGTACTTTCTAGCCTAACATCAAATGACTTTTTCGACGCGTACACCCCACCTGCAGTTGGAGAGTATCTAGATGGAAGCATACTGTGATATCAAGTAATACAAAAAACAGGAGTGTTGGTGTTGAATTTCTAAAAGTATTGATTGAAGACTGAGTTTAAGTAAAATAATGAACATTTCAACTCTGCTCCGTTATCAAAAAAGACTTGGTTTCTTATTGAGCGATTTATGTTCGAATGAGGAATGTGGCAAGCAAGCGGCCTCTACCTCACAATATCGAAGAACAGCAGGAATATAGGAAAAAGATCAACCAAACGGAAAAGAAATTGAATTGAACGTGATCAGATAAATAATTTGAATTGTTAACGGTCGCCAAAGCTCTCTTGGTATCAGAGCTCGGCTGGAACGAAATGAGCAGAGTGAGAAGGATCAAGCAAATACTTTAACAAGCCTATACAAAGAAATTGAATATTTTTTAGTCATAAAAACGTTTTCATGTCCGCTACAATGCCTGAGATTACAACTATTGATGCAAAAAAAAAGAAATCATGAGGAGTATAAAAAGCTTGATGCCAGCTTTCGACTTGCTTTCTGTCTCTCTAATCTCTCGTCAAAACTTATATTCATTCCAGGGGATTTTTCATATATCTCTCTACCTGTCGTTGCCACAGTAACAGATAAAGAGAAAATGGCTGCACAATTTCTCCAGCTTCATATGCTTCTCTACGTAGACTTCATATCTTTACACTCTCACAATATGTCATTTTCCTTCCTGTCCTGTTAATTTTATAACATTCGTAGTGGTTTCGAGAACGATCAAACTACGTAGCGCAACACGGACTAGTGTAGATTGCGAAACTATTAGGTATACATTGGATTCCATGCTGCCATCAACACTATGATAGGATAAGGCGTTGAATGGCAGTGTCGAGTTTTCTCTGCTCTCACATTCCCTCTCCCTTTTTCTCTCAGCGTTGTGCATACTTTTTGCAATCTTTGCCTTCACCATTTCAATGATTTATCGCAGCATACATGTTTTCTATTTCCAGCAAAATTCAATTATTTCATTTCTCACACTCCTAATTCCTTCAGCTATCATATAAATAAACGACACTTGTTATTATTCAACTAAATGCCTTTGTTTAAGCTATTAATACCTTCGACAAAGATGAAATGGTAATTTCCTCTTCTTAAATATTCTTGCCAATAATAATGAAGATCTCCCAATTATGAAGAATTGACGGATTTTTGTTAAATCAGTAAATGGAACTCAAGAACCAAAAAGCCGATATTGATAGGGAGAAATGAATAGAACAAACATTTGAGAAGAAAAACCCTCCCTCTTTTTCAGAACAATTCTTTGCAAAAAAAATGGGATTGGTGAGTAAGGTTCCTCTTTTACCGTTCCCCTACTTCATTTAATATCAGACGACGCATATGACACAGAGAATTGCCGTAAAACTTCTGCAAATCGAATTGATAGTTGATGGCGCCTTCAACAACTCGATAGTTCTAATATGAGAAAGGAATGAAACAAGAAAGTTTGTAAAAAACCGATAATCGTTCAATGTTTCATGCAAAGTTTGAATGAAGATTGAGTGTTGAGAGTCTGAAGACGGAGAGAGAGAAGAGAGAGAGGATGCAAGAGAAAAAGAGGAGTTCAAAGTATCAGAAAAACGTAAAAGATCGAACAGTGCCTGTTCCATTTTTTTCAAAAAGCATTCAAGATAAAACTTAACATATGATAAGGAAACCTCCCGTATAGATTAGCTACTATTCTAATCAGTTTGCAATTAGGAGAGCACTCTTGTTTCGCGTATAATTTGTATGATTAAAAGGCTAAAAAACATATGTTTATATGCACTATCGTTGTTATATCTCATTAGATTTGCCTACAGTGTTTCAATTTAAGTCGATAACTTAAATTGAGAATAGTAGTCGACGATAGAGAAATCTCAAACTAATACGAATGTGAATATGGAAATAGTGCTATAGCAAGCAGAATTGCATGGAATTGTAGTTTCCATCCAATGTGCTAAGTTCAAATGAACTACTACAAAATACTAGCATCGAACTACAAAATTTAGAAGCCGTCTTATAAGGTCATGTGACTACTTGAGAAAAGCTGGCACAATCGTGTCACTAAAATGACACACTACCACAAAATAATCTCAACTGGTTATTTTCCTCGAATTTTAATAAACACTGTTTCATTTTAAAGTGAATTGTCAATATTTTCAATCTCACTGTCGCACTAGGTCCCTCATTGTTGGCAGAGGTTACCTGGACGTCAGCAAAGATTTGTGTACATGTAAGTAGGAGTGGAAAATAGAAGAGACAGATAATACAAATAGGAGAGAATAGATGGAAAAAAAGACTATTTGAGCGGCCAAAGGATATCAGGACAGTTGCAGATAATATCTAGCAATAGGTTGTCTAAATACTTCCCCACTGTTGTCTCTTTGTCGATTTCGACATCAGTTACGTTTTTTTGTTGTTTTTCTCTCATAACATGATGCCACTTCATCTTGGTCGAACAGATTGCTTGTGCAGGCATTCCTCGAACTTTGGAGTTCAGAACTTAACATATTACCTTATGTTTTACAACTTACACTTTGTTACAGAACTGTAAACCTTCTGAATAAGATAAAAAGCCATCTAATCCGTCCAGACACAATATTTCGTCATAAATACTAGATGAATGAGAAGGAAGAATTGAAGAATGATCGTAAACAAATTGAGTCTCATTCACCTGCTGTGATTTATTTTACTCTCCTCTCCATTCTATAATAAAACATTCGGGTGGTCCATCTAAAACGCTCTGACTTCTTGCCTCTTTCACAACAATTTCCAAAAACAAGCACCCCTTCTTTTCGCGCTGAGGAGAGTTCGAGAGAAATCAATCTAATTCGTTTTCAATTAGTCTCTGTAGGAATCATAAGTCACATCATCTGCCATGAGATTATGTAAACAATAATATTTTTTTCAAAGAAATAATAGATAGCGGTTTTAAACGAAATGAATCATTGGAGAAGCTAACAAAGAAGATCTTCGAGTTAGAGATCAGATCATATATCAAACGGTTTTGAATAGAAAGTTGAAAGATGATCAATACTGAATGGAGAACTATCAACATTAGTGACAGCACATGCACGAAACGAATAAAATTATGTTATTACGATTATGGCGATAGCGGTACTTTTCAGCTTCTTGAACGTAAAGCTAAAGTAGTCGCATAGTTGGTCATGCATGTATAGCTCAAGAATTACATAAAAAAGGATCAAAAGGGTGTGATGATGCATCAGACACAGCCATTTTGCATGACAATGAAAGACTATAGTATTCACTTTGTGCATATCATCCAACTATTTGTGCTTTAAAACTTTATCAACGCCTTTCACATGTTTGTTAGGATGATTTCACCAATAAACTTATCGATAAAACAACTATTCTCCATTCTCATCCAATAAAAACTTGGTGAGAGCTCAATGACGACAACAAAATTACGTACTTTTGCCGCCATAGTTTTCGATCTGTATTGCTACTTCTGTCATCAGTCGATAATCCATAAAACGGAAGTGATTGATATAGCACGTACTATTCCGTTTCTGAGTTCCCTTTGACCTTTTATCATACTTTTTGTACTTTTATTTCATAGTTGTTCACGCTCCACTAATCCCCGTTGACTGCATTTTCGTCTGTCCGTTGCCTTTGAGACATATTATTGTTTGGTACTTTCACTTTCTTTTCCACAAAAGATCTACTGTTGATTTATTCTTTTATATATCGAGACATACGTGGATATCAGGATATGAATATATTTTATACTTGACATCTCCCAAATCTCTGATGCCTTCATACAATTTCTTAAAAAGCATTCGATCCCTGATCCTTATCTAAATCTCCAATTCTTAGGTGTATTCTTGGTGTCCGTATGCGTATTCAAGGATTTCGCTTACTTTAGCTTTCTTACAGCAGATCAAAGAATTCACATAAAATACCGAAACATTTCATTAAAGAAAAGCAACAACAATGAGGTTTGCCAAGGAAGTCTTGCAAGAAAGACAATGATGATGGATGATAGTAGATTGCAAAACCAAAGTAGTCCCATAATAAAAGAAAGTGGAAGACAAACAGATAAATAACAACAGAACTGTTCATCTTCCGTTAAAAGATCGAAACACAACCCAATTGCAGAATATGCAAGAAATGAAGGGAGTAAACACAGGGATTACAAGAACAGAAGTACAATCTCTCGAGGCAAGACGATTTTCTCAAGAAAAGATATCAACAACAGTAATCTTAATTAATTCTTAAAAAAATCGTTCGACCAAGGCTAACTTCAAACATCTAAATATGGATATACCTATCAAGTCGAAATCTGAAGATTTGTCAGTACGATTTGTACAAGTATAAAAGAACGAAGTCAATATATCAATATGGAAGCAATAAAACGAGACAAATTCCAGAACTCCCGATAGATGGAGCATCCCAGAAACCGAAATTAACAGCTGATCAATCATTCAGCCACCAACAATACCTATGTTAATATACAACTGTTGGTATGCGGATGAAGGATTGATCATTCCTAACAACAGCCAAAGAAATGTTCAACGGACGCTTGAGAATTTCTAACTACTAGCCAACCGGAGTGAAAATATAAACAAATAATGATCTGGTGAAAAAACGATAAGCTTTTGAGAAAAATAATAGACAGCGAGAATCAATTATCTAAGGCTTTTGGAAAAAAATATCGAGAATATCTAAGATAGAAATTTCGTCAACCAGTAGAACATGCATTAAATGAAACTCTGAAGCTCTCAACAAAAGTCATAAAAAATAATAACTATTACAACTTTTGAGGTGTTCACTCACTAACAACGTAACAACATGATTAACAAATAACAATTCGTTTGGGGTTTTTGTTTTTAACGCTTTTCTGAGAAGAATGAGGTGATGAAATAAGTGTGAATGATGAGAGGTTTGAAGAACGTGAGCAACAAAGAATCAGAGCAATATGAAGAAAACACACAAACGCACACACAAACACAAAAATATTTGAAAAAAATAACAATACATGACCCTTCCATAAACGTCCAACACCGAATAACCCAACAAAACTAGAGAAAAAAATATTCTGGAGATTGAGTGATACGATGTGTCATGTTCAAGAGAGTAAAGGTGAACTGTTAAAAAATAACGATAACGGAAAAGGCATAGCCCACCTATACTCGAAACAATAACAACATCTTTTTAGTTTCCAGCTTCCAGTATTTCAAGAAGAGGATTCCATAAAGAGCGATTAGAGCAGAGAGAAAGTATAGCCTTCCGCATAGTGGAACGAGCTGATGTTACTGAGAAATCTGGATAAGTTACCCGGAAATCAAAACAACAAAGCTGGAAAATGATATATGAATATATGAAAATAAAGAAAAATACTTACATTTTTTGGAGGACTCAACAGGAAACGACGTGCATATTCCAGGATATAGACTCCGCAATCGAAATCATTGAGTTGCTGATTTGCAGAAGGTGGGCATATCAAGTATGTACTCATTTCCAGATTCTCTCCTTTCCACTTTTGCCAAGCGTACTGGATTCACAAGAAGGTTGGAATTAGATTATATGAAATGTTACCTTCATGAAATCATTAAGAACTTTGTAGATATGGTCAGCGCCATTAAGATCATAAGATATTAAAGAATCAAAGTAAATTATTTGACATTCTTTCTTGAAAGGATTGCAAATAATGGCGAGCGACCTAAAATAGCTAATTGATTCCTTGAATGGTAGCAGAATATCATACCAGTGATCCCATTCATTGATTGGAACAACAATAAAGTCAACATCAAGAAGATCGAAGCCTTCAACGAACTCCAAGACATCTCGAAACCTTACATCTTGCTGCAAAAAAAAAGGAATACTTATTCCTGTATCCTTCGACAAACCAAGTTCTCCTCACTAGGGCATTGCTCATCAGGAACATAGTTTTGCAAAAGTGACAAATTGTGCCAGAACAAAGAAGGGAGAACTGTAACCCGCTTGGATCTAGAACAATAATAGTTAATGAAAGAATACGAAGTCATGATACTAACGGATCATCGGGTAAAATATGTTCCACGATATGATTAAGATAAAAGTCCACTATGGTATCGTTCAAAAGATTCTGAAAAGAAGGAAGTTAAAAAGATCACATTAATTCATCTCTATATCGCAACCCTCACTTTACAATTCAAATGATTGTTTAAATGAATTTGAGAGATATGTAAACGATTAAAATGTCAAGTCTCCTGTTAACTTGCAACCTATAAATCTATAGCCTTAGCTCATCACAAAGAGAGGTCATAGATCTGCTTTTCATATTCCGTCTTTCTGCATATTACAACATATGCATATTTAGCAGACCAGAAATCAAAGCACATTACAAAAGTCATAGGCCTCTCTATATTCTAGGACATTTGACGGATGCACCGTCATTCAGGCGTACTGGACATACACTTTGACAATGAAATAGTTAGTGAAGTCATATTAAATCATTATTTTCTCTAATATATTTCTACAATCAATCATTTATCAACCAAGTGCATCGTTACGGTCTCTGTCAAGCAGTCTTTGTCCTTCCCCAACAGTTGCCAATTCCAGCTTGCAAAGGCATATTCGTTATCGTAAAATAATGGTTTCACTTTCATAAACCAAATACTTTTCCAGTCGTCGTCGAGGACTAGTTTGGATAGCCAGCTGGTTGACTCAGACAACCTATGGCCCCGAAGATTCAAGTGACGCGCGAAACAAAGATTTCCCGCCAACAAGCGCTAAATGAGAAAAGAACACAATGTGACGAAGACGTGGTTGATGATGATGAGAGGGTGACGAGGAAATCGAAATGTAACATATGCGGCAAAATGACACGTCTTTCTTCGCTCACAACCTGACACATTCTCTCAGCTCTTACATGTTATAAGAACAATTGCTCTTTCATAAATTAGATACTGACGCCGAAGGATACGTACGCGTATTCTCCTCCAGCTGCATATCCTTCACTGCAAAAAGGTAGACAACTATCGTTTCATCTGTCACAATGGAAACTTAGTGTAACATCCTTCTAGTACCATCATTATCATTAAGACTCTTCATCTCCGACAAAACCGAAAAAAGCATATATCCGAATTTAACAGCCGCTTTTTCATCCCTGAAGACGGTTCAATGGCCAGCTGGAGTTAAAGAACGATGGGCTGACTCGTATTTGCTTCCGTTACATATGAACTGGGATATCCGTCAAACAAGGCAATATATCATATTCTTGAACTCATTGAAAAGAGAGTAGTGCTATAACATATATTACCTAAGTAATTAGGCAACAATTGCGTCGAAAGTACAATTTCAAAAGTGCAATGCTCGACTGGAGGGTCACCAGAGGTTTCTCGACGGGTACACAGATTCCTCTTTTTCTACATGCCTTCCGCAATTCCGTTTTGCTTTTCTCGTTCTCTGGGAACGAGTGTGCTACTAGACGGCGACAGATTTTCTCTAACTCTCTCGCTTCCCTGCAGAAATACGTAGACCCCGCAACCAATCTATTCTATTTCTCTGTCAGCGAGGCTATCCAGGCGCTACCCAAAAGTGCATTTTTTTTGAACAACCTCGCTTCCTCACAATTTTTCACTATCTTTCGCAAAACACATCGCAACACACAAAAGACCGCCCCTCAAACCAATACCGCAGCCAACTAGCCGCACAAGTGTTCAAACAAATTGTATGAGCTGAGCTAAGGACATTTTTGTGGCGCTCAACGTTGGTTATAATGTGGGCGTTGATTATGAATGAACCTCTATCGAGTCTCCCAAAAGCAGATGCTTCATATGCTTATTTTTGAGAGGAGAACTAATATCTGCAGTCTCTTCAGCTTAGTAAGAGCCAGAGAACATAGATCAAGATCAAACTGTTCCAATTGGTGCTTTGCCTACTTCACCGTTCCAAAGAGCTTTGTAAACAAAACCTAAACTTTTGGATCTTCTGACCACACCTCTCCAGTGTGAATGATAAAGCCAGTCACTCAGCGAGTATATGGCCGGATTTCTATGGCAACGAGTCATCTCGCATGCCCACCTTTTCCCATCATTTTATTCCTCACCTGGTCTTGTAAACAACAGAAGTCAGAGAGGCGGATTGTGATAGACTGGTAAGGAAACCGAATCCTCAACATTTCTGTTGATGCTGCCAACTCCAATGCCTCGGTCTGTAAAAATAGGAAGTTCAAATGTCTCTCTGTAATCAATCGGGAAATAGAGAAATTCTCGATCACAAATGTATGGTAGATATCACAAAATTGACTTCCTTATCTCAAGCGAACCAACCAGTCGCTTTGCACAAAAAATTTGTATGAGAAGATAAAATGTTGCGAGGGGTATAATTTAGGAAAGTATTGAGTAAAGACCTTATTGCAGTTATCATCAGCTTCTTCCATAGGCTCAGTAACACTGTAGTCGCTTTCACATTCTTCGAAATCTTCATCGCAATAGCTAGCCGTAGATGGATAACCCGTAGGTTCTGAATCGTCTGTAAAAGAATGTCATTCGCTGGTCGATTACGAAAACAAATAGATGTGTTGTGCAATATTTCATAAGCGCTAAAAGTGAAAACAAACCATAAATCTCAATATCTCCTTCGTAACCGTAAGACTCGAAGCAACCCGATGACTCGTAGGAACCACTAACATACGACGTTCCACTTTCATAATTAGCATAATAGCCGAAACTTGATGAGTTTGGCTGTGTTGAAACTTCCATATTGATAATATATGTGCTACGTATGATACATACAAATAAAAATCTGCAACAGCTGATCTATTAATAAACAATAAACGTTGCGAGAGTTGACGATGAAGAACTAAGCAAAAGACCTTAAACAGTACTAGTGCGCGAAAAGAAGATGTTTGAATCAATACACATAACAGACAACTCTTCAACTCGTCTCATATTCAAATATACAGAAGGTCATTATCAACGAATGCAAGTAGTAGATTAATGCAACAATATCAATGTGGAGTCAGTGATAACGTCAAGATGATGGCTATACGATGTGCTTCTAAACTTTTGATTGATATGGAGCTTCGTCCAAGAGTACTAAAGATAAATGTCTGGCATAATTGACAGCACTTTGCCGTGGAGACATTAACAAATAATCTTAAAGGATGAGGGAATTACAACAGTACTGGGTTAAATGGTGAATAAATGCTAGATGATATCTAGAACTTCAAAGTAACTGAACAGGATGTGAAAGCTAATGAATTCTCCATTGGTCAAGGTCGAGTCGTTTGAACAATGAAGACCAATATAAGATAAGAGCAGCATTGATAGCTGGAACGAAAGTTGATATTAAGAAAAGATTATTCTTCAGCGCTCTATCCCTCACTATTCCACAACAAAATTTGAAACGTCCACAACGACAACCATCACCACCGCCTTTATTCAAGATAACAAGTGCGTGTACAAAAGTGCTATGAAAATTGTTTACAACATAAAGTATATACAATGAGAAACTCTTAACAAACGATGAAAGCTTCCTACTGCAAAAATAGTCACTTTCATTCGAGCAGCAGAACACTTCATTTCCGTTGCATGCCTGATTATTTCAGCTAACACTCGAAACTCGCTGGCTGGACTAAATCTTACTCTTAATACATGGGTAAGACTGTCTTGTGATTTTTCTACCAAACATGCAAACACATTTCCATTGAGTTTTGAAAAAAAAAGAGAAGAAAAAATGAAATTAGAGTTGCGCGAATTCAAAAGTTTGAAAAATCGATAGGGAATGGCCTGTCCTTCGCCTGGCCGATGGATTTTTTTGTTGAGTCTCTGCCAAAGTAGGGGCGGGCCTTTGTAAACAACGTGCGGTGTGCATTGGAATTTGTGTCAGCCAATACGAAGGGCAGATTGAAGGAAATAAATATTTGGCTTTTAGAAGTTTTTGTAAGACGGCTATAATTTGAAAATAAAGTCCACGGGGTATCAAGATGTAAGAGGAAAATGCAGGAAGGGTATCAGCTGGAATTTGTTTTCGATGTTTTGGACAAAATGAAAGGCCCACAATGCCGGTTCCGTCGTGGCAAGAAAAGAGAAATCTATTATTTGTAATGTTTAATGGCACTGATATCGCAATAGGACGGATGAACTGGAGATTGTTAAAAAAAGAATATGAAATACTTTTGAGTTAACGGGAAATATCAGTAAGAACGTTATCACCAACATAAGATGACTCACTGTCAATAAACGAGCAAATACGCTACAAGCGTAATTAAGTGAAGCAGAAAATCTAGCAGACTTTGAATTCTCAGTTTTTACTGTTAATCAACCATATGATTGCTAAAAAGAAACTTGATAAGAGCCAAAGTCCTTTGGCAAACGCATGTCAGACTCAAGTAGACTCGATGCCAAATTTAGATTATAAGCTTATCTTACCATTTTTTGAAAATCGTGAATGATAAAGAGCTGTGACAAAGATAGCTGAACTCGAATTAATGAGAGTTAAATATCTAGCAAAGATATGAGGTTATGGTGATTTAGAGAAACATCAACAACGACCTTCACGAGAAAAGAAAGTCATCTCTCTCCATCAGTTTTTATGTAACAACATCCAAGTATCTTGAACCTTTCGAAGGCTCAGTATGTTCCTGATAAAAGAGTTCCAAGCATGACTTTGGAACTATCAGAAGCAATATTAATAATTGACAGAACACTGGTTCTAACTATCATTCGAACCAGACTGCATTTTTGAAAAGGATACCTAGTAAGGTGGCCCTCTGGGTAAAAAAAAATTTTCCTTCAACAAGTGCCTCTTCAACAAGATTTCTGTTTTGTTATTCTCTCACTCTCCTTCGATTACCCTCCCTCCAGCCCACTTTTATTTTTGATCAAATGAATTACCGACTCATAAGAACCTATTATGCTTTCTATCAACCAGAAACTATTGAATATATTTTTAAATAAAACTTAATTTGAAGAAAAAACGGACTGGCACTTACAGTACAGTTTGAAAAAATTAGATGGAATAGAGAAGAAAATTTTTTTATAAAGGTGCGGACAAAAGAAGTGAAAAGAAAATCGAAAGTCACATTGTTAAATGATAGGGATCAAGAAAAAGGTAAGAAAGAGCATACGCAGAATTCACCATGGGGCGGAACCATCTTATGGAAGAGTGTGTGTGATAAAGTTATTTGGTCCTGTAACGAAAAATCTACGGTAGCCGTGAAAACGCCATTAGAATTATATATATAATGTTTAAACGAGCTTTTGCGTCCGAGGCAAAGTTAGGAATAATAAAAAATTGCTCTACTGAAGCAAAATAATAAAAATTGAACAAATTCTTGGATAAATATCCCATTGACGGGTACAGTTCAGCACGTGATTTGTCATTTTATGGTAGAGGGTATCGCTGTTTAGAATAATATTTTTAATGGTTTTACAAGTAATTAGTAGAAAGCTGTGTAGTAATCATGAGCACTATTGGACATCTCCAAAAAAAACCCGTGTGATTTGAAATTTGTTCCACGTGTTGACATATTTGGATACTCATGTTGTTTCATTCTGCACAAATAGTTTATATGAAGCGGTCTGTTAGGCGACGTGTAATTTGCGCGTTGGCTAGCACGTATTCAAATTTTTCTCTTGGCGCGTCCTCTCTGTTTTCCTGAATAACTCTTTATGTTTCAGTGTAGTCTGACAAAGAAATGCATTGAAGGAGGTTGTCTGTTCTTGTAAAATATTCCATTGACAAATTATCATGCTACGCTCGAAGTTTATTCATATAATAATTTTTTTATTTGTTCATCGCCTCAATGGTTCCATCGCCGGGGTGAGCTTCATTCAAAGTAAAAAAAACAATGGAGCATTTGAGGAAATACATGCGAACTCTCTGCCCACTTATGGCACAGTTGTTGTATCAACTATGGATGGATACCTCAGGGCTCTTGATTTATCTACCGGGGAAGTTAAATGGTCCCTGCTCGAAGGTTATCATTGGAACAATCACCTTAGTTTATTTGAAGCAAACATTTCAGCTCCTGTTTTAAGAGCTCCTAATTCTGTAAAACAAGGTTTTACCTTCTTACCCAATCCGCAGGATGGCTCTCTTTATGTTCTCAAGGAAGGAAATTTGAAAAAACTTCCATTCACCATCCCTCAACTTGTTCACGCGTCTCCATGTAAAGGAAATGACGGCGTTCTGTATGCAGGCAAGCTACATAGCCCAAAAAGTATGAGAAGTTCACGTTTCAGGAAGCAAGAAAGATGTATGGTTTGGTATAGATCCTCATACAGGTAAAAAGGTTCGTCCGTCACACGTGCATAGTGTGTATTATACCAAATTCAGTCTGAAACCCTGTCTTCGGCTACTTCCGAACGAGTTTGTCCTGCTAATCTGAAGCATACTGTTTTCATCGGAAGAACTGAGTACCATGTTAATATGTTTGACACTCATAATTCCGGGAAAACTTGGAACGCCACCTTCAGCGACTATTCTGCTCATCTGCTTCCAGGTTTTTTTAAAATAATGTTTTGTGCTTTGCTGAAAAAAAAGTTGAGTTATAGTGGACAACTCATATCCATTGAAGCATTATGTGTCGGCATCAACGGGAGCAATTCTTGCTGTTGATCCTGCTTCAGGCTTGTTACACTTTTCTTTCACAGTGCTTACTAGTTCGTTTAGGCCAAATTGTATGGGAGAGAGATTTGCATACTACTGCGGTAGCCATGTACCTTTTACAGGATGATGGACTTCATAAACTCCCATTTACTGTCGTGGGCAAAGAAACGATTGAAAATTTGCTGAAGGTTAGTTAAAATTTTTAATATAATGGGGGATCAATAGAAAACCTTTCAAATTTCTAAACTGGCGTATGAGCATGTTGTTTTTCTTGGCATGATATAATCTCAACGACAGTTGAAGCGATACATTGGCATAATAATCTTTATTTAGTAATTCTGTATTAAGCAGTGTCCGAAAACACTAAAATTGATATGTAGCTTAACGATCTTCTGCTCCTCGACTTGAGCCTTTTGAAGTACCCTCTAATAGTTCAGTTGAATTTGATTTCGACTTGTTTTTTCTCTTCGTCGATCTAAAATGAGACTTATCAGAAGGTCAAGCTAACTTTTCTAGTTTTTCGCAGTTCTCTCAGATATCTATGACATTATGGTTGAATGTTAATCGCCTGCTCTGTTTCTTCATTCCATTTGCATATATTGAAAGTTGATTCGAATGATTTGATCAGGGAAGTGCATTTTTGGGAACATTTAAAACTAACTTCTTCGTTTGGATTGTGAAGAAATGTGTTCTCTTAGAGTTTTGTTTCTCATAGTTTTTGTATATGCGAAAAATTTCAAAGTTATTTCTTACTTTCTCTGGAAAGGTTCAGCATAGTACGGCTCTTCCTTGTGAACTGGATCTTCTTCTTCTTCTTCTTCACTGTTTGAAACACTAAAACTGCTGCGTTTACATGTTCAGTATTTTTGTTAAATACCTATAGTCATATTGCCGCCGCACCAAATATCCATGAACAGGACACAGAGCCTTCATTACAGTGATTTGGCCTGCTGCGTCGTACTTGCAAAGGCAAGGCAAGTCTTCACCGGGAGCCAAATACCGGCAACTTGAATCATTGCTATCAGAGCTTTCATCATCATCGGTTTGCTCCTGAACAGAATGGTTTAAAGACAAGCTTTTGGAAGTTAATCAGCACTTGAATAGGAGAAGGTAGTTCTTCTATCAAAATTGACTGTTTGGAGCGTGATTTAGTAGAGTTTAAAGACTTTAATGATCGCACATCCTGAACTGAAACTCTATGCGATAATGGTCGGCCATGGTTTAAAGATGTTTTAGAGAGCTTTAAAGAAGTAGCAGGGTTATGTGATGAACTTCTGAAAAATGTTGCTTATAAAATGATCTTTCAAAGTTTTTAGTTGGACATACATAGAATTTTTGCGTTCTCGCCTCTTGGCTCGGCAACAAAAGTACACTAGTGGTACAAGTTCCAGAATACTGACTACAGAAGCACCTAGCCAAAGACCTGTCACTCCACCCACGTCTGCCATTAAACTTGTTAACTGTAAATTAGATGTCATTGAGTAGCTAAATATGTAAATTTGAGAACCGTATACGAAGGAGTTTCTTGCAGAGTTTCATAATTTAATTCTTCATAGAATATTTGTATCATTGCCGCATTTTTTCTATATTGTTCGAGACATAGATGATCCCCAGGAGTGCATTCCATCACTTTAGCAGCTCCAGAGGGCCATCTCGCTGCGGAATAAGTAACTTCATAATTGGTTTCTCTTAAATCAACATAAACTTGAAGTTTTCTCATAGTGGGTATCGTACTCGCATGGTTGGTGACAGTAGCACTCATCATTTACATCTTGTTCATGAGCTCGGGCTGCCAGCTCCCCTATCAACAGCGTTGTATTTCTTAAGCATTCTCTTTGTCCTGGATCTGTGGCTTCGCAAGGACCATATTCTGTCTCTCTAGGCAAGGGAAACATTGGATCAGCGCAACCACATCTATTAAGAATCATCCGTTGTGCGCAGCTTCGGTGACAAGCCTGATGAATGTATAATAGCGTTGTTATGTTAAGACTCAACCTCCACGGAATACTTGAATCCATCATAAACAAAAGTGGGATGTTCTTCGCCTCCTCGTCGACATTGTCCATGTGGTTTTTCTAAGCGAATGAACTGTTTCTGTAAATCTCAGAGTTCAAAATATTTAATAATGAAATATAGACTGTTCATATAGCAATAAAGAAACCAAAGCTAACCATTCGAACTCCAAATGAGGACATAAACCCTGTTGGGGCACTGTAGCCGAAGGCATCGGGAAAAGGCACAATATGTTTATCGTGTACCGTTATTCTGAACCCTACTGCTTCTGAAGTCGGTAAATATTCCGCTACATCCGCATAAAGAAGAACTCGTAAACCTGAATATTATTGGAGTTTTGTCTAGTATGCTTGTTTTTACCATAATTTGCACCAGCACGCTGAGAGGCTCGTTGAGCGTTTCTGTCATGGTTAAATGTGTAGCAGTTTCCGTATGTATTATCATAATGGAGCTTGAAGTCTCTGAAGTGTGTTCGAAAATTAAATTCCTATCATTAAAAACAAACTTGTTCAAATCACAATCTTTCTGATTAAACGAGCATTTTAAAATGAATTCATCAATCTGATGAGACATTTGCTTTTTCTCATCTTGGGTCATAGATCCAACAGCGAACATGAGATTCTGTTGTGCTTGTGCTGTTAAGGCAATATCGTCTGTTATATTCTGAATTGATCATATCACACCAATTTTGAGTTTTTAGGTTAACCTCGAATCCTAAAGCTTCTTCTAGTTCTGGTGCTTCAGTAGTTGTTGTGATTATGCTTTCTATTCTCTTTCTTTGAGCCTCTAATTGCTTGAATGAGAGCAATGTTACGTTCAAAGAGGACAGTTCTTGTTGAGGGTCTATTTCCAAAATCACTCCGTCTTCTCGAGTTGAGACACAATGATTATAATCTTTGTGGCACAGGCATATGTCTACTTGATCTTTTATCTTTTCATAAGTCTCATTGCCTTTGTAGAAGCGCATAGGACAGTGACCTGTTCCATCGACACATTCAGAGCATAGTTTCTCTTTCCAAGATGAATCTAAATTTATACGTGTTGAAATTTGTTGGAATATGACTCTGTCCTACATGGAAAGCAAGGCCATAGCGTTTTCGACACACTGTCGAACTGACACAAGCATCTCGTCGGATGTAAGTTACTAATTGAGTAGCCAAGTTCTACCGAAATTTTACCCTTGTTGGCTGCGAAGCAGGCACCTTTCCGCTCAGCCGTTAAAGGGTTGACATCGCATAAACATTGAGCAAATGCTTGATGATATCTTCGCTCCTCCTTTCTTTTTCTCGGTTTCCTTTGAGATCGACGAACTAAAACAAAATCATATAATACTTCTGTAGTCAACCTTCGAACCGATTTTTTAACAATTCATCATATGCCAGTCAAAGAAGAACCTATGTTCTTTCAAACATTTTTACCTTGTGCGCCTGTTGTGTCCCAGTGTACAATTGATTCGCGAGCGTGTCGCTCTCATAAAGCTTTTAGGCCAGTCTTTTTTGATAAATGGCTTGTCTAATTGCCATACATTCCAAAGTTTAAATTAATCAACTGTGATCTGTTAATCTGATCATTTCGTCCTTATTAGTAACTTTCAAGATGCGTGATATATTTTGAAGTCAAGACACTCGAAAGAGGAAGAACATCTAGATTGTTGGATAGTTTAAAAAATCCTACTGGGAAAATCCTTTTTATCTTTTCAAACGTGTTTGTCTTAAAGCGTTGTTGAATGTAGTTATGCTTTGGATGACAAGTGAAGGCATATTGAGTTACGTTTCGTTGAGAAAAAAGGAAGTTCTCATGTTTCGCAGTCCATTTTGATTTTAACAAGAAGGCATGAGTGAAAGTGAGCTTACCCCTTGAGTTCAAATGCGCTAATAATGCTGCTGCCACACCTTCGGATTTATCACCATTGGCCATTCTCTTAGCATAAGCATCCATCTGAAACATTCGGTTACGCTTCTTAGCGGTTGTACGCGGCTCACCATAGCTTTTGTCGCCGGATTATTATTAATAGCACTTTTTTTGTACGGATTTAAGTTACATATTGTCACAGAAGGGAATGGTGCGTTTTCAAATTTCAACTATAAGTTGTATGTTAAATTAACTGGTAATTTATGACTACAGCAGCTGCTTTGTTGTTATAGTTCAAAGAAAAAGTGTAAACTCACATCGAGATCCACATTTTTCGCATGTTGCAAATACTTAATAGCTAATAATATAATCTGTAAGGCCAGAGCCAGAATACAAACGATACAAACGATGAGCCAAAAAAGCTTCCATCGCTTGTTTGGCGCCATAAACCAGTGACTAATACCATGGAATGTTGTATGCCTACCGAATTGTTCCTTTAGCTCTTTCAAGCTAAGGTGACGATTACCAATTCTATGAGCCAAGCCTAGAATTAAACAATTTATATAATTTTCAAATATATCTGTTCTGTGATGTTAGTTTTTCTTAAAACTTCTTACTTCGATAGCGCATAGAGTTGGTAAAGTGACGACTTATATGTAGATGGGGCATTTTGAATTAACTCTTAGGATTTGATTAATTTATCAGCAAATCAAAACTATTTGGGACATCGTAGGAAAAAGTGGATTATAAAACTCTTATAACAGGTCGACTTGGGTATGTGTATGTGATAGTGTGAGAGAAATCAATCGAAATGGCTCTTGATCGAAGCTGAGAGTGGGCAGATTGCCGAACACTGGTCAATGTGGCAGATTGAACGAGTTGAAAAGAATAGAAGCTCTGTTAAATTGATCAGTCCCGAAGTTGGTGTGATCAAATGAATAATAGTGATGAAGCTACTCGTTATCCAACTAATATTGCATTTTCTGTCAAGATATGTTCCAGTCGATCGGCTGGTGAGCAATTCAGAAAAAAACATGACGATTGATGATAGGCCAGACTAGCCAACAATTTACCACACATTCCACGACAGCTTATAAAAAGCCAAGTTTTTTTATGATTCTTTGCTTTCTTATTAGCTTGATGATTTTTCATTTTTCTCTCAAGATTTTAAATATCTGCCATCATTTTTTCTATATAGAATAGGGGAGGTCAGTAACTTGATAACGGTTTTTGAGAAGGATGACGGAATGACCATTAACGCGCAACTATCTTTGTGCTGATGTATCAGTTGTTGTTACAAGTTCAGGTTACATGTTCTGCAGCATATCGTGTCACAGCATTTTGAAACTTGCTTTGAGTTTTTCTCTATGACATAAAGATGCTATTGGATTATTATTCACGTCTGCTTGTTAGAAAAATGTTAGTTTGGCAATGAGGGAAGAGATACGGAAGAAAGTTTTATAAGATTTTGATTTACCTGTTTGTAATCTAGCAAGCTCCGGATGCATTGAGAGCCGTCTTGCCACACTTTTCCATCGTGGGGCATTTTTTCTTGCTCGCCCATTTTCCAAATATCCTTGATCTACGAATCGGATGTTCTTACTATCTTCCGAAGGTTGCCTTGTGCCAGCGAAAGACGACTTATGCGTGCTGACACTCGTCTGATCACCAGATGGATTACGATTAGTGAGCGGTTTGGAAGTATCTTCCAAAGCTACATTTTCCATTTTTTTCCCAGCTGATTGAGCAGATATCTTCTATTCCGTTTCTTGATCCACGTGATGAGATCGATTAATTGCTTTCATTGAGAATGGCACTTGTTCTAGATTGACAAATTGCTGTTATGGATAGGCGCTTTTAAATATAATGTTTAAAACATGGACGGGAACAACTAAAAAGGAAACTAAAAAAGTTTGAAAAGGCAATGTTGAACAGAAGACGAGTTTCGGATGCCTTGATTGCCAATGAGTTAGTGATTTTTGAAATATCGATTGATAAGAGCAGAGGCGGATAGAAGCTTAGGTCCGGCCCACAAATCAATTGAAGCGTTTCTGGAACTTTGGGAAAGAGAAAAAGATAGAATGGAGGGAGGGCAGTCTTATACTGCGACGGCAGTTGGTTTGTTCTCTGGCAATCTATGAAGAAGATAAGAGTAGACAGAAAAGGACAAATTTGCAGTTACAGCTTCTTTTATGTTCAATGAATGTTTTTATTCTCAATAACTCATTGATCAAGATGAGTTCAGTAAAAAAATTGTGAACTCGCTATTCATTTGTCGTTTATAAGTGTTTTGAAGTTTAAGATGACAATTTGATGGACACGTCCGCTCTCACGCCAATTGTCTGAACTTATCAAATGCACATTCTTCCGAGGATATTCTTAGCCTATTATATATATGAACAACAACTTGAGCGCTTTTGAAGTTCCAAATTCAACCAACTTTTTACGCCAAATTTTAATTGTTCAATATTTTTCATCTGCAATCTTTCAGAATGCTTTCTCCACAGATGTTGCCCGTTTAGATACTTCTCAAAGTACATTATTTCCATCATTATATGTGGGAGAAACTGTATTCGGACTATATGCTGTATCTTCATATGTGGACGAGCATACTATTACCTTCGCACCGAAGTACCTAGGGCCGCCGTTGCTTGAAGGTCCAAGTCCTATCGCCCTCTCGGTTAGTTTAGCTTATAATGATTGAGTGTTATTTTTTCTGTCTAGGATGATGATAAGCTCAAGTTTGTGCCTCCCAGAAGACCAATTGTTAATTCACCAACTATAACTTACAAAACTACCGATGGGGAATATCTGATTTTGGGTGAGTTGTAGAACAGGTGTTTTTATTTACTGAACAACACTTCGTAATCACACCTCTGAATAGTTTACAAGTCTTAGAAAAAATGAAAGATTTTTTCACGAGGTATACTGAAGCATGTGGGAAAAAAGGATACTTTTTATTATTCACTTTCATATTACGGCTTGCTCCCGTTCGCATTTTGTTAAGGCGTCATACGTTGTGCGAAAACAATCATTAGTTTTATATCAATGTATACACTTGATAATTACGAACCCATGCCAGTCACTGGATATATGTTGTGATGAGTGTTGGCTGTCGGCTTATCGATATTGGGATCACAATTTTTAGGTAGCGCCTGTGCTATCAAATTAGAGAAGTGAATGAAAGACTTTTCTAGGATCGGTTTTTAGAGTGTATTGGACTTTTCTTTCTTCTTAGCTTCTCTAATTGCTCAGTAGATCAACAAATTGAAGTAAAATATAACATCATGACGCTCGGGTTGCTTGGTGTGAAACGTAATGAAAAGGTGCGAGTAGCTGAAGAAATTTGATGAAGAGAAAAGGGATGAGAAAGAAAATGCTCCTTCTCTTATCCCAGTTCCTAGTCGCATGAGTTATTGCTCAGCCGGTCTTTGAATGACGGGGGGATACAAAAAATTGACATTTTTATGAAGATTAAATCAGTGTATTCTTCACACTTTTCTATTGTGAACTTATTTTAGGTTATCATGAGATCCCACCCATGCACATGGGAGCGCTCATACCCGCACGATTCCCGGAAATCCATACTGTTCATAGTTTGCCGTACAAGCCCGAAATATCGTCTACTAACACAGTATCATCAAGATATTATATGATTTCATATTATTGATTTCCAGCCCAAGCCTCATACGACTTCTTCGGAACTGTTTGCAGTTTATATTACCAGTCCTATTGTTTTATCTCTAGTCATGACTGTTTTAGTTCTAGTCATCAGCATAGTTTGGATATGCTGGAAACAGGTGGGTGAAGTTGTTTCGATATGTTTTTCTCTTCAAATATTCTGTTAACTTCAATCAACCTTTTATTATCAAAGCTCATCTTATACTATTTAGAATAGAAACGTTGCAAGTATTATTCCCGCTGAAGCTCGTAGCGCTCAAACTTCCAGAGTGTCGAATTCATCCAGTGCTAAACAGTGGACTTTTAAGCCTCTGATTGATGTAAAAACATCTGAATTCCGTTATGATGAGTATATTATTTTTTAGGTTCCCGATGGTTGGCTCAATGTAGGAAAACTGATCTATAATCCCACTGATGTTCTTGGAAGAGGGTGCGAAGGAACGGTAGTCTACAGGTTTGGGGAACAACAAATAAATATACTATCAAAGATTTAAGAGGAAAGTTTGATGGACGAGAGGTAGCTGTGAAACGAGTAGTATCCGAATTCGTACGACTAGTTGATCGAGAAGCTGATTTACTCAGGGAAAGTGACACTCATCAGCATGTCATTCGTTACTTTTGTATGGTGGGCAAGATATGTAAATACAAGAGTCATAACTTTATTTTCAGGAATCTGACAGTCAATTCCGTTATTTAGCTTTAGAATTATGCGTAGCTTCTCTCCATGATTTCGTAGAACAAAAAAAAGTCCGAGAGAAAATTAAAATGCAAACTGTAGAGTTGTTACGACAGGCAACAGATGGTCTCACGCACTTGCACGCAGCGAACATAGGTTTATATCTGTGTTTTTTTTCATTTTAAAAATCTATTGTTAGTTCATCGGGACATCAAGCCGCAGAACATCTTGATTAGTGTTAGTAAAGGAGGTCAAGCTAGAATCGTTATTTCCGATTTCGGGTTATGTAAAAGAATTCAAAGCGGTAGACACTCTTTATCTCAAAGAAGTGGAATGGCTGGAACAGATGGATGGATAGCTCCAGAAGCATTGTTCTCCGAAAGCACTGTTAGTCAAATTTGTTAGTAACTTCTTAACCATGTCATTTGTTTCCCAGGGCCAGCCAGTAGATGTTTTCTCTCTAGGTTGTATCTTCTATTATGTTCTTTCTAATGGAAGACATCCTTTCGGTGACAGCCTTCATCGACAAGCTAATATTCTGAACGGGGAGTATAACTTGATGCATTTGAAAGAAGGTATGATTTTTATACTTTTGGCTCTTACATTTTGTTTAGGGGGGAATGCTGCCATGTGCTTGATAGAAACTATGCTCCGGCGCGATCCAAAAGAGAGACCGAAATCATCTTCTATACTATATCATCCGTTTTTCTGGTCCGCGGAAAGACGCTTACAGTTCTTTGGAGTAAGAAATCCGTGGCTAGCCAAGCTAATCAAATTTATCAGGATGTTTCTGACCGCGTAGAAAAGGAAGATGAATGTAGTCCAATTGTTAGAAGATTGGAAGGGAATGCCAAACTGGTAGTCGTTGGTGGTTGGAAAAACCTAATATGCGAACATCTCTCTGAAGGTACTAGCTATCTCCCAACGTCCTCAGATTTTTTTTTACAGATCTCAGAAAGTTTAGAACATACAAGAGCCATTCTGTACGGGATTTGCTTCGTGCCATGCGGAATAAAAAGCATCATTATCGTGAGCTGCCTGATAATGTTCAGAAGTCGTTAGGCCATATCCCAAACGATTTCCTGAACTACTTCACTTCGCGCTTCCCCCTGGTACAAATCTGTTGAAATGCCTGTCTAACATCGATACTTCTATTCAGTTACTCATGCATTCTTATGAATCTCTGGAGTGGTGCTCGAATGAACCAATATTCAGAGGTTTTTATCCCGATGAAGTTTTATTTGAAGTTAAGTTTTGTATTAAGTTGTTTCTTTCCAGGTGAGAGAGCGTATGAAAGATATCATAGAAGTGGAACAAGCAACAAGAAAAGAAGACGAGGAAAATTTGAACTCCTCAAAATGGGTTCGTGGCAAAGTTACGAAAAACGCAACAGGGCATAATAAACAAAAGCAGTTACTGTGAAGCTCTGTTTAATTTGAACGGTCGTTTCTACTGGCCGACGCCTCTCTAAGCAAGAAGTTATTGTTGTATAGGGGTTAGTTACAATACGGTTCCAATGGTGTGATATATTCAAAAGGTTGTATGTGAAATGTGGTTGTTTTAGGCTTTGATTTTGTACATATTATCATATCTTTTTGGCTCATCCCGTTTTAAAATAGTTCACCTCACTATCTCTACTTTTCTCCCAACTCTCAGCTTTTTAGAGAGAGATGATTAGATTTATATTAATTCTGGTATTGATTTAAATGAATTAGCTGTTCAATATGGACTTTCTGTACTTCACTTGTATAGCCAGTTTTATACCTGCTACGTGCTTCCTGTTTATTGGAGTTTTTGTGTTCACTAGTTATTGCAAGATAACTAAAGACCCCTTTGAATTAAGAGTCCCCTTTTTATTGATGTGATAGCAATATTGTTCTGACCCTCGTCTATGATAAAAGACTATAAAAGGTTTCGAAGTTTATTCACAATTCGGTAAAAAAGTATGTGTCATGAACATTTCCTATCGAATCAGTGACTTTGATGTTGATGAGGAGAATTGGTTTGTGTGGAAGTCAATGGCATAAAAAGTTCTTCAACCTCAGTTATTCTGCAATCAATTTTTGTTTCATTTTTATGCAAAACTTCTCTTACTCTTGATGTGATGGTACCGGAACTGTACCATACGCACTACCTTGACACGTATACGACAAGGCCTCTGTCAAAGAGTTATTCGGGGTTAGAGGTCTATGTGATGGTATTTGCCTAATATGAGTATTGTTGATTAAGTCTTGGTTGTAACTATTGGGAGGTAATGCATTCATGGCCTGTACCACGTCGTTATAGAATGGATTACTAGCTAGTAATGGCACAGTTGTTGGCCATGATACTGGCTGTGTAACGGAGTTTTCTTCAAGCGCATTAGGCTGTCGTGAGGTTTTTTGTGATATTTGTTCGAAAACAAACGATGGTGGTGTGGGAAGCGGATCGTCAGCAGAATCAATTGTCGTTGATCGGCTTCTGTTTGTATTCTCAACTAGCCCAGGCAAAGGTATCCCGTAATCCTTTAATGAACTACCTAAAAGCGAAAAGAAGTAACACTAATAAAAAAAGAAGAAGAAGATACGTGTGCTTGTAGAAGGCATAGTAGCCGAAAATGGATTCGTGTCATGTGCAGCAACTGTTTGAGAAAGAGGGTGCTCATGCGTACCGAGATCAATTAAGCTTGATTCACTAGGAGTCGATGGAGGTGTTTTTGTTTCTTCTCTGTAATCAAAGTTTTTGCCTATTTTTTCTCGATTTTCTAGCTATTTTATACTAATTTTTGGAATTAAGAGCTGAATTCATTTTTACAGAGAAAAGTAAGATGATGTTGTAGGTTGTTCTTGTTGTGATTTCTCTTCATAAATAAAAGTTTCAAAATTTCCAACGTTTGTGAATGTTAATAATCGGAATCAAACTGACTTGCTCAAACTCATGGCGAGTTCTTCATCTTGGCAGAGCTGAAGTTTCAAATGGTTGCGTGCTCGTTCTTCTTCTTCAGCGTATTTAGCATAAATTTCACGAGCCAAGGCTTCATCTGATTCAGTTCTAAAACGAGTGCAATTAAAGTTGATAGATTTTTGCACTTGTATATTGTTGAGAAAGCAAACAAACATTGTCTGATTCGCCAGGCGTCGCTGTTGAATGGCCAATTCATCTTCAAGTCTCTTTAAAATGTTTGATTTAAAGATGAAATGAGTAAGGAATCGTACCTGTTGAGTTTTAGTGATTTTCACATCACCACCAACAATATTTCTCTCGGATCTATTCATAGCATAGTGTCTGTAATCGAGTGAATGAACAAGTAAACAGCATTTGTTTCAACTTATTAAACTCTTCGTCTTGCAAGCGCTGAGCTAAGTTATGATCGAGATATTCCCTCAGGCGATCGCGAACTATTTTGAAAAAAAAATTAAATTATAAGAATCGATAGGATCTGAATACCTTCTGAAGGAGTGATATTCTCTTCAATGGACATTCTGAAATGCTGTGTAAATTATAAATGAAAGTAGCTAGAACTTCATTACGTAATGAACTTGTTGGCTAGTTAATAACATTATTATTTCAACAAAAAAGGGGAAGAAGGAGAATGATGGTGAATGTAACAGAATCAATAAAAGAAATGATGAAAATGGAATGATGACTGAATTTTCTCAATCTTTCAACAATTTGAATAAAAGCGAGGCACACGTAACGTAAATCACCTCAACAAGTTCAGAATTGATTGAAATCTGTTCAACAAACAAATCCCTTAGATATTTCACACCGATCGCAAGGTATATTTATCCACAATACTAGGAAAAATGGAAGATAAGGAAAAGCTCTGGCAAAATATGAATGAAGAACCGACAGAGCAACATAAGTCATTGATGATTCATGATGTGTTGATAGAAAAAGAGCTGAATGAGATCAGAAGTAGGAGGAGACACAGTAGAAGAGAGAGAGAGAGAAAGAGAGAGAGAAAGCAGTGGAGTAAGAAGGACAGCTATTGGATTGTATGATTAAATTATATGGAAAATAATAAAGTTACACGTAGTATATGGATGAAAACATGTATGAGAAGCTATAATAGGCAAAAGTTATTTAAAGGTATAAAAGAAGCTTTTGTGCATAGCAACTAATTGTATTCCATATATTTACTTAACTATACTGTTTACTTACTTATTTATGTGATTTCATATCACATAAATAGCTGAAAGTTGTTGGAGATGAGGTTTTGAACGAACATGTATTCGTTTATTCTTCTTCTACTCGCTATTTCCCAACTTTCACATGGATTTTCGGTGAATTTCAACATTAGCTCCGATTCATAAACTTATTTTCAGAGCCAAGTACTGGAGGCAGCTCGTTATAACAGACATTTACTTAGAAAGTTAGCTCGAAAAGTTGACAAAGAATACTTCCTGACAGAAGCAGTAAATGAACATACAAATGGTCATTACTCATCTTATCTCTTTTAAGAAAAATGAGCCTATCAAAACGTTGGAGCGACATGATCGCAACTTGGCAAGACTCAACAGAGACATTGCGTTAGTTATGTTTCGCAAACATAACTCCTTTCTGACTTCAGACAATATCTTTTTGATGGAGATATGCTTGTAAGCGTTGAGTTTCTACAACAAATCGTTAATGATGAAGGAAGGAAGAAGCGTCAAGCTTATAAAGATCGATACTATCCAAGTACAATCTGGACGAAAGGAATACCATATACATTTGATCCTGAGCTACGTACGTTCCAGTCCAGATCATCTTTTTGCTAATTTACAAAAGATCATTTGATATTCAAGAGAAGTTTATATTTACAGCTGAAGCTGCAGTCGAAAGTCTGGAGAAGGCTATGGCCTTCTGGCAGGCAGAAACATGTGTTACATTCTATCCGAGACAGAATGAAAGTCAATATCTTTACTTTACAGGTAAATGCATTGAGAATGAAACATATTTCGTTCCTCTCTTTCATTTCCGCAAACGATAAGTGGGAGAAAACCTTTTTTAAAACGGTAGAAACAATTCATCTCAATTATTGCACACCTCCAGCTCACTTATCCCAGAGTTTCGACACTATCTCAGATTATTACAAAAGAAAATTATTCAACGAAGCTTGTATAAGATTATTACAGGACAAGAGTCGGGATGTTTTTCAACTGTTGGTCGGGATACGACTCAGCCAAAACAGATAGTTAACATCGGCAGAGGATGTTATCATGTAATATAATGAAAGTTTATGTAATAAAAAAGAAGTTTTAAAGTTCGGAGTAACTTCTCATGAAGTGGCACATTCAATTGGGCTTTTCCACCATCAACAACGGACCGATAGGGATAGCCATATAAGGTTTATAAAGGATAATGTGCCAGTGACTTATCTGCAGAACTTTGCTAAGGTTTACTTTACGAAACTTTTAATGAATTTAAGACTATCTTTAAGATATCTGCTACTTTCATATCCACTTATGACACTCCTTATGATGTTGGCAGTGTGATGCATTATACACCAACTGAGTAAGTATTGCGCTTTGATGATTCGAATATCAGCTGATAGGTTTGCGATTGATCACTTTCAACCAGCTCTAGAGGCTATTGATGGTAACTTACAAGGGACAATGGGGTCTATGGATAAACCATCATTCCTTGATGTACAGCTAGTGAACAGACATTATAAATGTGCAGGTTACCAGTGATTGTACATATGTAGAAAGAGTAAGCAAACATTTAGATAAATGTGGAAACTCCACTGACTTACCAAGTTGCATCAATGGAGGCTATGTCGATCCACTGAACTGCACTCTATGCAAGTAAATCGAATTTTCCATTTTTGTCGTAGTTAAATCATATTTTTCCTTTAATGATATCAGCTATGAGCTTAATACGTATAATCACTAGATGCCCAAGTGGCTTTGGTGGTCCTCGATGTAATTTGATTGAATCGTCAGCTCCGATGCCATGTGGAGGTCTTCTCCCCGCTAGTTCAAGCTTACAGAGATTGAAAATCACATTGAAAGCTGGTGCACAAAGACGGCAATGTGTATATCAAATAAGAGTTTGTTGAAAAGAAATTGATCATAAAAAGAAACGAAAACTCATATGGCAGGCTCCGAAAAATCGCCGGGTAATGATAGGCATTGAAAGAGTTCAAGGAAAATGTCAAGAAGGCTGTTATACGACAGGTATGGAATTCAAAATGTTAGGAGACTTTAGACCAGTCGGATATAGGTAAGTTGAATAGGCAGAGAATTTTTCATTATGCATATGTGTATATTGAAGATTCTGTTGTCAAGCACACTCCTTCCGAAGATTAATATCTGTCTCGAGTGCCAGTCCAATCATGTTCTTTGCTGTCAATGGAACTTTGGAAGCAACAATATATTATAGATGGAGTTATACATCAATATGAATAGCAGAAAGAAATATATCGTTATAGTTGTCAAAACACCTGATGCGGAAGATTCCGTGGATTTGACAAAAGAAGAACTCAATGAGATATACGATCAGAAAAATGATGACTTTGGTATTGATATGCAGGTCTCGCAACGAAATATTGATAAATCATTATCAATTGATAAGGTATTTCCATTTTTATAAACAATATATATTATAGTTAATTAACAGAAGAACATTTCGAATGATGAACTCAGTGATGTTATCGGAACATTCGGAAGTAATGGAGATAGTAATATAGATTTCAGTATTTATAATTAACGTTTATATATAATATGATTATGTGAATCCTAGTCAGTTACCCGTGAGGTGAAAGAATAACATGAATGATTGATGTAAACAGCTCCCGCAGCTTTTCCACATATAAGAAAAGGCTTTCAGGGTATACATGAGGAAAAGCTTTCTCATACACACCCTAAACATTGCTCTGCTGACTGTCCTAATCGCCAAAAATATTTTTGTTCGAATACTGATACTGGCGATAACAATTTTTTATTGTTTCAAATACTTGAAGACACGATATGTATTCAAGAACGTTCGCTGGAGTAGCCTAGAAAAGCTCTTTCAAGTGTGTTCGTTGGGTTTCTTTCAGTTACCTGATGTGTGCGACAGAATGGCATACATCTTCCTCCTAAAAATGTCTGAAGACCTCCCTCTTGACAACATGCAGAATGATCAGCCTGAAATCTCCGTTCCAATGACATTCTTTCTCTTTCTTTGTTTCACCTTCGATGATGCGCAATCATATGCTTTTCCTAATTGTGGTCCCGGACATTGATTCGTCAAGAATGCAGATACCAACTATATGTGATAACATTCTCTGTGTAAAGGAATACTGATGAACAAACCGTTTTGTCATTGAAGCTATCAAAGTTACAGAGTGATTGACAGGTTGAACTAACTTGTTGTTTTCTACAACATGAGTCAAGCTTTTGATTGGGGTTCAGTCGTGATGTGGGCATCATTCCCATCGAAGTCATAGAAGGTCCGCCTGCAAATGCTTCAACGGGAACAATAGCCTGTTGAGGTATGTTATTGGTGGCCACAGAGGGACGAGAAACGTTGGAATAGATTTGTTTGAAAGCCGGCTGAAATGAAAGTCAACCTAAGTTCAATTTTCTAACTTAACCTGTGGGGATGGTAATTTGGTTGGCAGTTTTTGCTGAGGAGGCTTATAAATGGCATTCGCAGCATTAGGATGAACTCTCATGTATTCTCTCAAGCTCTCGGTTTGGGGAACGGGCTTTAAGTTATCCACTTGCCCTGTTTTACCATATGTGTCAGGTATTCTGCACGAATGGTGATTCATCTTGAATGTACTGTTTTTTCCCACCTTACTGTTTTTTCAGTCACGAAAGTTTTGGCAGAAGGTTTGTAAGGGTTATAGGGCTGCTTGAAATCTACCGAGTCTGTTCGGGGTTTAGCATCAATTGAAAATTCATTTTTCTGTGTTTCATTATTTTGTACGTAACCTTCGAAAGACTAACTATATTCTCTATATTCGGAGGCAGGCCTAGTTCTTCCTTTCCTGAATAGAAAAATGAGATAGAGAGAAACCATCTGATCTTTACCAAACGATGACTGGGTGAATGGCAACTCCCGCGTTTTAGCGAAACCTACCCTCAAAGGACTCTTATGAATCTGCTCAGTTTCTCTGTTCTGCGAAAAGAAAAACATGCGCTTCAAAAAGAAACACTCACAACGTATGCCATGGGTAGCTGTGGCTGAATAGCTCCAGGAGGTACCCACGGAGGATTGCTTGTACCGATCGGGATGAATGGGAAGACTGTCAAATTCAGAGGATTATCTGTATTGAAAATAGCAGAACTAAAATGTATGTGAAAAGCTGACTAATGGAAGGTTGTGGCACGTTCGCGAAGGGATTTGCAGGTGGGAATCCAGGTTGTGGTGTTACTTCGAACAGATTTGAGAAGATGTTGGGTTGGTTCCGAAGAGGGTCTCTTGAGAAATAGGATAATTGTAAGAAGAACCTTGAAAAAAGCGAGAGGAATTCTGGGCGGGATCTGCCATGGCTGCGCTGGAAAACGTACAACCGACGTCGGTGTTTGATCAATATTCGTTGGTGGTCTGAAAGAATAACGGTAAGCTTTCCCTGTATATGCGGAGCACCTAAACTGAACATTTCCATTGTTTCCTATATTGACGATTGATCTCTGTAAGAATGTTATTTTTAAGGAACCACCCAATATCTTACAGTATATTTGAAAGGTGGTAAAGGCGTTGTTTGAGTTGGAGATAGCGTAACCAGCTTCAAGTTAGTGGTTTGTCGTGGCTTTGTAGTAGATGGAATCGGTTCGAAACCTTCTCCTTTACCTCCACTAACAATAACGTCTGTTATAGGCTCAGGAGCTTCGAACCGTACAGCGATGGTAGTACGAGCCGGGGGTGCAGTTACAAAAATTGGATCCAGACGTTCGTTTGTTTGATCGTTTGAATACGGTTCCAATAATTTGTCAACTAAAATAATAAAGATGATATGCAGTTGGGAATACATGAGAACCATTCTTGCTAGATGGGAACATACGTTCCTTTGTTATAACTCTGTGGTCTTTCAGAGGAGCAAAAATTATATCTGAAGCTGACGGCTGGGTTCGTCGATGATTCCACCGCATGGCAGCATCTGCATTTGCTACTATATCTTCAAGTTTACATATAAGAAGCAAATAGATTGACTCGTAAAAACCTCGACGCTTGAACAGGTTGACCTTCTCATCCTCCAAATTCTTATTGAAAGTGTGGTCGCCAACAACACGAACTAATGGAGATTCTTGCTGAAAACAGATGGAGTCGACTGAAATTCATAATCGAAAAATAAACAAAACTTACAGAAATGGATAATTCAACACAGTTCCATAATATGACTAATAGATGTAAGCAAATGTGCATCGAGTTCTATGAAATTGAGAGTAAAGTTAGTTCAAACAGCGTAGAAAGGGACAAATTCAGATAAAAACGAGAATTGAAGTATGAATTGGAGAATTCAAGAAAGTATTCAGAAGGTCATCCGAACGAATAGGTAACGAATCCAGCGTAGTTATAACCAAATGAGAAGAAAATCTACCGGACTGGTCTCAATACGTTTTTGGTCATCGTCGTCGTCATCCAATTGGACGACGTTAATTTCCGGTCTCTGGACATAGAAATAAAGACGAATTGCTTGGTCAAAGCATCAGCTATGGCTCTTCAGATGTGGCCACGTTCGGACAATACTTTCTGCCCTGTATGGAATATGATCGTTGATGATGTTCCATACACAAGATGAGAAATATAAATTGAAATTAAAAAATAAAAATGGAGAGGATTGAGAGAAGCTTTGGTATGCTTAAGAAACAGTCATGTCTATTGTCATCTGAAGATATTAGGATATCTGTGTGTGAAAAGACAGGTTTAATGTATTCGTCTGTCAATGAATGGATTGCCGCAGGGCACATTTTGAAGATTTCCTTTTCTGTTAAGCAACTCCATCTTTTCCTTTTTGCTAGACTTCATTTGTGAACGTTTCTCTTTCCTTCGTCATCGGTTTCTCCCTTCCTTCTCTGTCGCATGTGTCTATCTCCAGTTCTTCAAACTTTCTCTCACAGTCCTCTCAAATTTCAACAGTCTAATCCGGGACTCGTCTCTCCGTTTCTATCTATCGCCACGCGTTGTCTCTGAACTTATTCGTGGAAAGGTTGGGGAAGACAACAGGTTGTCCATAAAAACGAATTTGAGTAATGACTCTTCCTAATGGGAGTATTCTGATAACTATGAACTGGGAGTTCAATAAGCTTTGAGTACTCTTGAGAGATAGTGCGTTGATGATCAATGTATCATGTTCTATTCTCGTTTATGGTCAAAAAACTGAAATCAATAGCCAATTTTCTGATGAACGACAAGCCCCAAACAACCCGCTAATGAGAAGCTGAAAAAGACAAGATCTCACCCATTTTTGGATGATGAAAGAGACTTATTTTTTTCTTTTCAAGAGAGACAAGGAAAGGATGAAGCAATACATTACAATCTTAGCTATGATCTGAAAACAATAGCAGTAGATTAAAGAGAAGACTATGTTGTGAAGGGTTTGGTAAGTTGGGGAGCAACGTGCTTGTTGCGTTTCTTAATAATTCCTTCATAATAGTTCATAAAAATCAGATTCTAAAGAACGAAATAATTTGTTTAGTGAACTCTTCACTAGTTTTCCCACTGAAACCCTCCCTCTGTTTCTGAAAGTATGAACATGGGAATGTTCAGATTAGCATGGAGTATGGTAGGCGGCAGGCTCTCTTTCATGTATACATTTTCGTCCCTCTGAGCTATGAACTGATGAACACGGTGTTAACAAATGTACTAATAAGCATAACCATCTGTTATAATATCTGAACAACTTTCAATATATAAGCTGGTGAAGACAGAGCTCTCCATTCCTTCCATGTTTTCAATCTTTCAGCTGCTCAGCTCCTATCTTGTACTCCATAAATACTCCTATCACCTTATTAATCATGCTTTTCCCAAGTTTTTAGCCTAAATACCAAGACTTGATAAAACCGTGACTTGTTAATGCTGTGAGCAATCTCACAGACTCATGCTTGATAACACTATACGTATATAACATCTGTGGTTCGAAACGTTCATTCACTCTTTCTAATAGCTTTGTCTTTTCTAATATTCATACCTTGACGCTTCATGCTGTGATGCAAAACTTTTTCAGAATAATGACATCCCTTCTTCGACGTGTCGTTGATCACTTGAATAAACTTTCAAAAAAAAAGAAAATTCATCCGAGCAAGTCGTTGAAAGCTTCAAAGATGGAGGAAAACTTTATCCCCATTGATATGGAGGAATATGATGATGAGAACTTGTATGAAGTCGTATCCATTGAGAATGGTAAATTGGATTTGTTCAACTGTTCCTTGGTGTAAGTTTCAGTTACTCATTAATATACTGACCGTTTCTCGTGTTTTCAGTGATAATCTCGAGAACGACAGCATCAATAACGTCATCTGTTCAGAAACAAAAAGTATTGAGGTATGACTAAGAAGAATTCAACTCCCTCTTATGTGTATTTTCAGCAACAAAAAGAGCTTTGTGCTCATTTAAGACTCCGCTACCTCTTCGCTGAAGCTCGATTCATGCAGAAGGAAGAAGAGCTGCGTAGTTTAGAGCAAACTAGATTTGAAGCTGCCTTGGAAGGAAGGTAATCCAACCTTATTTGATATGAGATCTCTCAGTTACCCCAATTTCAGATTTACTGCTGACGAATCCCTCATGATGCACAACACTAATCAAGAATTGGAACAACAAGTTAAGGTATGTTGGTGAATCCCTTTGCCGCCTTCATTCTCATAATCACTTTTTTAGGATTTAAACTCGAAGAGAAGACAATTACGTAGCAAATTCCTATTCGAGCACGAGAAGTACATTCATTCCTGCCAAACATTGGATACATTGAAGCAAGCTGTAACCCAGCACTGAGCGCAATGATACTCCCAGTAAAGATCTGATCTCGGTTATTCATTATGATTGTAGTTCACATAGTTTTTAATTATTTTTTTATTTTCTCTTGTTCGTGCACGTATAAATCTTTCAAAGTTTTGATAGTGTAGTTCATCAGCACTTGGATAAACCCAACTGGTTTGCATCGTGTTTTATCCTTTCAATCTGAACATGAAAGAACGATTATGTTCAGAGAACGTTAGGTTCTCTACCTCTTTTGTGGATAAATACTTTTCCAACCCTTTCAAATCCATTACTTCTTCCAGGTTTTCATCGAACAAGCTCTTCAATCTTAAATTGGACAAGTCGGCTATGTCAAACAATTTTCATGCAACTACCTCTGAGCTTGGATAAGATCGTTACGTTCTAAAGCATCTGTCCGATCAACTAGCAACTCCTTTAATGGCTTCTCACGATTTTTCAACTTTCGAATTATAACATCAATATCATTAGCCAAATCGTATCTTAAAGGAGGAATAACTGTTAGGTATAGATGAAAGAAAGAAGAAACACTTCTCTTGCCAAATGGATTCCTCTTTCTTGGATTCAAGTAATCGAACCAAGTTATTAAAATCTGATAAACGCTTTCCGAAGTAAAATTTTTTTGTTTTCTTCTCTTCTGTTAATCCCATTTGAAATGATTCGATTTCTTTTAAAATATCTCTGAAACCACAGAGTTTATTGGAGGAAGGAACAAGCACACGAGAACAACAATGACAATCACAATTACCTAGTGTCGTCTTCTGTGTCTCGACTATGCGTCTGAAATAGAAAACGAAATTACTTTGAGGTTGAATGACTTACAAGCAACTGCTTCTCTTCCATGCTCTCTTCTACTGCAATGATAAGGATTCTTTCATTCAATCAAAGTGATTCATAACAACTTACAGACTTTCGACTTGTTTTTCAATCGTTTCACCATATCCAATGAAAATAAGATTTCCTCATCGTCACTATCGTATTCGATGTTCATTAACGTTCGTGGACGGCTGGCCATGGGATTCGATAAATTCTCAAAAAGGCGCAAAGTTAGAAAAGAAAACACTAAAAAGGCAAAAGCGTGCCCGAGAGTGTAGATCATAGCTGTTGTCATGACAACAATGAAAGATTCAGGGGGAGCTTGCTCATTACGATGAGAGGGAGAAATGAGACATTTGCTTTAAAGGGTAACGAAGGGCATCTGACAGTGTGAAAATGGAGAACAAACAAACGTTCAATTGCAAAACGGAACGAACAACACAGGACGACTGTTTCTGGTGAGAAAAAAAATATTTTTTTCATGTTACAAACACTTTAATGTTTTCATGAAATGTGTTTTCTATCTTTGCTATGATCAAATGAATTTTATCTTTTTCAAAAATTAGAACGGGTTTCTGGCATCTCTCTCTCGCTCTGTCTTACTCTCTCTCTTACTTGTTTCAGTTGCAACAACCTGACATGTATCATCTAAATATGAATCTATAATAGATATTCGTTAACTCATATGCTACCACACGCTGTATAATCGATTTGCTAGAAAACGAAAATGAGGAAGAGAGGCAGAAATCTAACTCCCAAAGAATTTGCTTCGGAAGTATTGAGTGAAAGCTCGAAAAGAGAACGAGTATGTCAGTTTCAGCAAATCTATAATTGTCCCATGAAATTTGAGCGAGAACGTAATTTCTATTTAAACTGTTGAATCAGCTTTACATTTCCATGAATACGGTGCATATGAAGAACTCGATAAGATAAGAAGTTGCCTAAGGCATCAAAAAATTTGTTTCGAAAGAATGACACACAATTGTGGAGAAATGGAGAGGTATGAGACGAAAAATGATATTTTGCAAACAAAACCAACCATATACTGCTTGAGAGAGCTTGGCATAGTTAGCATTTTCTTGTCGGATTCTTCCAAACTGTTTCTTGTTGACAATGATGCGAATCCTCGAATTATAACAGCTAATATTCCGATTTGTTGTTCCGGATTATCAATGGAGGTTACGAAGCCGTGAACAGTAAGCCTGGAAGATGAAGAAGTAAAGAACTTTGTTGTAAGCCTGCGAGAATTCATACTGCCACGTATTGGTAAAAGCTATGTTGACATTGTCATTTCTCAATATAACTTCTCTCATTTCCCGTCTCTTCTCTCTTCTCTTCTTTGAATCTCTTTCCAACTCTATACTATTCACGCTTTACTTTCTTTTTCCCTCCATTTTACCTTCTATCAGCTGAAAAAAAAACTTTCAAAGAGGAAAACAAACAGTTGGATAGTCTCAGTTCATTTTTTCTTCTGATCCCTCTAAGATCAGCACACTCTCTCTAATGGCTCTCTGGAAAAAAATGAATGTTTTTACATTCAACGTCTTTCGCAAGAAGTCGTCCCAATAGAACGGTTAAACTCTTATTTGGTTTAAACATGTGACAAACTATCAAAAACATTGAACTTTGTGATTTTATGTAGCTCTTTGTACACATGTCTTGTACCTCGCCTTTATCATCATCTGGCATGGCAAACGAAAAGCTGAAAAAACAAAAGAAGAAAACAGACGATTAACCTTATGTAGAGTGTTCTCTGAGGAGGGAAGGTTACTCTCTGTGTTTGTTCTATCAAACCATTTTTCATAAAAGTGAACTGAGTAATCATCTTATAGGATGCATTGTATGACTTTCCAATCGAATTTGCAAATCGATCATCTGGGATGCCAAAAGCAATAGTCACCGAGCTCGCTTCAAATATATAGCTTACAACAATCAGAAACATTATCTTTACGCAAATATTTAGGATGAGCTGTGATTTCGATCTGTTCAACTTGAGCTTCTTCTTCGAGCTTCATAATGATCGATTGAGGATATGAATGTCCGCTTAAGTGAAAATGGTTAACAGTGAGCAATGATCATCAGAAAACCTCTTAGTGAACCAGCAAACCTCATTTCCATCGATTGTTGATTCCTTTTTGGATTTGAAAAAGGTTATTAAAGCTTTATCTTTAGAGGAACAAGAGATTATATCATAATATAAGTAATTGGGTGACATCCCAATAGAACGGGTTAAGCTCAACTCTGAGACATCATCATTTTAAACTTCACCTTCAAAGCTTAAAGCTCTGAAAAGAATCACTAAACACATATTTACATACACAAATGAACATTTTTCTTCATTTCTGAATCATTTTCTCGGTGAACAATAGAGCTCGGAGCATTTGCTTCATAATGAGATTCACAGAGTTGCCGACTTCATCCGTTACAGCCTCAACCTAAATTGTCTGACGATATGTTATTGTAAGATCATGAAACACTACAAGGAAGTTGGAGAACTCTTCAAACATCAGCTCTGTCCGTTTCTTCTTTTCATTCCTTCCGATGTTACTTGAGCTCATAGCACTCAAATGAGCCATTGTATAATGAGCCTTCAATTTCTTTCATAGGCTATTCAGTATCATCTCACCTTTTCCGTTATTTCCTGTAACCGTTCATCCTGTGATAGTTTCAAAAGAATAGCTTCAGCCTTATAGTTTTGATAAGACTGTTGTACTACAGGTCGTAACGTTCCCACGAGCACATCCAATTCCGATACCTATAAGATATCAGTGGAATAAACAATACCATCGGTTGTATAATGCAAAATGTGGAATTTCATTTTAGAATTCAGTGACGCTTGACACGGTTGTTTTCGTTCAGCATCACATAACATGTGAAAGTCTCCAAAATAGAGATTTTGTTTGTTTTTTACTCTCAAATGTAACAAATAAAAAACAAACTTTACGCAGTTGTCCTATGGCAGGTGTTCTATAGATGGCCATGAATTGCTCTATCACATCATGAGTAGCGTTAACAAGAAAAAGAGGTTTGGGAGGTGGATCAATAGATACTTCATTCAAATCATACTCTTTCAATACAGCTCCTTGAACAGTTTTCAACAGTAAAAAGATATGAAATACAAGTGCAATCATCTGAAATGAATCACTGTCGCAGTAGATGCGAGTCTTCAGGCTTTGAAGAAGAAAAGAAAAAAAAAATCAAAAATAGTATTCATTTATGAATTATCTGAACAGTTTTTGCTTCCGGGAGATGTGACAGAGGTCATCGATAAAGTAAACGAAACGTCGAATGTGTTGACAAGTCGATCTTTAGGTTGGCTAAGAGAAATCCAAATGAAAATATTGCTTTCTCTCTCTCTTTCTCTCTCCCTCTTTTGTATTCCAATATGTGTTTCGCATTGAATACAATATATGTTTATAGACATACAACTTGAACAATTAAGATAATAAGAGTTTATTGGTTACTGAATTGATAAATATATCTGAAAACAAGAGAGATTATGGGCATGTCGACAGAAGGAACGTCTCTTTGACTCACTTCTTCCATTGCGATATTGAATAATCCGATTTCCTTTTTTATATTTGCTTCTAATCCTTCAAAGTATTCTTTTGCTCGATTACCATTATCCTATAAGAACCTCATCGTCTTTTCTCTCTCTCTATCTTTTTGCTGGTTAATTACCTTCAAATCTTCAATATGGAATTTATGAAGATTGTTGAGTGCTTCACGAGTTGTTCCTTTCATTTTAGCAAGCTTAACATTCATTTTTCCGGTTTTTGTTTGCTTCTTATATCCCATATACTTACCTGTTCTTCAATGTATTTCTGAGCTTTTCCATAATGTTCATTTACTTTCACACGAAATCCACTGAATGCTTGCTGAACACAAAACAATGAAACAGCCAATTAGTAAAACTTGTTGGTCGACCAACTTGAACTTCAACCGACTCTCCAGCTATAAGTTCTTCAACCATAGAATCCTTCTGAGTTTTATTCAAACTCTCGTTTGTTCCAATAGACACGTATAGCTTTGAAAGTTATAATTGAAACTCATTTACTTTGATTTTCTGTTACCTGCCGGGCTTTAGGTGAAGCCTTATCCATGAATGGAGGTAGATAGACAGCCGCAATGACAGAGAGTAAGCCGAAGATTAAGCAGATCCTTCTCATGGTCATCTATGCACTTATCGTGTATTCTACATTCTTTTTATAGTCAAACTATTTATTTGAACAGAAGATTTATGAATTCAGATAAATACGAATAAAATATGTTAATTTACTGACCAAAATAAATAAAAAGTAAATTATATGTGTGCACAGGCGAGAGAAGTAGAGAAACTGTGGGACAGTTAGAGATCACTGAACTTGGAGTCAAATTCCTTCTTTATGTCTGCTGGAATTTTATTATAAATTTCTTGGATTTTCTGCAGTCGTTCAGAGTCACTTAGAGCTGAGTTTGTCATTAATGCTGATACCTTAAAAGCAAATCTAGTCAGAACAACGTCCACTTCAGCTTTATTGTCAACTCTCTCTACATCTTCATCTCCCTTTCCTTTCAAAAACTTTCACTCGACCTTGAAGTGCAATTCTCTTCAATTATTTTTGAAAATGACAGTTCCAGGTCAGTTTTGACGAAATGGACAAAATGTTTCGTTTGTTCCTCAGTTCATGTGCTATGAATATATGTCAAGCTTACTGACACACGCTCTAGTTCGGACATGCAGGTTGTTGGTTGTTATGATACCTTCTGAAATTGAGCTTGAGCTTCTGTGCTCATAGAATGTACAGCTTCATGAACCTGACGTTTCTTATCCGAGGAAGAACTCTGTGAAGATCTTTGGAACTCCGCATATAAGTTCTTTAATCGTTGATCATGTCTTAGGAAACTGATTTAGATTCACCTGAGCGTCTATTTCCAATCCTCTCACAAACTCATCGATCTTTTCTTGTTTCTCACGAGCTGTCCAAGTTGGATGTTGAACAATTTGATAGAACTTCAATGATCCCAATTACAAAATAAAGTTTACTTATCTGATAATAACCTTATCTACTTCGGCTTTTGATGCTGTTTTCAAGAAAGGTGGGATAACTCTCGTTGCTCCAGCAGTACTCTTGTTCTCCTTTAAAGTTGAAGTATCACCTCATATGGCATGTATGATCAATACCTCTCTGGGAACGTTATTCATGCTTGAATCTCCTTGGAACTGTCCAAATGCTCCTCCTTGATTCATAAAACCGTAATTCTGCTGACCAAAGCTACTTGCATCACCTCCTTGAGGGAAATAAGGAGAAGGGATGTACTGCTGCGCGGAGCCCATACTGGTCAAACCCATACTGTTCATGCCATTCGAAGGTTGTTGTGGGAAAGACGAGCCAAACGGTGAACTCATAGACATCTGGGGAACGTTTTGGCCTGAGCTTATAAGTTACAAAAGCTGGGGCAGAGGAACGCACCGAATCCAGGATTATACATAACTGCTCCATTCATTCGAGGCGGTTGCCCGAAAGCTTGAGGCATCATATTGTACATACCTAGAAGACAATACTCAACCGAAGTTTTGTACGAATTATACCTTCGTTAGAAAAACGTCCTCCTGGAATCATAGGACCTCCATAATTCATGGAACCGTATGGTGCGAATTGAGCCCAAGTCGTAGCAAAGGAGCAGAGAGCAACAAGAATGACAAACGGCATTTTCAAATAAGAATGAAGGAGTTCGGATGATCTAAATAAGGAAGAAATAGCTCCGCCCAAGATTAAAGAAGATTTGTTAAAGTGGCATAGAAGAGAAAGCTTTTATAAGAAAGCTCGTATTTCGATTAAAAAACAGAACATAACGTATTTGCTGTTCCAACAGAACACCGGCTTACAAACAGAATATGAAGATATTGCTAGGGGTGAAGAACTTTATAAACAGAAAATAAAACTCTAAAACTGGTTAGTCTCCACCTTTTTCTCACAAATCTGGCTTAGTGAGTAGGGTTAAATCGGGAACATATTAGCTTGTATGGAGCCTCGTTCAAACACACACAACGAATCTTTATTAATATACTTGTTTTATAGTTATTTACAACATTTATTTGAAATATTTATTGAAACAAGTGAAAGTATTACCAAAGAGAGAGAGAGTGAACAAAGCGTATAAGAGCACTAGACAATAATCCCAAAAAAAAATTTTTTTTCAGAACTGTTCCCTTCGTTCCCGGTATACTGTCTCATGCTTGTTGGTGGTGTTCGTGTTGCCACGTTCAGATACTCATGTGAAATTCAAAAACCAAAGTCATTGACTATGGTCTGTTCGTTCTGTATGAACTTATGATCCTCCACATATTCCTACATGTGGGAATTAAAGGACAAGTCTAATGTATGTGTTTCGCATGAGAAAGAACAGTTTGGACTCAATGTAATATACTTCTCAAATGGATTTCAATCTGTTTTGCCTTCAACTAAATATCTTATCGACCTCTGAATTATGTAGTCTTATCTCTTACAAACTCACTTGCAATCAACGATCATAATAAACCACCACTCTCCATTATTTCCTTCTTGGCTTTCATTCGTGACACACCGAAGGGGCTCTCAGAAATCGTTTTGGATTACGATAAAGTGCCTTTTTTAAAATGAAGTATCAAGACTGAATAAAGCATCACAAAACTGATAATACAAAGGAGACAATCTTAAATACTTCTGATGGAAACCACATGAACAACCGTAGAGAGAGATTACATGATAAAGGAACTCACGTGAGTTGAACATGTACCTCTCCACGATTCGAAAGGGATTAGAAGCTGCTCTGACGCTACAAAACATAAAAAGTTTTTTTATTATCAAAGTATTTACAAACAATGTTTGAGCAAGATGAACATTAAAATAATCAAACTATTCAAATGAAAGGTCATAGATAGTATAGAGGGCAGAGGATGGGAGTGGGCAGATAAGAATTCGAATTTACAATTGTAGTATTGAAAAGAAAATAAAGTATACAAGATGCGGTTGCTAACATATTGGTTAATCTTATCTATAACAGTATTTGAATGAAATATTTCCTCTCGAAATCGCTAGAAACAAATAGAAATGCGAAAAGTAGATTTTGTCGTCTTATCGATTTAATGACTCACTTACCCAATAAGCACTATTGATTTAAGCAATTTTATTTGTTGAGAACAAGCTTTTCATATCTTTCTTACAATAAATTATGCTCTTATTTCATTATTTATACGTTAATCTCATGCTTCACCTTTAGAAATGATTTCCTCCAACAATCCATTCATTACCCAGCCGGAAGTATATCCAGAAAAACGTTTTTGCTTTGGAAAGTTTGATTATCGAGTTAGTAGAATGATATCATTTATGTGTTATATGTTTTTCTTATTAGACAGCTTCATTGATCGTGGCATTCATGGAGATTGGCTATTGGATTTACTACTCTGTGCTCTTGATGTTCGCCATTCTGGAACATAAAGCAGCATGTAGGCCATCTCTTCTTATTGAAGCTTCTTTATAAACTGAAATCATTATCAATCTCGCTTGTTTAGGGAGTATCGTGATCATGAGTGTCAATCTCTTCTTGTTGACAGTTCAGATTGCACTTGTATTTGGTGGCATTTTGAAACGAAAACCCAAGTTGTTACAATCTCATCTTGTGTATTTGGTACATCAAACTAGTTAGTGCAAGTTTATGAGATATCGTTCTTGTAGTGCCTCACATTGATTTGGGATCTACTTTTGACACTCTACTTCTTTGCAATGGCTGTATTTCCAAACGCAATGAGCGGAACAATGGTAAACTATAAAGGAAAACAATGGAACGGTAATTCTTGAGCTTCTTTGTGCATTTGCCGCTCTAATTAAATTCGAAGAGTTCTTTCGTTCTCTTTTCAGCTCGTGTTTTTGGTATTGTCATGGGCTCCTTGTTGACATTATGGTTTGTTGCTAGATTTGTGACAACTGTTGTCATCTACCGTTATTGGAAAATGCTTCGAGCTGCTGAAGATCCAGTTCGTTATGCATCTTACACGAAAGCTGTTAAGACTCAACCATTTTTCGATATAACACCTCCCGGAACTCCTGTATAACCTTTGAACAAAACTATTACTTTTTATTTTTACTATAGCAACATATTATGGTGTCTAATAATAGATATCAATTAACATGAAGAACGTTCATAGTTACATTGAGGACAGACAGATAGAACCCGTGTGATTCTTGTAGAAGTTGAGATTTAAAACTCTTCAACAGCTTTGCAGACGAACAGAGAGAGATAATAAGGAATTTGAAAACATAATTAAGTGGATTGAGAGGAGCAGAAGAGATGATCAAAAGACGCAGTAGTAGGAGGTAACAACCGACAGGATCGAAGTGAGAGAAAGTAAGGAGGAAGAGGGAGGGCATGGCTGGTGGTATTATGAAGGTTTTGAGAAAAGATATTGTTTCGTTAGTCAAAACTCATACTATGCGATTGAATACTTAATCGAGGCATGCAGTCTCTATCAAGAGACATTGATTGTCGACTTGTTGTGAGAGAAATCTGTGATGAAATGGAGCCTCTATGACGACTATCATTATCTGTACTCATAGAATTTCTATGATTATTACTGAAATCATATATAAGAGAAAGACATGGTGTTGTTGGTCTTCGTGGTATCCAAGGACCGTCATCAGTAATTACAATTTCGGGAATTTCTGAGACAGTCGAACTGAAATACAAAAATGTATGATATGATGTACGAATGTAAACAGAACATGCTGCAAACCTTGTATATTTTCGAGGTTGGATAAGCTGAGGACTGCTACGCCACTGTTTCGGAGAATCAGTCGTGCTGTGTGTTTTCGTCAACCAAGCAGTTACCTATGAGATATGAGTATTCAATAAGTCTCCCTTTCTACAACAAAAATGATCAAAAACCTTATTTTTAGCTTTCATCAGACGCCTTTTTTGTCTTTCTTGAATGTCCAACTCTTCGCGAAAGCGCATGGCATCAAGTAGAGCTTCAACCTGCGAAGGATTCTAATTTAGTGGTTTACATGACGAAACAGAATGTTTGAACAGAAATATCTTTTCAATAGATGTACTCAACGCACTTCAATAGTAGCATTAGTCCGTCGTATGGATCGAACCATTAGTAAAACGATAACAAATGAAAACATAAGCAGAATGGAGATGGTGTATGCTATTTTCCCGAACTCGCCATCTTTCAACGAATCTACTGTCTTAGTGAATGTATCAGTTGTAGCTGTCAAGCTATAATTGCTAAAATTAAACAAAGGTTATAAGAGGATAAAAAGATAGATGGAATATATGAGATAGAGATATTACCCTTGGCAATGTTTCTGGAGAAGCTGAAGACATCCACATGTTTCTTCCCGACTAAGCTTCATGTTCCTATATCTGAAACTAACAGATCAAAGATGCAGATCATAGCTCGCTATCTCATATTTGACTAATTGATATGATAATTAACGGAAGTGAAACGGTTAGAAAACGAATAAGGCAGTTGCTGATAACAGTTGCTGACAATTATGATGTATCAAAATAAAAAAATATATTTTGAATGAGTCGGGATTAAAAGCGAATGAAGAAAAATGATTATCCGCTCCAAAACAAGGAAAGAAGATATAACATAACAGATATATAAAACATATGAATCAATAACTAACTATATGCATCGTTTGTCTGTGTGCTACCTTGTTTGAAAAGTTTTTTTTTTGCATTACTTTCTTCAATCATCTACTCGTATCAATGAAGATAGATTGAAATCTAATTTGAAGGAATAGATTGGTGGAAGTATATGATTGTAGCAAGATGAAAGTTCTTTATGAAGATTTGACCACAAATCGACAAAGAACACAATCTTCTCAGAGCTCTCATATGGGCATGTCTGTGTGAGTGGGGAGAAACCCTCGAATCATTGATTTTCGAATTAAGATTGTAATACACTACCAACATGATATGTTGAATGTAATTTGAAGACAGGATTGATACTTCTTTCTACTATGTCAAGCTCAAGCGATAATCTATTTATCAAATTGATTATCATCCAAGCTGGTATAAGCGAATGAGTTAAATTAGATAAATTATTAGATCAAAGACGGCCAGATGAAAGATTAGAGTTCATCAACCAATTAGATAGGCTTTTCGTTTCTTCTTCTAATAACAATCTTTAACCAAAAAAATAAGAATGTTATCGATGGAATGTGAAGTAGATACCACACTTTTCTTCCATTACATTTGTTTTCCCTTTATCACAATCGATTTCATGTTTCATATGTCTACCCCCCCCTCCTCTCTACATTTCTTGAAGTAAGTACACATGCAGTACGAATCGAAGTAAAGAAAAGTTTTATTGAGAGTTGTATGAAGAAACATCGTAGAGAAGGTTATGTGATATCAAATGTTCATCATAACGGTTCCAAGACAGCTTGTGTGAATCTTAATTTGAATGAAAGCTTCTCATTCATTGCTATCCTTATTTTTCTTTTATTTATCTTCTTTCCATTCATTAAGATTTCCTGCATGCGCCCAATCAGAGTAATATTTTGTTTACTTATTCATGAAGTTACAAGTTCCTTTTTAATATGGATAAATCATTTTGTTTACGAGCGCTTAAAAAGTTGGTGTGTTAGCAGGTTCATGAAACTTTATCTGCTGCCATTCCCTTTTTATTTTCCAACTTTGCAAGATCTTGAAACCTGAACGAAGTAAACGACAAGGGTGTAACAAAAAAATTGATTTTTATTATGAGAAAAGCCGCGAAAATAAAACAGCTTCAAGGCCCTGTCGTATCCCTTTGTTCCGGATTGTGAGCCTCCACCATCACCTTTCGTCAACCTGCCGTTAGCCCCAGTCTAACTCAACCTCTGGTATAATGTATATACTCTTTATGTACGTGAATACCTAGCATGGATTCTGAACACACGAGCGTCAAGGACTACCGAAAGTCCCAACAGAACGGTAATTTGAACTACTCTATAAACTTGAACTGCCTCTGTCATAACTAAATCATATATACTTTGACAAGGTCTCACACACATACAATGGATCTTATTCCGTTCTCTGTTCATTTTCTATCTCTGGCTCGACTGTGTGAATGTTCCTCTGTCGCGCTCAGGGTGAATCATTCAAATTATGTTTTTTCGAGTTGGTTTTCTTTTTTTAAGCTGTTTCGTGTCAGTTTTGATGGAAACTTGAGAAACGGTAATCCTGGTATATTACGAGTACACTGCCTCATTTGTACGAGTTTCGAGAGTAAATAACCTGCAAAAGAGGATAACCATGCTAGTAAGATGATGGAACAAGGCTTACGATTCGCAAGTTATAGCAGTCTGAACCGTAATTTTAATATTTTTTCAATCATTTTCATTTTGTTTTTCCACGTTTTTACTATGTGTATTGTCTTAGAAACTTATTATATTGATCTGAGGTATCAGTAGACACTAGTTGCATTGGAAATAGATGATGCTTTGATAAAAATAAATCCTTTCTCTTTTAAACTCTTTTCATTCATTTGATTTGGGATAATTATTGGGTTATATGAAAAGAGCTATTAATTAGCTTTCGATTAAAAAAAATGATTTTTGAAATTGGTTCATTCTGCGCCGAGTTAGGACGTTTTCTCCTTATGATCATAATGCCCATGCACCACCGCTATACTTTTTTCACGCAGCGCAGGAATGAAATGTGTGAACAACCGTTCAAGCGCGTCAGATAGTTGAAAATGAATGAACCACCGCACTGCTAAGCTTTACTCTTGAAAATGACTTTCTTCTCAGTTTCTCATTTCCCATTCAGCGCCATGTAGTGAGCGGTGTTCATGCTCAATGTTCTAACTGCCATAACTTTCTCGAAATTAATCCGTTTTCAAGCGTCTTTTGAATGATCTGTTCCTCTGTTTGAGATCCATAACATGCTAATCATCTTTCAACTGAGTTCTCACTATTCGCAAAGCCCGTATTCATACTCGTTATTGTAGTTTCGAAACTACGTAAAAGCCACTAAAAGAGAAAAAACATTTTTAAGTCTGAGGCAACACAAATTGGATGAATGGCACCAAATGAAAAAAACTGTCTAACGTATCACGAGTTCATGAACCTTATTAAATGAATTAATAAAAATCTTGATGTAAAAAGCGTATGAGAAAGGTAAACTTCATTTAAGCAATAGAAGCTTTCACCTGCCTCACAGTTTATGTCATATATGCTACGCCTCAAACTCGGGTGCCGTATAAAAGCTGCTTTTCAAAGAAAGAAAAGGTAAAAAGGATGCCCAAGACAGGAATCGAACCTGTGTCGCCACGGCCACAACGTGGAGTACTAACCACTATACTACTTGGGCCGATTGCTTAATTTAAAAGTCAGTCTATATTGCAAAAAGTCGAAAGAGGAAAAAATTATTCAAATTATCAAATTAAATAACTATGTTGAAAAGTCTTATAACCTGTTCGTAAAGCATTGTAAGTCTGTAGAAAATACATGGCTCCAAACGTATTTATTATTTTGAATTTATAGAGACCAAATAATTATACAAGAATTTTAGCTCCAAAATTCTTCTAGGTTATACCCGTCGTATAATCAAATAGAAAAATGTAAATGATAACTATGGCCAAGACTTGTAGCCAGGCGGTACGTCAGGTCATAATAGGACAAAATGACAATTATTAGAAAATACAACTATCAGAAATGTAAAGACTGAGATCATTCAACGTTAGTATTGTAACGGATTGGTCATTAATATTACTGAATTTAAACAATTGATATTACATAAAAAGAGAAACAGATAGTTCAAGTAGTTCTTGTAGACCAAGCGAACGAGTATCTCGTCTCTTTTCACACTTCACGATTATCACGTTCTCCCCAAATAAGATATGATTTTTCTTCGTAATAGATGAAACGAAGCGTAATTAATTTAAGAGTTCTGTTGGAGTTCCCGGAGAGCTTGGTTGCTGAGTGATGTTGACGAATGATCAGCGGAAGGAGATAATGTTTCGCTGGCTCTGAAGTTTTTAATCTGGAATAGGACCATAAAAATAAGTTTTGAACATTCAATAACCTCGTCCTTCTCATCATTACTGAACATTGTGTTTTGCATACAAGATATATCTCCTATTGTTGGCTGAGGGTCTGCTGAAAACGGAAATAAAGATGAATCTACTACGAAAAAAGAAGAAACGGAATCAAGGTATGCATACATGCTCGATTTATAGAAAAAGTAAGATATGACTTACAAACAATGCTACTTCCGTTGTCATTGACTGAGGTGAACTGATAAATATCGTTAGATTGGAAGTTAGATCGATGGAACTGAAAATTTGGCATTGGCATGTAGTTGCCACTACTGAAGGGACCAGTTGCATGAGCTTGATTATTCTGAAAAAGAAGTTTAAAAAAGGTTAAAAGTTCAAGAAAAGACTTACCAAGTTTTTCACACTTCGTGTAAGCATCTGATTTTGCTTCTTTAATTCTTCAATTTCGCGTTTGCAGTCCGAAATTCTCATAAGGAACGCTTGTTCAGCTTCGTTTTTCGCCTTCTGTAGTGCCTTATATTCACTTTTGTAATATACATATCGCCCCTGCAAATGGCGTATTCGGCGCTCTAGAACATGATTTGCTCTTTTCAGACTCTGAAAGAAAACAGGATAAAAGAGTTATGAGTTGTAGACGTTACAGTCTCATCGCACTCTTCGTCAGTTTCTGCGAATTCCTCTCTATGATAAGATCGATAAGGAATATGTGTTACGTCAGTTGTGTTTGCGTCATCACCGCCGTACTCAGAATAGGCTCTCGCAGGTCTCTTTTCTCGAACGTTTCTAGTAGATCGACGTCCGAAATCGGGACTAAAGTCTCTCCTACGAACTTCGGCATCGAAAGAACGATTCTCTATGGCGGCAGAATAATCGTCTTTATATCTGAATCATAATAAATAGAGTACGAGTTGATTTTAGTTTCGTTACCCTCCAGGACACGATTTTAAATTTCTACGAGTTTTTGGTGCTACATTAGTATAATAACAGTCCGTAGCTCCGACATCTCTAGGATCTTTCGACTTTGGCTTCTAAAATGGATAGGTCAAGATGAGAACATGTTTGAAGAAACAAAAAGTTGAAAACTTACAAAACTCACAGCAGGGGCCCTATTCTCCTCATTATCTTTACTGTGAATAGCTATGAATCGTCCCTAAGAGTGAGAAAATCATTACCTCCAAATGAAACTAAACATACTAGTTCGTCATCTTTTCTGTTTGTTTTTGGTCGAAAGAAGTTCTTGAACTTATTCATTTTATCTGTTACTGTAAAACGAATATTTAGCGTAAAACCAGTGAAAGCCAAACATAAACGAAATAATTCAAAAATTTGAAAAGCATCATCTGCTCCTCTAAGAAGTGGGTCATGAAAGGCAGTACGACTAAAGGACGCTCGATTTGAATTTACGCTATTAAGATGAATAACTTATGTATATTCTCAAAAAGTATAATAAGTGATGTATTTACACAAACAAGCAAGTAGACAGGGTAGATATATAATATAATTAAAAACATTTGAATGCTCTTCTCAGCAGGAGACGCTTAAGAGAAGTGTATTCGGAAAAGGTCATAACGCAACCAGTAATCTGATAGGAGGGAAGATTTTTATCCCAACTGAGCTCAAACTAAACGATCAAGTGTTAAAGCATACTTTCACACATATATTTATCGAAAATCCAAAGATTCTCGAACTTGTGATAGAGAAACCGAAGAAAACGAAAAAACAGTCAAAATCAATCCGAAAATTTGTTGGTTTGATAGTGAGGATATGGTATGAGCAAGTAACGGAGAAGAGAGGAAGGATGAACCCAAGCCGCGACCCTAAACGCGCCTAGTCTCAGCCTATTCAAATGTCAATCGAGGAGATACCGGTTATACTTTGATGTAACCGACATCCCCACGCGGTCCTTAGAAGAGTAGTAGATACAACAAGAAATGAAAGTCTTTGACAACATGTCGGCTTCAAAAGTAAGATGAGGCTTTCTTCTTAGATATTGAAAATTCTCTTGGTGATAGCCATAAAAAAGAAAGAAGAAAAGCGCAACAAAAACTCAGCCAGTTTCTGCTACTTATAAGAGGCGAAGCACAAGTTATCAAGGAATGGGCGTGAAAAATGCCAGTGGCACGCGGGAGAATTCCAAGACAAAAGGTATGGATAAAGACTAAACCCATAAAGAATAGTCATAGCACCCAAAAATGACGCCCATCTCTCATGAGCTACAGAAAATACGGGCTTTCAAATGAAACCTGAATGTCTGGGAACATAAAAAACGAACATCGATTAAATAACTATTTTTCGTAAGAAAGTTAGAAAAAGTGTTTATAAAAAAAGATATAAAACGATGAGCACTCGGTCAATGTTGTTCACCCGTGTAATTCGTGGGAAAACAGTCGAACTGTTTAACCATATATGGTAACAGAAGGACACAAAAACTTAATGAGAGTGATGAACAACAGAAGGCGGTTATGTCAAAGAGCTCTTAGATAAATCAGATTATAGGCAAGAAAAGTGAAAGAAACAAGACAGAGAAAATTGAGACGACACAAAAAGAACAATAAGCAAGGGTTGCATAAGACAGAAACAGATATACCTCAGTGACAATCAAAAACACAAAGGCATGAAGAACATATAGTGAAAGAAACTATTGCAACTATTCATTCTTTGAGGAAGGAAGACTACGTAGATCAGGAATAGTGAGTAATTCCAATCCAAAACAGAAGAACGATTTGAAAAGAGGGCGGAACTTATGAGAAGGCAGTGGATCTGACTACCTGCCATCTGTGGGCTTCAATTAGCACACAGCGGCCGTCTTTTTGAAGAAACATAGAAAGATGATAGGGAACCGACCAACTAGAATAATACAACTACAGACGAAAAATTATGAAAATCGAAAAAAGAATTCGAATCAGCTCTACTGCTTGTGAACTCGTCTTCCTTCGATGTTTAAAATAAAGAAGCGGAAACCTTCACCGGAAATCCGGAGAACGACTAACGCGTGAGAAAATGAATGAAGATGCGCTTTAGTAGATAAATAACAGAAATTTGAAAACATATGAATAACACTTATAAGACTCGTTCTTAATAATTGAGAAAGCGAGTGAGAGAATTCATGCGATCGGGAGGCTACAAGCGGAAAGGCATCCGATCTGCTATTAGCAAACATGGCGGTTCTTTATTTGGTGTGACCCTAATCAGAGGTAAGATCCAAAGAGGTAAGTGGTCAATTCGATAGATACACGGTTGTTATATACGTGCATTACCATAGTTAAGCATCAAACGATACCGGCGAAGACGATGATTTGCCAAATGTTTCGGTAGAGAGAAAGAGTTTTGAGAAAGATCTATTTGAGTATCAGATGGATGAACTGTATTCAAACATTCTGAAGTATTGTCGTTGAATCTTTGAAGTTAAATTGATATAATCAAGAAATAATTCTGATTGATAGATCGGATGGTAATGAAACATTTTCCGCCTAGTTTTTCAATTACACTGATCCAACGGTGTGATTATTTCGAACTCATTAAAGAATCATATAATACAACAAACTGGGAAAAATATAATCATGAAATGCGATAAATAATATTCCATTTTCAAGAAAATTTTTTACTGAAGCGGTTGCAACTGATTCACTGGTGAATCCAAAATACCAGAATAGATTTATTAATTCCTCAAGATTTTCTTATTTCAATTGCTAAGAGTAGATCCAACAAACAGTTACGTACTAAGAAATAATTGAAGACAAATATTATCATTTGAGCATCCTTAATATCATATTCTGCCTCGACCAGAAAACATTACGCAAACCGAAAGCAGATCGAACGAATGAGAGTGTTGTCAAATACAATCCAACAGGTGAACCTTAACAAGGATCGAGAAGTTGAACACGGATATAACATATTCAAAATAAGCGCTTATTTATCGTAAATTTCTAAACACAAGATCGATCTCGGTATTGCGAAATACCAGTGATATAAGTTATCAATATAACAAGTAAACCACAGAAACAAAAAAAAATAGCATCTTATTGTTAATGTGATCTGTTATCAGAACCAATGAGTAAACACCAGTTTTTAAAGGTCTGTCAAACTTCGGACCTTTAAAAATTCATTGACAGTTAACCCGCACTTCAATTTCAAATTTGAACATTTCTTGATTCTTATGAAAGATTGAAGTTCCGTAAGCCATAATCTTATTGCTTTTCCTTTCCGGTAGTTGGTATCTAACTGAATGTCATCGACTATCACCCGCTCGGCGTGGTTGAAGTTGTACAAAGAACTGCAATCCGAAGCTAAAAAAGTATAGCGCAGCCACAGCATTTCGAAATACTTATGGCGCTCAATGATTTCAGCTTCCTCAATACAACTACCGTGTGTTCGCTCATCGCAGAATTCGTGATCATTTCGAGAAGAATAGCAGAGTTGTGGATACAGAAGTTTTGAATACTTTGTTTGAGGTCGGTTCAATATTTTTTTTTTCAAATGAGATAGTCTTAAGAAGGGAAATCAGAGCCTTAACACAATCCGTAGACAAGCAATAATAGGGCATCTCTATCCTCATCAGCAAACAATTGTTGAATCCAAAGTTTCTACTCAACATTAAAAAAAATCTCTCAAAATGAGGGAGTGTTCAAAATGTAAATCTAGTGAATACACCAATAAAAATTTAGTAATGATGATTAACGAATGTGGTCATCCATTGTGCAAGTTGGTTACCTTCTCTCTCCTTCTCATATTTTAGTATTTAGAAACTGTGTAGATAATTTGTTTGCTCGTAATGCTGCTCCATGCCACAAGTGCGGAAGAACTCTTCGAAAGAATACTTTCTGGGAACAGGTATTTGATGATCCCTTGATCGAGAAAGAAAATCATGTACGTAAACGCTTGAAGAAGGTATTTCTTTGATTTTTTCTGCTCATCGAAAATTATTTTTCCTTAAAAGATTTATAATCTGAAAGTTGAAGATTTCCCTTCCCTTCGTGACTTCAATGATTATCTCGAGCGGTAAGCTTCATTTGCTTTTTTCTAATTTCACATATTTTTCGAAGATTCGAACATATAGTTTTTAACTTGACTGAAGAAATTGACGTTGATCAAACTGAAGCTGAAATCAATGCTTTTCGTGATGGTAATGCTGAGCTTATTGAAAGGAACCGGAGAAGGTTTTCAGTTAATATGTTCTTATATATCTTGTCATAATTCATAGGCATGACGCTGACACTACATGGGTGTTGGAAAATTTGAGAGAAGAGAAGGAGATGAAAAACAGAATGAATACAGTTCACCAGCAAGAAAATGTAACTCGTTTTTGTGAGAGATTTCATGATTTAAATGTTACAGAAAGAAGATGAGCTTACTGCGGTCAGGGATACTAAAGCTATAATTGATGAAATTAAAGACTCTGATGTGCCTGCCGAGGTTATTTCATTTATGGAACTTTAATACCACAACTTCTCTCTTTGAGGTCATTCTGGATCGTGAACGGAAGCGTCAAATCGAGATTGATATGGAGCAGAAAGAGAAGGCTGCGGATAAGAAACGAAGACTTAAAGGTTTGATTCTGCCTTTTCGTCCAATCTCATGAGTTTCTAGAAGCCCAAAATCATCGTAGACCAGCTGAATTGTCCTTCGGACATCAAGCTCAGAGAGTTGCAGGTCGCACTTACGAGTATCGCGCCTTGCGCTTGATTTATAATGGCCCACCACTCATTCCTCGTGAGGCATTAGAGTCCAAAGGCTATCTTTCCCACATCAAAGCTCCTAGCAAGGTTATTCTTCTCCTATATTCCTTCAAATACATCATTACGTTTCAGCACCGGCTTGCTGGAGGCTACACTGCCCATTTGGGTTTAGAGCGTGCATTGTTTGAGAGCAGAGTAGATCTTTTATCTTTTTGAATGTTCGAAAGTTCATAAATAATTCGTTGATTTTTCTATGTTTTTTTTCGCTGTTGCAATTCACAATCCAATATTTTATCAGTTTGGTGCTACGAAACGGATTTAAACTATTTATATAGGTTTAACGGGTACATGTGGTATAGTGATGTCAGACATAGCCGAAGCATATACCTACATTGATATATTTTACAATGGTACTGAACCTGCAAGAAGAAGTGAAAGTCAACGATGGTTGACTGAATTTTCAAGCTCTGTAAGAGGGAACAAAGTGTAATAGTTACTTCACTTTTTTTAGATCCAAGCGTGGACAGTTTGTGATAGGATTTTACATGAGAGAAAAAGCACATTATTCTGCTGGGTAGCAGCACAAACTATACGACAGAAAATCCTTAAGTCTCTCTCTGAAATTCCGGAAGAAAGCTATGCATCTCTTAGAGAGTCTCTAATCAGTCATATTGGGTATCGTTTGCTCATGCAAAGTAATCTTTTGTCGTTTTTCAAGATTTTTCCACTCTGCAACGGGTAATGTTGAAGCAGAGTCTATTGTTATGCAGCTCTGTCTGGCTATTGCTGACTTGTATATTCAAGTTCCAACCTGGACTAACTGGATTCTTGAATTTCTTCAGCGGTTTGTTTTAATTTCAACTTTCTCTCTTATTGCCGATAACAGGTGTACGAGTTTCCAAGGTGATCAGACTAAGATGATGTTAACTCTTCTGAAAGTATTCCCCGAAGAAGCCCACGAGATTAGGATCGGAGACAATCGCAGAAAAATCATCCAGGATGAGCTCGCAGCTTGCGCACCCCACGTTATAACATACTTGGTATATTGCATTGTCTATTCTTTCGATTGTTTATCAATATATTTTGAGACTGATCTTTTGGGACAGAACCCAAACGAAGACTATTACAAACGGATATTCAGTTGTCTAGGGGCTTATTTGGGGAACCCTTCTATGCAAACAGACAGTTTAGCTCATAGTCCTTTACTACAAACTGCGTTTCAAATACTGGTCAATCGCATTACGTTTTGCTTATTAGTATACTCTATACGGTTCAGGCTACACCAACTGTAAACGGCGTTCTTCACGACTCTGTTACGGAATGCGTAGTTCAAGCCATCATTCTTGCCGAAAATTATAACCTTCATTTATCCTTAGCTCATAGTTTACAAAAGAATGTGTATGGTCTGGCTCAACCGTTCAAAATTGCTGTTGAGTTGGAGGAATTAGGAAAGTGAGAGGGTCCAGGTTTCTTGTGTGATACTGGCTCTTGCAGGCTCCAGAACTATGCAAGAATATTCTGCGAGTTAGTAGAAACTTTGCTCGAAAAAATTGTGAATGAACCATCCAATAGTATGGAAGATTTTGGTAGTATGTATTCTCTAGAGCTGTTACTTCTACTGGCGGACCATCACGACTACTCTGTAATAAAATCTCTTAGCTATTCAGAAATGTTTGGGATGTTTCCAGATTATTGAGCGAACTTTCAATGTTTGGTATAGAATATCGGAAGCTTTGTTCATGATAGAAGATGAAGACCACTTGAACAAGTACAGACCATTTGTTAATCGGTTTGATGCTTATTCCCTTAATGATCACCTACTGAAAGTTCAGGTACATTGATCACCTGTATAGTCATTCTCGGTTTGATACTGATGAAGAAACATTACCAGATGAAGGTACTGATTTTATGGAATTTAGAGCAAAGGTGAGCTTGTCTTCTGTACTTGCTAGAGTTATCTTCTTAGGTTTCGGAAACTTTGAAAGATGTCGTGTACATTGTCGGGACCGATTGTGTTGTTCGAGGGGTTAGAAATACTTTTTTTTTAAGTTTGAACGAGAATTCTTAAGATGTGTGAAAAGCTGACAGCGTGTGGAACAAAAAATGGTACATGGGATGAAATGGAATCAGCTTTATTCATGATTTCGTGTGTTATTCATAACATTGTTCCGTCAGTTCTAATTCAGACCCAAACTTAAAAATTTACTATCCTTACAGCGATGAAGACTCTGTTCTTCCTCAACTTATATCTTCGATAACTGGATTGCCACACAATTCTCATCCGGCTCTTTTCGCGACATCGGTTAAGCTTGTAGGAGGCTCGAATGAATGGCTAGGGAAGCATCCTGACTGTATAGGTAATTTATCTTCGTTATCCATGCACTATAAAAACGCTTTTGAGAGTTATATTTCGCTTTTGTTATCATACTTCAACTACCTGTTGTTCATTGCAGATTCTGTTGTACATTGGCTTGGTTCTCTAATCAGCAATCCTTTATTTGCTCCTCTTTGTGCGGAAGCCATCAGTGAGGTATGGTATTGAGTTGTTCCATTCAGTTACTTTAATTCTTTAGATTTCGATTAAATGTTCAGTTTATATGGTTCCTCATATGCAAAGCATTGCTTCTATAATTCCGGCTTTAGAAAGTCAACAAACGCATGGAAGAAAAATCGAGAAAGCAGTATGCGAACTGTTGAAGAGTAATTTTATAACTGCTGATATGTACCAAATCCTCTTTCAGCCATATGTGTCATCATTCCTCATTTGCATCCTGAAGAGATTACGCTTCGGATTTCTGAAATGTGCAGGCCTATTATGGAGAGGCTCTTAGGGGTAAAATACAATGTGCTTATGGTGTTTAGAAATGTTAGATTTTAGATTATTAATAACACTCACGTCGCTACAAACAATGAGAACGATATTCATAACGATTCTTGGAAACGGTTATCTGTTGATCCTGTTCTTTGGCTGAACCGAATCGCTATTGTTTTCAAAGATGTTCCACCATGGCAGGTTTCATTTCTAGGTTTAATAGTGACATCGTTTATTATATTTGTAAGAAAATCAGCAGCAACGGTATGAACGTTCCTGCTCCGTGGCTTCAAACATCTCAAGAATTGTTTGAGGTTGTGTCTCAAACACTGAATCATTACAAAGAGAGAGGTCGTGTAGCAGAGTATTGTTGTAGAGCGCTTAGGTATTGCATTTTGTTGTTCGAATCCAAAATACTCTGCTCTAGGTATATCATAAGATCGTTGGGACTTCAATCCCAAGTTTTTGTCGGACGTATGTTGGATCAGGTAGTCAGGGTTGATTTTATTATTTTTGAAATGGTACTCAGATTCTCGAAATTTATGCACATTATCAACATTCTTGTTTGCTCTACTTAGCGTCTATCTTGGTAGATGAGTACGGTAAAATTGATGAATCCCGCCCGGCTTTGATTCACATGTTGGAGGTGAATAGAGTTGAAATCGTAGAAACTATCTGTAACCTTTAGGTTCTCTCTCAATACACATTTAATTTCTTTATGAAAGGTAATGATGTTGTCAATTCCATGAAGCATAATCCTGCTTTTATTGATGATTTCTTCCGCTTGGCAGACAGGTAAGATTAAGCTTGAAGTTTTTACTCTACTATTTATTAGGTATATTGAGCGCTGTCCAACTAACTTCTTCATCAGTCCTGTTGTAAGCTCCATAGTTGACTGTGCAATAGTTGCGCTCAAAGTTGATCATGATGAAGCAACTGTTACAGTTTCGAAGTTTATCTGTAACATATTAAGACAACTGAATAATGCTAAAATAGTTGGTTTTCGTGAATTAATCAAATATTACAATTTTCTTCGTAGAAGAGTTATAACGATCCTGGCGTTCAAGCTGCAAAACAAATTTTCCTCGAGAAGGGCTGTCGAATTATTACTGAGGCTCTGAACTCTGCGTTGTTCTATGTTTCCAGAAATCTCCGTAGAACAATGGCTGAAATAATTTTTTGGATTGGAAAATACGACCCAGCAGTGAGTATTTTGAAAGCTGTTCCCGCGTTATCTGTTCTAGCTCCAAGCCCTCTGGCTGGAACACGCTACAGCTCAGTTACCGAGAGGAGGATTAGCTGCAACCACTGATCAACTTCTTGCCTTCGTGAGAAACATAACTGATAAGTAGGCCTCAGAGATAACGATACAAATATTATCTTTGCTTTCAGTGCCGACTCGTCTAACTCTAAAGATGTTCTCAAACACATCCGAGAGCTTCTGCAGTTGTACAGTTAAGCAATGTAGTCCCGACTAATCGCAGATTGTGAACTGTTATTTGTTAGTCAATCTGAGACACTTTGTTGAGTATTACGAACGAGTTCTATTTACTGGGAAGGATCTTCATTCACGGCTAATTTTTGTAATAAATTTTAACTTAAAAAGTGGTGTATCACGGTTATGAAGTGCTTGATGTTCAGTTTATCATCATTAGAAAACTTTATTAAATATGTTTTATACCATACACTTGAATCTAGAGTAAGCTTCTCTTTCTAGATTAACCCTATCATCGGGATGAGCTATGTTGATTAGCTCTCTTGCTCTTTCTCGAACATTTTTTCCCCAAAGATTAGCAACTCCATACTCAGTAACAACATAATTGACATGTCCTCTAGTTGTAACAACACCAGCCCCCTAATAAAGAAAGTCGTTCCTTCATTTGTTTTGAATCAAACCTCAGAGAGTGTAGGAACAATCTTAGATTTTCCTTTATTAGTTCTGGAAGTCAATGCAATAATAGCCTTGCCTTTCTTATCAATAGCCACTGAGGAGCCGAATATGAAGTCAACTTGTCCTCCGAATCCTATTTGCAACAACATGAAACTTTTTTCGAAAAAATATTACCGGAATAAAAGTTGCTTCCAAGTGAGTCTGAAACTATTTGCCCGGTCAAGTCTATTTCTAAGCATGAGTTGATACAAGTCATTTTTGAGTTCTGTCGAATTATATCTACATGGTTGGTCCAAGCGCAGGACTCGAAATCTAAAAGAAAAGTAGAAGAGTTCTACCATTTCTCTAAACTCACGAAATATAGGATTTTTATCTAAAATTTTGTAAAACTTTTCCGTTCCATAAGCGAAACTGGTGACAATCTGTTATGACAATGATACAATTGAAATCTTAAATAACTAACTTTTCCCGGCATAATGGATTTTTGAGAATTATTAACAACACCTAGTTCAATCAAATCGAGAACACCATCGCTGACTAGTTCAGTATGAACACCAAGATTTTTATGGCCTTTCATAGCTGCTAAAGTTGAGTCAGGAATAGCCCCGATACCTGTAAAATGTCTGCGTTAGGACGATTATTTATAAAACGAAACTCTCACCTAGCTGAAGTGTAGCTCCATTTTCCACCAAGTTTTCCGCAATAATTTCACCAATTTTCTTCTCAGTCTTCAGAAAGTTATGATAAATATTTTTCTTATATGAAGATTATACATCACTGATTGCTTCATCCTGACCTTTCGCATATATTGGTCTGTTAGCTTCGACAAAGTAGTTAATATGAGAAGAATGGATGAGACCAGCTCCAAAGGTTGAAGGCATACTTGGATTGATGAGAGCTTGAACATAGCAAATTAAAAAAAATGTTGAATAGCATCAAACCGATAATTTTCGTTGCTGCTGTAGTTGCTGCGAGCGAACAATCAACATCAACACCCATAGAACAAAAACCGCGTTCATCTAAAGTTGCGATATTCAGAGTACCAGGAAAGAAAAACATTCATACTGACCTGGAGGACTGACACTTATTAAAGCCACATCTACAGGCATTCGACCAGACTCAAACAAGCGAGGTATGTCAGACAAGAAGACAGGAATGTAATCGGCATGACCGTAAATTTTATGAATAAGTTATGAAACACTTGGAGAAGATACCTGTATTCACTAACTTTCTATGCATCCCATCTATGAAGAGACAGTTGGAGCGTATTTTTCCTATAACTTGGCTAGAGCACAACACGTACAAGGGTTATTTACCCCAAAACTTTTCTTGGACCCAAGGAATATTTCCCTGCAGTATGATGTGACTAGGTCTGATGCCATTTAAGTTCTTATTGTCCACATGATCGCATAAGGCCTCCAGTAACTCTGTTGGAGTTGACGCATGAGAATGGATATAAATGTCAGTATCTGTAAGAATGTCTCACTATGGCAGCTTACAAATATTACAGTCAAGCATTGTATTTAACTTAAGGAAGAAATAGGCTTACTCGATTTGATAAAAGAAACTGCTTCCTCTGCAGACACTAGCGCAGGTGTTGTCCTACCATGAATAGGACTGGATAGTATTCTATTAGGAACAATTCGTGCAGAAGACGTAGCATAAGCTCGATGAACTTGAGTCCATATAGATTTCATTAAACTGGAACACTACAATCATAGAAATAGAGGTCAACGAGCATCTTTCAGATTGCTGATAAGGCATATGGAACGGTTCAATTCAATCACGTGAAAATAATGTTGCGAAAAATATGAAAACAAAATATGCTCTACAGAACTCATTTTGCTCAGTACAGAACGAAACACGCACACAAGTTGAGTAAAACACAAGTCAGACATCAATAATTACAAGAAAAGGTGATCGATCGATTTCAAGGCTGCTATTGGAAGAACTGCAATCCATACAAACGTCATGCAAAAGAAATTGAAAGTTGACAAAATCTATTTGATCAACTGGGCCTTTACTGGAAAATCGTTAAAGAACCGACTGACATGAAACTTGTCTGGACTAAATTAGCAAACAACACATCATCCGTATAAATATGTTCTTAGCGAAACAACACAACATTCAAGCAATCGGTACTCTCCAGAGTTTGAAAAAAAAACATTCATTGAAATCTGAACGTTACACTCGAAATGAAGGGAGATAGAGAGCCGATGTAATCAAAAGTGAACGGTGCTCTTCTGTTCTATGCCCTCCCTATGCTCCGCCCATTTTTGTGTGCGCACTTAGGATGATCAGACATGATGAATTAAGCTTCATAATACCTTTAGAATGTTTCTAACACCGGGGGCTCTGCCCCCAGACCCCCGGTTTTAGGAATGTATGCGTGAAGTGGTTTAGAAGTTGAAGCTTCTGACATACAGTGAAGTAACATATCATACTGTGCATGTAATCAAAAGTGAACAACTGAGTCGCACCATTTTATGAAAGATGAAAGTTGATGAGTTTTCAAGATAAATGCATGATTGCATTCATCTGATATAAAGAATAACAAAAAATCGTTCGATGAACAAGCACAATCATAATGAAACAAACAAGAAATTTGAAAAGGAACTCAGTTGAATACCCTAAGCAATAAGCAACATATTGATAGCAGCATGTGTTATTCCACAAATAGTAGCCTTGAATTAACATAATTTGTAATAAGCATACAGCGCGCGGTACCACGTGGATGTGATATGCGGTCCACGTGAATGAGCTGCGGTCGTCCATTTCGTCAGAGCGGTTGCATTCAATTTATCGCACACTACACTATTTAATTTTTCAATTTTGCATTTAAGTTCAATCACAGCGATTTTTTTTATATTTTGTCCGTTTAACTGAAGAAAGGAGAATCATTATGAAAAAAAAAGAAGAAGAAAACAATAGAAGTGCTGTAAAGCTCCAATGAAAGTGATGTTTGATAGATTTCTCCTGACTGTTTACAAAATTTTTAGAACCATCAGCTGTGTAACAAAAGATTTTAAATATAGTATTTAGATGATGAAAACAGAGTTTCGAAAACCTCTCTGTTAAACGTGCTGATAAGGTACAACACTCAGTCTTTCTCTTTGTCCTTTTCGTTTGATCGAAGTTAAAGTCATAGTCGATCATCCACGTTTGTACATTTACCGAACAACCAATCGTTTACAGCAATTCTCATATCAGAGACAGTTTGTCTGAAGTACAACTGTTTGTTAATATAAAAAACACCATTTCAGGAAATTTAAACAGTTTAGTTGAATTGATGTATATGCACAACTGTCTTTGTCAATAAACTGACAATGTTTATCTCCCTAGGGGCATTGTTCCAAGACATCCTTCACATCTAACAAAGAGTTGATATACATTTCTTCTTAGTCTACTTGATGAATCTGAGTGCAAGACACTTGCTGTGATAACCACAGGAACTACCGACTATCTAAGAAAACAATGTGAAATCATTTCATATTTGGGCGGTCAATACCATTTCTTAACAAGAAGTGTATTCTGTTCCTTTCTGGTTAAGGACATCTGGCACCTAACTTGCACCCATTCGAAAGTCTACGTCATTGTACCCTGATCGCCCATCAAAATTAATATGCTTTGGCTAGTTATGATACGTCTGAATGAAAAAAATTGATAACTTGAAAGCAGTGTTCAAAAAAAGGCCAAAATCGTAGTTGACTGTTCAAATAATACAAATAAATATTTTTATAGACTTCAAAGTATAATGAAACAATGTGAGATGTCTATTGGCCAAGAAAATTTCGATCTCCATCACACCAAGTTGAAAATTTTGAGAAAATGATAGAAAAAAAGGAATTACAAGCTCGAGCGAAGGTTCAATTCGAAACTTAAACTTTCTCTCACCATTTTTGAAAGATTGTGTTTCTATCGTACTTTGCATTCAGTGTCGTCATGTCAGCTATAAATAGAAAAATCACTATTAACTACGCAGCAACTTTCGATCTCTCATTTGATCTTCTAAGAAGCAGATGAATCGAGAAAATAATAGACGGTTTTGCAGTTGCGATTGCGGTTAAATGCTAAGCTGGCTGGGATGAAACATGAAAGAGCGTGATGCTTGTTTGATGAAATATGAAGTTCACATAGGAACTACTCAATTCCGTCTGCAACTCTTTTGTTCTCTAAAAGATTGCAACGTTCATTTATTGCTGTTGTAGTAATAAGGATGATAATGTTCCATAGTATTCACAAAATTGCACGATAGTTCATAATTCATAATCAACATCCGAATTCACGTGATAATCATAATGATCAACGATTCTTCTTTACATGGTAAAGAGAGCGATCATTCTCCAATTGCGGGCTTTCTCTTGCATACTCTCTGTTCTTCTTTCGTCACGGTAAAACCTTCACAACGCCATCAGCTCCTCCCCACAGTAGAGCGACCAACGCTTCGTCAACTATTTGATCCCAGCTGAGGCCCCTCCCAAAGAAATGACTATAAAAGGAACAGGGAAATTACATTATTCCAACAATAATTCTTCTAAGAGTTGAATTCCGAAGCCTTATTATTTGTCCATACCATGAAGCTCTTCATTTTGTTCATTTTGTTCTCTGTCGTTGCTGCCCGCTGGATTCCTTACAAACAACTACAAGCGCTTCGGGCAAATCTAGAAGATGATGATTACGACTCTGACAGGTAGTTATTCTCTGAATGTATTATTAAACAATTTCTTTTTCAGTAGAGCTGTATCAGAGAATGTCGATTTGGACACTGTCGACCAAGCGTCTTATGACAGAATGAGAAATGCTTTACACTCCATCCATGCTAGAGTAGGCGCAATCGGCTTCTACAGATAACACGGGAAGTGCAATTAGTTCAACGATCTCTATCAAGCCTCAGGATAACCTCCAATCATGAGAATCTCAATGACTTGTATTATTTCTGTACAAAAAATGGAACAAAAAAGTTTATTTTTCATCCACAAAGTTATGAACATACAGTTTCGTGAAGCATGCCTTTGCTGAAGTTCAAACACTCTATAAACTTTATACAAACTACATTTTTGTAGCGCGACTGTTATAAAAAAAATATTTATCATACATCATTAATAAAGCAAGCCTCAAGTTAAAGAAAATGTTACTAGACTCTCTGGGAATTTCGCAAACATTGGCAATGGAGTGGATGATAGTACATCACAGAAATTACTTTAAGCTGTGTTAATTTCAAATTCAGCATAGAAATGAAACTGTTTTTTTTTATCGCAGCAGTCGTTTTCTATCCAGTAATAGAAAAACTAAGCAAGTTGTAGGAAATCGCTAACAAGAGCAAATAGGTTCACAGCATCAAAAGATTCGAATACGCAGATGAACGAAACCAAGAACCGAAGTTCTCAATCGTAATGCTTTATCATTTTCTAAAAAAGGCTTATGAGTGGAAAATAATGAAGCGGCTCGGTAGTCCGCAGAAGACCAATTCAGATGAAGATTCACTTCACTACATGTTAAGCTAATTATGCTAATGCAAATAGTTAAATAAGACTGCACATATATAAAAAATACAATAACTTAAATTAGGGATTAACATACAGCATCGCATTGTTGTTGTTAAACTGCTCCGGGTCGGTTACATACAGCTGTGGCGATTTCTCTAACGATACCATCCTGTTTTTCTTTCTCAGAAGCCTTCTCTATGGAGCGTAAATCGCTCAAGACCTGATGCTAGTATTACAAACAAGAGATGAAAAAAATCAAACCTTCTTAGTTTTTCCAAAATAAATCTCGTTGATAGTTGATCTCATCTTTGATTCGAGATCCTGCAAGATAAATTATCAATTATTAAAACAATTGACAGTACCTCAATCATACGACCAATATTTACCAAGTGTGGATTTTGCTCGTTCAATGGACAATCTTGTTCAACTTGCCGAGTCAGAGAACCGCCTAGGTTCATAGTACCGCTGCCAATTTTGTTTGTTTGAAGCCAAAGCATGAGGGTACTAGTAAGCTTGTAGTGAGCCTGGCGGCTTCCCTAAATTGATTAAACGATGAATGTATTGCATAACTACGTTGTCTACCCTTTCGACAATTTCAATTACATGAATAGAATCCCAGCAACCCTGGATGTTCTTGGCACCATCACCTTGCTGAAGAGCATGTATATTGAAACTAATAGCGATCTGTAGAATCAAACCTTCTTTATCAAAACAACACCCGCAAAGCCATGATCTAAGTCCCAGAAGTAAACAGAAGAAACACCTCCTTCGAAATACATATCACGGTAACTGGCGAAGGCTGCATTCGCCTCAATTTCCAATTTGCGCAACTTTTCTGTAGGCAATTGGGGATCCTCAACAGGGGGATCAAATGTGTTTGTCCAGGGGGACCTAAATATTTTACTTTAATGATACAAAAATATCAGATTCTAACCTATAGCTATCTCCATCTCTGTTGTAATCGCACATCAGATATTCTTTTCCCGTTTCTTTATCCTTAGCTACTTTCAAAGGTTGATCAACAGTTCCTGCAACAAGATATATTTCAAGGAATAAATGTTTTCCTACCGAGCAAATCATTGCATAAAGATGGAACTAAATCAATTAAATCTTCTAGATTTTTTTCACATTTCTGTGGAGGAAGACGGCGCATTAAATCGAGAGCACAGTCCAACTGTTGGTCACTCTAAAGCTAGTTTAGAAGATAGTTTATAATATATGCTCACCATTTTGCTGAATTCCAATTCTCTTGAACAAAATATGCTCCCTAGAAAATAAGATTACAATACAAATTACAATAAAATTAAAATAGAGCACAGAAGAGCAACCGCAAACATAAACATTAGTCAACAGAGTATGGATTCACTAAGAGGTCTTTTCGCTGCGGGACCATTTGGGAAAAATTACAAAAAGATCCTTCAAGCGCATTTAAAACTTACATAACCAAGCTTGGTTCTCAGCGTTAGCTTTTAAGCGGATAGTTTTATTTTATTTCATCACTATTTTACTATAATTTCAGAGTAGTTAAAATTTGGAAGCGATTTTTCAAAATTGGAGGCAATTCCAGCAAACGTCATTCCAGACGTACTTTGGAAGAAGTAGGTTTTATTTGGTGGTGTTTCTTACTTCGCATAAATATGATGTGTGTGCGTGTGTGCATGTGTTGAGATATATTTATTTGTAAAATATATGTATATTGAAGTTTGGATAACTTCATACTGTTTCATCTAATTGGAATTTTTCAAGTCTTTGATATTGGTGTTTTTTCCTTTCTGAGATTGCGTATAAGCAATGTGTTGTGAGTTCAAAATGATTATTGAGTACATCTCCAGAAAAGCTCGCGGGTTGCCGCCGTTAGCAGGATCAGTGATATGAAACGCGGATCTGAACGTGACGAGAACGAAACTCTTGGGATCAACGGCATCGAGGTTTGTATTTTTTTACTGTTACCCTAACTATCTGTTCCTCTACACACATGTTCTTTCCCACATTGGCGTCTCTTTTTTCTTTGCTTATCTTTCTATACTTTTATCTTTTATTGCTCAAAATTTTTGATAGTTATGAGTTTTTCTGCACTTTACTCTCTCGGCATGATCCTGAAAAGTCAGTTGTTTCGGCTCATATTGATTTTTCAGCTTGTCTTGAAAATGTTTGCTATCATCAGTTTTGTTCTTTCATCTTTTTTATCTCATTTTTCTATCTTTCTTACCGCCCTTTGTAAAATATCTGATATACTTTCATTTGTCAAGTATATATACTCTAAATTCTTTAATTTTGCTCATCAATTTACTTCTCATTCAGAAACGCTCTCCATCTCCGAAGAGGCGTACTGCCGTTGAAGATATAGGAGTCACGCGTGTCGAAAAAATGGTTGCTGTTGACCCACCCAAGCTTAAAAATATACAGAAAATAGCGATTCTCGATTTTGGTGCTCAATATGGAAAGGTTTGTCATTGAGGAGATGGAATTCCAAAAAACACGAGTTTAAGGTGATTGATCGACGAGTTAGAGAGGCCAAAGTGTGCTCAGAAATGTTCCCATTGCACAAGAAGGCAAATGACCTGGTACAAGAGAAGTTCGCGTAAGTATCGATTTTTCTAGCCTCATTGCTGAGTTATTATTTTCAGTGGTATCATTATTTCCGGTGGCCCTAACTCAGTTTACGATCCTCATGCTCCTCAAGTGGATCCTGAAATATTTACATGTGGTCTTCCAGTTTTAGGAATTTGTTACGGGTTTCAAGTATTTTGAAATGAGCAACCTTATAATAATGTTTGATTTGTAGCTCTTGAATAAAAACCATCAGGGCACCGTAGTTGCGGAAAAAATCCGTGAAGATGGCCAATGTACTATAGATTTGGACAATTCTTGTCCTCTATTCGCCGGAATGAACGCTAAAGAGGAAGTGCTTCTGACTCATGGAGATTCTGTCTCTGAAGCATCTGTAGCTTCCGGCTTCAAGATTGTTGGCCGAAGTGGTTCTCATGTTGCAGGTTAGTATAGCTAAGCACTTGTTCATTGACAGAAGTTTTCAGCAATTGCTAACGAAGAGAAAAAACTCTACGGAGTTCAGTTTCACCCTGAGGTTGATTTGACAACGAACGGGAGAATGATGTATGTTCACATTCAGGATAGTTTATAATTGTTTTGCGAAATTTCAGTTTTGAGAATTTTCTTTATCGCATCGCTAATTGTCGTGGCGATTTTACAATGGAGAATCGTGAAGACGTTTGCATCTCAGAGATAAGAAAAGTTGTGGGTGATAAAAAAGTTCTGGTAAGATAAGTGTAAAAAAAAACATCGTACTGTACCTTATCTAGGTTATGGTATCCGGAGGAGTTGATTCAACCGTTTGTGCTGCTCTTCTTCATAAAGCTCTCGGCAACGAAAGAGTGACAGCGATCCATATAGATAATGGCTTCATGAGAGAAAATGAAAGCGAGGCTGTCATTTCAAGTTTAAATGCTTTAAAATTGAGCGTGAACGGTATTTAGATATGGCTGAGTATTATTTCTAAACAATATAATTGACAGGATTCAACTGTGAGATTGAGTTCATGCAAGGTACTGTGAATGGTACTAAAGAAGAAGTGAAATTGGAAAGTACTCTCGAACCTGAAGAAAAACGTCAAATCGTAGGCAATACTTTTATTAGGGTTAAAGATAGAATCATGGAAGAAGTAAGTCAATGGCTTATTCCTCCCTGTAGAAATATGTGTTTCAGCTCGAACTTGATCAAGAGGAGTATTTTTTGGCTCAAGGAACTTTGAGACCTGACCTTATTGAAAGTGCTAGTGCTCTGGCCAGTGGACATGCAGATACCATTAAAACTCATCACAACGATACAGAATTAGTCCGGAAATTGCGAGACTCTGTATGTTCAAGATAATTACTGAATTTACCCGTCGTTTCAGGGAAGAGTTATTGAACCATTGAAAGATTTCCACAAAGATGAAGTGCGAGAACTAGGTGCTAGCTTGGGGCTCCCCGAAGAGATTGTTCAAAGGCAACCATTCCCTGGGCCCGGCCTCTGTATTCGTATTCTCTGCGGAGTCGTAAGTGTCTAGTCTTGTTTACAGCTCATGCTCTGTTTTTTTTAGAAGCCATATAAATGTTCCGATTTTGAGATAACACATTCTAGATTGAATATTATTTCCAATTTACATAGAGTACCCGATCTTTTGGAAGATCAGCATTATCGAGCATCGGTGAGGATGACTTTTGAATTGAAGAAGCTATATCTATTTTTAGGTAATCGAATCCATGGATGGATGGAATTTAGAAAATCTGCTGAACAAGAACTTTGACATTAATTCCACTTTGCTTCCAATCAAAAGTGTAGGAGTACAAGGAGATAGCAGGTACTGATAAACTATTTTTTTCGTCTTTTTATCTTTTTTTCAATGCAGATCTTATTCATACGTGGTCGCTCTCTCCACTGATCAGAGACCCATCCCCTGGGATCATTTGGCCAGTCTAGCACAAGTCATTCCGAAAATCGTTCACAACATCAATAGGTTTCAAATACATTTTTTTTCTCTGAATTCAGACTGTTTTTAAGAGTTGTTTATGCCTTCGGGCCGGCTGTGAAGTATCCTATCTATTCCATTACTCCTACCTACTTAAGTTCTTTCACAGTTCGTAAACTTCAAAAAGCTGATAAAATCGCTACCGACATTTTGTTTGGTCATGCTGTTATTGATGGCAAGCAGGTTAAATTAGAAGATTGCAGCAAGAAAATACAACAGGTATCATGAACATATCATCTCACACACTCAAAGATGTTTTTTTTAAGATGCCAGTGGTTATGGTTCCAATTCATTTCGATAGAGACCCAGCTGTTGAGCAGCATTCTTATCAACATTCTTTTGTTGTCAGACCGTTTATCACATCCGATTTCATGACTGGAGTAGCTGCCATCCCCGGAAAGCAGTTATCTGAAAAGGTGGTTCTTTTAAAGAAGCCACAAACGTTATCTTTAAGCTTTTCAGTCCGTACTGATGATGGCAGAAGAAATCTCAGCTAGAGTCATGGGGACTTCTCGTATTATGATTGACTTGACAAGCAAGCCACCAGGAACAACTGAGTGGGAATGAGCTTGTTCGTTCTGATGATCTTTTTGAAACTTTACCAATGCTTTATCATTCTTCATTCTGCCTACGAAGGCAAAAAATGATTTGGTTCTGTCTTTGCTGCAGCAAGATAGAACCAGCACGTGACTTGTCCTATAATACTTGTGTTCAGAACGGGGTTATGTATGATCACGGCCATGAACTGTTGTTTATAGAATTATGATTATCGCATTTAGTTGAACCATAGTAGAAACCTTAAGCCGAAAATATTACATTCCATGTGCCTTAAATCCTTTACGGAAATGTTATACATATGTGATTTTTACGTTTTTTTGTAAAAGTATTAATTCCTTAGATTATTAATGACAGCATTTAATCAATCAATTTAATAATTCGAGTATGGAACTACAACGTAGTGGATAATTTCAAACGCCCGAGGAGATTTAATGAATTTGAAACATCTAGTTTCGTACATTGTTTGTTTAGATGAATAAAAAATATTTTAAACGACGTTATGTCCTTATCCTTAAAAGTTATACTTTGCGTATTGGAGTTTATTGAGAGAAGAGTGATTTCCATTCTTAAGATTGAAGATCGCGTAGTTGGTTCACACCAAGCGCAAGTCGTATCTTCGGTCTGAATCATAGTTTTAGTCTCTAACCCTTAACAAACATTTTCCGTTCGGATGGTTATGTTAAAACAGATTAGCAGAACAGGGTCCCACGTGTTCCTATGTTAATTAATGACAGACTAGAAAATTCAGACGTTATCTCGAAAATGCCTGAACAGTGTGATAGAGCATATAAACAAAGTTTTTTCGTTTCTAAAATAAGAAGCTCCTGCTATTACAAATATTGTTTTTCAAATACTTCTTATGAATCTTTGTTTTTGGAACTTCGTTTTCTGCATGAACAATGTTTTTATTCTCAGATCCTTGTTACGGCGAAGCAATATTAATGTAATATGGACGTCGATACTATTCCTTCTACAGGAAATGAAAGAGTAGTTTTTGTGAAAAGACCAGGTTAGCATGAAGTTCTAGAGCAAACAACTTTTTTTACAGGAGAAAACGCTCCACCATCCTCTGATTGTTTCCGATGTGAGCCTTGTCATGTTCCTCAAGTCTCCGAGTTAAAACCCGGACAATGCATAGTACGCACCTTGTATCTATCTGTGGACCCTGCTCAGGTGAGCTTTTATATCATCAGAGTTGCTAATATTAGTTCTAAAGTTTCTATTTTACTATTTTAAAGCGATGTAGAATGAATCCTAGTACCGGGGTTGATTATCTAGCTCCTTATGAACCGGGAGAGCTAGTTGATGGTCTTGAAGGTGTTGGGATTGTAGAGGTACGTTTTTGCTATTCTACTGTGTTTACTACTTTCATTGAAGACTGCTTCGTCGGATTGCGTATTGAATGCGGGTGATATTGTTATTTCTTGTGCTCATTTGTGGCCTTGGACTAGAAAGTTTATTGCGGATTCTTCAGATCTTGTTAAGGTATATTCTCCATCTTATACGAACTCTCATTTTCATACAGGTTCACTTACCTTCTGGATTTTCTCCCTCGGTCATATTATCATGTGCTGGAATTTCAGGAATGACAGCGCTAGTAGGAATTCGTAAAAAAGTGAGACAAACCATTTTTCTGTAAAAGCTGATCTAAACTGTTTGGTACTTATATAAAATACTTGAAATTAGTTCTTATGGATCAAGGTATGAAACCGTCTTGAGCATTTTTAAGTGAAAACTAATTTTAGTCGCCTTTGTACCACTTTCCTAAGTACACTTTATATATAAGTTGAGTTTTGTTCCAGGCGTTGATTGATAGGACGAAACCTCAAACAATTGTAATTTCTGCTGCTGCCGGTAGTTGTGGAATTTTAGCTGGACAAGTATGATTTTATGATATGATTTGAAAGTTTCTCGAATATATTCAGATAGCTAAGCTAGAAGGCTGTTCCAAGATAATAGGAATTTGCGGTTCAGAAGCTAAATGTAAAGTACTAGTGAGTCGTCGATTAAAAATTTGAGCAACAATAACCAGCACCTTCTTTTAGGTTGAAGAACTACAATTCGATGCAGCTATCAACTATAAAGGAGAAGCAATTGGTGAGAAATTAAGTGTGCTAGCCCCGGAAGGCGTAGATATTTATTGGGACAATGTAGGAGGCTTTATTAGTGATGCAGTCATCCAAAAAGTAATTGTTCTTTATATTGCCTCCGAAACTCATTCTTCTAGATGAACGAAGATGGCCGCATAGTTCTTTGCGGGCAAATTGCCGTTTATAATACAGATTTACCCTATCCTCCCCCTATACCACCAGAGACTATTGAATTTATTAATGAGAGACGCATTATAAGGTTGGGATTATTACTCTGTTACTTAAGTAAAACTTTACAGGGAACGATTTTTGTGCTTGGCTTATAAAGAAGAAATGGATAGTGCAGTCGCTCAACTTTCTTTATGGCTTCAGGAAGGAAAACTGAAGGTTAGAATGCTTTTCTCCAATTCTTACTATGCTGATTAGGTTCGAGAGACTATATACACTGGTTTATCTGCTGCTCCATTAGCCTTTGTTGACATGATGGCTGGTAAAAATACTGGGAAAATGATGGTTCGTGTATCTAGTCACTTACAGTAAATTGTAAATTTTCTATGCTTGTAGTTTTTAATTTAAGATAGATTTCTATTGTTGTATCGTTAAAGCCTGTATAGTCGCTTGCATCTTGTATAATAGAAAAAATGTCGATAGTATTCATTCATCAGGTATCATAAGTCTCTTGCGCGGTGGATAACACTTTGTCATATAACAGAAAAATGCTATGAAGGTTTTACTTATTAATAAATCTTCGATTATTGTTTCGTTAAATTTCTTGTGGTTGCTTTTCCATTCATGACTGATACTTCTCTTCATGCAATTCTTCTCTTTATTATTTTTTCTAGATGGAAGTTTTAAACGATCGGGTTACTCTCTTGTCGAACTACGAGGTTTTAACTCTTTTGCAAGAAACCAAGAAAACGGAAGATAAGAAGAATAAAGGGAAATGTCCATCTCTAGGAACTGTTCTTTTTGAGGTTTTCTTCCACCAAAGCTTTCTTGCTGAAATGCGTTCCAGACTTCTAAGTACTTGCGAACAACGCCCTGCGCAAGTCAAAACCATGAATGTATAGCGAAGTTAATTAGAGAGATGAATAAGTTCTCTGTATGTTAAAATCTTCTACATGTTACCGTTATCTGTTCTTTAAGTTGACTGCTGCTGAAATCATGCAGATCATAAACTTGAGACCAACAACAGCTACTGAGGTTTAGTAACTTACCAGTGACTGTGATATGTAGTTCGGCTTCTAGGTTCAACTGTTAGTAGAAGAATCTGAGGAAAGGTTCAAGACAGAGGAACAGTTAAACAATATCGTGAAGGTGTCTTTTATTTCTTTCCTAATATCACATGGTCTTGATTACAGATAATAACTGAAACTCTCCCCCCTCCTGTTCAAAACCAGGAGTCATCATGATACATTCAATATTAGTTTCACAATATTGTTGATTTTTTGTTATTGTATATAAAAGTTTTCAATTTTTTTCAGCTTCTATATTGAACATGTTGTCTGCCATTTCATATATCTGAATTCCATTCTCGTAAATGTTTCAAAGTTTTCTTCAGGCATGGCCGCTCTTGATGTGATTGGTGGTTCGCCAAGTGATTCAAATAGTAACGATAACACATCGATCCCACCAAAAATAGAGTACTCCTTCTTTACTTTATAAAAAGTTATTCGATGATAATTACTCCAGAAACACCTCATTGAGCTTAGATCGTGTCTCTGCAATAGTAGGGTCCACTGCAGAGAGTGATTTGAAATCTGTAATTAAATGTGAAGAAGAAGATAGTCAAGAGGTATGAATCAAAGTTTTAAATATCATGGATTGTATTTCTGTTCAGCCGCCTCAATTAACAAGGGAAGAACCTGTTGCCAATTTTGAAGACAGCAACGTTATGCCTGAAAACGAACCGGTTGATGCGTTGAATACTATTATGGTAAACTTCTAATGAACAGGTGCTAGTACAAATCATGTTAAGATATCTCCGGAGGATTTAGAAGAAGCGGGTTTAGATATGGACAATTTAAATGAGTTAACGGAAGAACAATTGAATACTTTAATGATCATCGCAGAAAGAAGGGTAAATTATGTTGTTGTAGTTTCAATCCTTTGTTTTTCTAGCAACGAGCGCCTGGCATAACAGAAGAAGAAGTGGAGCCGGAGCCGTCATCACAACATGATGAGTCTTTTGCAGGTTTCGTACTTCTTGTTCTTGACTATTTGGTATTTTAGTTTCTGGTGATAGTGTAGAATCCAATTCCGCTTTAAATAATGATGCTATCACTATGATAATCACAGACGATGGAAGTCTCAAGTTAACTGATGCAAGCAATCAAAATTTCTTTGTAAGTTGCAGGTCTAGGTATAAGTACCATGCATTGTCTTGTAGTTCTCTCATGATCAGTTGGCAGAGATGAGTATTGATGTTAACAACTTAACAGATGAAAGTATTCAACAAATCGTTCAAATGGCCATGCCGGTTATAAATGTGTAAGTTTCTTAGTGTCTCTTCCTCTTCAATGGGCTATTTATTTCTAGTGATAGTAAGGGTATCTCACGACCTAAGTCAAACGATGAAGTTATTTTCGACCATTCCATGGTTTGTTCAATTCATTCACTTTATAATATATATCACATTGACAGGATCTCATGCAGCCCAGTTCTTCTTCCGGTATTAAACAAGAAGTATTAAGGGCATCTCAACTGATAGGCGAACAGGTGGAAATTCGGAAAGAAGGACGCCCTGTTGTTGCTACCATACGTTACGTTCGCAATGGCGGAAGCTATAAAGTATTAATCCCTTCGTTTCATTTTCATCTTATTGAAATTCTAGGTTCAATTTGAGGATGGTCATTTTGAATGGATAACAGATGAGCAAATAACGTTACGAGGGACACGAAGAAGTGATCATGAGAGGTAACATATTTCCATATCTCCTTCATTCTTTATATTCTTTTCAAGCTATCACAACGATTCCGCAGTACCGAACCCGAGAGTTATACACTCCTCAGCACTACAAAATTGTGTGAAACGAGCAGCTTTAGCGGAGAGTTCTCCAACAGCAGCCAAACGCCCACATCTAGAACCTAACTTTTGCTGTCCAATATGTGAAAACAAGGTGAGAAAATAAGTTTTTCAACATCAATGTGTACACTTTCAAGGTTCACCAAAAAGAGCCAGCTTATATAGTAATACGAATACCCGCCTGTGATGCATGCACACGAGAAAAGATAATTGTTCTTGACGATCAAGATGACAGGGGTAGAGGAGGCAACGGAATCATGTAGTAAATATGAAAGCATGAAAATTATTGTAAATAATATATCCTGATATTCTCACGGATGCAGGACGAGTCACTGCATAAAAATTTATTATGTTTCGAGTATTTATTTGCTAATTACAATGATACACGTAGCGCACTGTATGAACAATTACTTCTTAGCTGAACGCGCTAAGAAACTTGCGATCGCCTGGGCGCATTCCTTAGACTGCCATCTTTCCTCTATGGTACGGCATTCATCCTATGAGATGGTTCCGACTAACGTTTAAAATAATAAAGTACCTCGTTACACTTAAGGAGAGCTTCTTTGTGCATTCGACGTAGCAGCATTTTGTTAATCCTGAGACTCTCTGGTGGTAAGGCTGCAAACTTTTCGACTATTTTCTTGGATGCAGCATTAAATTCATCGTGGGCAACAACCTAATCATGAAAGTTAATAAGGTGTTATGTTTCATAGAGTTACAACCTCAGAAACAAGCCCATATTCTTTCGCTTTGTTAGCTGTTAACGTTTTTCCAAAAAGTAAAACCTCAGCTGCCCTCATCTGTCCCATTAACAAAGGAAAAGTGTAAGATGAGCAACCCTCTGGGGATTGCCCTAGAGTAGCGAAAGGAGTATTGAATGTGCTCTGGGATATTCGAATGATGAAATAGAAAGCCTCATTACTTGATAATACCTTATCGGAGGCGAGAACATACTCGTATAATGGCAGCACTGTTACTGCGATACCAATTGCGGGTCCATTTATCAAGGCGATTATCGGCTTCTCGTGGTTAATATAAGTCTTAAAAGGGTTTTGTGAATCAAATACTCAATGCCAGCTCTCTCACATCAATATACTCTTGAAGCATTCCACCCGCGTCTAAAGCCATTTTCTTGATCTCTTCCCTAGAGGCTGTGGCAGCCTTTGCGAAGTTGCCTAAGTCATTCCCGGAGCAGTAGTAGTTCCCATTCGCTGAAAAATGAAGAGATATAAGAAGTTGATCAATAGGAACTCTTCAGAATACATAAAATTGATTTCATACATAAAACGCCAAAATAATTTCTAACGCATTGCCGGAATAACCGGTTGGCTCTTCCCTCATATATGTAATCTCAATGACCGTTTCATTCCTGATTGATTCTAACCGAACAAACAATCGACTGACCTGAAATAACTGTGACTGAGGTCGTTCTATTTTCCGATGATGCCTTTAAGGCTGCGATTAATCCTTTGTACATGTCAACTGTTATCGCGTTGAACTTTTCAGGTCTATTCAAAGTGATTTTGAACGCCTTTCCATCAATAGATATCTGAACGATGATATTCATGAGAGTTGCAATCAATACGCTTACACTCAATCCATTAACAGGAGCCAAACCTTCTATTGTAGCAGAGCTAGCAGCAGCAGCGTTTTCAGAGCTAAGCAAACCATTGATAAATTTAGCGTATTGAGATTTCGCTTCATCCTTCAAAAAATGTCTATTTACTGAGGTTGCCTTATTAGTCTACCTGGGACATTCCTTTATTTTTAGTCCAGGCATCAAACTTTGCTCTGCCCGCGAAATCCATCATACCCGGGCGACTACCGGATACATCCCCTACAGAAGCCTAGGAACTAAGACATAAAAACATCTATGAGTATGCAACCTACCTGTTTGAATAAAGCATAAAGTTTGAGTTTCGTTTCAACATCAGGCTCCTCTTTGATGGTTTTCAATAATGCTTGTGCTTGATCAAACTGTTCTTGAGCAGAAGAAAAAGTTCTAAAAATAAAGGTTCTTACAGTTCCCTTACACTTAATGGATAATTAAAATATTATTGTAATAACCTCAATCTTGAAGCGAACAATGACGGCTTAGCCAGAGCAGTTATGCAGGTGCGGATCATCCTCAAAACAAACGTTAATTGGAAGATCGTTATAAATGGCAGAAATAAGAACGTAATGAAAAACAATCGAGCGTCGCTTGCCCTGGGATCAAAGTACACGGCGCACAATCGCACAACAAACCTTTCTTTCCTTTAATACTCTACCTTTAAACTATTTCAATAGCAATTCTTATTAGACTTGATAGCAGTTACTTTCTTGTTTTTAGAGATATTTACCGATTTTCATAGCGTAAGCCTTTTATCTTGATGAATCAACATGGAACAAGTGAATACGGTTAAGCCAGTTCATTTCAGATAAGATTGCAATAAATAAAACATTAAGGTAAGCATAGATCAGGGAAGCAACATATTTTTTTTATTGTCGAAAGGAAATCTATTCCTGATCAGCGTAGCTCTCGCCTTCACCTCCTTCGAGCTCTCCTTCATCATCAGCGGTGGCTTCTTGGTATTGTTGATACTCGGAGACGAGATCGTTCATGTTAGACTCGGCCTCGGTGAACTCCATCTCGTCCATACCTTCACCAGTGTACCAATGCAAGAAAGCCTTGCGACGGAACATAGCTAAAATTCAAATGTTCACTATTATATAATGAAGTTTTTACCAGTGAATTGTTCGGAGATACGCTTGAAAAGCTCTTGAATGGCAGTAGAGTTTCCTACGAAAGTAGCAGCCATCTTCAATCCGCGAGGTGGAATATCGCAAACAGCGGTCTTAACGTTGTTTGGAATCCATTCAACGAAGTATGAGGAATTCTTATTTTGTACAGACATCATCTGGTCGTCGACTTCTCTCATGCTCATGCGTCCACGGAACATGGCAGCAACAGTCAAGTAACGCCCGTGGCGTGGGTCACAAGCAGCCATCATGTTCTTAGCATCGAACATCTAAAATACAACGGTGCTTATTTCCCTGCATTAGCCTTTAACCTGTTGGGTAAGCTCAGCAACAGTTAAAGCTCTGTAAGCTTGAGTTCCCTTGGCAGAGAGAGGAGCAAATCCAGGCATGAAGAAGTGAAGACGTGGGAAAGGAACCATGTTAACAGCAAGTTTGCGGAGATCGGCGTTAAGCTGTCCAGGGAAACGGAGACATGTTGTAACTCCAGACATGGTAACGGATACTGAAAAAATTACGTTTTAGTGTTTCATGCAAGTCATTCCAGTTAATTTCAGAGCACATTGTGCAATTTCCCTTCGCCGCCAGCCATTAGGAAAAAATCGATTGCCCCAGCTCGTCTGCCATTTTTATAGATTGGCCATGATGACCTCACTCACCAAGATGATTCAAGTCTCCGTATGTTGGGTTTTGGAGCTTCAATGTGCGGAAGCAGATATCGTATAAAGCTTCATTGTCAATGCAGAAAGTCTCATCGGTGTTCTCAACCAACTGGTGAACAGAGAGTGTGGCGTTGTATGGTTCGACAACAGTATCAGAAACCTAGATTCAAGTCATTTCCTTCACACAAGCGTTTTGTACCTTAGGAGATGGAACAACCGAGTAAGAAGACATAATTCTGTCTGGGTACTCCTCACGAATTTTGGAGATGAGGAGAGTTCCCATACCAGATCCAGTTCCTCCTCCCAAAGAGTGGGTAAGTTGGAATCCCTGAATAACGAGCTTTAAGCACGACTACAGATAAATCATACTTGAAGACAGTCACATCCTTCAGCTTCCTTGCGTACAACATCTAGGACGTTGTCAACAAGTTCAGCTCCCTCGGTGTAGTGTCCCTTAGCCCAGTTGTTACCGGCTCCAGATTGTCCGAAGACGAAGTTGTCTGGACGGAAAAGTTGACCGAAAGGTCCAGATCTTACTGAGTCCATGGTTCCGGGTTCCAAGTCAACGAGGACGGCACGGGGAACATACTTGCCTCCTGAAGCATTTCATAATTTCATGTTAAATTAATGCATGCAAACCTGAGGCTTCGTTGTAGTAGACATTGATTCTCTCCAATTGGAGGTCTGAGTCACCCTTGTAAGTTCCGTCGGGCTGGATTCCGTGCTCGTCAGAGATGACTTCCCAGAACTAAAAAGACAATCCTAAAAGTACACTACGGCATATCTAAGCATACCTTGGCACCAATTTGGTTACCGCATTGTCCAGCTTGAACGTGAACGATCTCGCGCATTTTGTTCTAGAACTCTGAAAAGCAATCGATAACTAAAACGACAAGACTTGGAAGACAAGGACGAACAACCAGCCATATCGATAAAACTTATTTCGAAAGACTGAAACAAAATTTCGCGATAAAAATTAAACAATAAAAAACAATTATTATAACAAACTAACATCAAAAATACACCAAAAATACAAGCGAGCAAGACTGAGCGTAGGAGAGTGTAGGCCAATTAGATGGAAAGAGAGGCGGGAAAATGGAATAGGCCAATGAGAGCGCGCCCTGTTTGCGCGCCGGTTTCGAAATTCGAAAAAACTCAGCAAAGCCGAGGGGCAGTTCGATGCGATGCGGTCGATGCGAACGGTCTCTTGAATGGGACTCCCGCCCAGAAAAATTGTGAATAGAGCATGAAATGAAATTTTCGTTAAAAGAAGGAAAAAAGTACTCTAGGGGAATCGTAATCTTGTGAATTAAGTGAGATTGAGTTCAACTCTTATGTATCAAATTGAAATTTGGCTCTTTCAAAAAAGAAGGAATAATACTGTTAAGTTTTAGGTTTTCATCCGAGAATTTACTATTAATCAATATTGAACAAAAAGTATACAGCTTATAAAAAATATTTTCCAGCGTGCAAAGTTTTTCCATTGCTATCAGTTTGCTTCAAGCAGTTCTCCTCTTGTTTTTAAAACATTATCAAAGATTATGCTTTTTTGAGAAGAAATTGTCATTGGAATGATATGTGTTCTAAGCATTTCATATAGATCACACATCAGTCCCTCTGCACACGCGGTTGTCTTTCTCTCCTTCAACCGGCGGGCGGTATCTTGGTTGCCAACAGCTCCTAGTCTCAGTTCGCTTCTCATTCAACTTCATGCTAGTCAGATGATACTTGACATGTGTTACAATTCTCTTTTGTTCTTGTGGTCTACACTATTTCCTTTAATAAGAAAATTTCAGTTGCATATATAGAATGTTGTCGTTCCTCGGAATAAGTGTCCGCAGTTCCCTACCGAATAAGGTTATTAATACCCTATTTTCTTAATCCCTTCGGTTGCAGTTAATTGCTAGAAATCTATCAACATCGAGAGTTCTCAATGCGCAGATCTTCGAGAACGCCAAAGATGCTGTTAAAGACATTCCTGATAATGCCAAACTTCTTGTTGGAGGTCACGTCATTATTGTTTAACAAATGTTTTACTGTTAAAGATATAGGTTTTGGAATATGCGGAATTCCTGAGAATTTGATTAGTGCCTTAGCTGATTGTGGGCAAAAAGGCTTAACGTGTGTATCAAACAACGCTGGCACAGATGATTTCGGTTTGGGATTGCTTCTGAAGAAGAAACAAGTAAGCGCATATATTTTTCGTTTAAAAAAACATGGTTTCAGATCAAAAAAATGATTTCTTCTTATGTAGGAGAGAATAATGAATTTGCTCGTCAATATTTATCAGGCGAGCTGGAGCTTGAATTCACTCCTCAGGTAATATGAACTGCCATCTTTGTTTTGTGTTCAGTGATGTTTTATCTTTGAATGGTTATGTATTGTCTGCTGCTTTTTCATATTCTCCTTTATTTATTCAGGGTACTTTGGCTGAGAGAATAAGATCCGCCGGAGCTGGTATTCCAGCATTCTACACACCAACAGGATATGGAACTCTTATTCAGGAAGGAGGATCTCCTATCAAATATAGTCAAACTAAAAAAGGAGAAATAGAAATTTACAGTAAACCACGTGAAGTAAGCGTTTTTTCTATCTACTTCACTTTCTATTCTTATCTCAGACCCGTGAGTACAACGGTATCAATTACGTGTTAGAGGAAGCAATTTGGGGTGATTATGCTTTGATTAAAGCATGGAGAGCAGATAAACTAGGAAACATACAATTCAGGTATGAATCGAGATCTTTATTCAGACAATGAGTGGAAATTCAGACAATCTGCTGGTAATTTCAATAATCCTATGTGTAAGGCTAGCAAATGTACCATAGTTGAAGTAGAAGAGATAGTCGATCCTGGTGTTATTCCTCCCAACGATGTAGGTGGTAAGAATTATTCCCATTTGAATATTCACCCTAGGTTCATATACCATCCATTTATTGTCATCGCCTCGTGCATGGGAAGAATTATGTTAAACCAATTGAACGCCCAATGTTCGCTTCGGTATGAGTTTTCTTTCGATATCACTGTACTGTCTGTATCTTAGGATGGAGCTGTTAAGAAAGCAACAACCCCTGCTGCTAAAATAAGAGAAATCATTGCTGCTCGTACAGCACTCGAATTCAAAGATGGTATGTACGGTAAGAGGCTCTCATAGAAAATCTATGTGCTAACTCTGTTTATCTAGTCAATCTTGGAATAGGAATTCCAACCCTGAGCCCAAACTACATCCCGAAAGGAGTTACTGTTCACTTGCAGAGTGAAAATGGAATTATTGGAGTGGTAAGTGTGAACAACCGAACTTCGAAAGTAATAAGCGTTAATGTAGGGACCATATCCTAAGAAAGGTACTGAGGACCCTGACCTCATTAATGCTGGAAAAGAGCCTGTAACTCTTCTGCCAGGAGCTGCTATTGTTGGCAGTGATGAATCATTCGCTATGATCCGAGGGTGGGTGCACATCCGTTAGTTTTGTCATGTTTTTCTTAGATCACATATGGATATCACAATTCTTGGTGCTCTCCAAGTTTCTGCAACAGGTGATTTAGCCAACTGGATGATCCCTGTTAGTATAATAAATAAATTGCAAGCACGTAATCTCTTCTTGAAGGGGAAGCTCGTGAAAGGCATGGGAGGAGCTATGGATTTGGTTTCTGCTCCTGGAGCGAAAGTTGTTGTTGTAATGGAGCACTGTTCGAAAGATGGAAAATCGAAAATCCTACCAAAGTGTGAATTACCTTTGACGGGCAAGGGTGTTGTTTCCCGCATCATTACAGATTTGGTAACGAGCAGCATTTGATGGTTTCACTGTAGAATGATTTAGGCGGTATTCGATGTAGTTGATCGCGAATTAGTTTTGATCGAAGTCAGAAAGGATCTGACTGTAGATGATGTTAAAGCGAAAACTGCTGCTCCATTCAAAGTATGCTAGACGCGCAGAGCGGTTGTTCATAGTTTATTCTAGATTTCGCCTGACCTCAAGGAGATGGGACAATCGCCACTGAACCAGTAATAAATGTAGACATAATTTGATTTCAGGGTATTTTTATTGTTATTGCCTTTAAGAGCTGAGAATGTATACTAATTTCCAAGAGTTCCCTTTCTTATAATTGTGATATCAGATTATTAGAATATATGTATAAAATATATGATGTTGTTTCGCTCTATAAATATTTTCTTTCAATTGTGGATGGTACTGTCTCGCAGTTTTCTAATTGTTTTAATACATTAAGAGTTTCTATTGCTGCGCGCGATCAATAAACGAAATATATTTGTCTTTGGACGCCACCTGCTGGGCGCATATTTGAATTCTCCTCTTAATTTTTTAGGTTACACAATCTAAAATACCAACTTTTCTTCATTTATTTTCTTAATGTTTACTAGCAACACCTCGTTTATGGCTTTCAAACTTATTTTCCTCATCATTTTCTGTTTCATGTGTGCGCAGATTTGCTCTCTGAATAAGAGGAATTTTATGTTCGTTGCATGACATATAGTGACGCAGAGGATATTTTTTTGCGTCTCTTCTTGATTTCAACGAATTAAATCAATTTTTTTTTAGAAGCAATGCCTCTGCTAAATAAGAAACAGTTCGAAAGAAATCAGATTCCACACGGTGTAGCTTCTAATACTAAAGTTTTTTATCTGGAACTCAGTAACGAAATATTCACTAATTATGAGTAAGTGACGTTGAAGAGTCAATGACGAAACTCTTTTTCTGTAGCGAATTCTTCGATCGGACTGTCGCTCTGAATTCAACACAGTGGTCATGTGAATTCACTGGTAAAACCGGGCTTACATACTTCGAAGCTTTACAGTCTGAGCATGAGGCAATGGTTAGTGTTCAAATACATCAAATCGTCTTATTCCTGATCATTTCAGAAAGCTTTAGATGATTTCCCTAAGTATCTCGAAACACCTATACTGTATATTATTAAGAATTATGTTTGTCGAGGAAGATTTGATGATGTTTTGAACGATATCTCCTCATTTTTAAAGGTATTCTTAGATTTACAGTTCTTCTCGCATTGTACTAGTTTAGGATCGATACTTCATTGGGGAAGAATGCTTGTTCCAAGAAGATGGAACTAAAAAGCTGGGTTGCAAAGTTCTAGATTGTCATGTAAATTCTGATAAAACCCAAATAAATGGGGAGATGTAAGTAGTGAATCTGTTTTCTGAGTCTCATTTTTTCTCGAAATTTTAGGCCTAAAAAGGAGGCTATAATCCCAGCTGTTGAATCTTATCGTTATAAAATTAAAATAATAGAAGAAACTAATGTTGAAGATGATGATGGAGTTAGAGAATACTTATCAAATCGTAGTCTTTCACGTAATAAGCATTTGGTATCCAAACCTAAGTTGAAGCTATTTTTGAAACATTTTTGTTATTTGAATGGGGCAAGATACGAAGTCAAGGTTAGAGTTAGGCTCTACGTACGTTTTTCACTCATACATCTATAGGATAAGTATCTCAAAGATCAACCTTTTGACACGTTAACTTGGGACGATATCATTGGAGGACCTGAACCTTTGTTTCCCAAAACGCCTATACTTCAGAGAGGTCGACAATCTAAAGTTCCTGTCAATGGACAAACTACGCCAGGTAAAACTTTCCCCTGTTTGTTGTTTTTTTTATCATATAATTTCTTAGAAAATAAAGCTTCCAGCAAAAGAAAATCTGCTGGAGCAAGAGGAATGAGTGAAAAGAAAAAACAGAAGGTTTATTAAGCATAATATTTCTGTGAGCTAAGCTCTTGTTGGTTTAGATTAATTCACAGCAAGAAGAACTTGCTGGATTGTTTGAAACTGCGAAGAAGCTTTCTGTTGATATTTCTAACTACGAACAAAACGAGCGTGTTCTTAATAATGCTGAAATTAATAAGCTGAAGGAGGCTGTCAAAGTTGCCAAAGAACAGGTAGTTTCTTCTTCATTTTTCTTTATTCATGCAAACCTTTAGGATCGTGAGTCAGCAAAAGAACAGAAGAAAATAAAGCTGAAAGCTAAGTTCGAGTGGAACAGGAAGAGAGATGATCTCGAGTGCGATGATTTGAAGGTAAAAAATTGTACAATATATCTTGAAACCGTTGTCATTACAGCCATTTCCCGATTTCCCGGCTCTGGAGATTCCTGATTACATTAGTGACGAAGACTTTTCAGAATTCCTTTCTATTTTACAATTTTTCAATGGTTTCCTTGAGTTTCTCCCTGTCAAAGAAATCAGAGGTAGTCATTCCACATGATTGATCCCGAGTATTCATTTTTAAAGGTTCCTCGACTATATCTTTGCATGACATTGTGATAGCTATTCGATGCAAAGATCCGAATCGTAGTCCTTACTGCGATTTAATGAAAATTCTGCTCATTGCCAGATCTGAAGCTGCTGACGAAGAAGATGGGAATGAAGGTAAATAATCATATCTTGATGAAAATACTTGTTTTATAGCTGAGATTGATAATCGTGAGGAGATGCAGCTTATTCAGCTACAGAACTGTGATCCCATTCATCCTATTTATGGTGATGAGATCAGAGAGATGACTAGATTGCATAGATTGCTTAGAAAAACACATGGTGATAGACTCGTTGCTTCTGATCTTTAATATATACATTTAGGTGAACCTGTTCGTCAATTACCGGTAGATTGGATGACTGTATCTGAAGTCCTCAGGTTAATTATTTTAACATCAGGGTACTATACCGGTTCCGCAACTCACCGACACAGATTGTTCGCTCGTGGAAACTATCACGGGTATTATGCGTAATTAAAACTCATGTGTTTTTCTTTTTTAAGATATGAAGATCCAGGCTTCCAATTCCGATATGAACACCCTGACGTAATGGAAAAGTTGAAAACAGTAAGTAAAAAAAATTATTGGGGAATCTGTTTTGTTTCAGGGCTCTGTGTTTGATCTTGACCCTAAGGAAAGACTAGATCTTATGCAAATGGTTATTACTCAGTTATTGACATACCATAAGGTGAGTCTAGTTGATTCCAAACAATTAATCTTCACTTGCAGTTCCGAACTTTACAAGATGAAAGGATTGCTCAACTCTATGAAACAAAGCGTGAATGGAAAAAACTACGAACATGGGATCAAACTCAAGAATTTGTAAAATTTTGAGCATTCCTTGACGTCCAAACCTCGAACCATTTTCAGGATGCACACCAAGCTCAGTTAGTTTGTGAATATGAACTGGAGAAAGAAGGAGCTGAGAAACCTAGATCTGCAGGTCTTAATAACTATAGAGAAAAAAAAAATATATGCTATTCCAGGACCAGAAACGGTGAGATTGAAAACTCATTTAAAGGCTTTGCGAGATTCTAGGAGGAGTGATAAAGATGAATTTGATCAGGTCGTTGTTGAGCCAATAATCTATCATTGACCACATTAATTTAGATAGTTTTGGCGGGAATAGAATATGGCGAACTCAACTTACAAGATATACTTACAGCTCGAGATTATCAAAAACTGAAAGTTAAAGAAGCTGAGGACAAGTTATTAACTGCTATCTTTGATCTTTCGAGTATCTTTTTTTTGTTCTTGTTTTTCTACACCGTTTTTGCAGGCGCTTGTGGCCAAGTTTACCTCGGCAGAGATAGAGCATTTAGGAACTACTTCTTAATTGACCGTCTTCCCGGTGTTCTGATAGAAAATCCAACTCAAGCCGATCATATTGGTTCTTGCTTTGCTACCACTCCATTACAAGAGAGGGTGTGATGCTTCATGAGATTGTTGTTACTCATATCATTTCTTACAGGATAACTCCTTATCGGAAACTGCGCAGATTCAAAAAGTTTTGGGTTGTACAGGAAATATGAACACATGCTCTGTTCACGGAAGTGTTGCATCGAAAAGACCGCGTTGGTCCCATATAGCATCGGTCGAAATGCTTGAAGAAGTGAGATTTCAGCAGTTTTCGATTTTGAATCAAGAAAGTTTATAGTTAATATCTGTTTGTAACCCTCGTGGTTTCCGTGAATGCGAACTAACAGAAGAGCTCACTTACTTCCGTCCTCGTATTGTGGAAATCATCAACAGATTGGTTAGTGAGCGTTTTCTAGCAAACAGAAAAAATGATAACATTTTTCTTAGAATGGGAGAATTAATATGGGTGCGTATTGTTTAAACACCCTAACAACATCAGGAGACCCTGCTAGTTATAACAGTGCTCTTGTTTTCGAGGACGAAATGAAGGCAATTTTGTTGGACCTGGAGGACAAGGTATATTTCTCCCTCATTGATAAGTATTTATAATTATTTTTCAGCTCAGCCGCGGACTGGTAGGACAACTTCCTTCCGATATTGATCGCGATGCCTGGAGGAAGCAACTCGATGAGACCGGAGACATTTCTGATACTATAAAAGAGGATATGTATCTCCGAGATGAGTTAATATATTCAGTTCCCGATTCCGAAAGCGATCAGAAAAAATCTATCGTTAGAAGGTATAACCTAGTTTTTTGGAAAAATTTGAAATTCGTGTTTCAGTTTGGCGCTAGCTTTTCTTCAACTAATTCAGGGAGTTGAAATGAAGTATTTCAGCTCTCCGTTTACTAACCCTTCTCAGACTGAACGTATGAACTATTTTTTGAGCTTTTAATTAGTTGGCGTTTATTTCAGCTGGTACTGTTAACGCTTCAAAATGTTTTGTCAACTGGCAGAAAGGACTATTACAATGCGAGTCCATCTCTGCTTTATTCCTCTTCTTGTCTACCATAGAACCTGCTATTATGTGGGATAAGAGTCGCTTACAGGTATACCAAAAAGATGTTCTACTTCATGAGTTAATTCAGGGAAAATGTGCTACATGTCGGAAAAAGGCTGAGGCAGAGAATCTGTTTTTATGTGTGGATTGTGACAAATGCTTTCATCCTGCTTGTGTTAAACATTCTGCTGCTGCTCCGATTCCTAAAACGTGGACATGCTTCGACTGCACCACTGTCCGAAAGAAGAAGATGGCTGTCGAAAAGCGTAAAGCAACCAGAGAAGCTGCTGTTCTAGCATCAAGTCAAAGAAATGGAAGTGAAGATGGAAACGAAGATTGGGAAAACAAGTATGAGTCTCTTTTCAAATGTTTACTTTGTTTTTTTTCCCCTTTAGCGGAGAAACGATCGACATCACTAGAACGAGCAGTGGTCGAACTGTGAAGCGAGTGACATATAAAGAAAATTATTTGCCTCATAGTACTCCTCCTTTCAATTCACGCAGACAGTCAAAGTCAAATATGTCTTATGATAGCAGTATCGATGAAGAAGAAGATGAGTCAGGACTGAATAGAAACACCAAACGGAAAAGAGGTCATTCATAGCTTTGATGATTAATATGAACCCTCTTTTTTTAGAAGAACCAATTCGAGATGCTTCATTCAGAACATTATCTACAGGGTTAAGAGAGCAAGATGCGAACTCAAAAGAGAAGATGTTGAGATTAGAGCAAGCCATTAGAGCGGCAATGAAACAAGACTATGCCTGGCCTTTCTTGGAGCCTGTGAATGCTAAAGAAGTAAGTTTGCCTATTGATTAAGGTTGAAATATGTGTCCGTGTAGGTGCCTGATTACTACGAAATAATCCGAAAGCCTATTGATTTGAGAACTATGATGAATAAAATCAAGAATCGTTGTTACGACTCTCCAGAAGACGTACGGGAAGACTTGTCACTACTTATAAGTAACTGCAAACTATACAACGAGGAAGGCAGTGAAATTTTCGAAGTATCATTATCACGTCATTTATTCTCTCATGCTTTTATTATTTTAGTGTGCTGTTCAGTTGGACGGTTTTTTCCATGATAACATCAAGGAGTTGTTCGACAATAAGAGAGTGAAGCGACGATAAGCTTGTTATATTTTTGTGTGTTTAAATTTGAAGCAACATATACTCAAATTGAGATGTCATAATGTGGTATGCACACTGGTTTTCAAAAATCGCTATTAATTACTACTAGTTTTACGGTTCACCTATTGATTCTCATATTAATCATTCGATTCATGTAGATCTGCGCTACCGCACTATGTTAACAACTTTATTTGGTGCATAACTAGGATTTAAGCTGGTAATCTAGGTCTCAATACAAAAATTTGCAAAATTTCTTAAGAACGAAGCAGCGTTCACAGTATGTTATTAATCTCTTATATCTTTTGTATATTATATAATACTAATTAAATTTTTGATAAGAATATGTTTATGTGTGGTTTGTCGTCGTAGTCAACGATTATTACAGTTAGTGTATTCATTTTCGTTTAAGTGTTTCTCTTAGAAATAACAATAGAAATGCAAGGTTTTCCGTCAACCTCATCAGATACTGCTGACGAAGGAGATTTGGTAAGCTTCACGAGTAAAGACTAAAATCATGCGACAAGACTAATCAGATGCAAGTCAATTGTACGATGACAAATGTGGGACAAGAACGAAAAGTTCCCAACGGAGAAAAGGTTACACTCCAATCATTAATAGTTATTCACTATCGTCATTAGGTGCGAAGCATAATGAGGCTGCGACGAATAGTAGATGAGATGAATGAATTATTTGAAGAAAACTTTGTTCTCACAATTGTCAACCCAGTGCGTTGATTTTCCAAATGTATGACTTATGTTTTTAGGATACCACCAAGCACGTATCATTTTATGGATCTCGATCTATTGTTAAAGCACTTTACACTTCGAATTTTTGTGATAAGTTGAAAACATGCTTGCCTGCTGTAGATAAAGTGTTGAATATTAGTTCTACAATCATAAAAAAAAATTTTTTAGACCCCTTTCTATATGCCATTAGTTAATACAAGTCAAGAGCCCAATGAGTATATGCAATCAGAGAGCCAGTTGTATTCTAAAGTGATTATCAGTGAATCCCCAGCGAACTTTATTAGATCATTTCCAGATTTTGAGGATTTTGGACTTGTACAACTATCCTGCTCGTGAGCATTTCAGCTACAAGGCAAAAGGAAGGAGAGTAGGTTTTCAGTTGATTTAATACCACATGTACAACCGCTCTCCACGTTTTTCGTACTTAAATGAAACTGATTTTGAAAAATTAAAAATTTACAAGAAACTCAAGCTCGATAATGAACCACTGTCACTATATTTCTTCATTCTTCAGGGATGCTCTCCCCGACCGAAACCTGAATATTGGCCGAAGGATGTTAAGTATGGTTCTCTGTTATGTGGCAACATTGCGGGATTGACTGAGCCTGGTATGCAGTGCTGTGATTCAGTCAACTCAGCATTTGTTTAGATTCTGAACGAGTGTTCGATAACAGAAAAGCCATGATCTCGTTAGTTCTTGAAGGAGTTCGAAATCATTATCACAGTTTCTTGAAGAGACTCGATGGAGATAATACGTCTGCTCATGATTCTGTAATGGTTGAAGACGTCATTAAGTAGTAAGAATTTTTCGTTTTCGAAAGCAACCTCACTTCAGTAAAGAACTACATGATGCCGATAGTGAGTCCAAGGCGAATCTAGTAAACGTTGAAGATATTGATGATAAATCTTCCACTAGTGCTGCGAAAATGGGCACTTCAGCCGAAAGTCAGTTTCAACAAACATTGTCGTCAATATATATAAATATATATATTCGGTTTTAAGGAGTTTCTGATGTCTCCAAACCTCATTTCAAGAAAACACGCTTGATAAGTAGAGTTATTGGAATCAATGAAAACCGTCCGAGAAGGTACTTTGCGCAGAGTTTTCAAACATGCTTTCTAGAGCAAATCGAGCTGTTCTTTTTATGTTGTGACCATGTTTGCTTAACGTTGTTTGACCAAGACGAGCAAGATGTGGGCAAAGACCCTCTTGCCAACTTCTGATCTCATTGTTCTGATATATAGTTTTACCTTACTCAATACTTTTTAGATTGGTCTTCCCTGTTGGAACTCGCCAAACGCCACGTAGTAAATGGCCAGGGAACTTATCTATGGAAAGTTCCTCGAGAAAGTAATGAATTTTTTTCTCATCTGTTTTTGATTTTTTTATTTAGCTTTCAAAGAGTTAGGCCTCGTCCTATGATAACTACCAAAGATCGGGTCTTTACTCTCGACCCAAATTCAAGGTTCGATGAAGCTATCTTTCGATTTCCTCAATTTTTTTTAGATGTCAATGGTCGCAATATGACATTAAGCCAATGTTGGAACCTACTCTTCCTATGGAAGAAGATGTTGTTCCGAGTACATCCTATTCAATGTTACCAAACAATGAAGTGATTCACAGAATATGGATTGTTATTAATTTGTTTCTTCAGATCATGGGAGAATGTACAGTAATAATAGATGGGCAGGAATACGCTGTCGTAGATGCTGATGAAGCTATTGAGCCTACCGAAGTTTACGAAGAAATCAGTCTTCCAGATCAATCTAATATTAGATCAAAACATTAATTCGTAACGAAAATACGAAATGAAAATTTATAAACTTCACAAGTTTGATTTGATTCTGCTCATTCTTTTGATTTGCGCCAAGGTGAATAAGGCATGCACGACTATGCTTGTTGTTCATACAACAGAGAACACTCATTTATTCCCCATAATTGTTTCTTCAATATTCTTCTATCATACCTCTATGAGGAATAATCATCTCTCATCTCACGTGTGGAAGGCTCCAATCTCAATGGAATGCAGCATGGACTGTTTAAAAAAGTAACTGAGATATTACGTTAGAAATTATTCTGATATTATAGAGGGCACTCTTTTGTATGGAGGTCGTTGTCACCACTGCGAAAGAATGATATAACTCTTTCACACATATTCAACTCAAATGTTGGAAACAAACAAAGGTTTTTTTACTTCATATATATAAAGTCACGCATGTTCAAGAAGTTGACGCGTCTCCACATCATTCTACGAAAGATACTTTGGCGATTAAAACAGGAACCTTGTGCTGTCAGATACAGCGAGTAACCTCGATTCCAACGATCAACATTCACAAACTGATATACGTTTCTTGCGTGTATTGGCCGATACTTTCGAGATATTTCAACATGAAAAGCGTCTTTTCTATGTAAATGCTGTTCATCCATGTTCGTATGAACAAGAAGAATTGAACATCTTATCAAAAGTATGTAGTGAAGATTGCACAATAGCAGTAGGGATAACATAGCTGATTATGCTGTCAAGGTCGTTGTTCTCTTGACAATTGTGAAGGCATTATGTTGTTCTTGTCTTCCTGTTTCTTCCTATGATATTTATAACGTTTCGTATATTCTACAATTTAATCAACATTGTTAATGCTCATAATAACATTTCTCGCGTTGGATATTAGTCATCTTACACAACATTGCTCGTAGAAGATGCTAGTCGGAATGGCCATTTGTTATTTTACGTATATAAAAAGATTCTGATGTTCTTACTTTGATACAAACAGTATTTGTACTGTTTTATACCTCACCTACTTTTAAGATGTATTATCACTAACTCTCCGTCTCTTTCTTTCTTCGTCTCTCTCTACCTCTCTGTTTCCTATTTTGATACTGTGTGAAGCAAGTGGTGGGTACATCCATTACGTGTCTCGGCGGGATGCTACTACTATCTGCGAAAAACATTTAAGTTCATTTTTCTGAGCATTTCTTCAATTCATTGACTGATTCTTTTCACTTAAAAGGTTTCTTTGTTTTACTTACTCAATTTGTTGAAGATTGAACTCAGCTGCATCATTACAATAGCAGCTCGTGCTTATTCACTTGCATGTAATCATGTATGAGGAATGGCCCATTCTGGAATTTCCTGATATTGGTGCTAGTATCTTGGGGCTTTTCACGAAGTAAAGCGTTTTCTCACCACAACAACAATTCTCTTTTCTTGCAGAAATACCAGTGAATCGGTTGCGTCTTTTTTGTTGTACGAGCTGACCAGAGAAGAAACAGAAGATGTTCCTTCAATTCGGTTGAATACAGAAGATCAGTTAAGATGGTCCATGCAGGTGAGGAACATTATCATTTGCAGTATCTCATTAGTTCACTAGGTGCTCAACCATTCTCTGACATTCTCGTTTATGTCAAATCGGGAATACAATACTATACGTGGTGCTGTGAAAATCTATCTTCATTGGCTAAGGGCTTTAACCGATTTACCTGATGGGACGATACCAACACCACTTTTGGAAACTCCTGAAAAATATTTCAGGTAGATGAATGTTGCATGTTTTTTTTCGAAATTTCTCTGTTTAGAACCATTATTGAAGCGTTAAGATGTGTATTCTGCAGAAGAGATGATCTAGCTGTGGATCATGAGCGTAGAGAAGTATGTGTGTTCGAAAATCTCGTGAAATTATCTTTCTTTCTAGGGAGAAGTTTCAAATGTACCACGTGGCTTGGCTATTGAAAGACAGGCCACTGAAATCGAGATAATTCTAGACACCGTGAAAGCTTTGACTCAATCAGCGAGTAGAAAGTATCAAAATGAAGTATGGGCAAGGTCCCTAAGTTTTCTTTTGAACTCTGCGGATTTATTATTAGCCGATCCTTCCTCTTCTGGTATTTCGATAGACTCCTTCCTGTATACATTCTTAACAATCCAGAAGAAATGGGAATACGCGTAGGATCTAGGGTTGTTGATACTTTGTTTGAACTTTGGTTCCGTGCTGTTTTGAATGAGGAAATTCCTTCACCTACATATTGGAGAACTTTGTCTGTGCTTTGTAGAAGGTGGAGGCATCATGTAAGTTTTCGAAAGTTCGACAATTCTCATATTAGCATTCAGGTAACTGTGATAGAATCTTGGGCGAGGAAGCTATTATCAATGACAGTATTGGTTTGCAGGAAAATGTATGGAGACGAATATAGCCGAGTACTCATCCGTAAGATTCCACATGGTTAAAGATTTAATAATTATTAATTCTAGATGACGATAGTATAATACCGTTCGGATTGTTGCCTGCTAGCGATGAAGGAGAAATTGATTTATTGTATCAGAGCTGGTTCAATTTGTTATGCTTGATTGGTAGTCCTGCAACTATTTTGAAACACGATCCATGGCAAAACAAACCCATTCGTGAGTTATGACTTCTTCGTTTTCTCTTTTCCCATTCCTACCAATTAGTTGAAAATGAAAAAAACGCGTATTAAACTATCCAGGACCGCACACGAACAATTGGATTTTGATCCAAAAAAAGTTGTTCATTTTGTCTAATATCGTTTCTTGAAGATAATGGAGAGCAAATCACTGTAAATCCGAACGAATCTGCCATCCCGTCTCTCCCTCTCTGTTTTTTCCTAGCCACAACTGCTATCCAAAGAATGATCGACGTGTTCTATGGCAAGTTTATGATGACTAATGTTCGTAAAACATTTTAATTTGCAGGAGATAATCGTGTTCCTATTGAGTTTAAAGAATCTGATGTTCTAATCAGAAAATGGACATTATCATCTGTGGGAAGCGAAGAAACAACAAGTTATCGGCATAAGAGCGAGGTGGACATATGGCTTTTTTTCTTTTTTTTACAACTTTTGTTCAGCGAGAAGCTGCAAGTGTTCATACCGACCACACAAAAGATACTCAATGCACAGAGTCTACGTTAACTGAACGTAGAGGTTCTTGCTCCTCTTCAGTTAGTGGGAGAGATGCGCGGCTATCATCAGAAATGAGCAGGAAAGCGCAAAAAAGACAATCAGGTACGAAAGATCAAGCTAAACTTTTCAAAAATAAGTTGTTTTCAAGATAGAAGCGGTAAAAATGAAAGTGCCTCACAAACAGTTCAGCCTCAGTATAGTAGACTCGAACCTTCGCTTAGTCAGCATGCGAGTTCTCTACCGCCTCTGCAGGTGTGATTACGAAATAATCGTTTTTCATTTTTGCTTATAGATGACGTCCGGCTCGCAAGTGAGCAGTAAAGCAGGTGAAAGTGTCAGTACACGCTTCGAAATCAATGGTAAAGCGAGTTTGGCTTCGTGTGCCCAAAGTCGTCCTGGCGCTTCTCATTTCGTCGGCCATGCGCTAAGCGGTATTAATGCTGAATTAAATTGTAAAACACAGTCTCTTCAGCAAATCCTTTATATCCCACTTTCATTGGCGAGCGTGGACCTAAAAGTGAACGATTATTAAATCTAACGATGAATTGGTTACTGGAAGCTAGTACTGCTGGACGTCAGGATAAAGATCGAACTGGTGGTGGAGATGTGATAGACGGTATGTTATAACACTTGTGTAAATAACAAACTGATGTTATCTTTTTTCCTGTTCTTCACTTTGTTTTCCTAATAGGATTGGGTGCATCAACATAGTCTTTTGCTGGTTCTCTTGATGGTTCTTACTTTTGCCTCTATAACACTTTTTGCCCGACAAACTTTTTGTATCAAACAAGTTCCTGTGCGTTCATTCCTACCTTCGCTTCAGTTTTGCGCTCTCCTACTCATTCTTCCGTTAGTGGGTTTTCATTTGCATAATCCATTCAGTGAATGTTCTATCAGTAAACCCTCTGTTCCTCGAATGAGCACATTGGCCATTTTCTTTCATATTGGGAAAGTATCAAGAATCGAGTTTCGCGCGACCTTTATACGCACGTCCTATTGTTTGAAGTCCTCAACGATTCCTCTTCTTTACTCCATATTAGGCCACAAAAGCAATATATTCTCAATTTGAATCATCCTAACTGATTCTTTATTACTCCAGTTACCTTTCAACGGTTTTATCCTTTATTTTTCCGTTTTATTCATTTTTGAAGACCACTGATACATACAGGTAGACCATATTGACAGTTATTCAGCTTTCAACCATGTTTGCTCAGCCTTTCTCTTTACGTGGCAGATTCCCCGTTCATTCGATTCTTTCGATATATTTATTTCATTAAGCTTGACTAACAATGATCTCTTTCTTTCTATTTTTCTCTTCCTTCATCGTTCACTATATTCTCCTAATATAGAGGAATAGAGAGAAAAGGAGAGAACGATAAAGAGTTCGCATACCGTCCTTTCACCTCTTTTTTCTTCTACGTTACTCTCTCTCTCGATCGCGCGTCTATGTTATCTTTCCAAATGACAGTAGATTTATTTTCAAAGGCCGTAGATATGCCTCACCCTGCAACGCTGATGAAAGCTCCAAATTCATATTTGGAAAATAAGACTGCTGTTGACAGGCATAGATTGTCGATGACAATGACTCGACTAATAAAAGGCTCAACCTCCTAGTCTTTCCCCAATGAACACAAATGAAATTGGAGTTTTCCTCATCTGAAATGGTAATGAATAGTCATGGTCACTTTCCTCATATTGATTGACTTGCAACACCTGATTCTTTTTGCTCTTCCTCAAACAATGTCAGTTACTAAGATTTCGATTGTCTTTTATTTGCTTTTCAACATTTCTTGTGATGTTCTTCGTTCTCAGGCTTTGTCATGTAACTAGAGCCATGCTCACCAAGTGACGTTGGAAGAGGTGAAAGCTTCCAAAATCCTTCATAAAAGTTATCTTGATAGATTCGCTTCTACACAAGAGCAACTAAGACACTTCGTATTTGTCGCCGCCTGTTGTTTGTCTATTGTCACTTTAACCTTCCTTCCTCTTATAGATCCTTTGGACAATCATTGAGCATTGATTAGTGACTGGGTTAGTGTTCTTTCTGTACAATTTAATTTTCAATTCTGAGCTAGTTCAGTGTAGTTCTGAAGCTAAAAAGGGCAATAATGTTTTGAGGGAGGTCTTCCACCGAGACAGTCATAGGTGGCCAATACATATAGCTTATCAAAGAAATGTGTGTGTGTGCTTAACATCGCTTCAAAGCTGCATTCCTCCAAGTCAAACACGATCCGACCAACAACATATCGATAACTTTCTAACGTTTTCGTATGGTACTAATAATTGTTTTATTTTTCTTGCGAACTTTTTTGGCCACAAATAATCATGTGTTCTTGCTAGTCATTCACATCTATAACCGGTTGCGGCGTGTTTAATCGCCACCCAGCCCATCTTTCTCTTGCTACTCTGTTTCATCCATATACGTACATACATACATATATGGTCAACGTTTCAACTGGCCTTTCATCTGATATTTTGAAATACGCTTTAAACTCAATATAATAGCGGCTTTGCTTAATACGAATATGATATGCCACGACCATCAGATTCCTCTGTATCATGCTCAGCTATTCTGTCTGCATTGAGTCCTAAACTTGGCGAAATTTGGGGCTTCTCCCCGGTTGGTTTAATCCAAAATTCTGATATTTGTAAGTAGGCACTTATTCTATAACTTTACGTTGTTCTGTCTATTTACTTGTTCTCTGCGAGTGTCCATCCATGTGTCTGATGGACTGTCCTATTTTCCTTATATTAAATGGTTATTAATTATATCCAAAGTGCGAATGTTTACAGATGTGATTTCGGGATTGTCGCTCCATTCAGTAGACCTAGACGACGTACCTGATGCAATGAATAGTGTTGTCGGTGAACGAGCTTATGACCAGAAACGTAGAAGCTTCGGTAACTCGATATCCTCAGATATCTTCGTATTTCTAAATGTTTCGCAGGAAGTTCTTCCTCCTCTGTTGCTGGAGATGCAGCATCAACATCAGAAGTTATTACGTCGACCGATCAACTAGCTGTTGATGGTTAGTATAACATTTTTAATATTCATTCATGGCAGAATGTTTCAGGTGTCTCTGCAGGCAGGGCGGCTGCTATAGCAGCATTAACAAGAATCGTTTGTTCGAAATCCACGCTTGAGAAGCTTCCTAACTCTCAACTATCTGGCTATATGGCAACTTTATATCAAGCTTTAGTAGAGGTTGGTTACTGTCGTTTGAAAACTTTGCTATTGAGCTCACTTGCAGAAAGATAGAATCGTATTGTGCTCATTTTTCTATTACGGGCATTCTCTGTTCCGTTTGGGACTCCCAGCTATTGAAGCCATTCTACCACACTTCTTATTTGCTCTTGACATAATATTAATTGAAAGTTCTAAACTTCGGTATTTTGCATAAAAGAAACTTTCACTATGTATTAATTTTAGACTACATCCCTCCATACCAGAGGTAGAAATGCGTAAATGTTGTTTGAAAGCCCTCTCTTCTGTAATATGTTGGCCAACTACCTTTGGAATGAGCAAAATTCCTCGTGGGTTTTCTTATTGAGAACCTTTCTAATAAGTTTCATTTAAGAACTTCCCGACTCTGCTAACTTGAAATCAAGTGCTGCAACATACTTACATTTGCGTTCGCGTATTTATAAGACTCTAGTGTTCAGTTTAAGAAATGAAAACGATCCCCAAAACCTACAAATGACATTAGGTACTACAAGTTGTTTCCTTTCTTTGAGTTATCCTGTTTAAGCTATGTGTACCGTTCTAATCGAAGAGAGTTGTAACTTTGATCTAGGATTAACAGAAGAGCAAACTCGGGAAATGATGCGAATAACTATGTCTAAAAATGGCTCGCAGCCTGAAAAAGGTTTTTGATTATCATTAGAGCTTACAAGCATTTCTTCTTTAAGGCTTATGCGTTTCATTCGTTCGAGGGTTAGTATCAGCGGTTTGCGATCGCATATGCAGACCAGAATGGGCAGGAGAGCATTCTGTATCTTTAGCTGCTATTGACCTTCTCAATGCCCTCTCTCATGTTCATCCAACTGTTTTGTTCAATAATAGTATGGACAGGGTCTGGACACAGTATAAAATGTGTTTTTCAGGAGATGTGTCAACAGGGTTTTTAATTGTTGCTTCGTTGTGTCGTTTCATCGAAACTCAATTGATGAAGCCTCCACCATTACATTCGAAGGATCTCCATTCAACTGTAAGTTCTTTGTTTTTATCTTATAAAACCAAGCCATGATATCTATTTAGGTTGTCGCCGCTTATAACTCCATCTCCGTCTGGTTATGCGCTGCACCTATGCTGGCTGAATGTGAAGGAGTTTTGAACACGGTCGCAGAAGCTGTTCAGCTAGGTGTCACTGGCTCTAAAAAGCATGATGTGCCTATTATAATAAACTCCGGTTGGATATGGTTTATGTTTTCCAGGGAAATAGCGCGGAAGAGAAGAAAGCAGCCAGCAAGCGTGTGTTGGAAGCAGCAGAATATCTGATGTATTCTCTGTTCTGTAATGTTGTATGTTCAATCGAATTTTCCGTTTTATCTCAATCTTGGGTTTCATAGGGCCGGGGCTGTCGATGGGCTCTCTGTGATGAGAGGCGTTTACTCTATTTATATGGTCCTTCAGCCATAGATACCACTAGATTCCAACACTTCCTAGTGAATGGAGATACTCTCTTGTCATTGCATGAAGCATCACATATAATAGCTTTATCGAACGGTTTTGTTTTCATTCACTTTCAAGATATAATCTTCTCTTTTAGGAAACCCATGTGTTTTGTATGTTCGTCGATCACCAATGCAAGCTGCGAGCGTCGGTGTTGCAAGACTGAAGCCGCACCCCGATGGTTATAAACCAGAACTCATGCCACCCCAAACTCCTCTTTCAGCTATTTCTTCAGACATCAATTGTTAGTTTAGAATGCTTGCTTCATTACAACCTTTTGTCATTCTAGCTAAAAAGGATTCCACTCAATCTCAGTATTCTGTAATCTCACGAACCTCTGGTGTATCCACTATGTCTAGTCTCTCTGAAAACTCTAGTAATTTCAAAATATTCATCATATCATTAATATATCATTTAAGCTGTCTCTAACTTTTCCTCCAGTTCTACCATAACCAGACAAAGCACAACTTCTCAACCGGTAGCTACGGGTTCTATCTTGAGCGGCGTCAGTAGCATAAGTGGTAAAACAACAGTCTCTAGTCCTGCATCGTTTGGTAAGCCTTGTGGATTTATCGTTTTCGATCCTTTTTTTACAGCAGTAGCCCCACCAACTGATGTACAATCTACAACAAACGTTTCTGTAGCTACAAAAAAACAAGACAACACTGTATCTTCTAAAGAGACTACACCGAGAGAAATTCTTTCTTCAACTATAGGTCATAGATTTATAGTTCCTCCTGAGTTCTATAAGATGTCTTGCAAACTGTTTGTTCACTCATCTCTAAAAGATCCTTATCTTTGATTTCAGAGACACAACTATAAAAATCCTCGAAGCTACGAACGAGACAAAAAGTTTGATGGAGGAGCTACAAAAGGTTGAGCAGAATCCTGAGCGTCAGAAGGGTAATGTATGGAGCAGCAATAGCCGAGAAAATCGAGTTGTTTCTCCAATACAGTAAGTGTTTCACCTTCAAGTTCTTCTCTGAACCCTTGTTTTCTAGAAGTGCTAGTACATGTGAATCGATCAGAATATTTTTGTATGATATGGGACTGATTGACAAAGATGTTTTCAGTACGGGAATAGTAATGTTGGATAGTGTACAGAGGTGAAATAGCATAAAGAGAAGTGTGTCAAATGCTTGTTTAGTGCTGACTTCTATAGAGACTTACATGATATGGTTGATAGTTGTCCTTCACGTTCAATTCAAACAGCTCATCTGTTTTATGTTAAAGAAGGACAGCGATCTGCTGTGGATATTCTCGAAAACGCGGTCAGTCTTTCACAGATGTTATCTTAGAAGTTACCATTTTGTGATTACAGTTAAACATTCAAAATACATCATCCGATTTCTGCGGTTTCCTTAGTGGTCTTGGGGAAGGAATTGAAGTAGGAGTTCATGATTCTTGGACTGGACATTGGTCTACCGCATTCAGCAACGAAAGAAGTATCTTTAGCGAATGAATGAACAATCTCATGCAGCACGTTCAGAACCGTTAGAGGAACCAGAGCCGGTCGATCATTACATTATTGATGGGGTTACCCATGCTCTCTGGTGGTCTGATGCTGCTAATGAGTTGGCCTTCCTGATGCCTACTGAGCGCAGTTTGAGACTGTTCAAGCAAGATCTGACATCACCAGCCGTTAGCTCGCGAAGTAATGTATTTTTTGATAATGGCTTTTGAACACATTTTTTTAGGAGGATCTAGTAATAAGAATACCTCAAATGTTTCAATGTCATCGGATGACTTGAAAGCTGACAACGGGTCATTCGATAGGTAATTTCAGGCTATCTACAATATAATTTTTCATTATGTTCAGTCACCATAACGATGTGTTCTTACAAGCTCCTCCCAGGACAAGAGGGAACTCTAATTTGGGAGAAAGGGATAGCTATTCACCTTATGGAGGAGGAGGAAGCAACGTCGGTGTTTCACCACCTTCTCGAAGAAGCTCTGATTTGCGCGTAATGCTAGTTTGGTTAGAGAAATCTGAGGACATCTATCACTTCCCTACAGGTTTGATAAATCAAGGTTCTGTTATTGAATCAAATATTATAAAGAAGAGCTACTCTGTGCTAGCGATGACGGTTACGATAGAGCTCCTCTTTCCAAAGGGGAGAAGCCTGCTCATTGTGTAATATTCATGTATCAAATTGAACAGGGTTTGGTACATATTCGTACGAGAGGATCTCATAACAGGTAGGATATATGATAACAAAGCATTCGAACTGTTGTTGGTTCAGATTTGGAGAAGCTGGTCCATTGTGTGATGGCATGGTTGTTGCGTATTCTTCTTTAGCTTCGTTTGTCCGTCTAACTCTCTTGAATATTAACAGAAGAAATGTGGCTGAAGTGGAAAAGTGAGTTTGATAAACGAAGTTCATCAATAGCTCGTTCACTATTACAGTTACCAATTCTCTCATGTTAAAAGGAAGCAAGCTATTGTAGATTTCAGTAAAAAATATGCAGCTCCTCTTACATATGAAGATTTTCTGACAAAACTGATTGCTCGGTGATCAGTTTAATTTATTTTCATTTTGCTGTACATTACTATGCGTTAGGGTATTTTTTAATATTAAAAGCATATCCATGTAACTGCCTTGCTTATGATTGTGATACTTCGTACTCTTAATTATTCGGTGCCTTAATTATATCATTGTTTCACTGCCTTATTTCAAAGTTTTATCGTTTACTTTCATTGTCCTGTTGTCTCTTTATTAAGTCTCTTACGTTAATCAACAAGTTTCTGTCAAATCTCGACAGACCTACTTCTATCAGGTTATGCAGAATTTGTGACGTTTCCTAAACTCACAATAGCATATTATAAAATAATAAGATTAGTATTGCTTTTAATAATAAAGTTTTATTTTTATCATATGGTATATGATTGTGCTTGAATGAAGTGACAACAAGCTGAACCAGTTTCTACAGCATAATCTCTTACTATGCTCATCTCTATGTACAAACAATATATTTAAATGAATTGAAAAAGAGCGGTTTAAAGCTGCTATTCGCTTTTCCCAGGTCATTCAGCTCTCTGGAAGGCACGTTCAAAATATTTTATTTTACAGTCTCATAATAACGGCCCTATTTATACCTTACATAACGATCTAATACACATAGCTTTTCCAATCATCCTTTCATATTATCATTGAAATTCTTTTATTTTCATTTCCTTTTTCACTTATTGTCGTGACATAGTTCATCATATTTTTCCGAAATCGTTTTTCACAGAGCTCTCATCGTACAAGAGCTATACACCCTCTCTGCTATGAAAGTTTATTTCATTATATTCTTCTTAATAGCTGTTCTAATACCGCTAGTCTATACAAAGGTAATTGCTCATAGATTGATAGTTGTCCAATGTTCCTATTCAGAGTATCGATTTCAAATTAAGTCCTTTTGATGATGAGGAATTTGAGGTATGTCTATACAATACTGACATACATTAATGCTTTTGATAGATGACACAAACGTTTCCTCCACCCGAGAAACCTTATGAAGAAAACAGAACGAAATCTACAGCAGATGACAAATCTTTCTTAACTGTATTGAGGAATATAAGTGATACGGTATTGCCTTGTGGACAAACTTCATCTGATGTCGTTCACTATTAAGGTGCTGGAAAAAGTGAATAACTTTGTTCAAAATGTGAAAAACGTTTTTAGTGGAGGTAAACATAACGTTCAATCGTTAAACAACTAATTTATAACAATTTTAGGGAAAGCAAATCCATGTGAGGAGACCGCAGAGAAGGCTGAGCGAAAACAACAGAGAAGCCAAAAGAAGCAAGTAGAAGAAGAGAGTGAATATGAATATCAATAATAAACTTATTTGAAATGAAATTTATTTTGTCGAACACCAATAGGTGCTCAAGGAGAGTATTCAAGGATTCTTAGCATTCTGCTTGAATTTCGTACAAAGTGATCATGTTTAATGTATATACTTCATCAACGGGTAATACCGTCTGAACACTGTGACAAGGAGGTTTTACGCGTAATATGTTATGAAGGTAGATTTTAACTTCAATTCTGATAATAAATCCCAGTCATCCAAACTTCTTTGTGGAATCAAGCACTATCACATCACGTTCAGCACACCAAAATCAAGCTCAACAGGGTGAATCATTCAAATTATGTTTTTTCGAGTTGGTTTTCTTTTTTTAAGCTGTTTCGTGTCAGTTTTGATGGAAACTTGAGAAACCGCGGTTGCACTTGTAACAAAAAATAATCCTCAACATGGAAACGGCTCATCTCTATTAAGAGAGAGGGACATACCGTCATCCAAAATCTGAGGCCCGCATTGGGTATACGTAGTCACAAAGTCACATACTTCAAGATATCAAAGTTCTGCATTGAAAAATCATTAAACGTATCCGTGGTTTCTTGCGAATCGTAAGCCTTGTTCCATCATCTTACTAGCATGGTTATCCTCTTTCGCAGGTTATTTACTCTCGAAACGAAAGTGATTGAAAAGACTTAATAGAAGCACTCGAGTATTCGAATGAAACAAAAAACACAACTAACGTGTGCACTGGCTGCTTTTACTTAACTTCGAAACTACAACGACGAGTATGAATACGGGCTTTGCGAATAGTGAGAACTCAGTTGAAAGATGATTAGCATGTTATGGATCTCAAACAGAGGAACAAATCATTCAAAAGACGCTTGAAAACGGATTAATTTCGAAAAAGTTATGGCAGTTAGAACATTGAGCATGAACACCGCTCACTACATGGCGCTGAATGGGAAATGAAAAAACTGAGAAGAAAATCATTTTTAACTTAACATCTCAACATAGCGGTGGTTCATTCATTTTCAACTATCTGACGCGCTTAAACGGTTGTTCACACATTTCATTCCTGCGCTGCGTGTAAAAAGTGTAGCGGTGGTGCATGGGCATTATGATCAGAAAAAGGGCGACAACTCGGTGTAGAATTAACCAATTTTGATGATATTTTCTGCAACCGGAAGGTAATCTACGGTTCTCCTTAATCTATGCGTTGCTTCAATGGACATAGAAGTGATAAAAGAAAGATAAATGAAAATTCTAAATCATTAAATTCAAGCTTAGATTTTATGATAACGGTTGAATATTGATCGACTAAAGCCATTGAAGGTCGAATTAACAGAAGAGCACGTTTACTCACAAAACCTAGATTTCTGGGACACTTAAAAACTCCACACCAAAATTAAGATACCTTTATTTACAACATATTATTGAGCAACTTAATATTCTCCAATACCACTTTTAAATATTCATCATAGCCATCTCTCCAAATAATGCTCTCCATCCGCTTGCAATCATTCGCAATGCTCTCAGTTGCCATTGTAAAATTTTCAAGCAGCTTCCAATTTTGTATAATCATGTTCAGTGAAGGATGGTCGAGTCGCTGTCCAAAAAGTGTAGCACTGTGAATACAACTTTCTTGGGGTATTACCTAAAGATATTCAATAGTTTTTTCCGAAAAGATATATTCATATGCTCACCACAAAATCTATAATAATCAGTTGATGCTTTTCATCAAGCCCATAGTTTCCTGAATTAAGGTCGCTCAAACATAAAAGCTTTTTAATCAAGTCCAAGTGCATTTGATGTTCGGCTGTAAACGGACATGCGGATCGGTGGGCACGTTTTTCGAATCCTTGAACTAAAACAAAGTAGCGTAATAACATGATCAAATAAAATCGAAATACCTCTCTTCGTGGCGATATGCAAAGCTAGTGCTGATGTGTAGCACCTCGAATAAGCACTCGGAATGAAATGTGCATCGGCACCAACTCCAATAAATTGCAAAAGCCGATAGACGAAGAGTTCTCGCTTATCAACGCGTGAATGAGCAGAAACTCGACCCATAAAGGTATGATTCTTGACAAAATAATCGTCATCAGCAACGTGAGCGATAAAACCTCCCTATAAAATAACAGAGAAAACCATGCAAGAAATAGATGTAATTACCTGTGCGCCAGTGTCCGGTTTTGGAGAAAATGTAATCGCAAGAGCTTCATTAGCGAAATACTTTTTGAAGTAGGATCCCACAGCCTGGAAATTGCAATTATTGACTCAATAAAGTGCCGTCAAAAATACTCACTATTTTGATGTTCTCTTCAACTCCAATTATAAAACGATCAAACACAGTTGATAGCTCCACGAATTTATCAAAGAAAGTAGGATAAGTCACGAAGAAATTAGAATTTTCAAGGTTATTCAACATTTTAGATCCTTGTTTGGCAAATTTAGTCTTTAAATGATCGGGTTTCTTCTTCGCAACACTGTCGGCAGATACTAAGCAAGCTGCCCAACTTTGTAATCCACTGTGTTTCTGAAATGCCCTATTATTCATTAGTTCATTAGCTTATATTTAATTTTGTGCAACAACAATTGTAAATAAAACTGCTATAAAATTCACTAGCTGTATAATAATTGTTTAACACAATTTTGAATCCCAAAAATTATTAAATTTATCTCCGAAATTCTACTTTGATAACTCGAAAAGGAAAAATGAAAAAAAAAATTAGTTCTCGCTTTTAAAAAATATGAGAATTAAATGTCAAAATAACTAACCAGAATCAACGTTTCGTTATCTTTCAGTCCTACACCTTCCAATGAACCATTCAACAAATCGATGCGACTATTTTTGCTGTCGTAAATCTGTTGATATTCTATCCCAATTTGAAATCTAGATAGAATTTTACCTTGGAGCTGCTTGATTGTCGCCTAAAACAATGAATTGTATTTAATACAGAAATGGAAAACATACCTGAGCTGTGAAATCAATTTTAAAGGTGTCGTGTGACTTATTTTTGTGATCACGCAAGTCGATCACATAGTTCATTAGCATTAGAAAACGAATTAAACGAACGTCCGTAATTCTACACAACAAGTATTCCCGGCACCCGACGTCTGAACAAAAAGTCTTACGTACATAAGCTACGTATACCTTCTCGGCTTAACGTCTTAAGCGTCGATAAGATGAATTTAGATTACATCTACAGAGATCATGCTAGTGAAATTTCGAAGGAAGAATTCCTGGAAATGTCGAGAGAAATATGGAGTAAGAATTATTTACATAGCGACCTCAGGGAGTATAATTTTGTATCAATTGATAAGACTTCAGACATTGATGATGGAAGATTTAGAAAATGTTTGAAATACTTTTACTTATTTTGAGTTATACTCTTCTGAATGAAAGCAATTTGTTCTTCTGGTGTTCTTTTTGTAATCTTTTTAGAAATATCTATTACTTTTATACTATTACTTCCTACATCTATTTGATTCAGATCATCTTCTCTTTGTGATGATGTGTTTGAGGATTCTATTTTTTGAAATCTACCTTTACTATCCCTATTTTTTACAATTTTACAACTTTCTGGGTTTTCAAAATTTCTAAGAAATGATTGATTTTATTATGAAGTTCAAAGACGTTACTTTCACTGAGTTAGAAATTTGAATTTTTCTTTAAAAAAAATGTTCTATATAAAAGGAAGTTTTGACTCCTTCTAGAATTTGAAAAAGTAATATCTTTTTTAGGTTTAAACCAATTCATCTGACAATGTCGAGAGATGAGCTGCTCCGTGAAGTTAGAAAAATTAATAAAAAGAAAAAACTACTAATGACTGATGCTCAAATGAAAAAGATGAAGGTGGAACAATTTATAAATGATCATTCTCAAGAAAATGATGAAAATCCACCTCCAGATGAGATTTTTCCTATGGATGATTTGATTTTTATGGAACAAGAAGATAGAGAAAATGCTAATTCAAGAGTAACAAATTATAGAAGCAAGAACAACAAAGATTTCCTAGAAAATCCTTTTGAACTGATCGAAGAAAAAGGTATTGACTTTTACACCGCAAAAAGAGATTGACTTCTTTTCTCAACAAGAAGCAATATAGTGTAGTCAATGATATTTACAAAAATACTAATGTAAGAATAATGCTATATTTAGAATGTGAAACAAAGAAGCCTGATTCTACTGATCCACATAAGTTTCATGTTAACTCTGTATCTCAACTTTTACATTCTGGTGAAAGTAGGCAAGAATTCTATCAATCTGCATGTCAAACTTTAATGAATGAAGTGGAGACCAGAGAGCATCATGCTTCAGGATTAGTGATAACCAGATTTTTGAGATTGACAATGTTTCAAACTAGAAGTGATGCAATGAGAGGAGCATCATACATACCGAATCCTCAGTTTGTAAAAAACAAAGGTGGAGTTGTAAACATACAAAACAAAGATAACATGTGTTTCAAGTGGTGTATTCTAGCTCATCTACATCCTGCTAAAAGAGATAAAGAGAGAGTTACTAAATACACGTCTTTTAAGGATGAATTGAATTTTGATGGACTTGAATTTCCTTTCAAGTTTGAGTTGAAGTTTTGAGTTTACTTGTAGTTGATTCTTGGAGCAAAAGTATCTATGATATCAAGTCTTATGTTGGTTATAATGCTGCACTGAAGTTTAATACAACAATTATTGAAATTGTTCGAAATCTTGAATTTGAAATGTTGATAAAAGTATTTTATTTTTCTACTTTTGAGATATTCTTGAAGTTCTAAAGGTGGATCAAGTCCGAAGCAATCAAAATAATAAATCTTTCCTTTATTTTTGGAATAACAAACCCAATGTGTTCCTCTACCTTCAGAAGAATCTAAATTTGCAATACCAACTTCTTTTTCTGCAATTCCTTCATTTGGTAGAGTATCTCGCATGAAGATTCCTCTAAAGTTTCTTTTCTTTAATAATTTTACAACTTCTTCAAGATCATAATGCTTTCAAATTTGTCTCTAGTTTCATTCATTTATTTAGCATTATTTTTATTCACCGTTTCTCGACCATCTCGACCATCCATTTCGACCACATTTTTAAGATAGCGCATTTCGACCTTTTTACCATTTTTGAAAATTGTTTAAAATGACACATTCTTGATGATCGAAAATTAGAAATCAATGAAAATAAGCCTTAAAATGGCTTAAAAACAACTGCCAATGGGCGAAAAGGTGCGCTAGAACGGCTTTTTATCTATTATTCTCCTCTCCATTCCTTGTACTTCTCATTTGACTACTTGCGAGAAATAAAAAGCTGAAGAAAGCCAGTGAAAACGAAGAGGTTGAATGAACTATTTTTACTTTTTGATTCAGTTACTAGTGGTTCTTTAGCTTATATTAAATGTGTATAGGTGGTTCGTTCACTCACACATCGGAAGTGAGGATGAGAAAGCATATATTGAGTTGTGGTGCAATAAGCTCGGACCGTTTCGCAGCTCACACAAAGAGATCTCAAAGCTAAGGTTAAGCTTGAATGTTTCCAACCAACCGGCTTGCTTCAGAGATGAACTCTCTATTGATATCTCACTATCGACAAGTAAAGCGAGATGATTACTCTCAAGAACAAAGGTATGTCAACTTATCGATTCGTAGTTCAAAGCCATTCAGGGAGAATGAGAATGTGGAGAAAGAGCTGATTGATGTGATTTGTGATGAATACAAGAAACGTTTACAAATCTATCAAGAAGAGGTTGAAAGTTTGACAACAAAGTCATTGGAGATGATCGAATGCGTAAGGATAGTGATAGTTACTAGATGATGATCGATGATTAAGCATAAGAAGATTGTTGATAGTTTGGCTTCTCAGTACATTCCTGACCTTAACTTCAACTATGACATTGCTCTGCAGAACTTGGAGAACAAAATGAAGACGGTAAGAAGTGTTGAGTTATTCAATGCAGTTCCATCTCATCAGATGTTCGAACCTTTCGAACAAGTGAAACAGTTCGGTGATGCTTCTTTGCCGATTCATCATGAGCGAGCTGAGAGTAAGATCATTCAGGTATTGAGTTCCTACATTTCCAACATTACACGGTTACATTGAAGAATCAGATAGACATATTGAAGAAGGAAATTAAAGAGAAGAAAGAAGAACAGAAGGCATTGAAGGCGGTAGTTAAGAAAGAAATGGCAATATATGAGGTTTGGTTTGTCATTGTTATCTTCTACTTCATTCTATTCAGGATTTGAAGGAAGAGCTATGTAGGATGAAGTCTAACACTGGCTCATCTTGATTCCGTATGTATAGCTCAGCTTATTTGCAATTCAAGACTATATTGTATTGTTTGAGGCTTCGATGATGCACCTATCTGTCTTAAGAGAGTAATAGAGAGAGAGAGAGAGAGAAGAGTATTCGTTGTATAACATTCGGTTCTTCTTGTACATGCATTCTCTATGACACTCTACATTTTCAATTATCTATGAGTAATGAACAGTACAAGTTATGTTAAGAAAGCTTCTTTTCTTCCCAAGTGGCTTCATAAATAAAAGTTACAAGTAGTGTTAATATGATGGAACTTGTCTTTCATAGATTATATGTAATGACGAGAGTACAGAGAATGCATCAAGTCATGAAGATGGTAACACATCGATGACTACAAATGGCAACAAATAACAGTTTTGTTACTGGAATTCCTGTTTCATATTGAAACCTTTAAACATTCAATTTTCTCAAATGAGTCTTTATCACAAAAATATTATATTTGAAAGTAATAAGGAAACAAGTTATTGCCCTGAGGCTACTCTCTCTTTCTCTATCGCATATGCACACACATACACACACACGCATCGCTCTCTCTCTCTCTGTGTTTTTGTTGAACTGAAAGCATTAAGAGATAGCATCTGCGTAGAGGGATTGCTTATACTGTCAGAGAGATGGTTTAATTAGATGATAATCATAGATGTAATAGATACTAGGACAATAAACAGTTATGGAAAGTTAGAGAGAGTTTAGACAGTCTCACAAATACAAATATCACTCAACAAGCAGAGAGTGATGACCATGCAAATCAGAAAACACCTCAGGCAAGCGGTCAGTCAGAAGCTCGTAGTACATGGATGATAGGTAAACATCTACATCTTTCTCGTTACAGATCATAATCAATCTTATATATAAAGCTTATAATTTTGAATGAAAATTTACCTTACAAGGTCATCATCCGTCGTAGGCGATGAACAAGTCGGTCAAGTTCAATTTAATTCTTTTCTCAAAAAAAAAATTTGAATTTTTAAGAAAATTTCATTTACAGTTTGGGTTATAGAGAGAGACTAACCTCATAGTTCTCCGGAAGTCGTTCAGTTTTCAATCGAAGAAGCTTACATCTTAATTAGTTGTAAGACGTCTGAGGCAGGTGAGCTTATGACTTGAAACTGTTCTTCGTCCCTTCTCTCTCTCTCTCTCTCTCTCTATGTCCTACAAAACTCTTTACTTCCTCATTCTCTCAAATCTCTTCAACTACAGTTTACTTGTAAATGTCTTTTTCTCCTTCTTCTCCAGGGCTTACAAGTCTGCTTAGATGAAAGGAATTGCAATCATGTGCCTGAGGGCAAGTGATGAGTAATGAATCAGTTTCTCGGCAACTTAAAAGAAACTTCCACTCTATTTTTTTAATAATTTATCATTAACCTATACCATATAATCAAGTTTATCAAGTTTTTGATATATGGGAATACAGGTATGTGTCCATTTGAAGATTCTTGTTCAATAAACATGTTCAACTGTCTATATAAGGTAATGTTGAGTTAGTTTGCTAACACTTTCATTTGTTCATTATAATGAGAAGAATAACTTTGATTAGCATAATTAACGATAATGAAAAGTATTAATCTTTGAACTGTTCATCATCTGACTTGTGTGTGTCGACCTCGAAGCTACGCTCCCGAGTTCTTCCATACCACACCTCTCTCAATCCTTCATTCAACCATTTTTGAAATAGAAAAATGTCCTTTTTTTTCTGATTTCACATAGTCTTGTCCTACATTTACATTGGTTGTTGCCATGAGAAACTTGTTTTGTTAGTCAACTTTGTGCCTCCAAATGTCTTTTGCCACAGAAACCCTCATACTTCTAACTCTCTTATTGCCTCTTCAAGTAGTATACTCTATCGTCTTACTCATAGCGGTTTCATACGTTTATGATTGCGAAGTTTATCAAAGAACTTCAATTACTTGCAACAGCTCACCCTTTTCACCTACTTGCCCCCCTTCTCAACGCCACCATATCTCGCACTAAAACTCCTATTGACTGACGTAGCGTTGACGAGAATGAACAACAGGATTCTTGACGACGTCGTCATTTATGCTGATGACCACGGCAGTTCTTCGTCGAATTACTGGTCATCTGGTTATTTGGCATTCCTTTGACATTTTTTGTATTTAAAAGGGCATGTTCTTGTTTGCAGTTGAAAGTTGAAGACGCCTTGTCGAATCAGCACATGTACTCTCGATGAGCTTTTGCATTCTGCTGCTGCTGCTGCTGCTGCTGGGTCTGTCTCATCATTCGTCCCTCTCCTTCTTTTTCTTTCTTTCATTTCTGAACATACGCTTCTGAGTTTTATTTGTAGTCAAGGTCATCTTACTTTGGCATACCTCAGTTTTGAGAATTCTCGAAGTATCTCACCTCCTTTGAAGCTTGAACCCTATACCCACGGACATCGATATTGTTTAACCCAGATTGCTAACCAACAAAACTTTTTGCAATTGGTTGGAAAAAATCGAAAATCAGATGTTCGCTTACCTTTTGAACTTCCTTCTACATCTTTGATTTCTCTCTCTTTCTCTCTCTTGCCCCTTTGTACCTCTCTCAACATAGTCTCTTCACCTCATTCTCTCGCAGTTTGTTTGTTTACATTCTAGAAATTCCCTTTTTTTGACTCAAATTATCTTTTTATAATTACACATTTCCGAATTTTTCCTTTTTTTTGACGTGAAACTCACGTAAAACACGTGAGTCATTTGAAAGTTGTGATGGTGTGTGCGAAGCGGTTGTGCTTTCACCCTTTAATTACCCATTCCTCTCTCCTTTTTTGTTGAGAGAAAACTGCGAAAGCAACGAAGAGAGAGAGAGAGAGATTGAAAAGAGGGAGGGAGAGCGAGTACCCTCGGTTACTTCAGTGAACTTTGAAATCATAAAAGATGATAGGTCATTTGGCTTTTCATACAATTCCTTTTGTATAAATTCTTCTCTCTCCTTATAAGATTGTCAGGTTTTACAGGGTCAGAGGTCAAATGTTCGAAAGAGAGAGAGAGAGAGAGAGAGAGATGGAGAGATAGAGAGAGAGAGAGAAAGATGGAGGGAGAATAAAAAAAAATTTTTTTTCATTCAAAATATCGAAGACCTTGACGTCTTCGGCATTTGCTATTTTGACACGAACTTCCTCGGAAATGATTGACAACGTGTAAGCTCACGTGCCATCAGGTAATTTCAACCAACTGAAATGTTGAAAGTGAATTGCCTTTTCATAGAAAAATATTTTTTAAACAAAAAATAAAAAAATTATGGCAAAAAGAGAGAAGAGGTTGAGAAGAACTGGAAACTGTAAGTTAGAGAAGAAGAAGAAGGAGAGTTAGCAGGCCTGAATACAAAACGGCATTCCCCCCCCCCCCCCTCTCCTTCTCGTCAATGATCGTCATCATCGTTGGTCTTCTCGTCATTCTATGTTTATATTGTTTTATATAAAGTACTTTTTATATTAAAAAGAGTATTTTTATTTTATTTTTAGAAAGTAGTTAAGCGTTCGTCTTATGTACTGTCTATCTCTCTCTCTCTCTCTCTTGTAGACATTGGGAGACTTGCGCTTCTTTCAAAAGCTTTTCACTACTTTCCGCCCCCTGAGGGTCATTGCATGACCTTCATATATGGAAACAATGATATGATACTGATTGTAAAGCATAATTTCTCTGTTGAGAAGCTTAATTACATTCTCTGTCAAATAGCTTTTCATCATTTTTACAATATGGGTTGCATTTAGGTTTGCAAGTCACAAATTCATAAGTGAAGAGCGTAGTATGATTGAAGATGAAGATGAGTCAGATGAAAAATGAAAAAGATATGAAATATGCACCTGCAATCGTTGTTTCAGGGTCAGAAATTCCTTTCTCAAACAACTGTTTCATACCCATCCCCACCCCCCATGTTCGCTATGTGGGGCAGTTAGCCGCAGCCCGCCGCAGGGCATATGCTTTAATTGCAATTTTCAAGAGAGAAATTTGAAATTTTGAAAAGTTATTGATACTATCAAGGACTTTTTTTCTTAATTAGCTAATCAAAGGTCGTATCAAAATGAGAAAAGGCGGTCTGTTTCATTGTTTTGCGCTCTATTCTTGCCCTCTTAACCCCAACCACAACTCCCAACCCCCTCCACCTTACTTCCATCCTCTGAATGCACCACCCTCGATGTAGAAGTGTGGCGGGGCTACAGGGCTACGTTGCGTGGGTTAAGCTCCCGCCCACATCGCCATTCAAATGCCCATTTCTCTTATCATTCTTTCGCACCTCATCTTCTTTGTACTTCATTAATTGTATTCTTACATTCTTATTTCAATTTGTTTACAGAATTATGAAGCTTAAGCTGTTATTGGTAGTTGTCTTATGGACAGCTTCCGATGTCTTGGCCGACTTCAACTGTAGCTTAGCTCCAGATCAAGGTATTGTCAAGATGTTTGATGCTTTCAATCTTCGACTTTAAGATATGGAGCATACATGTATGATGATCCAAGAATGGGACAGGAACGCACGAAAAGCTATTAAGAAGAGACAAGCCTTTGAGAATCAAATAGGTAGAGTTGTTGCTTCGTCGTCTTTGTTCTATTAGCTTGTTTGCAGGAGCACCCGGCGTTCCAAATCAAGGAGGCTTCACCCCAGCAGTTCCACCTCGTTTCGCTCCATCTGCTCAGGCATGTATGAGCATTGGATGCATCTGTCCTTACATGGGGGTAAGTATAGAATATGTGTTCGATATGAAAATAAACAAAAATGAAAGAAAGAGTTTCTACAATTGAATATCGGTCGTTGCTTTCTCTCAGCTCTGACAAGGTCAGATGATGAAGTTGACGTCACCAGAATCAGAAATGGTTTGGTCACCAGACATTCAATACGTGTTGATATCGACAGTTTCTGTTATCAAAACCAACAAAAACTAATTAAGTCATTGGAAATGTTCCATAAATTGGTTAATTAGCCGTCAGAATAGTAGCTGTGACTAAGAGAGAGAGAGAGAGAGAGAGAGAGAGAGAGTGAAGCCATGAACTGACTCATTTCGAACCTTCAACAACCTCAACCTTTTAAATATTTTTACTTTTTAAAAGACAATTATGAAAAATGGAAGTTTTCGAAACAACTTTTCACTGTCGAATGGGGTGTTTCAAACGATTTTCGTTCTTTTTTTTACTTTTTCAATCAGTCAAATGGGTTATAACTAGATTTCAACAGTTGTTTTTACCGTCAAATAGACTTGGCCAGTTCGATAACCGTTATTTGACGAACGAACATCTCCGTCAACCTATCTGTTCGAACCACCTCTCCGGTCAAGGAGACGATTTCCTTCTTTTTTTTTCTGACTTCAAGCAGTTAAAAGGAGGACGGAAACAGAGAGGGAGATCGCAGAAGTGAGAAAAGAAGGACAATTGCAATCCGAGAGAGAACAAGAGAGAGAGAGAGAGAGATGAGTTAAGAGAGAGAGATAGAATAGACTTGAACGGAAGAAAACTGTTAAAGCTAAAGGAAAGTACAAGAGATAACTTTAAAAATCATTTGATCAATGATAAGTGATATGTGCAAATCGAACTCTATATGTTACAGGGACGCATGGGTGGCGGAGGATGTGTTCTTCCTAATGGTCAGATTTACCGTATGGCTCTAAGAAAAGAATACCGGTACTGTTAAGATGATGATGTGAAATTCGAATTAATTATAATTCAGTATGATGACGGACAACGAGCGTAATCGTTGGAACAGTGCCGTCGTACAGTTGAAGAGAAGTGGAGAGTATGATAGAATCAGTGTTATGCATCGTCAAGTTGGATCATCTTCTGGAGCTCACTCAGGACCAGGATTCCTTCCATGGCATAGAGAGTACATGAAAAGGTACATCAGGATATCAGCTAGCTGATACTCATCCTCACTCTCTTTCAGAATTGAAATCGCTGTTCGCATGATCGACCCCGGAATTGCTATGCCATATTGGGATTCAGTCTTGGATAGTTACCTCCCAGATCCTCGTGACTCTATCATGTTCACTGCTTCATTCATGGGAGAAATTGATGGTGCTGGTCAAGTATCACGTGGAGCTTTTGCTGGATTCCGTACCCTCGAAGGTCGACCAAACATTATCCGTCGTCCAGCTACGGAAGGGCGTCTCTTCAGTGAGACTAACATCAATAACCTATTGAGTCAAACTGAAATTCAAAATGTTCTTGCTTACACTGCCCCTCAGAACGGTAAGATCGGCAAGACGCAACAAATCTAATTCTCTCATATCTCAGGTTGTCCATTCAGACCAAACTTCGGTGCCCTCGAGTATTCTCATTCATCCATCCATTTGTGGATCGGAGGAGACATGAAGCCACCTAGCACTTCTGCCAACGATCCAATTTTCTTCCTCCACCATTGCTTCGTTGACTTTGTTTGGGAAATGTGGCGTCAAGCTCGTCAGAATCGTATTGCTCGTGAAACAGCTTACCCACCTGACATTGGAACTTGTGCCAACTCCCAACATTTCAGTTATTCTCAAATGAGACCCTGGGACAAGCAGAACATTGAAGGTTTGAATATGCAGCTTGTATCAGCTTAAACACTTATCATTAGGATTATCCAATGCCTACACCGATAATCTCTATCGATATTCTCCTCGTCCAACATGTTCTCATCAGAATCCAAACTGTGGTTCTCCATACCTTTGGTGCGATACTCGTGGAGCTGCTCATTGTGTCGCCAAAGTCAGACAGAATGGGCTTTGTCGTGGATTCGAAGGCTTCGATGCCTGTTGGCAAGGAAGTTGCGTCAACGGATGGTGTCGTCCAGGACCTGCTACAGCTTCAACAGCTAACAACTTTGTTCAACAAGTAATATAACATATTCAACAGCATAACTATCATATTCTCACAAGGTGACACAAGCTCCAGCTGCTCAACATCCAACTGTCCGACCAACCGTTGCTCCAACTCGTAATCAACCACGACCCTCAGCTGCTCCAACAACACCGCGACCGGTAAACATTCTATTTTCTTAGAATACTGATAGAAACAAACAAACGAAAACAATTAATAATTACAATTGCAGACATTCAACTCTGCTGTCTCCTCTAACAACTGCTACAACGACGATCCATGTTGTGATGCTTGGGCTAGACAAGGTAACGTCTAAGAAATGAACAAGCAACTGAACTAGCAATGTTATAGGTGAATGTCAATCAAATGCAACTTATATGAATCGCTATTGTCGTCGTAGTTGTCGATTCTGTACAAATCCATCTGATAATCGTACAGGTATACCATCAGTTGATTGACCATCATATGCTATCTATTAATAGGATGTCATGATCGTCATGTCTCATGTACTTTCTGGCGAGCACAGAACTTCTGTAGCCGAAGAAGACAATGGATGTCTGAAAACTGTCAAGCATCATGTGGATGGTGTAACATGAGCCAACAACAGCTATGTGCTTCAGTTGCACGTATGAGTCGAATGTAAAATATATATTATTGCTCTACATAAGCCTGGTACTAACTAGTCTTTCATTGGAACAAAAATAGAATTCCCTAGGTTTTTCACTTGATATGTACTTTCGTTTGTCTCTCTCTCTCTCTCTATCTCTCTATCTATCTATATATATATCTATCTATTTCTCTTGTAAAACAACTTCTTACTCGACCCAGTGATCTTATGTGTGATGCTGCTCATTCGTCAGCTTTGACATGATCTTCTACATATCAAAGTTTAATAATCTTCTGTCGATCAATGTTCACACAGTTTGAGCTTAGTTCCTTGAATGTACATAAATGTCAATTTATATGATGATTGAACAATTCCTTCGTCTAGGATAATCATCTCCAAAAAAAAACTTCTCAAAGACGGGCCAACACTTGCCTTCTTCATTAGGATTCTCCTTCCCTTCCCCCTTCCCTCTCTTATATATCATATAGATTTATATATTATGTGTATTATATGTGTATTGTTATAAATAACAAATAAAACATTTCAATATATATGATTTGGTTCCACTGTTTGTGATATGTCACAAGTCAAAGAGAGTTGTGAGTGTGTGGGTGGTCTACTTAAGCATTGCATGTTCCAAGTGGTTCTGTGTTCACTTCTTCACCGAAACATCATGTTGTTATATGGAAATGGCTGTAGTCTAGTGACCTCAATGACCTGTTGTTCGAAACACTCTTGGAATCATTCTCTTCATCATAACAATAACATTCAAATCTTAAAAGTTTTATTAAGTTTTGTTCAAAAAAGAAGTTGACGGGTTTCTTGGAACAATGTAGAGACGGAACGATCACGATTAACAATAAAACAATCATCTATGCAGTAAGCCGAATCCAATCTATCTTTCATCTAAGGTTTATGGAAGAGAGAGAGAGAGAGAGGCAAAGAGAGATAGAGAGAGATATGAAGTAGCTTCATGAACTTTGCTTGTATCTCTTCAGAATAGTTTAAAAGCCTATCATGCTATATGGTAGGGAAAAAGGAACAGCGTCAAGAGAATGTAAAGCAGTTACTCAAGTTGATGATTCAAATGGATGAGAAGACAGTAAGAAGAACGTCAAGACAGAGAGAGAATGAGAGAGAGAGAGAGAGAGAGAGAGAGAGAAAGAGGGTAAAAGAATGAATTGTTGCAAAGGCAGGTACAGGAGCATTTCGTGAAAACAGAAATCATATTACCAATCGGATAACAATGGCTTTGTAAAGAGGGAAGAGAGAGGGGGGTTACAGTTCTTGTTATACATTCGTTGCAGGTTGATTCGGGGAAGATAGTGTATGAGAGAGGGAGGGAACGAGTGTGATAGAGAAAGAAGAGTTGAAAGGGTGAATTTGACGGCCAATTTACTCCTAAGAAGATGAAGCAGAAGATGAAGACAACGAAAAGAGAATTAGTTTGTTGACAATTGATAGATGATTGATAAACCCGTAGCTCATAATTGGTTGTACCGCCTTCACACAATAAGCTTTACGTGTAATGACCATGAGCGTTTTATAAAAAATAAAAAAAAAAACAAAAAAAACAAACAAAAAATGAATGAATTGCTGACTGAGACACACCCTATTCAGGTAAGGCATGCTATCTACATAGAACTGATAAAGCAGAAGCAGAAATGAAACGTGGAATCACATGTACGACGAAGACTAATCTGACTAGAAATCAACAAATCTTAGATAGACTTTGTATGAAATATGAGAAAAAGAAAAAAAGGTTAACCCGTTTACAAGGGATTTGTCAATATCTGAGAGAGAAATAGACATAAGAAGAGCGAGATAAAGGAGGCAAACAGAGGGAGAAGAAGAGAAGCATAAGAAGAGGGAGAAGTAGCACATTAGTACAAGGATCATAAGAAAATGTATACAGGAAGAGAGAGAGAGGAGGGGGCAGAGGGATAGGGAGAGAGAGAAGGGGGAGTACTGTTTTGAAGAAGAGCAATAGAGCAAGATTGATAGAAAGACTCCTCTCAGAATCTTTCTGTCATCGTTATATTTCCTCAGAAGTCGTTGATGATGTGTCCATTTTTAGGGATAATCCTAAATAGATGTCATTAACTATATATAATAAATAACAGAATATGATAAGAAATGATTATGTTGTGTGCCCGCCCATATATCCTTAACTATACCCCCGTTGGATGAGAGGTATCATTCACACACACGCGCACACACGCACTAGTGTCATTGTGAGAAGTACAAAACAGAAAACAAAGAAATGAGTGCAACGATATGGCTTCATCGTCACAAACGAACATCATCATCAAGAGACAGTTGATATGTGTTGTCATTACCTGTCACCATCACAATCGCATTTAAGTGGAGTCAGCTCACTGGGTGCATTGTTATTCACACTTTCGTCAATCTGAACAAAAAGCAAAAAAATAAAACAAAATAAACTAAGTGAAGACTGAACAGAAAGCATAAGTCATTAGTGAAAATCAGAAAGAAGCAGTACATAGCGCAGAAGCTTCCAATCCGTTCCGCGTCATTGAGCTTTTCACATGTCATCAAAGCTTCTTCATATTGATAACATGGATAAGCATATGTATCATTTGAATGAATAAACATGACATTATCAAATGAAACAAAGAGAACGAAAATAGAAATAGTTGTTGACACGTCAAATACGTTCTTTAACAGATTTCATGCAAATTAGGACAAAAAATGAATCTCATAGATAGAGAGTGCATTCGTTCAGACGCACGCACGCACACACCGCACGCACGCACAGAAAATACAGAAAGCAGCTTCTTCTCCGCTTCATATTTTTCACCTTCCCTGATGCTTCTTCTCCAAAGTAAAATGAACAAACCGTTACGGAAGACATGAGCTTTGTTGTTGAGTCATCTGATCCTTTCTTCACGTGGTTCACATATGATGGACTTAACGTGTTTCCATTCTTGTTATCAAGAGCTAGCGTAACCTGGACACAAAGACAAACAGCAGTTAGAGAGTTATAACATCTTTTTTCTATATTTCAATTCTATTTAAGTATATGATGAGATCCTTCTTCTTCATATCCTGTTCATCATCATAATCATATGTAATGGCTCTCAAACACGATTCGCCCATTCATTTACAATAACGTTATGAGACGTACATGCTTTTCAACTTTGTAAGCACACAAGCCGAAGCTTATCAAAAATCAGAAATCTATTAAATAGACACACAACATCATCTTTTAAGCTTTCAACTGTTTCAGCACAAAGCTTTATCTATGTTAAACTAGCTTCCAACAACTGCTGTTGGTACTAAAGGGCTCAATCAAACAATCTACTAGTTTACTGTCCCAATGCGTTTATAACTCCATAATCAACTTCTCTCTCAAATCAAAACTGTTTTGGTTTTAGTATGATGATTACAAAAACGTTTTCTCTTTACAACTCGCCTCAACCCCAATATGTTGTCTGAGATGCAACTGAGCATCTCAGCTTCTTCTATCAATACGATATAAGGGCTGCTCATGCTTTTATATCTAAGTTATCAGATGTCTCTTCTCTTATTTTGGGAAATTTCGTAAAAAATATTCCCAAAAAGGCCGACTAAATCCTTCATTTTTCTCTGATTGTGTGTCTATTCGAATAGAAAACAGAATAGATATAGAAAAAGAGGAAAGATAGAGAAAGAGAGAGAGAGAGAGAGATAGAGATAGAGAGATAGGAAATGTTACAAGAGACTCATTGAGAGAGAGTAGATAGTCTAAGAGAGAAAGCTTTCTAACCTGTCCATTTCTGGCTTGATAATGGCTCGCAATACTACGAGATCCTCGACGTAAATCAGTTTGACTCGTATGTTGTAGACGATATCGATGCCAAACACTCTTTATCACATTAATTACCTAAAAGAGGATAAGAAAGGTAATGAGGGTTGATGGACAAGCAAGCGAAGAACCTCTTTGTTAGTGAAACAATAAATAATTGTAATCATAAGTCCTTGGTACATGTATGTGAATGATGCACAGTATGTCCAAACAGCGAACACCTTAAAGACTTTGCATTAGAGCAGAGTACTGTAGCTTAAATGATTACCATAATATTATACCGTGTAGGAGCAAATGGTATAGTTTGCATAATATTAGGAATTCCTAATAAGGGAATTAACATAAGAGCAGCTTTTGTTGCTTTTCTGAAAGTCATAACGTAGTGTCAGCTTATGTATCCTCTTATCACTCACTTCATTCGATCCATTTCACTCGTATTGTGTGATTCACGTACTTTTGACCATAAAACTCTGATTACATTACAAATAAAGAAGAAATTAACCTGTTCAATGAGAGAAAAGTTAGTTTTGTACGAAAATATGTGAAAGAGGAACTTACAACAAGCTCAGCCATCCGCGGCCCATCTAGTATCCAGAATTCTGGCTCGAGATAGTACGATCCTAGACATCTTTCAACTTTAAAACCTTTCTTGAATAAGACAACAAACAGCCAGAATAATGCATGAATGAGTGGTATTCCTTTAATAGAGTTAAACATTAACATTGAATGATGCTCTAATGTCATACCGTAACCAGCCATTGCATAAGGTTTAATGCTTGGCTCAGCTTTGAAGACAGTTAAGACTAATTGATTGTGAAGGACGAATCCTTCCAAAAACATCCAAGCAAAAGCAACTGTTTTGAAATATTCCAGCAAAAAGTACATAAATTCGCATACGAATGGCTGAAAGAAAAGAGATTAAGAGATCAAAGAGAGAGAGAGAGAGAGAGAGAGAGAGAGAGACAGTAACCTACCATAGTATTAATTGTATTTCCATCTGAAGGACTTTGATGAGGACCGTAATTTCCAGTGAATATAAGATCAATGTACAGTACAAGGCGAATTATAACAACCATCAGTATTGCTATCATTAAGTGTAAATGAAGAAGATTTCGAAAAACTCGTAATCGCCTGTAAAGGATGTGATGAGAAGCATCTTCCATTTGAGCCACTTTCACACAAATGTTGCACAAGCTTCTGCTACTCTCTCATATCCTCACTTTGCAGATACACCACTCTCTCTCTCTCTCTCTCTCTCTCTCTCTCTCTCTCTCCCCCCCTCTCTCTCTCTCTCTCTTTCTCGCTTTCTTCAAAGCCTTCTATAGACTGATTGCTATTCTTACCTGAAATAGGTGAAGATAAATATTGATACAATCAGACAGACTAAGGATAAGCCTAAGCCGACGAATTCAAGTTTTCGAGCATTTCGTGCAACTTCCTGTGCTATCTGAAATCACATAATTATTCTCCTACCCGATTATGCTGTATAATTGAATATCTATACATGAATAATTAACGAACACGGACAACATACAACAACTAAAGAGACAGATAGCATCTCAGATTATGATATCATAATCGTTGATTTCTAAATGAAGCATGCAAGCATTTGGAAGCTTCGAGCACAAGCCAGAAAAAAAAGCTTCAAAAGATAGAGATAGACGTTTGCGTGTGATAGAGCATTTGGATGTCTACTACTATTACTTACTACTATAAGTGTATACAGATAACGTATAGATAACTAAGGGTAGTATGAGATACAAAGATAGTGTGTGTGAGAGAGAGAGAAAGAGAGGTTAGGTGTTGGGTGATATAGAAAGAGAGAGAGAGAGATAGAGAGAGAGAGAGAGAAATAACAACAAAAAGTTCTTGAAAGAGGTGAAAGCTTGGAAAGATGAAACAGTGTTGAAAGCCGACATTCATGTGAGATTGCATGATAGAAAGTTTGAGCTACTTGTGTTGGACGTACGAACTACAGTAAAGTATGAAATAAAAATAAAAAAAATAAATAAAAGTGACCGCTAATGATTTGTTGTTGAGCTTGTTCATGATGTAGATGACTTCTTCTGTATAACACATGGTATAGTTAGTCCATCCATTATCAGGTCCGATGTCTGTTTCATTGCGTCCCATCCAATATCCACTTGAATGACAGTGCTTGGTGATATTCTCTGAACACAACAACAACAAGCTTCTTAAATGTTATAATTCTGTTGTAAGGGATAGTAGGGAAGTGGGTTGTGTTTATAGGCTTCATTTGCATATATGTAAGTATTGATTGTGAAGTAACTATGGTGAGACTGTAAAAGGGGAGTGGCATGATAGAGAAGAGATTGAAAGAATGATTGGAGGTGGAGAGTTGTATCAACGTACGTGAAGTTAAGATTATTATTTTAAGATCTTCAAATAATTGACTAACTATATGGTTATCAGAGAACCGATATGTCATTATGGTTAAGCTGCTGTTTCACATTGTTTGCCATGCCAAGCTTGTATCAACCGTATTAGCTTTCAACACACAAATGTGATGATTGTCAAGACGATTGTCGAGCTATGAAAATGATATAGATGAAGGAAAAGCAATGAATTCACATGATGCTCATGCTTCATGTGAATGAGGTGGATATGTGAGAGATCTGCTCGTGAACTTACGTAAGTGAACAAGACGTTTGTGTGTGTGTCAGTGTGTGGGTATATGTGAATGTGAATGTGTCTTTTTGTGAATCAAAGTGATAGTGTTCAAAACAAGACTTTGTGAAATGTGACGTCGGCTTTGTTTGGTGCATATTGCACAGGTGGCTTATATCAGAAGTTTTGAAGGTTATCAAGTGCACAAGGAAATCCTCATGAGTTTCGAGCATTAGTCAATCAGACAAGAAAGCTTTAGAAAACTTAGAAGTTAGAAGCGTCAAACACAAGTACGTCACAAGAATTAAAATTTAAAAAAAAAACAAAACAAAAACACGTCAACATTCACGTGAAAAGGTCACGTGCTCATATTGCGTACTTTCACATCCTCATAGTCGATGCGGAAACAAGGCGTGAAGTTCGTCCATCCCCATGCATTTTCGTATTTTCCCGGTTCTCGTCCGGCCCATCTTCCGCTATCATCACAGTGTTTCTCGATGTATTCTGAAGCACATGTGACGTCCACACACCAGGAAGGTAGTTGTAAGCTTGTTCATTTAAGGTAAGAAATTAGGACAAGAGACGAGAAGAGTGTAGAAAAGTAAACTTTGAATGAATGTTTTCATGAAGACGTCAAAAACGAGATTACGGTAAGAAGATGTGTTTCTTTCAAATATGGCAATCAAATCGTTTCATATTTTTGTTAATCAAATGCATAATCTGAATCATATACGTGTATATACAAAGTAAACGGCAACCATTCCACATGCCTGCGGTCTATAGTAAGTGATAAGCAAAGGGTGAGACGCGTTTACGTGAATCTTTCACGTAATACACATAGAAGCGGGAAATTTGAATTTCTTTTTTTAACAATTCTTCTGATTGTTATACAGAAATGAGGAAACAAGCTGTCTGATAAACACATCAGACTCCTTTTTCTCTTCTTCCTGTATAACATGAAGAGAAATAAAAAAAACCCTCAAAACATTCCCTAAACACGAACAAACAAAAGTTACTTTTAGATCTTGGAGGTTGACGTTGTCAAGCTCTTCCTCGTTACCTCTTCTCCTCTCTCTCTTGGTATCCTTGACTCGTAAAAGTCTGAGAATGGAAGAGAGAGAGAGAGAGAGTGAATGAGAAAGAGAAAATGAAGGAAGAGCATGAAGATGCGTATGGCTTAACTTCAATTACTTCTCTTATCGAGTTCAAATCACATAAGCAGCATAGGGAGTAACTAACTATACGTTCAGCTTAGGATACTCGGTAGTCAATTATATTTTGAAGAAGAAGGAAGTAATGTACAAGGAAGTAATGAGCGCAGAATTCGAAATACCTGAATAGTTTGGCAGAGGAGATGTAGGGAGGAAGTGGGGGGAAACAAAAGGCGCGAGGGTTGAATATAGATAGATGGGTAGAGGGGGGGGAGAGGTAGAAGGAGTGAGAGATAGGCAAAAGCTCAAATGAGACTTCCATTGTCCAAGGTTTGGGAGGTTTAATTTGATCGAAAAATGTGTTTTATAACAAAAAAAAAGGGAATAATCGAATTGTATCGTTAATTTGGAATGGAGAGGAAGGAAAGTCGGGAAAACTTACTGGTCGGATCCAAACCCTTTAATGGAGGACAAGGTAATGTAACACTTGTACCAGCTGGAGCTGGCGGCCAACAGAGTACCGTATCATATGTAGCATTACAGTATAATGTGCTATCATCTAAACAAATGGTCCAACCACGAACTATGGAAATCAATCTTACTTAATTGTGGAAAATATGGAATGTTGGCTTTATTAAGCATCTCTTCGCACACCTGAAAATAGATTTTGATCATTTGAATGAGATGAGTCTCCTCTAGGAGCTGGGGGTAGTGTATGTATGTTGATGGTTCATCGTGTCTCTGATCAAACCTCAAATGTTTTGGCGACATTGTAATGCGGTAATGAGTAATTCCAAGGAGCTTCCAATGAGTTATCAGGCATTTTAGGAGAAGAAGAAGAAGAAGAAGAAGCTGAGATATGAAGGATTAAAGCATTCTCAAGATATATGTAGATGGATGAAGAGAGAGAGAGAGAGAGAGAACATAAGAAGAGATGAAGAAAGAATGAGAGACTAAGTAAGTGAGAGATGTTTTTTTGGTTTAAAAAAGGAATTTCCACCAATGAAATAGAAAAAAAATGGAAAATTTAAGATAAAACTTGAAAACAACTTGTTAAGTTCGACCAACTAAAGTGATTTCCAAAGCTTATTGACGATAATATAAACAGAAGAAAACGATATAATTTATATGCATCTAGTTAGATATACGGTCTTGAGGCTGATGGTTATGAATAAGCAAGCATGTGTGTGTGTGCTGAATGATGATGATAGTGAGCATGTTGATGAAAGCTTCTATGAAGCTCATCAAGACATATCAAGTTAAGCATGTTGAAGGTGCAAACGAGATCGAATACGAAAGAACTCAATGATAAGGAAGCCAAATAGATGAGTAAAGGAATGGAAGGTTAAATTAAATTTTCGAACAAATGTCTTGTATGCAGAGAAGAAGAAGAGAAGAGACAAGCTTCATGGTTGTCCTTTTAGCATGTCCTCCTAGCCCTCTGACATCCTCTCTCATCTTTTCCTCCATTCCCTTCCTATCCTCCCATCCTTAAATCAACTTTCGGTCGAGAAAATTATTAGAAAACATGTCAAAAACTTCTCAATTTCATCAGCAAATAGCCTGAGGGCAGTGTGAAATAAGAAAATCGTACACGAAGAGCTATGTATGTGCATGTGTTATAATATGAATTATGATGAATAACAATAACAATTGGAGAGTTAATCTGAGGATCATACAGCACATTTCGCACATCTTCTTCATTCGCGGAATGAAAAAGATAGAGAGAGAGAGAGAGAGAGAGAGAGAGAGAGAGAGAGAGAGAGAGAGAGGGAGATAGGGAAGGGATGTTGCAGGACAACAAAAAAAAAACAAAAAAAAAGCTGCCGGAGGGCATAATTTCTTTAAATTACATATTATCATTGGAATGGCACAAAAACAGTAAATATTTCAAAGCTTAATTCGTTATACAAATGATAGCCATATTGGAATATGCAAATTAGAGATTTGATTCAAAAATCAATTTGTAGAACAGCCCTCAGGCTATGTGCTATGATATAAGTAAAGGATATGGATTGAAATGCAACCGATCTTCAGATGTGATGATGGATGAGTGAAATGAGCTGCTCAACGTGAATGTTACGTCAAAAAACATAATATGCAAATGAATCTCATATAACTGAACTTGAAATTTCTAAGAATTGAACATGGAATATCAGAATTTAAAATTATCATTTAAATGATTAAAGATATTCAAAGAGCCTCAATGAACAGAAGCTATGCATATATATAGATAGATAGATAGAGAGAGACAGATAGAGAGAGAGAGAAAATATATTGCCTGAGGCATAAGAGCTGTTGGTAGCCTCGATGAAGAGAAATGATGATGAGTTTGTGGTCTGCAGGGAATTTTGATGTAAAAGGGTAAAAAGCTTGAAATTCATAAATGAGTGAGTACATTCACTATAGTTTATACGTATAGTTAGTCATAATTCCATTTCATTAGAAGACATTTCCAAGAAGGAGAACAAGATATAGAGAGAGAAAGAGAGAGAGAGAGAGAGTAACAGTAAGAGAATGATAAGTGAACGAGAGTGCCAGAGAATGAAAAATGATCAGGATGATTGGAGGAAAAGGAAAAATTGAGCAAATTAATTGAAAAATCAGGTCTCAACGCGACAATTCAATTTAATTTTTGAGATTTTGATAGTTGGAGTCTAAAAAGGTATTGAGAGAGAGAAGTACAGGGAGAGTGAGAGGGAGAGCGAGTTGTGGCGGCGTCAAATGAAGACCATGAACACAATGTATTTCATTTGCATATGAATGATAATGAGCGGTGCCAAGTCAAAAAACCGATCATTTGAGTGAGCAATAGAGAGAATGGCAATGATGGAGGGAAGAATGGAAGGAATGGAAGTTAACGATAAATAGTGTTGGGAAAAGCTTATGAAGAGATGTTTCAGCTTGAGCTTATAAACAAGAATTGAAGAAAATGAAGCTGAGTTTTCATGGATAGAGAGAGAATGCAACAACGACGGTCTTTTTGGCAAAAAAAAAAAAAAAAAGTTTTCCCTCTCTTTCCCTTACTTCCGCCACTACACGGAGAACTGAAATAGATGAAAGGGAGAGAAAGATGAAGGAGAAGGGAGAACTTCTTTTGGAAGAGAAAAACGATGAGAGATGTAATAGATGAAGATGACAGAGAGTTAACTATGTGAAGATGCTTAACTATATGTTTGTCCTTTGATTAAATATATTCAAATATAAATTTAACAGCTTAGGAATATCAATGTTGAAGATGCTTCAAACTGAAAATGGTTGTGCAACATGAGTTCGTGACTATATATGGAGAAGATATGTAAAAGATATGCGTGATGACTTTTTAAAGATACAGAAGAGAGAGGGAATGAGAGAAAGCTCAAAGATAGAGAGAAGCGAAGAAAGATTAGGATTGTTTGGTATAGAAGCTTGAAGCTCTGAGACATACAGAGATTGAGGAAGAGAGAGAGAGAGAGGAACTGCCAAAGGGGAAGAAGGAAAAAGAGACAAAACTTAAAATACTTAATGAGCATGTCATGAGTACTATAGAACACTCTTGTAAGCATTTTTAATAGATTTTCATTGGCAATAACACACACACAAGATTTCCCTCTCTATATCGTCCTCTCTCTCTCTCTCTCTCTATCTCTCTCTCTCTCTCTCTCTCTTGGTTAAAGAAATGAAAAAGACATTTGTTAGCACCAAGAATAGAAAGAAAAAAAGCTTTACAATCATCATCACGTGGAGATGAAACCTTTTTTTAGATTGAGAATCACTTAAGTACCGTAATTCAGATGATAAAGAGGAAATTCATCTTTGAAGAAGAGCAGACAGATATGGAAGTCAAGGCTATGTTATAGAGGGGAGGGAAGGAAGAGGGAGAGAGAGAGAGAGAGACACAAAGTTATGGAAGATAAAGAGAGATATGATGCTTGCTTTTTATAAAAAGCTGTGAAAAGGATGCGACAGAAAAATGGATTGAGCAAATGAAGAGAGAGAAGTAGTTGTCACTGTCAATGACTAGAGAAGCTTACAGCTTTAAAGAGTTTCATCCATTTTTGTGAACTGTGAGCTTTAAAAGTTCATCAAATATTTTATCATTAGTGAATAATTTTGTTAGAAGAGCTTTGTCCTCATCTTCCTCTCTCTTTATCTTATTCACGTTCATCAACTCTCTTTCTTAGTCATGGCCGATCTTCCTCTCTCTCTTTCACTCTCTCCCTCTCTATCTCACTTGCTACTTCGTCTGAAGCTCATATTGAATCTTCTCAGTTATTGCCTTTGTGTGATATGGATTGAAATCGTTTTTGAAATTATTTTCTTCTCAACTTCTAAACTCTTGACTCTTCACCCCTTTACTCTCTCTCTCTCTCTTTCTTTCTCTCTCTCTCTCTCTGTGTCCATCTGTTCATTCGCGCTTTCACCATCTCTCTCTCTTGCCATTCTCTGCTTTTTTTGTATTTTACTCTCTTTTTACTTCATTAGCAGTCAGTTGTTGAGAGAAAGATGTCGTCGACAAAAAGAATATCAGAAAGAAGAAGATGAGAAGCACAAAAAGCATCAGCCGAAGGCCTTCGGACTTCAATAGAGAGAAAGAGAATTCATTTTTTTCTTTAAATAAAATGTCAATTTACTGAAGATTCAACGAATTTTTGTTGGAAAGTTTGAAAAGGAAGATGTGTGAGACACGTGATTGTAGAAGAAATAAGATTGAGAGAGAGAGAGAGAGAGAAAGAAAACGAAGAAGGCAACGAGAAGAGAGAACGAGAGAAATCTGGGATGAGATGTACAGAACGAGGGAAAATATGCTCAAACTCCAAATAAGCAGAAGAAGAGAGAGAGAAGCTTTGAGAGAGTTTGCAAATGAGGGGAAAAATGCTAGCTTAGAGAAGAGGGGATTATGATTGTCTAAGAGAGAGAGAGATCATATCTTCCAAATTGAAATATTCAAAGAGCAATATCCGTTTGAGCAGATTACTTTTGGATTTTCAATTATCATAATAACTCTTCCATATTTACAAAATTCAAAGAGAAAAAATAGAAATTGTGTTGAAACTCTCGTAAAGAAATCTGACGAAGAGGAGATAATTGATCTCAAATAACGGGTTCATTTGATCTCATAATTCATCTCAAACTTGATCCTTATTAGTATTGTTAGAGATAATGAATGAATGAGAGAGTACTAGAGATGTATAAACTAATAATTATGATTCCTGGAATAGAGCATAAAGATGATATAAACAGAGAGAAAAAGAGAAAGAGAGAGAGAGAATGTGAAAATGAGTTTGAGAGGGTGAGAAGTGAGAGGTAAACGAATGTTCAAATGTCTCTTTGGCTCAGCTGGCCTAAGTAATTGCCCCCAGGCCATAACGGTTAGTGCATTTTGAGCCAAGTGAAATGCCAGTATTTGGGATGTGTTAGGTCGTCGTCGTGTGAAAGCCAAAAATGGAATGCAAGTGAGCTTCCGACCGTTCGAGCTTTTTACGAACAACGTCAGTCTTAGAATGAATTGGTTAATTAACAAGCAAGAGAGAGAGATATTAATATTTCTAAAAGTATCCATTTGAAGACGAAATTGAGATTAAAAGAGAATAGAGGGACAGAGCACAAGAGGTCCTAAGACGACAAAAAAATGAAATGAGATGATGGCAACTTCCAAAAATATGTACAAAAAGAGACAGAAAGAGGTAGCAAAAGAGAGAGAGAGAGGGAGAGAGAGAGAGAGATGTAGAGAGAGAATATGGAAATGAATGATATTTGGAAGGAAAATTCGGGAGAAGCCCGTTTATAAAAAATGACGCACACAGGGAAATCAAAGGAATGTTCTGAGAAAAATATGGGAAGATAGAGAGAGAGAGAGAGAGAGAGAGAGAGAGAGAGAGAGACTGACAAACACGGAGTTTGAAAGAGGGATAGAGAGAGAGAGAGAAGAAGATGAGCAATTGAATTCGTGTGTGGCGTCCGAAGAATCTAATCCGTAAGTTCTTCTGAATCTTGCATGTTCAACAACACAGTCGCTGTTGTAGGATGTGATTGATTGAGATGTGAAGTGTGAAGAAGGTAACGAAGAGAGAGAGAGAAAGAGAGAGAGGGAAAGAAGAAGAAAGCTCATAATCTTCGTCAGAAAATCAGCTTGTTTATCCACAACTATAAGAGAAAAAATTGTGACTGAAAAAGCTGGAAGAGCCGATTGCATGAATCGGTCGGAAATAAAAGGAGATTTGTGAAAGAAAGAGAGAAGGAGAGACATAACCTACTAAACATGCCTGGGGGCATTCCGTTTTATGTCTAGGGCTGTGTCAAGTGAAACAGCTTGAAACGTTTGGTTAGGATGGGCAGATGACAGATTGATATTTTCTATTTTGTCATTATGCCTCAGGCACAATTCATATTTTTTCGTTCTCGCTTGCTTATTCTATCTATGATCTGTGAAGCAGCAAGAGATCCAAGGAAGGAGGTAGTAGAAGATGACAAAGAATGAACGAAGAAGTAAACTAGGTAGGCGAGAGAACGAATAAGAGACTGGGTTCAATGAAGAGGTGAAGCAATAAAGAGGGAGGGAAAGAGCAATATGAGAGAGAGAGAGAGAGAGAGAGGAGATGACAATGAGATGGAAACACTATGAGGATGATCTTATTTGCTCTTGATCTCATCATAACTTTCATTCAAAGCCTTTCATCAAAAACATTTTGCGACATTTCCAATATTGGAAAAGGTTAAAGAAGTTCTCAAACTCTCTCATTTGTCGTTCAAAAACGAGATTTTTGATTTTAAAAGTTTCCTTTGGTAAGAAGAGATATTCAAATGGACATGTCATAAGTCAAGTTTGAGTTGATGTTGTGCGAGCTGCCAAAAAGGGAATAATAGAAAAGAGGAAGAGAAATAGAAACAAGAGCGATTGAAAGAGAGAGAGAGAGAGAGAGAGAGAGAGAGAGAGAGATGAGTTGTATAGGAAGAAATGATGTCATTCGAATCAGTCACACGTGAAAATGCACGTGAAATGATTTGGAACTCATTATTTCCGCCTTATAAGAAACTGAAAAGTTTGCTGAAGGATTTGAGCTGTTCAAAGACCTCTTTATTCGCAACTGAAAGTATCAAAGAGGATAGACCTTCACAGAGACATAGAGAGAGAGAGATAGAGAGATAGAGAGTAGAAAGGGAGATATCAGAAAAAATGCGTCAAATGAGTGAGAAGATGAAGCTGAACGATGAAATAAAATGTTTCGTTTGCCTAAAATGAAGAAGACGTGAAAGGCAGATTGAAGAACGACAACTTCAGATGATATACGATGGGTGGGTGGAAGAAAAGCGAAAAAGAAAATTAGAAGGACAAGTCTAAGACAATTGGAGTCATTGACATATCTGTTTATAAATAACTTTGAAAAATGATTTCGGAGAAAGTCTAGCTCATGAGAGAGCTAGAGAGAGAGAGGGGGGGAGGGAGAGAGAAACAAAATTATAAAATTATATAGTTAACTATGAATATTGATTAGAGCTTCTTACCATCGTTTGTGGTCAGATGAAAGCTTAGTATAAGCTTTGTGCCAACTTAAATGCTTTTGATTAACTTTCACTCGTATAATATGGTGGGGCGAGAGGGTGCGGAGTGTGTTGGCGTATGCAAATGAGATAAGCAGCATTAATTACGTGAAAGACACGTGAGATACGTGTAATGGTTTAACAATGTTATTTTGAGTGCTGGAGAATGAGCCAAACGGTTGTTATTTCATTAGCTTGCGACTAAGCTCCCAACTCAAAAAACTTCGATGTGAAAGCATTGTGTGTGAGTGTGAACGTTGTCACCTGAACATAATTCAGAAAACGGAAGTTGTGTTAAGTACAAGGTCGACAAGTGATAATGAACATGATGATGGTGGATGGAAATGATTGGAAATATCCTCAGGCAATGTTGGTAGAGGTCTTCTAAGCTGCTTAACGAAAAGCTTTTGAATAGTTTAAAGAAGGCTCAGGCAACAAGGGAGAAGTTCAAAAAATTAAAAACGAAATCAGATTGAAAGCTGACGAAATGTGATTAAGCTGAACGTTGGATGTGATTAGAATGAAGGAAATAATATGTTTCAATTAATTTTTTGTACACGAAGCAATAGATAGTGTGTGGATGTGAGAGAGAATGAGAGAGAGACAGACATGCTGCTGAGAGAGATGATGAGGGTGGAAGAAGAGAGGGAGGGTGAGATAGCAAATGAGCAATTAAGACGATGAAAGTGAAATGTAAGTTTCTTCTTCTTCTTCTCTTTTTTTTTGTCGTTCCATTGAAATTCAGATGACAAGTTGGATGACAAGACGTCTCTGATGTGAGAGAACTCGAATAACATACGAAATAACTTAAGAAAAACTAAGAAGAAGAAAAGTTATTTTAACCAATGGATTGAAAAATAAAAAATGAACAAAATATTTTGATGAACAGTTTTATACGGCAAAAGGAGATAAAGCCTTCTTCAGCTTCATCTTCAAAACCCGTCGCTTGTCTTCAGTCTTGGTCAGAGCATTTCTTGAAGCATAAAGCCATGAGGAGCAAAAAAAAAGAGGATTTCTTATCGAGACTTCAGAGATTGAACAATGAAAAACAATGAAAAGAGGGAAAAACGAGGAGAGAGAGAGAGAGAGAGAGAGAGAGAGAGAGAGACAGATGCTGCGAAAGGTGCGGTTCAATAAAGCTATCATATGAGCTGAAAGGTTAAAAAGGGAGGGCAAGAGGTATCAAAAGAGAATAACAGAGAGAGAGAAATAACGATAGATGAAGGATGTTTATTACTTGATCACAGACGGATTTCAAAATAGAGAGAGAGAGAGAGAGAGAGAGAGAGAGAGAGAGAGAGGTGGCATGAGGGGGGGGGGAGGAGATGGAATGAAGGAAAAGAGTTTTCAATGATCAAATGAGTACACGCAAAAAGGTGAATAATAGAGTATTAAGCGGAAAGAATCTCATGATGTCGTCATGAACATGGCAGAAGTCGAAAAAAAAGTTTTTTCAATTCGTGGAACACCAATGAAATGGATTAGTTGTTGGGTAGTTGTACCCTGCATGAGTGTGGTCAATCATATAATTGTTGTGTTAAGACGTTAATGAAGTCTTTCTAAGTGACTCAGTAAGAAGAAGATAGATGTAGAGAGGTTATGAGAGAGACTAAGTAGCCATGAGGTCGAATGCATTTCTTTTTTCAAAAAGTTGCATTTTCAGTTCTTGTAGTGGCAACTTGCCGCTCAATGTATTTCTATAATTGAGCAATGTGAGGGAAACCATGAAAATGAAAGATAAAGAGAAGAACAGAGAGAGCACATTGAAAGCAGGAGAAGTTGTCAATGACAATAATAGGGTAAATGTGCCCTCCGGCTATTTCAAAAGCTTCTTATAATAGAAGAAGGCGGGTGTCTGCTAGTGTATGTTCAACTTCATCAAACACTTTTTTCATTTTCTTCTTCTCTCACCCTCTATTGCTTCTGTGACATATACACACACACATTCTCTCTCTCTCTCTCTCTCTCTCTTTAATATAATCATCTTGACGAGGCATATCTTCCTTTCAAAGCTGCAAAAGGATGAAGCTTAATGAAAAGGTAATGAATAGGATGCATGAAGAAGTAGAAGAGTAGGTGGGTGACATGTTCTGACAGACGAATACATCAAAATTGATAACTTTTGTATCTTTCAATAGAACTAGTCAACAAAGCAGAAGAGGATGATTACGAATTGATGAAATCATAAATGGCATTGGCTTTGCTCTCATTCTGACTATCTAGCACTCTCTCTCTCTCATTCAATACTATTCAGTACTCTCTCACTCATAATTCCCATGTTATTTGGTCTTCTAACTTCATTCCAACTTTTCTTGGAATAAGTGAGTGTCAATTTGCTATTTCTTGGCTTGAGAAGGTAAAATCAAGGATATCAACTGAAACACTTGCCTATAGAGAGATATGACATAGATGAGATGGAATGTAAGGGATTGGTGAAGGAGGCTAACAGATGGATTGAAGCTGACTGTTGGTCATCTTCACATGAGGCACGTGTCTGTTCACATGACCGTCTATGCATAGAGACACACACATGCAATGAGATATACAGATAATGGTAGAATGATTAGAAAAAAAGCTGAGAAGCAAGCTGATTAGAACGAGGGCTTTCATGAGATTCTTATCATCAAAGCTTTATCTCAAAGCTTGACAGCCGTTTATCCGTCAACTGCTGTGTTGCTAATGGAGTAAATAGTACATTCAAGCTAACAGCTGACCTGATTTTAAGTCTTTTTTTAACTCAAAATCAATGTTTAATAAGAAAAACATTAATTTAATAAGTAAATTTGTGAAAAAAAAAGTTTTTTTTTCTCTCTTTTAAACTAAAATGAGATGAGGGTTGGTCGTCGTCGTCTTGGCTTTCGCTTCAAGACCACCCACATGTGTTAACACTAAGGAAGATTGAGAGGAAGGAAGAGAATCATATCAATAAGAGATATTCACACACACACACACACAAGCTATTAGAGGGGAAGAGGATAGCTGATGATAGCAATGGATAATGATTTACCGAAAACTGATGAGAAGACAAGAACAGCAATCTGAAGGCAAAATAGAAAGAGAAAAGCATAGAGAATGAGATGAGTAGAGAGAGAGAGAGAGAGAGAGAGAGAGAGAGAGAGAGAGAGAGAGGAGCACAGAGGATAGAAAATGAAAAAAATCCTTGGAAATGTGATATCATTAGTACTTTTCGTTTCAATTTGTTGATCATTCAAATGTTTGTCAAAACATTTCCAACTTTCAATTCGTTGAGAATGTGTTGAACATTGGTGGCAGTTGGTTGTATTCAGCTATCAGATGACTTAACAAGGCAATGCAAACGATAGTCTCTCGTGAAGAGGACAGCACATCTGAACTTCTATGTTATCATTCAGCTTTTGCTCAATTAACATGATAGGATGTCATAAGAAGTATAACCTCTTCCTTCTCATTTCTCATCTTCACGTCATTTGTTCGTCAAGTAAGTTGATTGACAAGCTGGTAGAAATGCCTTTGAACGTTTTAAACGAAACGCATAGTTAACATGTAAATACATATATCATATAAGTTAAGAAAGTAATTGATAAAGGAATAGAACAGCTATGGTGTTAGGAGAAAGTGTAAGCTGGATGATATCAGGATGTTATACGATAGAAAACAATAGATTAAAAGGTAGAAAGAGAGAGAGAGAGAGAGAGAGAGAGAGAGAGAGAGGGAAAGCTGCTCTGTGAGAAGGGGGGGGGGGGCAGAAAGCTCACATTTCAAACAACCAACCGTTCCGAAATTTGGAATGAAAAGTGAATTTTCACGTGACTCACGTCGTATTTTGACGTACGTGAGTCGTGGGTGAGGGAAAGAGATTTGAGTGAAATGTCAATCAGCGTCAATAAAAACAATAATTTATGCAGGAAATTATGTGCAAATGGTAGAATATAGCCTTTGATAATGGCAGATACAGGAAGGCGATGAGAAGGTTGTAGTGTAAGAAGCTGAATGTACTGATTCATATTGTGAAACAAGCTGAATCAAAGTATAGAGCTGCAGAGATTTTGCAAAGAAAGGCTGAAACGAAGTCTTTTCAGTTTAGCTGAACGTAGTTAGACAATCACGAACTCCGGTAGAGTTCGCTGAGGAAAAATGATTTACTCAAACTGGACAACAAAACGAAATTTGTAGATTGTGGGTGAAGGATAATGACTGGAAAAGATGGATGATGGCTCGAGACTCGCAAGCTATCAGTTGTAAGCTGAAGTTGGTTGACAAGCTTTCAGCTAAACATTGGTTTGAGATAAATACATACAAGGAGACTTAGTTATCAGGTAAAAAAGTAAAAGGAACAAGAGAAATGAATGATGAGAGAGAGAGAGAGAGAGAGAGAGAAGGGGAAGCGAAAAAAGAGAGAAATAGAGAGAGAGAGAGAGGGGGGATTACAGAGAAGAGAAGAAGATAGAGATGCAAGGAGAGCAACAGAGATATGATGGTTTACCAGGAGAGCCGAATGGGGATAACTTCTACAAACTCATCAAACGAGTTAGGAAGAGAGAGAGAGAGAGAGATGTAAGGAGAGACTTATACAGAGAGAAAGAACGATTCTTTCTATGGAAATTCTCAAATAGTTTAAAATGAGACGAAGGCGACCAACAAATGTCTGACAAACCATTGGGCAAGCATTGCATTCGGATAGAGCGTGTATAAACTGGAGCTTAAAGCTACCGATGAAAGAAGACGAGAAGCTAAGAGAATGGTTAGGAAAAAACAAATCAGAAGAAAGACAACGTTGTCAAGAATGAAATGCTTCCGCTTTATGAACCTGTAAGTTTAAGCTTCAAACTTAGAGAGAAAAGGGGAAAATAGCTTTATTGAATGAAGAAGTAGTTGCCTCAGGCTAAATAAGGTTTAATTCATTTAAATTACATTCTTTACATTCAGTCAAAACAACAAATCTGATGATGTAAGAAGGAAAATGAATGAAAAACACAAAAAAAAGAGCTTTTGATTGGTCAATATGCCTTGAAGCATACCTGGATGAAGCATGGAGTCGGCAAGAAGAGAGAGAGAGATCCAATAAGAGAGAGCAGAGAGAAAAGAGAGCCAATAAGCTTTTCAAATTATTTTTTATAAAAAAAAGGTTAAAAGAGAGAGAGAATGATGGTATAGAGAGAGTGTAAGAGAAGGATCTCATGTGTGAGCATTGAAATCTAAATGAAATCATGATGATGACGTAGTTTACGTGAAACATTAGCATAATGAAGGCAGAGGATCAATGACCTTTTGAAAACTTACTTTCACTAACACTGTTATACCATTTTAGGATTGAATGAATTGCATTTGAATGAGAACGATGAAACAACAAACCTTCTAATGAGAAATGGACTTACCGGCATGTTTAGCTGCCTCTCTGGACTGATAATCAGCTGATAATCTCTAACCGTTGACTACAATTTCCCTCGAATAAAGAAAATGGACGATGACCGTAGGATTCTGAAATATATAAGTTTATCTCTGAATAACAATATATAATATGGACGAATAAAAAAAATAATTTTATGAACAACCTAGATGAGGACATTCAGAGTATACAGAGAGAGAGAGAGAGAGAGAGAGAGAGAGAGAGAGAGAGATACAAGTAGGAAAGAAGGGAAAAAGCAACATCCACCACACATATACACGCACACACACATATAGACGGAGATAGGAACAGAGGAAGACGAAGAACTCGAAAATGCATGGAAGCATTTTCCTCCCTCCCCTCTCTCTCCCTCTCTCTCCCTCTCTCTCTCTCTCTGAAACATGGAAGTGCAATGCATGAAAGGAAAATATGTCTTTTTTTATTTGAAAGGAAAAAAACTGAAAAAGTTGAATTTAAGCCATAGCTTTCTGCAAGACTTTATAAGGATAATACTTTAATGGGTTGTGTGGAAGAAGCATATAGAGAAGTTGATGATGTAAACAGTATGAGGTACAGAGAGAAGGTAAAGAGAATTGAAGAGAGTGTAGAGAGAGAGAGAGAGAGAGAGAGAGAGGTACAGAAAGATACAAAGAGGGAGAGAGAGAGTGTTTGCGAGGTACAGACAACTCTCATTGTGATGGAAGAATAAGAAGACGAACAAGCGAGTTTATAAAAATAGTTTAAAAAGATAAAATTATGAAAGAGAGGCTATGAAAGGGAGGAACGAATTGTTAAAAAAGGGAATTTATGAAGAGAGAGAGAGAGAGAGAGAGAGAGAGAGAGAGAGAGAGAGAGAGAGATGGAGAATAGCGAAGAATGTAGTTTTAAAGAGAGAGAGATAGAGAGATAGAGAGAGAAGAGAAGGAGGAGGAGGAGTAGCATGGGTGCAGAAGAGGAAAGTGCACAAGAAGACATAGAAAGCTAAAGAAGGTTTCTGAATATGACAAAACGATAAAAAACTCATTTGCACAAGAGGAATTGTGATGATTGAAGATGAATAAATTTAGAATCTCATTGGTTGAATGAGCAGAAGCTCAAGTATAATGACGTGCTTATCGTCAATCTCGACTAGACGATGAAGGTGAAGCCTTGTGATAGTTAAGAAAGAGTTGATGATGAGAGAGAGATGTGACTAAGCTTAACAGGAATATGTGAAAGACAATTCCATTGACTAGACTGACTGACTGATATGACAAATGTCAATTGAAAACAAATGGAAAATATTTAAAAAAAACAAGAACGAATATCAAATTTGAGAAGAAAAATTTAAGGGAAAAGCTTCAAATGAAGCTTCAGTGTGAGCTTCTGACGTGACTACGTGCTCATAGATGGAAATATTCCAAGTAAGTAAAGCTTTGAGAGTGAAGGACAACATCTCTCTCTCTCTCTATCTCTGTGTGCACCTCTTTGCCTCCCTTCTATTAAGGTTCATATTCCCTCCTTTCTCTCTCTATCTCTCTCTCTCAATACTCATTAGGTCAAGTTCAATGTAATAACGATGGAAAACTAAAGTGTGAAAGAATTCATAATTAAGTTGAAGATTTGTGTTTTCGTCAACGGAAAAGCTAAAAAAAAAAAAATGATGCGAAAGCTGCGATTCATCGTCGTTGTCTCTCTCCTTTCTATCTTCCAAGACAAAATGGGAATAGCAGAGAGGACCTTCTGCTCAATTATACGTAGTTCTTAGTTGTTCTCGCAAGAAAAAAAGTTTGAAAAAAAGACGAAGGAGACAAAATGATAGATAGATAGAGAGAGAGAGAGAGAGAGAGAGAGAGAGAGAGAGAGAGAGAGAGAGAGAGAGAGAGAGAGAGAATGCAAAGAAGTAGCTGTTGAAGTAATGAAGATAGTACGTGGAGTGAGAGAGATCTACAGAAAGATAGTATGATGAGAGATTGAGAATGTCAGGATGAGATAAGCAGAAGCTGAGATGGATGAAGGCTGAAGCATGAAGATAAGGACAATATGAAATATCTCAACTTTTCTTTCACTATCGTCTCAGCTGTCAGAAGACAATTCAAATCCGTTTGTAACCTCAAGCTTAAGCCTTATCATAGAGGAGCTTCTTCATCTTCTCTTCATTGTTTCAGACATTTTTTAATTTCTCTTTTGATTCTTCATTTTAAGATTTTCACAGCTTTTTCCATCAATTGTCAACTCAGGGCTTTCGTTTGATCATTTGAGCTCGTAACAAGCTCAATCTGATAAATGAAGACGAAGAGCATATGATAATGAGAGAATGGAACATTACAAGATGACGATAGATCATATGAATTGTGGAGTGCACATACATACATACATCCACAGCACAAACACATACAACCCCATAGATATGCAGGAGGAGATTAGAAGCTCAAGAGAGAGAGAGAGAAGAACATCTGAATACCCAAAAGGAAGAAGATTTCGAAATACTTTCAAACAGATTCATGAATGATTGCAAAAGAATGAAAAAGAAATTATTTTTGGATTTCTATTCATTGAGCTTTTCATTCTCTTTTATTGAAATTTATTAAAAGATTCCTATCCCCCCCACAGCATCTTTCTCTCTCTGTTTGCTTCCTCCCTCTCCCTCTCTCTCTCTCTCTCTCTCTCTCTCTCTCTCTCTCTCTCTCTCTCTCCCTCTCCCTCTCTCTCTCTATTCTGGAAATTCATCAAATGATGACCCCCTCTTATTAACTTTATTTTTATTTCCATGTTTCTCTCTCTTTCAGTCTCTCTCTCATCTCTTCCACTTACAGCTTCTGATATATATCCTGCAGACCCTTGTAGTTCCTCATTCCCTTAGTCTCTTTCATCTCTCTCTCTCTCTCTCTTTCTCTCTCTCTCTCTCTCTTTCTCTCTCTCTCTCTCTCTTTCTCTCTCTCTCTCTCTCTTCATTCTATTCATCCGGTAGGTGAAAAAAAAAACTTTTTTTTATATTAAATAAAAGATAATTCGAAGCCTCGAAATATTCTCATTCATCTCATATTCCGAGGGTGGATGTATAAATGAAATTAATCAAATATTCTCCATCAAATGATCTCAACACTTTTCATTTCCTGCTTACAATTTCGAATTAGCATATTCACGTGGCGGCTCCATTCAAAGCTTCTTCTTCGCGTCGCCAAAATTGAATTGTTGTGAGATAATATGCTAATTATATTTGAAATTCAATTTTATTATTTTGGTTCGATGAACGTGTTGAACGGTTGCTCCTTTTACCATCTTTTTCCTCTTTCTCATACTCTCTCTCTCTCTCTCTTTATCTCTCTCTCTCTCTCTCTATGATCTCGATCATTCCATCTTTCAGAAGACTTTCTTCTTGTTATCCTAGCTGTATATGAATGTATATCTCTCTCTCTTCACCTCCACCTTCTTATAATCTCATGAGTCATTAACTTTCTCTTCATCTCTCTCTCTCTCTCTTTCAATCTCTCTCTCTTGCTCACTTCACACATTGCTGAATGTCTGACTCTCACTCATCACACTTCATCTCAGCTATTCCGATGATTTAGTTTTGTTAAATTCGAATATCGTTTATCAAAACGTGCCCCTGTCAATGTATTTTTAGAATTAAAAAAAGAGAAAAGCTTAAGATGCACATCTCCATCCACCTACTCTTCATTGGGGTCAGATAGAGTCAGCTGAAAGAAGCTTATACCTTTGTAACATTACATCAGAAGTAACACTGTCAGCTTTTTCCAAAATAAAATCAAAAATGGAACAAAAGCAACCTCATACTCAATGAGAGAGAGAGAGAGAGAGAGAGAGAGAGATAGAGAGAGAGAGATGGGGAATGGAGGGAGCTCGAAGATGCAGATAACCCAAGGATAGGATGGACGAGAAGCATAGGAGAGAACATCTAAGCTGTGGGGGCAAATGAGATTCGAAAAAAAAGTTTTTTTTTCCATTTTTTCCATCTTATTCTAATCCCCTTAGGATTGGACTTTCATCCAAAGTTGAAATAAAATTATTTTCAATTCGATAGGTGGTGGTTCGAAAGTTCATGTGCGAATTTCCTTCGACGAAGAAAGTCGTCGGCAAAAGGAGGTTCACTCATACATATAAATATATATGTAAGAGAGGAATTATAAAGAGAAATATTGAATACACACAGAGAGAGAGAGAGAGAGAGAGAGAGAGAGAGAGAGAGAGATCAGCTTGATGCCAGACAGAAGCCCAAAACGAGACGAAGAAGCTGAAGTAAAAAGGAAGATTTTTGATGTTTTTCCTTCAAATTGGGGGTCTGGTCTCTAAGACTATGAGAATAATTAGGTAAATCTTTGATATTTCTATACAACAAAGTTATATTAAATTTTATGTAAATGTGGATTGAGAAGAAGCTTAGAGATGAGTGACCTTGTTGATCGTAGAGCACACAATACTCATCGCATTAAGCTGACAAATTCAAAATGGGAAAAACTGCTTTCAAAACAAATTTACATAATACTCACAACCTATTTCGTATGAAAATAAAACATATTTTAAACTATATATCGTATAGTTAGTAGTCTTAAATGAATGAACACCCCCCCCCCCTCTATTACCCTCCTTCTACCTCCCCCCCCTCTCTCTCTATACATCTTTCTCTTTCTCTTGTTATTTTTTCTTTTGCACAAGTTGAACTTCTTCGTTTGCACCAACATTTCGTGAACCTTTTGAGAGTTTTTCGAGAAAATACGAACAGAAAGAGCGATCATCTACGTGCGATTTGCATAAAGCTGATTGAATCAAAACAACCACTCTTGAACATCTAATAACTCAACCGTTCAACAATACACAACTTCCCTCCCTTACTATTGACTGCGAAAAAACTAAAAGTGAACTGAGTGTACGAAGAGAGAGAGAGAGAGAGAGAGAGAGAAAGGCATTTAGATGAAGCTGACGATGTACGTGAATGACGTATACAGTAGAACACGTGGATAGTCATGCTTCATAAGTAATAGATGTGAATGTACGTGAATGGAAGAGAAACGAAGTAAAGAGAGAGTGGGAAAGCAAGAAGAAGTAAGATTTCACGTAAACATCTCTACATGGAGACATGCTCACACACAGACACATATACAGACACATGCACACGTGGGATGTACGGGGCTGAAGTAGAGGTGAAGGTTGATGTATAGAGAACGTCTAGCATGAATGTAAAAGAAAACCAAATGGCAAAAAGGTCTTAAGTGGAAAAATAATTTATAAGCCAAGTAATTGATTAATCGCTAATAACGTGCTAAGAAGAAGCCAGGGAGTATTTATATTAGAAAATGGGAAAGAAGGAAATAAAAAATTTCATTTTTCTCTCTCTCTCTCTCTCTCTCTTTATCACAGAGAGAGAGAGAGAGAAAGAGAGTAGGAGGGAGTAGAAATGATGATGACGAAGGGAAACTTTAGACTAAGAAGGGAGGATTTGGGCAAGGAAATATTCAAAAAATGTATGAAAAGAAGGAAAATAATTGAATTTTATTGCTTTATGAGTACATTAAATGCAAAGGATTTCAATTTTGAATAAAAAATGGAAGAGGAAGGAAAAGCTTTGAATGAGGAAGAGAAAGCTTAAGAGAGAGAGAGAGAGAAACACATAGTTAATGATGATGATGATGGAATAAGAAAGAGAGAGAGAGAGAGAGAGAGAGAGAATGGCTTAAGGAGAATATGCTTTTGTCAAGTTGCTTCATGAAGGTTTGAGATGAACGGTGCAGAGAAATGAAAGGAGCATCGTTCACGTCTACGTTCTCGACATCGTCGTCAATGTGATGATGGCCAAGTCAACCGCTTTGCAAGAGGTTTACTCAGGCAAAAAGGAATTGAAAAGAAGTCGAATAGAGGGAGAGAATAGAAGGATATTCGACAGATTTGGTCCGTTTTTTTCTTTTTTTCTTCTGCTAACAACTATTAGATTGAAATAACATAAAGAGAGAGGGGGAGGAGAGAAGGCTGGAGAGAAAGATGAGGTTGGAGAGAAGAAATTAAAAATAAATGAATGAATGATGCTTAAAAAGCAGAAAAAAAGCTGAATGTGGTGACTATGAATGGAGACTGAGAGAGAGAGAGGCGATTGATATAGATGAACTGTGAGAGATACAAAGATAGAGAGAAGGAGGGAGAGAAGGAAGGAAGTCTTTGAAAGAAAAATAGAGAGAGAGAGAGAGAGAGAGAGAGAGGGAGAGGGAAAGATATTTCTGAGGGATGAAGAGGAAATGAAGCTTTGAAAGGATATTCTGCGAATCAAAGAGATGACTTACAGAAGGAATCCGGCATAAGAACAGAACAAGAAGACGAAAAATAGAAGGAGGAAGAAGAAAAAGAAAAGAAAAGATAAGAAAAATGCCCCAAATTCGTCGCTTTAGTCGAAGTAGAGGCATACTTGAAAGTCAGACTACGTGAAACACACGTGAAAGCTTTTCATCATTTCCAGAAAACACGCTCTGATGAACGGTTGATGAAATACTAAGAGAGAGACAGAGAGTCATGGCGAGGTAGAAGGTGAGAGAATAGCCATGAGTTGAAGAAAACAAAGAAAGAGGTACAAGAGTAAAAGAGAGTTAAGAAGAGAGAGAGAGAGAGAGAGAGAGAGAGAGAGAGAGAATAATACTTTATGTTATCCTCTCTCTCTCCCTCTCTTTGACAGAAAAAAAGAAGCCTAAGAGAGTGGCAATAGGAGGAAACTTCAAATAAAAAAAATAAGCATGACCAATGCCCTGGGGGCATGAAAATGACATCCTTTTGGGACAAACGAAGACGCTATGTGTTTTCTATTGTAGGAAAGGCAATAAAGCAATGAGAAATTCATATAAAAAACATTAGGAGATGTTCGTTGAGAGATGAACGAGAAGTTCGGAGTTGGTGAGAGAGAGAGAGAGAGAGAGAAACTTCCCCTCCCATCTAGCTTCTCTTGAGTCTTGTCTTCATCGTAGATGCCTTTGGGCCATCTCGACGTCGTCGTTTATGACTTCTTGATGCAAACAGCCCATCATTCAACTCAATTTATATCATTTGGCATCACACAAAGAAGACGAAAAATAAATAACTTAACTGCTATATGAGCAGAAGACGTTTTCGAAATGTCTTTATCAGAGAGTAAGAGAGAGAGAGAAAAAAAAAAATTTTTATTTAAAGAAATAGTTTTAAGCTTCATCTCCCAGTTGACTATGTGAAGATCTTGCTCAAGTCCATCCATCCTTATACACATCCATCCATTCGCTTTCTAAGAACTCCTCAACTCTCTCTCTATCTTTCTCTCTATCTGTCTCTCCTTTATCTTTCTTCATATTTCAATCTCTCTATCACTCTCTATTCGTTTCACTTGTTACCTCTGACACACTCTCCCTTCTTTCTTCCTCATCATCCGGACACGTACTTGTCCCAATGAGAACAGCAAGAAAGCAACTTCTGACCTCAAAGGTGAATGGCAAACTCTCCCGTCTCTCAGTGCCTCCCTTAATCTCTCGCTTTCACTCCCTCTATTCTTCCACCCTCTCGACAACTTTATAATTTTATAAATATTTTGAAAGAGCAAAGCTTCAACACAAAACTTATGAAAATGCAAATTCTGGCTGTTTCTCACCCTCTCTCTCTCTCTCTCCTTCTCTCTCTCTCTCTCCTTCTCTCTCTCTCTCTCTCTCTCTCTCTCAGCAGATCATTACTGATTTCCTGGTCACATATGAAGTTGTCAAACAGCATCACATGCAGTTTTTAATTAATTGAGCCAATAAGTTGGTTATTGTTCTCACTTCTTCATCCCACCCTCCTAATATTTCCTTTCTCCCTCTCACTCTCTCTCTCTCTCTTTGAATATCTCTCTCTCTCTCTCTCTCTCTCTTTATCAAGTGTTCCAGTTTCTCTTTTACTCATTTTATATCTGCTCAGAGTTCATTTGCATCTTGAAGTAGCCGACCAAGTTGGAAATCTCAAAAAAGAATTAATGATGAGCACAATCATCTACGTCGAACGAAAAAGCTCCGGTGACGTCAAGTTTTTCCTCAAAGCTTCAGCTTCAAGCTTTTTCCATTTCGTATTGTTGGAGAAACAAAAAAAAAGTTCAAAAGGACAGTCGATGCTATGCATGATTCATTCTGGAACAATTTAACTTTTCGTCTTTCAACTTTCATAGAAATAAACTTTTCTTCTTCTTCTCTCTCTCTCTCTCTTTTCCTCTCAAGACCACACAACTGCTTACTGTAGGGTCAGATGCTCTTTCAATGCAAATGAGCAGCTAAACTCTGTATTTTGGTATATTTCCTGTAAAACAAACTTGCTTTGCCTTAACTTTCGAAAAGCAGAACAGTGGCGCTGTAGCTGATTGAGAATCATGAACAAGGTAAGACGTTTACAGAATATTCTTGAAAGAGATGAAGATTGAATGATAATGAAAGGGAACCATGGAAGAGAGAGATTGCCAAGGAGGGTGGGGGGGAGCAATGGAAGATGTTGAAGAAGAGAAAGGTCTCTGAGGGGAGTTGATAGTTGACCTCTACGAACTTATTCTCCATCAATATCTAAGTCCTTTGCAGCTAAATGTTCATTTTCAACCTTTTTTTTCGATGAAATGCTCGTGGCTGAAGATGAACGAAAGGCAGAATCGCCTCAGGCATATAGGCTCTTCTCACTGAGATGAAGTTGAGTGTGGTCGATCACGTTGGAACAGAAAAGAAGGAAAAATTCGACAAATTCCTTAATAAATCATTGAAAACGAAATGTAAAAAATGAGTTTTGGAGGAGGACGAGGAAGCTGATGGATTCCGTGCATGACCTGGTGACAACTGGCTCATCAAACCCGGAAACTAAATGAAGATTAAGCCAAATTAGGAAATGTTGAAGGAGGACAAGGAAGGAAGCCAACGAATTGCACAAGATTTCCCTAATTTTTTTGTTTTTTTTTTTCTTCGTCGAGTTTTGACGAAAAATTGGGAGTTACAAATGAAAAAGTAAAAAAAAAGTTGGAACTTTCGAAGCTGACAAGCTGGAACAGCCTCATCATGTTAAATCGGAAAGAATCGGGAAACTGGCAAATACAGAGAGAGAGAGAGAGACGGAGGGAGAGAGAGAGATGTTACGAGAGTTAGACGGTTGAGAAAGCTAGAGAGAGAGGCAATGACATCAAGAGACGTATACAAAGAGAGAGAGAAAAGATAAGGAAAGAGAGACACGAAAGATGGAATGATTGAATAAAAGCGATGAGACGAAAATCCTCATAGAATCTGACTGATCTCAACGACGACGAAAACTTTGATGATAAAAAGACATTTTTAGGAACAAATTATTGAATGTAAGCTTGGAAGGCTTAGAAACCAAAAGCTCAGAACGATCCAAACTCGTAATGATGATGTTCGTTTATCTTCTCAGCGACTGACAAAGCTTTCTTTTTAAATAAAAAAAGATAAAAAAGAAAATCAAAGTTTATTTTTCACAAAAAGAGTCGGAGAGATGAGAGAGGTAGTGAGAGATTAAGAGAGAGATAGAGAGAGAGAGAAGAAGGAAGGGAATAGCAGAGTGCAAAAAAGGAAAACCCGGGAAGCAATGGTTACTATCAGACTAAGAGAGACGGCAGCAGAGAGAGGGGGTCAAACTGAAATAGAAGGAAAGCAGATTAACGTTTTAAGAGAAAGCATCTCAGACAGTGAGAGAGAGAGAGAGAGAAGGGAATTTCACCAAAAAAACAGAGAGAAAGGAAAGAAGGGTCAGTTGTCTATTGCAATGAAAGCTGAATTTCTATTTTTGGAATTCTTTTCAAGTTCAAGTCTGTGCATCTTGGAAATTGAACAAATTGCCAGACGAAGGCGAATATGAAGAAAAAGGAAAAGAGAGATGCAAGAGATGGTAAGGATGACAGCGAAGAGGGAATAGAGAGAGATTGTGGAAAAATAAATTATTGTTAAGCGGTCATCTGTACTGGGCGAAAAGGACAAAGAAGAAGACATGCAGCCGTATGATGATGATGATGAACGAAATAAAAAATTAGAAGAGAGAGAGAGAGAGAGAGAGAGAGAGAGAGAGGAGAAGCTTTTTTTACAATCAAAGAAGGAGAAGAACAATAGAGAGGACATTGAGTGCGAGAATGAGAAGATAGAGAGAGAGAGTATAAGAGAGTGAGGTAACGAAGGAAGAGTCTGAAGGCAAAAGCTTATAGAACACAGGCTTCATCTCATTCAAAAGCTTATGACTGAAATGGAATGTTAGTGAAGCCAATTAAGGTTATTCTAAACGATAAGTTTAACTAATTTCCAAAAGATTTTTATGATTTCAATAGGAAACGGCATGTCAAGTGATGTCAATCAATTGGCATTCGGACATATGCAGATTAGAAAATCAGATGTAAGCATCATATATGGCCATTGACAATGATGTTTTAAGCTGAAAGGTTGTTTGAAAGCAATAGAATCACTGTTCTCTTGTAGATGGCTGGCACACAAAAAAGAAAAGTTCATTCGAAGCTTTTTCGTTGTTAAAGAAGAAACAAATTGAATGAGCCACATGTGTCTTGCCGCTTAGATGGTACATATAGCTTTACTGAGCATGCTGCTTTTAAGAAAAGAGGAAAGCCGAACACAGAGAGAGAGAGTACGAAAGAGGAAGTAATAGAGAGAGAGAGAGAGAGAGAGGGGGAGTTTGTTTGAGAGTAAAACTGCTTTCTCGTTTTCATTGTGCTTCCTTTACTTTTACCTAAACATCTTGAAGCTTAATGAGCTTTACGTCTAGCTTCTCCTTTCGGGTTTCTATTTTTCTATTTTTTTCTTGTTCACAAGCCTTATAAGGAAACAAACGAAAGATGTTGTATCTTCAAAAGTTCGTCGATTAGAAGGATGAGTTGTTGACGAACGATGAAGTGAGGTAGCAAGGGATAGACATTGAAACCTTGTCTTGTTCTTCCGGCTCTGCTAAGAGAGAGAAGACAGAGTGCGAATGATGAACGCTGTGCTGAAGTTTCAAATGAAAGCATTGTGCAAAGGCATTTGTGGATATCAAATAGCAAAATCAAACTTTAATAATCGTTATCTGATCTATGAAGCTTATGAAATGCAGTTGATGAAATAGCTGAAGAAGAAGAAGCAATGAGAGATGAAGCCGAAGAGGAAAGGAGAGAGAAAGAGAGAGAGAGAGAGATGGATGCCAATACTTTGGAAGTATTTAAAAAAAAAAGAAAAAAAAAGTTTGAAAAGTAAAGAGAGAGAGAGAGAGATGAGAGAGTACAGAGAAGCAGAGAAAGAAGAGAGTAATCTATTGAATTATCTATAGTCACGATGATTACCACTAATTTAAGAAGAAGAGGATGGGGTTGGAGAGAACAGGGTTGAGTTCAAGATTATTTAAAGCTAAACAAGTGTGTAATGTAAAAAGGCAAAAATGCAAAATATAAGCTGAGGAACAGACAAAAGATAAATGCCCTAAGGGTATGAATCTGAATTGAGGCAAGCAGAGACATGTATGAGCAGTAAGAGAGTTAAAGAAAGAGAGATCACTATATTAGGATGATGAATGACGACTTTGTCGGCAGCAACCTTTTCTCTCGCATACTCTACTTTCCTGTATACATTTGTAAGCTCAATCTCTTAACTATGCTTAACTCATCATCATCATCATATGGATATTCATATTTGAATTTGGCGCCAATTATGTTACGAGAAATGCGTGAATTTGAAAGTTCATTTGTGAATATTTCATGAACACATGATGGTCGCATTCTCTAAGACTTCTCTAACTATGCTTGTTGCACAGAGAATTGAACAAGTTCAATCGTTTTCGAATATGGATATGTGATGAGGAGAATACAAGAAGACTAAGTAGATGAGACGAGAACAAGTAAGGATGCGTGGGGGGGGGGAGGCAAGGCGTGTGTATGAGGCAGGACGATGAGAAGAGCCACCAAAATGCTTTTTTTCTGTTCATGCTTCTTCTCTCAAAACGAAAACCTTATTGGAAGAGACAATGTTGGAGAATAAACAGTCGATGTTGCCAGCTTATACGATTTTTGATGAAAAAAAAAAAGTTTTTTTGGAAAAAGCTCAAGTGACGATGTAAATTTCGTTTGAGAGATTGGTTTGCAAGAAAAAAAACATAATTTTCTCTCTTTCTCTCTCTCTCTCTCTCTCTCTCTCTCTCTCTCTCTCTCTCTCTCTCTCTTCAATTGAGCTTATAGGACGGACATGAAGCAGAACTGCTTGTGAGGGTCTGTAAATGATAATGTGTACATGTATATGGCCAAATATAGACATGCTTGAAGGAATATGAAGAGCTCGACAACTATTCAGATATTCATGAGATATTTTCCTTACAAGGTATTTATCTCATATATGTGATGGATGGATAATATTCGGAAATTGAGAATAAACAACGCCAAGAGATAGAGAGAGAGAGAGGGGAGTAAAGGAATATAGAGAGAGAGAGAGAGAGGAGAGAGTAGAGGAATATAGAGAGAGAGAGAGAGAGACTAAAAAGAAAACATTTTCAAATATGAAAAAGGAAGATTCTATTTTGTGTACCCATAGATGCGAATGAATGAAAAGCTGTCTGTGATTGCAATGAATTGAGTGACGAGGATGAGATGATGCGCGAGACTGCGACGACTGCTGCGGTGGCTAGCCATGTGTGGCCGTTGAGGATGAATAGCCAAATGAAGGGGAGGGTGGAGCGCGATGCAAATATGAGAAAAGCCGCTTTTTCTATGTTTCAAAATTAAAAAAGTTCAAAATGTTTAGGATGAGAGAGAATGAATAGAAGGGATGAGAGGCATGAACAGAGAGAGAGAGAGAGAGAGAGAGAGAGAGAGTTGCGAAGTTGTGGAAGAAGATCAAGAGAGAGAATGATGATTGGAAAGCTGCGAGAGAAGATAGAAAAGCTCAAATGTCCAAGAAAAACATTGAAGTGAATGAAAAAACAAGAAGCGAATACTCTCCAGAAGGAGGTTGTGAAGGTAAAACGAATAACACGCAGATATAAATGAAAATCTTTTCTTTTTCAGACAAAAAAGGACAAAAGAAAAGACCAAGAAGGAAAAAAAAAAGAATTTTTCCCTCTTTATTGCAAAACATGGGATTAAAGTGGGAAAATGAGAGAGAGATAGAGAGAGAGAGAGAGAGAGAGAGAGAGAGAGAGAGAGAGAGATAGATAGTGGAAGAGGACGAATAATGAAATCATTGGGCAGTCCTTATATGGCTGGCTGATGCAAGAAAAATATAATTTCTACTAAACAACAACAATAACAGTCACTTTCGTTTGTGATCAAGACGAGCTGTCGACGATGTCGTAGTTGCTGCTGCTGCTGCTGATTGCGTGAATGAGAGTGAGGAAACATGTTTGAAGCTTCAGCTGTGCGACCTCAGCAGCATCTATAAGCTACAGTACCTGAGGCTATTTGATGGATAAACGACTGTTCTCTGATAACATGAAAAGCTACAAAGTTCTCTTTTCTTTGTTTTTTTAACAAAATTCTTTGGTTTGCTGTACTTTCATATGTTTCTCTCTCTCTGTGTGTGAACCTTCTCTCTCCCTCTATCTTCCTCTGTCAGCTTCTTATCGTATGTGTGTGTGTGTGTGTGTGTGTGTGTGAATGTGGATGTATGTTATGGAGAGACAATGAACATCGAGAACGTTTGGCAAATTCAGCTTTTTTGGCGAAAAAGCACTTGGTAATGAAGTCAATTTGACTCAAATTTCGAGTTGAAATGTTACTTTCGTCAAGTTGATCGTCTTCAAATTTCTGTTATTGAAGAAGATTGTTGGTCGTTGATGGAGAAGGACACACGAATGGGATCTCTTACAAGAAGATATCTGTTGAGGATGATCGTTGAGAACATGAAATACCTTGTTAATTCTTGTCATTATCTCTCTCTCTCTCTCTCTCAATTTTGCATAGAAAGAAGTTTAGTTTAGAAGAGAGAGAGAGAGTATGAAGATTAGAGAGAGAGACAGAGAAAGAGAAGTATGAGCAAGTTACGATTGAGTAAAGACGTCCAACACACAGATATAGAAAGATAGAAAAGTAGGAGAAGCTTTGAAGGGAAAAGCTCTGGAGGGAAAGGAGATGTGATAATGGCTGAGTAGATCTCGGGAGGAAAGCAGTTACAAACAGCTGAATGAATGAATTAACGATGAGTTGTTTCTTTATTTTCGTCGATCTCTTGGCGTTTAATCAATTTTTTTTTCTCAAAAAAATGCAACAAAAATAGGAAAAGGTTGGAGAATTAAGTTGTTAATCATTCAGCTGAGACGTCGAAAAGCTGTTGAACATCTGATGAGAAGTGGATGAAGCTGAAGCATGGAAGAAGAAGTCTTTGGCAATGATACGGTCGTAGGGCGAACACAAATGATATTTGATGATTGACAAGAGGGAACGAGCTCAAGAGAAAGAGAGAGAGAGAGAGAGAGAGAGAGAGAGAGAGAGAGAGAGAGAGAGAGATGACTAAAGACATCCCGTACATAACCACAAGTACGGAAAGTGCACAAGTCGAGGTGAAGGATACTGTTGTGAGATGTTGGTATAAAGAAGATTCAGATGAAACGGGAAGGAAAGAGGGAACAATGAGTAACTAAACGAACAGAACTTTCTTTTCTCAGGGATTATTTCTATTTTGTGTTGGAACGTACAAATAAGGAAGAAGTTGTTTCAAATCATCTGTCTCTCTCTCTCTCTCTCTCTCTCTATGTTGTACTCTTGATACTCTCTATTCCACTTTCTCTCTCTATCCTTCTCTCTCTCTCTCATCATCTTTTTCACTCATTTACCAATGAAAAACACAGAAAAAACATGTTCAAAATAATCTTTTTTAATCCATTTCCAGCTTTCCATTTTCCAATTTTTGCAATATTTCAAGAAATTTTCATCAAAAGCTTATCATTGGGAGTTGATGAGGTGATGGAAGACAGACAAGGACTCGAACATCATTCCATGTCTGTGTATGTGTGTTTGTCTGTTTCAATGTTCTTACCGATCAGATGAGTACAGCTTCATCTGCTGCAGCTATATTGAGGGCTTTCTTCAGACATATGCATATTCGTTCTTGTCGTCCTATGTAACGAACTATCTGCTTGTTTTTGTTTATTTTCCATTTCATTGTGTAGAAATGACAATTGGCACAAAACACGATTTTCAGGACTTTCAGGCCATTTTTGGCTGTTGGAGTGACTTGTTGCATAGGCGGAGAGAGGCGACATATCCGTTTAGCCCGGATGCCATCAACTTACTAATGGAAGCACAGCAAAATAGTATAAAATATAATAATTAATTGGAGAGAGCGCAGAGATTGTAGCACATGAAGTGTACAAACGTATTGATAAGGCGAATTGATCAATTGAAAGTTGCAAAGCATCATTGTTGTTGCAGTACGGAGCTTTACGTTCGTTTTGATCTTCATAGTCTCCCCTCATCTCGGATATCATCGTCTCTTGTCCTCATCGTTGTTGTGTTTGATAAAACAGTTCTGCTGCAACTCTGATGCTTCATGATGTAATAATTCGTTTTTTTTTCAGACAACATGTCTTGCGATCAAAGAAGCCTTGATGTAGCAGCTTTAGTTACTGAAAATGCTCATGAGAAAAAGAAAACAGCAGTCAAAGATAAACAGAATGTTCCACATGAACTGAGCATTGATAAGCTGATAGAAGTTCTTCCACAGTTTACAACTTCTTCAACGACCATCCATGATAGAGACAGCTTCTCATCCCATCCAACAGCATAAACCTCACATTTCATTGGATGTCTTTTCATTTTCCTTCTATAAACATCTAAGCTTCGAAGAAGAAATAAAGATTTGAAACTATTTCATTCAATTCTATCGAACATAGAGATAAGAAGAGAGAGAGACAGCGAGAGAGAGAGAGAGAGAGAGAGAGAGAGAGAGAGAGAGATAGAGAGAGAGAAAGATGTGTATGGCAGTGGCAAATATCGAAAATAGAGTTCGCATCTTCTTTTTCATATTTTCTTATTTTAAAAAGCTTTATCAGGGTAGTATATAGAAGTATTCAGAGTAGAAACTGAGAGAGGAACGAAAAGCTAATTACAGTAGAGAGAGAAGGAGACAGAAAGAGAGAACGAGAAGCGTTTTGTGAATATGGAAAGCGAGATGAATGCAACCGCTCCTCAGCTGGATATCATATCAAATGATCATATATAAAGTTCACGTGACACGTGTAACGTTAGATAACGTGTGTGTGATGAAAAACATGAAAAATGGCAGAATTACTAGAATTACTACTTATATATCACTATGCTTATGGCTGCGATGAAGATTTTTCTTTTTCAAAATCCAATATGAGCATGGGTCGTCCATTCTGAATAGACAAAATGAGATGTGTTATATGATATGGTTAACCTTGTATATATCACTCATGCTGCTCTGTAAATCAATTTGGAAATGTCGTTGAGGGTATTCTAATGTGGCTGGTAACCATACAGCTTCATCTTTATCATTTGGATCGCTATCAATGAACTTGGTTGTGGGAGGAGTATGAGATCAGAAGCACAAACCCGTATTTGCAAAAGTTGGTCCAAAGCTTTGTCGTGTAGTTTAGCATTTTCAAATCTTCTTCTGTATATTCGAAGCTTGCTATTAATCCCACAGCGAATAGATAAGCAATCTCAGTACAGTGAGTAGAATCTGATGAGGAGGATGCCTTGTGATCTTCATCTCTTAATTACCTTTATATGGCATTCGTAAGCCTACTACACCCCACATCTTGGGATTGAAATAATCGTAGGAATAGAAGTAGACAGGATCTCCATGTTTCAACCATTCACAGACAGATTTTTGACAAGCAATGTTCAAGAAACGATCCCCCATACCCTGCATTGCCGAGTTTTCTGTTTACCACACAAGGTTATTGGCTCACTTCACCGACAGCTCGTTTGACTTCTTCAGCAGTCAGATGCTCTCGTTTATCCAACGACACTATCTTGTCCATATAAGCTTTTCTTTTCTGCTTGAAATCATTAGGAAAATCTTTTTCAGTTATTAATTGGCCGGCAATATCTTCCAGACGATTCAGTCCAATGTGGGCGGCTGTCAATACTGAAGTCTCACTATTAATCTCTAGTAACAAAGAAAACAAGACTGTTTATTTAAAGGAAAACCTTCGCGAATGTATATTGAACTATGAGTTCAGGAAAAAGTATGGAAGAGAATTCGGAAAAGGGAATTATAAAAGAAAACAACATTGCACTAGCGATTCAATCGATCAAACAGTAAAACTTTAGATTATAGTAACTATTCATCATTATATCCTTCCTTGCTTTCCAACTCCTTTCTCTTCTCATCAGTCAGCTCAAACGATCGGAGTTTTTCGATGAACCTCTCAGTATCGTTTATAGAAAGCATCAGGTCATCATCATCGTGATGGTGTGAGTAGAATGCGTCGTGGCAGCTAAGAAATATAACGCGTATACAATAAAAAAAACAAAAGTCACTATTCTGCTGCGTTATATAATGACATCAGCTCCGACGACAGCGTTCTTACAAATCTCCTCTTAGCTCCGTCCACCTTTAGAATGACAGAGATTTTCCTAGTTACTATAAAATCTGAAAACCACAAAAAGTTGTAAAGAAACTATTGAAACTAGAATATACCCTGGACTTCTATTGAGGCTGCACACCAAATCATTTCTGCTGCGATCCTGCGATTTCTTATCTTAATGAGCAATCTAGCCAACGTGAGCAACGTAGATGATGTAGATTCATCGAATCGATTAAAGTTTGTCTGCAAAAGCTGTTTTTGTTGAAATCGCGGGCTGAACTGTTAGAATGAGGGGATGGACAGCATCCTCACATGTGGAAAGAAACTAACGTTATGAAGCTTATGAAGGCAATCATTGATGCGGGATCGTAGCTCTATTTCTCCCTCATCATCTGGGAGTGCCTGAACAATTGTGCTTTGTTTTGGAAAGTTGTTGTATACAGTTGAAAACAGCTAGAACCCACTTGCTTGAGCGTCTTTTTATCTGGGAATACCTTCTCCAAGTGATAATCCAACAAGTTCGCCATTTTTTGCGCTTTTTTATCATCATGAGCTTTCCGAATGTAATTATTCAAAATACTAGCTACATTCGACCTATCGAACTGTTGCTTGATGGTTGGATTCACATTTGAACTCATCACTGAAAATGGAAATTAATTTTTAGGGAAGAAAGCCGCTGGATTGATTGACACTAATAAGATTCAGAACGATCTTGAACTACAGCGGATATGGTAGAAACAGCTCTGATTTAGAGCGAATAGCGGGTCATGAACACATATTTCAGCCACTCCAACAGAATTAAGCAGAACAGTTCACTCGCCACAATATCAGACATGGTTAGATTGTGTGAATACGTTTTCATTTTTTCGATTTCACTGTTATTGTACTCCAGAAACAAGACTGTTTATTTGAAGGAAAACCTTCGCGAATGTATATTGAACTATGAGTTCAGGAAAAAGTATGGGAGAGAATTCGGAAAAGGGGATTATAAGAGAAGACAACATTGTACTAACAATTCAATCGATAGAGAGCGTAAGAATCGATTGACCATCAGAAGGCGGGTCATACAGAAGCGACGCCATGATGAACAAACGGCGCGCATAGATTTATGAATAAGATAATAACATCAAACAATAAAACTTTAGATTATAGTAACTATTCATCATTATATCCTTCCTTGCTTTCCAACTCCTTTCTCTTCTCATCAGTCAGCTCAAACAATCGGAGTTTTTCGATGAACCTCTCAATATCGTTTATAGCAAGCATCAGATCTTCTCCATCGTATTGGTTTTTGTAGAATGAGTCGTGGCACCTGAGAAATATAACGCGTATACAATAAAAAAAACAAAAGTCACTATTCTGCTGCGTTATATAATGATATCAGCCCGACGACAACGTTCTTACAAATCTCCTTTTAGCTCCGTCCAACGTATGACAGAGATTTTCCTAGTTGCTATAAAATCTGAAAACCACAAAAAGTTGTAAAGAAACTATTGAAACTGGAATATACTCCGTTCCATTCGGAAACTATAGACATGCAGACTGAACAGTAGTCATAGAATGAGACATGCTAGAGACGTATAGTAGCAGTAAAAATACCATCGAACACCATACACGATGCAGTACACGGCCATACAGCTGCCGTCGTCGAAGCATTACAGCTTTAAGAAAGCTGAGCAATGCTCTTGTTCTTTCCTCGAAGCGTGTCCTTTCCTGTAAGTAGTATCATCATTTTTAAGCTTACCTGCTCGGTGACATGTATATGTCTTTCCACCGCAAGGCCGTTTTTGGCTTTGGCAGAAAACGGTCGAGTTCCTTTCCTGAAGCAACTCCAACCACTCCTGTAAGTTTATTTTTTAATTGTCTTTAATTATTTAACTCACTTCGAATTCTTTCAGAGTCACAAAGTATAAGGTTTCCATCTTGTAATCTTGTGGAGCTCCATCCGCTCCGATTGAGTTGTGCTCTTCATGGCAGTGAAGAGACAACCCAACTTGTGTGCCACAAAAAACGTGGCATCCAGGTACTGGGCAAGATACCTTTTCAGAGCCCTTGACTCTGACGACACAGCCCACGGGCTTCTCGGGTCTGGAGCAACCCTTCGAAGCCAAATGCTTGTTGAAGCCCGATCTGCTGAAAAAAAATGATGAACAGGTACAAGTATACCTCTCCTTTTCAGCGTTTCGCGGTTGCATGTTTTTCTCCTCGTTCTTCTTGGCCAGGATTTCTTCTACCGTCCAATTATGGACATTCCTCAGATGACGGTACATCTGAGATTTGATTAGCGAATTCGAACATACCACACAGGTCAGCATTTTTGAGTTAACTGTTTTAAATTTTTTATTTTTATCTTGTTATACTCATATTTATTCTAATAACACTGTATTTTAATTTCTGTTTTTATGTTCTATTTTAATTTCAATTTTCAAAAATATTCTAATGATAAATATTGCTTTGTATTTAAATTTTCGAAATTATTCTAATTATTTCATTTAACCGAGTTGTTTATTCACTATCTTACATTTAGCTTTATTCTACTGTTATATATATCCAACTCTTCCTTTATATGGTATGGGACATATAATGGAAATGTTGAATCTATATAATTTTAGATGGCAGCTAAATGGTAAGACTTCATGGAAGAATAAACACAAATAATACTTAAATCTCTTATGCTTTCAATTATTAACATGCATATAAGAACTACAAATAATTAAATAAAATAAAACTTTATATTAAACTGATGTCTGTATGAAGAACAAAGTTCATTCAACAAATTTATACAAAGTTATTGAAGAGTAAAAGTGGATTTCATTGAAGGTCTAACAATTTTGGGGTCCCGGCACGATGATCAAAATGGAGTCGCATCTGAAAGTATTAAGTAGCTTCTCAAAAATTTAAAAGTTATAAGTGTCTCGCAGCAATTGTGTTATCGTAATTTTTGTAGTCATTTCTATTTACCTAAACTCGAAAACATTTCTCATTCTTTCTATCTCGTCTTCTAAAACAGTATCTATGTAGTCTAAGTTTTTTTTGTCACCTTCATGCATTTTCAACATTTTTTCTAGCACCAAGTGAGCAGATTTTCGTTTAGGGATAACGCTCTTCAATGCTGCGTTTCTCGATTCCAATAAGTTTGTGGAATAGAACTGTTGTCATTCATACTATTACACTGTTTATTGTACTCATGATCAAACATTAAGACTTCGCATTACAATAACTATGGATCGTTATATCCTAAAGTTGCTATAAAATCTGAAAACCGCAAGAAGTTGTAAAGAAACTTGAAACTGGAATATACCCTGGATTTCAACTGATGCAGCACACCAAATCATTTCTGCTGCGATCCTGCGATCTCCTATTTTTCTAAGCAACCTAGCCAACGTGAGCAGCGTAGATGATGTATGTTCTTGAGCTTGTTTCAATTTAATCTGCAATCATTCATATTTAGTTGTTCAAGACAATTTTTGGAAAAAAACTTACAATACACATCCTTTCGAGGCAGTCATTCAAAAGTGGCAAAGCTTCTTTTTCGTTGTTTCGATCGTACAAAACCTAAACGTTCAGTATGTATTGAAGCAAACAACTGTTTCTTCACCTCATAAAGTTTTTCCTTTCTTGGAAAGCTATTGAGCGCTTTTTTCAAGCTATTTTCCATTTCTTGGATCTCTTTTTCACCATAAATTTTTTGGAACAAAACTTTTAACAAAGTTTGAATAGTTGCTTTCTCAACTAACGATTCAACTCGTGGGTTGTTTCTCCAACTCATTCTAAAGATTTAACACAGCTTGTTCAAAAACAAAAATTTGTATGAAAAATCATGATAACTAGATGAATGAAAATCACACCGTAAAATAATTGGGGACTTTCCTTTCTACAGCTACACTTACATACTTCAACCAAAGTTTGGCGTCCTATGTCCTTTTTGATCTATTTCTTATTTATCGATACTAGTATCGTATGATTAAGAGATTCAGAATGATCACAACAAGATATCATGATGTTATGACTCCATCCAACAGCATAAACCTCACATTTCATTGGATGTCTTTTCATTTTCCTTCTATAAACATCTAAGCTTCGAAGAAGAAATAAAGATTTGAAACTATTTCATTCAATTCTATCGAACATAGAGATAAGAAGAGAGAGAGACAGCGAGAGAGAGAGAGAGAGAGAGAGAGAGAGAGAGAGAGAGAGAGAGATAGAGAGAGAGAAAGATGTGTATGGCAGTGGCAAATATCGAAAATAGAGTTCGCATCTTCTTTTTCATATTTTCTTATTTTAAAAAGCTTTATCAGGGTAGTATATAGAAGTATTCAGAGTAGAAACTGAGAGAGGAACGAAAAGCTAATTACAGTAGAGAGAGAAGGAGACAGAAAGAGAGAACGAGAAGCGTTTTGTGAATATGGAAAGCGAGATGAATGCAACCGCTCCTCAGCTGGATATCATATCAAATGATCATATATAAAGTTCACGTGACACGTGTAACGTTAGATAACGTGTGTGTGATGAAAAACATGAAAAATGGCAGAATTACTAGAATTACTACTTATATATCACTATGCTTATGGCTGCGATGAAGATTTTTCTTTTTCAAAATCCAATATGAGCATGGGTCGTCCATTCTGAATAGACAAAATGAGATGTGTTATATGATATGGTTAACCTTGTATATATCACTCATGCTGCTCTGTAAATCAATTTGGAAATGTCGTTGAGGGTATTCTAATGTGGCTGGTAACCATACAGCTTCATCTTTATCATTTGGATCGCTATCAATGAACTTGGTTGTGGGAGGAGTATGAGATCAGAAGCACAAACCCGTATTTGCAAAAGTTGGTCCAAAGCTTTGTCGTGTAGTTTAGCATTTTCAAATCTTCTTCTGTATATTCGAAGCTTGCTATTAATCCCACAGCGAATAGATAAGCAATCTCAGTACAGTGAGTAGAATCTGATGAGGAGGATGCCTTGTGATCTTCATCTCTTAATTACCTTTATATGGCATTCGTAAGCCTACTACACCCCACATCTTGGGATTGAAATAATCGTAGGAATAGAAGTAGACAGGATCTCCATGTTTCAACCATTCACAGACAGATTTTTGACAAGCAATGTTCAAGAAACGATCCCCCATACCCTGCATTGCCGAGTTTTCTGTTTACCACACAAGGTTATTGGCTCACTTCACCGACAGCTCGTTTGACTTCTTCAGCAGTCAGATGCTCTCGTTTATCCAACGACACTATCTTGTCCATATAAGCTTTTCTTTTCTGCTTGAAATCATTAGGAAAATCTTTTTCAGTTATTAATTGGCCGGCAATATCTTCCAGACGATTCAGTCCAATGTGGGCGGCTGTCAATACTGAAATTTCAATATTCAAACAAATACTTCCGTATTTCATGCAAGTTACAGAAAAATATTCCTTCAGATCGACAACAACCAATCATACGAGGCTTTATAGGGGCTTCCTTACGTAGCTCATCAAGCTGAAAATATGATTTTGAAAACATACTACAACTTAGCAGCATACAGGCTTAGGTAGGAAATGGCCATCTATACGCGGGCCAACTGGTGGAACCCATTCATCAACGACTTCTATCGTTAATCCAAATGTATGAGCTGGTACTTTGCGTAATTCTTCTAAAAACTAAACAAACATGTCTGTTTTTAGATTCATGTCGTTTATAAACTTTTTCCGAATCATAGTAGTTGGTGACACCATGTTTGGCAGCAAACTTGCGGCATGTCTCTGCAGCATTGCGACATATAGACCAATCAGCGCTTGCATTTCCAGCCATTGGAATGACTTTGTGAAATAAATCTTAAAAATAACATGAAGAACTTGACAGCTCACTCTAATACATCACAATACCTCTTGTATGGGGTGAGAGAGAAAGCAATTCCACAAAATCTCCTCCAGCACTTTGGCCCATAATGGTTATGTTTGTTGGATCGCCATTGAAGTTTCGGATGTTATCCTGTAACTCATGAGACGTTAAAGCATACTCTGGAGCATGATCAACATACATGAACCCATTCTAATGCCATTTTCATATCCCACAAAGCATTGTTGCCGGGACACACATCATCTCCGGTAGTGAAGAATCCAAGATATCCCAAACGATATTGAGTTGTCACAACAACCATATCTTTAGTAACCTATGGATAGACCAACATAACAATCTGTTTGGACAATAGTGTTTTACCAAATTCTTACAAATCCCAATATCTCCATATTTGACACAGCTGTCCATTACGAAACCACCGCCATGGATGTATACGAGTACAGGAAATCCGGAAGGTTGTTCGGGCTGCCAGCATGGAGTGAAAACATTCAAAGTCAAACAATCTTCGGATGTTGGTCCAAGCTTTAAGATGTCATGTAAGATCTTCTAAGCAAACGATAATTGAATACCTTCATACGACTAAAAGGTATCAAATCTTTTTGGATACTTCTGGCTCCAAAAGCTTTTGTCTCGCGTACTTCAGTCCATGGATCAGGTGGCTTAGGGCGACAGAATCGCAGTTCGCCTAATGGAGGTGTCGCGAATGGAATTCCTTGAAAGGCATCCACCTCAATAAGAATAAGAGATGAAGAGAAAAAAAAAGAAACATTGGAACATGAAGTAAGAAGGTGTGAGATGACTTCGCGGAAGAGAGAGAGAGAGAGGGAGAAGGGCGGGAAAACAAAGTATGAAACTAGTTACTGACCAGGTGTTCTCCTTTATGAATTAGCTGTCGACCTATAATCGGTCCATATTTGGTATCGACCTGTCGAGATGGTGGACATGGTTCCGACAACGATGGCACAATGTTTCCCATTTAGTCTGAAATGAACATAATAAAAAAGTGTCAAACAAATAAGGCAATAAAGTAGGTGAAAAGGAGAAGAGAGAGACTAACTGTTAGGTAAGAGGTTTACAAAGAGGGAGAGAGATAGAGAGAGAGGCTAGTGGAGGTGAGTAGATGAAGGACGAAACCATTTATGGAAGTTTTCAATTGAAAGACAACAAGTTGAACGAACTAAAAAATAGAAAAACAGTGGTCAAGACATGAAGGAAGGAGTATTGGGTGAACAGCATAGCTCAAGCTGCTCTGTCTGAAAGAGGAGTTTATGATAACAGTTTAATAAATAAATAGATAACTGATTGATAAACTGCTATCGGATGATTGGGAAAAAACAAACTTTTTATGATTTCATAAGATTGGAGATGTTCATTGACTTGAGAGAGAGAGAGAGAGAGAGAGAGAGAGAGAGAGAGAGAGAGAGAGAGAGAGAGAGAGAGAGAGAGAGAGAGAGAGAGAGAGAGAGAGAGAGAGAGAGAGAGAGAGAGAGAGAGAGAGAGAGAGAGAGAAGCTTGCACACAGAAGAGCCTAATGAAGCTCATTCGTCGCATCAAGACATCTCTTTTGTCATAAAATTGAGTGAAAAACAAAAAGGTAAGAAGGTCAGAAAAATGAAGAATCAGATAAAGAACATTTTAGAAAATTGATGAAATTGGCAGATAATGACCTCAGGGCATGGTGGGAAGATGGTGTATGATGGAAGGAATAGTCTCGAATGTGAATTGTCTGACTTGCTATAATGAAATGAAGAGATGGCATCGAAGTTGTCATGTGAATAAGAGGGAGCTATTACAAGAGAAATAGATAGTTGAGAAGGATGAAATGATTGCTGCTGCTTGGATGAACGGAAAACAGGAAAAGGATTCCGAAAGAGAAACATGTTGCTTCTACTACTACGAGTAAGGTAAGGTGTTCATAGGGGAGACAAGATGCCATCATCATCATCATCTATGATGCTTGGAACGTTACATTTAATGAAATGTTTATGTTATGGAGAACAACAGGTCATGAAGGTAGAGAGATTGCAAATTAACGGACGAAAAGTCAATTGAGAGTTATGAGGAACAGGCAGATGGCGAAACATGAAAAAGGCTTAATTCGTCCTCGGCCGAGAAGGAAATTATGTTAAAGCAAGTATAAGGACATATTGACTGTTTGAACTAACACAGTTCAAGTTGCCATGTAGCTGATTCACATACATCAAATGGGAGGAAAAGAGTTTCTCTCTCTCTCTCTCTCTCTCTTTCAAACGGTGGATTGTATTGAAATGAAGAGAAAGAGAGTAATGACGCACAGGACAAATACTGTGTTGAGTTGTGGCTTCGATCTCTCTTATTGTAGTCTTTACCTATCAGCTGAGTTTTACAATTTTCAATCTTTTGTCTCTTTCTCTCATTCTCTCATCTCTATACATGTATGTGATGAGTATCTCTTTGTGTTGTATAGCTCGTTCGATCAATATAACCTATGAATACAAGAGAGAGAGAAGGTTTCCGGTACAAGATTATATTAAAAAATGTAACGTTAAAAAAGTTAAAACTGGTCAATTTAATTGCCTGTAGGCGTACGAAACGATTGCATTTCTTTTTAGCTATTAGACATATAGTAAAGAGAGAGAGAGAGAGAGAGAGAGAGAGAGAGAGAGAGAGAGAAAGAAGAAGACAGTGAGACTCATTGCCAACAATGAGATAACGACCGGGCCAACGAAAAAAAAAGAAGGAAATTCTTGAAAAATTAATGAAAACGCCATGTTCAATGAATGATAGTTTGCGCTTAATACTTTATGAGTCGAAAGAGCATGTTTGTAAGTATGGGGAGATGGGAAATGGTCAACACCCAACATGTGAAAGACAAACTTTGTGGAAGAAGAACATGTATTCAATAGCCTCTCTCTCTCTCTCTCTCTCTCTCTCTTTATACGAAACATTCATCAATAGCCATAGGTCAATGAGATGAGCATGGATTGAAGCTTCAATTACAAATTTGAGAATGAAAAAGCTCAGCAGACTAAACGGACGGAGAAAAGATTGTCGTTGAAAGAGCTTCAGAGAAGGAAACTGAAAAACAACTTTGGTGTGGATGAATTTCCAATAAAACTGTTTGTAAGCTAATGAGTAATAAAGAGAAAGAGAGAGAGAGAGAGAGACCAAGTACTTCCTCATAAGCAATACGTGAAGAGGAAATGATGAGACGGAAGAAAAAAAAAACTGAAAAATGGGAGACGCGCGCTTAGAGCAACCGGTCAGCGCCGAACATCCAAATCGAAATGAGAGCGCACGCTTTCATACTCATCTAGCTCATCATTGTTATTGTGTACATGTTTACGTGTAATCTATGTGTAAATTAGCATAAAAATGTAAAAATATATATTTGAATATGAGATAAGCAATGACGTAAAGGTAGTTATAGAGAGAGAGAGAGAGAGAGAGTTATAGTATAAGGGAGGGAAAACAAGACAAAGTAATACGATCTGTTATAGAATGTTTAATGGATTAACTATATGCATATAGTTAGTATAATAAATAACAATCAATTATATATATCTATATAGTTAATATAATTAAAATTGAATTATATAATTGATTGAAAAGCATCTTCATATGACGTATGAGAACACATGCACATACACACTTCCAACAAAGCACATCCTTCTATTTCTGTCTTTGAACATCCTATGAAGCCTGAGGGTCTATATTGATCCAAGCATTGAGATGATGCTCACTCACGTATAACAAGGCGAGAGAATAAAAGAAATAGACAGATCGTTGAGAATAACACACAAATGAGAGAGAAAAGAACCACTTTCAGGCGACCACAGGCCAAGCATACAGAGAGAGCTTAAGCTGTTCCGCTGCTCGCCGTCGGTTCACTTCATCTCATCATATCACATTTGATTTTGATGACCTTTTCTGAACATTCATGATGCTTATGATGATCAATGATGATGATGAAGCACGAACGACATCATTCACCTTTTCCAATTCACTTCATACGAACAACTCTTCTTTCGAAAAATAAGTTTGTGTTCTCTCGTTCATCCATTTTAAAAGAGAAACAATCTCTCTCTCTCTCTCTCTCTCTCTCTCTCTCTCTCTCTCTCTCTCTCTCTCTCTCTGTTGATCATCAACATTTCGTAAGAATGAGCGTAAGAATTAGCGTAAGAATGTGTGGACGAAACGTAGATCAAACTATATGTTAAGTAGATTAGAATACGTGGATTTTGATTCCGTTAGCTGTTGGCCTCTTTTTTGCTTTTCTTTTGATAATAAAAACTTCTTGACTTCTAACGGTCGATTATTCTCTAGCTCCATTATTCTCCAATCGACAAGAAGAACAGAAAACATTTGGCTCCCCGGATAACAAAACGATACAAGTAAGATTATTTTGCTCCATATCCACATTATCTTTGCCCTGCGGTTCCTTCCTCCTATACCGCATTTCGATATTTCTCACTACGAAATTTTATCTCTCGCGTCTTATCGATCGCAGTAGTTGTCACTTTCTCTAAGCCTCCATTCATGTCGTCGAACAGTCATTCCCTCCAAGACTCTGACCATGAACAAGAGCAACCTTCCGACAACACCCGAATGTTAGCGGGATCTAATCCTCGTGATTCTTCTTGTGGTGCTACTCCCAGATCTCGCAGAATCAGAAAGAGGTCGCGCTCAGTCAGTACATTCATTAACGGTGCGAAGAATGGAATTAGGAGTAAACTAACCAAACTTCGTAACATGCTCTCTTCCATTTCTCAGTTATCTCCTACGGAACGAGCATCTACTATTTGTAAAGTAGAAACGGTCTTTCATGATATCATAGAATTTGATGATACCAGACCCGCACATATTACTGCTCAACTTCTTCAAACTAACGCATCTTCGGACGAAATCAATGACGCAGTAGCAGCGTATCTCGATTATAAACAATCCATAGGTTACGACACAGTCATGGAGCAGTACCATGAGATTATGGACTCTGGGTGTGATTTTTCGGAACTCCTTTCCCCTCCTCCTTCCTCGGTCCCCACTCCCGCAGTATCCGATCACCGTCATCTCCTTCACACTGGCCTGAAACTTCCAGGCGTTACGATAGCCAAGTTCTCAGGAGACCCCTTGGAATACAAGCAGTTCATTCGTTCCTTTGATACACATATCGACAGCAATACCAGATATTCTGATTCCGATAAATACGAGCTACTATGTAATCACTTAGCGGGTGAAGCTCACGATCACATAAAACTCCTTGGTCTTGAAAGTGCGGATTACCAAGCTGCTCGTTCCTTGTTAAAGAAATATTATGACAATCAAGTATCTAGGGATGTAGCTTTACTAGACACGATAGAAGATCTTAAACCAGCCAGCAACTCCCAGAGTGATATGGCCGCGTTCATCCGCCGACTCAGCTCACTTCTTCGTGGTTTACACTCTAAAGGGGACCCAAGACAAGATTTACCCGTACGATACATAGTTCGTCACAAAGTCCCAGACGTGTATTTCCGTGAAGTTAAGAGGGTAGAAGGTAAGAGATCGACACTGTTATCTATAGAAGATCTGTTCGATGCTCTGCTGCACGAGGTGAATAATGTCACGTTAGCTGAGATACCACCTGCCAATAACTCTCCAGACGTCTGTCCGTTGCAGACCCACATCTACGTTTCTCGTCCTAGTCAGGCTTCAGCTCAGCGTTCTAATCCTAACTCCTGTTTCTTCTGTAGAAAGCCTCACGCTCCTGGTGATTGTCCCTCTTATCCCACTCCTTGTAGCAAGAGAGCTTATTTATTAAGCCAGAGAAGAGCTCCTTGTTGGATATGTTTATCCACGAGTCATAGATCTAGGTCCTGTCCTTCTCCTCGCTGCTCTTCCTGCAACAAGGAACACGCTATCTTCCTCTGTGATGACAGGGCGTCCATGCAATCTCGGACGAACAAACCTACTTCTCAAGATTCGGTCCCTGTAGTATCTCTTCCTTCATTAAACATGTCCAGGTTATCCAACCGACTACCTGTTACGGTGATCAAGGTAAACGAGGCATGCTTAGAGTCTTTGTTCGATTCTGGATCACAATGTTCCTTGATAGAAGAAGCGACCGCTGTTAGCTTGAACTTAACCGTCATAACAGAAAAGTTGATTACAGTCAAAGGTGTCTCTGGTACTGGAACCCCCTCTCTTCGAAAAGTCTATTCCGTTCCCATCACGTTAGCGAGGGATAGACAACTAACAATCCCGTGTATTGGTCTGACTACTGTAGTAGGAGATATGTACATCCCACGTTTACACCCAGCCGATGTCACTACCATTAGATCTCTCCATCCACGCTCACCATTACCGATATCCGGACTCATCCGACCTAAGATTCTTCTAGGCGTAGATATCATATGGGAATTGTGGAAAGACGTCCATCCAGTATCTCTACCGTCAGGATTGAAGCTTCTACAATCTCACGTGGGGCTCTTGGTGACTGGTAGACAGATAAATCATGACATACACCTCTTTGCTGAAAACAACGCCTCGTCAGTAATGTCACACCACGCTTTCATTGAAGAAAACGAGGATAAAGACCTCTCATCACAGATTCTATCCGAGGCAACTTTGGAAAGTAAAGCGGTAGACATGTTTAAAGCGTCGGTGCGTAAAGTTAATGGCAGGGTATCAGTAGAGTTCCCATTTCACTCTCAACCCTCCAATCTCGGTTCTAACAACTTCACACTAGCCTTCCAACGGTTGAAACAACTCCATCAGAGACGAAAAGACACCTCCTTTTGGGACGAGTACGTAAGAACCATCCAGAATCAAATACAAGCTGGTATCCTAGAAGACGTTGACCCCGAGTCGACTTCACAACCTGGTTATTTCATACCTCACACGGCCGTAATTAAACCTTCCTCTACTACTACTAAGCTTAGAGTCGTCTTAGATGCCAGTTCGCATACAAAGAATGCATCTTCACTCAACCAACTCCTTCTGCCTGGCCCTACTGTCTTACCAGACCTACGAGACATATATATCCGTTTCCGAACTCACCCTTACGTTGTAATGTCCGACATTGAAAAGGCCTTCCACCAAGTCGAATTGAACCCTTCTCATAGGAAGTATACAAGACTCCTCTGGTTGAAGCAAACTGATAAACCACCTTCTTCTGGCAATATTCGCGTTTTGCAACACACCCGATTGCCGTTCGGTGTAACCTCTTCTCCCTTTCTTCTAGCTGCAGCATTAAGTTATCACTTGCAAGAAATGGACACTCCATTATCTCAGGAAGTACTTAGTTCGATTTACGTCGACAACTTAATCATCACACGACTGTCAGAGACGAACTTAGCGGCAGACAATAAAAAAATGACTGAGATGTTACAAGGAATAGGGATGAATCTGCGCGAGTTCTCTTCCAATAGTAAACATGTCTTGAGCTCTTTGCCTTCATCACGCTTATCTAACTCGGCAACGGTGTCAGCTTTAGGTATTCTATGGAACATTGATCCAGATACGATATCTATTCAACTCCCGGAACCTTTCACTCAACCCATTATGACACGTAGAGACGCCTTAAGCGCACTTTCGTCATTTTACGATCCTCTAGGGCTCTATTCTCCTAGCATACTCCATCTACGATTGCTGATGAATGAAATCTGGAGTGATGCCACTCTTTATGATCATACCGTCGAACTTGACCTAGGGACTAAATTTCTCGAATCAGCCAAACTCATGTCATCAACTCTCCAATATCACTCCATTCCTCGTTTGGTCGTGCCCACGACTATGGAATCCGTCCATCAGATACCATACCACCTCGATGTTTACGCTGATGCTTCAGCGGTAGCTGTAGGAGTTTGTGTATACTTGAGGTCAGAGTCTCAGTCCGGAATTCTGCTGGGGAAAGCAATGACGTCTCCTAAAGGTTCCATACCTAGGTTAGAACTGGTAGCAATGTTAGTTGCTATGGAAGTTGTAGCTCAACATATAGATGTTCTTAAAGACAGAGTGGTAGATATCCATTTCTATTCTGATTCCACCACGGTGTTACAATGGATCTTCGGGCGTACTCCTCCTCAACCTATCTTTGTAATCAACAGACTCAGGAAGATGAACTTAATCTACAAACGTCTGTCAGCAATTCGTCCAGTATCTTTTCATCACATCGATGGCATTTCCAACCCTGCTGACTTAGCTTCACGAGGATCAGATCCTCTCTCCCTAGTTTCTTCTAAGAAGTGGTGGTGTGGGCCACGTCTTCCCCTCAACATTAAAAGCTACAGTCCAGCTGAGCCTTTCCGTTGTCTAATTCCTCACGCCTTTGTATCTCTCTCCGTCACAATGAAGGATAGCGTCCATCTTCTCGATCCAGCTAACACGTCGTCTCTCCGGAGATTGTTCTTCAGAGCTAAAAGTCTCGTAGTTCTGATTCAGATCCTCCATAAACGGTTGCAGAATAAAGACAATGCTCAACCGAAGTCGAATCTCGAACGAACATTCCCCTTTTTGACTATGGATTCCACTCTTAGTGAAAAAGCCGAATATTTGGCAGTCCTGCTACACCAAGCTGAATTTCGAGAACAAATTCTCCAATCTACCCTCGACACGACTATTGATGAATACCATATGATCCGCCTACGTGGCCGCTTTCCTGCCTCTAACGAGTTCCCTATTGTTATTGTGGGTCATTCTCAATTTGGCAAGCTTCTTATACGTGAATACCACGAACTCAACAGTCACGCCGGTCCGTCTTTAACCTTAAGCAGGATCCGTCGTAGATATTGGCCTTTAATGGCTCGGTCTTCCATCCGAACGGTGTTGAGGTCATGCGTCCTGTGTAAACGATTCAACGCTCGTTCTTTTACACGACCACTACTGAAAATCCTTCCTTCCCGACGTCTGACTGGTTCACCTTTCAGTAGTATAGGTATTGATGAAGCGGGTCCATTCCCTCTACGTTCATCTCCTTCCTCAACCTACCATCTGCTCGTGATCACTTGCTTCACAACTCGAGCTGTACACATAGAAATTTTAGACGACTGTTCTTCAAGTCAACTTGTTTTAGCTCTACGGAGATTTATATCAATGTACCGGGTTCCCAGGGTTATCTATCTTGATAATCTTTCCTCGCACAAAGCCTTACGATCTCTCTTTCATTCTTCCTCTTTCACTCCGTCTCTTCCTCCTCCCTTGGTTCATCTATGTGAGCTGCATCATGTGCGATGGGAATTCATCACTCCTTTATCCCCATGGCAGGGAGGGATGTATGAAAGGATGATCGGTATCATAAAATCTGTCTTAAATAAGGTATTGAGGAAAAGTAAAATCGTATCGTACTCCACTCTTCACACCATCGTCATGGAAACCATGACGCTTGTCAACTCACGACCATTGGCTCCGATAGACGACCAACTGGGAGAAGTACTGACACCTAGACACTTTCTTTATCCTTACACTCAACAGGAATGGCTCTCACCTCCTCAGACTGACCTTCGATCCCCATTTCCGCAGTCTGTTCCCTCTCACTTACGTCAAGTCTGGCGTGAAACTGATAAGTTGATAACAGACCTCTGGACCCAATGGAGTGAAGAATACCTTCATACTCTGAGGGAGAGAAACATCCTACGTGGTAAAACTAAGAAGAACAACTTTCCCAGAGTTGGAGAAGTCGTCATGTGCTCCAACATGACCAAAGATCGTCGCACTTGGCATCTGGGGATAGTGGAAGAAGTGTTTCCCGACGACGTCGGAGAAGTGAGAACCGTTTCCGTAAGACATCCAGATAAGAACCTGTATCTAAGACCTCCTTGTTCCTTGTATCCTTTAGAGGTTTACGATCAACAAAATGATCAGTAAATTACATCTATACTTCTATAGATCAATCATCGTTTCTAGTAACTTACTGTAACCTCAAACCTCATTTTTCCATAGCTCACCGTACCCTCAAACATCTTAAATTCTCTCAACTAATATCACTATGCTATCCTCTTTCAGTGGAACTCTCACCCGAATCTGGTCTTGAACAACACCTCCAACAAGACATGGAAGAACTCAACATCCAACCTTCTCTTGTTACCCAACATGTCTTAGCACAACTCAAAAGAATAGCTAAGGCTCAAGAAGAGTTCTCTTATCATGTCACTCAAAGCTTCGAAGACCTGAGAGCCTCCATAAACAATCTTCAAAGATCTGTCACGGCTAACACGAAAGTTGAAAGTGTTAATTATCAAAACGAGATGTGCATCTTTTGTAACAAGCACGTCGGGTCTTCTCATTGTCGTACTTATCCGTCTACTCAAGCTCGCTTAAAAAAGGTCTTGTCGTTAGATCGGTGTCTCTCCTGTTTAAAGCCGAGCCATGAATCAAACGATTGCGAGAGTAAATCTGGTTGTACTCGGTGTCATAACACCAAGATGCATACCGATATCTGTCCCTGTGAGTTCTCAAAATCCAACACCAAGCGTAAAGAAGAAACCACGAAGAAAAGAAAGATGCAATGATAGATTCCGTTTAAATTTTAGTTTGTTTTTTTGTAAGACTCGGTTATTTTTCCCCCTTTTTTTGTGTGTCGATTCCACTTTATAGTTAACTTGACTAACCTCGTTTTGTTTATTTTGTCTCGTAGGAGAATGTTGATCATCAACATTTCGTAAGAATGAGCGTAAGAATTAGCGTAAGAATGTGTGGACGAAACGTAGATCAAACTATATGTTAAGTAGATTAGAATACGTGGATTTTGATTCCGTTAGCTGTTGGCCTCTTTTTTGCTTTTCTTTTGATAATAAAAACTTCTTGACTTCTAACGGTCGATTATTCTCTAGCTCCATTATTCTCCAATCGACAAGAAGAACAGAAAACACTCTCTCTTTCTCTCTCTCTCTCTCTCTCTTTCTCTCTCTCTCTTTCTCTCTCTCTCTCTCTGTAACTGTTGCCATTGTTACGTTTTCCTTTCCTTTTTTTGTTCAAAAAGGACATGAAGCTGTCGTTCAGCTTATTGTCCTACATAGGATGTTACATTGAATTCTTCTTCCGTTTTCCTTAACTTTTGCGAGTTCAATTGAATTTTAAAACAAATTTCACTTTTGTGGGTACAAAGAGAGAGAGAGAGAGAGAGAGAGAGGGGAGAGGCGATGTCTTTTCATTCTCCTCATATGTACTCACCTACTCTCTCTATCTTTTGATGCTCTTCATTGAAAGATTGTTTTGATCGTTTTTGTAGAATCTCATGCGCATTGTCTCCTGCACAGGACGTATTGTGTACATTGAAATGCTTCTCTCTTCCTCAATCCTCTATGTACCATTCTTCTCTCTCTCTCTCTCTCTCTCTCTCTCTCTCTCTCTCTCTCTCTCTCTTTATAGCTGTACATCCATGAGAAGGATGCAATAGCTTTGTGACGTCAAAAACACGTCTTCTTCCGAAAGTTCTTGTGCAGTTGCATAAATATTAATTTACAATAGATTGAGTTAACATGCTGAGTAGTATGGGTCATAACAGAGTAGCACCGAGATCTCCCTGGAACCATACTCAGCTTATTCCTTATTTCGGATTTTGCAGTATCTTGTAAGCGTACTCTATGCTTATGAGACAGAGAGAGAGAGAGAGAGAGAGAGAGAGAGAGAGAGAGAGAAGGAAGTTAATTAAGAATGCTTTATATGAAAATAAAAAAATAAACTTTTGAAGGTTGTGAGAGAGTGTATGTGAGAGAGGGAGATAGAGTGTGTAGCGAAAGAATGCAGAGCAAGTGTGAGATAGAAGAACCTCAGGTTCAGATGGCTTTTATCTCGAACGAAGGTGTTTTGTTGATGAATAGTCGTCTGTTTATAACTCTCAATGTCGTATTTGTCTTCAGAAGGTAAAAATGTTATTTCAGTGTAAGCCGTCTGCAGACAGAAGACTCACACACATCCTTCAGCCTCCTATCCCCATATGTGTTGTAGTTAGAAGAAAGAAAATAAAAAAATGGTGAGAGTGAAATTTGAATAGAAAAGTGTCAGAAGCTTCATTATGAATGTGTTTGACGGCAAATAATTATAAAATTTATAATTTAATTTCTATTTGACACAATACAATTTGCAACATTTATCTTCATTAGCTCAATTGAGAGCTTTGACTCCTTAAATTCTCATAAATTGTCGGATGGTTTGAAATAAAAATAAAATATTATTTCGACCAACACACACACACACACACACTTGCAGAGAGGAGACACTCGCAGAGGGGAGACACTCGCACAGAGGAGACACTCGCACAGAGAGGAGACACACTCACAGAGGAGACACACTCACACATTGGCAAACGGAATAATGCATTTTAATAGTTTTCCTTGTGCCTTTCGTCGTCTTCGTTGCATAGTAATTGAGATGAAGCTACCGACGTCCTAGCAGCTCCACCAATGTGTAGAGGTTAGAGGCGAAAGATAACAAGCCAAAAAATAAGTTGAAAAACAACTTGTCATTTCCTATTGTGTCCATTAACAACACATTCTCTTCCTCTCTCTCTCTCTCTGTCTCTCTCTCTCTCTCTCTCTGTTTATATCTCCATTTTGCTCTATTCTATTAGAAGTTATGAATTAGATGGGAATAGAAGCTGAAGAAGAAACTCTTCTAAGATTTCCCTCATATAACCTCTCTTCTCCATATTCTTCGTTCAGCATCTTCCTCTTCTTCCCTTAAAAACTTCAATATTTTTAGAAAAAAAAAGGAATTTTCTCACTGCTCATATCTAATCTTTAAGGAATCTTTCACATCCTGCTGACATTCATGTTGTGTGTCTTTCACACAAGATTTGTCTCGTAGAAATGAGAAAAATGAATATTTCACAATCAGCTTCATGTCTTTGTCTCTCTAATCTGTTTTCAAGAAAAAAACACCTCAGATTATCATTATTCCAAATAGAGAGAGAGAGGGAAAGGGTTAGAGAGAGTTAGAGAGAGTTAGAGAGAGAGAGAAAAGAGGGAAAATATCTTTTGTTCAACAAACAACTTGTTTCTTTCATTCAATAGAGGTAACTCTAGACAACTTAACTATCATTTAGACACAAAGAGAGTAAGAAGAAACACTAAGAGAGAGAGAGAGAGAGAGAGAGAGAGAGAGAGAGAGAGAGAGAGAGAGAGAGAGAGAGAGAGAGTATATGAGATATAATGATAGAGAAGATATCAATCAAAGCTCCTTTCTACCACATAATGTTCTCGATTGACTGAAAATGATGGACGTAATACAAGTAATCAGTTACCTTTCTTCCAATCAGCTGAGTGTGGTAGATGAAGGTGACATAATCAACTCGTTTGTACATGTAAGCCTCTCCTCTCTTTAACTCTTTATCCTCTCTTCTTCCTCATAACTCTCTGTTACTCTCTCTCTCTCTCTCTCTCTTTCATAAGGAATGTTTCAAATGTGATTATGTGAAGTTGTGAGGTTCGTCTCCCGCGCACTCTCTCTCTCTCTCTCTCTCTCTCTCTCTCTCTCTCTCTCTCCATATCTGTGTGTTAGTTGACTGTGCTGTACTGACAAAGTATCTGTGATAATCTGAGCAAAGCTTCTTCCACTGTGTTTTGCGTTTGTCAGTTGGACGTTCGTGTGCAGATCCTTCGTGTTTCTTCTTTTTCTTTTTCTTTGTGCAAATTTGTATTTTTTATTTATAAAAGCCTTTTATGGACTTGTATCATAATTCCCAGAGGATGTATTAGAAAGTTTCTGAAAATATTCCTTTCATCTCACTCACTCACACACACACACATGCTGACGAGACAACAACGACGACGACGACAACGTTGTCGAAGAGAAACATATGAGATGGGTGGCAGCAGTAAGAATGGTAAGAGAGAGAGAGAGAGAGCATCTTCTATAACGTAACATCCTTTTCGTTTCTTTAATTATGCTAATTAACTTTCAATTTTAAAGAGAAAAAAAAGAAAGAAGGAGACTTTAATCAAAAACAAATTCATTTTGTTTCATATAAGTCTGCTCTCTATACGTCATCTACTTAACTATGCTGTTTATTCAATGCTTTTATGTCCTACAAAACAGTCTCTTTTTGAATGGATGGAAAAGCAGATGAAGAGAACGTCTTCTCACAGATTATCATTGACGATCATCTGCTTCCGTATTTTTGTTTGTATTTCATTAAAAATATAATTTCTTACAAACAATTTTGTACTTTAAGATTTCTATATCTCTCGCACACTCTCTTCAATATACATTATCTATCACATATGATGTACACGCTTTTTCACGTCATTTTCACGTAAAACTTTATTTCGATCACATACACTTGGACGCATTCACTCATTCGCATGCACACATAGCTCCACATGCATGCAAACGTTCACCTCATTTTTCATTTGACGCTTGCAGTGAGCGGTTGTTGTTATCTCAAAAAGCTTCTCTCCTTATTTTTATTTACCAAACTACTCTTTCTTGCCTTCCTCCCTCACCTCCCCCTCCCTCCCTCTCTCTCTCTCTATCCTCCTCTCTATACTCGCCCTCCCTCACTTCCCTCTCATCCTTATTTTTTCCATTTTTATGCCATTCTTTACCTTTTTTATTCTCCATTTAACGTTTTTTTTTGTTCGGTCGTCTCTTGTCGCTCATGCTTATTAGGTTCCTGATGGTTTGCCACACATTCTATCATGTTTCTTTCAGAATTCCAGCTAATCATATGACGGAACTGATTGCTCCTCAAACAGGCGTCGAGAGAAGAAGACGAGAAGAAATGGCTTCTCGAACTGTATTACATTCTCCTTTTATATGACAAAACAGAGGTTAGGAGAGAGAGAGAGACAGAGAGAGAGACAGAGAGAGAGACAGAGAGAGAGAGAGAGAGAGAGAGAGATGCGGATGTGAAAGCGAAGAGTCAAAAGAAGGAATTAGAGAGTGAAGACGTTGTCGTCCACATTGGTGAGAGCAAATGGCACCATTTGGTTTTTGCTGAAATGATTTTGGAGGAACTATTGAATCTCATCAGAGACATCTCTTCATGCATTTACAGTTCAATTTTCTATTTTTATTCTTCTTTCTCCTTCATTTGTCATCCATTTGTGTGAACATGGAAAGTACTTTGATCGTTTCGGGACCTCATATTTCCTTTTTTTTTTCCCAAAGTATGTCCTCATCCATTTCTCGTTTGTGTTTCCATAAAAGCAGCTCAGCAGCTTCATACGTCTTTTTTTTCTTTCGTCTTTCTCTCCTTTTTTTTGGTTCTTTTCGTTTCTTTCGTCCATCAGCCAATTGATTGTCCTACGTTCGACTGACGACCGGAAGTCACCGTGAGAGCCGGGCTTTTCGCTTAAAAAGCTCTATCTATCCTTACTTAACCCTAAATTTCCTTTCGTATTCAGTGTTGCCTCAGATGGCACATTGTTCTTTATCTGCAGTTGTCTTCCTTCCTTCTTCATCTTCATCTCTTTCCTTCTCGAGCTTCTTCCTAATTTCTATTATGTGCTATGTTGCGTATTGTTGCCTTGTAAGGTATTAAAGCTTTCAATGCTTTCATCATCATCATCATCACGTTATTCTTCCGCCACACATTCTCTCTCACCCCTCTTTTGAATGTCAAAATCAGAATGTGATCAGATGTGTCGGTCGGTCGGTCGGTCGGTCTTCCACATCCTGCAAACGCTTGTTCACTAGCAGACTCCTCCGTTGCTCTTCTTGTTACTCATCGTGCCAGTTCGAAACAAAAACATTCATTTCGATGAAATATAAACTTGAAAACTTTCAAATTTCTCGGCTCTTTCTTGTTCTGTCTGACATTGCGATCCAAACAATAAGCAAAAGCTGAGAGTTTATACGAACGATTTCTTTTAATATTCATTATGAAATCTCTCTCTCTCTCTCTCTCCTTCAATCTCTCTGTCTTCTTTGAGACCCTCTCAAGGCCGGTTTTTTTCTTTCTTTTTGTGCAAAAACGTCATTCGTACACTTTTTTACTAATATTTTCTCCATTTAAGCTAATGGTTGTTTCTTTCATCCCCACTCTATGTTGCCCACTCCTTGGTTGCCCTCTCTCCCCTCTCTCTCTCTCTCTCTCTCTCTCTCTCTCTCTCTCTCTCTTTGTTTGAATCACCTTCATTTGGCTGTTTTGCTCTTTCCTTCTCTCTGTATTATCCCTCTCTTCTCATATACTATCATTCCCTTCTATTACTCTTTATAATGATAATATTCTCTCTGTCTGGCAGACTTTTTGGTTAAAAAAAAACCCAGAGAGAGAGAGAGAGAGAGAGAGAGAGAGAGAGAGAGAGAGAGAGAGAGAGAGAGAGAGAGAGAGAGAGAGAGAGAGAGAAGAGAGATAGGCCATCCTCGAAATCTCTCAAAAAGGAGAAAAAGGAGACAAGAGGAAGGAAGGATTGAACTGACTATGGCCTTAAATGGACTTTTGAGCTCAATGCTCAAAAGCCTCGAAACATAACATTTATGGAAAAAAACATGCCATTTAACGTTGTTATGATGAAGAAAAAACATTTAGACTCTGCTGGCTTTTGTTTCTTTTCTCTCCTTCTTTTCATTAATGTTGTCATTTGAAGATAAAGAGAGAGAGAGAGAGAGAGAGAGAGAGAGAGAGAGAGAGAGAGAGAGAGAATGATTCAGAGAGATTGCTTGTAGCAATTCTTCATCTGCTCTCATGTTTGAGCCCCTTTACCTTCATTGTGTGTAAGCTTCTTCTTCGTCTTTAGCTTTCTTCCTTACCACGCTCTCAGTTTTTGTTTGCATGAAAACGAATCTCAAGTTCATCATTCCTTTTTTGGCTCCAAATGCGTACGTGGGCGAATCAATCAGTCGGCCTTTGTGGCCCAAAGTGGTTCGTAGGAGGGAGAAACATAGGGAAGCCAATATCTTATTGATAAAGCTTCCTATAATTCCTCTTTCGTGTTTTTCTATTTTAAATATAATCAATAAGTACCTGTGTATATTTCGTTTTTAGCTGTCTCATTTCATAAAGCTCATATCCTTCCCTCTCTCTCTCTCTCTCTCTCTCTCTCTATTCCTTCTTTAGATGATATAAGCTTTGAGCAGCTTTTCACAATCACTCTCCTACTGCTTATTACTTCCGAAAGAGAGAGAGAGAGAGAGAGAGAGAGAGTGAAAGGAAACAAAATAGTTTTTGTTTGACTTGAAATGCGTTCCAGACATCCCCTCACCTTGGTTACTGCAATGCTTCATGATCATAGCAATCCCTCTTTCTCTCCTCGACTTGCCTCGATTCTTCTCTGATCTTTCAATTCATATTTCATTCCGGTCAATACATGAACCTTAGAATTTGAAATGTTTTTGTTAAAGGTTAACCTATTCTATATGTCTCTTGAAGCGTCCTTGCTTTCGCTCCTCCCAACTCTTCTATCCACTCTCTCTCTTTCTCTCTCTCTCTTATTCACTCTCTCTCTCTCTCTTATTCAATCTCTTGCTCTTTCTAAGCTTCAAAGAGTAAAAATATGTTTTCATTTCAAAGATATCATTACCTAAACAAGAGAAACTTCACGATTCAATGACTATGCTTGAATTCGAAACAGATTTTGGGATGTTTGCGAGTACTCGCATCTTATGGTTTTCTTCTCTCTCTCTCTCTCTCTATCTCTCTCTCTCTCTCTCTCTTAGTCTAAGGCTTCTATTAATTAAATATCTTTCTCTCTGCTATTTCAGGAATGTTTGTATTTTCCTTTACTCTTTAATGATTTAAAGATCTTCTGAAACAAAATTGGAAACTCTCTCATGAATATTCAAATCAATCATTTCGAATATCATCCAGATCGAATTGAGATTTCTCGAATTTTGAAACTGAAAATGCAACGAACTTTCATTTAGTTTTTATGTTATTCTGACCCCCTCTCTCTCTCTCTCTCCCTCCCTCTCTTTCTCTCTCTCTCTATCTCTCTCTCTCTTTCTACCTCCTTCTCTCACACTATAACTCTTTCTCTTTCTAACTATTGCATTTGAACAAAAAAAAAAGAAGAAGAAGAAGATGAAAAAGAATTCTGACGTTTTCGTTCACGTGCAAGTTCCGTGAGAGTCACATGAGATCTCCACGGGACTTAAAGCTCATTTTTGTTTTTGTGGACTTAGAAATCGGTTGTGTTGTATTCTAATCAGACGTTGCGTCCTCATCATAAAACTTTTCCAAAATTGAATTAAACCTTTGTTCTTACAGATAGTTCATATCTTATTGATTATTCTATCAAATTAATATTAAAAGAGATTTTGAAGAAAGAGAGAGAGAGAGAGAGTGAGAGAGCGGCAGGTAATGAATGACAAGCCGAGTCTAAGCGTTGTGTGCGTGCATGTACATGTGTGAGTGTATACGTGAAGTTGAAACGATTTGATGCTTTATCCATTCAGTTCAGACTACTCTCAATCTCATAAGACTTACTCAATCTACTGCTAGGTCATCTACTTGAAGCTATATAAGAAGAAAAATGCAAAACTGCGCTTTTAGACTAACCCTCAGGCTATAAACTTATCACAAATTCAGCTGTACTCATATATTAAGAGAGAAACGGAAGGAAGAGAAACGCGTAATGAACATAAAGAGAGAGAGAGAGAGAGAGAGAGAGAGAGAGAGAGAGAGAGAGAGAGAGAGAGAGAGAGAGAGAGAGAGAGAGAGAGAGAGAGAGAGAGAGAGAGAGAGAGAGAGAGAGAGAGAGAGAGCAAGAACGAGGGAAAGATAAAGACTCCGAGAGAGTGTATGTGTGGTTCGCACTACGTAAGAGACAACAATCAAGCTCATCTGAAATACTTCAGACCTTTATCCGACACGTCAATCTTATCATTAAAGTCTCTCTATTAGAACTTTTCATACACTTTATAAGCCACTCACATCTCTCGGACAGCTTCTCCAATCTCTCTACCTCAATCTCTCTCTCTATCTCTCTCTCTATCTGCCAGTCTCTCAATCTATCTTTGAAACAGAGAATCAGTTCTCCTTTATTTACATTATATTTGATCATCTGAGAGGTCAATTTCTCAGGAGACACAATTGTTGAAAGCCACCCACAGTTGAAGGAAGTGGCCACGTCAGTATCTATAGAATGCTTATGACGCCTGGTGAGTTCATGTGTCCCGACGTCGAATGAATCGGTTCATCAGTCCGTCAGTCATTGAGTCAGGGAGGAGTAGCGGGGGTAGACAAGCTAGAGGGGGGGGGGGGGGGAGGGCAGCAGCAGCAGCAGCAGCCCTAACAGCCAGGCAGGCAGGCAGGCAGTCAGCCAGCCAGCCGTCCTTCCCACTTCAGTCCATTAATCGATCCAAGCCAGTGGCTGTGGCTGTGTCTCGTGCAATGTCTATTTATGGATATATTCATTATATTAACTACATATATAATTGTCATTCTATATATTTATATATAATAACTAGTGAATATATAGAGAGACGTTTTTATATCTTCCATATATGAACTTTTTCTTATTGATTTATAGCCTTTTCGTCAGCTTAGCCCCTCTTCTCTTCCAACCTTCCAACCCTCTCCTTCCATATTTGCATATTTCAGATGGCGCATTGCTACAACTGCCGTCGCTACCTTACTTTGACCACATTTTCCTCTCCTTTTTCGTTGTTGTTGAAACTTTCCCTCCCCGTCTTCAACTCGTTTCATACCTTTCCGGATATCATTTGATGCCAATCACTCTCTCTCTCTCTCTCTCTCTCTCTCTCTCTCTCTCTCTCTCTCTCTCTCTCTCTTTGCGTCTTCTTCTTTCTCTTTCTTGCCTTTCTCCTTCTCCCTGTCCAACTTGTCTTTTCATCTCATCATCATCGGTCAATTGAACAACTTGGCACCCATGTTCAACCATTCTCTCTTCTCATCTCCATGTTTGAGCTTCTTCCTCAATTATGCAAATTAATATTTCAGTTGAAACAAGAAAATCTATTGTTTCACACATTCTTTCCGTCATCTTCTCCTTCCTCCTTTCTCGTTTTTTAATAGAAAAAGCGATTTATAACCGAAAAGAAATTGAAAAAACAGTTTGATGTGAGACGTTGACTTCATCTCCTCTAAAAAAGCTTCCAAACACCTGTTTCATTCATCTCTCTCTCTCTCTCTCCATCTCTCTCTCTCTATCTCTCTATCTCTCTCTCTCTATCTACTACATTTCTTTATTCAGTCTTCAACAACCCTCATATCTCATACTTTATCAGAGAATTTTATAAAAAATAAAAGTTTTTTTATCACACAACCTGCTTTTCAACAGATGATTCATTCCTTCACATTCATCAAACATCCTATCCTCCGGGCACATCGATTGTCAATTGATTTGACAAATGTTTTCTTCCTTTTGGTCATTTCATATAGCCACTAACCCTTTAACCCTTTGTTCATCTCTCTCTCTCTATCTCTCTCTCTAACCCTCTCTCTATCTATCTCTCTCTTTGTGTTTCAAATATTTGTAAATAATCAAATTTTTCTGTTAATTAGCTTCGAGCGTGAAATCTGAAGCTCACATTCAAAGCCATACATACACATCTTCCAGCTTCACATCCAAACATGTGCATGTCAAAGCATGTTGCTATCGGCTACTCGCCGGAAGAGAACGAGAGATAATGTGAGAGAATGCATTAGAATGAGAGAGAGAGAGAAGTAAGAGACTTGAACCAGGAGTTGAAAGGGTAAAAGAGAGAGGAAAAGAGAGGTTCTGTTCTTATTATTTCCGTTTAGACATATTTCTGAAGGAATAAACAAGCTTCTCCGTTTCAGGCGTCTTACTCGCCCATCCATCTATCCATCCCCATGCTCACAAAAGGAGCTACACTCCGATTAGAGCATTCTTGCTTCTTTCAGCTTCTTCTTTCTCTTCTTCGTCTCCCATCTTCATCCTACTTCTCAGACATCTTTTCGCTTCTTCCTTTTTTCTGCTACGTTCATCTTCTTTTACTCTTCAAGTTGTCCTGTCCATTTTCATCATTTTTCATCTTTCTATTCTCCCCCCCCCCCTTCTCTCTCTCTCTCTCTCTCATCTCCTTAGTTATTCAGGCAAAGTATCCTAATTCATTTCGTTTCTACAAGCAATTCACTGAATTTACGTTTACAAATTTCCTTTTTTGCATACTAATCAAACTACATTTTGCCTTTTCCCTCTCTATTTCTCCCTCGCAACCTCTCTTTTCTCTCTCTCTCTCTCTCTCTCTCGATATCACTTGAACACTCTCTATGTCTCTCCCTCGTTTCAGTTTCTCTTCATTCTCTCTACTCTCTATGCTCAATCACGTATTATACTTCTTCATTATCAACTTCTTGGAAAATTTGAAATTTTTTGTTTGGCAATCACATCTCACCATCTTCTCAATCATCTTCGCATAAGTCGATGTAGTCGTTATGGGGGAAGGTTTCGTCTTCTGTCTGGTACATGTCCTTCTTCCTCTTCTTTCTCTTTTATTTCTTTTTCTTCTTGTGCGTGCTCCTTCTCATCACATCATATGCAACAAGCGTTGGTAGAGGACATCGTCGTCGTCATCGTAGTCGTCGTCGTCGTCGTCGACAGTGTCTTGCCTCATCCTCTTCTTACTCCATCTCTTCCAACTTACTATCTATTTATTCTACATTTTTTCCTGTTTCGTCTTCCGTTCAAGGCTTACAAATAGATATTCAATGCTCACAGCTCCCAGTTGTGCCGTAGTTCAGGCTTAGTACGTGTCTTTGTTATATTCATATCGTGTGTTATGCCAACAAAAGCACAAAGTCTGATGGGAACTCTACTTTCTCATCGTCACGAGACCGACGCACACGCTCAGCCTTCATTCGGACCACACTGCGTACAGATGCTTCCAGCTGTTGCTTCTGATTTTCAGTTTTCTCTTTCGTCTTCATCCTCTTTCTTCGGTGGTCCTTTTCGCCCTCCTGTTAGCTCTCTTTCTCATCTCTTGTTGTTCATCTGCTTTTGTCAACCAAAAATACAATAATCCCTCTACCCCATCATTTGGCTGTCAAGCTAAAGCTTCTTCTCTTTTGACTATCAAGTCGCCTGCTGTCTGCCGTTCACATTTCGTTGGCCATGCGTGGCTATTGCTTAAAGTATTTTCCCGGCTCTCTTTCTGCTCATAGCTTCTCCATCTTCAAGTTTTCATCCCCTTCAGAACATTCCTAATATCCAATTGTCTACGTCATTTTATCTATCTCTCCCTCTCTTTCTTGCTCCTCTTTTCGTCTTACTCTGCCCACCACCAACTAAGCTTTCCATCGCTCTCTCTCTCTCTCTCTCTCTCTCTCTCTCTCTCTCTCTCTCTCTCTCTCTCTCTCTCTCTCTCTCTCTTTAAGCATTTCGACTGCTTTTTTTGATATATTTCTCCAAACCTAAACATATTCAATTTTCATGAAAACTGACCGATTTCCATTAAAGGCATAACGATTTGTGATCGATTTCCGTGTGCTCTCACCAAATTGGCTCAGATTTTTTAGTCTTCATTCCGTCGTTGTCCGTCGTCGTGCCGTTGTCGTCCGGCATCTGTCGGCCTTTGCCCCGAGGGAGCCAGCCTCTCAATATTCCCTGTCATTTCGATATTCAGTGCATCCATAAAGTTTACACGAAAAAAAAAAACGAAAAAGAAGAAGAAGAAGAGCAAGTAGAAGGCGAAGTAGAAGGAGATGAAGATGAAGAGAAAAAAAAAGGAAATTGTACTTCATTAATAGAATTTTCCAGTCTCATCTCATTAGCACTCACGTTGTTGAGATGATGGTGAGAGGGAAAGAGAGAGAGAGAGAGGGGTATCATAGCCAAATTCATAATTATTTCTCTTTTTTCAAAGCAATTTTTAAAACTTGAAGGCTGTTCTCATTCTATTTTCACTTCTTCCATTCCATTTAATCTTTTATTTCAAATACTTTTTCATCAAAAAGCTCAACGTTAATTAGTGTTTGGTTTTGGGTAGAGCGAAAAGGATAGTTCTATGTTGGATGACCAGAAGCCGTGACAGAAAAATGACAAAAGAAATTTGAAATGGAAACGAAAGAGAGAATAGAAGCAAGTGTGAATTAGATAGAATGAGGAAAAGAGGGAAATTAGAACATGCAAAATGAAAGAGATAGAGAGAGAGAGAGAGAGATAGAGAGAGAGAGGGAAAGAGTGTTGAGAGAGACGAATGGCAACGAGAAAATGGACAGACAACTAGAGGAGAATCGGAGCTGAAGCAGTAAACAGAAGTCTCGTCGTCGACGTATGGCGCTCAAAGAAGAAGCTCATGCCTCAGATGATGATGCCTGACTGCGCATATGACCAAATGATTCTTCATATGGAATAACTTATAATTCATTTGCATATCCCCCCCCCCATCCTCTTTGCCCTCATGTATATGTGTATGTAGTTTGATATACACATTCAAATTCTCCAATTTATTATAAAAATCAATTGAATATATTAGAATTCCTTTTATTGACATCTTTATTATAACAAAACGGGCCTCCTTCACATACTTTTGCATGATGTTGCCTTATGTGTCTGATGCTGACTACTGTTTGTCATTGAGCCAAGTTCATGCTTTTCATACAAGCTCAAACGGACATCATGTACGATGCAATTTTGAAAGTTGGCAACTTTGACTACTTGCTTGCTTCTTCCTCTTTCCAATGAGTGAAAGTAAAAACGTTTTTGTGTTGCTCAAGATTATGAGATGAATTCATTGTGTGTGCTTGTTTTCATATCGATCATTTTAAAACATTTTCATTTCTATCGAAGCTTTTTTCCTCTTTGCATCATTATGTGGCTGAAAATTAATCAAATCTTTTCTCATTTGGAATCTGGAGGTCGCTAAGGCTCATTTCCCTCCTTTTCTCTCTCACATCTCATTCTCTACTCTCTCTCTCTCTCTAGCTCTCTCTATCTCTTTCAAATTTTTTACTTTTATTTTCTTCTCGTAGTCGATATATCTTTTCATTGATTATTGCCATGCTACTGAACCCGAAGAGCTTACTCTCATCCACCTTCCCTTCCTCCTTTGTCACTGTCTGTCTCTCTCTCTCTTTCTCTCTCTCTCTCTTACTCTCTATCTTTTGCTTTACTCCTCCTTCTTCTTGTTCTATTATTTGTTAACCTTTATCTTCTTCACATGTTCATTTTTCTTTCTTTATTACAATATTCTCTTTTTCCCTTTTCATAAATGGATGTTTATCATAATGTCTCTCTCTCTCTCTGTCTCTTTCTCTCTCTCGTTCTTCTTCTTCAAATTCACTTTTTTTCAGAATTTTTTCTCAGCTGACCCATATTTATCAGCTGTTTAAATATATACCAGCTGAGGGTTAAATCCAAAAATGGCTGATCTTGAAGCAGTATTAGCTGATGTCAGCTATCTTATGGCTATGGAGAAAAGCCGTAGCCAGCCAGCGGCCCGAGCTAGCAAGAGGATAGTACTACCAGATCCTAGGCATGTTCTATACTATATGTTATAATCAAATAATATACAAAATAGTAAATGAGCTTAAATCCAAACAACTAACTTAATTATATGATGCTTTGTGTTATACTATGTACTATGTCATTGTTATTGGTTAATCTTCGAATAAGAAGGTTCAATTCAATGAAACGCCGTCAAAGTACTTTGTAAAGCATACGATTGTTGATTCATCAACCTTCCTTCAACTTTCTTTTCATTTTCAAAGTATAGCTGATGAGAGTGTGAAAGAGAGTTACAGAGAGAGAGAGAGAGATAGCTAAAGAGTGAGAGAATAAGCTTAAGCTTCATGCGTACTCTATGTGAACATTGACAAAAATAATTTGAATACGTGTACTATGTGAAGCTAAAGAAAAGATTCAGTCAAATCACACACGTAATGTTCACGTGAGAAGATGATAATTCATTTTTAATATGATTAGATGTTGATCGGTTGATTGTATATGTCTCATTAGCATATCTCATTCATTACAAATCCATCCGCGCATATTATCCTTTTTTGTTTCCAATGTTGAACATGCCTTGAATGTGCGAGAAGCATCAGCATGCGAATGCTCTTCTCGCTTTGAATGTGTGAGAAAGAAGAGCAAGAAAAGGATGAAAAGAGATAGAGAGAGAGAGAGAGAGAGAAAGAGAGAGAAAGAGAGAGAGAGAACATGTTGAATGAGCACAAGAACGAGCATGTCCATTAACAAAAAACGTTTATTCATTCGGAAAAGATATTCGCATATATTCATTTGAGATGATGTAGTGAAAGTAACTATATTGTGACAAAATGTCATGTTTTCATCAACTTTCTTCATCTGCTTTTCTTTCATCGTGTTCCATTTTGACTTCCGCTTTGTCAATCAGCTTACAAGTATGTACATGAGAGTAGAAAGTGAACAGCAACACTGCCGTCGTCACATCTTCCTCTCCTTTCCTGCTCCTTTTTGCAGCAGTTCATAGTGTTAGGAAGACGAACAAGAAAACGATGAAGAAATGAGACGTTTTTCTTTTTTTCTTTCCGGAGATGCAGAAGAAGGAATGATTATCGCCTTCTAAGACGATCCTTCTCTCTTTCTTTCGGTATGAATCTCCCTCTATCTCTAAGAGGATAAGAAGCAAAGCTATTCAAAGGATAAGATGTTCAATTAAGCTTCAATTCTGACACAATAGATCTTAACAAGAGGTCCAGTCTTTAAAACTTTGCAATTATCGAATTTGAAAAGTTGTCGTTTGGCAAAAAGGAACAGAAGAACGATATGGAGTCAGCCACAAGTGTTGTGCTCTCTATAGGCATGTGCGTTGTAAAGACAGTAGCTACAGCTGCTATGACAAGAAGGGGGGATTCATAGGGCATGCGAAGTAAAGGAAGTGTTAACTCTCTCTAAAACAGTTACAAATCCCTCTCTCTATCTCTCTCCTATCTCTTTCCAATAACTTGTTTGTTTCAGTGTTCGAAGTATAATGCAGAAATATCTGGAAAAAACTGGTGAAATCAAATTTGAGAAAATCTTCAATCAACGTTTGGGTTTCTTATTACTAAAAGACTTTGCTGAAAATGTAACAGAGAATGCTTGTCCTCAGATTAAGTTTTATGAGGCTGTAAGTTTATAAAGAATAGTTTATGCTAATTATATATTATCCATATAGATTAAAGAATATGAAAAGATGGAAACGCCAGAAGAGCGATTGGCTAAAGCTCGCGAGATCTATGACCATCATATAATGGTTGAAATGCTGGCACATGCTCATGTATGTCGTCTCTTCATAACATCATTATGATGATGATGATCTTTATGATGAGAATATGTTATTTTCAGAATTATTCAAAAGAATCATTACAACATGTTCAATATCATTTGTTGAAGGGCAATGTACCAGCTGATCTCTTTCAGGTAAGCACCATCTTCTTACTTTCTCTCTTATCTTTCATAGTTCAAAGAGAGAGAGAGATCTCTCTTACTTTCTATTCATTATGAGTTGTATGTCCATTTCAGCGATATGTAGTTGAAATCTGCGACCAATTGAAAGGCGATATCTTCCAGAAATTTCTTGAGAGGTAACATAAATAATTCAAAAATAGATGGAAATATCTAATGAATTTATATATTTACAGTGAAAAGTTCACAAGATTTTGTCAATGGAAGAATCTTGAATTAAACATGCAGCTAACAATGAACGACTTTTCTGTACATAGAATTATTGGTCGAGGAGGTTTTGGTGAGGTCTACGGTTGTCGAAAAGCTGACACGGGCAAGATGTGAGTGCATAACGATTGATGATCATCATTTCAAAGCTATACATGTATCCTAGATATGTGAAGCTTGTTGTATATGCTAAATAATAGCTAAATATATGTATTTAAGTAATCTGCTTACAGGTATGCAATGAAATGCTTGGATAAGAAGCGGATCAAGCTTAAACAGGGAGAAACATTAGCTTTGAATGAGAGGATTATGTTAAGTTTGGTTTCAACTGGGGTATACATAGCTAGTATAATACTATTTATATGTTATATATGTTTGCAGCAAGATTGTCCTTTTATTGTGTGTATGACCTATGCTTTTCAAACTCCTGATAAGCTCTGCTTCATCTTGGATTTGATGAATGGAGGAGATTTGCATTATCATCTTTCACAACATGGTGTTTTTTCCGAACAAGAAATGTTATTTTATGCTTCAGAGGTACTTGCATTTCCATGTTTTACACAAAGTTATTCAAATTCTGCAGGTCATACTAGGGCTTGAGCATATGCACAATCGATTTGTTGTTTATCGCGATCTTAAGCCAGCCAATATTCTGTTGGATGAGAATGGCCATGTAAGTCAAGCTTCATGTACTTCTACACCTCTCCTTCTCTTTCGTCTTTCTTTCTTTCTTTACTTCTCTCTCTCTCTCTCACTCTCTCTCTCTCTCTTTCTACAATTTTTTCGCAAAAACATATTTTCAAAAGAGAAGTACAACAATGAACTTAACTCGATTTTATTCAAACTTTCCTTATCATCGACTTATCGTTCTGTTTAAGGTTCGTGTCTCTGATCTCGGATTGGCTTGTGATTTCTCCAAAAAGAAGCCTCATGCTAGTGTGTACGTTTCATTTTCATTTTCAGTTCTCTTTCTATTACTCAACTTGTCTTCCGTCTTTCTCTCTGAATGCTTTTATAACTTGTTTATTGCAGAGGAACTCATGGTTATATGGCTCCTGAAGTTTTGGCCAAAGGGGTGGCTTATGATTCTTCAGCTGATTGGTTTTCACTCGGCTGTATGCTCTATAAATTGCTCAAAGTATGTTTTCCTATTTCTAGGATAAGCTCTTTACATTTATTACAGGGTCACTCGCCTTTCCGTCAACATAAGGGAAAAGACAAAAATGAAATTGATAAGTTGACTCTGACCCAGGATATTGAGCTGCCAAATGAAGGATTATCTCCGGAATGTCGAGACTTACTTGAAGGATTGTTGAAACGAGACGTTCCGGAACGTCTTGGCTGCCGAGGAAGAGGGTATCAAATTTTCTGAAGTATTTTTTTCAAAATATTTGCCTTGCAGGCCTTCGGAAGTCAAAGAACATGCCTTCTTCAAAGACGTTGATTGGCAAACTGTCTATCTTAGACGTATGACACCTCCTCTTATTCCTCCTCGTGGAGAAGTAAATGCAGCCGACGCTTTTGATATCGGTAACTTCGATGATGACGAAGTCAAAGGAGTAAAGGTACTAGTTGATTTCTCACCATAATTCTAATGAAGCATATGACGGGCGTGTGAACGCAAAATTGACGTCAATGAAAAATAGATTTCATTTTGCTCAAACTAATTGCAGTGAGCGGTTGCTCAATCAAATCAATGATTTAACTATAACATCTGATTTCAGCTATCGGAAGGCGATTCAGAACTTTACAAAAACTTCAATATAACCATTTCGGAAAGATGGCAAAATGAAATAGCCGAAACTATCTTTGAAGTAGTTAATCAAGACGCTGATAAGGCGGAAACAAAGCGTAGAGCAAAGCAAAAAACTAAAATGTCAATTGATGAGAAAGGTTAGTTGGCATTCAGTTATAAAAATCATATCTTATTTCTAGACTCTGACGTTATTGTTCATGGATATATAAAGAAACTTGGAGGACCTTTCACTTCAGCTTGGCAAACAAGATATGGAAAATTGTATCCTTCACGTTTAGAATTATACCCTGAATCCTTGAGTGGAAAGCCAGAGGCATAACATATACTTTTTAGAATAGTTTAATATAGTATATATATTTTCAGCTGATATTCATGGATCAAATTGAGGATGTCTGTGTTGAGCTGCAGAGTGTTAAAGATCAGAACGCTATTGTAGTGAAGTTACGTGATGGATTCAAGGAACCGAGGATTAGTCTAACGAATAATGTATGTTTTAATGTCTGATTCCATAGTATATATTTGCATTTGTAGGATGATATATCGTTAAAAGAATGGCATACGTCTTTAAGAACCGCCCATCGTGTTAGTTGCGAATTGCTTCAACGGATGGGCAGAAAGGCTATTAAGATTTACGGTGTTAACCATGATCCTATGCAATATGATGCCGAACGACCAAACTCAGTAACAAGAGCGTACATGAATCGAACGTCGAGTGTTGATTCGGGAGTTTAAGAAAATTGTTGATGAATGGCCATCAGTAGAAGTTGCCAGCTAGCGTTGTCGTTATTCTTGTTTGTAGATGTTAGCAGGTTAACTGCCGACACAACGATTTTCTCTGCCCTTTCGTTCGAAACAGAAAACTTCTTTATATTCTCCATATTTCATAGTTCTAACTCAGGCCCCAGCTGTTTATTATAATTCATACGATAGATGAGAGCGAGACAACTCATTACGTTGAAAGACGTTGTTGTATATAAGAATAATTCTAAGATAACACAATACCTGTCAAATGTGATACATTACTGTTGATTGTCCACAAATGTTTTGTTTGTATGTTCTCATGATATCTTTCACGAATTCTCGTCTCATGTAAGATTCTTATACCTAGATGGACTCAGAGGTATCAACACTTTCCTCCTCAAATTGGGTATATTGTTCATGTGGTTAGATATATTTCCATATTTCTTTCTAAGTCACTCATTAAGTATATCACAGCATAGTCTTAGTTTGGAAATATTGCATAACCAAATCACATATCTATGTCTAGTGAACTACGCGTCTTTCAAGATGTCTACACAAGCGCATGTTAAACCTTTGTAAATTGTGATTAGATCTCGAATATTAAAAATTTGGAATAAATCAATTTTTATTACTGGGATGTACATCAGAGAAACAACTTCGCAAATAAATAAATGGTACAGAACTTAAACTAAAGCATAACCGATTTCAAATAATTATGACGATTTCAATTGGTCAACTCTGCCTTCCAGGATTTTGATTCCGCTCATTACCTTCTCTATCTTTGTTTTGGCTTCGGTCTGAAAGAAGTAAAGAACGATTCATACAAACACGTATTTCAATACTTGTAATCGTTCCATCATATCCCTATCGGCTTTCATGCTTCTTTCCATCTGTTCTCGAAGTCCAGCCAAAAGTGTTAAGCGTTGAGAGAAGGAAGCAGCTAGAAAAGAATAGCAAATTGAAAAATATGAAGCAGAAACGTTACCTTGCTCATGCAATTTTGATAAAGCTTGAATCTTTTTCAAATTACTAGGTAAAGCGGAACAGGCTACATCCCATTTGTTCATCAAGTCCAAGAGTTCTCTAGCGTTTGTTTCAGTTTCCGAATCGATAGATTTCTCTCTTTTTTCCTCAATCTTCTCAGAATTTATAAATATCACTAAGATGCATGAATACCTGCTGAACTTTAGTCATTATCTGGTTGACTCTAGTCTCTAATCCTTCAACAATGGTTGGGTTTAAAGACTCTGTTCGGAACCTAAAAAATATCTTTAATCTTGTAAGAAGTAGTCAAAACTCACTTTAAATCTTCCAAAGCATCAACAAGGGGAGGTTTTGTGGAATCGAACGAGCCGACAAGAGCTTCGAGTTTTTTAACTCTTTTCTCCAAAGAAATGACCTGTTATATATCTTGGTCACGAAGAATGATAGGAGAAAGGTACCTTTGAATCACTATTGTTGGAAGTTGATGAGCTTGTTTCCGACGTTTTCGTTGCGGAATCAGCTGGACGGCTAGCGGCCCCTGACTTCTTGAGAACACTAACATTCTACAAACAAATCATCAGTCAATATGATATGATCACATTGAGATTACCTTTAGCTCATCCATAAGCTTACTGATAGCAACTCGACCTTGTTTGCCTTCAGGGGACTCGTCAGTCTACAAAATTAAAAAGAATTAGTATCATTCGAACTAGACGACGACTTACGTTCATTTTATCGTAAAGTTCATTAATCTCACAAGTTAGTCTGTTAATTTTTTGAACATCAGTCTCAGCTTCTGCGTATTCTGGATGAAACAGAATGAGATATATTTCGAAACTCCAACTACACCTCTCCCAGTTACTTCAAGCACATAAGCATTGCTGCCATAGCATTTCTTTTTTTTCTTGGCAATTGAGTCAGAAAAGTCTGAATGAATCATGGTTATCTTTTCAATGAAGAGTTAACCTACCAACTTCCGAAGCGTTTACATTGCAATTTACATAGCGTTTCCTAGCGGAATCAATATCAAGATACACCTATCAGACATAATAGTTAAGAAAGTATAATATAATAAAAACTCACAAGTTCTACATCAGGATCATTCGATTCTTCACGAGGAAAATCATTCTTCTCGCCTTCACAAGCCCCCTCGCTTTCATACACATCTTCTTTTGGTCCGGATGCCATTCTTAAGTTTTTAATTCAATGATGGTTTTCAAAATTATTCTTAATCATAAAAATAAATACAAACTTTATTCAAACGTGCTCTTTTTATTGGCAAAATCAGCTGCGCGTGGACAAGAGAATATTGGTCTCGAAGCGATGGCGACATTTCTCTGGAGCAGCTATGCAAATCCATTAGTTTAAGCTTCTGCTCCAAGCTTCGATTACATGAAGGTGGTCAGGAAACTCATCAAACAACAATGGTTATGATAGAGAATGAATCTAACAATTTCATTGTTTGGGAAGGAAGAAAAGTTCCACTGACACTTGCAAAGCACAGTTATACAACTCTCCTCTCAGTATGTATTGCTATCAGAATCTTCCGGTATTTGCATACTACAGGAAATAACCATCACGAAATACCTTTGAAGAACAATAATGAAGCAGAACTCAGACATGCAGAACGGTTTCTTTGTAGAATGAGCTTAGAAGTAAGTGTAATTTTGTTTTTCTCCAAGATTGTCTATTCCGATCCTGATTCTTCTTCTCTGTTGCATCTTATCTATTTTCCCAATATTTTGAAGAACAGTTCTAGTATATTCAAATAATCACAATTGGGATTTTCCGTAAAGAAACTCTATCATCATTCATATATAGCCTTGACTATATAATCTATAACCGATTTATTGTTCTTGGTCTTTTCTCATGTCGTCTCTTATCCTCCTCACTCTTATTAACGCATTTTGCATATCTTCTTGATAATCAAGATTCTGCTCTTTCTTCCACATCTAGTGTCCTTGCAACATGGTCTTATCTTCAATAATAACCTGCCCTTCTTTGTCATAATGTTCTTATGTGGGTCATCAACGGGATTCATCACTATATAAGGAGGATATATCACGCCTACCTTCATTTGCATGAATGCTAGATGTCTGTCTATATCGTAACTTTAATTTTCTTTCAAATCCTAGTAGTTATCTATTTTATTAAACGGTTCACGTTCCAGAATGGTTCAAACGGCTGCCTTCGCGGCTATCAGCCTCGGAGCTTTCACCATTATGGCCTGTATGGTCAGCTTCCCTATGATTCTCCAAGAAATCAGCGAGATCCGCAACGAGCTTGATACTGAGATGGACTCATGGAAGGCTGAATCCGATAGCTTGTGGAGAGACATGAACAAATACGGACGTGTCCGCCGTCAAGCTTACGGATATGCTGCTCCACCACCACGATCTGGATTCCCAGGACCACAAGGAGGATTCGGAGATCAACCATACCCAGGAGGAGAATCTGGAGGAAGTCCACACCCATCCGGTGCTAACCTTCCAGGAACCATTGGAGTCCCACCATCGATCAGTAACACTGCTTTCAATGATGGACCATCATGTAAGGCTATTATTAAAATAATCTTTATTTATTTATTTCTTTTCAGCTGGACCAAGTGGAAACTGCAACTGCAAGGCCGACAACACTTGCCCAGCTGGACCTGCAGGACCTAAGGGAGAACAAGGACACGACGGACCAGACGGAATCCCAGGAATCCCAGGACAAGATGGACAAGATTCTGATGATGCTCAAGCTCAAACTCAACAATACGCTGGATGCTTCAACTGCCCACAAGGACCTGCTGGACCAGCTGGTTAGACTTCGTCGAGTATTTCTCTTCTTTAACGGTTTTTTTAAGGACCACCAGGAAAGCCAGGACCACGTGGTATGCGCGGAGCTCGTGGACAAGCTGCTATGCCAGGAAGAGATGGACAACCAGGATTCCCAGGAACCATCGGAGGACTCGGAGCCCCAGGACCAATCGGAGAGGAAGGACCACAAGGAGAACCTGGAGAGGATGTTGAACACCAAATCGGATTACCAGGAGCCAAGGGAACTCCAGGACTTCTAGGAGACAAGGGAGATGAAGGACCACAAGTAATAATTCACAGTACATCGAAAACTGATATAATATTTTCTAGGGAGATACTGGAGCTCCAGGACAAGCTGGACCACCAGGAGAACGTGGACCACAAGGATCCAAGGGAGATGATGGAGCTTCCGGAGCTTCTGGAGAACCAGGAGAGGAAGGAGAGCCAGGAAAGGATGCCGAGTACTGCCCATGCCCACAACGTAACGCCAACTCCAACGTTCAAAGCGCTGGATACCGTCGTCATTAGACGGTTTGTTCACAAGGCCGGAAAACGATTGGCCCGTGCAATAAATATTTATTATTTATGTATTGTTTGACAGTAAATAGAAACGGTATGAAAGGGAAAATATGAAAGAAAGAAAAAAATGAAATGAAAGCAACCACTCTATACGTCTCATGCTGAAAAATAATTTCCAAACTGGCTCCTCAACTGCTTGGATTTGACTGCGAACAGTTGAGACAATTCCGAAGTTAACCAATGTCATGCTTCACAAGTCACGATTTGTTGTAAAAGCACTTTAAATTCAGAGCTTAAAGTTAAGAAATCGAATCCAGCGCATATTTTATGTCAATCTGCAGCTTTAGCCGCAGGGCATTGGATGAAATATGCACCAATTGAGCAAATAATCTCATTGGCTGCTTGACGGCTTGTCATTCTATGTGGTTCGCCTCAGTTCTATTAATTCTCTGCAAATTATACATTTCATAACATTTGCGTCGAAAAATCCTGATAATTTCTTTGTTATGCTTTAATCTTTCTAGAAAACGTTTCGAATAATATTTAAATTGCTTTGTCGTCATCAATGTGATTGGAAGCTTTTGTTTATGAACGGAAGTAGTCACCTGTTTACCGCTCTCATACTGGCTGTCATCGAATATTGCAAAGTGGAAATGTAATTCACCTGATCAGAGGTGGACAAACGCCTTTTCTGTTTAAATCCCTTCAGCCGATAACAACGTGGATAGGCTGAACATGAAGGGATATCCGCGAAATCCGATTGTCCACCTTCATGATGATGATGAACGATAATGAGTCAGCAGCAGCACGTCAGCACCTCACCAAATATGCTAGCGCATAGTATGTGTAGGTGCATTGTCTGTGCCCAACCTTTTGCTTCAAGTTTTAAGTGTTTTGACTTTTTTCGTGATTCTTCCTTGTTTACGTGAAGCTGATTCATTGAATTTCTTATAAGCATTAGTCAATGTATTGAATCATTTTGTCTCTATGTGTGGTGATCGCCGTGTTCTCTTGCTTACTCTAATTGATTCTGATCCAATTTCAGCGATTTATTGTTGTTGTTATTATCTTAGCATCAAAGGAAATCTATACTAATTGACCATTGAATGGAGGATTACAAATACCTCTTCAAAGTTGTTTTAGTTGGAAATGCGGGAGTTGGAAAAACTTGCCTCGTTAGGAAGTTTACACAGGTACGCTCATTAAATGCTCTGGCTCTTTACGTATCACCTATTTGAAGGGTATCTTCCCTCCCGGCCAAAGTGCAACAATCGGAGTGGACTTTATGATAAAAACTGTCAAAGTGGATGATGAAAAGATAAAAGTGTGTCACTCTTAACCATTCTTTAGGTTATGCTTCTTTTTCTAGCTTCAAATATGGGACACTGCTGGTCAGGAACGATTTAGATCGATAACTCAAAGTTATTATCGTAGTGCTCACGCCATAGTTTTAGTAAGTTGTTTCTTGAAGTATGATAATTAATATTCTTAAATAAGGTTTATGATGTAGCTTGTCAGCCGTCGTTTGATTGTTTGCCAGAATGGCTTGCAGAGATAGAATCTTATGCAAATCGTCGGGTCTTAAAGATTCTTGTTGGTGAGTGAAATCAAATGTGATTGTTTCAAGAATGCATATATTTAGGTAATAAAGTAGATAAGGGAGACGAAAGAGAAGTACCCGAGAGGATTGGAAAAGATTTCTCAGACGTAATATTGAACTCAATAAAGAATCCCTTAGCTTCTGTTTTCAGGTGAATAGTTTCGATTACTTCCTCGAAACCTCAGCCTTGGATGCAACCAACGTCGACCGATTGTTCGAACATGTGGCTAGTCGATTGGCTCATGATATGAAGGCTTCTGATCAAAGGTATGAAATAGATTCATGAATCATTGCTATTTGTTATGCTTCAGATATTCAAACTACAAGTCTGAACCTTCGGGTGGGGCAGGTTCACAGGCAGTTAATCTCCTATCTAAAGCCCAAGTACAATTAAATAACTGCTGTGGGCGAACATAATGTATTAGAAATTGAAGAACTCGAACGCTTTCTTGTCAATTCCTAACAGTATTTATCTCCTACTCGTGCCGGATAAGCTTTTTAAAAGAATTCACACAAAACATAATATTTTACTTATTTAAATTGTACATTCTGTATAGTATTTTATACGAAGGGTATTGGTGTCTTACTTACTAGTCTTAACTTATTGGGAGGTATGCTTGCATTCTTGACCTTGTTGTTACATTAAAAAACCGATTGTGATATGTTTCGTGGCTTATCTTTCACAGATTTGCTCAAATTTTTATAATAGGATTTCTTCCTCATTTACTCGCTTTCTTTCTTTTATTTCTTGTTTTTATGAAGTTTATCACTTTGACATGTTTTTCGTTCTGGTATTATTCCTAGTTTTTCATACTCAGTTACACACAATGCGCGCTCACCCTCTCTCTCTCATTCCTTCTCTTTTTCTTCTTTCTCTTCTTGTCACATAATCAATAGTGATGCCGTTAAATTTGGAGGGTTGAAGGAAATGCGCAATGACCCAAATTCTTACAAAAAAGGGAAATTACTTCGAATTTGGTATAAATTCTATAATGCGGGCTTCAATAATTACAAAAACGTGCCTTATTGCTAAAGAACGGATGTACTTTGTACTCTCCAGGGGTTGTCGGTGTCAGCAAAAGGTGATTCGTTCCTCTGTTTTCTCAAACTGATAGCAAATCATATCAATGCTTCGTACATCTTTAAGGTCTGTTGAGACTTTTTCACAGCTTCAGCATTACTATCTTTCAGAATGTGCTCATTGGGAGCTTCAAAGTATGGACATGCCAGAACTGGCGATTTCACCCAGGTTTTACTGTAACTTGACCATCTGGATAATGACTTATTTTCTCCAGGTCGGACCAACTCTACACAATCCTTTTAAGGAAGATCCTATGTTGGAACGTCTTCTTCGTCGCTGGTTACCACAAAAAGACTATGACAGAGTACTGTACCAGCTCATAACCATCAATATTTGTAATATCTAGGTCGCTGTTGATTTGAATAGATTTGGGGAGAGAATCGTTGATGAAATTGATGCACTCGGACGAGCTGCTGAGTTGAATGAGCCACGATTGTCTCAGCAAGACTCCTGGGGCAGAAGAGTTTCATAACGAACTTAGAGAGATTCGTATTGAAAAACATACAGGTTGATCGTTTGGAAGTCTGTCCCGAATGGAAAAAGCTGAAAGAGATCTGCGCTGAAGAAGGTCTTGTCGGTTTGTTGTAAGTGTCGAACACCTTTAGTAGTTTTAATCTATAGCTCTTGGATATGATTCTAAGGCTGACCCTCTTGTTCGTCGCCTTCATCAGGTATTCCGTTTTGAGTTACTAATCGAAGTTAAACAATATACTTTGTTTAGATTGCTAAGCTGTATTTATTCTCTCCTTCAGCTGGTTTGACAACTTGCCCTATGGCTATGACTGATGGAGCAGCTAAAACTCTCAAAGTTGGTTCAAATGGTTATGGACGTAATGAGTTTTGTGCTTGTAGGAGTTGAAAGCCGACCAGAACAATGCTCTAGCTGCTCAGGCAGTTCAAAACTTGCTTTCTCGAAATGGTAAAGAAGCTTGGACCAGTGGCCAGTGGATGACTGAAAAAAAAGGAGGTAGTGATGTCGGAGGAGGATGTGATACCTACGCAGTGAAAGAAAACGATAAGGTATGGTATTTTATAATTATTTCCTTTACCGTCTCTGCCTTTTGAGTATCGTCTGTATGGCTACAAATGGTTTAGTTCTGCTGTCGATGCTGATGTGGCCTTAACACTCGCACGTGAAGTTGATAAAGACGGAAATATTGCTAAAGTGACTTGTGTTTCGCACAGTCGTACGAAATAGTTTCGTTTAGGGCACAGGAGGGTTAACACTTTTCCTTCTGAGAATTCGTAATGAGGATGGTTCATTGAATGGCATTCAGATGGTTCGTCTGAAAGACAAGTTAGGAACAAGACAGGTAATCGGCTTGGGCAGTTCATGGAAAAACCATTTGCTTCTAGCTGCCAACTGCTGAGCTCCTATTAGATGGATGTGAAGCTGAGAAGGTCAGTGTACAAGGACGTGGAGTGATTGGGATTTCAAATATGTTGAATATCACACGAATTCACAACGCCGTTGCTTCTATTTCTGGAATGAGGAGGTTTGTTGACCTGAATTCAAACAATGCGATGCTTTTTTTCTTAAGAATCATAGCATTGGCTCGAGACTACTCTACACGTAGAAAAGTTTTCGGGCAGTTGCAATACCAGTGGCCACTACACACATCCACATTATGCCAATTAGAAATCCAAACTAGAGGATGTTTCATTCTACTTTTTGAAGCTGCTCGTCTTCTAGGATTAACGGTTTGTTTGATCGGATCGACATTTGAACGCTAGCTGTTTCAGGAGAGCGGAAAAGCTGATCACGTTCAATCGCTTATGCTACGACTCATAACTCCAGTTCTGAAACTTTACGCAGGAAAAATGGTAATTATGCAGACTTGTCTCTCAAATTACTTTTTTTCTTCAGTGCGTTCCTTTGATCTCGGAAGGTATTGAGTGTTTCGGAGGACAAGGCTACATGGAGGACACTGGTTTGCCTGCTCTGCTGCGGGATGCTCAAGTAAGCTTCCATTAACCTATTTTCAAGCAAGTTGTTTAGGTAACTCCTATATGGGAAGGTACAACTAACGTTTTGTCTCTTGACGTTCTTCGTGTTTGTTCCGGAAAAGACAATATCAGTATTGCTTTCAAGAAATACGTTACGGATCTTCTAGAGAAGTCTGATGCATCAGGTACATTCGTCATAGACTGAATATAGCTTTTAGTATAATTTCTCAGGAAATGAGAAGCTCAATGAGTGCAAGAAGATAATTCTGGAATCTTTGGAGAGAGTCGACAAAATCCTCTCGAGAGCTGGAGATCCCAAGCTTCGCCAAGAAGAGAGAATTGATGCAGTTGCAAGAGACATCTCGTTTGCTGTTGCCCGTGTTTGGCAAGGTGAGCTCTTCTCGAATTTCCAATGATTCACTTGTCTTCTTAGCATCACTCCTGGTAAACTTCGCTGACGATTCAACTGCTACCCCAGCTGATGTCGAAGTTGCTTACAGGTAATCATGCCTAATGAGACAATGCAATCCCTTCGGTTTCAGGTATTGTACGGAGCAAGATCTGGTCAAGTTTGATGAGAAGTGGATGGAACAAAATAAACTGAAGAAAGACTTCGATATTGTTTTCGAGAATTATGCCGGGTACAGCAAACTATAAAAACTCATACATTAACCTATTGTTGAATTTGTATATATCTAACGCTGTACAATAAATCATTTTATTCTTCTTCTATTCGAGCCTGGAAAAACAATGCTTACAGTTCCTAAACTACTGTTTGAAATAATCGCGGTTAATTCTCTGAGTGAATTCAATCAAGTTTGAATATTTCTTTAAAAGATTGAAAACATCCATCGCAGGTAATCGAACGGTCAAAAGTGTGAACAAGTGACCAAACATTAGGGCATCAGCCTCAGTTGGAGAATCTCCGAACAGATACGGATTGCTTCCGAGTTGAAAAGATAATGATCGGAAAGCCTTGTCACTCTGCTCTACTACTTCTTCCATGTTCTGGAAAGTTTTAAAATTGTCTTTTTTTCAGATTTATCACTAAGAACCTTATCGCGCCATTCAGCATCTTGAAGTTTTGCGAGCATTTCTCGTCTCGTTAAGGCTGGAAGTACATAACTCAAGGGCCAATGATAGACTGAGCCATATCTAGGTCTAGTCACACTGCAGTAAGTTTCTTCATGCTTCCACACAAGATAAATCTAAATCATTGGAAACATAACCAACGAAGAACAAAAGCCAATACTTCAACATTGCGAAGCAAATGGTCGATGACGGCCATTTGCGCTCTCATGTCTGCTATTTGTGTTTCTTGTAAATCAGAAGAAAGCGAAACACCCTGAACGATATAGAGTGAACAGTTCAGAACGTAAATCTCACTTTGCGCGATACAAACTCTACAATGTTACCAAATCCAGACACTAAGAGTTTTTGAGCTTTCAAAAAGGGAATGTGTCCTGTAAAATGGAACACTCTCAATCAACTTTCTGAGATAGATGCTTGTTGGAACCTGTCGGTGAAATAAACTCTGCGTTTGGGCGTTGTTTAACTGCATATGGAAGTTCAGCCATCCTAAGAAAAGTCTGAGCGGCTAGACAATCCGCATACTCATAAAGCAGAGCTTGATCATCTGTAAATCATTCACAACGTTGGCCAGGAAAGATTTGTTAGTACGTAAGTAGGGAGTGAAAAGAGAAACATCCTCCCATTTAGTTTCTGCTGAAAGAGATAGTTCGTTCATCAAATCTGTGACTAGTCCTGTTGTCGCCATCTCGAAGAAGAGTAAGTGTTGAAAAGATAAAAAAGGAAAAAAAAGGTACAGAGGGAGGGAAACCCATTCATAAAAGATCTATTTAAGAGTAAATAACTTTCAAAAACGAAAATCATAACAATCAACAACAATAGTAATAACAACGAATAAGATATATTAACTCTGCATTTGATGCAACTGCTGCAACTTTTGACGAGTTTCATCCTGGACTTTCTTCTTTTCTTTGGCTGCTGGGTCCCAACGTCGACGCCTTTGGTATTTGCGACCACTGACTTCTTTCTTGATAGCGATGACTCCTGAACAAAGCATAATATTCACAGCTCATATAGTTTATACGAACCTTTCTTCATCATTTCATGCTGAAGTTTCTCTAAAGCTTGCTCATAATCATTCTTCAATGATTTCAAGTCATCTTCAGTCACGGTTTTGTAATCCATACCATCGTGCAGTTTCATTTTCTTCAACATATGCAAGAAACGACGCTCCTGGAAAATTGAGTCTGTTGCAAATCAAGTAGATGAACTAACGGTGTCTTTGAATCCTATACTAATAACGTTTCCATTAGACCCCGCTCTTCCTGTTCGCCCAGCTCTTGAATTTAGGAATGGATAAGTAAAGGAGGTTGAGAAAAAAACCTGTGAACGAAGAGCCTGTCTTCCAGTGGAAGATCATAGTTTATGACACAATCTATACCGTTGATGTCTATACCTCTAGCGAGAACGTCTGTACATATGAGAACACGTGACTGAAAAAATTGAAGTAACGAATGCACTGAAAGATTTGCAAACCTTTCCTATTTCAAAGTCTTCAATAATCTTAGATAATCTGTTGGCGAAAACGTTGGACGTCAAATTTCCGGTATGGAAAGCTCCTTTGCTCAAATGATTAAGGAAGCGAGATAATCTATTAGCTGACTCTCTGGAAGAAACAAGCTTTGAGGATTTTAGAAGATTGACTTACTTCTCCTTGGTGAAGATGATAACTTTTTTGTATTTAGCTTGTATAATCTCATTATACACGACAAGAGGAAATAAACGAGGTTCTGTTGATAAGAACGTATGTTTGATGGTAGTAGCTAAAGCTAGAACGCCTCCAGTTATGTGATTAGCCGTGGACAGTTTGACTTCAACACTACTAGTACTTGTAGCTTTGAATAATGATGGCCTATGCAAGTTCCACAAGAACAACTCTTCGACATCTCTTGAAATAGTAGCGGATAGAAGTATTTTTTGAGCTGAAGACCGTGATGCTAGCCAATCAGAAACGTTCGAAGCGTTCCTTGTACCTGAATACCAAGTTTGAAAGAGATGAAATATTCAAATACCTCCATATCTTTTTTCAACTAGATCGAGCCATTCCAAACGGACTTTCATACCCATTTTATCTGCTTCATCAACAACCAAATACCTAAAAATCATGAGCAAACTCTGAACGAAGACAGGAAAAACCTCAAAGCTGAAAGATCGAATGGATTCAGTTCGTCTGTTAAAAAATCTACTAATCTATGCGGGGTTGTAATGAGAATGTCACATTTGCGTTTGTTCTGAAAAGACCAAATGTCATGCTGAAACAAGAATGAGCATACGTTTTCTTGAAGTGATTTGCGGAAATCTTTTGTTTTATCTGATCCTGTTAAAGTAATAATCTTTGCATCGTAAGCGTTAAACTTCTGGTATTCCTTAAATCATTACCATATACTAAGCTTTGAAGAGCACGATTTACAATTTCTATTTGCCTCACAAGGGCTTGTACTGGGACAACTACAAGTGTTGATAAAACTCCTGCTGGATGTTTACCAATTGCGACTAACGTGGGGAGGACATAACAAAGCGTTTTACCAGAACCTAAATATATTATATACATACAAACTTTGATTTATTCTGAAGAGTGATGAACGAACCCGTTGGAGCAGCGATCGTTACATCTCTTCTTCTCATTAGGGACGGTTCGCGTATCTCTTTTAGAAGAATAGGTAAAACAGACTTCTAGAACACAAACAAAATCATGAAAAAAAGAAAACGAATCTGACCTGCACTGGGAACAGCTTATTGAAATGCTCCTTCAACTTTTTAACAAATCGTTTAGGTATTCCATCAACTTCATCGATCCCACTTAAGTTCTCTTCTTTCAACTCAGCGGGAAACACTCTAGCGTTTTCAACCCATGAACTAGTAACTCTACAAATAACATCAAATGAACAAACTAACTTGTTTGAAAAACCTACGCTATTTTGTCGTTGTTAACATACTCCGGCTCTCCGATGATCATGAACTCCTTTCCCTCATCCTCATCAGGACTCTCTGGTTCCGCTTCCTCCCAATCAGATAACCTGAAAAAGCATTATAACAAGGAGTGTTAATTTCTTATTTCAAACCTTTCATCTTCAGGAATCATTTAAATACTCTAACTTCAAACTTTAACAATTAACAAATGCTGAATTTAATTCTCGTATAAGTATACGTGAACTTACGTCATGTACCGTAATTACACGCAGCTTTTTGTTGACACCCCCAATGTTTCTTCAAATGTTAGATATCAACTTAATTGTACAATTATACTTTACATTGTATTTTTTTTTTGTGAATTTTCCGTAGAGTTTTACGGGAAGAGAATTTCACTCTCATCAGAATCGTCGCGAGTAGCGTTTTGTTCGCTTTGCTCAACTAATTCTCGATGTAATAGAATTCTTGTTTAGTGGGAATGTGATGATGATAGTTGGTGTTTCCTTTTATAGATTTGTAACCTGTTAATTTTCATAAGTGATGATATCCTTGGTTTCTCGATCAGGCTGATTGTCGTTTTCCCAACTCAGTTTCAAGGTTCAACTGACTGTTGCATGGTGAATTATGAAATTACACTGGATGAATAGGGAAATAACTGAGAAATGCAACCAAAACAAGGAATAAAGATTATAGAGAAAAAACAGAAAATTAGCAAATCGTGCCATAGGAACGAATAAGCACGCGAATGTAACAGTGCACATATCTAAGATTATAAAACTTCGATTCGAGAAAAAATTTATTTATCTGAAGGATACTTACCGCAACGAAAAATTCCGGCTTCTGCTTTTCATGCCGGGGTATCATTTACGGATTTTCTGTTTTTGTGTTTATCCCCGTTTAATTCTTAAGCTTTTGGTTCGTACTCTACTTCCTAATTTGTGTTTTTGTCCGGAGTTACATGTTCGAAGTGGCTTGGTTTTGATGACTCTGAGTTAATCATGGGCTTTCTTAGTTTTTGTGTTCAAGTGTTGCAATTGGAAAACATGATATACTAACGAGAAAGATGCAGTTCTTTGGTTTCGGATGAGTTCATGAAATTTTAGAGGAATCGAAAGCTCTGGTTCTAAAATATACGTTGTCATCGATAGTTTTTCAGCTTTTACAGAAGGATGACTCAAGCTTCTTCAGGTAAGAGGAGAGCACATTATGTCTAACACTTTCCGAATAAGTGATCGAAAGTTTCAGCATGAGTTCCCTTTTAAAGAAATTCAGAAAAAAAAAAGAAATTAATCGGGTTCTGTATGCCTGGGGATAGCTTGTCTGTTCTAGCGATGGGGTGGGGAATAGTATGTTCTACACAAGTATTTATTGAATGAATGGAGGAATGTGTATGCTAAACTTCAGTATAGGTGGTACCTAATGAAGCTCGGCGCGCGATACGATACGCTCGATCTGGTATCGAATATATCGAGTATCGACTTCTTATATAGTTAATACTTGTCGACAAATTAGAACTCGATGCGTATCGTTAGTGTCGAGTTTCGCCCAGCTTTAGTACCTTTCTGTTACCAGGCAAAACTCGTGCGAATATTTATTCAATTACCTTGTGTTTTATAAATGTAACCATTTCTTCAAAACTAATGAGCAGTTACATTTTGAATTGTGACAGGGCTGGTTGACCAAGTAGCTTACCTTATGCCTGATTGTTTTTCGAGTTTCTAGTTTAGTCGCTTTGCAGTTTTGCTAGTGTTAACTGTACAAACTGCTGTGATGATTGGTTTCTTATTAGAGATGCTCCCTCATATAACTTGATGAAAACTTTGCTCAACCTAGTTGTGAAAGTATAATGAGTATCCTAATATGCATCTATTCTGTTCATAAACTTCTCTGCTTTCATCATTTTCTGTAGTTGGATTATGCGTTCCTGTTAATCAGTATCTCTACTTGCTCTGCTCTACACTTCCTCGACCACTTATTCCTAGGCCCTGCGTTGTTCAATATTTTGAAATATCCAAACTCGTATTTTTAATGATGTTTTCAAGATTACATAGATAAGTAAAGAAGAAAAAAGTCACAATTATGAATGTTTATATCCAAGTATAATATATGAATAACAACCATGAAATCATGAACGATGATGTGGAGTAGTGACCTCCTAGCGTACTCGGAGGATGCGGGTGTAGGTTTTCCTTTTAAAAACCTATAATCAAGAGCGATGCTCTTTTCCTTATCACGTCGCGTTAGATCCGCTACCCTTCTACAACCAGGAAGGAGAATACGGCATATAAGCATGTTCTGACTAGCTCAGTTGTCAAGAGCACTGGGAGGTCTCTTAGTGTTCCTAAATGTACTGACAGACCTCTAAACATTAGACAAAATTATTTGAAGCTAGCTTCATGTTCCAGGCTATAAAATGAAGCCAAAACTATACGTACAGAGTTTCCATACCAGACCAAGACTTGGTAGACTACGTGCAAGGAGTCCAGTTTTAGAACCCGCCCAAATAAGGTAGTATCGCAACATAGCCAGATCTTTGCCAGAAGAATTGTAAAATTTGTTGCATCCCACCCATTACTAGTACTATTGAAGCTATTTCACAACATACAGGACCTATTTTATATTTTTTCCTGAATTTCACCAAGAGGAAACTCATACTGACACTTTCGAACACTTATTTAGATCGGGAAGTAATAGTCTCATTCTCAATATTCTAGACTATAATAATCTGAGAACAACATCTCAAATTCCTTATCCTACTTTTAAAGCTTTACCAACATTCATGCGCTATTCTGAAACTCATTTTATCGTTTGTTTTCCCAAACATCATATCCTTCATGACGTTCTCTTCCCTTACACGACGAGAAGGCTTAAGTACGTTCTTCTGTAGAAACTGAAAAACAATCGATGAACAACGCATACAAATGGACTAACGCCTTCAATAATTCCTTTGGCATTTCATGAGCTCTTCCGTAACCAAAGAACTGCCTCTTTCTCGTTCGTATATCATGTTTTCCAATTTCAACACTTCAGCATAAAAACGAAGCAACCACATGATTAGCTTGGAAACATAACCAACTGTCTCGAAGACCTGAAAAGATAAAATGTTGAGAACGATTCTACAGGAGTTAACAGGCTAGAAGTGGAAGCAGCTAAATCATCGAAGAATCTCAAATGTTTTTTTGATCGCTAAACACAAAAAATATTTTTGGCCAACAATAGATGGTTTTAATGTGATTATTTCGCCTGTTAACCTGTAACATCAGGTCTTATCCCTACTTTAAGAATGAAGAATGAAGAGCGCGACTGGAAATGCGGAACTCTACGAGAATACAAATCACAAGATTGTCGGAGCATGTAAATCCAAACGATAACATAATTTGAATTATAAAAAAGAAAAGATCAAAATCTCGAATATTAAACGGAGATAAACAAAAAAATTTTTAGAGAACAGTGAGGGTGTCAACCGAAAGCTGTGGGAAATTATGGTACATGACGTAAGTTCACGTATACTCTCTGTAATTAAATCAAGTACTGTTGTTCGGACGGTTCAAGAATTTAATAGAAAATCGTCAGAGCCAAGTGTGAGAATTACTATCAAACGATAGATACCATCTATCATAGATATCTAGCTCGAAATAATAGTTTTGACTTTAAAAACAAGGAAAACGTCTAAATGTAATGAGTTTGTAGCTATTTCTGTTGTTCAAGTTGCTTGGGCAAGTCGACTAACTGAGTTTTAAAAAATGATTTGATCATGCTCATTTGTGGTTGTTTGATGACCTAATGCTGGAAATTAAGAGGAGAAAGGCTCATTGTCTATTTCAATCTTCTGCTTTTAAAGTATGATTTGGTGTGTGCATGTGTGTGACGAACACGATCATGGCTTAACGTAAGATGCTCGTATTGGCTGATCTCTTTTCTCTGTTTTGATTGTTATCCTCGTGGGATGATTTCTATCGTTCGGAGATGACAAAATCTTCTTAACGAACTCATACCCTTTTTTATAACAAAAAAATAACAATATGATTGAAGGAAGTCTGTTATATATAACATCTCCACAAGGGATTTCCCATGTTTCTCACTAAACAGACACACTTCATTTTGTGAAGAGTTCTTTCTAAAAATACAAATGGTCAAATAATTCTTAATGCAGCGCAATTGTACTATTACATGGAATGTTGACAAAACAAAAATTCTCCCCGGCCGGGAATTGAACCCGGGTCTCGCATGTGACAGACGCGGATACTCACCACTATACTACCGAGGACACATTGATATGCAAAAATTTTTAATTCTAATTCAATATAAGACGTGGTAAAAGATTGTTGAATTTTGTTAGTATTTTGAGCATTGATAGTAGTTGTTCGATTACATTGAAGTCAGCCAGACCCACGCATTGAAAATTTGAAAATAAATCTAATTTATAGCGTGTATAGTCGCTGCGAACTTTTTTTTTTCGAGTTTGTGGGATAATAAGTAGTCATTTCAGATTTGCAAAGTCCTCTTTATTATTATAAAAAGAATAGAAAGTTGGATTGATGGAAACGTGTAAATGGAATTCGGCTCATATCCAAATCTCTCTATAGCCCTCAGTTAATACAGTGGAAGAAAGGCTTTTTTAGTTTTTTTGTGTTAACAGTTCATCAGATCAAGTTAGCTATCAGTAGTGTATATGAATGCTTGATGGTAAGGCATAAGATGGAACAAATGGATTAACGAACAAACAGTTTGGATGAATGGGATGTACGCAGTTGGTTGAAGAAGTGAGGATGACAAGAGGGAACTGAATAAGATTCTCATATTAGGACTTACTCGTGTCAGTAAGTGTGTGGAGATCAAGTAAGCAGGAAGAATTTAAAAATACAAGCAGTGTCTTGTTAAGAGATACGATGGGGGAAATTTGTTTCATAAAAATCCCGAAAAGAAAATAATGAAAAAAAGAGAAATAAATTCAAAATTTCTGAATTGAACAAAGGCTCATTCAGTAAAGAAACATGTTCATGAAGAAGGAAGATCATGACTAATTGAACGGATTACATAATGGGAAAATTTCTTGGAAAGTACATCCGACGGTACAGCATTCAGTCATAACACGAAGTCTATCAGATCTTCGACTACGAGGTTCCAAAAACTGTTGCCATGGTTGTTCGTAAGCTGATGTATCTGTTTCATCATTAATGCTTCTTCGGCGACGTTTCATTGGGCATATAAGGTTGTAAGCATCCAAAAACGATTGTCCTCCTACAATCAACAAGATTATAATGTATATGACGTCATAGACAAACCTGGAGGGCAAAGTTTCATAGCACCAGGTTTGGTTCTGGTAGGTCGAACTTCCTTTGAAGAAGCAGGGCTTGGTGGATTTCTGGAGAAGATACTGAAGGCTGCTATTGATGAGATGAGAAAGATAAGCAATAGTGTTGCCCGTCCAATCATACCTGAATAACTGGTAATTATACAAATGTAACAATTCAGTTGAAAATAGCTCTAACAGGCAAGAAGAGAGTAAGAGATCATAACATTGAATGTAAACATAAAGTGAGAGAGAGAGAGAGAGAGAGAGAGAGAGAGAGAGAGAGAGAGAGAGAGATATGAAGAGGAGGTAGCATTGTAACTGAACAAAGACAGAATGAGGAAGGCAGAAGAAAATAGAGAACAACAAGAGTGAGTCTATGCAAATGTCGTCAATGTTCCAGGAATAAATTAGGAAAGATATTACATTTTCACAATGAACAATCCTTTTATAGAAACAACTTAAGCGAATATCCTGTAATTGAGTCATATCAACAATTTCCATAAACACAAGACAAATTGAGCTTTTGTCTCTTTTGAAATTGCCAAATGCTCGAATTAGAAAAGACGAAAACAGCACCTTGGAATGTTTCATTGTAAGCTTCTCACAGCGATGTGACAGCATGATGATGCTGCTGATGAGAGGGACGTAGAATCTTACAATTGCCAAAACGAAAACTATAACAAGAAAGGCAGCAAAAGCAAAGGTTGAGTCTCAACATGTCCAATTCACTTTTAGATGGATGGAGAAGGAGGGAAAGGGGGGGGGGGAGAATAAGTGAGGAACGGAGTACAACAGGAGATTGCAAATGAAAGGTCTTTTGAAAACAGTTTAACTGAAATATTCAAAGCAAAAAAAACTGAATAAGAGAATGAGATGGTTTTTGAGATGTTATCAGATTATGAAACTCTTATTTAGTGTTAAGAGAGGCAGAGAGAGAGTGAGAGAGATGGCTGAAGCTCTCTATTCCACAGGGCCAAGAAGCAGCATAGAGAGAGAGAGAGGGAGAGAGGACATAGGAGTGTGGGTGAAAGAAGATGGAGTTTTGAAATTGCTGGTTAGGAATTGGCGACAAATTGATCTTTTTCTCGAACAAAATTCCATTTCAAAAGTTGTTTCTTCCCATTTTTGACTGAAAATCATCTTGCAAACCATCTGATCATCTGAATTTCAAATAGCTTGAAGACAGGAAGTCGTTATGATGGGTTGTATTCTAAAGATAAGGGAGAGATATTGTCAAAGCTGATGAGAGAGGGGGGAGGAAGAGAGAGAAAGAGCACTAAACTAAGATAAAAAGAGACAGAGAGAGACAGAGAGAGACAGAGAGAGAGAGAGAGAGAGAGAAAAAAGAAGATGTGCTTCTGGAAACAATGAGAAGCTTCATACTAAGAAAATTTACTGGAAAAAATGAAGGCAATAGAGCTGCAAGTGACATCATGCAAATCCTGATTCTATTTATGTTAAGAACTTGATGATGAAGAAAAACTATAAGAAGGGAGTTGAAGGGAAGAAGGGAATGATAGGGAAGATACAGAACGACAACCATCTTTTGGCAACATGAACATTCCAAAAGAATAGCCAACTAATTGAGGGAGGAGGGGGGGGGGAGGTTAGGGGTAAATAAAGGACGACGACATCATTCTCTTCATTTTTCCATGAAAAAAGCCTTGACTATTTTGGTATTTTGCTAATATATCTGCTAAAATGAGTATGAATGAGAATGAAAACTCTTCGGAAATGAAGCGGAGCTGTAGAGAGAGGATAGAGAGAGATTGCGAAGATGAATACAAGAAGGCGGGGGTGGGAAAACATTGACGACGGCAATGGGGTGGAGATGGAGAGCTAGTTGATGACAAACTTGTTACTGTCAACCCAAAGAACAATAAAATCAACGTCGTCATCATGGAGGCATGTTGTAAGCACAAGCATACTATGCACTTCGACGAATTCAAAAAAAACAGAGGAGGATATGGTAAGAGTGTAAAAGTGACTTTTGAAGAAAGGAGAGAGAGAGAGAGAGAGAAAGGGAAAGTCTAATTAGAAGTGTCTTAAACTCATTAGTTATGAAGTAATTGTCGATCAGATTTTCTTGACGTCATTTGACTTGAGAATAAGTTGCGAGATGAAGAAATTGAGATCATACGACGACATCGGAAGTTTTACGACATGTGGAGATTGTTGGAAGAAGAAAAAAATGCAAACAAAACCCTTTTAAAGACAATGAGGAATGTAAAAGGGGGGGGAAGGGAGGGCAGGATGAATTGAAGTAACTTCAGGAAGAAAAAAAAATGGAATGCGACATGCACAGTTGAGATAGAAGGAGGAGAGAAGATTCATCGTAGCTCAATGACATCAGAATTTCGGAAACAAAGAACGTGTTTATAAGAGAATTCACGATGTGCTAATACTCAAAGCTTCAGTAATGTTTTCGAATATGAAATCATCAGCCTTGTTTACTGCACCTTCATAGTCTTCAGAGGGAAGCAAACCAAAATGAGATGGAGGGAGAGAGGAAGAGAGAGATTGGATGGGTGGGAGGAGAAGGAAAGTATTAAGGAACAATGACATGAATAGAAGAAAAATCACAAACAGAAAGACTCAAAAGTTATCATGAGCAGCATGTTTTAATTAACTATACGATATGGTTGAATTACAAAAACATTTAGAATATTCAGCAGGTTAGTGAAGTGTTGAAGGAGAGAAGCGTAAAGGCAGATGAAGATGGTATAGAAGCATGAGCTGCTCGAAACATTCAAAAGCAGCAAAGAAGCTTTCAAATGAATGAGGTACGGTATCATTCAGATCTAACACTTCATCATGCTACTGCTTGAAGCTGAGAAATGCAATGCAGTAAGTGAGTTAAAGTAGCGAAATCGTACAAAACGATCAAGAGAGCAAAAAAAAATATTTATTTTGTTGGTAAGCCCAAGAAATAAATAAAGATTCCTTCAAATGCTAATGGAGTATTAACTAGAATATAAATTCGCTTAGAGTACACATATCAATTGGATCAACGTCTGATTATGAGAATGAAGAAAGATTTAAAAGAGAAAAAGGAAATGAGGGAGTCTGAAAGAGAGAGAGAGAGAGAGAGAGAGAGAGAGAGAGAGAGAGAGAGAGAGAGAGATAATGAAGAAGGAGGGGAAAAGATTAGAAGCAGATTAAAGGGAGGGTGGGAAGCAGTATCGAGAGAATAGGATGCTCATGAACGAAGAAAAGTTAGCAAAGAGAGAGAGAGAGAGAGCTTATATATATATATATATATAAATAAGAAGACGATGAAAGGCCTTTTTCTTGTCAAATCGTGTTGGTCCACAAAGAGCTGGAAGTGAGAAGGAAGACAAACGAGTTCTTGACATTAGCACACTAGCATACATAGACTCAGTAAACTCAAAATATTTCCTTGGATAGATATAAAGGGAAATTGGATGAGAAAACAACAGTATATCAAACTGAATTCTCGAGATCGTGAAATCTCAACACTGAAACTTTCGGAAGCTATATGAGAGCAAGAGAGAGAGAGAGAGAGAGAGATAGTAAAAGAGAGGGAGAACATGAGAGAGAGAGAGAGAGGATGAAGGAAGGAATGAAGGGGGTGGTGGTGTGGATGTGAGGAAGAATGAAAAGCGGAACTTTTTGGGAAGAAAATGATTGAGAAAGAGAAAGACAAGTATAGAGAGAGATAGAGAGAGACAAGTATAGAGAGAGATAGAGAGAGACAAGTATAGAGAGAAAGAAAGAATGTAAAAGAAAGAAAAAAGGTGATGTGAAGCAGACAGAAGAAGGTGGGAGTCAAGAGAATAAGGTGGAGATTTGTTGAAAAACAAAAGAAAACTTGAACAAGATTGGTATAGAACATTGATATTGGAGCATCGTTCTTCTTGTTGAAGACGACGAACTCTGAAACAGACTGTGTGAGATATCTCCTCTCTCTCTCTCTCTCTCTCTCTCTCTCTCTCTCTCTCTCTTCCAATACAATTCGACCAACTAATGAATTTTTAATCTTTTGCTGTGTGAAAGGAAAGAAAAAAAACTAATTTTTTATCCATTATTCATGTAGCATTCCATCAATTTTACACATAAATCCATCAAAATATCCATCAGATTTCGCTTTTTGAAAGCGTTCATTCGAAAGGTCTTGACATCACACACCAAGCGAGAGAGCGATGATGAGAGGAGAAGCTAGAGCACAAGCATGCATGATGTATCTTACAGCTGAAGCCTTATACTGATCATCTCTACTGTATCAAAAACTGTTTCAAACCATCTCATCCTCTCCTCTATCTCCTTCTCTCTCTCTCTCTCCCTCTCTCTCTCTCTCTCTCTCTCTCTCTCTCTCTCTCTCTCTATCTCTCTTACTGTATTTCAGATGTTTTTGTCTATTTTTTTGCTGAACATCATCGTCTTCTTCGTCGTCGTCTTCACTTTACCTCTTGAATAAGACTTAGATTCTCTGAATCTCTTCTTTCACGCATTCATGTGAGTGCTCTTTAAAGGCTAACCTGGTTCATAATGTCCGATGTGGGCCAGGTTCAAGGCCTTCTATCTCTCACAAATATCTGAGACCTCTCATTCTTACATTTAGTCGTTGCACACGAACAGTTCTTATTGATTGCCTTTGTAGCTTGATCACTTATTTCATTTCATTATAGATAGTAAGAGGGAAATGCTTATTCAATTCATTTCCTTGTTCGCTCTCTTCCTGATAGCAGAAGTACGGTATGTATTTATAACACATTGTATGCTTTCATCCTCAAACAATGCTCCATTTCTTTATGGGAAGTGAAAAAAAAAATATTTTTCTTTTATCTCTCTCTCTCTCTCTCTCTCTCTCGCATCTTCATTCTATCTCATGCAATGCTTCTGATTATTATTACTTCGACATCATACAACCGCTCTTCGCACATGTCTGAATACAAAATGAAATTTCCACGTATACTTCACGCACTTCCATACTTCTCAATCCAATATGCAAATTAGAGGAAGAAATGCGGGCATTAGTCAGACAAAATGACTGAAAACTCTTTTTTTTTTTTTCAAGATGTCATTGTCCTCACATGGCAAAGCTGAATGCTGTCGAGAAAACAGGACCTCAACCTCCAGGAACACTACCAGAAGGAGATAAAGTAAAGATTGCAATCTATTTTTGTAAGAAAAAGAACATCTTACTACTTGATAACTGAACAATGAATGATATTGTAATGAGAATGATATGAGAATGAAGTTGCAGGGTTGGGATTGGGATGAACATGGAGCGCCAGGAAGTGTTCCAGAGGATCATTACATTCAAACAACATTCATTCATCGAAGCAATACAGGTATGCGCATCATGACGTCATTTTAAGCTCATATTTCTATTTTAGAAAGTGATAAAGTGTATTCAAACAATATAAGAAATATAATTAAAGACATTCAAGAGAGATTAAAAAAGGAAGCCCGAGTGACAATAGACAATGAAAACGTTCGTTTATAAGCATTGCCTTCATCATCCTCCTCCATCTTTAACAGACATTATGACTGATAAGACGAAAGCTCATCCTCTTTCTCGTCATCTTATCTCTCTCTCTTTCTCTCTCTCTCTTTATCACTTCCTCTCCATATACGTATGCAGTTGCTTCATCAATCTGCGATCAAATCTCAAGCAATCAAAAACTTTTTTGGATTTTCTCCCTCACTTATTAAAAGCTTATTGAATGAAAGAGAATGTGATGCCGTACTACGTTATTAATATTTAAAAAGGATATGTAAGGTCATATGTACGTGATTGACAATCATCTGAAACATTCAAAGAGTTGAGAGTGAGTACAGTAAACAGCATGCGGATACAGTCAGTAAGCGGAGTATGGATAATGCAATTGCAGATTGAATGTAAGACAGGCGATGAGAATCATCGTTGTGCTGACTTCCCCAGTCAACGTGCATATCACTTTTTGGTTGTCGAAGATTCGTATGTAAACTATTCATAAGAAAACAATTTGAAATGATTTAGATCAAAAGGTGCTGCTGTGTATAGCTTGGATAAGAAATACAATGAGAAACAGATTGGCTCCATTGAAATGGCTCTGTTGGAGTAAGTTGTTCATTCATTGTTTTACATACAATGAATGAGAGAGGTTACCTTTTCCATGATGAGTATTGAAATGAGAGAGAAATTGAAATTTGAGCAGAGAAAAGTAAGAACGAGTCTTCAACCTAAATTGAACAATTCCATTTTGAGCCTAAAAGGATTGCAGAGAATGCTGCTGACGGTAAATAACTTCCTGTAATAGCTTAAGTTGGTGAGACAACCGGATTTAACCTATAAATCATATAATAAAAATCATTTTTTCTTTAAGGAAATTGAATCAGCTTTTTACTTTTATTTATGGCAATTCAAGAGAGTAGAGAGAGAGAGAGAGAGAGAGAGAGAGAGAGAGAGAGAGAGAGAGAGAGAGAGAGAGAGAGAGAGAGAGAGAGAGAGAGAGAGAGAGAGAGAGAGAGAGAGAGAGAGAGAGAGAGAGAGAGAGAGGTCAGAGAGAGAGAGAGAGGAATGTAGGTAATGAGAGGCTGGAACATTGTTAAGAAGTTGAGAAATAGAAATTCATCCAAAGAGGGGATTGAATGTGGACGAATCAAGAATCTTGTCTGATAACTTCCGTTCAACGTCATCGATTCGGCATGAACAGAATTCAGAAGTTGGAGATTTCCGAAGACAATTTGAGCCAATTAACACGCAATCATGGCTTCTTCTCTTCCGTTCTTAACTACTGTTGCTTCTCTCAATTAAACTCTCACAAAATATTTGTCGAACAATTGGGAAAAGCTTCTGAAATGAAACAAAAAAAAAGAAGGAAACTTTTAGAAAGATGCATCAAATTTCAGTGCCTTCTCACGACATTCACCCAATCCATTGACCATATTCGCATCAAAAGTTGCTGAGCCTCATGTTGGCTTTGTTCGTGAACTGAGTGCTAAGGAGATAGCAGCAATGGCCAGAACATCAACTCCCGAACAGATCTCCAAGCATAGTCCATTGGAAATGCAATTGATAGAGCCAACATTAATAGAATTAAGGTATGAAAGAAACAGATAGATATATGAATGAATGATACTCAAGACATGGCGAAGGATTAGACACAATCGCACACAAGCTCATTGAATTTCAAAATCAAAAAGAGTTTGATGAAGCTTTGAAAACACACAAGCATGTGTTCGTCCTATTTTGGAGCAACGGTATGTTCATTCAGCGTGTTAGCCTACAAACTTCTATTTTTAGTCTTTTCACTCAGCCTTCATCAGTTTAATCTCTGGGCGCGAACTTCGAATGTTTTCAGTGAAAGTATGCATATAGTAAATGAAGCCTAACTAATTATTTTACAAAATTAAGAGAATATATTATTGGCACATGTCCGCTGTCATGAAAATATTAATTTCTGTGAAGGACTTAAAACAGCTGACTTCAATACAATTGTTGCTTACAGGTAAATGAAATTTTATGTTAAATATATATATCAAAAACATATTTACATCTAACATCATATTTCAAATTCTCAAAGTTTGAAATGTCATTTTAGCGCTCAAAACAGCTTACGTGAGCTTCATGCTGTTGTTTATGCATATCAGCGATGTTGCGTGAAACGGCTGTGCGACTTTCAATTATCTCATATCATCCTATTCATTTTATGTTTTTTAAGGAAAACAATTTGCAAATTTTCAAAAATTGTTGTTGTCAACGATACATACAATCTGCGTCTAACTAATCATCCAATTGTAGAGATGGTTTGAATACAGGAACCACTCAACACTTATCCAATATCAAGTACTATCAGCAATGGATCAAATTGTATGTTCAATCAGTATACGGAAAGCGTTCATTCATTAAAAACTTTTCAATTTTCTAGAATGATCAACTCTCCATTCATCGAATTGAAGACGGAAGGCGATTTGAAGTCAGCCAAGAAAGGTTGCTATTCGGATTATCGTCATTGTTTTATAGTAGTTCTTATGTTTTTTCAGGCATCTTGCCCGATATTGAAGATGAGTTCAGCTCAGTCACAATTGGTGTTTTTCCTGAAACAACAGGCACAGCTTATCGTCATTTTGAGATTGCTGCGGAGAAGTTGAAAGGACGATATGCTGTAGCTCTCTATGTTAAACCTGGGTAGTGATACTGGCAAAACAATCATTCTACTTTGCTTGTTTAGTGCCGAAGCTTCAATAGCTTCATATCGACCAAAAGAGAAGAAAAAGAGATTAGATTATGAGGGACGATTTGATCCAGCTTCCCTTATATCGTTCATAGCTAACTCACAGTTACCTTCAGTTGTGAGTAGTATATGTATGAGAGCAGTTCCTTATTCAACTTTGCCAGATTGATATTGTCAATGGCTTTACAACGGATGCCTTGTTCAGACAAAACAGAATAATACTTTGTCTGTTGGCAGTCGGAAACACGGATAGCACTGAGTTTGAGAAATTGGCTGCAAGAGATGAATTAAGGAAAAACTATATCTTTACTAAAATATCCAAGTATGTAGACGACACTAGAGTATTACTCAAGTGCTTCTGTTAAGGACTGATCTATTTGCTGTTGATGATGTACTGGACAGACTATTTTTAGAAAAACGAGATGTATCAACTATTATTTTGTTCGACAAGGTCTTTATAACTTCATGTTATCCAATTACTCATTACCTTGCAGGATCGTGTGTTTTTCCTACAACTGCATAAAGAAACATCTGATGAGATCTTAGCGTGGGCACAGCAGAGCCATCAGAAAGAGCCTGAACGTGTGTTTTCTCTAAAGTACAGTTCAGAAAAGATGTTTTTAGTGGAACTCTCTATGAAGGATGTTCATCCTTTGAGACTACTTCAAGTTGGACAAGTTAATGACTTATTTGGCAAACAAAACACAGTTCTTCTCCCTGATCATACATTATTTAAAGATTTGGTAAAACCGAACGTTAATTCAATTTCATCCATCTACATTGTTTAGCCTCCCGCACATCCTCAAATCAATTTCCAATCCGGAGGAACTGGAGGATGTCCTTTCATGGCTGGAGGTGGAGCAGCTCATGATGAACTGTAATAGTCTAAAATGGCATACTGGCAAAGGAAAACGGGGAGATTTTAAATTATTCATTAAATATCTTTTGACACCAATTAAATAAAGAAACCGCATAATAGTAACCACAATGAAGATCTCTTATGACAAACAAAGAATTAGCATTTGCATACACATGGTAGGGGGATAAAGAGTTGGGAGACGAGATCACATCCACCTTAAGCAACTACCATTACGAGTTCATGACAATACTACAGACTATTATTACACGTTGGAATCAATAGTCGGAGATCTCTCACATTAACACGACCTAAGTCAATTACTATAAATATTTCGTGAGGATTAAGGTGAGTAAAAGCTTAAGATTACAAATTGTACATCTACGAAAATAACCGGCTAATTGACTATTTCACTATATTACTGAGTTATACTCGAGCATAGTATTGTCACAAAACATATTGGAAAGTGATACCTGAATAGCGAATACGAAATATCCTATAATACAAGAAACCCGAAAGAAAGGCACACAACGGTTGTATGTACGTCGAACACTGCAAGACAGGAGTAGAACGACTGTGGGGATTGACACAAGAAACTAACCCCCAATTATCCGATGTAAGCCCGTTGGAAATCATTAGCACCAAAACCGACATTGCACTTGGGGCATTTGCGTTGTCGTGTATCATATCTAAAACATGATACTCATCGTTTAAAGCGTCTAACCAATTGATTTACCTGGTTTTTATACATTCTAAACAGAACACGTGGAAACATTTAGTCAATATAGCATCCTTCCTGTTAACTTTACATGAAGGACAAGTGAGAACTTCCTATAAGCAATAAACAGTGATGATAGCGAGAGAAACAATGTGACATGCCTTTAATTCCCTGATTTCTTCCATCAGAATTTCATCGGCAGTACCGAGCTTATCACTTTTCTGAGTCATTTTCAACTTCTTCTTTAGGGCTGCTTTGTCTTCTATCAAACGTCGAACTTTTTCCGTAGCAGTATCCAGTTTTTCCGTCTTATGAACATTCGTGGCTTGTAGTTGCTTCAGTTGCGCAGACACCTTATCATTGGCAGCTTGCAAACTTTCCATCTTCATCGAGATTTCAATTAGTTGTTTCCGCAGGACGTCTACGTTCTTGTTCAATAACCTGAAACCAAGAACACGTATCTAGATGATTGAAGAGTCAGACATACGTATTCTCTCGACTTCTAGCCCCGATCGATTCTTTCGCTAACGAAAGACTTTCTTTTACATGAAGATGTTCACAGTTCTGCGCCATGATCTGACGATTCAAATTCCGCACTTGAGCTTCATATAACAACTAAATATCACAAAATTAGTTAAGCTAACTCAGACTTTCTTACCTTTTCTTCCTTCATTTTCTGTTGTACTTGAGTACTAGAAATCCGATCACCCATCATCTTCATTTTCTCCTGCTCAAGATACTGTTTCTGCTTCATTAGTGAACCATTCTGCTCTTGTAACTCTTCTAAGGCCTAAACCCAAACGATCAAATTGCGCTTGATGAAATAGTTAACGTACTTGACCAATCGATTCTAACTCCTGATTTAGGGCACCTTCAGCGTTGATGAGCTCACTTCTATCTTTAGTTAAAGCATCAATTTCCAAATCTTTTGCATTAATTTGTTTTTGAAACTCAGCCTGAACGATTCCAGAATGAATTGAATCTAATTTTTCTTTTTCATACCTCATAAAGACGCATTTTTTCTTTCTTGTCCATCTTCAACATTTTATCCATTTGTTTAGTGACTCTCTCGTTCTCTGCACGCAGTCTTTTTTCTGAAGCCTTGATCTGTAAGGAAATGTTGTTAAAGTTCAACCCATATAACCAACCTCAATCTTATCTCGTGTTTCACTATCTATAGATTTATAAGCTTCAAGCTTTTCTTCCAGTTCTTTGATTCGCTCCGAGAGCACTCTTAACAAACGATTTTTCTTTGCATCGTGTTATCAGGTTTTACCTTTCTTCAGTTTTTAACTCGACATTCGAGTTCTCGGATTCATCTAATTCTATAACGAGACATTTCGATAGATACTGACGTTCAGTTTCGATTTCCTTTTGTAACTAAAGAGAAAGAATGAAACAACAACAAACGTAGACACTTATTTACCTTAGCAATATGGGCATCAGCTTCCTTCAGCTTCTTAGTTAATCTTTCGCTCTCAGACTTTAACTGCACGTTTTGAGCCTTAGATGAGCCGAACAAAACCTTATAATCGTTAGCACGATTGTCCTTAACAATAAAACCTCTCTTGCTTCTTGAGTTTAGAGCTTACCTGGCCATGAGCATTGGCTACGGACTGTTCATACTCCTGTTTCAAAGCATCGAAATCTTTACGGATTTGATTGTTCTCATTGCTTATTTTCTCACTAGACTGAAGAACCTTCCTTAATGCCAACTGTTCTTCTTTCTGAAAACCACAATCAAGAGCTCATAAATCTAAAAAAACCTTCATGTCCTCCACGGCGACAAACATTTCCTGTCGAATGGTGTCCCTGTCGAGCAGAGCTTCATCCAACTCCTTCCTGAAGAAACGTTTAATCTAAAAAGAACCGCCCTACAACCTGTAACGATTATTTTGATCTATTGTCATTGAGAAAACTCTCTGGAGTTCTTCAAAATCTTTTTTACGACGTTCATTCTCTACCACAATCTGGTTGTTCTGCAATTACAAGAGGGTAAACTTTCAATTTTATCTCTTGCCTGGATCCTAACCAGTTCAACGTCCTGCACACATTTAGTGAGTTTTTCGTTCAGCTCCTTGATTTCAGCTAGCCGGGTCGCACTGATCTCCTTTTGGGCCTCCAACTCAGCTCGCAGTGTGTCCGCCTAAAGAGTAGAGTATCAATCAGAGTTATTAAGAGAAAGGTGTTACCTCCATGTTACCAGGGTCGTCACTTGATGCGGAACTTAACACGACCCCGTTATGAGTCTTACTCTCAAGAGCAGCAGCTTTGATTTGTCTTTGATAATCCTGAGTAGATTACGATTATACCTCAAATCAAACACAAACCAAACCTTCACCGCGGTATATAGCCGATAATCCAACTTATTCACTTGCTTCCTAGCTTTGTCTAGTTCAAAGTCCATATCAGCTTTTTCTTGTATTAGTTCTTCATTTCGGGTCTTATATTGTGAGATAGTATCTTCAGAATCACGAAGCTAGACAAACGTAGCTGGATAAGAGCACCAAACTTCACCACTAACTTGTATTTGAAGTGCCGAGTATGCTTTCTGCATATCGGAATAATCTTGTGTTAAACGATAATTTTCCTCAGTTAAGTTGGAATTCACATGAATAAGTTCCTCTAATCTATCATCTCGAAGACCATCTTCATTTCTATCTAAAACTTTATTGTAAAAGACAGAACAGAGAACATTATTCACTTACCTTCTAAGTAAGATAACATATTTTCACTAAAGTTCTTATACGAATCTGAGTTTTTGTTGATCATATTCATGATCTGGTTTAATAAGTCAACACTGAAACACATCAAAACTGTGATATAACTCACAAAACTAATCTAACCTTGTTTGTACACGTTTATCATAAACTGATTCCCGATCTTGTTCGGTTAACTGCACAACTTCTTCAAGAAATCGCGCAGAAGATGTGGCATGAGACGCATTTATTTTTAAAATAGCATCAATATCATTACCACTAGAGCCTCTCATAACAATCAAACGCATCTGCTCGTCAAGCTTAAAATTCCAAGTAAAGTGTGAAGGTGAAGTGAAGAACTTACGTTTATCCAATGACGGTGGATTGTACAACTAGTATTCTCATCAGTGGTTTGACGTTGTCTTAAACGTTCAAGTTCTCTCTCTTTCCTTTCCAGTTGCTTTAAATTCATGTATTACTTTTTATTATTATGGCATGCATCACCTTATTCTTATACCGGACGGATTCAGATAATTTATATACTTGAACTCGAGCAGCTTTATCATCAATTTCACTCTGAATCATACAGAAATATATATTTCGAACATAAATAGTATAAATAGATAGTAACCGTCGTTTTTTCGAACTTAAAAAGAATCTTGAATAAGCGAAAAATTTCCAGTGAAGATTAAAAAAACGTCTTACCGTTGAGTGCACTGAGAGTAGCCGCAGAGATTCAAACTGAACAAGTCGCCTCTTTTTGACTTGTACCTCCTCATAATCGGCATGATAGTCATCCGGATCATCAGAGCCATCACTCTGACTAGGCGAAAGGCGTTTGGCCATGCCTTTCTTATCCTTTCGCTGAAAAGCGGCTAAATTGTGTAATTCAAATTTCCAGCGTGATTTCTGTAGAAGCGAGGTTATCGAAAGAGATGTTCGTTTGGTCGAAGAGCAAGAAGCGATATGCAAATTAATATTTAATTTTTTTGAGTCAGAAGCCATACACAGTAATTATACGTAAAAACTTTCGGAAAAAAATCTTTGAAAACAATCGGAAAGAGAGACTCAGCCGCCTCGGCAGCCGCTCGCTCTAAATTATTCGAACAAACGTGGCGGGACCATTTTGCGCCTTGGCCCTTTAAATCATTTGAATAGCTCTTCTATTGGAATCGGTTGTAGAAGAAAACACTTGACAGAAGCCCGTAAATTTTATGTGAATGGAGAGAAGGGTTTTTGTAAGTGGGCTTGGCTTTGATATTACCGAAGCTCAACTGCGTTCTTACTTTGAACGATATGGACCGATGACAGAGTTCAAACTACTCCGCGATAAAAATGGTATTTCCCATATTTCGTAAAGTTCTTCGTCTTATATTATTGCTTGTAGGAGATAGTAGAGGTTTAGCTTTCGTAGCTTTTCAAAAAGAAATATCTTTGTATAAATGTACTAATGAAGTATCACATAGAATAGGGGACAAAGCATTCTCCGTCAAACAATGCGGTGAAGAAGTGAGTGCTATTTTTGTATCGAATTGTTAATTTATCAAATGAAGGCAACAGTGTCTAACATTGCATCAAAAAAGCTCTATGTTTCTCTTCTAAATCTGCCTAGCGTTTCTGAAGATGTGATTCGTTCTTGGTTCACTGATTGTGGTCATGTCCAAAGCATTATGTTCTCACCTGTGAGTTTCGATTAGTATGAATCTTTTCTAACCATTCCTCGTTCTAGGATAATTTGAAAAGCTATTGCATCGTAACTTTCACTACCGAAAATGCCGTAGATATTTCTTTAACTAAGTTGTACACTATCGGGGGGAAGTGCGTGTTCATTACAGTTTTTAGACATAACTTATTTTCTCAGACCCCTTTTCACTCGCAAGGCCATTAGGAGAGAGGATGTGAAAAAAGCGGATCAATGGGAAAAAGAAAGAGCAGCAAGGGAAGAAAAGGTTAACGAAGTTTCGATCAAAATCGTAATCTGTGTAGTTCAGATGAAGAGTAATCCAGCCTACAAATACCTTGCGGCGAAGCAAGCTCAAGATGCAAGCTTTTATTCATCTATGCCTTCCTTGTTAGGAGGTACCGGCGCACCAGTAGCTGCTCCTTCTGTGCAGCAGTCGCAAATTCATGCTTGTACATTATAATACCATGATTAACTTGACAGAAACTTTTGTAGATCCTGTCCAAACACACGCTATGGCGTCAAATGTTAGGCAACAAGGAAATTATCAAAACGCCTATCAATATTATAATAGTTCAGATTCCTCCAGTATCATGATAGAAATCTACCTTGATCTTAATTTTTCTTTTCAGGTAATTCCAACCCTCCTAATAAAATGTCAAAATATGGATATTACTGAATAATAACTTGGTAAAGTTGCATTTCATGATTGTGGATTTTTTCATGCACGGGTTCCGATTCATATATGATGTTTAATTCTAAATGTTGTGTTTATACTCAAACGTACTCTTACGCTTCTTATACTTTTAAACTTATTGACCGAACTATTTTGTCTTTTAGGATTATGAATTCAATAACTTGGAGAACAATATGTGAAAACTCAATAAACTATGACGAACCAATTCTAGCTATTTCGTATTTTGAAAAGGTTCAGTCATACCTCTCTAACACTTACACACATTTTATAGTTGATAAGTTTGTGGCAAACTCACTGCCAATCTATCAATCGTAGACTTGCCGGTTCAATTCAGTTATCAGCAGATTCTGATGAATATGAGAGCGTTTTGAGCAAGTTTGATAAAACTGTTACAAATGAGCTACGAGGTTTACAGTTCCCAAAGCAATTACACCAATTCATTTCGTTCAAGATAACGCTATAGACATCGCCATTCGAAAACTAATACCTCGAACGGATTTGTTCTCTGCCAACTGCTATGAAGTCACTTATAACGACAACAAATCTGGTTTACAGCAGTTTGAAGTTCATTATAATCTTATATCTTAGAGATATACTCTAACGTAGCATATTCAATAAGGTTAGACTCTCCAACAACGGAACTTAAACATCCGCACATTCCTCATCCATACAGAATAACGATTAAAGAAATCAATGAATCTAGGTAACGTGGGAAACGATCATCAGTGAAAAGTTTGTTCAGTCTTCGATTGAACTTGTCCGTTCCGAATCATTGTACAGATGAGTCTGTTAAATGGTTAGTAGATACTGCTTACCCGAGATTGAGAAAATGGCTCGAGACTTTAGAGCTGGATAAGCAGTCGTCAAGGTCTAATCGGTAATGATTCTTGTAATCATTCGCAATTTATAAATCACATATAGACTCCTCTCAGAGGAAAATTATTGGTTTACGTATAAAAAAATGAAAGACGAAAGAGGAAAGCATATTGTGAAGGTTTGACCTGATGAAGCATGGTTAAACTGAAAAATATTCCAGAACTGGACAGAGAAAACACAGGCAGAGAAGTTCGTGTACGAAGATTGTGGAATTGCTTCTTACATATTGGTTCGGTGTTTACTGTATTGGAAAACAAACATTCTTAGGAAACTTGGAAAAGATTGGGATCTTTTCCAAGAATGTTTGCTGACTTGGGTTGTGGTAATGGACTACTGGTGCACCTTCTCAACAAGGAAGGCTACAACGGAATCGGTCTCGACGTGAGGAAAAGAAAAATATGGTCGGAACTGTTTTCAGAAGCAGATTTGAGGTGTGACTGTGTGAACCTGAATTATACGTTTATTCTTCATATTTGAGAATAAGCACCATTGATCCTACTATTCCCGACACAGGCATCCCTGAAGAAGTGGATTTTTTGATTGGTAATCACAGTGATGAGCTCACTCCATGGATACCAATTATAGCAGCGAAGTAGGCTTGAAACAGCTGTTTAAACTATTTTGTCGTTTCAAGAAAGAGATGTGGCTTCATTCTGATTCCTTGTTGCCCTTTCGACTTCTATGGAAAGTATAGGTCCAGAGTAGGTGATACAGGAAGCAGGTAAAATTGTATACCTTCCGCTGAACTAAGTATAAGTTCAGTTATTCTTCGTTTTTGAAGTTTGTTGAAGAAGTATGCTCAACATTAGGTTTCACTGTTGAGGAAGATCGTTTGAAGATTCCTAGTACTAAAAGAGTTTGTTACTCTTCTCAATTTTATAAAATGATTTGAAATAGATTTGTTATGTCGGTAGTATTCCTCCGAAAGGTCTTCCCGATAATATTGAAGATATAATTGAATCGCTGATAAAACCGAGAGATCAGGAACAAACATTGTTTTCAAAAAGAGACTCTCACGAAGAGGTATGCACCACATTTTTGTTTATGAAATTTCTCCCCTTAAGGTGAGAAACTGTACGAATATAGACGAGGATACGAGGAAGCGCCTCATCAACCTTATTTTTGACAAGCTTCTGTCAGAGAGTGATGAACGCATCAAGTGATTCTTTTAAAATAGTCTTTTTGCAAGGTAATGATGTTTAGTGGCTGGCGATGTGGGGCAAAACTACCACTTAGTGTCATAATAGAATGTATAAGTAAAGAAGATAGAGCTATCATGAAGCAGCAGGATGGAGGACTACAAACATTTTTGAAAAATCAGTATCAGACTTTCATGGTTTCAGTTTTCAATATTTATAAGTGTCTCATTCATTCTTCCAGGTCTTAGGAGGAGTAGTTATGATACGTGATTGGAGAGTTATCAAAAAAGCTCCAGTGAAGAAGGTAACTCCAACTACTCCATGTTGGATGCTGCACAATCATCCAGATGGCTGCCCCTACGGCTCAGAATGCCGCTTTAAACATTGATGATAGTGCTCGGAGTACAGCTAGAATTTAAAAATATTTACCCAAATGAAATTCTATTCGCGTGGAAACGCACAGAACGGTTGCAATCATGTTTTAAAAACTATTCCGCATATTTCAAAGTGAACAGAATATAATCATTATTCCTTCCTTCTGAGAGTTTTCTCAGCTCTCAGGGAAAAGAAACTCTATTCGCTTCTTCCTCCTGTTATGCATGTTTTCTTTCGAATTTTTTAATAATAAACTCGTTATTTTTCCAATGCCTGCGTTAGATGGATGCGACGGATTAGATGACCGATACGATTTGTACTCCGCGTATAAGACAGTACATTAGTAAGATTGGCAGCGCGGAAATCAGTGATTAATATGACATGTTACCCTATATGTCACTAATTGAAGATAAAAACGGAAGAGATAATTTAGTAGTTTTCTCAAGAATACACCATATGCTATGTAGTATGAAGCATTCAAACTGTATCATTCATACAGGCGAGGGAGTGAGAATTTCAAATCAGATGTTTGAAGTGCCAGCAAATTAAGGCGTGGCGATCGAAAAAAAATGGTTCTTAGCAGTTTTAGTGATGTTCTGGCTATTTCTCTGTTGTACTGCCGCTGTTCACGCTAGCTACGCATTTAAATGATCTTATTCTCTTACCATGCCTCTCGTTCATCTTCACTCTTTTCATTGTTCGTACGCCTCGCGCACTGCTAGATATACTGAAGAGAGAGACTATATAAATTCGGGAGTCGCAGAGTATTGCTGAGCAGTTGCGATGGGCGGTCATCAGCCCTACTGACGCTATGATGGGCGGTCCTCAGACTACCCGACAAACCCCATCTGGTAAGGTCAGCCTGTCTGAATAATTACTGGATTGCCTATACCAGGTTTGGTATTGGGTTTGCCATTTTCAATAATTATTCGAATCATTAATATATTGATCTTATTTCCACGCGTCTCCATCCCATATGTATTTTCCAATCTGAACAGATTAGTCATCAGTTTTTTTTTCTCAGTTCTCTTCTCAACAAAACAATTTTTTAAATATACTCAACTCCTTCTCAGCTAAACTATTTCACAAAAGTATTCGAGCTAAGAACAGTTTGTTCATTTAGTCCGCACGGCTGTACGTATTTAACTTTATCGTAAAACTTAGATTATCTTCTTTAAAATTACTAAATTAGCTGCTGACACCCGATGGTATTCAATTCATGAGCTAAACTGAATCTAAGATTTTTACATCTCTTCAATATATAATATTTGTTTTCTTGTAGTTTGAAGAGTGGTCAAAAGAAATAGCAAAAGCTTGTTCAGCAGCTTACACCTGCAAAATTAGTATAAAATAAATGTGCTAGATTGCAAACCGCGCCGCGTTAATGGTGCGGCGCGGTTTGAAATGATACTGGAAGGAATCTATTCTTCAGTGAAGTATATCAATTTCTATTGTTAAAACTATTACTCAATTAAAATAATCAGAAAAATTATATTTACTGAAAGCCTCTCTCTTGAAATTAAATTTTTGGTACTTGTGTGTAAATTTGACTCAAATCCCCTTTGTTTCCTCCATGTTGTTAAAACGATTGACCCTGAAAGCTGAGGTTCAGTTTCTGCTCGATACTGGGATCTCATTTCCTGAGCGCATCCCCCCTCAGCTCTGTTAGGGTTATTTTGTAAAGGTAGATGAACCCGGTTAACCACTCCACAAATCTTTGTTGATCCTTTGACCCACGCATGTACTAACAGAATTGAGAGATTTTGGAATTTGTTAAAGAAGGGCGTTTCTAAGGATATAATGGGCTGTGATAGGGTATCTCTTCGGGACAGAGTAAAGGAGTTCGTATATAGTCGTATGTTTGAAGATACTGAACTGTTCGTAAAGATGTGCCATGATCTAGTGTACTATGAGTGACGACTGATGTACTAATCTTGAACTGTTTGAATGATTTTGATTAAAGGTTTCCAATGGTTGTTCTGGCGCATAGAATTATGGGCGGAGCCAAAAAGGGGGGGGGTGCGTAAAGGAAAACAGCACCCGATACTGCTTAGCTAGGATCAATAATGTCGTTTCGCAATAGTTTGGATGTTCTTATGTAATCTCGTTTCATTGAAACTTCGTTTCCTTTTCAAGCTGATTCCGTTCTAAGCCTAATTTTTATTTTTTGACATTCAGAAGGCTAGCGGGTAAGGAAACAGCCATGGACGGCCCTGCCGAGTGTGGTGTACAGGTTTGTGTTTTCTTTTTTTTTTTTAAATTTTCTTTATTCAACTCGGCTTTAAACTTGAACCATAATGTCAACCTTATAGGTTTTCTGCCGTATTCGGCCTCTCAACAAAACAGAAGAGAAGAATGCAGACCGTTTCTTACCGAAATTCCCTTCTGAGGACTCTATTTCTCTGGGAGTAAGTTTTTTTTAACACCGTATGTACAACTAATTAGTGGGCAAGTTTTTTACTTCCACTACCACCTCGAATAATTCATTCAATTGTCAATCGATTCCCACCGTTGGGCAATTGGTTTAGAATTTGTATAGTGCCGACAACAGGTGTGTCATCAAGGACCACTATCGTCAATAGACTATACGTTGAATCTGACTATTATCAAACCGATTGAGAGGATATAATTGAAAAATAATATTTCTGTGACACAAATATTCGTTTCTTGTCATCAGAATAGAGCAGTATAAGAATGAAGTCGGAGTGTAGATGTATAAATAGTTTGCATTAGGTAGTCAGCTTGTAGAGCAAATAATAAGTGACAGAGAAGATTACGACGAGCTTGTTGTATTTGGCTTACTCCCTTTTAGATTAAAGAGCCAACCATTTGTTACTAAACTTATGAAACAACAAAAACAAAATTTCAAACCGCTAAATTCAGTTGTAATTTAACATTCATAAAGGTGGAGAATCGAGGTCAATTCCTACAATTAGTGAGTGTCGGCAATTGGCGTGACATAAAACTTGAAATTGAAAATTTACAAATACAGCAACTTATTGCTTTCAGGGGAAAGTCTTCGTTTTCGATAAAGTCTTCAAGCCTAATACAACTCAGGAGCAAGTGTATATGGTAATCCCAAGCATACAAAAGAAGGAGTTAATATTTCAAATTAGGGAGCAGCCTATCACATTGTCCAAGATGTTCTCTCTGGTTACAACGGAACTGTGTTTGCTTATGGTCAAACAGCTTCCGGAAAGACTCATACCATGGAGGTAAGAATACCATGCTTTGAAGCTCAACAATCCGTTTTCTATGTAGGGAGTGCTGGGTGATCCTAGCTTCCAGGGTATTATTCCTAGGATAGTTTCTGATATTTTCAATCATATCTACTCCATGGATGGAGATCTCCAGTTCCACATCAAAGTATCCTATTTCGAAATTTATAATGAGAAGATCCGAGATTTACTTGACCGTATGCTCGCTTCATAGTTTCAAATCTTTATTTTTCTTATTTCAGCTGAGAAAGTTAACCTCTCCATCCACGAAGACAAAAATCGTGTTCCATACGTTAAAGGTGCTACAGAACGGTTTGTATCTTCTCCTGAAGAAGTATTCAACTCGATCGAAGAAGGAAAGAGCAATCGTCAAGTTGCTGTAACAAGTAAGATCACCTCTTCTCAAATATTAATCAAATACGAGTATAGACATGAACGAACATTCTTCGAGATCTCACTCCGTTTTCCTGATTACTGTTAACCAAGAAAATCTTGTGACTAAGAAACAATTATCTGGAAAGCTGTACCTGGTCGATTTAGCTGGTTCTGAAAAGGTATTGAGCTTATTTTGTCTTTTTCTACTTTAACAATCATGTTCAGGTCAGTAAGACAGGTGCCCAAGGAGCAGTTCTAGAAGAAGCTAAGAACATCAACAAATCTTTGACTGCTTTAGGTATTGTTATATCAGCTTTAGCCGAAGGAACTGTAAGATATCCAACTTGAATTCAATTTGAAATGTTATTCTTCTTAGAAATCTCATGTACCGTATCGTGATTCTAAACTTACTAGAATTCTGCAAGAATCTCTTGGAGGTAACTCCAGAACAACAGTTATCATCTGTGCTTCTCCATCTCATTTCAACGAAGCGGAAACAAAATCAACCCTTCTCTTCGGTCAAAGGTTTTCGACTTTTTTAGATTTTTTTTTATCGGTTGTTTTTCCAGAGCTAAAACTATCAAGAACGTTGTACAAGTCAACGAAGAGCTCACTGCTGAAGAATGGAAAAGGCGTTATGAGAAAGAAAGAGATAAAGTTGGACGACTTCAAGCTCTTATCAACTCTGCTCAAGTTGAGCTCCAACGATGGAGATCTGGTGAAGGTGTTTCCGAATCTGAATGGATATCCATCAATGAGAGCCTCATCAACACAAGCTCTGAGAGTAAGTGTAGTTAAAACATTATGTGGTTATTTGATCATATTTAGACGCATCTACTCCATCTATGGAACGATCTATGATTGCTCCAGCTCCAGCTATGCTTGTTTCATCTGCTGGACCAATCACTGATGCGGAGAAGAGAAGATACGAAGAGGAAAGAACCAAGCTTTATCAACAGCTTGATGAGAAGGATGATGAAATCCAAAGAATCAGTCAAGAACAAGAAGCTATGCGCCAACAGGTATAATTTCACTATCGCAGCGTTGTTAATTTATTGTGTTAGGTTCTTCTTCTCGAAGATGGCATGGAAACTGTCCGTCGTAATGAGGAGATTATCCGTGAGGAATCTCTTCGCTACCAAAAGGAGATTGACGAGAAGCAAGCTGAAAGCAAGGAGGTATGAATCGTACTCATATCATTGAGTAGCAAATTTTTTCAGATGATGAATGCCATCGAAGAAATCGCTGCTACTCTTGACTTGAGACAGAGCGAGTGCGAACAACTCAAGCGTGAACTTGAGTCACTCCAAGAGGAAAACCAAACCCTCGATAGCCGTCGCAATGAAGCTGAATCTGAGCTTCAAACGCACATTATGGAGACTGGTCCTAAGATCAAGCATTTCAAAGATGCCATCTATAATATCATCAAGGAATACAACGTAGCCGAGGTTGCATCTCAAAACGATCATCTTCCGGATCATGACTTGCTCAACCATCTCAGAATCGGTGTTTCCAAGATGTTCAGTGAATACTCAGCTGCCAAAGAGGTTTTTTTTGCTTTTTTATGATCTCAACTATGCTACTATTGAAGATGAATGCTGCCGAAGCTCAGTTGTCTTCTGATAACATCAAAAACCAAGAAATCACTAATTTGGAAGGTCAAGATGCTGCTAAGTTTAAGCAACTCCTTGTTCGCGATACAGCCGTGAAAGAGTTGAAACCTTTGACTGATCGTGTCAATATGGAAGTTGCCACTTTGAAGAACTTGAAGAAAGAGTTTGTCAGAGTGATGCTTGCCAGATGTCAAGTATGTTTCTACTTTACCTAATCTTAAAAACATGTTATTGAAGGCCACCCCTGAAGAGGATGATTGTCTCTCAGGCCCAGCTCAACGCCAAAGAGTACAGTTCTTGGAAAACAACTTGGACAAACTCACCAAGGTTCACAAGCAGGTATGCAAATTTGAAATCGACTCAATTTTCACTGTACTCTGTTTTCAGCTCGTCAGAGACAATGCTGACCTTCGTGTTGAATTGCCAAAGATGGAGTCTCGTCTTCGCGCCCGTGAGGAGAGAATCAAGCAATTAGAGTCTGCTCTTCGTGAGACCAAAGAACGTGCACAACATGAGCGCAGAAAGTACCAACAAGAAGTCGAGCGCATCAAGGATGCTGTTCGTCAAAGAAATATGCGTCGTCAGAATACTCCACAAATAGTAAAGCCAATCAGACCAGGCCAAGTGAGGAATATTCGAAATTTATCATTTTAACCTTTTTTGCTTACAGAACTATAGCTCTCCTGCTGCAGTACCAGTTATTCGCCCTGCTAATGCCGGTCAAGGTGAGATGTTATTCGGATTCCAAGTATAGGGACTCGTGGTCAGCTCCGATGAGTACTGTCTTCTCCCCGAAGATATCAAACTCAATGAAGCTGACCACAGACCACCCTGCTCTAAAGAGCACATGACCATTTCTCAATTAATAGCTGATATTTGAATTTCGGATGTTTTTGTTTTTAGAAGTCCAAATTACATTCAGCAGTCGTTCGTACCAAAAAGCCCTCATGTCAAAAATAAACCATAACAATTCGGAGTGAAATCTAACCTAATCTTTCTTTCAGCTGCCCAATAATAGAGAAGAAAATCTGGAGCTTCGTCCAGAACTGTCCTCGGTTCCGTCGCCTGATATTCTCTTGGGTTTTGTATTCAAAAAGTGTCTCGTGTTTGCTTCTACTTTTCTCGTAAGAGTAGAATCTTATCTATGCTGCTGCTGTGATGTCTTATACTCCCCCCCCCCCAAAATTGGCATCTCTTATGATTGTGTCAGTTATGTTGCCTATTTCCATACGGTAGTCCCCAATTGTTCGATTTTATTGTATACATTTTAATTTATTTTGTTCTTGGTGGGTTCAACTCTTATCCTGTACATTATCTTTAGGCTTCATCCCTCAATCGGTTCAGATTCTGCTTTTACATCTTTTCTTCTCGTCCTCCTTCATGAATCGAGCTTGTATACTTGGTTGTAACCAATGGTGTTGCTTGACGCATCCACCTATCTAATTCTAATTGGTTGTGTGTATGTGTGTGTTTGCAAGCAACTAACATTACCAAATCTAGTTCTAACATAGTCTTTTCAGCTATTTGCATGTGATTCCCTTTTTATTTCTCATTTTATGGCATAACATTTTTAAATTATTTAAACAATAATAAATATGCTTGAAGTGCATTTTCTAAACCTTCCTTTTCTCGCATGAAAACTGATGAGCTTTCGATCATCCCAACAAACAAAGCTACTACTTCCTCTCCTACCTATGTAATAGGTGAATAACAAACATTGATGGTTGAAAGAACGTTATTTTCTTGTAAATACAAACGATATCATCCACTCTTCATTACACGTGGGTCATTCAACCCTAACGATATCTGACAATCCTTTTCATTATGTTTACGGTTTTTCTTATGATTTTAGTCAATCATGGTCGCTTGGAGAACTGCCGGAATTAACTACGTTCGTTTCTCACAACTTGCTGCTCAAGTCACTAAGCAATGCCTTAAGGTACCATGCAGTCATAATCATACCATGAGTTACACCTATTCGATTTCAGGGTGATGGTGCTAAGAACGCTAAGGGCCCAGCTACCTTGAAGACCGTTTTGTGGGAAAACGGAAAGGCTGTTGTCAACAAGTAAACTTGCTGTTGTCTCTCCGTTTACCGCAATAGTTCGATATCTTTAACGAAACTCTAGTCAAGATGGTTAATACACGTAAAGAACAATAAACTGTTTGAAACAACTTTATCACGTCAGAACGGCGAAATAAACATGTTAGAAGATAATGCCATTATTTGAATGAAATGTGCATATATAAAATCAGGGCTATCAAGTCACAAGTGCAGAATAAAACCAAAACTAGTGCAAAAAGCGGGATAAAATATGCTCAAAACTACTACAAATGGGGATGAGTTCAAAAGATCATGGGGCGAGAAGGACCAAATTAGGAACTAAGTCGCACATTTAAACACTAAATAATATGTTATTCGTACACCCCTAAAATGGATTCATCTTCAATACTGCAATTTCAGAAAATATATATAACTTTGACCCGCTCCCTCTACACGCCTTGCCACACCAGAGGATGGTTAACATCTACATTCTAGCCCGAAGATCTGTGCGTTTTAGTATAAAAGCAACAGCATCTTCGACAGATCTTGAAAACGAAAAAGTGCGTAAAAGCAAAAAAATAACCAGATCAAGTATATCTGGAGAAGAGACACCGAAAAACTACAGACAGACAGTCCTAATAAAATGCTGCGGGAATAACCACTAGATGAGAGAACAAGGGTTAACGAAGGAAGGAAGAGTGAGAGAAAACAGAGAAAGAGAAGGGAGATATTGGGAGAGAACATCCAATCAAATATGGCTAATATTAACGTTGAAGATGTCAACACAATCTATAACATCACTCATAGAGGAAAACCAATTGATAAAGACAAGATTGAAACAACCGTATTCAGCCAGTGAATAAAACAGTACTGATACTAGGTTGCCACCGGCGACACATAACACACTGGTGGAGGAATCGAGAATGTAATTTGAATGCCCGTGGCATATTGTCAAAAAAATGACAGCGAAACAAGGCCAGAACAATATAACTATCAGACTAATTTGGTACACATCCAAATTCAACTCGTAGCAACATAAAATACAGAGCGAACTATGGTAATATTAAATTTCAATAATCATGCCACCTTAATAAAATAAAAATTAAAACTAAACTATGTCAAGCGGAAGGGAAGAAGTGAAAACATTGCCATAGTTTCAATCTCTATAACATTCTACTTCGTTTCTGTGAGTTGACGCTCCAACTCCTCAAGACTGATAGGTTGTGCATTGGTAGGAATTCCATGAGGATTATTTACCTGAACTGGAACGTTCCTCAGTCAATACTAACCGACTTACATTTTGCGAGTTAAGATTTGAGGATCGATTTGCCTGACTATCAGAAGAACCCGTAAAGTGGGCGGCCGGTACACCGGCAGCAGCTAATATCTTTTCAAGTGGAGTTTGGATAGGTCCAACCTTGATTAAAAAAATTATGATCGAATACCATTGCGCATCGAACCTGGGAAAGCTCATTTTGAACTGAATTGTGTCCATTAGGCTGGCCCTGATTTGGCATAGGGAAAGGCTGACGTTCGTTGTGATGTCCGGCGGAATGCTTAAGGGGAGGCTCAAAATTATATCTGTCTTTGTTAAAACCTGTGATTGTGCTTGATTCAACTGCAACAGTTTGATGGCCTGTTGATTTTGAATCAGTAAACGCAACTGCTCCTGTTGCTTGGTGAATTGAGCCTGAGCTTGAGCCTGCATTTGCATTGACTGACTTGGACTTGGATTACGCCAAGCAGCCATAGGTAATCCAGCTGCAAAATATAATCAGATTGTATTGTAAGTAAGACATTAATACTTTGCATGGCACTCATGAGAGCATTATATTGCTGTTGCATGGCAATTTTCTTCAGTACATCAACTTGGGCTCGATCAGAACTTTCTGAGAAGAAATCGGACATAGTGAGGTTACATGATCGGATTGCATACCTTCATTTTCGCGTTCTTTTCTCTCTTCAGGCACGGCAGTACTATTCTTATTCATCTGACGCTGAACTGATGCAGGAATCATACGAGCGGGGTGCCCTGTGCGGGAAGGCTAGAAACGGTAGTATATGCTGAATACCCGTTCAAAAACTAAACCTTGGGAGCCTGAGCCTGCTGTGGGTGACTTTGAGACTGAGAAGGAGCCTGAGGCTGAGCTGGATGAGGAGGTTGTTGCGTTGCCTGTTGTTGCTGTTGCTGTACTTGTTGCTGCTGCTGCTGTTGTTGTTGCTGGTGATGATGAACGAAAGCTGCCATCGCTTGTCTCTGATGAGCTACGAAATTGGCAATGACATTGGCCCGAATGCGTTCGGCTAGAATAATTGGTTAATTTCATTTAACGTAGAGTTCTTACCAATCTGGGGATGTGGAATTCCGTCTCCGCCTTGCGCTACCGATTGCGCTGCAGCCTGTTGCATTTGAGCATTATATGCTTGCTGCAACTGGGCACGAACCACCGGGTCTAGAGAATGAGTTTTTGAACTGACTTTGTAATCTTGCTTACGTGTTAATGGATTGATCAATGGTGGTAAACCAGGCCCTGGCATGAAGTTGTTGAAAGAAGGAACATTGCCTCTTTGGGCAACATCGGGGATACCATTGAAATTTTCTTCTTGAATTCTTTGCTTAGCCATACTTTGTAATTTACTCAAAAACTGCGCCTGTTGAGCAGGATCTTGCAGTGGGTTTCCTTTGTGAGCCTAAAAGTGGCAGTCAGTTCAGGTTAATATAGGGAAAAACATACGCTATCCGTATTTCTATCGCTCCTAATATCTCGTTCAAGATCTTCTAATCTCATTCCATGAGCCAAATAACCCTGATTGGGCTGAAACTTGGAAGTTTTTGAACTTTTGTTATGAATATTGTTCACCGCGGCATTTGGTGTTTGTCCACCTGATGATGGTGTCTTTCCGAATATTTTACCCATTATGGAGGCAGTTTCCTCAGATCTTTGTTGAGAATGATGGCCAGATCCGGCACGATGATCCGTAACTCCATGATCATAAGTTTTTTGAAAGAATTTACTTAAACGACTGCCTGATGGAACAGAAGCCTAGAAATAAAAAGTTAATTTTCCATTTCGTTGCATTCATACATTATCTAGCAGAGGTACATCAGGTGTTGTGTCTAACCCTAAGATAGCGGCAAACTCAGCATCGGTTGTTGGTAATTTGGTAGGCATTTGAGGGTCTGGAGAAAAATAAATTGTTTTGAGCCCGGCGAAACTGTTTTACTTGTAGCGGAAGGATTTTCGCGCGAGGAGGGGCGTGAGCTTTGCTTAGCCTCTTTCTTCTCCTTTCTTTCATTATCGCCTTTATCTTTCTTACCACCTTTCTTTTCTGAAATGATTTATAAGAAGGCTTCAGATATGAGCTACAGACTTTTGCTTGGCTCTTCAAATCCACGGAGTTCGATCATATCGTCCATAGTAGTAGCACCATCAGCCCACTCAGGAACGCGTTCACCACGATCATCATTTCTGAAAATAAAAAAAAAAGATTACTGAATGTACTAATGTGATATACATACCTATAATTTCTAGCAGGTATGAACTTTCCGGTGCTCGAGAACGCACCTCCCTGCTTCTCTTTACCATCTACTGTTTTCCATCCGCCAGATCGATTTCTGTCATTTCCATTCTTTTGCTGAATCATAAGCTTAATCAGATCCAGGCAAATATCTAATTACGAATGGTAATTTGAAATCATTGCTTTTACTGTTTGAACTATATTTTTCTCCAAAGCCACCAGCACCATTACGCCATTTACTTGTACCACTCGAACCTAGTCTTAAATAGAACAACCGTTCTACTCGTTTAATGATCTAACAATGAACCTGTCTCTATTTTCATTACGACTATCCACTGTACTCCATCCATCTTCCTTCGAGCCTCCTAAATTACAACACCGCATATGACTATGATGTGAGAGATATATACCATCCTTATCCCGTTTATCTTCTGAGGGAGGTGCTCTACAACCACCAGAGAAACCTCGTCGCTGAGGAGACAAGCCTGCGTTATCCTCACCTTCACGAAGTTCCTAAGACACAGCAGTTAGTGGATAACTTGCAAGAAAAATTCATACCTGTAACTTTTTCATTGGGGCTTTATTCTTAATTCCTTCCACTTCCCATTTATATTCTAACCACTTGAAAGGGGAAAATTTACCATCATCTCTGAAATTGGACAACTATGGCTTAGTGGCGGAAATGGAAACGGCTAACCCATCAAAATCAGTAGAAAGGTAATCTGGTCGATCCGTGCTGAGAGGTAGTTGACTCATACGTAACATTTCTTCTCTAGTATATTTAAACACCTCCCCTGCTGCTCTCGGAACAAATTTTTGACCAAGTAAACTAGATACCATAGGATGTACTCCACTTTCATCTTCTGATTGGCTTGACATATTTACAAGAAACTATAAACAAAAAATGAAACATCCGCCAAAAACAACAACGAAGTAGCATTTGATGACCGGCGGGAGATAAACTATAGAAAAGACAAATCCAATATACACGAAATTTGAAGAACTGATGTTCTCGAAAAAACTATTCTAATTCGATGACTTAGCCTAAATATAACATTCCCAAAGCTTAGAAATAAAGCTAAATGAATCAATAATATTCGGGACGAAAAGTTAGTACAAATCGAAACAGAATATTCATCAAGTTAAATTATCAAAATTATTGTTATAAAATTCCTCATGAACTATCGCGCGCCATAGAATAACTACGGTAAATCGATCGGTCGCGGCGTGTTCTGAGGTGTATGGCCTACACCCGCAAAACTCGCCTGCGCCAGAGCAATATTTTAGGCCAATCGTTGTTTTCCTTATATCTAAAGCGTTTTTGTGTTTTTTATTCAGTTCCAATTAATTTTTCCTGTTATATCTGAAGTGTATTTGAGAGCACATGATTGAAAATGCAGTTCATTACTCTTTGTGTATGTCCGTGCCTTTTATATTAAGTATTTTAACTGATTTTATTTTTTTTGGAAATCTCTTGGTTCTTAAGTTGAGATGTTTGCGCTTCATGTTCTAAAATTCTTTTTTATAGTTCATATTCCAGCTTGGCAACACCGCTAAAAAATGGCGGTCGGAAAAAATAACAACAAGATGGGAAAGAAGGGAGGTAAGAAGAAGGCCGTAGATCCCTTCTCCCGTAAGGAGTGGTACGATATCAAGGCTCCTTCCATGTTCTCCAACCGTCAAATTGGAAAGACTTTGATCAACAGAACCCAGGGTACCAAGATCGCTTCCGAAGGACTCAAGGGACGTGTCTTCGAGGCTTCTCTCGGAGATCTCAACGACTCTGAAGCCGACTTCAGAAAGTTCAGACTTGTCTGTGAAGATGTTCAAGGAAAGAACGTCCTTACCAACTTCCACGGAATGTCTATGACCCACGATAAGCTCTGCTCCATCGTTAAGAAGTGGCATGTAAGTATCCTTTATCACAAATGTCGTACTGTTTCTGCTTTTAGACTCTTATCCAAGCTGACACTGCCGTCAAGACTACTGATGGATATCTCCTCCGTCTTTTCTGCATTGGCTTCACCCACAAGACCGCCAACCACGTAAGAAAGACCTGCTACACCAAGGGATCCAAGGTTCGCCAAATCCGTGCTCGTATGGTTGAACTTATGCAAAAGGAGGTGGGCTTTTCGTCTTTTGCTTGATTGTTTATTCGGTTATGTTAGGTTGCTGGATGTGATCTTAAGGAGGTCGTCTCCAAGTTGATCCCAGACTCCATCGGAAAGGATATTGAGAAGGCTTGCAGCTTCCTCTACCCACTCCAAGATGTATACATTAGCAAAGTCAAGATCCTTAAGAAGCCCCGTTACGATGCTGGTAGACTCATTGATCTCCACGGAGACTCGGGAGCCGTTGGAACCGACGGAAAGAAGATCGACAGACCAGATGACTACGAACCTCCAGTCCAACAGGATGTTTAAATTGTTTTGTTATTTCGCTCTGCGATAAATGTTATGAATTCATTGTTATATTATAAGATTTATTCAGTTAAACATCAATGGATTCTGTTTCCTTTAATGATTGTCATCAGGGCATCTCGATAGCCTCCCTTGCATTCTTCTTTGATGAGCTGAAGTTTGTTATTTTGCTGCTGTACTAAGTATTTTTAGCGAACCTCATAGAGACTCTTTTTATAGAAAACGTGATAAAGCTCTACTATCTGGGCAAGATCAATTTCTGAACGGCCTACAAGCACTCTGATCAAGTCCTTGTCTCTTGTTCCCAATCCCTGAAATGTTAGCGCAGTTTGGTATATTATAGTTCATAATACCTTCGTCGCTTGGTGAATCTGATTCGCGAAGAATCTTGGCTTGCCTTGGGACACTAGTAGTAAAGCCTTCAATGGATGTACTACTATATAGTGAAGCTGATTCTTGATACCTGTAGAAGGTTCCTCATGTCGCCGCTATACTCTTTTTCGATTGCTTTCTCGAGAGATGTTCCAGTCAGTCTTTCGAATTCGGAAGCAACGTGGCGAACATGGTTAGCATTTGAAGTCGCCAGGATTTTGAACTTAAAGTAACAGCAAAATAGAACTTTGTGAATTGCTGCTTACTGCTTCGAATTTGTCGATTCCGCTCTTCTTCTCCATGGACTTCGTAATTTGATTAGCATCCTTCAAGTTTATCTTATTATTAGGATATAAACCTGTGAGTTCTAACCTCTTGAGCTCTATAAACCACTGCGCGATCGGTTTCGTCTCTCTTTCCTTGAATTAGAATCAACAGAAGACGCCGAAAATCTCCCGAGGTATCAGAGGATACGGCGTCTTCTAAAGTCTTCCCGTACGTAGTAAAGTAGCAATTCCTTCAAACATTCCAAATGTTTTCATTTTCACACTGTATATGCAAGGTGTACCTTATTGCTTCCATCTCTTCATTCGATCTTGATACCAAAATTTCAATTAAAACTTTTTCATTGGTCCCGAGACCCTGTTTATGAGTGTAAGAATAGCTTGTACTATCACGTAGTTACCTTCACAGCTCGATGGAGCTCGAGAACGTCTAACTTGGTTGGTGTTTGGACCAAAGCAACTATAACATCTTCTAGTTCACCACTCAACGTCTTCTTCAGCTCTTCTTCTAAGTCTTTCCCGTAACGAACCTTGTATGGCGTTCGTATCTTTAAGTTAGATAAAATGGTTGATTGAAAATACCAGCTTACCATTTGCCTCTGGGAGTTACAGATATGAACTAAGATATCAACGACCCGTTGCTTCTCCTTGTTTCTCATAGCTCTTTCTAGAGATTCAGAGGCTATTTCATCGTCGAAATGACCGGCAACGTGAATGGTTCCGAAACTCATGACAAGTACTAAGCTGAAATAATTCAGTGATGGGTACGTTTGGAAGTAAAAGTAGTGTGAACAGATGATTCTACGTTATGATAACGAAGGAATCAAATGGAAAAAGTGCCAAAAAGGGGCTGGGTTTGGCGACAATTTTTTTGTGTTCTGTTTGTATGCCAAACGGAGTCTTATGAATCAGCAGAAAGGCAAACAGACAATAAAAAAGCAAACAATGGTTAAAACTTCCAATGAAGGTATTGTAGATAGTTTAAGCTGTTTGAGGAATGTTCAAAAGTTTCCACATTAGATTGTGTCAGGATGAGGTTATACATATTGGAGACACGGAAAACAAGAAAATACAGGAGCGGATGATTCATAAGATATTTTGGGCTGCTGTGCATGGAGACGACTGGAACATTGTAAGTGTGAAGGTGTAAGTAGCTCTCCTTTGGGATTGTTTTCGAAAGTTTGAATGGTGAAGGTGGGAGAGAGAGAGAAAACGAGAGCCCACGTTTGTGATTATAGAGTAAATAATATTTATAATCAACGTGAAGAATTATTTCTTCAGGAAGTGTTTGAGTCTCGTGTGAATAGGAAGAGGACGAGTTTCTTCTGAATGCTACAACCTAAAGAAACTTGCCTTGAATAGGTTTCTTTCATTGTCCGTTATACGTCAACTTTAAATCTTTCAGATTGTCTTATTGTTACTTTAATCTTAGTAAGCAAATCAGAAAAAAACTCAGAAATATGACACATTCAATTGTATAGAAAACTTCGAATATTACGCCAGTATCAAACCTATTCAGAGGATGAAACGAAACGAACTGGACTAACAAAATCGAAAATGAATTGAATGAGGCGAAAACTGGAGTTGAATATACAGGTGAAATTATCTGGTAATAGAGTAGTTTCATCTTCATCGTTTACTGCCTCGCATCTCTTCTTTCACTATAGAGCTGTTGTTTGAACACACATCCAAATTGCCTGCCCAACACTGGCCATTCATGCTGAAAACCTGACCAACAAAACGCACTTCATGATGAACTGCAATACAAACGTGGTTTTGCGAATCAAATGAGAATCCGTTTTCGTTCAATTGCTTAATCGGTGTTGTGCAGATGAGCTCTTTTCTGACATGAACGGGACTTCTATCGAGATTTGTACGAGAACAAACTAAGTTCGTCGTAAGGGGGTTTATTGCAGGTCTTTAAGTCGTTTCATGGAGTCCTTTTCCTATTCTTAATGTGTAAATTTCGGTTTTCATTGATTTCCTCATGTTGAAGAGCCTTTCCAGAACAAAGACTTCCTCTTCACACAATTTCGTACATTCTTTCACAGACTTCCTTGATGATATGTATTTCGATTTGTGTTGAACTATAGCATTTTGATGAAATAAAGGCAATTATAAATATGATGTATGTTGTTCCATTATTGTCTTCCCTAATTCGTTCGTATTTCGAATCGTTATTACATAATAAACTTTGGCTGAGAAGTCGAAGATCAGAAGGCTTTCTTGAATAAGTCTGCATGCTGCACAAAACCGTGTCATGGTTGAATTTATTGAAAATTAAAGTACGCAGTTCGCGCTTTCTCTGTCAAATTCATTTCCTAATTTCATGTTTTACATTATTAAGACGCGAAGCGGTTGGCATTCCTAGTACGTCTGCGAAGAAAAATGAACCAATCAACAGAGATTTAGCCTAATTTTTACGTCAACCTGTCATTGATAAGCAACATTTTCATTCGTGGTAAGCTCATTCATCGTTACTATAGGTCTTCGCGTTGCTCATGGAGACCTCGCTTCATAATTCATTAGCATATTAGCAGCGATCGCGAGTAATAGCGTCATCTATATTTTTGATGTCACCACATTTATCGATTTCTTCTCTTTCGTGAATCTTATTTAATTTTCGGAGAAAAAAACAAAGTGCACAAATTGTTTAGAAAGTTCAAAATATCATGACAGAAACGAATTGAAATCCTTGTCCACTCTTTGCGCCAGCGATCTGATTAGACAATCGACCAGAGTGAGAGATGCGCGAATTGCGAGAGAGCACAGAGATGCAGAGTTTGAGTGCAAAAGCCATGGCATTAGACGAAACGGGCTTCATAGATTAGCTCTTAGTGGACTTGCGTGAAGCTATAAGTTAGCTGCAAACCTGATTATTCACAATTGAGAATTTAGTCAGCTGGGATTTTATTGTTTTTTTGAGTTGTAATCTCATTCTATATGAAGAACACTAGCCGCTGTTGCAGTTGCATGTAGAGCATCCTAACCTAATTTGTGAGAAAGCGCTACTTTTATAATATATAATTATTTATATATGAAGGCCATGCTCTTCTATTGATTCGAATTTCCCGCGCTATCAATTTGTTGGCTTTGCTATGGAACTTCTCTTCTGCTCATCCATCCTTAATTGATTTTCTTCGGCTTAGCCTGAAATGAAGGAATGCTCGCAACCGCTTTAATTAGTTCATTAAGGTTGTAGCAGAGCTGTACTGTAGAATATTACGAATAGATAAAAAGAAACAGTAGGTCAGACTGTGTATTCCAGGTCACGCTCTACTTTGCTTTTTCAGTAATGGGGAGACGAAAAACCAAATTCCGTATTAAACGTATGGTCACTGAGCGACGAGTTCCACCTCGACCTCAAGCGCAAACGCAGCCACATCCAGTAAGTTATTTACTATCTGATACTGAAAGAAAGACCCAACATTGGCTCTTCGTAAACTTACTGTATATTGGTTTGAGCCTTGTTGAATTTACAGATCGAGGAAAAAGAGAAGGAATTATCTGCGGAAGATATAGCAAATGGCACCACTTCCGGATTCAGTGGAAAAGCTAAAATAATAAGAAGTAGTGATGGTAGAATGGGCATGCTAATACCTGATAAGACTGATCAGAGGCCTCTGGAAGGCAAGGATATATCAACTAATGGCTGTACAAACAGAAGAGTGAAGACAAAACCGAAAAGAATACCACCCAATACTTATGATTTCACATCTGACAACTTATATGAGCAGATTAACATATTTATCAGCAGACTAGCCGAATGTGTGAATTCGTTGATGAAAAGCTACCATGACTGCGGAGGTCAAGCTTATGTTTTCAATCAAAATATCACGCGAGACGAAGCTAAAGAAGAGAAGCTCGATAAACGGCGAAGTGTAACTAGAAAACTTGCTGAGCTAAAGCTGAACGAAGGAGCTGTTCCAACTTCTAGAGAAAAACTCCGGCTACCGAGAGAAGTCCTAGAATCTCTGCGATTCGATGACCTCTACGCAGAAACGAGACAACAATTCTTTGTTAAACAAGTGAACACCGTGATGGTAGTCAAAGAGCTATCGAAAGCTGTTAAAGCTTGGTTTTTATTGGACAATAAACTTGGTACAGTTCGAGTGGCTTCTTGGACTAATCAGTGCCATATAAGAGAAGATCTCTGTATGTTTCTGGAAAAAGTCATGTTAACACAACATATCAGCAGAATCAAATCATATCTCTCTAGCCGAAAGGCAGAAACTCAGGTAATAAACGGTTTAATCTTTATTTCAACTGGTCAAACTTTTTAGCTTTATGTACAAACTCGAGATATTTCTATGGAAATTGAACATGGAGAGATAATCGGTGATGTTTACTATCCTATATATCCGGTTAGTTTACCAAATAAAACATCATGAACTGTTTGTTTTCAGAAGAAACCAACACAGTGTAACTTCCTGAAAAAGCCTCGACCTTTGGAAGAAGTGAGAAAACACAGCATAACATTAAAAAGGTTTTTCAGATTGCGTTCAATTTTTCGCTAACACCAGAACAAAAAGAGTTAGCTTTGAACTTACGGGTACAATTTGTATTTTTTTATCGTAATTTGGCCGCGAAGCATTCCGAAAATGTGGTATGGGTTTGATGATATTCTATCTCTGTAAAATTGCTGTTGTAGAACTTCTGGGCGTTTGTAGAGCAAGCAATTGATCATGTATTGTCTTTGGTGGGACTAGATCGTTTTAAAAAATCTACTGATGATGAAGAATATTATTTTGTAAGTGTCTTCGAACATTCTCTTGACGTTTTCATTAAAGACTAAATCCGTGGAAATCATACTACGGTTACAAGCTCTCTCAGAAGCGGATGTAATGGTTTGTATCTTTTTTCTTCAATTTTTTATGGGAACATTCATATTCAGAGTGATAGCAGGTGTATGGTTGTTCCTACTGCTCGAGAGGACGTTCTGAAGGTATTTTGTTGTGAATTCGCGAATATCCTTGCATTATGAACTTTTTCAGCTTTCCTCATTCATCTATCAACTAACAGAAACTGATGGATTTTTCCCAGTTCTTCTAAATCCACTAACTTTTAATCCTCCAGTGTTCACACACTATAATAATACTTCCTACTTAATGACGGACTGTCCTGATCCTCCTGAGGTTTTCTTTATTAAATTTTGTCTTTTGATTATTTATGGCAGGTTGTGCGAGCGAAGAAGCAGGAGGATGATCGTGGTCGATTAGATCGAAAGCTTTTCGATCCCACCTTTTCCGTTGATACTCTACTCATTGTCGAACAAGTGAATGAAAACAAAATTATATAAATAACACTTCTTCCTTTCCAGGCTAAGCCGACACCTTACGCAAGGGTTAAGTGTGAGAACAAAATGGTATTTTATATGGATGTATCGGAGTATTCACACTATCTACAGGAAAGGCAACGACTAGGCTTACCAATGCATTGGGAGGTAAAATCATTTCGCCATGTTTTTCCGTAGGCTCAGCTGTTATAGGTTGATCTGAAAGTACTCTTCAGTGCCGTTTCTCTTCTCCAAATCGTAAAAGAGCTCGTGAAACAGAATATTGAGCCTGAATACATCGAACAGGTGAAACGGCTCTATCACTTACAACAGGTTTTCCAGTTTTAGACTAAACATTAGTAATTTTTTGAATTTCAGCTTCAACAAATGCAGATGCAGTTCGTTTGTTCACCAGCAGTTATGAGGCCTATGCATGTATCAGCCTTCCGTATTTCTGTACTGAGTATATTATTTTTCAGGAACCTGATTACATCACTCCTCCAGTACTACCGACTCCGGCATACGGAGATATGATGAGCAAATGTGAGTATCTTTGTTTTCAACTTTATTGAGTTTTATTATTTCAACAACATCTTTTAACGGATTCCCTGTTGTTTCAGATCTACCACGTGGCCAGAACCACTATGACAGCATAGTGTGAGTTTGAGTTTTTGAATTTTTGTTTGAAATAGTTCATCCAGATGATATGATCTCGAAATATTGCGTCGTGGGTATGGGATATTTTGGCTTGAAACGTTGTTTTATTGTTGATGAGGGCGAATTAGTCTCCTACTACGCGCATGCCATCATTACATTATATCTGTGCAGAGCAGACCTTTTTTAACAGGTTATGCGAGAACATCTAGACGTTCCTCACTTGTCAGTCATTGTTTTTCTTAACTCTGTTCTTCCTATGAAAAGCCGGTTACTGTGAGAAAGAGACTTTCCTGTTTATAGTATGTATGTATTATTACTTTCTCACCTAACTTCTTAGATATTACTAACTTTTTGAGCAGTTACTCTTTGAACGCTCATCGATCTTAAAGCTTTAGTCAATGATTCAAAAGTCTCTCTAAAGAATAAACTGATATTCTCCTCTCTCACTTTTTTTTAACATCCATCTACAGCAGCTGATCGTTACGATGTTGTTAATATTGTTTATATTTATATTTAGTAAATCAATATTTATTCTAAATCTATTCTAAACAACTATTTTAGATCTTCAGAAAAAGCAAAACATATTATGGAAAAGAAAAGGAAGAAATTAAGCGTTTACTTAGGTCCAAGCATGTTTTCTGGACGGACCCATTGTTGGAACTGTTCTTCGTTGAGGATTCCGAGCTTGATAGCTTCTTCCTTGAGAGTTGTTCCATTCTTGTGAGCTGTCTTGGCAATCTTGGCGGCATTGTCATATCCAATATGTGGGTTGAGAGCAGTTACTAACATAAGAGACTCTCTCATGATCTGAACCGATTCTTCACAGCAGTAACTTTTCATAATAGCAAACCTTAGCAATATTATCCTTATTAGCTTCGATTCCGTCAACACAGTGCTCTGAGAAAGAAACAGCAGCATCAGCAAGAAGCCTGGTTGATTGAAGAACGTTTCTGACGATGAGTGGTTTGAAGACGTTCAATTCGAAGTGACCATTAGAAGCTCCAACTGATACGGCAACTTGGTTACCCATGACTTGAGCAGAAACCATTGTGATGGCTTCACATTGGGTTGGGTTAACTTTGCCAGGCATGATAGAACTTCCAGGCTCATTTTCAGGAAGAGAAAGTTCTCCTAATCCACAACGTGGTCCTGATCCCAAGAAACGAATATCGTTTCCTATCTTCATGAAAGAACAAGCAATAACATTAAGAGCTCCGTGAACCTAGAAACATGGTTTTGAAACTAAACGCATGGAATTCTCACCTCAGCTAGAGCATCGTGAGCAGCAAGGGCTTCGAACTTGTTAGGAGCAGTGACGAAAGGTAATCCGGTGAGATCAGAAACTTTTCTGAAGGAAGAAACAATATTACAGCAGTGTGGTGGAAGCCTTACTGGGCAACTTTTTCAGCAAAACCAATGCGTGTATTCAATCCAGTTCCTACAGCAGTTCCTCCGGCAGCTAATTCGTAAAGACGAGGTAAAGTTCCTTCGATGCGAGCGATTCCGTTATCGAGTTGTGTGACATAAGCAGAGAATTCTTGTCCAAGGGTCAATGGCACTGCATCTTGGGTGTGAGTTCTTCCAATTTTGATGATGTCTTTAAACTCTTCGGCTTTCTTGTGAAGAGATGAACGCAACTGTTTCAAAGCAGGCAACAAACGAGAGTTGACCTGGAATCGAAGAATGAGAACAAGTAAAGCGAGACCTCAAACTTCACGAGCAACGGCAATGTGCATGGCAGTTGGGAATGTGTCATTGGAAGATTGACTCATGTTAACATGATCGTTGGGATGAACTGGTTTCTTGGAACCAAGTTCACCTCCAAGAATTTCAATGGCTCTGTTGGAAATAACTTCATTGACGTTCATGTTGGATTGAGTTCCGGATCCTGTTTGCCATGTGACTAATGGGAAGTGGTCATCAAGCTTTCCGGCAGTTACTTCATCTGCACGAACCAGATTAACCTTTCTCTCAAAATTTTCACATACCGGCAGCTTGGGAGATAGCCTCAGCAATCTTCTTATCGAGACCGAACTCTGTGTTAACCTAAAACTTCTTGGTCAAATGTGAAGCTTTATACCCGGAACGCACCAATGCAGCAGACTTCTTTAGAATACCGAAAGCATGGATAACTGGAAGTGGCATACGCTCTTCAACGCCTCCAATTTTGAAGTTGATGGAAGATCTAAAACAAAGTATTTAAATAGCGGTACGGGAATTTACCTCTTGGTTTGAGCTCCATAGTACTTATCAGCAGGAACTTCGAGCTCTCCAAAAGTATCTCTTTCAATACGAACCTTAAGTATACCACCAGTTTTAACAACACAACACGAAACTCACTTTTGACATGCCGGTCGCAGTACGGGAAAGACCTCTAGTCGCGGTAAGTGAACCTTTAGCTAAAACAGAGCAGGCTGATGACAGCATTGCCTACGAGAGAGAAAAACAATAGAAGAAAATCAACAAAAAAAACAGGAAAAATGTGGCCTCGAATGAGATACACACAAGTTACACTATCAGGTACCAAATCAGAACAAACTGATCAATAATGGAATATAGAATTGCTAAAACATATTATATTTCAGATTTGTACAATATATGCTGTGGTATGCTCGAAAAAGCACAATTCGCGGAATGTTAGTAGAATAAGGTTAGATAGCTCTTCTCTTGCACATCTCTAAGTCACCAATTAGTCTCTGAATAATGGACATTGCAATGTTCAATTGCTTGATAACATCATCTAAATAAGGCAATTCGCATTCTGCCAGAGAAATGGAAAGTCCTTGATTCGTGTTTTGCTTAGGTACAATTTGATAGGACGCACACACCTTAAAGGTTCAAACGATAAGGAACAGACTCTAAAGACTATACTTACCAAACGACAACTGGAAATATAAAACGATAATAATTGGTCTTGTGGAAGTGGTGGAGCGAATCGTCTAGTAGGTGGAAAATAGCAAAGCTCCAAAAGTGATCTGAAAAACAAGTATCTTTGGCTTCTGCATTTGCATCGAACCTTTTCCTGGGAAGCAGAATAGAACATCTTGCCGAGCTTATTTCGGTTTTGATCATTCTTGCCGCGTTCAAAATCAAATCACCAGAGTCTATTCCAAAAGCCTAATAGGGTATTATTATTTATTTTTATGTAGAGGTGTAAGATTTTACGTCATCATCCAATTGATTCAATCTTTTCATGACATCGCATAGAACAGAAGTAGCTCGTACAATATGATTAGCCAAATCCTTTAATATAAGCTGATAAGGGTGATTTGTTTGTTGGATTAATCACCTGAAGTTGCTGCAACTTCCATTGAACGTCTGGCTGAGCCACACCACGGTAGGTACCTCCTGGGCCTTTTGGGTGTTTTATAACGACTTCAGCTTGTATCACATTATCCCCTAATAGGGAAACAATAGCCTAATACAGCAGTCATTTGCTTATTTTATTTTATTTATTTTGTACCTTTATGTTGTCCCCTCCATGTTTACCAGCCAGAGCATGTTTCTCTGAGTTTGGGTGAGTGACCGGAATATTTAACTGTGCATCACATTTATTTCCAAGATGTAATTTCAAGCAGCATTCTCGTAGAGCTGTGAGAATCTGAGAGTAATACTGATGATTGTGTTATGTTAAATTAATCAAACAGCATTGAATGCGTCCAAAGATCGCGTTTTTTGTTGCCATATATACTCCTTCTTAGCTGATATATCAGTAGGAGAAAAGACAATTTCTGTAATTCTTTGAGTTACATCACGCCCGTAAAAACTACAAACCTTCCATTTCAGACATGGAGGAATTTTCTAGAGAGAGTTAATCATTCTTCAGCAGAAAAGAAGCAAAATCGAACCGCCCTGGCTGGATTATTGGCTGCCGTTGTGAACTAACGTCTCGGTCTCCGTGGCAGGACCTAAAAATCGCAGACCTTCACTTTACTTGTTGCCTTTGCTCATGAAGAGAATACGACGAGTGTTTTACTTCACCATTGAGATGTCTTTTAGAATTGAGCTTTTATGATCATCTCTTAGAGTACGAATTCAACTGGTGAAGATGTTCTGAATAACATGCTGACATAAATGTTGAAACGTAAGTATGTAGGCTAATCTTTATATATCTCGGCGCTTTAAAATAGTGAGATCTTTATACGGAACTGCTACATGATAAATTGAGATAAGGTAACAAGAAATAGCTTTTTGGTCAGAGTTAGTGTTATACTGTTAACATATACATGAAGCTAGAGAATGCCCAAATTTCAGTATTTGTCGGTCAGTCAGCTTTCTCTAGACAATGTAACGTTTGTGTTCGATTATTGTACGTTATATCTATAAAATCATTTGATTTTTGTCTTTGCATATTTTGATCATTTGCTGCGATCTGGTTCGTGAGTTGCATCTTGCAGGAAACTCCTTTGATCCATCTTCTTGAGCATCGCTTTTAATAAGTCTATTCATCAAATTACACCCAAAAAAAATCAAAAAAAAATCTGACAATTCCTTCGTCGATATTGTACTGAACATAACAAAATAACACATTACGCAGCTAAAAAACTTGATCAATACACTATTACTAGAGAATTTTTGTCAGAAGCATTAGTGTCTGGAGCTGGCATTATCGTTCTAGTACGGCTCGTGTGACAGACTCTAACTCGCATATGAAGACGGACAACTTGCAATTTCTAGAACCAGACGTTGTTAAAGACTTAGATGAGGGCTTCATAAAGCATTGAAATTGGACTTGTTCTTGAGTGTTATCAGTAGTTTTTTAGAGTTCTACATTTGAAGTTCCAATCCCCTCTTCCTTTATAAAGGATTTCTTGTTGAATCTTGCTATTAGAAAATAAGCTCGGAAATGAGACATAGATTAATATCGGCTTAAAATCATTGACATCAATGCCAGCGAACGAAAACCCTCGTATCTCTACCAAAGTTTTTGAAAGATTTGGTTGCCCTTTCGTCTTTGTGAACGGCCAAAGTGTCCTAACACGAAGAACCAGTCCTTTAATATTTTACATTACTTGCCTTTAAAATGCATGCTTCCTAGTAACAATAACATAGTTTTATGATTTTATACTGTACTTTTCTCAAACTTTGAAATTCAATAGTTCCTTATCTTATACAGGGTAGTTGAATTTCTCAACAATGAGGTTCTGGTTATGGGCTTGCTTGCTTTTGGCAAGTTCTCTGGTTATCCATGCATCTGATTCCAACTTTGAAGACAATGAGTTTGCTGAGTTTGAGGTACTTCATAAACAACATTCTTTTGAACTTCCAACTTTGTTTTTAGGATGAAGAAGTAGAGTTGGAGCAACCTGCTGTTCCTTTAAAAGAAGAAGTAACGGCTGCTCCGAGGACAGAGGTTCGTTCATCCAGATTTTTCGCAATCATTTTTCTACTATAGAAACCAAAAGAAGAAGACGATTTTGATGATGATTACGGCGTTGTCGAAGAAGAAGAAAATACTAAAGAACCAGAAGAAACTGAAGCTAAAGTCGAACCTCTGAAGTTTGCTGATGTAAGTCAATCACCTATAGAATGTTCCTATTCTTCTCTTAAGGTGCCAGCTCACTTCCGTTCCAACTGGGCATCATATCAGGTAGAGGCTGTTATTATTGTTATTATTATCATATTCCTTGTAAACTATGTGATCGGTGAGTCTCTTATTCATGTACGATGTATACATATGTGTTAGGAGGAACTCAAAACTCGAGCCTTGCCAATAACTGGTTCGACAACAACCGTTACCTTCTTGAAGAGCAGTTCGCCTTAGTGGGAGATGATGGTTTGGGAGAAAACCCAACTGGTGGACATTTGATCCGAGAAACCGATTTTTCTTTCCTTATTTGGTGCTCTGGACGAATCGGAGTTAATTCACTCGCCATTCAGGTTGTGCTTTTTCTATGAATTATGTTAGAAATTCTCGTTTAAGCTGAAAACTAAGAAAAGGCAAGATCTTCTTTCAAGAGTGTTGCATCTTTTCAACCCTCAAATTGATCGTTTGACATTCAAGGTACTGTATTACAAATCTTAAAGATGAAATATATTATATCGTTCAGTTTGAACTTGATCAAAATGAACTCGACTCTTTCGTCCTATGCGTTGGCCAGAAAAAGCCGGCTGCTCGCCAGTTTAAGGAAATGCTTGATCTTGCCACTTTTGCCCCAGAAAAAAAGAATACTGCTCAGTTCAATCTTCCAGCTAGGTACAGTTAGATTAGATTATTGAACTAGTTCCTGTCTTATAGTTTCGCTCTTTTCTCTGAACAACAAGAAGCTTCCTATGCCATCTTGGACAACGCTGTCACTAATGTCTTCAAGCGATATGAGAAAGCTGTCGAGTTTATTCATATTTCTGATCAGTTCTCTGGACCTAAGCCACCTGAGTAATTTCCAATGGGCTTAGCCATTGCTCATTTTTTTTTCATTGAAGGGGTGAAACTTACACCAGAATGCCCGACAGAATAAGTCTTCTGCAATTCTCTTTCAACTTAGCTGAACTGCCAACCGCTGAAGCGCAGAATGAAATTACTCAATTGGTCTTCCACTTGGTAGACAGAGTAGGTTTTTCCTCTGAATAGGTTTCATTGATCTCACAATTTCAGATCAGAAGAGTTCGCTTAAGTAAGGAAGCAAAATCAAAGTCTGAGAAACGTCGTCGTGAAGTCGAGGAAGCTTTCATGAAGACCACGCATCAGTTCAGACAAGAAGCTGCACAAGTAGTTTTATAGTTTAGGAGTAGCAAGAACTGTTGTTTTCAGGCTCGCCGTGAAGAAAAGACTCGTGAAAGAAAGCAAAGGCTGATGGATGAAGAAGATCCAGAGAAGCAACGTCGTTTGGAGGTTAAACACTCAAAATTCCTTGTATGATCATGAAAATGTTTATAGAAGTTGGAACTGAAGAGAGAAGCCAAATCAAAGCAGCCAAGAATGAAACAAATGAAAGTAAAGATGTAAAAGTGAGCTCTAATAAGAATTCCAGTATTTCAACGTTTGTGAATTTTTATCAACTAAGTTATTTTGTTTAGGTTTTTAATTTATTTTTCTAAGGATGTAATCTCCTAGTCTTAATGTGATTATAATAATCCCTTCGATCTAAATCGTTCTTTGTTGTTGTATGCAATTTATTTATAACAACTTTCATGATGTGCTCATCTTCTTGATATCATAGGCTTTTTCCTCTGTAGTACATGCGGCTGAACGAGTTCTGTTTATCACTTTTTGTTCTCATTTTAACATGTTAATTAAGGATTATGAGTTTTGAGAAACGAAATAACTTCCGTAGATTTAATCCTCTTTTGAATGAATGGGTTATTGTTGCCGCCAATAGAATTAATAGACCTTGGTGTGGGGCCGAAACCAAATCGGATGACGGCAAAGCTCGTTTTCAGCATAGAGATACTGTCAATCCTTTAGCTCCGAAAGGCATTCGTACCAATGGGCAGGTTTGACCAGTTGTGAATTGGATTTACATAAATCGGTTAGATTACTCCGGAGTACACTTCTACTTATGTTTTCGACAACGATTTCTCTTCTTTCACCGAGTATCCCGAGGACAGCGATGCTGGTGAGCACATGGACTATGGGACCGAACCCAATTTTATTTCTCCTCTTTATAGTAGAAGAGGCTTTGTTTAAGCAAATGCCTATAAGAGGTGTTTGTCGTGTCATATCTTATCATCCTGATACGTCTAAAACATTTGGTGATCTAACCGAAACCGAGATACTGGATGTTAGCGCTGCTTTCTTGTATTCTCACTAAATATTGTAGGTGATAACAGTTTGGGTGACCCAATTCAACGAGTTGAAAACCAAATATAAGTGGATTCAAGTAGAACTAATTTACTTAATCAAAAGTAAGAGTTTCTTTCGAAGATTTTCGAGAACAGGGGTGCAGCAGTTGGTTGTTCGAATGCTCATCCACACGGACAGCTATGGGCTGGAAATTTCCTACCAAATTTGCCAAATCGGAAAGATACGAACCAAAAAGTCTGAACTCCTTTGATTCAAGATTACCATCAGAAAGTTCAGAACTACTATGAGAGCACAGGCAGAGTTATGCTTGTGGATTATTTAGAAGAAGAAGTAAAGTTCCGAATTTTTCAAAATTCCGTTTTCGTTTAGAGAAAGAAGCAAGAGCGTATTGTATTGGAGAATGAGCATTGGACTGTAATAGTTCCTTATTGGGCGTTTTGGCCTTTCGAGACAATATTATTACCCAATAGACATATAAGAAGAATGGATGAGATCACCGAGGTAGTGAATATGCCATGACTCACATTCATTCGAAAAACTCTTAGCCTGAAAGAAAAACTTTGGCTTCCATAATGAAACAGCTCGTCATCAAGTATGATAACATTTTCAAGGTATATTTCTTTTATTGAACAATTCATGATCTTTTCCAGTGCTACTTCCCATATAGTATGGGCTGGCTTGGAGCACCTACTGGCTTAACGACGGAATCTGACCATTGGCAGTTGCACGCTTCTTTTCATCCTCCCCTCTTGAGGTTGAACAGCGTGATCTGTTCATTTAAAAAAGCTTAATCATTTCAGATCAGCTTCTGTTCCAAAATACTTGGCAGGCTATGAAATGTTCTCGGAATGTCAAAGAGATATGACCCCAGAACAGGTTGTCTCACTTATAGAAAGTTTTGGAGTTTGTCGTTTGCTACTTCTAGGCTGCTGTTATCTTGAGAGACCAAGCAACGGTTCATTTTTCCAAATCTAGTCAATAATAGAGATTGATAACAATTCATTCAACAAATAATAAATAGTTTTAACAATTACGTACCAATCTTGCCTGAACGAACGCACGAGGAACATTTACTCCCTTTTCCTTATTTATTGTTCTCCGATAGAGATATTCTTTTTTGCTACATGTAAATCCATCTCTTTCGAATAGTTCCACAAGTTCATCTTCAAGATCAAGTGAGTAATAAAAAGGCCGACGTCGCAAAACAAACCTAATTCGAAATAATAAGCTAATGTCCCGTCTTGCCTGGTATAAAATCTATCAGATACTTTGGACTCTCTTCCGAATCGTATCATAGCGTGATCATTTATAGCATAGTCGCGGATAAGTAACGATCCGCCATCCTGTAAACTATAGTATTCAATACAGCTGCGATATTTTTCGAATACCGCCATTAACTCTTTCATATTTGCTACAACTGTCGAAAACTTTTCTGGATGAATAGCTGACATGACGAATATCAGGGTGGCAAAGTTAGCTTTTCTGCTAAAGACAGGAAATTCTGCCGGTTTCGACAAATCCAGTACTGTTGTTTCAACTTCGATCTACAAATTTTTGGAGAGATGAACTACTATATTAGATGGTTTACATTATGTTCTCCCGCCCGCTTTCGAAGCATTTCGACCGCGTTTTTTGAAAAATCAAAAGCTTGGAGTTTAAGTGAAGGGTATGAAAATGCGAGAGGAAATAACATGTTGCCAACACCACATCCGGCTTCGAGATATGTGAGATCGGCCTAAAACTCTAATAATTTGAGAGCCCCTGAAAAACAAACCTGGAAATCCATATCTTCGCAAAGTAGTTTCACATCTTCAGGAGACCAATTCCTGTCTTTGAAAAATTTGTCTGTGTTCCTGTGGTAGAATTTGTCCCAGTTCTTCTGAGCTTCAATTTCTAGCTTGCGCTTCTTAAAATCGGAAACGAACGTCTGTAAAAGCATTAAGTAATTTGTATCGTTATAGTTTATCACAATGTGACGAGTCGAACAACACCATATCGTTTGTTCGTTTGCCTAATTAGCATATTCATTTCCACGGACAACGAAAAACTTCACGTGAAAAAGAACGCTGTTCGAAATTCATTTCAATATTGTTTTAATAGTTAATCGGTTGAATACGCTGCACTAAAAGCTTTCTTATTATATTGCAGGGTGAAAAAAATTTAAGTTTTCGTAAAATAATAACCTGCTTTTTAAGTTTTTCTATATCATCCTCGGAAAGCTCCCTCGGCTTGTCACTGATCATTTTGAATGGATGGTTTGCTTCATCATCCATAATCTGAATATTATTTATAAATATTTATGTTTGATTCTGAGTTATATTTTACTTCAATGAACTCCAGCACGTCTTCAGTACGAACGAGTTTGAAAAAAACTATTGGTCCTGCGCGGATTCATTCTGAAATGATTAAGGTTGAGAGTTTTGAATGTAGCTAAGCAATTTTTTTCGTGAATTAATTTTTATTTATTTGCTTCTTCTTTTCTTAAAATTAATAATAGCATTTCTTGAAGGAATGACCGCAGTGGAGGAAGACTTCCCACGTGGGAAACCAATTCAGCTAGATTCCGACGTTTCCAATACTCAAACGAAAAAAAGAAAAATAAATGAAGATGAAGATAATCAGTTATTTGCTACAGGAGTAATTCATAGTAATCAAGGTTTTCATATGGCTTTTGCTTTTTCAGCAGAAACGGAAGGTTGATTCAAAGAAAAAGAAAGCCAAAAAGGCTACTGAAGCAAAACCTACTGATGGCCTATGGGTCAAAAACCTTAGTTACGAGTATTTGACTGAGGGAGTAATGGGAATGGCGATAGTTACAGAGGTAAAGAGTTTGTTCTTCTTCTGTTATGGAATTGTTATGTTTAGATTCATGAAGATCACGTAACTTTGGAAACAATAGACGCGTGTAGCCTGAAATTAGCTGCTAATCAAGTAAGATTGATATCTTCAATAAAAACTCTTTGTGTCTTCAGATAGGGAAAGTATTTACGCAACTTTTGAAAAAAGAGAAAGTTTCATTAGAACAAAGTTTTGTTATCGGTCAAATGGTTCCTTTCAAAGTAATTAAGGAATATCAGAAAACAGGTAAGCTGATTGAGGGTTTATTTTTTGTTATACTCCTAATTCAGAAGGAGCGAAAAAGTCGAAAAGTAAGGTTGAATTCCCCAACGTTACATGTGACCCTGCAAAGTTGAACAGTCATCTAGTTCCCTCAAAAGTAGAATGTGGTCTTGCCATCCACGGTATCGTTTCTAGTATCGAAGAGAAAGGTTAGCAATTCCGAAACTCATGTTCATATTATACAAAATCTCTGTAGGAGCTGTGCTAGACTTCGGTTTACAAAATGTAAAAGGGTTTTTACCACTCGACAAGCAACCTTCCAAGGGAATTTTCGAAGGTCAACCTATCTTGACTCGTGTAGAAGCTAACGGCGGTAGAGTCATTCAAGTGACATCATTCGTTGAACAAGTAAGCTTTGACATTGGTACAGTCACATTTGAAATAATTCATTCAGGATAACTTGAGTGTAGAAGCTTGTGATCGACTCAACTTGAACGCATTAATGCCAGGAACTGTTATAGAATGCATTCCCACAGAAGATGAGCCTATTGCCAGAGGTGTCATTGTATCTTTGGGCAACGGTATTTATTTTACTTTTTTTGAAAAATATCTTCAATATCTGTTTTTTCAAGATATAAAAGCTTTAATCCAACGTAAAAACTTACCACCTCGTCTGAGAGCAGACACCAAACGATTCACTAGACCCATACGCTGTGTGGTGATGGTATGTGCACAGAATGCGAACATACTTATACTCTCTGCACATCCTGATGTTGTTGCCGTATCGAAACCGGAGAAAAGAACATCCTTCATGGTGAGTTGTTTAGAATAATTCTGAAGTTTTTTTTTCTAGGATATCAAAATTGGAGATAAAATTAAAGGAACAGTGATAGAATCTAATGCGTTCACCAACAACGTATCATTTTCATTACCTATTGGGGATGATGGCAAAACACCTTTATTGACGGCCCTCTCTTTCTCCACTCTACTCCGCATTGATGAAGATTTTGGTAAAAGTTTATTTCTCGAAATAGTCCTAATAAATCAATTTAGAAACAACATATGCTTTCGGATCTACGCATACATGCAGAGTTTTGAACTATAGGTATGCGGATCGTTGTCTATTGGTTACAACACGTAAGGATAAAATTAAACAGAACGCTGTTTCTTATACGGTTAGCAGTTTATGAATAGTAAAGGTTTAATCAAATTTTTAAGGAGTTCACTCCTGGTCAAACAGTGCAAGCCAAGGTTGTTAAAGTCAATGAGAAAGGAGCCAACGTTCTGATAAACGAGGATGTGCGTGGTTTCTTACCTTTGGTTCATATAGCAGATGCGCATGTAGACATAGCAAAAGCTTTCCCAGTTGGTAAAGTTTCTTTTTGTTGCCCAAAACAAATTCAATTTGTCTTCCAGATAAAGTTTTCAAATGCCGAGTGCTTGCGATTGATGATGAACGCAAACGTGTGGAAGTTACTGCCAGACCTTCCTTCTTAAACTATAGCGTATGGTATCGTTGTATTACTTTTTATACTTATTTTTTTGAAGGAAACTATCATTTCTAACTACGATGAATCGATAGTTGGAACTACATCGTTAGGAGTTATAGTTCATGCAAATCCAAAATCTTTCCTGGTTTCTTTCTTCAACAAAGTTCGAGGAGTTCTTCCTTTCACTATGATAGGAGATGGATCCCTGAAGTGAGTGGATTGACTTCTGACTTACTATCATATTCTCATTGTTGTCCGATGTATTCAAAATCTAATTGTTTGAGGGTTGGGAGCAAAGTTTTGGTTCGGGTCTTGAAATGCTCCACAGGAGATGAGAATATTCTACTTTCGTTGGCTGATGCTGCATCTATATCGAACAAGAAGTTCATCAAATATGAAGTTAGTTGAATTCTATGCTATGGGAACTTCTTTTTCTTAGCGTTCTTCTCTTGAATCAAAAGTTCATACTGGACGAGTGCATGATGTTCGTGTATCTGATGTTGGTGGTAGAAGAGTTGAGAGTGTATTCCTGACAATCAAACAGAAAGGGGAGGTACCGAAAATTTTGTGTTCCGGACTCTTATTAGTGTTTCTTAGACTCATGAAGTATTGCTTAACTCATTCCATGCTTCTGATACTGTGGATCAGCCTTTCGAGAGCTTCACAGAGCTCTTCAAAGTTGGTCAAAACGTTTCTGGTTTGGTTCCTTTAGGCACAAGTTTTGGCGTTCAAAGAGTAAGTATGTCATACGTTTGCACTATAATAAGCTAACTTCAGGTAACATCCAAACCGTTCGTCGCCCAATGGGTTGAAGAGAAGAGGAACATTCCAGTTGTCTTCGAAGACCTCAAAGAAAATAATGTATTTCTTAGTTTCAAACGAGAATATCAAACACAGTTTTCAGCTTGTCTGTGGTGTAGTTGTACAAAAAACTGATTCTGGTCATTTGGTTGAACTCATTGGAGGAGGTGGTTTGACTGGCAAAATTGATACATCGCGCAAGAAAAGTTTGAGCACTCGTCATTAATTTACCGAATTTTCGTATGCAGATGTAAAAGAAAAAAGTGATGAAGTTGGTCTTCAAGTAGGGCAAACAATCGTTGCTCGAATTTCGAAAATTTTCGAGGATAACCAACAGTTTGTATTAGATAGAAGAGTATAAGATCATTTGACTGCTAATCCTATAACTGTTAATTTTCAGGTAGAAAACTGTTTTGTTGACCAACAAAATTTGTTTGAACTTGCGGAAAAATTAACAAAATCATATTTGACCGAGCTTCAAACCCTCTGCTCCTCTATTGATGAGCTCCCCGCTATAGGTTAGAAGTGTTTTCCAGGTGTTATTCAAATACTTGTTCAGGAGCTGTTGTTAACGCTACTGTCACTCATATTGTTGACGAAACGTTGTTTGTCAAGTTTGCTAAGGATGTTCTTGGTCATGCTAAAAAAGGAAACTTTGCGGAAAACGCTAAAGTTAGTCATATTACAAACTACAATTGACATATTTTTTTTTAGGTTGGTGATAAAGTGAGTGGCATTGTTCTCAGTTACTCCTTCCCTCGCAAAGACGCTGAGATAGTTTGTATTGCAAAGAAAAAGGTTTACAACGTTTTTGCAATCAAGCTAAGCGTTATTTTTCATTTAAGAAAGCTGAATCCAACGAAGCCAGAGTGGTGCAAGTCAAAAGAGACTATTTTGTTGTGTTGAAAGACAAGAAGTTAATTTTCGTTCCAAATCGACTACACCCTAATATAACTCCCGCTGCCAAGAAAGGTATTACTCAATATTTGAAATCAATATTCGATTCGTTATAGGGCGTGTTGATTTTGGTGATGTCGTTGAACTGAAACATGTAGAGAATGTTTTTGACAATGTTTCATACGGTTTCTTCGAGAACGATATAGTTGTGCTATCAAGTTTATCCAAACAGAAATCGGAGGTGCGTTTTTCTCTATACGTTTTCGTTCATTCATTCATTTAGGGCACCGGAAAAAATTCTCTGAAGCCTATGTTTGAATATACTGGTACGGTTCTTGGACCTTGGGATGGAGACGATGATGTGCCTTTTGCTATCAAGATATCTTTACCTCATAATCATATCGGTATCAAAGTTGTTTTGCATCTTTAAATCACACTCAAGTTTCCAGGACGTCTGCATATATCTGAGTTCCCAAAAAAATATGTGGAAGGTCATAAGAACATCTTGAAGTCTTATGAATCTTTCTTGAAATCACATTTAAATAAGCCTGTCCATGTTCGTTATCTCGAATTGACCAAAAATAAAGATCAACAGGTTAGGAACAAAAATACGGATGAGTTATAATATTTCGAGTGCAGATTTGCGAAGTAACCATGAATGAGAAAAAGATGGGAATGAAGAGAAGAGGAAAGTTACTTCATTATGAGACAAAGTTCAAGGTATATACATCTTCCGTCTCTCCCACTATTGTTCTCTATTATAGGGTAGTGAAGCTGTTCTTTGTTTTGCTACTGGTGAGACAAGTACTCAGGGTGTTCACGTGTGTCTCAATCCATATGCTGATGGCTTCATCAGCTTGCAAAGTCTGTCATCTGACTACATTGTTTGTTGATATGAGTGACTTAAAAGCAGATATGATTTTGTTCTAGGCTAAAAATGAAACATCCGATACTGGCGCTGTGGTAGATCTGAATATTCCCCGTGGAGAAGTACTTCAGGCATCAGTTGTCAGTTACACTTCTCAAAAACGAAAGAAGTCTCTCATTTTGAATATGTGCTCCGAAACTAACGAGAATGAAGAAGTCAGTTTTCTTTCTCAGTTGACTTCAGATGATTTTATTCAGAATAAAGGAGAAGAGACTATCACTGCCCGAGTTCTGAGCTTGTCGAACAACTTGTGTGTTCAAGTGAGTTATCCGTTTTTAGTGCGACTAAACAGTTATTCTTTGCAGTTAGTTATGAAAACCGGAGAGCGTGCAATTCTCTCACCTACAGCAATCACTAAGCAGTATGAGAAAGTTGTTGATATGCTGAAGAAGTTTAAGAAAGACGAGGTCAGAATGCTGTTTTTGTGATAATCCAACCTCTCCTAATAACATAACTTTTCAGATGTACCAACTTCGGGTATTCAGAAAAGAGAAGAAACCCGCTCGTTTATATTTAGTGACTGAAGTGAGATATAAAAATGTTCTAGAAGAGACGGAGGGAGAGAAGGCAGCTTTGTCTGATCCACGACAGCTTGTCAAAAGTCTGGAAACTTTCAAATCTTTATCGGGACAAACGGTACTATTTTTTTCTCAACTAGAACTACGATTCGTATTTACAGATGGAAGGCATAGTGGTTGGTGTAAGTCCCAAGCTGGTGTTTGTTGAATTGAGCCCGGGTGTTCGGGGTGTCCTGAGAAGAGAAGCCAACTCGTGAGTGCTTCGAGTGATTTTTCCCAATATTATACTTTTTCAGCCAAGTTTCTAAGTTATCTCTAGCATCTGTTGTCAGTGTTCAACTCGCACGTGTTGACCGCGAGAAACAGACTATCAATTTGAAGTTCAAATCGGTAATTCATACTGGAAGTAAAGCGGTTCGTAATTATTGGTTTTTTTGTTACCCATATTCTGTTTCCAGGCTGTTGTTAGCGTTTCAACCTCTGAAAAGAAAGAGAAAGTTTTGAAACAAAAAAATGAAACCGTTCATGAAGAAGAAGAAGAAAAAGAAGTCGAGGGAATAGAGGTTTAATTCGGCTCATGTATTTTCTAAAAGTTTTCTAAGCAGATTGACGACCCTGGCTTCGATTTCGAAAACACTGGTTTCACCAATGCTGATCTTGCCGAAGCTGCTAAAGTTGGTAAAGACGTAAAGAACATTGTGGGTCATGACGATAACATTAAAACGATGGACCCCTCTGAGATCAAGAAGAAAGTACAGAACATTTTAAGTAAGAACACATTGATAGTTTGTCCTCTAATTTTATCTCCCAGACAGCGACAAATCAGACCCCGAAAAAGAAATGGATATGGTATTCGCAGAGAATGCTATTGCTAATAATGACGAGCCTCAAGATGACAGTGATTTTAATCGATTGATCAGGAGAGACCCCAATACAGCAGAACCTTGGATTAGGTAGTGTTATCTACCTTTTGAAAAGATTATTGGTTCAATTACAGATACATGTCTTATTTCTTGGAGAAGAACGATTTGGAAAAAGCACGTGCAACAGCAGAGAGAGCATTGACTTCTATACATTATCGGTAGTAGAAAGAAATGTATAGTTCTAACTCCGATATTTCAGAGAAGAAGCTGAGATATTCAATATGTGGATAGCGTATTTGAACATGGAAGTAGCCTTCGGTGATATGATGACTACTCGTGCTGTTCTTCACAGAGCTTGCCAGAACGCTGACGCGTACAATATTTACAAACAAATGGCATTGATATTCACTAAGAACGATAAAATTGACGTGAGAGTTTTGATTAACTGTTTCTTCTCTTACCTCGACTATTTTAAGAAAGCTGATGACATTTACGTTGCTATGACTTCGAAGTTCCGTGCTTCTGGTTTTGATGCCTGGGTTATGTATGGGACACACTTGATGAATACTGAAAGAGTAGAAAAATGTCGCGAAGTTCTGCAGAGAGCACTTCTTAGTGTTCCCAAGAGCCGACGTGAGTTGATAATCAACTGATATTCCTAACTAAACTGTACAGATTGTGATCTGATTACCAAGTTCGCCTTATTGGAGTTCAAGAAAGGTGATCCTGAGAAGGGTCGTACTCTTTTCGAGAATCTCGTGAGTACTTCTATTCATAACATAACAGTAAAACATGTTTTGTAGATAACAGCCTACCCTAAGCGAACAGACTTGATTAATGTGTACGCCGATGCTGTAGTGAAACATTCAGGAATTGAGGATGCAAGGTTCATAACTACAAAAAAACGATTGCAATTGTATTTTGCTTACAGAAATATCTTGGACAGAGCTGGAAATTTGAAAGTAAGTATGCACAAGCTCCGACCGATTTTCAAGAAGTGGATGGAGTTAGAAGATAAGTTCGGAGATGAAAAGTCACAACAATTGGTGAGTGTTTTAACTTGAATGCAGAGTCTAATGAGTCTGCTTGAGGTACGAACGAAAGCTGAGAAATGCGTTGAGGGTATTGTTGAAGAGTTGTAATAATACTAATTTTGTTTTTGTTGAACCCTTGTTGAAATATAAAATGACTAGTTTGTTGGAAATTGTTATTTTTTGTTGTTGTTGTTATATTAAATTGTTTTTACTATGTTTTGCGTAGTCACTTATACCAAATTCAAGTTTGTTATTATATCTCTTTCATTTTTTTCACTTTTGTTCATGTGTTTCTACTTCCAGCACATCCCTCGACTCATGCGGAAGGAACAGATACTGAGTTCTCAACAGCCTCGTTGTTTTGTTATTAATTGTTCATGCGCTCCATATGCTTTATAATGAATTAGAAGCTTATTTTGAGCTTTTCTGGTTTTAGTCAGATCGAACGACCTTTGTGTTTTGTCTGGGACTCCTAGCACACACTGGACTCTGAGCTCCGCTGTTTGAAACTCGAAAGGGGGGTTCATGTCTCTGGACGGTAACCGAGGACTTTCAAGTTCCACTGAGGACAAGGAGCAGAATGTCGGCAACAAATTAAAATATTTTAAACGTTTTGGTTGGTTCTTGAACAATCTCATCAGTTAATGATATTTTTAGATTTGAAGAATGGAATGTGCGAAATATTACCCAATCTCTATCTTGGCGGGCTTCGGGACGTGACTGATATTAACCAGATAACAAACAACAAGATTGAGGTGAGTAAAAGCCCAGAAGTTTGTTTACATTGATACACGCAGTATGTTCTCTCTATTCTCGACATGAAAATAGAGTTCACGTTTCCAAATAATATGGTAGTGAAACGAATACGGATACCAGACTCGCCGTCCGAGAACATCTCTACTTTTTTCTCTGAAGCAATTCAGTACATACATGAAGCACGAATCCGTGGTTGTGAGTTAACTTTCCTCCAAAACCTGCAAAAAAAGTTTCATTCTCCAGCCTCTGTTGCCGTTCACTGCTTAGCCGGGGTTTCTCGTAGTGCTACGATAGTTACCGCCTATCTGATCACTGTATGCGGTTTAACATTCTTTAACGCTTTGTCTTTTGTTTCTTCGAAGAGACCTGCTGTCAATCCAAATTTCGGCTTCAGAATGCAGTTGGCCAAATATGAAAAATCGGTAAGGGAGAATTGTACGACAATCCACAATTCCCTGATTCAGCCAGCTTCTTTTGAAAGGCAACGTCTTCGAGAAATAATCACACCGGCTGTTTTTGATAGACAGTGGCAATTGGATCGCATTGCCACAAGAGCTAAGGTTGGTTCCCGCTGTGTCATGTCCTGGTGAGTGTTGTCGTATTGTTTGTAGTCATGTATCTAACTGTGATTGTCCTGTACTTTACTAACATGGGATATCATCAACCATAGGAACCGCAAAATAATTGATATGATGCGTTTTACAGATTATTACACAGACTTCTGAAGAATCGACTAGCGAAGGAAGCAGCTGCCCATAATTGTACATAGCTTCTTACATCATTTCCTACCTCTGCATAATACTAATGCTTGTATCATTTTTTAACTCTGATTACCTCATTTGGAGCTTACACTTGTGATACTCAGGTTCTTTATATTGATTCTACCTCATAAATTCTTGATGAATGAAGTTAATTATTATTTTCGATCGTTAGGTCGTACGTACTTTCATTTTCGTGGTTACATTAATGTTGATGTGTATAGATGGCAAGAAAAGAAAGAAAAGAAGTTGAAATGTCCGACTCAGATGAGGAGCAAGAGCTCGTAGTGGTAACGAATTTGCGAGTTGTGCTGTGCGAAAAAGAGTTTTATAGGAAAAGCGGAAAAGTAAATCAAAAAACGAAACGAAATCGAAACCGAAAAAACGGCCAAACGTAACTTTAATATCATCACTTCAAGAACATTTTCCTGATTTTAGACCGATTCACAAAAAAGTTCTAAACGTAGGAAACGAAACTCAAGCTCAGAGCGGGAAGAAGTAAAATATAGAGGTTTAAAACTTTGTGAGATCGTAAACAATTATAGGAGGCAAACTCTAACCTGTCAGACAACGGAAGCGATACCGATAGAGACGATGAGTTGGTTTTGTCTGATATAAAAGTACGTGTTAGGCATAATGACTGAGGAATCATTAAGGAATTATGATAGAAACGTGACAGCAAACAGAAAAAACAATCTGAAGAGAATCCAAAGAAGAAAGGGGTCGAAGGTTCAGTAGATGTTGATGATGAGGACAAAAATAAAGGCAAAAGCAGAAAAAGTGCAGGAAATTCTAAAGCTGTTGTCTCTAAATTGGAAAAGGTATATTCCCCGAATTACCTTAACAGCTCCACAATTGATTTTCCTGAAGAGTCCCAAAAAGAGTTTGAAGAAAAATGCAAGTAGAAGTAATGAGTTCGCAAGTGAATCATCTGATGCGGGTGATGAGGTTTTCTTGGAAGAGGAAGGAACTCCAGATGAAACGTCGGAGAAAGAAGAAGAGAAAAAGGTTTTCTCTTCTCTTGCTTTCTCAAAGTAACCGAGATGCGCCTTCCAGGAAGTTACGAGCAAGAACGACGTAAAAGAAAAAAGGGAAAAAGCAGCTCTTGCAACAGCTGATAATGACAAAGACGATGATAGTGAGGAAAGCAGTGTTGATCCAGAAATGGATTGGAGGGCTGAACAGGAACAGGTTAACTTGTAATAATGTGGCCCTGAAGGCTGAAAATTCAGAAGGAAACTCCGAAGAAAGTTAACAAGAAGTCCACAAAAAAACCATCAGGAAATAAGAACACGGAAATGATTGAACCTGAGAAGAAGTCGTCAAAGAGGGTTAAAGAAAATAAGGTAGAACTGAAACATACTAAGGCAAAAATGTATCTCTCTCAGAAAGCTGTCAAAGAATCGAAGAAAACATCTAAGCAGTCCAGAAGATCATCAACTGAAGAAGATGAGAAAAGTGATATGAGTGATCAGGAAGAGGACAATGAATCGGCAAGACGCACTGATAAGAAGGTGGTTTTGGCTATCACATTTCTCTTTCAAGCTTTAATGCTCATCTGAACGATTTGTTCAATATCTTTTCATCGCACACCGCGGTTGCATTCTATTAGTAACTGCTACAATGAGGATTACCAACTCTTTTCCAGCAGAAAGCAAAGAAAAGTTCGTCGAAACCTATTGCTGCCATAGAAACATCGAGTGATGAAGAAGAAATGGCAGTAGAACGAAAGAAGAAGTCTCCTGAGCCGAAAAAAGTGAAGCAAGCGGTCTGGAACTTATTATGAAGTGCTGCGCATTCTTTCTGTTCAGAAATCTGCCAGGAACACGAAAAAAAAAGCGGTAGTCTCTGCAGAGCCTAGCGATGATGACAAAGAGGCGTTCTTGGGAGACGGTGATGAAACCGAAAGCAACAATGATGAACCGCCTGCAAATGAAAGGAAAACAGTAGTTAGTTGTAGTTGCAGTTGCGTTTTTTCACAACACCTATTCACAGAAAACCGTTTCCAAATCAAAAGTTTCTACCAAAAACTCGGAACGAAAAACCAAAACAACCGGACGAGCTGAAGAAAATGAGCAGACAACTGAGTCGGATTCCACTTCTGAAGTTGAGGCAGAAGATGAGTTGAATGAGCGAGCTTCCAACGCGGTCGAAGAATCTGTGAACAATGAAATTAAAGAAGACAGTGATTCTGAAACTGAAGAAAATCCTGCTGAAAAAGGTAATGAGACGTCAGATGATTCTACGGATGAGGAATCTCCCGCGGTTAACACTTCAAAAAGCAAAGTAAGTTACTGGTCGAAGTAAGTTCAATTACCCCTTCAATAGAGTGGTGGATCACAGGATGAAAAAGTGCAACAAGAAAACAAAAAGGTTTGTCATTGATTTTTCATTTGTTTTTCAAATCTTCTTTCCAGGAGAGTGCTGTAGAGATTCGTCTTGCTCGTTTGAAAAAAATTGTTATTGCTGCTGGTCTGAGGTGAGCATCCTATCAAACTTCAACAAATTTGAATTTTAGGTTCAATTATAAGAAGTTGTTTAGCGATGAGGATGTTATAAAGAAGCAAGTTAAAATATTGGAGAATGAGCTTTCTAGAAAAGGGCTATCAAGTTAGTCAAGTTGAAGGTTGGGTTCATGGTAGTGTTATTCAGCTCCATACACTGTGGAGGGTGCAAAAGCTTTTAAACTTAAAAAAGAAGAAGAATCTGAGTTAGCTGAACTATCTAAGAATGTGATATTTGACACCGGTTCAAGTAATGGCTTTTCGTAGTTCTTCTACATATTCTATGTTTTAGAAAGAAGAGTGACGAGAAGTCAAAGAGGGCAAGCTGAGGTTATCAAGCCTCGTCGTGTTATGGTATCCTCTAGTGATGATGAAGAGGAACCTGATACAGAGCGCAAGATTGATTATACTTTCAAGAACTTAGCCGGGATAGTTGACACTGAATGATTTTTTTCATTTTTTTTTGTTAATTTTTGAAGTTTTAAATGTTGTTTTAAGCCATTTTTGTTTGAAACTCAGGGAATTGTACGTTAAATCCTGGGTGGCACCTTACATTCAAATGTTTGATTCATGTTCGTTTAAAATGAACTTGTGTTCCAGAATGCGTTTAATATTGACAGAGGGCATTTGGCTATTACAAAGAGTTAATGAAGCTCAACATCATTTCGACTTTCATCGTTGTCCGCCGAGATAGCTTATTTCCAAACTGGTTAGTTCTTTTTGAAATTCCTTTATGGCCTATGATGATCATCCTCTGAATGCGCATGGGTCGTTTTCGCACCCGGTGGTTGCCTGGAACACTGGTCTCTTTGTTATCCTAAACATCACGAAAATCCACTGCTGTCACTGATATAACTTAGTTCATTGCTCATTCCTTTGGGCCAATTAGTTTTCATAATTAGTCATCAGAAAACAAGGAATAAATTGCTGACCGTATGAGCTATTAACTCCAATATGAGCTGAAGAGGAAGAAGACCAATACTCACCAACATGTAGTTTATTGTAATTAGCATAGGTAGATGGTAGACTATAGAACAATTGTGTTTAGAAGAGCTCAATGCAAGAAAGGAAAAAGAGAGGAGAGAGGCTGGTTGCTATTCTAGTGGCTACATGAGTTTGAGACCTTGGATGACCCTTAATAGTAGAAAAAATAACCTGAAAACAGAGACCGCTCTCTCTTTTTGAAAAGCCAATAGAACATGACCCTATATAGTTTTGTATGTATGTTTCATCTCATCAAAGAACAATAGACATCAAGTACTTCATGATCTGTTGGGGAATTCAGGAAAGAATAAGTATACTTATCATGCATATTGTTCATAATACGTCTTCACTGTTTGACAATACAAATAGATTTGTAAATATGCAGATTGCTTTCGTCAGATTGACATGCGTAATTTGAAGGAGTAGAGAGAGAAGGGATGACACCTTTTTTGCCAGCCAGCTAATTTCATATATGAGGTGTTAGTCCAGGGTCGTTCATCTTCCTTACTGCCTACTACTCACTACCTCATATTCGCTCTATTTCTCACATTTCATTCATCTGCTTACCTTCTTATCTTGCATCTGATTTTTTATTCGAATATCTTCCTTAATTAACAACGATTCTCACTTAATCCCAATCTCTCTCTCTCTCTACTGGCAACATATTGTCAATTTTCCGAATGGACTGTCACCGTTTCAACGCGAACTTTGTGCCGGTCACGTCCGGAAATGAGAAAACCCTCGTTGAAGGTCATCCTCAGACCAATTGTGTTTTTGTCTGCAGTCTCCATGAAAATCTCTAGTACACCAGGTCTTCTCACCTTGTTGTCCTCAACCTATTGCTGGCCACAAAATACTCTCCAATGCTCCGCCTCTTCCCATTTACATATCATCTTTTGGACGAAACATATTCGAACTAACTGTCGAGCAATTTATTTCATTCCAACCGAGTATGAGACGTTTTTTTCCTGACTATCGAATATACTGATTGAGCTAGATAGGTAGATAGAATGAGATGAACCAAAGAGTAGTGGCAGCTTAAATCGCTTGATGACCATGGCCAATTAGGTCGATTGCGTCGTCAGGTTCCGCTTATTCAGATGATCTTATCTATGCACTATCAAACAAATAATTATTGTCCTTCGCTCTTTCACTCTCTGTTTTTTCTTACTAGTTCTTCTGCAAGATATTCTCTAACTCACTTAGCATTGCCTTCCTCATAGTATACGATGAATGTTCAAGTAGTTTGTATAAAAAAGGTCTTGTTCAAAAGTTTATTTGCTCTTTCCATTCCACTATTCATCATCTTTCACATCCTTCATCTATCCTTAGACAGGTATGAACAACTGCTGCTGTTGCTAGTTATTCATGACCAACACCAAGCCTGTCTTCAACCTTTTTGGTCTACTCCACACCTGTCCGTATCGGGACATCTGCCACCAGCTAACGACCTGCCCCCTGGTTTAGCCCCAAGACCATCACATCAAAATGCATCGAAAGCTTTCTTCTTGTGTTTTTGTAATTTTTATTTTGACCTCACTAACCAAATTTGTACCATAATGTCACAAGCTTCATCTCATTCTCCACTTGAGTACGTAATTCTGATTGCAAGAGCAGTCTGCTCCGTCAATATTTTTAATTTGTTTATCTCGCCTTCTTCCTGCTTCCTTCAATTCTTTTTTGTTTTGTTTTGAACCTCTTCTCTCTGCTGTTCAAGAGGAGGTTCGTCTTCCGCAACTTCAGAATATTTGCTTGATATTCCCAATACTTCTTTCTAATGTTCTTCAGATGTCACCGAATAGGATTTGTTTTGCCTTCGCTTATGACTCTCAACATGCGCATAAAAAATGTTTCCAAGAACGAAAAAAACTGTCAATGTTCACATACTTTACCTGTGAAGGTCGTCCACTCTTCTAACTCCTCTTTCCCTTTCTAGTGAACGAGAGAAATTGAGGATAGCTTTTAAGATTTTCCTTCCCTTTTTTTTTCTCATCTTTCTTGTCTCGCTTCAGTTTCTCAGCATATTACCATCTATGTTTGTCTTGATGACAGATTTGAACCTGAATTTACACAAGATGTCTGTTGTGATGATCACCAGGGCCACAACAAGAGCCTTTACCTATAATCGGATTAGTCAAATGTGCTTGATGATGACCATCTGAGGACATTCATTCGTATTTTGTCATATCTCTATTCCTTATATGCCAATCGTCTATATCTTATGTGGCTTGATTATTTATTCTCTCTCTCTTCTTCCTCCTTCTGCCTATCTCTCTTGCACATTCTCTCTCTCTCTCTCTCTATATGTCTAATAATATATTTTTTCCATTTTCATCATCCTCATAACAATCGCAGGTGATGAAGACGATGGGCGGAGTTTCCTTTGTGTCTGTTTACTTTGCATATTAACGAATCATTTATCTTGATGTTCCAAGCAATGTTCTCTCTTTTCAAAAGAAAGCTTCTTTCAGCTTTCTCTTTCGCTCATTTTCATTTTTCTTATTATCTAAGCTTGAGTCGGAATAGTTGACCTGAACGTCTGTTGACGATTTTACAATTGCCCAAAACACACATCTGGCTGATTCATATGTTAATTGCTCTTTGATCCGAGTGCTCACGTTCGTTATACTAAAGACTTGCAACCGACACGTTCTGCATGATTCTCCTTAAAAGGTCATTCATCACCTATTTTTTCCATTTGCTTTTGTTTCATTCTCTCTTCACATCTTAATACCACATTTGGCTTCCGGTTGAGTTGGCTGTAAGCCAGTCTGTAATGCTTGTCACGTCGGACAAAGTTTTTAGCGAATTCTGGTCATTTGCTCGCCTGTTTGTGAACGTATCGTCTACTAAGAAGTCTATTCCAGACCTTCATTTCTCATTTTATTTGTCGCAGATTGCAAGACATCTTGTCTCTTCCATCACAATTTCAGTATTTTCAGTTACAAACAGTACTAAGCTAGACACAATGAATAGCTCACAGAGATGATTCGCTGTAGTCATTCGATGAATTCGTTAGTCAGCCTTCTTCTTCTTCTTCTTTCAACAACTTCAATTTGGGCTGTTTTTCATGAAACAATCACAAATCTGACAGTTTCTGAAGGTTTGTTTGGATTTGCTTTCCTTATTCATACAATGAGTGGTTATGGAGAATTGAGTTGAATGTAACATGAAGACAACCCAATAGCTGTACGAATAGCTATTTCACCTTTTTTAATTCTCAATTAGCATGAAATCTCAGTATTATAACCAAGTTAGGTCATTCAATGGGCGACTAACCCATGAAAAACTAGCTTTAATGACCAGATTTGTCTTTGCGATCGTTTTGTTGCAATAATCGAAGCAGAAGAAACGAAGAAGTGAATATTAAAAGTTGAGTAGCATGTCCGAAGAAGGTGAAATGAAAGGGAGCGGTAAGAGGAGAGAAAGAGAGGGAAGGAGGGAGAATGAGAGAATGAATTGAGTTTACAAGTCAAGTTGTGGTGTAGGCATCATGAAAGAATATATGAAGACAAATGAATAATGCCAATTATTATCTTATAATTACAAATGTTTTTGCAGATGCTCGAATTGGCAGCACAATTGGCCGATTACAGCTAAATCCGGATAGAAGCTATCGGATTTCAGGAAAATCCCGACCTTTTACTGTCGATTTGACATCTGGACGAGTATGATTTGATTTTGTGCACAAACAGTTGAATAACATCTATTTGAAGGTATGGATCTCAGAAGAAGTTGATCGAGAAGAGATTACAAATGGAACAGTCAATTTCATATTGATTTCAACGTCACCGCCATCTATACTTCACACATCCATTCAGATATTGGATGTTAATGACAACTCTCCAATCTTTCCTTTACTTTACCAGGTTAGAGACTTTACATGTCTTTCAAACGTCACACAAAGCTTTGTTATGTCCTTGACAACTGTGTTACCTTTTTTGGTCACTTCATGTCCATCACCATGTGCTCCTTAGCACATTAAAATTAACCGTAACGTCAGAAGACGTTAGCTTGACGTCATGTCAATCTCTGAAATGAGGCTGATGATCGGCTGTCCGTGTTTTTGTTTTTTTTTTTCACACTTCATCCCTTACTTGAATCCCCTCTTCTTTGTTCACAAATGAGATTAATCTGAATTTTGCAGAATGTGTCAATCGTGGAGATGTCACCGATTGGAAGTAGAATTCCGCTACTTACAGCGACAGATCCTGATGAAGGCTTGAATGGAACCATAGCATCTTATAAGATTGAACCTGAGGGCATATTTGAGTTGGTTCACATACCCAGTACACATCAGAATGATGGTGATCTGCTGTATATGGAATTGCTTGTTCCATTAGATCGAGAAAACAGATCCTTGTATTCATTCAATCTCACAGCCACAGATGCTGGTACACCTCCGAGGTATGTTGTTTTGTAATTTTATGGCAATTCTCTGTTCAAACCACTTTATGACATTTCGACACAATTCTTCTTATGATATGCTCTTGAGACTATACAATGCTTATGTAATCCTTGGCTTGTATGACCCAGGTTTATTACGTGTTGTTGGGTGGCACATGGATTATCCACGTAACCGTATGCGGCTTCATATAATATTATATTTTGCTAAATATAGTTTATGACCAACTGCTGAATGCCAGCAGGTCAGTGGGACTAAATCCTAAGATGTGTTCATCTTCTTCATTCAAATGACTTCAATTCGTCCAATCGTAGGATAGAGGGGAAAAGAAAGGTTCATTGCAATAGAGAGGATTGTAAATCTGAAGAGTATAGTAGCCGATTTCTGCTATTTTAAGTGTTTTTTATAAAGATTTCCGAGAAATCTTATTCAATCGCCTACAAAATGAATAATCTGTACTCTTTCTCTCTCTCTCTCTATGTGTATGCGAGTGAGTGTATGTGTGGTGCGTGTGTGTGAATTACGTTCCCTGTTTGACCTCATTAAGATAGCTTTTTCTGTATTGAAATTGAGCCATCATCATGACGACCTTGCGCTATATTATGATTCAAATGGCCAAATAACTAAAAAGAAAACGTGAAAAATTACAAAGCATTATGAAGTCTACAAAGCCAATTCAAAATGATATATGTTGAGAGATGGTAAGAGATAGTACGAGAAGGTAGGAGAAAGAGGATGAACAGTAAACGTATGGTAAGGGACACTGTCAATTGGATTTCAAAACAGAGAATTATCCAAAAAATCTTACCTGAGCACAACCGCTCTGAACGAATGCAAGAGTAGAAATGAAGTTTGAACTGAGATGCCACTCTCGTACTCACGTGAAATGACACGCTCACGTATTATAATGAAAGCATGTTTTCAGGTCCGCGACAACAAACATCAATTTGGAAGTTTTAGATGTAAATGACAATGCACCTGTCTTCAAACAAAAAGAGTTAAACATCACATGGAATGGTTTTTCTATCACTTCTTGAATCATAATTATAATCTCACATGGTTTTCAGGGTTATCGAGCAGACTAATTACACGTGTTGAAGCAAGTGATGCTGACTCTGGCGCCAATGGTCAAATAGCCTATACAATCCCATCAGCAGTAGAATCTGAATATTTCAAGATTGTTAATGGCAATGAGTTGATATCAAAGGTAATTGCTTTTTCATAATTCGATGACATCATTCATCTACTACTTCATTACCACATATTAAACTTTACACATAACTTGTCAGTTTATTTGACTTTAATGGGTTTATTTGCATACGGCGCGTACTAGATCATCGTTTGACAGCTGTATTGTTATTTCCTTGAATTACTTCAAACCAATCACAGTCAATAATATTATATTTCTCAATTTATTAGTTTAATTAATTATATCTAGATTGATCATCCAGCTTATTGCAATTTCAATTCATCAAATTCCGATTGTTTGCTTACTGTTCGAGCTACAGATGGAGGTAGCCCACCTCTTTCATCATCTCAACTTATCCGCATACAGCTATCAGCTGAAAACTTGCATCCACCTCAAATTCATATAAAGTGAGCTTTACAACCAGCTCATGCTAATTTAAGTTTATTTTAAGATTGAAAGCATCAAATGTTAACTTTGCTGTGTTAAATGCTGATGCCGAGAAAGGAGCTGTAGTTGCTGTCCTTAGCGTAACTGATGAAGATGGTCCATTAACAGGTTCATATTCATTCATAATTATATATAATGATTTTGTAATTTTAGCTGACTCCTCTTTGAATATCGTTGATGGAGACGACGAAGGATACTTCATTCTTCTTCCTCTCAAACAGTTCTCTGTACTCCATTTGGACAGGAAACGTTAGTACAAATGAAGTTTGCTTAATTCAACTCTTCATTTTAGTTCATGATAGCCTACCCACAGTTTTTGAATTGGTCTTTCGAGCTTCTGATGGTCAGAAACCGCCTCGGTTTACTGAAAAATCTCTCAAAATATACCGTCAGTCATTATCTGGAGCTCAGACCTCAGATGATGGTAATTCTTGGAACATGAAGGACATGCAGTTGAAGGCTATTCCCAGTAACAATGTACATGTCGCAGAAGACTCTCCTGTTGGCACCTTTGTAACTTTAATATCAACAAATGTGACTGGCTGCAAGTTTCGAATGATCACGCAGAACATGCCTTTCGAAATAGATTTCGAAAATGGAGTTATAGTTACTTCTGCCTCTCTACTCACAACGACTAAATGGAAGTTTGAAGCAGAGATATCTGTTCTTCCTCCGCCACCTGCCATAAAACCTCTTAGCATCTTCATAACCATCAATGTTGATGATGTGAATAATCATGCTCCTGTCTTCGTTAACCTTCCTTCTCGAATTGATGTATCTGAAGATGTTCTCATTGGAGCTCAGCTGTTGAGCTTCCAAGTGGTTGATAAGGTATATTGCGTTATAAATGTAGTAGAATAAATGGTCTTTTGCAGGATGAGGGAGAAAACGCCGAATGGTCTGTAACATTGATATCGTCAGAGGATTCTGAATACTTCCGCCTGAGTCCTTCTGCTTCGAACAGCTTCAATCATACACAAACATTCGAAAATTCGAATAAAGCCACGAGGAACGTTCGTTTGGTTCTTCAGAAGTCTTTGGACTTTGAGGAGAAACGATTGATGACGATTGAGATGAGATGTGTCGACAAAGGAGGATTAGCTTCTACTGCTCGTCTCCATATACATGTCGTCGATGTAAATGACAATCATCCTGAGTTTCCTTGTTTGGAGATATACACAACTGTTCCCAGTTTGTCTCCAATAGGAACAGAGTTTCTAAAGGTTCAGGCAGAAGACGCTGATGAAGTTAGTGCTAACAGCCTACGATATATCATTCCTTCTATCTCACCTACGTCATCCTTCTCCATCGACTCGAAAACAGGAGTTGTTCGCACAACAACTCTTCTTTCAGAAGCATCATATACGGTATATAAGAATTAAAACGTATTATGAATAATACTCATTCTTTCAGTTCCAAGTGACAGTCATAGATGAAGGGTTGTTAACTTCACCTGAAAATGTCACGATATTCATCAAAACAACTAAAGTCAACCAAATTATCCCAAACTTGGTTGTTCCTGAAGTTCTCCCAATTAACCGCAGGGTCGCAATAGGACAAGTTATCGGAAGTTTGCAATCGGTAAGTGAAGAATGTTCGCAATTGTTTCATTTGTTAATCGTACTAGAATGCCACTATCGTGAGTGCTCAGTCAGACGTTATTAACGTGGCACCAGACGGAACAATTATTCTCAAGAAGCGTATCATAAAGACTTCTGGTGTAATTGTTCTTGGGAAATATGAAGATATTACAATCTCTCAATGTCTCAAGCTAGTTCCTGATTCTGATTCTGGAGCTCCATATTTCCGAGAACGATCTTCTGTCGTCGAGTTGCCTGAAGATATTGTTGTTGGTCAGCCGTTACTCAAGGTGAGCAAGCACAGTTAACAAGCTCTAATCTGTTCTTCTTAAGGTTTCGGCATGTCCAAACTCACATTGTCAGTACACAACTAATTGTATTATGTTGAATGTTGAGCATGATGGCTTAGTTCGTGTTAAATCGCAACTGAACTCCATAGATCATATAAAGTGTGAGATCAATGCATTTGATTCTTTTGGAAGGTCGGATATAATGAGCTTAGATGTAAAACGTTCGAGCAGCCCATTGCTAGAGGTGGGATTTTAAAACAGAACACCATTCCACAAGTTTCCTTTTCAGAAACTACGTTTGAGAAGATCATACTATTATGGGCTTGAGGAAAATGTGAAAGTTGGCAATACGTTCGGAAGTTTGCCTGAATCATCTACTTACTTCTATCGGATGGTATCTCCAAAAACCAATGAGCTCATTGGTCTATTCCCAGATGGGAAGCTTTATGTTCGCCGTCGTTTAGACATAAGCTCAAAAACACTACTGAAGTCGACTATTGAAGCATATCACAGGTATCAATATGAGTTTCTAACTATAAAAGGCTTCTTTCTTCCAGAATCACCAACAGCACTTACGCGACTGAACTAGTAGTCAACATCCTGAGAATGAACGTACACACTCCTTTGTGCATTCCACAAACTTTCGTTATTCAGGTAAGTAGTTTCATAATATATCTTCAAGTAACCAATACATTCAGGAGAATCTTCCAATCAGTTCTTCCATAGGTAGAATAGATTCACTTGATGAAGATGATGGCCGAAATGGGGTTATGCGTTATGAACTCCTCAACCAGAAAGATCATTTGCATCTTAGCGGGGCTTCTGGACATTTGAACTCTTTACATTCATTTGATTATGAGGAAACTCAAGAAATCTCCTTCTCAGTCAATATTTCTGATAATGGAATCCCCAGTCGTCATAAGACTTGCAACTACACTCTCAAAGTCATAGATATGAATGATAACTCACCTATATTCGAGAAGCCTTTTTACAGGTTCGATATATCACAAAACCATAGAATCTTTATTGTTTTAGCATAAACCTCGAATCAAAAGAGATCTTGAACTTTTCGGTATCAGCAAAAGACGCTGACAGCGGTAGTAATGGACTCGTCTCATACGAACTTGCCAACTTTCAGAAAATTTTCAAGGTGAGATTCAAAACTTGGTGATTTTTGTACATACATCTCTAGATCAATGGAACTACAGGACAACTATCAGCAATCGTTCCCCTTATATCTTCATCTTTATATAATATTTCAATTATCGCTAGAGACGACGGAGATACTCCAAAAGCTTCAAAAACTTTTCTTCTTCTTCGAACAAGTCCTAATGTGTCTCGCGTTCCATACTTCTTGTCGGATGAAGCAGACCTCTTCCGGTGAGTCTATTTATGTTGAGAATCATTTTTATATTTTTGTATAGCATTAATTTGAAAAAAAATAACATCGGATCAATCGTCGGTCAATTGGATGTTCAGTCAGACCTCCCCGTTAACTGGACATCTCAAGATCCTCATATTTCAATCGACTCCTGGGGAAAACTGATACTGATTGATAGAAGAGACCTTCATTTTGACTTCAACGCCACTTTTGTAGCCTCTTCGAAGGCTGGAAATGTTTCCCGAACTGCTAGGTTCATCGTCGAACACTATGATGAAGAAGCCACTGATATCATCCACGTGAAGGTTTGTTTTCTATTGTATATGCTCAAAGAAGTTTACTTTGTAGGAAAACCTTGTACCTTTCGTGCTGCGAGACTTTACATCCTCTGACGTTCACATCATCTTCATTGAACCATCCTCAGAATCCTTTGCAATTTCCGAGAAGAGTTTGGTTCTCCAACGCCCTCTCGATCGGGAAGTCACTCCCTCTTACCGGATTCTAATCAGAGAAGGAGCAACGCATCATCTGTTGACTGTGGTAGTTGAAGATGTGAATGATAATGAAGCGAGCTGTCGTGAGAAAACTATGATCGTGTCTATCATTCCTTCGGATATAATCCTCAATTGTTTCGATCCAGACAGCTCGGACGACGAGGAGTTGTTGGCTTTCAATACATCAGATACTCGAGTAAAAGTAACTGGACGAACTAGCTTTAAGCTAGAGCACGAGTTGGACGATGTTGTTAATGTCATACACTACAAGCTGCAAAATGCCGGACAGTCCTCTTCTATTACTTTAATTCGTGGTGGACATGACCCCTCCATCGTTTTTCCTTCTAACCACTTTTCTCTCCTACTGTCGTCTGCCACCAAACTTTTGGAATCTTTCGGGCGAATCACAGCTGAGTCTCCGATACCTGTACAATATTACGTAATAGGAACTTCATCCATTGAAATAGACAAGTTTTCCGGAGAGTTGATGGTAATGAAAGATGAAGCGCTGCGGAAGAGTAGGAATATTACTGTGATTGCTGCATCTGCAAGAGGCATAGCCACGACTGAAGTATCAATCGAAGTTATCGAGGATTCTCTCTATGTTACAAGCAATGCTTTCATAGTGAAAGTTCCAAAGCATCAAATTGCTTCTAAAATCATAGGAAGAATCGATATCGGACGTAGTGACGTACATCTTATTATGGATGATCCGTACTTCACAATAGCTTCTAACAACGTCATCCTGAGAAGGGTCATCCCGGAATACGTTCTCCCTTACAATGTCTCCGTAGAAGCTCGCAAAGGAAGACTCTCTGCTGTTCTTCAGGTTTGCCGAGAGAAAGTTCAAACCGTTATTTCTTTTTTTCTAGCTCATGTTCCTATCTGAACCTGATCAAGTGGATAACAATGTTCTACGTGTCTGGGTTCGGGAGAATTCTATGTATGGCACCATAGTCGGCCAGCTATCTATAGAAGACGACGAAAACAGTTGGGAAGTTGTGGAAGATATCGGCTTAATCGTAGACTCCCAAAATAGGCTTGTTACTACTCGGATTTTCGATAGAGAGGAGGTACGGATGAATTATAGTGTCAATCAGCTTCAAATATTTCAATTTAGATAACTGTGCTCGAATTTAATGTGAGAAGTCTGAGAACAGGCCAGATACAAGCTGGACAACTTATGATAGAAGACGAGAATGATAATGCTCCAACACTCGAATCTAAATTGTTCTCTTTCAATGTTTACGAAGATACAACTATCGGATATATCATAGGAAGAGTTCATTTCAATGATCAAGACATAAGTCAGTGTGCTTTTCTGCAACATTCACTTGTATACTCTTTTACAGACAACAATTTCCACTTTGACATCGTGGAAGGTAATGAGCTGGATCAGTTCAGAATTTATTCAGATGGGAGGATCTATCTCAACAACATGCTTGACTATGAGCTCTCTTCTGTTCATAATCTATCAGTTGCTCTGACAGACGGTGTGGCACCTTTGAGATGTAAGTTTACCTCATTAGCATATTTCGATGATAGTATTCTCGGGACGCTCAAGCAGTGTTCTTTTAGTTTGAATCTCTTCCGTATGATGCTAACTACAACTTCATCGTTCCTACTCTCATTTACTTTATTTCAGATAACACTGCTCATTTCAACATTATTGTCAATGTGGTTGACGTTAATGACAATGCCCCCACCTTATTGTCTCTGAAAGAACTTTTCGTATTCGAAAACACAAAAATTGGAGAGACTGTAGGAAAGTTCATTGCGGAAGATTATGACTCAGAAAACGGTGGAAAGATCCAATATCGTATTGTTCCTTCGTCACTACCATTTGCTGAGTTCTATGTGGATGCGGTGACTGGAGAATTAAAGGTGACGAGTTCTCTTGTACAGATTTTCACATCTCGTTTCAGGTCAATAAGCCAATAGATTATGAGAAGTCCGCTGTGATTGCTTTCGAACTCGAAATATCCGACTTTGGTCTTCCATCTCTGTCCACTTTGGAAACAATTACAGTTCATATCCTGGATGTGAACGACAATAATCCAAGAATCGTAACTGAGAGTAACACATTTGAAGTTTCTGAGGTAGTTACAAGCATAGTTCTATGAAACGTTTTCCTTTAAAGCTCTCTGACATTGGGACAGTAATTCACCAGTTTGTGTTGTCGGATGAAGACGGTACTGAAGACAACAAACTCGGTTTCTATTTCTTGGAAGACACATACGATGGGCTCTTCCATATCTTACCACTTTCTGGTCAACTTATAGTTGCTTCAAGTGTATTAGATTACGAGGGAAAAGTTGAATACAACTTGACTGTTAATGCTCAAAATATAATGGGCGGGGAGATAGATCAACAGCATATCATTGTTCGAATAAAAGATGAGAATGATGAACCTCCACGATTCATTAATGGTTGTCCTGTACACTTTGAGGTACTATTCTTCTCTCCAGCCATCACAACTCATTTATATAATTTCAGCTGTTCGAGAACATTGCTGCTCCAGCTGTAGTTGGATCAACGGTAGCTGATGATGATGATGAAGGCGAAAACGGGCTCGTAGCTTATAGCATCGTAGAAGGAAACATGACCATGTTTACAGTGAATTCAACTTCAGGTATGATACAAGTTGAGAATTGTTCTTGAATCTTTGTTCTAGGAATAATAACATCACTAGTCTCATTAGATAGAGAAGAGAAGTCTGAGCATAAGCTTAGAATTCAAGTAACGGACTCTGGAAGGCCAAGACTGTCATCGACTTGTGATGTCATAGTGAGTTAATCCGTATTTTTCAGTCTAATCAGATACCTTATTTAGATAACAGTCTTGGACGAAAACGATAATAGCCCTGTTTTTAATCAGCCGTATTACCAAATGACTATCTTGGAAAACACTTCCAACAACACGTTCCTTATGTTCGTTCATGCGGAGGATAGAGATTCTGGAGAAAACGGTCAAATATCTTACCGCATCATAACAACCGATAGAGTTCCCTTCTCTATTGATGCGACTTCTGGAGCGTTGTCCACATTCGGAGCTATAGATAGAGAAATCAAAGATTCGTATGCTTTATTAGTAGAGGCCTCTGATCACGGAAGGTAAGAAGAATGATTGAGTGAGATAAATCCATATTTCGTTTAGGTACCGAAGACATAACAAAACTGTACTTGTAAACATCTTCGTTCTGGATGTTAATGATAATAGTCCTACAATCTTGAACAGTCAGCTAGATGTGTTTGTGCCGTCTTCTATGAAAGCAGGAGATGTTATGCATATAATCAACGTGTTTGATCCTGACCTAAACGACAAGTTAACCTTCTCGTTATCTGGTCCTGATTCCACAAGTTTCACCATCAATGAGTTTGGAGAAGTATTTGTAACGGTATTTCTCTTTATTTCCTTTCAATGTATAATACAAAAGTTGTAGAAACAATGGAGCCCATCCAAGTCTTATTACTCCATCACCGTAACTGTAACTGATGCCAATGATCAGAACACCAGCGCTAGCTTCACCTACTATATCCAAGATCCTATTCATTTCCCTAGGTTAGATAGCTGTTTAATCGCGATCATGTCATAATAATGTTTTAGATTCACATCCTTACCTCCACGGATCTCTATCAAAGAGCAACGAATCTCTGAAATTTTCCAATTCCATGCAGAGTCGTTGCAAACAGCTTCACCTGATAGAATAACATATTCCATTCTGAGCGGCAATGATGACAATGGATTCGAAATCAATCCGATTTCTGGTGTACTATCAAGTAGTACTGCTGTGGACCGGGAGATGAAAGATGCACGGAAACTCTGGATTCAAGCTACTAATTCGGAGATGCCTCCTAAAGCTAGTTGGCAATCAATCGCGATCATATTGGAAGATATCAATGACAACACTCCGATATTTGAGAAGGTAATAAGATTCTCATTGATAAGTTCATAATACATATTATGCAGGTTGTCTATGAAGCTGAAATAGAGGAAAACTTCCTGAGTAGCGAATCTCTGCTCCAAGTTCATGCTACTGATTTGGATGAGGATTTCAATGCTAAGATCAGTTATTCAATAATTAAAGGTTCCTATTATATTATAGTAATATCTGACATAAAAGCTATTTCAGGAAATGAGAAGAATATGTTCAATATCAATGAAGACAGTGGCGAGATTACTTGTGCTCAAGAACTTGATCGAGAGGTTCAAGAAACTCATAATCTTCTGATCATGGCGATGGATCATGGAGTGCCATCTCTTAACTCTACTGCAGTCGTGAAAATACGTGTTATTGATGTGGATGATAACAGTCCGCGTTTTACACGTATCTTCTATCGAACCCTCAAAGAAGATGCTCCTGTTGGCACAGAAGTTCTCCAAATCGTTGCTACTGATGTTGACGCCACAGAAAACTATACTTTCACTCTGGAGAACTACAATGATATTTACTCCATAAATTCAAAAACTGGAGTAATCAAGCTGCTGAAACCTCTTGATAGAGAGAATGTAAGTAACTATCTTCCTCTTCAAATATATTTTTCTTTTGCAGACGTCTTCATACCGGCTCATGATTCGAGTTGATGATGGATCGTGGACGATTCGAACAAATGCTATGATAACAATCGATGACATCAACGATAATGCTCCAGTTTTCGAACAATCTGAGTACTTTTTCCTCATCAAGGTACGGCTATCATTATGACATCATAAAATTTCTTTGTTATAGGACTCTATCACTAATCTAACAGAAAAGCATTCAATCATCACCACCTTGAATGCTACTGATGCAGATTATGGTGAAAACGGAAAAATTCGTTATAATCTTCATAAGGATAGTTCGTATATAACTATCGATGCTGAGACTGGTCAATTGAAACTTATCAATTATCCACTGGATTTGATCGAAGTTTTGATAATTGCTACGGACAGTGGACAGCCTGAGTTAACATCTAATTGTACTGTCAAAGTACTCTGGCAGCCAGTTGCTTCTGCTCGTCCTCAGAAATCGTTGTTAGCTTTCAAAGCTTCCACACCAGATGTGGCTATAGGTAAAATAACTGATGTTCATAAGGTTAGTGGTATTTATCATGGCTCTTGCATCATCATCAATGTTTTCAGATTCTTGGTGTGTTCCCCATCGGTCTCATTCAAGTATTGGACAATGGGGATATACATTTGATCCACAATTTCACTCACGAAACATTCCATCGGTCACAAATCCATTTAATTGCAAAGTCTAACTATAATGAACTGTTGTACCAGCCATTAGAGTTACTCGTATCAGAAGATGTCATTAAGCCAACATTCCCTGAACTTCAGTACTGTTTACTTGCTCTTTATATTAAATTTAATTTTCTTTCCAGTACCGTTCTTACAATATCTGAATCTGCTCCAATCGGTTCTGAGTTAACAGCATTAGATGCATCTATGGGCAACCCCATGTTGAAGCAGACTCTTCATTATGAAGTGGTGGAATCCTCTAACAATGCTTTCCATTTGACTTCATCGGGTCTTGTGCTAGTTTCATCTCAACATTCGATTGACTTTGAAAATCATAAGATCATAAATATGAAAGTAAAAGCCAGTGCGGGAGGATATTCTTGTGAACTATCACTTGAAATTCATATTCTGGACGATGATGACAACATCCCCGTGTTCATTGTGCCTGTGAAACCTCAATTAGTATGTTCATAACTGTTTTGCTTTTTTCATTTATTCTTTTCTTAGGTGTTTTCTGATCATAGCAGCATATGCCTTCAAGCTGTTGATGCAGACTCGGATTCTTTCGGACTACTGGAGTTTGTAACTTCTTCTGATGATGTCGTATTAGATTCGGAATCGGGATGCTTCAAAGTCAAGTCTACAAAAGATAACTTCCAAGTGGAGATTTCGGCTCTCAACGGAGAAAACAGTCTCAACTCTTGTGTCGTAGAAGTTGTAAACCTATCACACAAGGAAAATAACGGACAAGAAAACTCCCAAAAACTTCTTTCCATCCGTCGTGAAGTTTGTAGCGCAGCTCCTATGAACACAATCATACTGGGATCGTTGGAAGATAGTTTCCTTTATGTTGAACCTAATACGGATTGTTTCGTACAAAGAAACAGAGACGTTCTCTGGTCCGGGAAACACTATGACCATTCCGAGTCTCCTAAAAGCTTCAAATTATGGAAGTTTATTCGGTTCCAACGTATTGTTGAAGAAGTCGATCTAGAGGTTCATCTGAACCCTCTCATAGCGCCTGCACCAATCTTTGAAAGAGCTTCATACTTCTTCGACGTGAAAGCGATTCCTTATAAGAACATGACGATTCATAACTTCAATTGGTCTCTGCCTTCCGATTGTCGTGCTGTAGTCACTACAGAAAATGAAATCATTCCACCTTTCTGTCTAGGAAGCGATGGCAGTCTTCGAGTTTGTCGAAGAATTTCTGCTCTGACATACTTGTTGACATTAAAGGTGAGTGAACTGAATGTGAACATGTTTTAGTTATACTTTTGTAGATTTATCAAGGAAATATGACAGTCTCAACCGCTTGTGTGAAAGTGAACTTCAAGAGCTCTGAAGATAAATCAGCTTCCTCCTATGTCGTCTATGTGCGCGAAAACATCAAAGATCTTCAGCTCTTCCATTTATCAGATGGTTCAGTTGGGCTAAGAATAAATGAATCACGGCTCTCACAGGTATATTCAAAGGTCTATTCAGTGTGTAATACCATTTTCAGAGCTTCTCGATATCCGATAATGGAATACTAGTAGCGAATGATGCTCTGGATAGAGAACGATTGGGTGTTTATCACATCCCCGTCGTTTCAACAGGAGTCACAAAGCTACCGCAACAAACGAACATTATTGTTGTTGTTGACGACGAAGTTGACTCTCCAGACTTGGAAAATTATGATGTTCAAGTTATTGTTGTTGGAAAGCGAGAGATTGAAGGAGAGGTTCATCCCGCATCGACGGATAGTAGCAGAGACTTCAAATGTCTCTCGATAAACCAAGCAGAATTCTCTGTAAACACTTCTTGCTACTTACGTTTGGCATTAGATGAAAGCAAAGTGTCATCTGTCTCTTTGATGGCATCTGATGGATTAATGCCTTATAAGTATTCTGTTTCTTGGAAACGTCTCCCGCAAGCTGCGGATCGGATGAATAATTCAGAGCACATGATCGCCATCAATCTCATTGGACCATCTGATGGCGTTGCCGAAATGCTGTCATCTTTACAAAGTAGTTATCCTGACCTGACTGTTCTTCCTGTAGCAACTGCTGTTACTACAAAGGAAAACAGAACGATTGTGCTATCTATACAAGATCGACATTTAAACTTCCTCCATGTGAGCGATGCATTGAGTGTTGTGGACAAGTTCCAACAAAAGTCTAGTTTGAACTCAGTATTGTTCGACTCGTATTGGCCAATATCCAGCATTTGTCAATTGGAAGAGTGGTCATGCCAGAGTGACTATCAATGCATTCCATCTGTAGATGTTTCCGATGACATACAATCATTCCGACGAGCCTCAACTATATGGTTAATACCAACAGGAAGCTTACAAACCAGGTATCATTTTTGAATATCTTAGTGTTATAACTTAAATTTTGCTTGTAGGTGCGAATGCAACCGTGCCAACGGTTGTCGAAGAGTCAAAGTGAAGCCTTCTGTTGATCACATTATTGAGTCGCCGAAAAACAAGACAACACTGATTCATTCGGAGAAGAGCTCATGTTCTACTCATCAATGTGGAAAGCGAGGAAGATGTGTTGAAACATCGACGAAGAAAGTCGTTTGCTATTGTGATGGAGGTTATACAGCTCACAATTGCGACTTAGGTAAGAGAGTTGTTTTAAGCTAAGCTCTCAAACAATCTTGAATTTCAGATGAATCTATGACTGCTTTATCTTCTTCACTTCACATTCTCCTCAAACCAACTTCGTTGTATCGCCATTTAGTTGACGTGGAAATTCCAAACCGCAGAGCAGCTCCAAAGACAACGTTATCTCCTCAAAGTTGTGAAGATGGACGAGAACAAATTGAGATGGATTTTAAAACCGATACAGATCATCTGTTTCCTCTTCTTACTTTGGATTATGGAGATATCAGAGCTATAGTGCAGCTTAGACACTCCCAGCTCGTCTACATGGTTACTGACGGTTATCGAAATCCTATTGAGATAGCTTTGTCTCCAATTGTAGCGGACAATCAATTCCATACATTCAGTCTTGAATTGAGTGCCGATCGTAAAATTGTAAGTTTAAATCAAAATAATCCGGCAATAAACTTCTTTTTTTCAGATGACGTTCAAAGTTGACGGTTCAGGCAAGGAAGCCCGTAGCATGAAACCAATGCCGGATTTGCTATCAACATCGTTGAAGAAAATCATTGTTGGATCCAATTTGAAGAAAATGTAGGATTTCAATTTGTTTTTCGTAATAACCGAGTCGTTTTAGGGAGAAAGCACACGTAATCGTCAAAAAACTACTTATCAATAGACAGCTTCAAAATATCGATCAGTCAACTTCAGCTCAACAGGTATAGCTGAAGTGTATCTTCTCTTTTACATTTCTTCTTAATTTCAGTACTTTGTTGCTGCAATGCTCGGAAAATCATCCGATCCTTCATCTTCATTGAATGAATCTCATATATCCGGCAGTCCTGCCACATCTACACAGTCATCGTCGGCCTCAGCATTAAACCCTGGTCTTTTGGCTTCTCTTATTGGCATCAGTGCTCTGGCAGCTTGTATACTTCTTACATTAGCTATCTGGAAAGTTTGGAGCTGTTTAACAGTTGATCAAGATCCAACAGTTTCTTCTGGTGGCTGGAAACCAGCAAAGGTTTGTCTTTTTCACTATGGAAACCTAAAGTATATGATTCTTCAGGAGTTTCGAACATATCCCAAATCCAATGACAGTAAGCCATTCGATTCCATACATCAAATGACTAGCTCATCTATGTCATCATCTTTAAAGATGACTACAGGATCTTCAGGACATTTTAATACAGCTATGACACTATCTGTGACATCCTTGCCCAAGTCCGATGATGGGTACGAAGTTCCCACTCAACCATATTCAGATTCTCATAACAATCACATGATCTACAACGGGTCTAGAAGAGAGATCTCGCCTAAATCTTCTAGCACACATTATCATAATTCGTATTATTAGCTTTAAATTGCCACTTATTGTACTTAGTTGTTGTGCCGGTTAACCGATATGTCTTGCTTCTCTAGTCAATGTTACGTGTTCGTTATACTTAGATGTTCTAGTTGAAATGCTTTAGATGATTTATGTCCAATGCTTTAATAAAGTTTTAAGAATTGTTTATGCTATCATTGATCATGCAGTTGTTTTTCCGTTCTTATTTCAAACTATCTTTATTATCTTAAAACGTTGATTATTACATATTACTATTAGATATGAGAGAGATCACATAGTTTGTGTTTGAGAGCAATGACTGAGAACTTTACCCGAGATTCTATTTCTGATCACTGGCCATTTGACACTTCTGGACTAAGTATCTAGATGTGGCCATAGCTATTTCTCTATCCTGCATTGATAAATCAATGTTCTGACTTTGTTCAATTGTCCATTCCAACCAAGTTTGGGCTCTTTCACCGAAGACGGTCAAGAAGAGCTATGAGAGAATATAGGTCAATAAGCGTAAAGACTACTATCAGACCTCATCAGACATGGAAGTTGCTATAGAATAGTAACAGAACATCACAGCTGCTCTAACAAAGCATTCGTCGTGATATTTGAGAGGAGAGATGAGTTGGTCCAAAGTTCTAAAGAATTGCTTCCAGTTAGAGAGGGTATAGAACTCACAAAGTCATATTCAGAATACTCGGAGAAAGTGCAGCTAATTGAACGATTTCTCCGACTGTGTGAAGTATTCTACTTAAGAACGCAGCATCTTTCCCCTGAAAAATGGCTCTCGAAAACAATTCTTGTGGAAGTGTTGACCTTCAGCTGGAGATGTTCCCCTGTTCGACTTTGCAAAAGTGGATAAAAGAAGGAAGTGGCAACAGCAGTGAACTTGTTCACCTTTGTCTTAACTTCTGGCTTTTTACTTGTGAAATATCGAGTCTTAGCTTTGATACGTTCATCCACAATGGATTTGTAGTCCATTTTCTCCTTAAGAAAAGTAATCTGCTGACCGTTTGTTGGGGATAACAAACCTTGGAAGCAATTGGAGGCAAATCGTCAGTAGACTGGGAAACATCTGACAGCTCTTTACATGCACATAGAATTGAATCCAAGATGAGATATCTGAAATGGTATTGGATTATCAAAGACCAATGGTTTACCAAACCTGTAATAGAACGAACAGTTCTGCGAAAACATCACATCGCACAATCCAGGTGCAAGTTCTGGAAGAACAACCAAACAGGACACTATGCACTTTTGTCGAGTTTTCTGAACTCGATAATTGAGAAGATATAAGCATAGATCAACTACCTCAAAGTCTTTGGTGTTGAAAGTATCATTCAAAAATACCAGCTTTCCTATCAAGGTAGTGGCGATATCTCGCAGCCCCAGAGATTTGTTCCGAATCAAACCATCAAGAGCATAAAAGGAGGCTTCGAAAACCTGTGATAGGATTTCCGATCAAGATGATTGCATCAGACCTTTATCACCTCATATTGCTTTTGCTCATTCAAGTTTTCAACGCAGTCCCTTATATATCGAGGAGCAGTGACCCTTTTCTCAGGCTCTTGCCCACATGTCAACTATGATGAGAGATAGAAGCTTGAAGAAAATGATGGGAACCTTCTCAAATTTCTTCTCAGCTTCGGGAACGTCAAAGCCAATGAAATCGTCTTCTTCATCGTCACTATCCAGCACAGGCTTTTCTGCATAATCAGACTTATCCGCAACAGTTCTCGGTATCGTGAGTATTTTAGGTGGCTCAGGCTCCATACTACCTTCGTCAGAAACAATTCTGGAAAACGAAGTCTTTACAAACCATATTCAAAGCTTACTTTTTCATCTCACGATACCAATCATCTTCTTCGAACTCGAAAACTAACGGTTCCTCAGGCTTTTCTTCAGCCAATGAGGCGAAATATTGCCCGAAGAACATGCCGGACTGCTTGATGCACAGATCTAGATCAAAAAGATTTTTACTTGAAAACTTAGATCATCAACCTGGTGATAGAAGATGCTCATGGATACTTGAAATAACTTCAGGGTACAATGAGCTGTATACGCTTCCTGCTACCGAGTTATCACTGAATTGAGATCCATCAAAAAAGAAACGGATTGATAGAACCTCATGGTTTTAACGAATTCTAGTATGGTCCTCGTCATATACTTCTGTTGCTCTAATGAGTTACTTCGTACAGATGCAGTAGAGCCCCATATATGAATTAATTTCTGAGAAAACTTTAGTTTGAATGCCAAGATAAGATATTCTCACGCGAAGGGTGATGTAGAACTTATCATTAGCGAAATGAAAGATGTATGACGCTAAAACTTTAGGAACATGGTTTGGTGCTACTCGTTGAAAAATCATTCTTGCACAGCATACTCTTTCAACTGTTTTAGACCTTGTGATACTGAACCCGAGTAAACCCTGAAGAGCTCGACATCTTCAAAAAATCTTATTAATAGTACTTTGATCATTTCGAAGGTGTTTGATAGGAGGACTACATGAGTAAGTAAAGATTCAGATTCTCGGATTCCTTTAGTATCATCTACTAGCAGTCGTTCGCTTATTCGCTGACCTATTGGGTCGTTAGAACAGTTATCAACTATCCATGGAACCATGATTTCCAGCAGCGGTCGATCCTAAAATTCGAAATTACGTCCTGTCAGTTCTATGTTTTCCTTCTACCTTGCAGATCAGATATCTGCTTTTTGATAATAAGAGAGACATTATTTTTAAGTTTACATCTCTCGAATGTTTTACTTCTGACATGGAAAACATGATGGCTTCACAGATTGCAGACTCCATGAATTCCTGAATGTTAATTCATAGCTATGGAAAAGACAAGCTGTGTTACATCTATTATTTTGTTCCATTCGGAGTATTTGCGATCAAAAAGTTTCAGCTTCAACGCACAGTTTCCTAGAACATCTTTGGAACTTACCAACACCTGTGTCAATTCAGCGTATTTTTCATATGAAAAATCTGAAAAAAGATTTTGAACCCTGACATTTCAAAGTTTCTAACCGTCTTCAGGTTGAGCTTTCACAGAGGTTTTCAGTATTTCGTTAATGTTTTCTTTCAGTACTGTTAAGAATATCTCAATAATATCTTCAGTAGCCTGCGCAGTTCTAAGATTAGCATAAAGAGAGAGTATAGCTTCGAGTTTGTCTCCACTTCGGAAGAGCTCCGTTAGCGTTTGAGATGCCTAAAACGGCATGTCACTTCTTCACTCAAACGCAGTTCACCTCGTTTGCTGTTAGAAGACGAAATAAAGTTTTCGTGTTCTCAAGAATAGCCATGAAAACTATTCTCGATGTATTAGCATCGTTTTTCACTTCCTTCAATTCGAATTATTCTGTCTAAACATAACAAAACATACGTTCTTACAGTCGGCAAGAACCTGTTGCAGTGCTTTGCGTTCTTTCGCCTCTAATAAACGACGTCCTATATCTTTCATATTTCTAAACTGTCAAATTATATAGTTTAGAATGAACAGTAACTGAACGATACGAGCTAGTATAAACCGAAATTAGAATATTTTGGAACTTTCCATATGAGACTTGACCCCAGTAGACCTTTAACCTTCAACAAGAGGAAACTTGATTGCTGAAGGTTACGATCTTCATGCTTGTGGAAGAAAGAGGTTACTTGAAAACGAATATTTTGAACGTTTCGTGTCTCCGTTTACATAGTTGTCTATCTTATTCTTTATTGTGATTCATTAATAAAGTTTTTTCTTTCAGAGCGGGACTTGGAATTAGTCTAACTTCCCAACATACAACCTACAAGTTAGTAATTCTGATCCGGTAAGTCAGTAATGTAAACTGATATACATAATGATGTGAACATGTTGCAGGTTCTCCTTGAAATGATCAAAATTCATTATCGTGTTGTGCCTAATTAGTTGTGTTCGGTAAAATTTAAACAAGCTTCTTTAATTACATTTTGTATCTAAAAATCCTCTCGTAGTTATCTTTGTCTGTAAATTTATTTGTAAAATGACAGCAGCAGCTACCTTTTGGGATGTTGCTGAGCCCGTTGTATTATGTGAAGAAATTGGGTTGTACTTATGCTCTATATCTAAAATTATTATTTATGTAAAGCTTCAGAAGGTTTGTCAGGTTTTATGACTGTTTCTTCATCGTTTGCCTCAGATTCTGGTTCCCGGACAGTCAATTTCTAACTGGGATTTAATTGAGAAGTTAAAGAAAGCTGTTAATCCTATACAGGTGCACTGAATTGCTCGATTTTGATTTTCACTTTTCATTTTCAGCTTTTCGCAGTTAAAGTTACTGATAGTACCCTGGAGAGTGTGACGTTCGAGGCAGAGCTCATTTCTCAAGTGATGATGTTCCAGGTAGGAAATTATGATTGATGGTAATATCTCGTTTCAGGCTCTTCGAATCTTTAACGACATGAAAATTAAAATGAGCGGATTTGCTGAACCGTTTCTAGTCTCTGCTGAGAAGGCTGAGAGCGGCTTTCCAACGTACGTCTGAGTCTGATACTTTCCTTGGAATGCCATATGTATACTATTTCTAGACCTTCTTCTTGGGATAAATATTTTCTAAATAGGGGAGACAGAAACATTCCAGGAAAAAGAGCAGACACAATTTACTTGGCAAATATTCCAAGTAAATGGTTTGCTGTAAGTTCTCTGTTCACGTGTTTCTTTTCTGACCACGAACTTCTAGGAGATGGACTCAGATATGCCTTCTGAGTGTTTATTGATCAAAGCCTTGTCTAAATATGGAAATATAAGAAATGTGGATATTCCAAATATCGATAGCGAGCGCTTATTGTATCCATCCAGTATTTCGGGGATTAGAAGTAAACGATTCTCTTTTGATCAGGTTTTTCGAGATCCTCGAGTTTCAATAACTTATTTGATATCAAAGGATCTCACCTTCGAATGCTATGTTCAGTATGAGGATTGTGAAGGTTTCGAAAACGCCATGAGAGGGTTAAGAGATATGAAGTGGTTCAAAAAAACCGAAGAAAAGGTTTTTCAAGCAAATATTAAGGTAATGCCCGCGTAATGAAACTTTCTTCTCTCATTGATACTGTGTCCAGGTTGAGTTTGATAAGTCGTTCCACTTGAGTGCAGAAATTATCAAGAAGAGAGATTCCTTCAAGAAACAACTTGAGCAAGAGAAGGTTAGGAAGATAGAACTGGAGAAACAGAAAATGTGAGCTCCATCTTCTGAACCGTTCGAAAAATTTCATGTTAAGTAAAGAGCAGGAGGATAAACAACGACAGGAAAAGAAAGAGAAAGAACTTGAACTGAAGAAGAGAGAAGAGAAGCGAAATCTAAAGGTTTGTTCACACTGTTAAATGTTCATGATGTCCATTAAGAAGGAGCTCGATAAACAAAGACTAGAGATAGAGAAGGATAGTCGTATTAGGCAAGAGGAAATGAAATTGAAAAGAGAGGAAAGATTATTGCAATCAGGACGACTTCTCGGAGAAGTTTTTAATCGTCTTGCTGTGAGTTGTGCTTTCAGTGGAGTTCTATGATTTTCGATGTTCAGGAAAGAGAAGATGTAAAAAGGTTGAAAGAATTGAAAGCTCGTAAAGAAATGAGGGAATTGACAATTGATAATCAGATGGATAGCTCAACAAAAGAGGAAAAACTACGCAAGCTGTTGCTCCTGCAGCAAGAATTGAAAATGAGGGAAATGGTATGAATCCTACTGTTTTCTGTTCGCAATTTTGTTGTACCCCCAGCTGAAAAAGAAACTTTCTCGTCGGAAATCCAGGAGTCGTTCATCAGATTCCACTAGTGATCACGAACACAGAAAAAAGAAGAAAAAGAGAAAATCTTCTCACAGACGAAGTAGGTAATTGCATTGATATTGATTGATACAGTAATACTTTGTATAAACAAAAATATGAAAATGTTCAATTCCGATGTAATATCTACCTCCCTCTGTTCTGGCTATCCTAATAACGTATCAAAGAGTCTTAATAAAGTTTTGTTTTTGTTTTCCAAACTGAATATCTGGGCTCAATTTTCGAAGGATGTGTGACAAAAATTAACCTTGCGCAACCTCTTTTTTCAAGAATATGGTTTTGATAACTGTTCATAGTATCGTAGTATGGATCGGTTTAATATATGTAGTTTGGTTATTCCAAAAATGCAAAACTTTACGCTCCTCAATGCACGAATTTCGGGGGGCACAAGGACACGAACGATTCCAATGGATTCGAGCGAACCCTTGACAGGAAATAACCTTAGAAGGGAATAACCATGTAGGAAAGACGATAGCTTGCGGAATACGATTTACAAGTGACCTAGGGGACGTTTTGAGTCGTGAACCCTGAAACACGACGCTCTGGGTTTCCCCAGGAACTTAAACTTTGGTCTCATGTGTCGTAATCGCGCACTCTACCATTCGACTACGGTTTATATGATATAATTAGTATATATGATGCATAAGTAATTGGGGTAGTACAAACTATAAATCCTTTCGCATAATCCTGTTGGTTGCGGACAAGGTCTGAGTCACAGAACTTGGGTAGTTAAAATAACTTTTTGCTTAAATGTGTACGACCATACCACGTTGAAAATACGCCATCCCGTCCGATCTGGCAAGTCAAGCAACGTCGGGCCTGGTTATTACTTGGATCGGAGACGGCTTGGGAATCCCAGGTGTCGTACACTTTTTCATTTTTTCTAATTGCTCAGTTGTTTTTTGTTCTGAGTAAACGTGCTCTTCTGTTAATTCGACCTTTAATGGCATTTCCCGATCGATATGTAAGAGTTATGATGGAAGCTAATATATTTAATTTATTGATTTTGAATTTTTACATTGTTTAATTGAAATGTTTTTTTTTTATGAGACACTCGTTCCAATTCGTTTGTTCGTATTCTTCTCTCTTTCATCTTTTCCATCTCCATTGAAGCAAGGCATAGTATCCCATTAAGAAGAGCCATTGATTACCTTCCGATCGCAAAAAATATCATCAAAATTGGTTAATTCTACACCGAGTTGTCGCCCTTCTTCTGATCATAATGCCCATGCACCACCGCTACACTTTTTTCACGCAGCGCAGGAATGAAACGTGTGAACAACCGTTCAAGCGCGTCAGATAGTTGAAAATGAATGAACCACCGCTATGTTGAGATTTTAAGTTGAAAATGATTTTCTTCTCAGTTTCTCATTTCCCATTCAGCGCCATGTAGTGAGCGGTGTTCATGCCCATTGTTCTAACTGCCATAACTTTTTCGAAATTAATCCGTTTTCAAGCGTCTTTTGAATGATTTGTTCCTCTGTTTGAGATCCATAACATGCGAGTCTACTTTCAACTGTATTCTCACTATTCGCAAAGCCCGTGTTCATACTCGTTGTTGTAGTTGCGAAATCACGTAAAAGCAGACAGTGCGCTCATTGTTAAAGTTTTCGTTTCATTCGAATACTCGAGTGCTCCAATTAGGTATTTCCAATTAACTTAGTCACTATACAAACCTTATCGGTTCACTCCATTTTTTCATTTTACGAGTTCGTCTCTGCGGATCCCAGATATTCAAAATTCGTTGTTGTTGACAATTTGAATGCTTCCGGCAAAATCCTTTTTTAGTTTCTCCATAAATTCCCTGTTGTTCACGATGCCACGGTGTGAGTTATACTTGGCCATGTTCTGACAGCTATGCTCTCTTTCGGATATTCCGGGGACTCTTCTTTATAGTGTAGTTTGATGTTGTAGTTCAATGTGTTCGAGAAGACACCGCATCAACCTAGGTTTTACGTTTACTTTAATATGGCATCTAACGAGAATATCGATTGATTTGATATAATATATATTCATCGATTTCCAAATATCTTTTCGTGTTTTCTTCCTTCAAGTATCATATTCTACAATCTTTCCGTTGAAGTTTTGAACACTCGCAATGACCTTCTTCATCATTGTTTTTGTATTTACGAAGTCGCGCATTGTTAGAATTTGTTGTTTCGTTTGTTAATGTTACCCGATTTCGTTGCTGCTCACAGTGGATGATTGTGATTGATTGTGATAACAACGTCTTCTGTTCTTTCTCTTCCTACTCTGAGATCACATGAGTTCAACCCATGGAATCGCCATGATGCGAAAAGAGTCTACGTCTGCGATTCCTACGTTTAACTCGATCACATCAAACTCATATCTATCGCATTCGTCTTAGCTTCAAACTTCTCTTTTTCCAAACTCAATTCTTGTATGATGTTTGTTATGAGTTGTTCATTACGTATTCTCCTCGAGTTTCAATGCTGTTTAGCTCTTATGTCTGTTTGTTGAATTCTTAGTTACTGAACTGTACTACTACTTGTTACATGTTGTTCACCCCGTATACTTCTCAATGTTTCATACGTCCTACTTCTTACAAGTTGGTAAAGACACTCTAGGCGTTGAACAAGATAGAACGAAGGTTGTGATAGCAGACGAATGGGATCAACTTCTTCTTGGAAGTCATAGTTGTTTAAGATTGCAGGTAAGTTCTCATATCTTTATTAACGAGGACTATTGCAGGTAATCGTTCGATAGTCTGCTCGAGGAAGTAGAATGCTTGCTGGGAAAGGGGTTTTGCAATATCCCTTGTCCCAGAAATTTTTCCTTTTTTTTGGTCATTTTTTCCAATTTGATCCTCTATATATATCCAAGAAAATGTAGTAAATGTGGAAGGATAGCCAAGAGGTTAGTTGGTCATTCATACAAGGAAGTGGTTGGTTCGACTCCCGGCCCTGTCAAGGATTCTTCTACGAGAGTGCAAATAGTAAGTTCCGGTCACCCCCGTTTCCAAAGGGGGGTGACCCCTATATACATTTCTACCATACTCATTCTTTCTAATTTCAGGCACCAATCATCGGAGATCTGAGTCAGCGTGTTATACCCTGACCGTCCATGAGTTGCCAGACTCTTGACTCAGATCTCCATCGGAAGGGCAGTGTGAGTGAGAGAAAGAGTCTGGCACAGGGACGGGAGGGTTTTAGAGAAATTTTTTAAAAATTTTTAAAAAAAAATGGCGATGCCCCCCTGTCTCAACCCTTTCCGTAACTACCCCCTGATTGTGGGGAGGATCACTCCTCCACCTTGGGAGAGGAAAACTTTCAAAAAAGAAAGCTTTCCCCTCCCCTTCTCCTAGCGATGCTTGGCTCTTGGTAGCCTCCGAGCACGCTAGGAGGATGTATTACTTGGCCTTCCATGGCCATCCTCGTTCAAGGTGTATTTATGCTTTAAATAAATAATTATAATCATACAATTGTTATTATTATTTACCTGATATAGTAATTAGCTTCATCCACCAGAAGAAAGAAACAGCAGTCGTAGTACTCGGCTGAAACGATACACATAAGTAAATACCGAAAGAAGTTCTGATACGGGCACATACGAGTAGAAAAAAAACGATAAAGCAAACAAAAACAAAAAGGAAATACAACTCAGAACAACTTCACATCAGGGAGGGAATGAGAACGAATGTCAGGAAAGGAGAGCGGAACACTAATTAACAACAGAATTTGGAGAATTCAAGCTCACGGCGGAGACTGTTGAGTTCACAACTTGTTAGAAGGGAATGTCTTGTCTTGAGAACAAAACATTAGGAAGCATCTACAAGGAGTTAAGGGAAATCTAAGACAAAGACCCTGTTGCAGGTGTACTTATGCATTTAACAAACCGGGGATTACATAAACAACGAAGAGCTCAACCAATTCGAACTCATAGCGAGAGCTGTTGAGCCTGGGCTACGAATTTTCAAAGAATGAAAGATATATAAAGCCACGATACTCTTTCAACCATCACTCACAAATCGGCTTTCAGAGCTTTAAACAGTTCACACGACCAACATTTAGTAAGGGAAATTCGAAACAACTTATATCACAAAGACATAACATAACAAAGCAGGGATCACTATCAAGGAAAGGGAATGCTATCGAATGGATACCTACGGTCAACCTTTGTGACTAATCGATAATCAAGTAAGTTGACAGTGGTGGCAGATATTGCCAGAACGACAACAAACCAACAAGATGTAAACAACTAAACTACAGAATGAAACTACAAACTCAAAGAACGATCAAGATGGCATGTCACAAAATATGTTTGGGTTGATGCCGATCGAATCTTCATGAAAGATGATAATGTAGGAATCTTGTCAAAAGTGAGCCAAACAATATTACTCACAAAGGAGTCTCATTCTAGGTTGAAGGTGTTGAAGGATGTGCAGCTCGAAATAATGTGGCAGAGCATTACTACATCATACTCACCTTACCAAGTGTTCAACTGATATCTGACTAAGTTGTTAACCATCCCAACGAAGGAAACAGACTCAAGGTAACAGTTCTGTTGATAGCCTCTCCAATCTGTTGAGTGGAATAACGCTGATCAAGCGTGAAACATTCTTCAGAACGGGTGAAGTAGTTGAGGAATTTGAACAAAACATTAATAATCATTTGGTTGTACAACTTACATAATCACATACAATAATCAGAGTGATATTAAAACTCATCAAATCCAAGGGCTTTGCGAATAGTGAGAATACAGTTGAAAGTAGACTCGCATGTTATGGATCTCAAACAGAGGAACAAATCATTCAAAAGACGCTTGAAAACGGATTAATTTCGAAAAAGTTATGGCAGTTAGAACAATGGGCATGAACACCGCTCACTACATGGCGCTGAATGGGAAATGAGAAACTGAGAAGAAAATCATTTTCAACTTAAAATCTCAACATAGCGGTGGTTCATTCATTTTCAACTATCTGACGCGCTTGAACGGTTGTTCACACGTTTCATTCCTGCGCTGCGTGAAAAAAGTGTAGCGGTGGTGCATGGGCATTATGATCAGAAGAAGGGCGACAACTCGGTGTAGAATTAACCAATTTTGATGATATTTTTTGCGATCGGAAGGTAATCAATGGCTCTTCTTAATGGGATACTATGCCTTGCTTCAATGGAGATGGAAAAGATGAAAGAGAGAAGAATACGAACAAACGAATTGGAACGAGTGTCTCATAAAAAAAAAACATTTCAATTAAACAATGTAAAAATTCAAAATCAATAAATTAAATATATTAGCTTCCATCATAACTCTTACATATCGATCGGGAAATGCCATTAAAGGTCGAATTAACAGAAGAGCACGTTTACTCAGAACAAAAAACAACTGAGCAATTAGAAAAAATGAAAAAGTGTACGACACCTGGGATTCCCAAGCCGTCTCCGATCCAAGTACTAACCAGGCCCGACGTTGCTTGACTTGCCAGATCGGACGGGATGGCGTATTTTCAACGTGGTATGGTCGTACACATTTAAGCAAAAAGTTATTTTAACTACCCAAGTTCTGTGACTCAGACCTTGTCCGCAACCAACAGGATTATGCGAAAGGATTTATAGTTTGTACTACCCCAATTACTTATGCATCATATATACTAATTATATCATATAAACCGTAGTCGAATGGTAGAGTGCGCGATTACGACACATGAGACCAAAGTTTAAGTTCCTGGGGAAACCCAGAGCGTCGTGTTTCAGGGTTCACGACTCAAAACGTCCCCTAGGTCACTTGTAAATCGTATTCCGCAAGCTATCGTCTTTCCTACATGGTTATTCCCTTCTAAGGTTATTTCCTGTCAAGGGTTCGCTCGAATCCATTGGAATCGTTCGTGTCCTTGTGCCCCCCGAAATTCGTGCATTGAGGAGCGTAAAGTTTTGCATTTTTGGAATAACCAAACTACATATATTAAACCGATCCATACTACGATACTATGAACAGTTATCAAAACCATATTCTTGAAAAAAGAGGTTGCGCAAGGTTAATTTTTGTCACACATCCTTCGCAATTTAGATAAAGAACAAACTAAGACATTTGAAAACGTATGTTTCGGAGAAGTTAGGTACCTGGAAGGCTGACGTCAGATGGCCTCATGAGGAGGCAAGAGTTTATGATATTAATGAATCCAGCTCATTATTAAGAATATTTATTGACTAATGCCTGCAAAATGTTAACATCGAGAACTTATCTTATGAGTATATCTCCCTACAAGGAGAGCATGGAAGATTTATTACTTAATGTTCTTTTATTTACAAATAAAATGAGTAAATAGTTGCTTAAACTGATGGTGGAGTTTGAACGTTAACAAGAGTTCCGATCTTCTGTGGAAGAATTTCTAATTCAGTGAGAGACAAGGCTTTGTCATTGTTGATATCAAGATTGCTAATAACATTATCAACATCCTGAGATGAAATCTGAAAAGTAGAAGCAATGTTTAATGTAATTGAATGACGATAAAGCTGACTTGTCCGTATAAGTTGGCGAATTTGTAAATTTCTGGAGCTGTCAATTTGCCATCACCATTGGCATCGATGAAAGTAAGGAGTTGGGCAGCCATTTCGCGATTCAATTCAGCTTGGCTTTTTGGCTTGTTAAACAAGAGTTGAGCTTCAAATTCAGCAAAGCTAAGTTGTCCATCTCTGTTGGTGTCAGCAATAGCCAGAACACCGCTAATAATTCTGAATTGTTAGCGAATATTATGTTTGTCTGTAAATGGAACAGTGATCACGTACCCATCATCGAAGTTAGAACGAGCACGTTCAATTTCTTGACTATCAACGGTTCCATCATTATTCAGATCCATCTTCTGAAGTATGAAAATGAAATACGATTAGTGTTTTTGCAATTACGCGGAAGATTTCTTGGGCAGCATCGATGGGTTTTTTGCTTAATTCATAAGCTAAAGGAACAAACTCAGCGACATCAAGTTTTCCATCTCTGGACGAATCGAATTTGTGGAAAGTTTCTGAAATGACGATTGAGATGTTGAGGAGGCAAAAAGACGGATTTGTCTCGATCACCTCGAACGAACTGTTCATTCTGATCTTTTCTCTTCAATTTACTCCATTTTTCGAACTCATTGAAGTCAATTTCGCCATTGTTATCCAAATCCACATCATCGAAAGGTGTGACTGAATAAGAAGAAGCATAAACGATTGTAAAAGCTTTGCCGGTTTTGGTCAAAGGGGAATTTTCTAATTTTAGGACTTTTCTAAGTAGCCGGTTTGTTCAAGTGCAAAAAGCATATAGTCAGTGCGATCCCGTTCCCTCTCTCTATCTCTCTCTCTCTTCTCTGGTACCCTCTTTCGATATCTTTCAGTCAATCTCCTTTGATCTTTAAAATTGAAGAAAAAGGACTCATTTTAGTAATATATCTAATGATTTGAAACAAACATGATGATCAACAACTCATAAACACATACATCATACAAGTTGAATCTTCCAGTTCCTTTTTGTAATTGAAAACTAAGAAACTAGTTTATCCAAATAATCTATTTGTTATCTTCACTTTCAATCGACTTACCATTTGTATTAGCCATTTCCATATCAGCAAAAGCAACACATATGCTAATTAAGCCAATAGCATAGGACAATTTCATCATTGTGAGTCTGTAAAAGGTTGTATGAATCAAATGAACATGCGATAAAGTAATGAAGAAGACAATTATGAAAACTATTTGCGATGAATATTAAAAGTTTCACACGTAACATTTCAATGTGTGAACTGAGCGTCTTAGAAATTGACTTTTGGAAGGACGGGTATGATGTAAGCGAGATATCTAAGGGGAGGGAACTCGTCTATAAACTCGTTTCGTTTCGTGGGATATGTTACCATCAAGGACGAATATTCACAGAGAAAGCTTTTTCTCATTTGTTGATTCATCATATGTACATGTCCACCCCCTCTCCAATCTCTCTTATTATTAAAACATACACAGCCTTCAAAAAGCAACAGTTGGAAGCATCTTCTTTCGGAGTAGATGAAAACTCATGTCGTGTTCGTAGAAGTACAACCTCATTCAGCATCATTTCATTCGACAGAACGGTTGGACATTGCCACGTCGACAACAATTGATAAAGAAAACAAATGGCAATGTCATTTTGAAAAAACTATTTTGACGCAGCGGTCGTGAAGACTACGGAGCGCGTAGTGATATGGGAAACATATTATCTGAGAATGTAAAAAGAGAAAAACCTGAATTAGCCACAGGCAAAGTACTTGCTGCAAGATGTCGTTCCACAGCGGACAGAATGCTCAAACTCCCTGAAGGTATAGATGACCATATCAAGATGGTTGATTCAATTCCATTTACAGCTACTCCTAGAAAACGTTGTTATTTGAGAGTATTAAGACAGCAAAGAGTGCACGACTATTTGTTATTAGAAAAGGAGTACATACAACGAAGTCTAACACAAGATCGTATGAACGAGAAGATAAGAATAGAAGAAGAGAACATTAATGAGCTACGTGGAACACCATCGGGGTTGGCACGAGTTCAGGAGCTGTTTACCGACGAGCAGGTTCATTAATAACAAACAGCTTCACATTCGTTTCCGTTTAGCATGCTATAGTTACGGCCATTGGTTCCAAACTCGATTGGTACATTCCTATTCTGTCAGTCGTTGACAAAACTCGGATCAAATTGAACTCTCTCGTACTTGTTAAAGTATCAGGTTATCGCAAGGTTCAATCAGAAACTTGAACTGCCATCCCTAGATCTTTGCTTTAGAACATTCCTCGAGCAATCACTGGTGTCTTAAACGAGTCAACCGATACCTTGGCATCTTATAAAATAGAGAAAGCTCCTAAAGAAACCTTTGCCGTAACGGAAATCTTCATGTTTATTGTTTTTGAAGCGACGTCACTTAAGGATATAGGAGGATATGAAACGCAAATACAGGAGCTTAAAGAAGCAGTGGAACTACCATTAATTCATCCAGAATTATATGAAGAAATGGGAATAATCCCTCCTCGAGGAGTCATCCTTTATGGCGAACCAGGAACTGGTAAATCATTTGATGCATGGCTCATATGAGCAAACACGTTTGTGTATGTGTTTGTAGGCAAAACGCTACTAGCTAAAGCTGTTGCTAATTCCACATCAGCCTGTTTCATTCGCATAACAGCTTCAGATTTCATAAGAAAAACATCTGGAGATGGTCCGAAACTAGTCAGGTGAATCATGTAGACAGAGAAGAGTAATTAGAATGCAAAAGCGATGTTTAAAGGGATATTTTCAAAATGGCAAAAGAGTTAGCTCCTTCAATTGTATTTATTGATGAAATTGATGCTGTTGGTACGAAACGATATAATGCGAACAGCAATGGAGAACAGGTTAGCTCTCATTTACAAATTATTTTCTTCTAATTTTCATAGGAAATTCAACGAACACTACTAGAACTATTAAATCAACTGGATGGCTTTGATGATAGAGGAGACATCAAGGTCAATTTATATCACCTATAGTTTCATCCTTCTCAACATTAGATCATCATGGCCACCAATCGGGTAAAGAGTTTGGACCCAGCATTGATCCGTCCTGGCAGAATTGACAGAAAAATAGAGTTCCCCTTGCCTAACTATGATGCAAAAAAGAAAATATTTGAGGTGCGGATAACGACTATCTCAAATACATTTCAAGATTGTGAAGATTCACACAAATCCCATGAATGTCGCTCATGACGTCACATTCGACCAAATATTTTCAAACGAAGCCGATATTTCTGGAGCCGAAATAAAGGTTTCTCTTAACTCTGCAAGAACTTCAACATGGAACAGAACAATACTTGCAGGCTGTTTGTACTGAAGCCGGTATTTTGGCTTTGAGAAATAAACAGAAGGTGACAGTATAGTAATATGAATTGCGAACATAACGATATGTGATAGACAATTTCCAAAGAACTGTTCCATAGAGCATATGCCATCGTATGCTCGAAGAGGATTCATCATGATGTAGCCATCTATGGATAGCATAGCAGAAGATAACTGTTTCGAACAAAAGTTAAGAAGGAGAAAATTAAAAATTTATAAATTAATACAAGTTAATTAATGCGTAAATCAAATAAATATTATTCTAATACACCGCCAATTAATATATTAAAGATTAGAACTCTTAGAAGAACATTTCTGTTTCTCCTGCATATGCTAGATCAGTCAAAGATACATTCTCTGGGCAACAAGGAAGAACGAACACGTCTACTGACCATGAAACTGTTTCAACAACTATGTCTATAAACACTCATACGTCTTATTCATCTCTTATCCTTTATACTTACTTGTTGGAGCCAACGATAACCCGTATATATTGGCTTCAATGAGATTTTTACTCGTAACGAACTCAAAGCGTAAACGCCACTTGTAATGCACTGCAAAATTTGAATTATACTTGTTTACTACAAATTTGCATATTCACCGTTGTCCGTGAAAAACGTGGGGTTAGCCTGCATGGGAATACAAAGCCGGAATGCACTATCTTTTGTATAAGCACACACATCCTGACACGATGCAACAACGGTTGTTTTGCTCTGTAAGAGCGATACAATACATTTTTCATTTTCATTCACCACAAACCCGAGAGCTTTTCCGAATCAAAGTATCGTCGTCATCTTCTTCAACCTTATCAGATTCAGGTAAAGATTCTACTGTTTCTAAATCTACAGAATATTGTACACAATTTACATCAGCATCTGAAAAGATCCTTTACATGCTTGGATTAGTTGAGTATGAAAACCTCTAAAATCCAGATGCCCCACAATTTCTTCTCCTAGTCGGAAGACTTTTTTGAATAACGTTAAGAATGTTACTTTTCCATCAGAATTCGTCATACAAAAGTTTAGTGGCTTTCTCGGTGCTGTCATTTGATCCACTGCTGACGACACTAACTAAACGTTTCATTGAATACAGCAACAACAACAGAAGTGCAAACCTCTGACAAGGTATTATTTGGTGGAGCAACAAAAGGATTGGCATTCTGGCTCTGTTTTATATCTAACGTTACAGATGGGATTATTCTATAAATAGTAAACTACATCCTGCCATGAAGAGGAGTTCAAACCTCACAGGTATGTGCATTACCTTAATAGGATCACGAACATGCTGAACTGCTATACTAATTTTACTTAAATATTTTACAAAATATCCCTTGAAGGAAGGAGGGATTGTTTCTGGAATTGAGATCTGAAAATATATCGTATGTAATCTATAGTAGCTTTTTGCTTCTAACATCCGTTTTGAACTGCTTCTGTTCTCCAGGACCGATGTTCAGATCACAGAAGAGAATGAGCGGTAGAGAAGAGTAAACAGTTGATGCGCTCTTGGATATTGCCGTCGCCGGTCGTTCAGATATGATAGACTGTGCACCGAACGCTCGTTCTTAACATAAGCGTTTGATTGATATGCAGCTTGTCGAATCAGACAGACCTGATACTAACTGAACACTACCCCAAGCAAGATTTTCATAACTTGTCTTCGATGTATTCTTTATGATCACCTGAATGGTGCTTGTTAAGAGAAGAACCTTTTGTGAGCTTTTCAGGTTACCTTGACGGTAATGACCTCCCCAGCCAGAAAAATTGCCCTCGGCCTATTAAGAAAACCCTTTACTTGTAAAGGCATCTGAAGAGAGGAGACGAGGTTTTGTATGAAGAAGTGAATAAGAAAACGGTTTGCAAAGTATGAATAGTTTTAACTATTAGTTATATGTAAAACACTCGAAACTGCAAATTGTATAGAAATACATGCATAAATAACAATCTGAACAACATTTCCTAGCGTATACGACAATCGTGTACAAACAATAATATTATACCTCTTGAAACTTAATAACAATTAATACAAAGCTATCTTAACAGAGATCTTAATTGCATAAGAAAATGCTTAATTTTTCCGGCTTTCACTGCCGATCCTTTACAATTATAAAACTTCGACAATTAAACGCGCTATAATGCTAATCACCGCGCGCATTTCAAACGTTTTCTAAGTTAATAACATTATAAGAAGTTTTTGAACGAAATTTTGATACAAAATTCGGGTTTTGCTAATGGGACAAGCAATATCCATACATACCGCCGCCATGAGTGAGATTGCGCACTTTACCAACTTCTCCTTCCTTCGTGTTACTTGGATCTTCTGAAAAATTCCAGGTCATTAAACGACATCCACATTTGTCGCGACTTACGGAAAGTTCGGAGAACTGTGATCAAATCAACTTTCATCCAATCGTATGAGGCTAAAGGATGAGGCTTGGTGTTTGGACTCTCAGAAATGACACCTGAATCGGGGATATAGATCAGTGAATCAAACACCGGTTTTAACTCACTGTTTTCGGAAAAATTGTTGCAAGAGTTAATTGAAAAATCTACAGGAGCTGTATAGATCTCCTCTTTGTTCTCACAGTTTTGCTGTTCATCACAAATTTCCTCTGTTGGAGTAGGTTGCAAAGTAGGCTTTGCAACTTCCTCTGAACTAGGTGTCAAGGGGATTGACCAAGTTTTCTAAAAGCAATAATATATCCTCCGCGACTTCAGAGCATTTTACTCACTTTAACAGGAACAGGAGCTGGTGCAGGAGCTGGAACAGGAGCCACTGCAGGGATAGTTGCAGGAGCGGTACGAGTAACTTCTGAAGGTTGCATTCTAACAGGTGAAGTCTTAAACAAGAGAGATAAGATGAATATTCTGCAAACTTTCAAACCTTATTATGTACAGGTGAAACTTGGACTGGTTTAGGCAAGTTATTGATTGGAACGGCATGCCAGTTTTTTATTTTGCCGGTTAATTTCGCCTACAAATGATACTATATGAAGAGATTCATCATGCTAAGTTAGTACTTTAAGCTCATGTTTCATGTCTGTGACAGCGGCAGTTCTCCATTTTACATTACTTTTCATCGTGGGAGCTTGTTCTTTGGCTACAAACCGAACGCTAGAGCCGGATGAGAATATCTGATAGAGAGGAATTGTTTAAGAGGGCAGGAAATGGAATGCTCACCAAATTTATATTAGCAACTGGTGGTAAAACATTGATTCTGGTGCAGAAAATATTATACTTGTTTCCTTGCTGTAATTGCGTTGGATGAAGATGGTTGAGGGTAGAGGCATACCGAGGTGTGTTCGATAAAACAAAATTCTCCTTTAGCATCAATGTTCAAAACTTTGCCGACGCCTTCAATAATCTGGGCATGCTTAACGAATTTGACTCTTGACGCTTTCCATTTTGGCTTCCATCCAGAGCTTATATACAATAATTGCTCTTTCTACAAATACGAGAGTTGAGATGATAAGTTGATGTGAAACTTACAGTGCTAATGGCTACGGCATCGAATTCCACAATGTCGTCAGGCAAATAATCCCTTTTTAATAATTCAGGGGGAACAATGACCGCAGTGCCTTCATAACTGAAACAACAATTTTGTGTGAGTGAGTGTTTTCGGAGATGGAAAGCATTACCGCAGGGCCATATAACTATTTAAGGATAAATACATAACCGTTCCTTTCTGCCCAGATAAGGAAGTCATCGTTGATACTAAGAAGACAAATGATGAGACTGGAAAGAGAAATCATTAGACGAGATAATACTCGCTTGAAACGACAAGAAAGGAAAGAAAGAAAGTAAAACAATAAAACAAAAAATCATGAAATAATCGGGAATTCAAATTGAGTTGAAAACAACTGGCTTTCATTCAATTCGTTGTCATGACGATAAAATAAAATTGATAATTACATAAAGGGAAATTGTAAGTTAAACAAGCAGATGTTTCATCTACAAAATTTCGTGGAATTATCAGTGCCGGTCCAGTCTGATCGACACTTCTGAAACGATGATGCTCACAAGCAATTATAAAGCCACTGCTCCATAGGAAATGCGATTGTTTTCTCGTCGATTTTTGAGGACATTTTTCAAAAAATATTCGCCGGCTTTGTAAGAAGAACGAACTAAGGGACCGGAAGCAACATAAAGAAAACCCATTTCTTTCGCCACTTCAGCCCAATAATCAAATCTAAATTTCATTGGGAGAGAAGGATGAAAAGCAAAAAATCATACTCACTTTTCAGGAGTTACCCATTCTTTTACCAGCAAGTGACGCTTAGTTGGCTGCATATACTGACCGAATGTTACAACATCCACTCCGTGTCCTCGCAGATCGGCCAAACTTTTTTTGATCTGAAAAAGGACATCGAACATCCTACTACTGATTTTAACTCACCTCTTCGTCGCTCTCGCCCAACCCCAACATGATGGAGGTTTTTGTCACAACAGACTGATTAGTTTCTTTCACGCGCGCCAAGCCCGCCAGAGATTGTCCATACTTGGCCCGTGGATCACGAACCCACGGAGTGAGACGCTCAACTGTTTCCAAGTTATGAGCATAAACATCTAATCCGCTCCTTTAATGTGGTTTTATGAACAAAAACATAAAAATGAGAAACGCACATTGCCATCAGGTCAATGCTGTTCGTGTTTCCCGCGAAATTCGTCAACAGACGGCAAAAAAATGTGAACAGAAACATCGGGATATATTCAGATTGGGCCACTGCATGAAATTATGAAGAAAAAAATGCTTGAATTTCATCGGAAGTCTCTCTAGAGACTGAAGAATTCAAGCTTATATGGGAAGCGGCAAATTCAAAAACGCAGGTCGTGACAACGAAAATGAATACGTGAAATAAGAGGAGATGCTTCATCTTCATCGGATGAAGGTGTCAAAATACGTTTAGATGACGCTCGTTTCATTTTTTATTCTTCTTTGGTCATTTCATGTTGTAGAGAATATTAAAAAGGCAACCTAGTGCTTATAAATTTTCATGACATGTGAATAGTTAGAGACGACTAAAATGGGAGAATATGAGCAACTCTTTTTTGGGTGTTGTGTGCAGAGAGCAGGGAAATGGAGCAGTGGTGATGTTCAGGAAAACAGTAGTGAAGTATAGCCAGAAGCATATCTAAGTTTATGAGAGAATAATTAAATATGCAAGAAGTCACTCATATGTGTATTGATCTTCAGTAATTACTGAGAGGAAGTTTTCCGCTATTGGCTAAACTTATCCCCGACTTCATTAAATTGTCACGGAGAAAGAGAGACAGGAGTCGACGCAAATACCTTATAAGCTTAAAAAACGAGATATCCTCCGATCAGTGGTTCATAGACAGGAGAAAGCTTTTGTAGAATGTGAACACGAACATCTCCAATTTAGAGATATTTGTGGTTTTGTTAGGCCAAGTCAGATTACCCATGAAGGATTAAAAGATTTCTCCGGCATCTTTTCCAAATATGATTGGATTAGACAGTTGCATATCGATTTCTAGGGCCTCTCGTCATTTTTGATAGACGGAAAGGTTGTTATATAAGGGTATCTAACTGAATTATATCCGAATATGGAGAATCTTCTGACGGCAAAGCATTATCATGAAAGATCGAATTGAGACAAATCCTTAAATAGCCCAAAGTTCTAAAATCTTCAAAAACAGATCTTAAAGTCGAACAAATCTCACCTTCATTCACAATTCGTTCTTTGGGCGACGAAACAACGCCGACAAACTCACTGGAGAAGCAAGTTTTCCCTTGTCCCTATCCCCAGACACAATTCTTTTCCTCTTGCGCTTTCAGCCATCGGAAAAATTGAAGACGCTTTTGACGATGTAGTTGAGTAAGAGACTGTGATGGAAAATGTTTTTAAAGCAGAGCAAGCGTCCCTTTTCGACTTGGAAAGGAGAGCACGAGGGAAATGACAGAAAGAAGAAGAGAGAGAGAGAAAGAAAGTGATGACGGATGGATGTGTTTTATCTAAAGAAATATTCTGTGACTGAAAAACCAATGAAGTTTCTTGATTGACACTTATGGATTGTAGTAAAGCCTTACCGATTTCTTTACTTCTCCTTCCTTACTCCCTCATGTCCTTTCTTAAACCCTTCCAACAAAATCAGATGAGCATAATCAGGGTTTATTAGCATTTTGAGCAAAGACAACTAAAACAAAAAAGGAAGAAAACCTCTTCCTGACTGTACAAACTAAACCTTTCGATCTCAGCAAACATATGTCTGGAGACCAACTAAACTCGTAAAAAACCTTTCCAATCTTTTCACAGGTTCTACTGACTAGAGGACACAGGAATGTTTTCTCGTCGATTTTTGAGGACATTTTTCAAAAAATATTCGCCGGCTTTGTAAGAAGAACGAACTAAGGGACCGGAAGCAACATAAAGAAAACCCATTTCTTTCGCCACTTCAGCCCAATAATCAAATCTAAATTTCATTGGGAGAGAAGGATGAAAAGCAAAAAATCATACTCACTTTTCAGGAGTTACCCATTCTTTTACCAGCAAGTGACGCTTAGTTGGCTGCATATACTGACCGAATGTTACAACATCCACTCCGTGTCCTCGCAGATCGGCCAAACTTTTTTTGATCTGAAAAAGGACATCGAACATCCTACTACTGATTTTAACTCACCTCTTCGTCGCTCTCGCCCAACCCCAACATGATGGAGGTTTTTGTCACAACAGACTGATTAGTTTCTTTCACGCGCGCCAAGCCCGCCAGAGATTGCCCATACTTGGCCCGTGGATCACGAACCCACGGAGTGAGACGCTCAACTGTTTCCAAGTTATGAGCATAAACATCTAATCCGCTCCTTTAATGTGGTTTTATGAACAAAAACATAAAAATGAGAAACGCACATTGCCATCAGGTCAATGCTGTTCGTGTTTCCCGCGAAATCCGGCAAAAGGCATTCAACAAGAAGTTCAGGTTTTTTCTGCTTGAGTAGTTGAACAGTTTTGTGGAGATGAGCGGCTCCTCCATCTTCCAAATCATCTCTGAATTAATGTCAGTTCATTATGCAAAACAAAGTGTACGAGATTTAATGAGACTCACCTATCTACTGATGTTAATACTATGTAATCCACTCCCCATGAAGCTACTGCTGTTGAAGTGTTCTCTGGTTCCATTGGATCAAGAGCAGGAGGAGCTCGTGCAGTTTTAACAGAACAGAACCTTTAGCAGAGTGGAATTTGTGACTAATTTTAGAAACGACATTCTCACCTACATCCTCGGGTGCATGTATCTCCCATTAACATGATTGTTGCTGTGGAGATAGAGTCTTCAGCCCCACCCCAACATTCACCCAAATTAGGACACCTGTTGAGCTCATTACATCAGCTGGTTAAGCTAATGAAATACTACCTGGCTTCTTCACAAACTGTTGCTAATTTCAAAGATTTTAATTGCTTCTTCATTTTAGACACATTATCGTTATCACTGGAAAGTATCTGAAACAAGAAAATCCACTTTGAAAAGATATTTGTGAACCTTTTCCTTTTTCAACCAGGGTGGTAATCTTAATCTCCTATCTCCTTTTTCAAGCTTTAACTTTCCTTCGTACTTGGAAACCGCTTCGGCTACACTACCTGACGAGAGAAAACAAGAATAATCACGTGCAAATTGATGAAAGCTTACTGCTGGATACGAAATCTTGAAAGCTTGGGCCATCTTTGATAACAACTCTTCGTTTCTTCACATCTGAAGCTGCTTCTGAACTGAATCGAAAACACTGGCTCAAGAAAGAAGATCTTCTCAACAGCATCAGAGTATATAAGAGAATAGGTCTGCAACCAAAATATCAGTGAACGTAGAAATATATGAATAAATTACTTAATTCTCTTCTTATCAATGAAAAAATGAAATACGCAACTGAAAGATATTTTCTGGAACCGCCGTGAGAACAAAAATTTCTACGCAAAGAGGCACCTTAGACAAAACGCTGTTGAAAGCCTCTCATTTCCATGTATAAAATTACGTGCAAGTTCGAGTATAACGCATCAAGCCTAATACAACATCCAATGCCATCTCATGATTATAAATTCACGAGTTATCAATCGATAAGACGTTTGCGAAGTCACGGGTCTTCATGTTGTTTCCCCTCTCCATCACTTTTATTATGAAATAAAATAATTTAGTGTGTGAGAGTAGTGTAAGATGATAATTCCTAGACACAACACATTGAAGTTTTCTTGTTTTTTGAAAACTTCGAGGGGCTGAGAATTCCGTCTGAAATGCGATCAAAACACATGCGGCCTAAGAAGAAGACATAACATCTTCAAGCAGTTTAATATTGATTTTCTGTGCTCACTGCTGGAAATCAGAGCTTGAATCAGCTCAAACCTTCACATCCATTTCTCATGCTGATAACTTATCAATAGCTTTTCTCCGCCAGATTGCTGTAATCATGAACGTAGAGCAAATCAGGGAACTGTTTACTTCTTTGGCTGTCTTGAGCCAACAAGGAGAGATTCCAGGCAAGATATAATGTGAAACCAAAAATGGCTTGTATTCAGTGCAAGCGTATTGTATGTTAGTAGGGAATCATTCCCCTGAACTTCTAGCTGATCAACTACATCAACGATGGCTTGCAGATGAGAAATTCGTTAACATTGCTGCTAACATTGTTCTCCACATACACAAGGTAATAATAAATACATTAGAGAAGGACTATGTGAGTCAGCTGTGGGGTAACATCTCTATCTACTTAGGCTGATAAGAAGAACATGGCACTTGCCTCGGCTACATTAGCGCTTCTGTTGAATGATTATCGTAATCGGTTAGAAGTTCGATCAAAGTCTACCCAAATGTTTCGGAATAGTGTGAAAACCCTTTTCGAGTACTTCAAACAGGCGCTTCTTCGAATCATCTTGTGTTTGCAGAATGTACCCAATCTATGAGAAAATTGATGAGTACGTATGTCAATGTTTTATAAAGCCCATGTTCAAATCATTAGATATGCTCATTGATAATAATCCAGAACCCCAAGATATTGAGGTTGGAACATTATACCAAGGCTTAGAAGCTTACAACTTATGTTTAGACAATGGCTATTCTATTGACGAGACATGGGAAACGATTAAATCAGCTTAACTCTTTTTGGATTGATAATCTCATTACCAAGATCAGAGCAAAATTGTGCTCAGATGATCCTGCCATAAGTAGTGATCTTCGTCGTATCCTACTACATGTAAGCTAACACGCAAGATCTCTTCCTACTGTCTCATGTTGTAGGTTCACGATCTGTGGTCTTTTGGATGGAATGAGCTCATGATTCCTGAGATCTTAACTACAAACTATACGGAAGAGAGGCCATCAGAGGTGAGGAGAAGATAAGACTGTATTGACTGTGTTTATGCCAAAAACATGATAACAAAAAACATTCATGAGTTACAGTTGCCGATTCAAAGAAAACGAGAAGTCGGCAAAAAAGACTTTGGAAGCAAAGAGAGTATCGTATAGAAACAAAGAACTGGTAAAACTTCAAAGGAGTATCGCAAACAATGGTATTTACAGATTTTTTCAAGCAGTAGACTAGCAAATTCTCATAAATTTGTTATGGTAAAAGAGTCGCCTCTATCCTCGGTCACGACTGGGAGTTCATATAGCATATCTTCACAATTTTCTTCTATCACTTGAATGCGTGAGACTTTTCTCTCTGGCGATCGCTCTGTCAATCAAAGCACATTATAAAACTGTATGATTATTCGTTCTTACCTAACATATTCAAAAGATAAAAATCATTTTTGCGTAAATCAGATTTCTTGTTCTCATTCACAGATGGACCAGCTGCACGGGTATTAATGGTACTGTTGGGAGTTCCGAAAACACTCTCCGCAGATTTCTAGACAGACATTTCCATATAATTCTAAAAAGGGGTAGAACTGACATTTAAATTAGAATATCGTTTCTCATTGAACATTTGCACAACTTCATATTGCAAGTTTAAAGCAGTTACTACTCGACTTAAATTCATAGAAACTGAAACAACCACTGATCAAGAGTATCTTCTAGAGTATGCATTACCATTTGTCACATCTTCATAAGAAGCACAGTCTTTCAGTCGATTAATTATACGATCAATAACGTCATTGATTAGATCAACACGATGAAGCTCACGCCAAAAGGATACGGGGTCTGTAATCGTTGATTGAGAAGCCTTGAAGACCATAAATTCACCAATATGCAGCAGATTTATTAAGTTTTGTGGTGAATCCAACTGTGGGATTCCAAAGTCATATGGCACAGAATTATTATTATGTAGGTTATTACTCTGTTTGAATATGGAGACAGCACTCGTCTCCCCATTCACGGTTGATGGAGCACTAAGGAAGAATGTATTGGGGGAATAATTAGTTCCTGAAAAACAAGTGGTATATAATCATCATTGCTTAATAATACCTAGAGAAAAATTAAGAGATGGCAAGGAGACATTGTGACTCTCGGACATCGATGTGTTCTTCGTTTTACACCTGAAAATAGCCCCTCATACGATCACGCTAGCAAAATGTAAGAAGAAACCTGTCATCTTCATGTTTCACTCGAATATGATTTCGACTCTGACACTTCAATGAGCAAAACTCTTGATGATTGAAGTAATGGAAAAGACCCAATGCCATTAACAATCTCAAAAAAAAAGTATTGAAGAAGCAGATCCAATTCAATTACCTAATGCTTCTTTTGCCTATCCTAATACAACCCTTCCAATCTTTCTGTTTGTCCTTATTAGCTCTTATCGTGAACTCCTTTGGGCTGATCAACTCACTACTACCATCTAGCGATATACAAACTTGGTGGATACCGGGACATAAGAACATCCGATAATGTAATTTACCAGTAAGGGCTCCACATGAAACCTTCAAAGCAATATAGTTTCTACCTCTTTCTTCATATAGGCACTTACGTTGATAACGTCCTCCAAACAAAACTCGCTCGAAACGATACCATCAGGAGGCTGAGACTTATGAACATTTCCAGCAGAAGCTCCAATTGCTGGTTTTAGCAAATCGCCTTGGTTCCATAAATTCATTTTGGAGAACCAAAAGTGATAGGCACGCCACGTGCTGTATTCCCGCTTCTTTCTAGTCATGTTCAATTAGCGGAGCGTTCAAATACTGATTTGCATAAACGGTATTCTAATTTTGATTCCCGCTAGATGTAAGTGGTTGCATTCACACCTGTAAACAACAGGGTTATCTTAGAAGATGACATGAACCGGAAATGATTTGAAACATTTCCGTTTTAAAGGAAATTCTTTGACGCTGAAGTATTGAACGTTCTACAAACGCACTCTAGGGTTTAACAGAACAAAAGACGATGTGTTTATTCACTATTTAACAAAATCAGATCATAAGAGCTCACTCAATGAATTGAGTGATTAAGATTTTCGAAAGTGACAGGCGAATGTCTGGAATTGTAATTTCATCTTTGAACTCACGCAAATTTTAAGCGAACTTTCTTTTCTTTCATCTTCTATCAGCTGTAGGTCCGCCGATAATCAAGACGAATACACGTGTCATGGCTACTTCAGTTTATGAAGGAATTTTGAGGTTTCCGGAATTCTCAGGGAATGTTTGTAAAGTTTAAACTTACTGAGATGACTCATTTCAGCATCCAATACCCCGAATACTCTCGCCATCTCATCTTCGTCGAGATTTCGAAAATCTAAATTTAACTCATCGATGTTGTAGGTGGCGGATAATAATAGATCTCACTTTAACAGGCTTATCAAGCTTACAATCCTACTTCTCTTATACGGATCTTTGAACATTGTCAGAAAAAAAGAAGAACTAATGATCTTCGAAACATAAAAAATGTATCCATGACGATAGTCACGCAAACGAAATGACTCACTTTGGGTCATTTTTGGAAGTTAACGTTCAAGCTTGCAGATGACAGGAAGAAGAATAGATCATGGATAGGTTTTATACATCAGCGATGCAGAGTACGGTACCCGTCTGTCGAGGAGATATATCCTCGTTTCGTCATTGAAATCTAAAAATAATCTGATTCGTAATGATGGACGTAACATCTTCAAAATGTTTTTGCCGAACGTTGGGATGAGAAAAAATAGGCACAATTACATTCACACTTTGGGTACCCACCTAATGTTGAAAGCACTATGGGGGTTTGGCTTAGAGTGAGGGTGGATAGCGCGGATCCATCATTTCTCTGTGTCACTCCTCCTTCTCATCTTGTCCAGGTTATTGTCGATCTTCATTTCATGTCAAACCCCATTGAGCTTTTCAGCGTTTGCGCTTTTTCCTGAAAACGTGCCACCTCTAAATCTTATTCCACTTGGATGAGCTTAAAATTTCCTTTTTTGAGGAATGCTAAAACTACGTCACCAAATCCGTTTTACCTCTACGTAGACATACGTACTTGATCTGTAGACTCCATTTCTATGAATAGCTTCAGTTGCATATCCAAGCATTTCTTCACATATGAATTTTTCAACCACTTGACCAATTGACGTCACTGCCGTCCTCTCTGCAAAAGCATTTCATGATATTTTGTCCTTGATCTCAACTGGAAGAACAATTTTCAACTCTGTTAGCTTCCGGCAAAATATGTAGATCATTCATGGAAACATTAGTTGTATTGCTTCTAGTAGTACACATTGTCGCGTAGTTCAGCTCTATAACGTTCTTGTTTCAGATAACAATGAGTTACCACCTCAACGAAAGACATCTTCTTCACAGCTGCTACAAGCTCAAAGGTAAATTATCATATTTGATTATATGATACCTCTATCATTCTTTCTAGTTCCCCTTCTACTCATCATGTCAGTGCTATTCTTCAGTATTGGTGCGCAAGCCAGCCCTCACATCATTGAGATACGCAGTAAAGCACCACAGTGTAGAGTAAGTAAACCAACGAATTACAAAAAAACAGAAATCTTCTAGGTATACTCGAAGCCTGCTCTACATGAAGCTCTTGATAAGATTTGCTATGTTTGTCATGAAATGTTCTCCCACATCAGGCCGAATTTAAGATCTGAATGCCGATCAAAATGCTTCAGAAATGAGCACTTCAGGTATCTATTCATCATTAGTCTTGATAACATTGCCTCATACAAACGTCATAATTCCACTTTGAATATTTTACTGACAAGACGTTTCCGTCATATGAGGTCTAAAATAGAAACGTCTTTTCTTACCCAACCCGCCTCGAAACAGGATATGTTGAGGTAGAATGATCTTTTGAATCAACCGATCTCAACGTTCACAATAAAAATGAATTAATTTCCACGCTCGTTTGCACGTGAGATCTCACGGCACGTGAAAAAACGTGAAATATCAAGTACAAACGAACGTGGAAAATAAGTATTACCAAAGTAAAATATTCAAAATGTGTTATTGCAGAGGATGTGTTAGTGTATTCGCACCTGGACTATCAGTAGGCTTGTTTAGTAAAGGAGGCTATGCAGGAAATCACAGGGCAGGATGATGACAGAAACCTACAGAAGCACTATGTCCGAAAAAAGTACGGGTTCCTTTGTTTTTAACCTATTCCATTCAATTGCTGAAAATGAAAAAAATAATAAAATATTTTAAATTTACCTGAAAACCAGTTCTCTTCTTTCTGAAGCTATTTCATGATGAAATGATGAATGCATGGTTCACTCTAATAATCGAAACGAAGTATTTGAAGATCATTTTCGTTACAGTTTTTTTCTCAAAATCGAGTTTAGTCAGATTATTGATCTGAGATTATTCTGTTGCAATTGAGAAGAACAAACTATGCTATTTAAGTTCGAAAGTTCGAATGAAACTGGGTTGGAGGGAAACCTCTAAATCGTTTATGAGAGCTGTAAATCATACAGATATTATCCTAGATCATCTAGGACACAAGCTCTATGATAGCTATCGATTGGAATTATCAGATACACTAGTATTTGAACTTCAATAAGCTTTTTTGTTTTTCTCTCGTACTTTTTCCCACTTATCAGAACTACGTCTAAAACGGAGATGTTACGAATCGAAGATTGCATTCTTCAAAAAAAAAACTTTCATGCAGTTGGACAGCTTGTCCAGTGTTTCAAAGCAACGACAGAATCATCATTAGATAGCCAGGCTTCCGTTGATTTTTTGAAAATATGAGCCACGTGGACAGCACACTATATTGTCGAAGTTGTTTTTGAGTAGATCTTATGATATTGTGATCATTGTCATTTTCAGAATACATTCGTTCTGCAAAACTTTACAGGTTCTAGAAACTCTTGTGACACCCATTACTGGGCATGACATTATTGTAAGGCGTGAGAAGCAACTGAGGTGTCAAAAAATGACTTGATACTAGGAAAAATCTCCAATGTTTCGTATCACCCTGCTGGGAGAATGTGGAGAGACGCCGGAGAGAATGGCTGCCAAGAACCCAAAAATAAAGAAAAAACTTTCGAATATTATTCGGATAAATTGATAATGCTAATGCATGGTGCCATACAGTGCAGACAATCTTTTCATGCCTGTCAATTCTCCATGCATCTGGAATTCTTTCCAGTTCCGTTCTTGGTGGCCTTTATTCAGAGATGATTTGTCAATGTCAATTCTTTCAGCAGCCCAGCAAAGTCTATTTCCCTATGATATGACAATCTTTCGGTGTCTACTGCTTCGTCTGACACTTTCCATAGGGTTTACCCAAACCCTAGAAGGAGTTCTGTTCCACTTGGAACCAAAAAAATTCATTCTTAGTCTTCTTCAAGAGATGTGAGTGCATGAATATCACAAAATTACAGCATGACACTAGTAGATTTTGAACTTCAGCACGTGGTTGACACCTCACGGAAGCACTAACGGAATAAGACAAAAGCAGCTCCCGAGTGTCCTTCAAATTCTTAAGCGAATCCTTAGATATACAAAGATCGTCGATAGCTCACCCGAAGGCTGATCTCTGGGTCTTGATGATTGACATACAAGCTAAGCACCCCATAAATTCATATTAAAATATAAAATTATAAGAATCTACGTCGTCACCGTGTGATTCCATTTTCATTGAAACGAAGATGAATTCGTCGTCGTTGTCGACAGAACCCTCGTCACGTGAAGAATGTTGGACGTGGTGCTATCCTTCATTCAGGGGGTTGCATACCCTTACACATAGATGGGTTGGGTCTAAGAGTTGGGGGCAGCCCACTTCTGATTTGTCGTCTTCTCTGATTCCAAATCTGTCTAATGCCATATATGACTGGTGAGATGGAAGAACTATCTTCAAACTTCGTTTTTTGCTGATTCTGCGTCCATTCCATCTTTAGTTCGGCCAGCTAAAGAAATCCGTCAGGTTATCTGCAGCTATCCTCTTTTACTGTTTCACTTCCAAAAGATCAAGAGTTATTACGAGAACTGTTCTTATCTACTTCCTGATAAGCAGATGATATACAGTTGATTACTCTCTATAATAGATCTTGATCTCGAATATCTCAGGAGGAGGGACATGCTCATTACAAGATAACATCATATCCGGAAAACGCCTATTTTTCAGCCTACAACCTGATTCATTCGCCATGGACTGCGCTCTGATGCTAAGTTGAACCTTCTCTCAGTTCTGAGTAATCAGAACGCATCTTTTACATTTTTTACTCGTTGTCTTTCTTTATCGCTGTAACAGAAAAAAAAACCAACCACTAACTGTAAACAATATTGCAGAATATGGCCTGTCCGTACTTAGGAGCAACTGAAGCTAACTCTGTCCCAATCACCAATCGTGTGAAGTTCATGGACCCAAATGAAGATGAAGCTCAGGATGGAACTAACAAAGTGGAACTTGGTCAAGGAGTTACTTACACGCAATATCTACAAGTAAGTCTTCTTGTTAACCGTAACAAAAACCAAAACTAGCAAATCCTTCTATAACAATGACGTTATGACTTCGTTAAAGAAGGAAGTGAGAAGGATGAACTTTGTTCTCATAAACCTGATCGCTTTTTTCTCTGTCATAGCTCGATAAATAACTCCATCACTGAATCGTAAATTCTACGAGTTGAAGTTCAATAACCTACTCGAGGTGGCACGACGATATTACAAGTTCAGAGATAACCTATGCACACCTATTTCAGCTGGATAAACTTTTGAGTTGTCAAAAAATGCAATCAGAAGAGGGTGGTCAACGGGTAGATGATGAACATCTTTTCATAATTATTCATCAGGCAAGAAGATTCACATATGAACATGTAGAACCAGACATCTTTTAGGCTTACGAGCTCTGGTTCAAACAAATCATCTTTGACATTGATATTGTTCGCCAATTACTCAATAATGCTGTAAGCTTAACCTTATTCTCGCCTTTCTTTCATCATAACCAACTCAGATTGTTGATGAAACAAAAATGTTAAAAATAGTGTCTGGGTTGGAGAGAACTGTTAGGATTCTCAAACTTTTAGTCGACCAGATTATTATTCTAGATACTATGAGTCCTCTGGATTTCGTTGATTTTAGGTATGAAAACCGAAATCGTTGCTTCTTATGAATATAATTTGATTTCAGAAAATATCTTACACCAGCTTCTGGTTTCCAGTCGCTTCAGTTCAGACTGTTAGAGAATAAACTAGGAGTACGACCAACCAGAAGAATTAAGGTATGGTTCTGAAAGATTGCTAAAGAAAATCGCAAGCAGTTCACGTGGAGATTTACGTGACACGCAACCCAGTTCCCACAATGATTACGTCATATCATTTTTACGAAACTGAAAGTAGAGAGCGGTTGATCTTTTCATTCTTTTCATCGCTGTCTAAATTTCGTTTTTCAGTATAATGCTACCCACTACAAGAACGTTTTCCTGGAAACTAGAGAGACTGATGCACTAGTACAGAGTGAGGAAGAGCCAAGTCTTCTGACACTGATACAAGTAAGAACAGCATATAAAAACAAACTATGAGATATGATTCAGAATTGGTTGGAGAGAACTCCTGGGTTGAAACTAGCAGAAAGGGAAGGAGACAGTGAAGAAGGCTTTTGGCCCAAATATGAAAGAGCCGTGAAGCGTTATCTTCAAGACATGTACGCAGACGCAACGGTAATAAACAGTTTTCAAGACGAAAATGAAAGAAATTCTCAGAAAGCTGACACAACCCAAGCAGTAAGAGACCAAGCCATAGCAGAGTATTACAAGACGAAAGATTCTTTCGACACAATCTTAGATAAGAAGCAACACGATCAGCAAATTCTAAATGGTAAGGTGGACTAGGCGATCACAGTAAGAATCGAATTCAGGAACTCGCTTGTTATCTCACGATGCTATGAAAGGAGCATTAATGATTTACTTCTACAGGTGAGAAAACGGGAAGAGTTACATTAAACTAGATTCATCATTGCAGAGACATGCCACGATTCTCTCAACCATATCAAATTCTGACATATCTTATGGACATCGACAGTTTGTTCACCAAATGGAGATGTGAGCGAATGAAAGACAGACATACCTTTATTAATCTCAATCTCCAGATAATCACGTAATCTTAGTACAGAGAATGTTAGGAAGCAAACAAGGTACCGGTGGAAGTTCAGGCTACATGTACCTAAGAAGTACAGTCAGGTAATCATAACAAAGGCAAAGGCAACCATTTCGATTTCCATTTGCAGTGACAAATACAAGGTCTTCTTGGATTTGTTCAACTTATCCACCTGGCTCATCCCACGTGAATATATTCCAAGACTGAGTGCTCGAATGGTTAAAACACTCTCTGAGCATTCAAATTTATCGGCTTCATCTAAACTATCAGATTTAGAATATATATCTAATAACAAGCAATCAGAGGTAGAAACTCTTTAAACAAGTATATCATGTCAATAATCATTTAAAATGTACACTATAGCCTAACAATAGAATACTACTTTATACCCTCATTATACAAAATAAATATTTATACATAACTGTTTTATAAAAAAAAAGCTTATAATTAAAGGAATAACCTTCAGAAGATGAAGTCGATCACCGTCGGAGATGAGCAGAACCATTGAAGATAGCCAGGCTTTTTCATCTGCTGATACTTCTGCTGCTGCCCAATATCAATTTAAAACTCTTTTCTTCGGGGGGGGGGGAAATGAAAAGATGTTCCCAAAATTTGAATAAGTTTAAGATGGAGTGGGCGTGGCCTGATTCCAATTAGGATATTCCACTCAAGACGTATAAGTGACTTATAATATCCGAGTTAGACGATAGCTTTCAGATATGGGTATCGTTATCAACGAGTATAATACGATTGAAATTCATTTTTCGTAAATATAGTTAAGATGAAATTCTGTATATTGTCCATCGATCCTATTAAACTGTATGATATCATAGTTTACTCCCTTCGATTCAAAGCCATCTGATTTCATTTTGTTTTTTAAAGATAGGTGATCAAAGAAGAAAAAGTAAAGTACAAAGTTGTTGGAGAAGATTTTTTATAGAAATTGAGAGCTAACGTTTGCCCATGTACTCAAACTACAAAGTTTGTACGTCCGGCTATAAGCCCATATGCTAAAAGGAGAGATGAGACTCCGTCATCGATAGAATTCATCTTAAACAGAAAAATGATGCTCTGAGAGTAAGCACAGTCATCAAGATGATTGAGCAACAACTCGTTTTGATTATTATGAGCTATTCTTAGTAACAATGAAAATGCATTTCAAAAAGAAGAAGACCCCTGTCTGTTTGGAACAGAAATAGCTGTGTGTTACCTGACCGCTTCTGCCTTCTACACATTCCCCTCTCTATCTGTTAGTTCGTTTTCCTCTCTCTCCGATCGTCAAACACAAAAATCAATAGGAACATGACTGATGGCGATTGTTCGTTCATTGTGTTTATGTACAAAAAAAGGAAAAGGATAGAAAGATAGGAAAGAAAAAATAAAACTATTTCCATGTGATTGGCAAAACTATAGAAACCATAGGTCATCTAGCCATCTAGTAACGTTGCATACAAGTTGAAACATCAAATCTCTTCTTCTCTGACTCTGATTGTATTAGAGCTTTGAACGTAAGGCTACGAACCATTTGTAGTGTCCTTTCTACACAGTTATCAAAATTCATCTTGTTAAACTGTGTGTGATAATGAAAATCATCAATCCAACGAACCAACAAACGTGATCATTCATATTCTTTTTTCTCTATGGTCTCTGTTTATCAATTGATTTTTGTGTATTGTATTTGACAATCGGTGATAGAGGAGAGAGAGAAAGGATAGAGATGGAGAGGAAATATGAAAGACAGAAGCGGTCGGGCAAGAACACAACCATTTCATTTTAGCAATGGCCGAGGTCGGTGGCTCTTTCAAGGACTCTCTCTCACAGGTAGAGTTTTGTTTCTATTTGTTTCGTTTCTTGGAACATCAACTAACTTAAGATGTTTCATATTAATTATGAAACTGTATGAAGCTTGAAGCTTGGTTGTTTCGCTATACTAATGAGGCATGTTACAGGCTCAAAAGGACGAGCTCCGTGCTATTGCACAGAAGATCGTTGCCGATGGAAAGGGTATCCTGGCTGCTGATGAATCCACTGGTCGGACATTTCATTTTTTTACTTTCATCAATTGCCAAGCTCCAACTGTTTTGTGTTGTTTTTTGTATTGGCCATCGATGGCAGGCAATCGCGTGTGTTTTGTTATCGTCAAATGTGGCGTGACCGAAATGATTTTTGATAAAACACATAAAAGAAAACATTCTTTTACACATGCATGCACTTGCTCTATCAACTAATCATTCTTATTTAGGAACTATCGGTAAGCGTCTCTCCAACATCAACATCGAGAACAACGAAACCAACAGACAGAAATACAGGTTTCGATCATTGATCCTCATCATCTTTAACTGATTTTTTGAAGACAACTTCTCTTCACTACTCCAAGCCTCGCTGAGCATATCTCTGGAGTCATCCTCTATGAGGAAACCTTCCATCAAGTCTGCATTTCTTTTTCAACAATTTCTATCTATACTCTCTATAGACTGCTGATAATGGAGAACGTTTCGTTGATCTTTTGATCAAGCAAGGTATTGTCCCTGGTATCAAGCTTGATTTGGGGGTTGTCCCACTTGCTGGAACTATTGGTGAAGGAACCACCCAAGGTCTTGATAACCTTGCCCAGCGTGCTGCTGCTTTCAAGAAGGCTTGTGTCATGTTAACTGTTAGCTCTGAGTGATTGGTTGTAGGGAGGTTGCGGATTCGCTAAGTGGAGATGTGTTTTGAACATCGGAACTCACACTCCATCTCACCTTGGAATGCTCGAAAACGCTAATGTCTTGGCCAGATATGCCACCATCTGCCAAGCCAATGGACTCGTACCAATTGTTGAACCAGAAGTTTTGTGTGACGGAGAACACGATCTTGCCCGTGCCCAGAAGGTCACTGAGCAAGTTCTCGCTTTCGTCTACAAGGCTCTCGCTGACCATCATGTTTACCTTGAAGGAACTCTCCTTAAGCCAAACATGGTTACTCCAGGACAATCTGCTTCTGTTAAGGTATTGTGGTAAAAGCTCAATCTAATAAATATAATATCGTTGTAGGCTAGTCACGAAGCTATCGGACATGCTACCGTCGAGGCTCTCCGCCGTGGAGTCCCCGCTGCTGTTCCAGGAATTACTTTCCTCTCTGGTGGACAGTCTGAACTCGATGCTACTGCTAACCTCAACGCCATCAACCAATGCACCCTTGGAAAGCCATGGAAGCTCACTTTCTCTTACGGACGTGCTCTTCAAGCTTCCGTTCTTAAGGTAATGTTATCTGTACAGATGCTCAGTAGTATCATATTCTCAAATTTTAGGCCTGGGGAGGAAAAGACGAAAACATTCCTGCTGCCCAAAAGACTCTCCTACACAGAGCCAAAGCTAACGGTCTCGCTTCCCTCGGACAATACAGTGGTGAAGATGCTGCTGGAGCTGCCGCCGAATCTCTCTTCGTCGCCAAGCACAGCTATTAAACATATACTTTTTTGGCAAATAGATAATAATAAAGCTTTTTATCATTCAACCTTTTTTGGGTGTCTGTATATAACGTTTTCTACACTTACAATGTTATGTAGAATAAGCAGTGGCAGATGATACACTGTTAAATGATGATGAAAGCCTATCTGTCTTGAATCTGTATAGCTGAAGTGCATTATCAGTCCTACAGCATAAACGTTTTAAGCACAGGTTTCATTTCTCTAGATACTCTCTTTTTCATATAGTCACTGGCATATCGCAGTACAGTATCTGTCACCAACTTAACGTTGGCAGTACCCAAATGGAATTGCCACAATATATTTGGACCTTTATTTCCCTCATTGACGCTAACGGCAGATTATTGATTGATTTATCAATGAGAATAAGTGATCAATTGACAGATTTCGTAATAGAGCACGAGAGAAGCAAATTCCGGAATAATAAAACGTTTTTTAATCTAATAACAAGCTGGTAATATGAGCAACTCGGAAGAGGCTGAGGAAAAGCCTCTTGAGGTTTCTCCTACAACAGCACGAGTTCGTACAATCTCAAAGACATGTTGTAAGACCATTTTGATCTAATACATATGACTCAAAGCTAAGATTTAGTTAGCCCAAATGGCAGTTTTAAGCAAGAGATAAGAGCTTTTGTTGGCGATGATATGGACAGGTAGATGTTATGCATTAACGCGAGCTTTGACTATATCTTCAGATATCTTGGCGAAAGAGGTTTCGTCAAACGAATTGTTCCTAAAGATGGCAATTCCCTATATCGTTGTATAAGTGAACTGGTAATTTGCATAATTTCTCATATGAATATGCTAATTTTTTAGCTTTGTTTGAATCAAGTGAATTTCTTACCTATCAAGAATATGATAGAAGACCATGTTCAACTTCATTATAAGCTTCAGCAGATAGAGAATGCTGAGAATGTTGTTGATAGAACGATGGATAGGTTGATAGCAGCTTCTACTATATACAAGTAAGGATTTTCGATAAAAGGTGATTAAACAACTTTTGGTTAGAATGAAAATCGTGATTTATCGGGGTAAAGCTGATCCACAGATCATAGGAGAGAATTATGAGCGAGAAGTAAGCTTTTATATTATTTCCTATTTTACTAATTCGTTCTCAGCTTACTATGTGCGAAGTCACACCTAACAGCTACGAAAGAGTATATAAGAGGGATCTTCAGCTATCTTTAGCTATAACTCAAAGTAAGCTTGTTGTATTGAATATTAATTCTCGTTCAGCTTTCATCTATCAGTGCTTTTATGAAAACGTCATAAAAGTTCCAAGAGAAATCATCTTAGAAGCAATCACACAAGTACGATATGATATAGGTGAGATCTGAGCTTCTTACCTTCCATTCGTCGTCTAGATTCATCTGGTAAAGATCCAACTACAGCTTCTACACCACTTCCGGGGAAAAGTCCTTCATTCACATTTTGCGGTTGCACCAAAGTCGTACAGGTACTTACTATGGCTGACTATAGTATTCATTTAACACAGGGTTACCGCCCTCCAATTCCATATTCTGCCGTCAAATCCTTAGATCCAGCAATATATCGAAACATCGCTTATGATTTACATGCTAAGGATAAACGGAAAGCAGTTCTAGATGATAAGAAAGGTCAGCTTTTTGAAAAAATTAGCATAATCGTTTACACGTGTATGTACCCGCTCAACTATCATTTTCAAATCTTATTGAGTCTTGAGCGGTTGATGATTATAAACTAACGATTTCATCATTATACATGTCTTGCAGATAATGAGAGGAAGTCTGATGATCGTTTTCCCGTTGGCAGTGCTTGCATGGCAAGGGATGGCAAAGACATTTTACGAGCAAAGGTTATATCAATTCTGCCGGATAATCACAGATGTATACGTTTCGAAAACGGCACAGAGTTCGTTCAATAGTAAATAGATGATAACTATTGAATGTTTTCAGAAAGAATGTCATAGCTTCTGATCTTCGTTCCGTAGTTGCTCAAGTCATAACAACTAGCTGTAATGAGTCTGTTACAGAAAATCCCATAGATATTCACTCATATAGTAAGAATAACATTATGCAAATTTAAAATGAATATGTCTATCAATGCAGATATTCAAACTATCGTACCTCTAGCGTACAAACCTATTTTTCCATCTGCGTACGTTGTAAATAGCCATGGACCAGCATATCAGCAACTCAAGTATAAGCATATCATCCTTCATAACCATTTTCATCTATTCAGAGAGAAGAAACTTGACAACATTATTTTAAAAAAGAAAAAGATTGTTTCAAATCAAAAAGACGGTCAGTTTAACATTTTCATTTTTGTATAAAAGTGAATGGATGGTCATGACGGTTTGTAGTTTGCACTGTGATTGTGTCAGTAATTGCTAGCAAAAATCCATATTCTTTTGCTCAATTTCAGTAGTTTTGTTTATCAAAATGACAATAATAAGGTTTTCGTTTGTTTTCAGAAATGGATCGTCATGATGTTTTTCATGTAGGAAATTCATGCTTATTACGTGAAGGCAATGAATTACATAAAGTTAAGATTATTGCCAAATTTCCTGATAACAGTAGATGCGTTCGTTTTGAAAATGGAAATGAGTAAGTTACATATGTATTGTTGTGTACTTGTTATAATGCCTATTCATATATAGAAGGAAAGTTACTCAAGCTGAATTAACTCCTCTACCTAATGCCGAAGAGCATACTCTTCCTGATTTTCCTGTTCATGAGCCCGTAAGCAGATGGAGTATATGTTAGTTGGTTTATATTGTTAATTCATCAGATCTTAACAAGTGGAACGCCGACAATGCACCACTTCACCATGAACCAACCATCACCTTTTCCACCGGGATTCTCCATTCCTCCGTTGAATATGAGTGTTCCACCACCACCAATGTAACGTTCTTGTTTCTTTATACAGTTAGTGTTGATTGCAGACTCAAGCACATGCCACCTAGCAGGATGATGTCTTCTCCCAAGCCATCTTCTAGCTTCTATGTCCCTGCATTTGATCCTAATATTGAAAAAACTACTTGGTGGCAACCTACTCCTAGCATGCAATGCAATCAAAGAGTGAGTTGTTGTATCAGGATTTCCTCTCATGAAGGAGCTGTTCCAGTTCAGCGTTGGTCATCGCCCGCTGTTCGGAACGGGAGGACCAATTGTTGTTCGAAAAATGGAAGCTTCCTCCATGCCTACAACTCCTCTATATCCTACACCACCTCCAGGATCAGACCGTGACATGGTTAGTCCTTAATATATTCTATTACACTTTCTATACTTACAGTCTTCTGTATTTGCAAGTCCTGTGAGGTCTCCTGCGTATCCTAAGAAAGCGGTACCTTACATTGACCGAGAGAAAATGTCCCGAGTCAACCAGACAGTAGACTTTTCAAAGAAAGAAGATGGAACCGATCTACCAGAAGGTAAGTGAAACGAGACTGGGCGTCAATATTCAACGTATGTTTAGATACTCTCACGTTAAGATATTTTTATAATCTTGGAGTCATGACCTATCGGAATGGATATGATTTCATGAATTCTTCTTTAGATCGAGGTATGCTATGTTTTGAATTGTTTTTTCATTTTTCTCCAGAGTCGAATTGCTCTGCTTATTCTGGTATCTCAATCCCCCCTCCTTCAGCTATACCGTTGCCTGTATTCCCTGATCAAATGTCTATTCCGGTAAGATGGTCGTATGTACATGCTTGTTTATTCTCTGTGAAGTTTCAGACTGACTCAACCCTATCTCTGCCGTTTGACTGCTCAGTACCACCTCCGTTACCACCCATTCCTCAACATGCGGTGTGTCATCCAGCAGCTCCCGTCCGAACTGAGAACTATGCTCGTAAGTTGTAACAAAACTTTTCAAATGAAACAATAGGTCATTTTTCAGGTTTAATTCCAATGAGTAGTCCCATGCCTGTTTGTGTTAATGGCACTTTTTACTTCAATCCTCCTGTCGTTAACTCTTAGAGTAGTGTTCTATCTATACTTTTCCTTCCTTTTTTTGTCTTTTTCAAAGGTCGCGTTGTTTTACGTGGAAAAATCAGTCCAGTTTTACTGTTACGTTATACCCATTTTTTACCTTTGTCGCTAGCGTAAAGTAATAATTCATATTCATTGCGGAATGTTTTATTTTTCTGTTATTCCTCGTTTGACTGTGCCTTTTGTTTCCTGTTCGATATTCCATGTAAAGAAGTTATTTGTTAATGTTTTGTTTGAATAAAGTTGGTTTTCACAAGTTCATCGGGGGAGTACTCTCGTCTAGATGATGTTGTCGATTCATCAGTCAGTCCTGTGGGTCACCAGACAGTTACGAGTGTAATTAAGTAAGTGAGTACAGCAGCGTGATGTGCATATCTTGAAAAGTATGGGGGCTCCCTTAATAATCATTTAGGCCATGCGTAAAACCTGTTTATTATAATTTATGAGATGGGTCATTTGAACGATATGCGCTTGTCGACGACTATCATCCACAGCATCATCCATCTATTTATAGATACCCTCCAGCCGGCAAGTTCTTCAATGTTTACTTCAATTTTATCTTTCGTCATCGTGACTGATGTTAAATGCTCCTTTACCCATCCATGAGATCATTTTGATTGAGACAACGACTTCGCCTACCTTTTAGTATCTTTTTCACATGTTCACCCAACTATTCCCATGAGAGAGTTCCGGTCGCGTTGTAAAGAAATTAGACGCTATCATCTTCTTACCAGATTCTTCTATGATTGTCTTTGAACTCTTATTTCTATAACACAAGAGGCGGGACTTCCGCCTAACCAGTGCTTTGTGTCGCCATTTTTGTACTAATTTTAGTTTCATTTACGAATCTCTTTCAGTCTAATCATGAAGCCGTCTGTGTCAGCGCATTCATTGCAGAGTTCAGATAAGCAGGATGGGTGAGTCTACAATATGATTATATCCTATCTAAAGCTAAAACTTCTTGTAGTAGTTCGGAAAAGACATCACTAATGCGGTCACGTAATCGTAATCGATTACGCCTATCATCAGCAGCTCTTCATCATAGTAATCATTATATTGCTGAACCATCTCCTGTAACGCCATGTACTGTTTTCTCATTCGATTTGCCTAATTCTCCGGCTGTACTGAGTGGTCGTCCAAGGTGAGCTAATATTGAACGTGATGTTCTTCGTTATCATCACTATTACAGGTTTTCGAGATCACCACATCTACCCAATACAGCTGGTGTGCCATTATCTCCACGCAGCATCTTTTCATTTGACTTAGAAACGCCATTTCATTTTGGTTCGACCAGAACACTAAGGTAAGTCAGAAATTGATTAGCACACCTTCTAGAAAGATATATATAGAGAGAGAGGGAGAGTTTGACATAATCCATATCAGTCTTGCGCCTTTCAAGTCATTTTCGAAAGGTTCTTTCTTAATGCGTTTTCTAGTTCCTTGATAATGTTTATGTTCCCTTTCTAAAGAGATCTCTCTTCCAATGCAGTTGTTTAAATGAATCGGCCGTTCTTAACTAAGGAAATTGTTATGAGAATATAGCGCTAGCAATTCAAAGAACTGTCGTTTTCAATTAACTGAATCATTCAATAGACAAATGGACACAACACATCACATCTGTACTGCTCGTAGTGTTTCCGTTTATCGTTTAATGCTTTATTACATTACAGGACACCAACTACTCCGCGATCGCCCATCACACCATGTCCCAAGACTGCACCTGGATTTCCGGCATTACCAACAATCGTTGAACGTCAATCCTTCAGGTTCTTTCGCATCGTCCATGATCTCTTAATAACATTAATGTTCAAGCTTTGGGGGATCCATCAAAGATGATTATGATAGCGTGGACAATGGTCAAGCTAACATCATTGACATTGAGCAGGGGGAAAAGACTGACTGGTCATCTATAAGACTAATTATGTTTGTTATATTGTTTACAAGAATACAATTCACTGTATATTTTGCATCACTTTATCCTTTCTTACGAGTGGTACGTGCTCATCTTGCTTATAGACATACATGATCATTCAGGTTGATCCTGAATCAACATCAAATGACTATGCTCTCATCACAGCTGCGTATAGTATAGGAATAGCTGGCTCAGCACCCATCTTTGGATATGTTTCCAATAAGGTATGACATCGTTAATCGTAAACACATAATTTATATAAATGATGAAATAAACTGCGTGCAACCGGTTTTTAACGTCATTACGTTCAAAATGAAACTGATTACGTACATAGACTAGCAATATCATGGCATTTATGCTAATTACTTGCAGTTGGGATGTATACGGAAGCCTTCTATGTTTTCTATGATTCTCATGTTCCTTACAAACACTATGTACATATTCTTATACAATGTTAATCCATATGGAAAGTTATCTATGGGTGTTGCTCGGTTCTTAGCTGGAATAGCAGCAGGTTGGTTGAAGTGTACAGTAGTATGTAATGATATGGATGAACTGTTCAGGTGGCAATGCTTTACTGCCTACCTACTGGACATATGCTGCTGCTCCAGAAGACAGAAGCATGGCTGCAGCTCTGTTTGATGGAGCTTTCTGTTTAGGAATCGCTATTGGGCCAGGTAAGCATAATCAGTCAGTTCTGATCGCAATATGGAATTGTAGGCTTTCAACTTCTGTTTTCTCTGATATCTGAAGATCATATACTATTCGGCTTCATTCATTTGAATATGTATACGTTACCAGCTATTGTAGCTAATGTACTCGTAGCCATAGCATTCTTTTTGATGGCCCTCAAGTTTCAAGAAGCCCCCATGGCTAAAGATGATGGCAAAAGACATTCTGTAGACAGTACTGGTATATAAATAAGATAATTGCTTTTATAAACCAAAGTGATCTACAGGATCAGCTTCTTTACTACCACCTTATGATAAGCTTGCTGTGATTTTATGCATATTCGGCAAAATGGTTCAGATGTTCATTTATGCAAGTATGGAGACGTATGTTTTGCAAATTTTCAGCTCTCTTAACATAGTTCTAATCATTTGCAGAATTGGATCGATGTATACGGAAAGCATGTTCGATTTAACAACTACACAAACCACTCAGTATAATTCGATGCTTGTTTCGCTTTCTGGATTAGTTGGATTTCTGTTTTTAATATCATATGTTTGGACAAAGATAGGAAAAAGGTTCGACAATATCATTGAACTATCCTCACTAGAAATCTTCACAGAATTGATAATCGTCATGGCGTTCTGATCGGAGTATCTGTGTGTGTAGCATTTGTTGTTTGTACCTATCCATGGTTCTTTTTCAATGAAGGACTATCTGAATCAAGTAAGTTGTCATTGTCTGATGTACTTTGGTACAATGCATTATTGAATGTTAGGTTGTAAATATCGTTGGTGTGAGAAGACACATCAAGTGCCTCAAATACTTTACACAATCGCTTATGTTCTTGTTTTTGGAATAGGATTCGCTTTAATGAATGTTCATTTGGCAGCAACATACTCATCGGTCTGATCAGCTGATCATACAAAAAGATATTTGACAAGTACTTGTTTTAGGTATTGGGACCAAGACGTCAAGGCACAATGCACGGTATCAACACTCTATTGGCCAGCTGTAGCAGAGTGTTAGGACCAATAGCTGTAACGTGAGTAGCCCATGTGATGTTGTGAGTTGATTGATGATATGACGTTCATTTCAGTGATATGTTCGTATTGTTCGGACCGAATGTTGTTTGGATATTCCAATTAGCCACTTGGGGCTTGTTATTAATACCTTTAATCATCTTCTATAATAGATTAGTACCATGTAAGCTAGCGGATCCCGGATTAACCGAGGATACGATTGAAGAAGCTCTGGAAGAGCATAAACCATCTTGACAACCTTCTAAAGGAAGCTAGCTCGAATTTCAAATTATACGGTTAATGCATTCATAACCATACTTAACTACCCTCCATTTACAACTACCCCCCCTCTCTCTCTCTCTTTCTCTCTCTCTCTCTTTCTATCTCTCTCTCTATCTCTCTGCTCCTTGCCGCCTATTCTCGCCTTCCTCATTGATCAGTTTAAACTGATACATCCATCTCATCATATTTCAGGTGTTTAATTTAAAAGTTTTTAGGGCAATGTTTGAACATACCTAGCATGACAGCTCTTTATATATATTCTCAGCATTTATTTGACCTTTATATTTCATTTTATACAGATATCATGATGATAAGACTAAATCCTTAGCACAACTTGCATGTTTGACCACATAAGAATGTTATCTCGTCTGTCGTATAGGTGACATCCGTACAGAATCCATCATCTGCATATTGTTTGCAACTGAAACTCAATATGATTAGCCTCTTGTCGCAATAGCGTTAACCAAACCTCTTATGACGATCTCTGCATTTGGGTTTGCAGAAGCCACACGTCTTCTGACAATACTCTTTCGTTAATGATACATAGAGATCTTGTTGACAAACATCCTTATATCTTTCACAATCTGGGGTCAGATCATCACAATCATCTGAAGATACAGAGTATTGCTATTGAAAGCAGCTTATATGTTATACGAAACCTTTCTCTAAACTGTCATAGCTTTGATCTACATCTTCGCATCTCTCGCATGTCATTGTACAATGAGCTGCCATGATATCACTGAACTGGGGATGAATGCATAAAGCTTCGAATTCTCGACAGTATACATATTCATCAAAACAAGTTCCTTAAAGTATGCATTGCGTTTTGAACTTCCACTTGTTGTAAAAACCTTTTATGAGCGTCTTCGACAATGAAACTGACATAGAGTCTGGACGGACGCTCGTTACTCGGGGTAGTCTCAGGTCCTAAATTCATTTTTCAATCCCTCTAGATGAGAACGAATGGAAAAACTCACAGCTGTGCTCATGAGCTCCTGTAATCGAAACTTTCTATATTCACGCGAAGTGTTTTTTAATTCAGCATCGGATGGTAAAACAACTGCAATTTTCGTCTGATCCTAAGTAAAACATGATAAATGACATCAGAGAACATTCAACTCACATTTTCAATAACAATTTGCGTTTTGTTCTCAATCTCAATTTCAACTTTGGTCTCCTTCTTATCAGCGACGAATTTTTTCAAAACTTCGTTAGCAGTTGGTCTCTCAACTATTTTTCCCCTAAATTATAAGATTGACAGTCTTCTGTTAGGCTGGTAAATGAGAAAACCTGTTTGGTGCAGGGGTTCCCTCCGTACTTGGACTCACAGATGATGTTGTATTCTTCTTGTTGAAAACACACTTCCTAACTACAAAACAAGTGAAATGACATTTGGATTCTCGAACTTCTTCACTTACTATCTCCATTCTGAGTGCAATTGATTTTATCGTTCAAAGCACGTTTAGCAATTTGCATAATAATATCATCCGGGTTCTCAGTAATATTCTGAAAAGACAATTAAACTGAAATCTATACGTATAATGGTCTACCAAAGATGGAAGTTCACACAAATCGCATGTCTTGGCACACGTTTGTCTTAGCAGAGCCTGATGAGCTGAAAAGACAATTCAGAGAATTATAGAGAAAAGGAGTTAATCAAACCTGTGCTGTTACATAGAGAAGTGATGAAGCGACAGAATGTACTCTTATCCTCACATTCCGAACCCGATTGAATTGAAACAGTTAATAAAGCTGTTAGTATTATGAATCGTATCATATCTTAAAAACCAGGCAGTGATTAGTGAGTCAAATGAAAAGTTCAAATTGGGAAATAGCAAAAGCTAGATTGTACAGTCCTACTAGCTTGACCAACCTTTTATAGTTATGAGCAGCTAGACTAATATAGCATTGGCGTGCTGTAACGTGTACATAGCGCAGAGCCATGTTTAAGGACAAAACAAAAAGCCCAATTGTCATTATGAAAGTCCACATAGATGTGACCATATCAATTTGAAATAAAGCGAAAATCTAAAAATAAATGTCAAAAGGATGAGCCATAAGATCAGTATTGGTCATTGACATTGAGCGATAGACAACCCGGCCTGTCCGCCGCAGCAACAACAGCAGCCTCATAGAGCTCATTGTTTCAAAAAAAGAGACAAAGAAAAAAGTAAAAAAAGGAAAACTGCATATTCGTGTATAGAAACAACAGAAACACATTTAGTCTATCGCTTATGATTCATTAAGTTATGCTTTATCAGCATATGTAGCACCAAATGAGAAACACAATTAATACGATGTTGTTCTAGAAAGCGAAAAATAAGGAGGAGCGGGTTGATTATTACACAAGATATACCAGTTTCATTTAAACTCTACAAATTTTCGAAACGAAGAGCGTTTATGCAATTATAAATCTAAGGTACAAACAAAAGCTTCAAAGACTAGATACTATGCAAGGCTGAGAACCTGCAATCAACAGGTGAACCTTTTCTCAAAAGTTAATTCAAACGTAAACATTAAAACCTGAGACCGTAAGTAAGTGAATATGTTAATAGAGCATTATGGAGATAACAAGGAGTTAAAAATTTTCTTTTTTCATCTTCTAAAACTTTTTTTCAGCGTAGGTTGTGAAGGCATGTTGCATGGTAGCAGCTGGATGACGATGCAAATAGGAAATGAATGTTGAAAGGGAAAAATAAAAAAAAACAAGATCGTATCGTGCAGGTTAGCTGTAGTGACGAGTGAACTCATAGTCAAAATCTATGGCGCCACTTTCACTCAGTTCATCCATAGAGGCTCGACGAGACATATAGAACTCGCGTTCTGTTTCCTCAACATAAACCTGCAATACGATTTTATTATGATTGACATTATATAATTGAAGATTTTCACCTCTTCTTCCGTTCTGGCTTGCACCGTCAATTCGGCCATCATTTCTAGTTCAGAAGGTACATCACCTAATGTCTGGAAATGCATTGATAAACTTGCTAATGGCTTTGCATTAATAACCTGAATCCATTTTGAATTGAGTATTTGGTCTGCTGAAAATCGGGTTGTATAATCAATATTAACCAGGTTTAGAATTAAATCTTTCACCGACCAAGATATCTGAACAAGCATTATGAAAATTGAATAATCATAGCGTGTGACGTACATTATCAAAAGCTGGTGATGGGAATCCAATTTTACCCCTAACAATTTGTCGAAACAGCTCTTCTTGTGAACCATCACTACTGCAAAGTTGAAATATGAACAAAGACAAACAATATGTTTCAGTCAAACCTATGGAATGGAGGAAAACCGCCTAACATGACATATAGGATGATACCAGTAGCCCAAATATCAACTTTCTCATCGTATCTAAACGTTTTTTTCTATGTGAGAAAAAAAAATCGAAATATCAGCTTTCCCACCCTGTTCCAGTGAGAACTTCCGCAGCTACATATGTGGGTGTGCCACAAATTACTGAAAGTAAGGATCCGTCTGCAGGCATTTCAGTAGCAAGGCCAAAGTCAGCCAACTTTAATTCCATTTCACTATCTGACTTCCAGTAGAGCTGAAACAATCCCAAGAGTTGCAAGTTACTAGTGTTTTTTCACTAACAATCAAATTTTCGGGCTTCACATCGCGATGTACAATGTTTCGTTCATGAAGATAACTAAAAATAGGCTCAGTAGCGTTATGAACAATAAACACGATTTACTCTAAAGCTTCGCATAAACATTTTGTTAGGCCGGCTGTTTGTCGTTCTGTCATTCGACGTGCTCTTCGTAAATATTCGAAAAGATCCCCACCCTTAAATACAATAGTATAAAAAAATGATAACTTATCATGCACAACCGTACGATGTGCTAATCGTAACTAAAACTAAAGAAAGGTGTGTTTAATGAATCTGCGCAATCTACGTGTTTCACGTGAAGCAGATATGCTAATTCAAAATGCAAACAGTGTTCCAAAATAAGTCCAAATAAATTAGAATAATCACCTCAACTAATTCTAGCGATAAATAATGAGATCCATTGATACACCAGTCATCAAACATTCGCACAATGAAGGGATGTTCAATCTTCTTCATTATAGCTAATTCACTTTCTATGAGACTCTCTTTTCCGATAGTGTTCTCGCGAGAGATAATCTTCAAAGCTTTTCGTTCCGAAGAAGCTCTATAAAGATTTTAAGATTAAGACATGACTCAGCGTACAAACCTTTCCATTACTTCGTATACTAAGGCTGTATTACCATCTCCCAGAAGCTGACGAACATCAAAAAGATCAATCAGTTCGTCCGGTAAGTGTCTTGCTGAAAATTTCTGAATCTTTTATCATGCCCGCAATTAATAAGCACCTAATTCATCAGGGATGACTGAACCACAACGATCATCACGTAAGCTTTCGTTCCTATTTGGCATTACTCGTCGTCTCAATGGAATTTTACTTCTATTAACTCCCAAACTTTTATACTCTGGAACATGAGTAACAGATTGTTGTGGTAAACAATATGAAATTTGAAACCTTCGGAAATAACATAGAAATCATCAGCACTATGTTTCTCATTGCCATAAGCAATAAACACATAATCATCTCGGAAGAAATCTCGTAAAGACAAAACCTTAGAAGAGCACTATAGTAATGAGATAAGAAATTACAACTTACAGGTCTACCAGATAAGTCGAACAATTTCCGAATAGCTCCACTATCAAGCTTCACTACAGTAGTCAAGTCTCTCATTACTTGATCGTAAGACCTTAGAACATTGTTATCATGACAAAACAAATAAATTTAAAAAAGAACCTTGCACTTCTTCTGTTTAATAGATGCCTCACTACTTTCCGCGGTTTCACACCGTTTCGAATAACAGTAATGATGCGAGGTTCAACAAAATCAGTCGGTTCAAACTCCTTATATGATAAGACATAACATAAGTATGCAAATGAGGCTTACTGTGTCTCTGACTCTTGGTTCTAAACCTAACAGACTTGAGTCGCTGATTTTGCTGGGCCTAGAGAGGGTGAAACACCATGAAGGTTCTTTAGCTTTTGTGTAGTCCATAGATTTGAAAGTTTCATTGCTGCGAAGATAACAAGAAATCGAAATAGTAATTCAAAACAAAGAATACCTTGAGCAGACGTAAGACTCCCCGTCCTCAAATTGATCGATTTCCGTTACACGGAACTAAACGAATGATAACAGCGTTAGATGAAAGAAAAAAATGGAAACCTGTCCATCAATGGAGAATATGTGACGAATACCATGAGGCAGATTTTGAGAATCACCCATGGTCCGTGCTAAATCCTCCATTAGAGGTTGCATACTACGTATGCGATCTGTGTGGAGAGCATAGGTTATACCCTGAGAACAACTTCATCAAAGAAGGAACAAACAATGCAATTGAAAACCTTGAAATACTGATCTCCATTTCGGTAAAAACGAAGACGCTTCGCTTTAGTCGATTTGGCAACACAGCGGAATTGCTTAGGAGCTACAAAGTCCGTGACAACATCTCGTGCTTCACTTGGTGAAGGATTAGACGAGTCACGACTGAAAGAAACATGCAAAATAATGAGAAACATAAGAATTAGCGCCTCACCTTTCCTGTACCATAGATGATGTTAGTGATGAAGACGTTTCAGGTTCTCTCACATCGTATGTTGACGAGCGCGGGGTGGCCAAATCATCACACTCGAGAGATCCCTTTTCGACTAAAACGGAAAGATAAGTGTTCTTCTACAGATTCCTAAGGTTTTACTTCTTTTTGGACCAGGGGAAGCTCCTGGTGGGACAACTTTCTTCATTGCTTTCTTCCTCGGAGTGGGTCTAGGCAGTGTATTACGCGGAGAAACACTCCGCACACATACACTTGGCATCCTAGTTACCCAATTCTCCTACAAAGACAGAAAAAAAGATAATAAATAATAAAAATAGTATCGAATACGATAAGGAAAACAAGTATGATTGTTACTATATATGGCGAATGCAATCAATAACAAGCAGTATGTGCGAAGAAACGAACAAAATCAGAGAAAAACAGTAAAATCTGCGGCTTCACATCAATCGAATTGGTTCTCTTGTTCAGTCCATCTAGACATTGACCCATGGCTAACTCGTGGTGGCTGGAAAAAGATAGAAGACTGAGGGAGAGAAGCAGACTCCTCTTCTCTCCACTCTCCTAGATTCTTGCACTCTCTCATTGATGACATTTTAGGCGGGAGGATATGCGAGAACACAGTTTGCTGAACATCAATGCTTATAAGTGACAAGGAAATAGTCTTACTACTGACTTTATCAATCGTAAAAATGAAAATACATAGTTTTATGGAAATATATGTTTGCTGTATAGCTTGTCATATACTCTTCTCTCCTCCTGTTACCCTGTCGTTCCCTCCCCGATCAATGACGGTTCGTTATTCCTCGTGATGAAGCATTTACACAGACATAGACATATACACACAGACATCAAGCTACTTCTTCATTAATCAGACCAATTGACGACACATTGTACTTCGCCATATCTGGCTATTGTGAAAGTATGTTGCAAGTATCAAGATAAACTCGCGTAAAATGAATGAAGCGGTTGTTTGGTTGACAGCAATAGGAAAAAAAATTTAAATTATGTTTCATTGTGGTAGTACGTTCTCGATAAGCAGAACCAATCTCTCTCTCTTCTCATAATCCTTCACGTTATCTCTCTATGAATTACTATTTGTTGCTCATCGATCAATAAACTTATTGTTTTTCTTTAAAACACGATTCACTAACGTAAACATGAGTCTGAAATCGAAAAATTCATATAACAGTTGTGGAAAAATCCGGAACTATCCAATCCACACGTTTTTCTATTAATACAAACCGTCCTTCCACGTGTGCAGGTCATTTTTTCTCGAAATGCCCATAATGTTCGCGAAGCTTCCACCACTACGCGCGTAGCTCCGCCCACTTTCATAGCCAATCCTCGTGTGTTTTTGGAAATCATTTCAGAGCAATAGGTTGACTCTGGCTATTAATATGATGTTTCGTTAATCTTTTAAGTCTCATTTCCTCTTTTAGCATATCATGTATTTACTGATTAGCTCACATTGCAGATTGCGTTCCCTATCGATTATGACCCAATTAAACGGAAGTGATAGAGTTATTTTTGGTAATCCTTTGCATAACCAAAATACTCATAATTCTTCACAACCTCGTTACTATGTTAACGAGCCAACTGGAAAACGTCCAGCTTGTCATCATACTTATTCTGTAAGTCTCATCATGTTATGCAAATTTTCGTTATGCCTCGCTATTGCAGGACATTCTGGAAGGTGCACCGCGTGCAAAGCGAAGGATTGAGAAGGTCAATTCATATTTGCAAAACTTAAGTCTTTCTCAAAGCCTCAACAAATGTATCAACTTGTGAGTGGAAAACACGTTTATCATAAAGACATCTTCAATTTGCAGAGAATCATCCTCAGACGAAGAAATGGTGGAGGAGGATAGACCAACTTGCTCAACTGACGCCATTATTGAGGAGCCTGAAGATGTTAATAGCATCAAGCTCGAAGATGAACTTCTAAAATACATAAAGCTTTGCAAAAATCCACCCGATGAATTCATTAGAAAGTAAGATGAAATAGAAGGCCATTTTTGTTGACATGGAAGAAATTGCAGACTAAATGGACCAGCTAGAGGAGACGAACTTACCCTTTGGAGGCCAGTACAGTCGCGTCCGGATGCCGATCTCCCTAACATGGCCGGAAGAATTCAAGAAATTGAAGATGAGGAAGAGTTGCCAGATGAAGTTGGTGAGTGAAACGCTTCTATCGTTCAAAGAGAAAACAGAAGAACGCGCGAAACTTGGAATCTTTTGATTGCTGAACATTAAAACTCGAAAACATACAATACCGTCGCCAAACAAGCGACATGGATGGCTAAATTTCCTTTCAGGACATATTATTTCTTCTGTTTGAGCATAATAATACTGTTTACATTTCCAGATGACGTCTGTGTCTCTTTTCCTGATGATACATCAACTGAAATGTCTCCATATTCGCGATCCAGCCTTTCTACTTCGCCGCCGCCGCAGATCGTGGAGTTGACGGATTCGTCCGCTTCTTCGCCTTCGCACATGATGGAAAATGATTTCGAGATGGATACTGATTAATTTCCCCTTAGATACTTATAAACATTTTTTTGTGATTGTGTGTTCGAGATCTAATCAGAATCGACGCGTTCTGTGATCTCGGCTTTCCAAAATTGGATTATTTTAAAATTTCTGCTAATTCAGTATTATAAATAGAATTAATTGTTGTTTATATTGTTTTCACTTATCGTTCACCTAAGTGCTTTCGAATAAAGTTCTACCAGACATTTGAGCTTACAATTGACAAAAATCGAAGGTAAAAGCACTACAGACTAGTCAAATCATGGCAGAATTTGAATTTGGCGGGCTTGTTGCGCGGCCACTATCGCGTCGCGGTCAGCATGTGCGCGTACGACTGCCGGCCCATCGTCATCTGATGCTCCATAATAAAGGCCAAAACTGTTGTTATACTTTTTGTTTTACTATTGAAATTAGTCAGAAGTTACGAAAATAATATTCTCGACCCTCTCGTTGTAGTCGTAGATCTAATTTTTTTTCTGAACGTTGCGTTTTTCGTTTTTTATAGTCATCTTTGCTCTTTTATCTTTCCGATCAACTAGCCTGTTAATAGTAAAGATAATTTTTTTCAGGACCGCAGCGTTGGTCAAGGCTTTTGCCATTGCAAGCGGGGGACGAATTAAGCCTCCCAGTATATAGGGGCTCAATCTTTGTTGTTGAGTTAGAGTGTTTGGAAAGTACGGTTTAAGAAATTTGTTCCTACGTCAAGTGTTACGATCAAGTATTCTCTAAAAAATATTGTACGTGATTAATTTGTGTTATTTATAACTGTAGGCACTATTACATTGCTTATGTTATAGGTGCACAAGAATGGCTACTATGGCAGGAAAGGATTTCATCGTTGCTACTAAATATAAATTGATTCGTAAAATCGGATCTGGGTCTTTCGGTGATATTTATGTATCAATCAACGTTACAAACGGAGAAGAAGTTGCTATAAAGTTGGAAAGCAACAGAGTAAGCTTCTTGTTTTGTTGTTGTTACATCACTTCATTTCGAATTGTTACAGGCTCGACATCCTCAGCTTTTGTATGAGTCCAAAGTATACAGAATCCTCCAAGGAGGCGTCGGTATTCCTCACATTCGCTGGTACGTTTTTTTCTTGCAATCCCTTAATTGATGTGTTCTGTGTAAGGTATGGAACGGAAAGAGAGTATAATGTTCTCGTTATGGATTTACTTGGTCCTTCGCTTGAAGATTTATTCAACTTCTGCAGTCGACGTTTCACAATGAAGGTGAGTTTATCTGTTCTGAGTTATGCTTGCCTTTCTTTCAATTATGATACGAATGACGTTTGAAGCTCGATGTACTTCGTACAGTTTTTGTTTTTTATTTACTGTTGTGTCGGATTGTTCAGCTATGATGAAACCATTCCAGACCGTTCTGATGCTCGCTGATCAGATGATTGGCCGCATTGAATATGTTCACGTGAAAAACTTCATCCATCGAGACATCAAGCCTGACAATTTCTTGATGGGAATCGGAAGACACTGCAACAAGTTGTTCTTGATCGACTTCGGTCTCGCAAAGAAGTGAGTATTGCCTCAAGTCTTTCCTTCACTTCCTACTTGTCAATCAATCATTTGCCTACTTTAGGTTCCGTGATTCTCGTACCAGAACGCATATTCCTTATAGAGAGGACAAGAACTTAACGGGTACTGCTCGATATGCTTCTATTAACGCTCATCTTGGAATCGAACAGAGTAGAAGGTTTGTTGTGATCTTAGATCTAGAAGGACAACATAATGTTCGCGTCCTATCATTTCATTTGCTCTTACAATTGATTAAATTTTGCAGAGACGATATGGAGTCTCTTGGATACGTACTTATGTACTTTAACAGAGGAACTCTTCCATGGCAAGGGTTGAAAGCAGCTACCAAAAAGCAGAAATACGAGAAGATTAGTGAGAAGGTTTGAGAGCTGGCTAAGACGAACACTCATACCGAGTCCGTTTTCAGAAGATGATCACTTCCGTAGAAGTCCTTTGCAAAGGATTCCCTGCAGAGTTCCCAATGTACTTGAATTATACCAGAGGGCTTCGTTTCGACGAAGCACCCGATTACATGTACCTCCGTCAACTTTTCCGAATTCTTTTCCGCACTCTCAATCATCAGGTTTGTTGCGTTCGATCGGCGTTTCAGGTCGCATAATTCTATTCACAAAGAATTTTTTGTTCAGTATGACTACACCTTTGACTGGACTATGTTGAAACAGAAAGCCTCTCAATCCCAAACCGGAAACGTTCAGGCCAACTCTGCCACTGCTCAAGCTGCTGCCGCAGCTGGTCAAAACACAACTCCTGCTCCTTAATACCTTCCAACATTTAAAGCATCAGAATGCTCTTCCACTGTTCCTCCCGTTTCCCATTAATTATTTTTTCGTGATGTAGTTAGCACCAGCCCTCCGTCATGAAGATGAAATTTTCTTTATTTAGGTTTTTATATTCTCCTCCTAGATGATCACGTGGCATTCATATTTTGTTCTCTCCGTTTAGTCGCGTGCTATTATCTCCTTTTATTCATTTGTTTGGTGGATCTTGGAACACGAAGTATTCCGAGTAACTGTTTTGAACATTTTATTGAAAACGGAGACAAGATTGGCAGACGGTATGACATTATCTCCTTACCTTATTTGAGACATCCTTTCGAAGTTGTCGCCCATTGTCAATGTCAATTATTGTACTGTTGATAAATCGTGAAATTATGTAATCGAGTAGAAGCTCTTTCAATGAAACAACCCAGTTTATTCGATTGTCCTATGTTACATATTGGTAGATACATTTGCGAGAAAAAATATACTCTAACCGGAAAAGTCATATAATCATCAAACATTGTGAGGGGAAATGAGCGAGGGAATCTCTGGGGTGGCGACAACAAATAGGGACATCGCTTCGGTACGAAGCTCAGATGGAGCGTCCAAGCCGAAACGCCAAAAATGGGATTAGTGACGAAACATTCTAGATAGGTCCTATAGCGATATAGGCCAACTAGTTAGTGACTATTAGTCGGCAAATTAAAACATGCCAGGACAGGGAATGAGAAAGAATTACTTCATTATCTCATATACAAGTCAGCATTACAGGCGTTAATTTACGATACAATCCCTATGCACATAAAAAAAATATAAAAAAACGAAAACCAAATACTCTTATGATAAACACGCATCGACCAAATTGATATCAATATGGAGACAAGATTTTAGGGATAGGTTCGTTTACGGTGAATCAATTATTTCAGGACAATGAGCAACACTTGCATAAGCTCGTTAGAGATTTTCAATTGTATAGCTAAACCATTTAGCTTCTAGGGAGAAGTTAAACTCGAACAGGACTTTCTTTTTCGGAAAAATCTTCCTTCGATGTTGATGGACCGAAGTCTAAGGAGTGGTTGTCGTTTCGTTCACCCTCAACTTTTTCTTCAGCGCTGTCAGCACATTGGCTTCCTGTTGGGTACAACCTTTCCAACACCTGTTCAAAATGATCAATAAAAAAGAAACACATCTAAGAATGATTACCTCAGACGGGCAGTTTGATGGAGGAGCTTTGCCGCCAAAAGGTTTCAAAAAGTCATGTTGCAAGCATTGGGCAGCAGTGGCTCTTTCATCCTAAAATACATAAGTAGTTCCCTACGACATCAATGATCTATACCTGATCAAAAGCAAGCATTGGTACAAGGAAGGAGGCAAATTGCCGAGCCTGCTCAAAAGGCCATTCATATTTCTGACGTAAAACATCAATTAACGGCCAAGGCTTCAAATTGTGGATGTGAAGGAGTTTTCCTTGCTACAAACGAAAAATTACGAAGGCTTAATCAGTCAAGTAATAACCTTGCTGAAAAACTCTCTCCAACGTCCACCCTTCTTATAAACAGAAGGAGGAATGCTTCCTAGCAATTCGTGAATATGAGCTAAATGATCTTCATCGCGGGAATAATTATCGCCCTGATGGGGTTCGAACAAATAGTCGCCTGTAGCTAATTCAAAAACCTGCAATTAACACATAGGTGTAAATTTGAATATTGGATTTTGATCTCACCATGCATGCAGTACTCCAAATATCAGCTGGAGGACCATAGCCAGCACCAATTAAAACTTCTAGAGATCGATATTGACGGGTCTGTATATCTTCAGTAAAGTGATGATGAACCCAACACGCATTTCCAAGATCGGCGATTTTAACCTAAGCATGCTTATGAGCAACAGCTTCTACAACAGCAATTATTACTTGAATATCAGCGAAAGGATCATTAAGATCAGGTCCCACGGGAGGGCCTGGAACGTAAGAGCCTCCGAAAGAGAAGGGTAGGGTAGGAGAAGTAGGTGGCTCGTTCACTGCAATGAGTTAACTTCATTAATGATATTGGACTTTGTGGGAAGAAAAAGGGAGGGTTAAGTAAAATATATAAGACCAACAGTTAAATCCATTGTTATCAGGATGGTTTTCACGTTCGTTATGAGGAGGGCTCAAGCTTGTTCTTTCAATGGGAGCTGGGCTTTTAATCTAAAAACGAAATTCCAGACCTTTTATTTTGTTTAAACCAACATCAATTCCGTTGATCTCACCATCCTCAGCATCACTAATTTCCTGAACCTTTGTACCCAAAGAACCCGTAGGCTCGGAATCCTGAAATATGTCCATGACTTCTGATAAAAATGGATTGAAAGGGCCACATGCAATTACTGAACCAAGCAAGCAGGATATTTAACGTTCAAGTGATTTTTTTGTCGCGAAATTCTGAGAATAACTTTAAAAGGGGGTGAGGGGAGGCATTCTTAATCAACCAAGGAAAACACTTTGTGACAACCAATACAACACACTGTGCATGGGGTACCTGTACCGAGTAATAAGTTTGATTGCAAAATGATTGCTTTTGCACGGCTTCTGATTGCGTTAAAAGCCGAGGAAGAGCAGCATTATGACCAGCCGCCGCATTTCGTAAAAGGAATGGAGCCGGTGGTCTCATCCCTCGCGCAGAATTCTAAGGGATCGAGGGTCATAATAAACGCTTATTAATTTAATATTTTCGAGAACAATTCCAAAAGCATTCCATAAGTAAACAAAAAACTCACAGGTGCACTGTTGAGAACTTCTGTTATGGCATTGGCATCAACAGTTAAACCTTCCATTTGAGCCAATTGGCTTTCTAGAAGCTCTCTCTGCTTTTTAGCTTTCTTCTTCAACTTCTTCTTCTTATTTTTCGTCAAATTCTCTTGCTTCTGGAAAAATATGAGCAATGAACGACTGATGTTATTCTCTTTTGTTTACCTTCTTTTGAACATGTAATGGGGCAGTACTGACAGCAGATCCGCTAAGTTTGAGATTCATTTTGGTGGCAACGACTGCGTGTTGAGCCATGGCCTAAATTGGACAAGTTCGAATGAAATGCACTCAAAAGTAGAACTCACTTTAACTTCGTCATGAGACATAGTTACAAGCACATTTTCAGGTTTAATGTCAGTGTGGATGATATGGCACTTTTCATGCATATATCTCAAGCCCTCTAATATTTGTCTAGTGATAGTTCGGACATGTTCAATATGTAAGCCATCATAATTTGAACGAATGATGAGTTTCAGAAGGTTACATCCGAGTACCTTAATCGATAATGATTCATGACTCAACATTCACCTATTGATCTACCTCAAATACCATACAAACATGATCACCATTGACTCCGCTCACAGTAAATTCGTCGAGAAGTTGAACAACTTTTTCTCGCCCACTATCAGCAGGGTCTTCGTCCCGAACAGAGCGCAAAAGCTAAAACTCATCGTTTAGAACATCATTCTTGTTCTTTATATTACTCTAATTTCATCAATAGCAGCTTCCGTGTAATGCTCGGCCGATTTAACTATTTTCATTGCTACAAATCGCTTGTTAGCCGTGTCCCAGCATAGCCATACTGTGGAGAAATGTCCCCATCCAAGCTTTCTAATGACATGATATCTGAAAGTGTGAGCTTGTGATGTCGACACTTAAGGGCTGATTACTTATTATTGAATACATCTCCAATTAATACGGGATGATATCCTCCTTTCCTATAATCACGTGGATCTTCTTGTTCTTCGTCATCGGATCCCAAAACTTCTTGATCGGGCTGAAACTTCAAAACAATCATATGAAAGAACATTCAAATGTGTACTTACCTCTTCTTCGCTTGCTTGACTCCGATGACCAGCAGAATCACTACAATCAGAAGCACGACATTCTACATCTCCAGGAAGTTCGAACTCGGGATACGAATGAGCAAACTGTTGTTGTTGTGGACGAGCTAGAGAAAGAAACATTGAATGAAGATTTCAAAAATACGATTTCCATGATATTGCTATGAATGACTTACCATTCACGGGGATAAAGCACGAAAAGCAGTTTTTACAAATTTTGGATGGCTTACCAGGAGTCATAAAAGTTTTGCTTCACCCCGTGATAAGAATGATATGCAACATAAGGCAATACAAACAGTGATATGACACTCTTTTTGAAATGTTAAAAACCCCACCTTCAGCATTATTGGAAAAAGTCTGCGTTTTAGACTTTTTGAAAGCAACATTTGGGACCTGTTCTTCGGGTGTTGTGTTCTCAACATCTCTGAAAATAATTACAATCAAAAAGGAATATAGAGAATTCTATAAACAGCGTACAAATTATTGTTTGTCGTGCAATCAGCAAAAGATAAATCACTTTCAGATGAATCTTCCTCTTCCATATCACTATCATCGCTAACTAGTTTGCTACTGGGCCACTCTTGGCTCACACTTGACGAGAAAGCTTCACAGTCAGAGTATTGCGACACCTTTGCAGCATTAGCGCTATTTTCTCGGATAGGGGAAACGACGCATACAGAGAAGGAAGTTGTTGCGAATTGAATAGGCGTTGAGTTCATCACATGCTCTACTGAAGCTGCTTCTTCCATTTTAGTGAGTACTTGGCCATCATTTTTTTGAGAAGATAAATCTCTTCGTATGAATGAGTCTTTTTCGAATTCTTCGAATAGCATCTGCCGAAGGGCTTCGCACTCCCGTACAGCATTTTCAGATAACTTTCCATTGGAATAGTCGACTTCCTTATGTACATCATCTTCCAAGGCGGGAATATCTTTCAAGCTAGGATAAGACAGAGAGGCAGTTGAATAGTATGATGACACTGTAGAGGGGGAAATATCCTCTAGGGAATTAAGCAACTTGCTGGGCTCTGGAGACTCAGTGTCGCTTGTTGTAACGTTAGTAGAGTTCGATAGCGGCTCAAAATCTTCACCTTGCTTTGAGTCAGGGGATTGTGATATACGATTTGCTAATGGTCTAGGCAGTGCGGGAGTGGCCTCACGGCCTGCTGCAAACCATTTGCAAAGAATAGCTACGAACATAACTAAGTATAAAAACACATCAACTTGTTCATGGAAATCAATTGGTGAGCCCAGTCTTAAAGACGACAACGGGTCGCAATTCAATGAAAGAAACGGAACGCAGAACAGCTGACGTTTGTCGTGGTCGCAAATCGTCCGCGGTCAAGACATACAAGTTGAATGATTGGATTCCTACTACAACCGCTAGAGATATTTAATAGATTCGATGACTGAGGCTTAATAGAACAGCAAGCAATCAATAGAGATAAGAACTATAGCGCGGTTAGTAGTATTCTCGCCTTCCCCACTCGAAACCTTCAGGCGTACAGAACAAACAACAAAATGTATCTACTTATATCAGGAAGCATGGACTTGTCATCACAAGAAGATATTGTACGTAGGATTAAGTACTACAATCATAACAAACATCTGAGGAGCCGGTCGTCCTCTCTCCCCTTCTAGACATTTGAACACTTCTCACTGCATTAGTTGCAATGGTTTGTGCCATTAGAAGAGAGATAAGAAATACAAAACAAAGTTTGCCGCTGATGATAAAACAAAGAAACATACTCATAGTCGATGGATTTGTTCAAATCCTTCGAGTCATTAGCCTTGTCTTGTCCTGATTGTTGAACTGGCAACTTAGGCTTGGCTGGTACCTAAGAACAGACGACTGAATAGGAAGCAAAAATCATAAAGTAACGAACCTTCTTCTTGTTATTTTTTCTCTTCTTCTTCTTTTGTAAGGCCAACACTTTTTTCTCTTCTCCACCCATTGAATGAGAACTGAAAAGTTGTCGACCGCTCAACAAGAAAAAACAAAAACAAATGAAGCCAGTAGACAAGAATACAGAAGCCAATATCGATTTTTTGAAAATTCAAAATATGCAAATTAGTGTTCAAGAGATTAATGCGTGTGCACAATGCGATTAAAACGCTGGTAACGAAAGAAATATTCGGGAATGAGAATGATCCCCTTTCAAAAACTTCACTTATCAGTTGACTTGCTCTAATCTAGTGACAAGGAATTCTCGCCCAGCAAGAATAAATATTGCAAACAACAGCTAGATTATTCATAATGATATTTCATCTTCCATTTTCGGAATTAAAGAAAAGAAGAAAAACATAAGTAAAACAGCTTTATCCTTAAAAGCTATAGTGGTATAGAGGAGGCATCGATCTAGGGTTAGAGACGCAGGTCTGTGAGGTTCATATAAACTACGGTAGCTAAGAACAAAAATGGCATTGGTCCAAGGGAACGAGATACTATCAAGTCCACGTAATTCTGTAGATTTTTGGCGTTTATAAGGGAGGATTGACCTTATTTTCATTAAATCTTTATAAAACGATGATTTTAGGCTGGTTTACATTGTCTTAAAATGTCTGGTCCTTTGAAGTCAAGCTCGTCTAACGATGGCAACTTCACACAGCCAGAAAGAGAAAGAAATATTATCAGACGTAAGATTGCTTTGATGGGATATCCATGCGTAGGTAAGACAATTCGTTTTACTTGTTAAAATGTTATTTGAATAATTCTAGGGAAATCGTCTATTACCATGAGGTTTGTGCAGGGACACTTCCCTGATGCTTATGACACCACCATTGAGGATCTTCACAGCAAGACTCACAGATTCAATGGTAGAGAATATTTACTCCAGATTACCGGTTTGTTTACGAATGAAGTTGCATATGACTTTATGAACTTTTAGATACTGCTGGACAACAGGAGTATTCAATATTCCCGAGAAGTTGTTCCGTTGGTATCGACGGGTTTGTTCTTGTTTATGCAATTGACGATGAAAGATCGTAAGTTTTTCTAAAATTGTCTTGTAAAACATAATTTCTTTAAGATTTGACATAGTTCAAGGCATTCGTGACAAGATAGTCGAAAGTGTGGGAGATGATAAGTAAGTATTAACCAGTAATAAGCAAATCATAACTTGACTTGAAGGATTCCCTGTCTGTTGGTAGGAAACAAGACTGATTTACAATATGCTTCTCGAGTTATTCAAAAAGATAGAGGAGAGAAGTTAGCAGCGTCTTGGAACGCAGGGTTCATGGAAGTATCCGCTAAAGACTGTGATGTGAGTAAATAGTTCTTATAAGCCAGTAAGGGCATGCACTGTTTCCAGAAAGTTTCGGAAATTTTCGATAAAATTCTTTATCGAATCGAGGTTGCTCGCGGCAACATAGTGCCAAACAACAAGAGCAAATGCACAATTTCTTAAGATTCCAAGCTTCCTGTTGAGGACTGGCATTCCTTATTTTGTTGACTGTTTGTAGTATTTCTGAATATTTTAGCTTTATATATGTTGTAAATATTAATACTGTTAAGGATGTGTTTCTCAGTAACTTTTTTTCTCGGAACTTATGCCAATTTATATTTTTATGAAGTTTTTTTTGTATTTTAAGCTGCTTATGGCGTCACGTCGTTGTGTACGATTGCATATCTGTCACCTGGAACTACTTTTTTGTACTTTTCTCCCTTTTTAGTAGGATGACACAAGAAGGAGATAATGTATTCGTTCCTGCAGTGGTTGCTCCTGCCGGACAGACTGCCGTAGAAATTGAACCTGATAATACATCGCCAGGTAAGTTCCTTTCTATCTCTCTTCTGATCTCTCAAATTGCAGTTTCCGATGATTCTACGAACATCAAGATACCGGGATTACCTAAAGTGTCCGACGTTGTGTCTAAGTAAGCTCCCTTGGCCGTCTTTGGCTAACAGATAATCGCTTGCAGTGTTGATATTGCTCAAGTGACTGCTAAAGTGGATCAGCTGAAGAAATGGACGATAGGAACGTTCAAGAACTCGCGTCAACAATTATTAGAACAGATGGGAAAGGTTCTTTGATTCCGTTAGCATGTATATTTTGCTCTATTCTTATAGATTGACAAGACTGTTGATCCTGAGTTCGAGCAAGAATGTGAGCATTTGAAGGACTTGCATAGGAGGTATGGAGCAGTAGTTGTTGCTGCCCGTCAATTCTCTAATGTGCTCGTTCAACTCTCCGCTGCTGAGAAAGCAATGGGCGAGAGTTTCTACCAGCTTTCTCTCAAAGAAAATATCATCAAGGTGGGAGAAAGCGATGTATGTTCATACTTTACAAATTACTTCAGACGCAATGCTCCTCTGTGTCCGAGAACATGCGACGTATAGGCGAGCAAGCTACTTCATTGGATAGCTGTTTGAAATACTTTGTGTCTTCTATGGAGACATTATATTCCAAAACCATTACTGACACTTTGGACACCATCTTTGGAACTGAGGCTGTTTGTTTCGCAAGTGTTTGCACCAATATGAATTTTCTTCTTTGAAGGCGAGAATCGAATATGATGTATTCCGCCATGAACTCGCCGGACTGCAGTCTCAAAGTACCGCCTCTCCAACTGCTATTCAAGAGGCTCAGGAGAAAGCTGAGGCTCACAAAGAAAAGTACGAAAATCTGAAGAATGATGTCAGAGTAAGAGAACATTGATTTTTGACTTCTCTATTCTCATGTCATTGTAGGTGAAGCTCCGTTTACTGGAAGAAAACCGTGTCGGGGTTCTTTCTAGTCAAATGGAAAAAATTCAAAAAGCACTTGCCGCCTATTACTCTGGAAATGCTCAGGTCTTGTCGATTGCCGTAGAAGAACTTGCCGCCATATCTCAAACGCAATATACCTCTTTCCTCTCACAATGAGCGGAAGAGGAACCCTGATTTATTTATTCCTTTTACGGGACTGACAACTAACTCTCTTTGGCTTTTATCCTTGGGCTTCCATGGACTTAAGATTTGTGTGATAATACTGTGATGCAATAATAACTTACTAGGCATTAATGGCATAACCTATTTGTATATTTGTACTCTAAAATTGGCCCTAACACGGGATGCGCGGTCCTAATCTCATTTTTATTTATTTTTTCGAATAAATCATTCGTTTTAGCTGTAACTACTTGAAATTCTAATTATGAACAGTCGAACATAATTATAAATGTCATATTTCGTTAAAAGACTAGTTCAAAGACGCACGCACACACACACCACATACACATACATACGCATAGCCACAACCTTGAGTATTGTAGACGACTTCTTGAGAGAGAAGCTATTTCCACAAACTCTGTTATTTTCGAATTAGAAGTGATAGATCTTCTTTGAATTACATAATGAAACCAAAAACTGAACAAGTTTTCCCGGGTGGAATTGTGAAAAAATGTGGAAGTAAGATTTCGGAAGTTCTCAAGTAGGCAGGCAATGCAACCGACCAGTTCTCGTTTATGTTCAAAATTGAAATGGAAATAGAGTCAGGTTAGCTTGTTTATGATGTAATTAGCATAAAGTTGTCTAAAGAGATCATATAATGACGTCCTACGCATGATAGAATGACATGGTTTTGACATATCTTTGAACTTTTCTTCGTTTGTTGGAACTTATTGAAGAAGATTCTTGAAATGTGTCGAACTTTCCTGTCAGCTGTTGGGTATTGCAGAGCATAAGAACAAGATCTATTCAAAACTCTCAGCAAAGATGAAAAGAGAGTGAAATTATCAGGGGATCTGTATTATTATTTGTCGTCAAATAGTGTATTCCTTGCAATCTTCCGGTGTCTCAGACAACAACACACCGATTGCATGATATATCCAGTCGACACAAGTGTTTTGTTTTTTATTTTCTTTTAATTTTGTCGTTTCAAATATATAAATTGTTTTTTTGATCACGTCATAGCTGTATGAGTTGATCAAGTATGATGATCTCTGGAGACAGCTCGTATGTGGTACAGAAATAAAAGCAAACAGCACCACAGCACATTGAATATGCGGATGAATGGAACTGACGAGGGGAAGGTAATTGGAGAAGGTGATGATGATCATGAGACTTTAAATAGACAGTCAGTCAGTCATTCAATAATGATGGTTACTTCGAAGAGGAAAAGAACTACCAACCGGACAGATCAAATTGATTTATTTGTCGCTTTTGCGAATCTCCCCATTCGACGATACCTGGCAGACCGAAAGTTCGTAACGTGAACAGTTTGCTTGTCTCTTAGTCACTATCTTTAATGAAGTAGTTTATGAGTCATTTTACTTATTCATGTGTGTTCCCCCTCTCTATCTCTCTCTCTCTCTCTTTCTCTCTCTTTCTGTCTTTATCATTCGGGCTCTTCACTCTTCTTGTACGTCCGACCATCATCATTTTGTTCACCTTTGACTAGTTCGATTATTGATCATTATGGCATACGCCGTTGAATATAAATTTGATGATCACGTCACATTTACATGTGTCCGAATGATTGTGTGACCTCTGATGAATGTGATTAACTCGCAGAGTTCTAATTTCTAATACTTACAAGATGTGGGTAAAATGTCCGTATGTCTATGAGACATCAATGACATTGGCTAAAAACAAATGTAAATGTAACGAACAATTAGATGCAGTTTATAACGAGAAAAACAACGACCGTTTCCTTTTCTCTCGCATCGTCCTCTCCATGTGTATGTGTGTGACAACTGCCTATTATCAATTTCACTAAAAAATACTTCTTCCCAGTAAGGTTATTAAGGCTTTGCTTCAAGTAATCAATTTTTGTCTTTTGAAAAACCTGTTTCATCACTCTTTAAGTCCTTTAAGAGTAAGATTATATCAGATTTTCTATTTTTGTTTTTCTCTTTTTCTTCTCATCATTCCATGTAGTTCATGAAATGGTGAAGAAATTACAATCTTCCTTTGTTTCTGTCGCCATTGCCGTCGTTGGCCCTGAATGTCACTTGAGGCTTTCTTCTTTCTCTTACTTCACCTTCTTACCCCTATCGCCGCATTAATCATATACCCCCCCCCCTCCTTTTCATCCCTTCTGTTTCAAAGTTTTCGTTTTAATTATATTTGAACTTAATCCCGACCGGAATTTTGTTGAGAAAAAGCATCTGTGTGTGTGTTCACGTGAATGTATGTGTGATCGATAGTCATCATAACCTTTCGTGAGCAAACACCGGAGAGAAAAGATACTGATGCAGCTTGATTCACTTTTTTTTCATATTTGCCAACTTCCACTGTAGAAGTCATCTGAATTTGCGTAAAATAAACTGCTCTATGACTATATTGGCAGGTAGAAAAAAAGTGAAAGGAAGGAAGGAACAAGAGAGAAAGTATGGAGAGAGGAAGAGAGAGAGAGAGAGAGAGAGAGAGAGAGAGAGAGAGAAAGTACGTTTCTAGGGCCGATAGACGTGCAATGAAACGTTACTACGGGTTTCGATTGAGCCTACCAGAGCAACGAGAGTTCTAGGAGCTGAACGGCTGCCAACATATATAGCCCCAAACAATTCTGAAAGATTTGAGAGGTTGATGGATGATTTCATCTAAAGAAGTTAACATGTTATGGATAAAGTGTCGGACAGCTTTGTCCTAACACATAGATGGAGTAGAATAAGCTGAAAATAAAAGTTAAATTTAGATTTTCGAACGACTTGCCGACAGCAGGAAGAGGTTGGACTGTTGAACAGTAGTAGTTACATGTGATTGCTTTGTGTGTATCTCCTTTCGTCTCTTTCTTTTCTTTTTTGCCGACCTTCTTCTCCTTTCAACTCGTTTCTGACTCTCTTTAGAGCATTTATTTGAAAAGAAAACATGACGAACAGGCAATCAGATATTGACAACTTCAGAACAACTTGCCATTTCCAATGTTTTTCGAACTTTCAAACTTTTTTTCGTTTCATTTCATGCCGTTGGAGTTGCCAGTTCGTTCAGCAATCTACTAATTATAGGTTATGTTAGCTTAAAAACGATTGCGGTTTACTCCCTATCATCTGACACACGATGACATCACTCACTCGACGACAAGATTCTACTTGTAAGTTTCTATTCATTAAAAGTTCTTTTAAACGAACGAACCTCTTTGACTTCTCGTTTGCAGACAAGATTCTTGATTCCTTCAAAACTGATTATTCACCCGTGCCAACCAATGTAAGTTTGCTCATTCCACTTCTTCATGTCAACTCTAATTTCCAACTGAACTAAATTTCTGAAGCTTTTCCCTCACACTCTTTCTCTCTCTCTTTTTCTTTTTCCTCCTCTCTCTCTCTCTCTTTATACTTTCACTTCCATAAACTGAAATTGATTTTTCAAATGAGCGTTTGTTTCTTTTATTTCCTATTTCACTTACGTTATTCATTCATAGGGCCTCTTAGAAATTTCTTTATTTCAACCAAATTCCAATCAAATTTCTTACATTCATTTCATCTCACTCAATTGAAGTTTATATTTCTGCCTCGCCATCTGGCTACTCTATAAATACGTACACGTTCGACTTAACCCATAAATAACTTTAAACTGCTTACCTCATAAGCCCAATATTTCCGGATGTTGACCTGCTACTGACTTACCTCATTTTCAAAAACCTGCTATGGCTGACTGCTGTATGTGTTGGCACGACCGCATATTATTTCTAAAATCTCTTTTTTTTTTCTTTTACTTTTCTATGACACCTCTACTTGTCTCCAGACTTCAAAATGCGTCTCCTCCCACAACCTCTGATTCAACAATATCTTCTTCGAAGCCTCTCCACCATTACCTCAACCCCACACCTCTCATTCTGTTTATGTTTTTCTTAAATCTTACGCCAGTCTTCTTTTTGTTTTTTCAATTCATTCTCCAGACACACACACACACACACACATTCAGATAGTGGCTATTCACAAAGTATATTTCAAAGCTATGTTTAATGAGATTTTGATTTATTGTTATTGTTTCAAAAGATATTGAGGTTGTTCGTTCTGAAACGTGCTCCAATCAATCAATATGCATACGTTCATTCAAATTTACGGAACAGAAATCTTGTGCGCAGACGCATCAACGGAGGGCGCGGCTACTGTTTTTCATTTTGAGACTTAACTACGTTGACGAACGGTTGTGTGTGTTTCTGGCTCCCTCTCTCCCACTATCTCGTTGTTAACTATTATTTTTATATATTTCTACATTATGCTGTTATGTTCAATTGGCATTGACACATTGTTTCTGACGCATACTCTCTGTAACTGTTTTATTGTTTAGTTTCATTTAATCACCGGCCATTTTTTGTGTGTTAAGAAGTAGGAAGCAGAAATCATCTGTTGCGCTGTTTATTGTTCGTAAGAGTGATGTGGAAAAAACTTCTTCGAGCGAAAAATCCAATTTTTCGTAGATTGGAGGTAAATGGATGAAATGAAATGCTGTTTGTTCTAATATCCTTTATCTGGGCGTGCAGTTTTCTCCTCATTCACACATACAACCCTCCATAACGTCTTTCTTCTACTCATCACATCTCATGAATGGCTTTTAATTTAACATATTTTTTCATGGTGTTTTAACTGGTGAGCCATCATCATCATCATCACCATTAGCTCTGCTGGCTTCTCTCCGCTCTTCATCTTATTCTTATAACATCTTTTCACCTCATCCTTCGTCGCCTCTATTCACGTTCGCTGGAATGATGATCAATCACCAAGCAGCTATTCGAAAAATTATACTTATTTTGAGAGAATTACGCGTGTTTCGTCAGTCAGCATCTCAATTGTTTTCATTTTCATTTCAAACGTTTGTAACTTAAAATGTATTTATATATTGCTTCGACTAGATACTTTGCTTTTCTTCCTTCACATCTATCAAGGTACAATCCGTCTGGTTTTATGCATTTGGTCCATAATCTGCTGTTTTAGTCTTCGTCTCTCTCTACAGCTTTCCATCTTTCATCATTCCCATATTTTTGTTTATATGACTGGGTTTCTAATACCGCTTAGCATGTACTCTTCTTTTTTCTTTCCTCATTTTATTATTATTATTTCACAATCTACAGCAGCCACCACCCTCTTCGACAGCTTCCTCTTCCCTATCTCCCCCAACCACCACCCTCTTTCTCCCTTCCTCCCTTGTCTGAACCAACCTTTCCGTCCATGTGATGTTTCCATTTCACTCCCCTATTTTTCTGTATTTCATACACGTTTAATAATGTTTAAATTTTAACAAAATACACACACATGCATACGTATACACACATACTTCATGTCCTTGTTAAGGCTCTTTCATTCCGGTGATTCATTTCATTTGGAAATGAAATGAGTATTGTAGGTTTATTGCTTTCTCGTGGATAGTTTTTCATCTCACTTCCTTTTCATAATTTATCCGATGAATCACATTTCGCAAGTGATGTACATTCACCTTTCTCTTGATCATTCTTTATGCTGTTGCGGCCTGAAAAAACAATGAAAAGTTTGTATTTTCAGAGAACAGATAGGGTATAGAGAGAAAGATAGAAAGATAGAGAGAGGGGATAGAGATGAACATATTAAGAGTTTGAGAGAAATGAGACTTCAGTCATCTAGTAGTTGAGTGGAGAGACAGAGATGTGTGTGTGTGTGTGTGGAAAACTCCATGCAATAGTTTGGTGTAGAGAATTCAGTCAAGCATGATCGAATGTCTCAAAGCTTCACAATGGGATGATATTCTGTTTAGAGACGGAATCTTCATCATCTCCGTTGCGACGTTGACTGCTAGATGATCGTTATTAACCGGGCAGAGAAAGGCCGTTGACAACGTAACGCATGAATGTCGATTAGTTTGATTGTAAATGAATAATTTACAAGAACGAACGAGAAAGAAGTATACGTCGTCGGGATAAGTGAAATGCGAAGAGAACAGATAGATTTGGTCAGTAGTGACATTTAGATCCTTGTAAGGATATTACTTGCTCTGTGGTCTTTCTGTAGTTAAATCGAAAAACATCAGCTGTTGCGGGAGTTGAACGATGCAGGAGAGAAAGGGTGAGAATGAAGACTTTAAAGTAGTACGCGAAGAGAGCATCCCAGAACAGACGGGACCCTTCTCACAGACTTCTGCCGACTAGCTGCTTCAACGATCGCATTCTCCGTGTATATCTCTGCTTCTCTAATGTTTCTCTTTAATATCCAATCTTTTGTCTCTTTCATCTTTTCTCTCTTGTTTCCGACTCTGCTTCTATGCAATCTGACATTAGTCTAACCCCTATAGACGAATGGAGGGTCCCGCCCGTCTCGTCGTTGTCTCGTTTCGTCAATGTCCGGATACAAGTAGAACAAAGCTTCTGTTTCTCATTTGGTTCACTTGCCATACTTTCTCATTCCATTTTTTCTAATTTAATCTATTTTATAATTTGAGCCGCGGCGCAGTACTTGTTTCTTCTCGCTTTCCCATTGTTTTTCCCATCAGTAGTTGCCGTATGGCATTTTTTGATTCCTTACTTCCATCTCCCTTTCTGGGGCTTTGGATCGTTTCAACTTGACAGAAATCAATTCTCTTGTTTGAATATCTGCCTTACGTTGTCTCAACGTGTCAGCCAGCCAGTTTCGTTAGCGAAATTCTCATACCTCCTATCTCTTATATCACTTCGTTTGTTCCTTTCTCTGTCTCATCTATCACCATTTCTTCCTTTCTCAATCCTTTCCTTCTCATTAACTCTTAAGCTCTTCATTTTCTTCTCTCTAGTCTTCTCCTTCTTTCGCTCTTCTATCATAATTCTATGGTTAGGATTCTCCAAGCCGCATGCCTCATTCAATATCTTTGCAGACGTCGTCTTCTTCTAACTCGTGCGCTAGCACAAGTCACAGTTCACAATATTTGAACTTGACATCTTCTGCTGCTGATACTTCATATTCGACGTGTTGTCATAGCCGATCTAGTAGCTCCAGCGATCCTCTATCTTCTAACACTGCCTCTGAGGTTATAATCGGTTGTAGCGAACCTGAACCGAAGACTTCATTACGTCCCGGTGGAGGAGGTGGTGGAGAAGGAGGAGCATCAAGACCCACAGGAGCGACTAGGTGGGCGGATCCTGGTGGCAGTTCAACTGCCGTTTGTCGCATGGTCGCCACCGTTCCCTTCGAGCCATTAAAATGGGCTTTTCTACTGATATACTTAGTGGTTGCTGGCTTATCGAATTGGGCCGTACTGGCTTATACCCATGATTATGTGCCTAGGTATGTTTACATTTGATTTGAAGTATTGTTAAGTAGGATTGCCCCCCCCCCAACCCCGTTCTCTCCCAACATTATGTCGTTCCCGTTCGTCGTTCTGCAGTAATTTTTCATAAATGTCTTCATATTTGTTGTCTGGCGAACAGCAGTAGCGTTTCTGCTGTTGGGACCCATCGACGAACATGATCATTGTCTTGATCATCGTCATCACCATCATCATCGTCGTTGTCAACGTCTGTGTGACTAGCAATTGCTTTTATCGCACAAGTTCTTCTTCTTCTTCTTCTTTTGACCAATTGTTTCTTGTCTCTCTTGTGCTTATTTCATTTTTTCAATCTCTTCATCATCAAGTCATGACTTGTAATGATGCTTCATTCTCATTCCTTCGCTTTCTTGCCCATTTGACACGCTATAAGCCTTGGCGACAAAAAAATATCGGAAAAGCTTCTCTGAAACAGCTGTTTGCCCAGGATCTCATGGCGTTCACGTGAATATTTAACTGTTATTTTTGAAATTTACTCATCAATACTTCATAAATATTCCTGTCCTCTCTGTTTCCACATAATTCTGTGTGGCCAACGCATATTTTCCGTTGTCATTTGCTTTTTGATTCCTCGTTGTCCTCTTCTCTTTTGTAACCCTCTCCTGTCAGACATATACACAGAGAGAGAGAGAGAAACAGAGAGAAAGCCAATTGTCTGTTTTCATTAGCTGATCATCTTAATTCGTTCTTAAACTAACGAAAACTATTTTCTTTTTGCGACATCGTTTCTTAATTTGTAATTATCTGCCTTCTTGCCCATTCTGGCAAAACGTTACGATGATGATCATGATGACGAAGTTGAAGATGACGAACAGACCAGACAGAGAGAGACAAATAAAAAACCTATCTATTCATTGAAACTTGTTAAAATAGAAGGTTCTACTGTCTCTCTCTCTCTCTCTATCTCTCTCTCCATCTGCCTTACGTTTCTTATCCACTTTGGGTTAAAGGCGAGAAGGAGGAAGAGACAATACAAATTCAATTTATCTTCTACATGAATGGTGCATAGAGAGATTCGGCAATGTTTAGGATCAAATATTACCAGAAATATCTTGAATTCAGCTTCTCTGTGTGTGTGTGTGTGTGTGTGTGTGTGTGTGTGTGTGTACCTCAATCTCTCAGCTGAGCATGTTGATGTGTATGTTGGTGTAGTGCCACTACTACGCATCCGAACCAATAATACCATCGCCCTCTGAATCTTTCCTTTTTTTCTGCTTCTTTCTGAAGCTTTTCTATATATTTGGCAAAAATATTTGTATGTCCGTCTGGTAAATAATTATGTTTTGAGCTTTCACCAAATATGAAGACGACGAAGAGGCAGAGAAGCGTTAGATGTTCAATAATTCCATTAAAGGACATACACACACATACTTGCATGAGCGTCGAAATCTCTTCTTTGTGAAAGCTTGAAGATGTGAACTAGGCGAGATAAGACCTGAGCTCTCATTTACTTCCTCCTTGTTCTCTGTCTTCTCCTTCCCTTCTATTACGGGTATTCCTTATCCATCACTCTTCCTTTTACCTCCTCTCTCTCTCTCTCTCTTGGCATCATTATCTTAGTTTTTGTGTGTATGTGTGTGTGTTTGTCTTTTTTGTGGTAAAAAAACACCCTCGGTGATTAGATTACAATGTTTTTTCTCTCCAAACTTCTAATTCGTTGCTTTAGAGATAAAAAATAAGTTTTTCCAAAGAAAAATAACGCTTGTTTTGTTCTCCTCTCTCTCTCTCTCTGTGTCCCCCTCTCCCTTCGACATCTCGCCCTCCAATGGTTTCATTGCTTCAAATCCATATTTGTTTTCTTTTCTCCTTTTTTTTCTTTGCTTCTTTTGAGGAAAATATTGTTATCTGGTCTCTGATGCCAGACGGCAGTGTCAACCTAATTCGCAATAGAAACATGCTTGGGCTGTGTGTTGCGGTGTAACATGACTAGGCTGAACGACAACGAAACTGGCGAGCGGGTGGCGGGGGCAAATGTCATAAGAAAGCATGCATTCCTTAGTTGTTTCTTAGAGCATTTTAAGTAGTCTCTCTCTGAAATATTTAAATGTATTAAAGCTTGCTACATCATGGCTACTCATAGCTTTCACATGGCGTCAAACTAACAAAAGACACATTTCAGAGACCCATTGCCGGATATCATATTTTGGCTTGTACCAGAACAACAATGGGCAACAGCATGGGGGGATTTAATGGTTACACTATGCCTTCTATGTCTTCTAGTTCTTCTATTTTTCCACGAACAACGCATAGTAATCGCTAGGAGAGTCATCTTTATAGCTGCCACCCTTTATGCGATGAGATCGTGCACTTTAATGGTCACGCAACTTCCATCCGGTAAGATTTTAAAGAGAAAATCTCTATTTTTAAATGTTACGATCCCTCTCTCTATCTGTCTTTCTCTCTGTCACTCTCTCTCTCGCGCGCTCTCTCTCTCTCTATCTTTACTACTTAAGCTGATTTGTGTGAAGTTTGTCATGCGACAAGTTTTTCTCACTTCAATCTGTTTTTGAATGACTTTTACTGGCAGATTATGCTAACCATTCACTATCTCTCAATCTCTCTCTACCCTTCCTCCCTCCCTCTCTTTTAGAACTTTCTTCATTCTTTCCCATATGACTGATCTCTTGATAATGCCTTCCTAACTATCAAGTTTTTCCATTTTTGGGATTTATACGACTAGTTCATAGCTCACTCGTCAAGTTCCTCCTTTTAACAGAAAAAAGTACAAAAAGAAAGTTCGCCTGAAACATTATCTTCTTCAAGTTATCTGTTTGTTTATGCTCTTTCGCTAACAATTCCGGATTTGCTCAGCGATTAAGAAAGGTGACGGAGCAACAGTACTTTGGGCCAATCTCAAAATCCGGTCTTGTTCTAACTATTTATGTTCTGCCAACGTTTTTACGTCTAATTCTCGTCTTCTCACCTTCTTGCTCATTGTCTTCTTCTACTTGTTCAACCTTTCTATACAAATCAAGTTCCGGGGTTATACTGGTGATAATATCAACTTACACTATTATAGGATATGAGAATAATACTCAACGATGTCGTGAGCGGCTGGATAGTCCAGACATTCAGACGTTTTTTGAGCGTTTAGGTGAACAGACGCTTCGACTTGGATTCCAAGTGAGTATCACCTTCCAATCATCTTTAATCATTTCGTTTTTCTTGCTTTAGGGAGGAACGCAGATGCTATGTGGCGATTTATTATTCTCTGGTCATACCTTAGTCATGGTAAGTCGCACACAAAGCTTCGAAGATGAACTTTCAAATCTCATTTCTCTCTATTTCAGATTGTCTGTACTATAACAGTAGCTTATTATTTGCCTAATCGTTGGCGTTTACTTCAATGGATTCCAACACTCTTTTCCATATTTGGAATGAGCTGCATGGCCATCTCAAGGACTCATTACACAATAGATATCATAGTAGCATATTGGCTCACAAACTTCATATTTAGGTAAGTCAATGAGAATGAAGTTGACCTTCTAATCAATCACATTATAGAGTATATCATGCTTATTGCGAAGTTGATATTTACATTGAACGACGAAGATCTGTCTTGCATGATTTGTGGCTTTGCCGTGTAATTGCTTGGCTGGAAGAGTCTATTGTTCCCGGAAAGTACGTTTCTTTTTTCTTTTTTCCTTGTTTACGCTAATCTTTAAATATTCCCTTCCACAAGAAACCCAAAAAAAAAGAAGGAAAGAGAGAGTATGTTAAAGGTCATTGGGGTGTGTGTGTGTGGTGTGTGTGACCGTTCACATGTTCGGGAAACACTCTCTGCACTTATGTTGTCCTTGCTCCCAGAGCTTTTCCTAAAAAAACAAATGTGTTGTTACATTCTCTGATCTCATTCTTTGTCTTTCAGAATTGAAAATCGTTTTACCATTCCGTTTTCGCATTATCTGAGAGCACCAGGGCACCACAAGCAAATCTCTATTGTAAGTTTATGAATTCACTTTGGCTTCTCATATACCATGATGTGATTGGTGTTATATCAGAGAGTGTGCTCTCTGCTTCTCTCCACAGCACATGTTACTTTCGGTTTTCAAAAAGAAATTCAAGTCAACCCCCTTAGCTAGTTTGCTGTCCTTACAGAGCTCATCCTCTACATTCAATCAGGCTTAATCCACGCAATTAACCTTCATCATCATCTCGTCTTCATCATGATCTCTGCAAATGTACTGTGGCCGCTGCTCGCTTCAACTTGTGTGTAGACAAGACATTTCATACCATACATAGTCATTGTAAGTCCTTTTTGAAAGCAGTGTTGACGTTATTACGAGTTTTATTGTCTTCTTTCGTCTTCATTCTTCTCCTATTCATTGTACATAAGCGAAAATCAGTTCGAAGAAGCAACTCTTTAGTGCTTCTGCTGAAATAGAGCTCAAGCTTCATTTCCAAACTTGTAGTCTTGATTTACAAGTGTCATATCCATTGGTGATACAAGTCTAAACTTTGATATTTCCCGTCTCCTTCCCCACACTACCACTTTAGCTCTTCCTGCTCAATGTTATACCGTTATACCCTTGAGAAACTCTAATAATCAGGATATGTCTGTGATCAAACCGTTTTTTCTTATTTTTTTTCTGTTCTATGTGATCGTTATGTTGTTACTAACTATCAAATAAAATTTGGAAATTTCATTTACTCTGTTCCATTGTATTCATGAAGATGAACAACAAACAACCAATTCACTCACTGACGACTATATCTTTGTCATATATGAATCAGTCAACACTACATCACTTGCATCAATGACAATTGCCTCTTGTTAGTGTATGATGAAAGTAATGATGGGTAGTAGCGGTTGGTCAGAAGAATTCTCACACACATATCGTCTGCGTTAGTTGCAACATGAATTTCGTAGAAGCTGTCAACCTTTACAAAGAGATGCGAGCTCAATTCGATCAGAGGCAGGTAGCTAGAAGACTTGACTCATTCGCCCACACACTTCTCCTTTAGATTCTTAAACGCGAATTTGAACTTTTCATTCGTTTTGAAGAAGAGACTTACAGTCTATGGGGACTCTATCAGCAGGCTGTTGTTGGCAACATCAATGTTCCTAGTAAAATTGAGAAAATGATGTGGTAGGATTTGTTGAATATTTGCAGAAATGGATTATCAAGACCCTCGAGAAATGTCTTGGATGTGGGGCTGGATACATGGTAACCGTAAATGGCATGCGTGGAACCAGAAACGAGGTGGGTGATTGGTGTTATGACAAATGAAACGAAACAAAGTTGTTAGGCATGAGCAAAGAGGAAGCAGCAGATACATTCATAAAGGAAGTTGTCAGTCTGAAGGAACGGTTGCCTAAACTGCTTAAACGATGGAAAGACGAACAAGATCCAAGCATACCCGAAGATCAATTACAGAAAGACTAATTCATTTTATTGTACGTCTCTATTATACATTCGTGTGTGTGTGTGTGTTGGCAATCATCCACAACATCCTTGCACAGCAGGACTGAGGCCACTTCTCTTCGTAATTGATAGTTTGACGATTTCTTCAGAAGTACATGGATGAATAGCCACCGTTCCTGTTATGCAAGATTTATAAACATTTTGCGCTCTTTTTCACTCACCTATGATATCTTCGAACGTTATTCCTTTTCTTAGAGCTACTGCATAACCTTGAATTATTTCTGCAGCATTTGGACTGACTATATGCATTCCTAATACTGCTTTCGGTTCATTTCTCATACAGATCACCTTGAAGTTCAATATCCTATAAGGATTCTTATGCTGTCACTTACTTTTGTATAGCATTCTGAACGATCTTCATCTTGGGGAACAACAAACTCGAACGGAACAAACTCTGAGTGATAAACCTGAATACTTTGTGTGTTTGTTTGATCATTATGATGCTACCTCTATTGCGTCTTCACCAAATGTAGTCAGGGCTTCTTGCTCTGTAAGACCAACAGTCGCAAGCTCCAAAGGTGTAAAAACTGTTGTTGGGACCTGATGATATAGTATACGAGTGCATGAATAGAAAAAATACCTTATCATATCTCATTAACACACTTGAGTTTCCAAACAAACGAGAAGCCAGTAATTGGCCAGCCATAATAGCTGTAGGCGTAAGCTCAGGCCTTCCCTATAAGCATCTGGTAATTACATTCATCGCTGATGCACTATTACTTCTGATATGTCGCCCAGGGCATATACTCCATCAACGTTTGTCTCATCCTTCTCGTTGACGATTATCTTATTATTATCTGCGAGTCTTAGGTTTATGTGCTCCAATGCCAATGTATGAAGGACAGGCTGTCGACCTAGTGTAAGTCGTTTACGAAGACTGTCAAGCAGATTATACCTATAGCCCACATGACAGTATCATAGTCTTGTGATGAAGAGTTAGACAACGTGACCTAAACATTCAAATGAATATAGGGAATGTGATTGTATATACTTTCAAACGGTCTCCAATCTTCTTTACTTTCTCAACTTCTGAGCCTTGTATGAAATTGACTCCATGTTTCTTCATATTTTCAATAACTCTGTTAACACAGTCCTCAACCAGGATTTATGCTGGATGTGTAAACCTATGCTTACCTTATCAAATTCTTTCAAGGGTTGCGATCGTATCAGTACGTCAACCGAACATCCAAAGCTGTTAAGAAAGCCAGCTGTTTCAAGAGCAATATATCCTCCTCCAACTACAAGCATTCGTTCAGGGATTTTGTCCAACGTGAAAATGTCATCAGAGGATATTCCTAAATCTTCATAGAGATGGCTCTTCTGAATTATCCTTTACCAAGATTGGCTCCCTCTATTTCAGGATATCTAGGTCTGAGTCCCGTTGCAACTATAATCCTTGGTGCTGTCAAAGTTTTCTACAAATGCTGATCTTGCGTTCACATGAGCATATCTTACTTCGATGTTCTTCTTTCCTGTTTGAGATACACGCACAGTGTTCTTATCAACAAAAGAAGCGAAACCATTGATATAGTTGATTTTCCTGAATTCAGCTGATGATGACGGCCATTGAGCTTTACTCACTTCTCGTTTAACTGCACACGATAAACCCAATTGTTTGCTTTGACACGATCATTTACTATTTGAGATAAATGTTTCCTGCACATGAAAGCTATTACGAGAGCGAAATGCAAATGTTACCAATCAAATTCTGGTTTTTCGGGTATATTTCTGAACCCATACGATTGCGCTTGCTTAACGGTTTTACCAACAAGAGCTCCTGTATGCATTAGTTTCTTAGGAACACAACCAACATTAGCACACGTTCCTCCGATCCCCCATGTTGTTCCGTGCGGAGAAGCTTCAACACCGTCAATTAATGCAACTCGGGCTCCTAAATCTGATCTGCAATTCAATTGGTAAACATTTGGCACAGTCGAGAAAACAAACGCTTTCTTCGAAAATGCCAGTCCACCTGATCCAGCGCCGATAACTATGACGTCATAGTGAGAAGTTGTAGTGGAAGCTTAAGAAATATTGAATAACGTGAAGTATCTGATGACTAACCATAAAACCGAGGGAAAAGCGTCAAGCTCTTTGTGCCACGTAACATATACTTCACATGAGGATTACAGTTTTATCAGTTACTGTCAGATGGCAAGTATGTGCTTGATATCAACTAGGTTTGTAACAGAAGACATTTCAAATTCTAATTATTTCATTAAAAACTACTAAAAAACACAGAATAAAAGACAAAAATAATTTTTTTTTGAATGCAACCGACTCTCTTACAACGTTCATTTGAAATGATATGTTCTAGGGTTATATGCTAATGAGCTAAGGACAACGACATGGCGTCGTTGAACTCAAAACTGGTGATGTACAGTCGTTTCGTTCAATTCAAAAGTTATTATCAAAGGAGCATTTGTTGTTAATGTAATCTCATCTTGAATTGGTTCGTTCGAAGTCGAGATTAGATTTCCGTAAGCCACAGACTGGTTTTCTATAAACATAATGATTTTATAAATATGATTGAAAGACAATATATACTCAAGTTCCAACGGTATCCTTCAGTTGTGACAATCGTCTCCTCCTGAGATATTGGAATGAAGCCACAAGACTTCGTTAGAAGATTACGGTTCAAAAGGATTTTCGTCGTTCCCTGGAAGAATTTTACAGCCTTGTATATATTGAGTTTCAACTAACAGGCAAGACGAGGAAAACCAAGTTGCGATCATCTATTATGAACAAGCGTTTGTCAGTCAGCCGCTGGCATAGAAGACAAGAATTCAAAACAGAGAGAATATGATCGAATCTTCCGGTTAGACCTCCAAGAATGATAATCTCTTTCAACTGTATGAATAAGATATGAAAAGGTGAACATCTATTGCACAAACCTCTGGTTTGTCTTTCACTTTATCCAGGAGCACTTCAAGAACCTTAGTCATGTCCGTCTTGTTTTCATCCGGCAAATGCATGATCTCGATATTCTCTTTCTCAGCAAGAGTCACATCTTCTGCTTTCACAGAATCGAAATCACCTCCTACAAACGTTGGCAACAAAAAAGAATCTCTGTAAATGAAATGAATAAAGAAAAGAAGATGGAAAGGGTGATAACCTTTCAACTATGAGACTCAGGGCACCATCAGTGGCAGCTCGAATGGTGCTGTTGTTCCATAAACTTCTCCAGATGGGTGTTTCAATTGGCTTGCCATTCAAGTATAAACAAGCATAATTATCAGTTTCCCGTTTAATGAAAAGATGTTGAATATCAATGATACCAGTCATTTCACAGAAACGATTCGCTTCGACTGACCAATTAGCCTCAACCAAATCAATCGATAATGATAGTCATTAATTGCATGCGTTTCAACGACGAGCACACAGTGTCAATTTCGATTAATTAGCACGCATAGAGGTTGTTCGTAACGAAAGTAACGAGTTAAGTTTTTCAGAATGCAACCGCTCTCTACGGCAAGAGAAGTAAAAATAAAAATGAAAAATGGAAAAAGATAGGTTTATTGGAGATGGCATAGTGAACCAAATGAACCAAACTATAGGAAAGAGTAATCTCTATGTTAACCTTAATTCATAGTTAATAGAAATATAATCTAATTATTAAGAAAAAAGCTCTGGCTACGCATAGAGTGAGAATCTCATGATAAAATAAATATTCACCGACTGGGAGGATAATGGTCTAGCCCATTATCCTGCGAATGCAATCAAATGAATCTAATAAATTATGTTAAATGTCTTTGCTTCAGATAGAATGATAGATGCGAATGGGAACTACGGGTGTGTTGTGTGTGGAATCAAAGAGCCCAATATACAAATACAATTAATCAGATAGTTTTAAGTTAATGCAAGCAAACTAAAGGTTCTCCTCTAACTCTCTCTCTTCCTCCAATATTTTCTCGAACGAGAATGGTTGGAATGCGTGTCCGAGACCTCCATAGAACTTAGATTGGAACTCCACCCTAAACATATCAGTTTTACTTGTTAACTGATGATTGAAGCTAACCAATGAAGACGGAGAGCGTGCAAGAAGGCGGAAAGTCCTTCCATCAATACAAGAATGAAAACGGACAGCGATCCAAAGATAAAGAATAGGAAATATGTAGCAATAGCTCCAGCATATCCATCAAGCGTAAAAGCATGACGGAAGACCATAGTCCACAATACATCGGAGAGCTCTGAAAAGCAGAAATTAATACTCCATTAAGTTTTTGATGGAACATACGTGCATGGGCTAATGAAAGAGCCCAAAGACGGAGGTACGAGGCAGTGTGTGAGATACATCCCAAAACGAATTCAATGGTATGAATAGCTTGGTATACCATGATATCAGCCATATCCAACTGGAACATACAGTTCGTCATGAGGTGTAGGCTCAGTTAACTTACAGGTCCATCACCGTGTCCATGTCCTCCAGCGTCAGGCTTGGGTTCATGATGAACCACTTCAACCTCTTCGCCGTTAATGTCAGCTCTTACACTCTGAAGACGCAGAGTTATGAAAACGAAAAAGAAAATCAAATGAATCATCCCATAACCAACGTTATCTAACAAGCACATGCAGACATCTTTGAAATGTTAATAAAAGTTGCTCAATGTAGCAAAATCTTTTGGAACAGGCACAACACAAGCACTACACAGAGCAATATACCGTTCATTGACGACTGCCGAATTTGTACTGATTGATCGCTGTTCACCTTGTTTTTTTTTCAAAAGAAAAGTGCGCTTTCATTTGCGAAATTTCTAATGACTCTGAGTAGAACGGACCTCATGATTTAAAGATTCATACTGTTGCTGCTTAAGAAGCCTTCTGCGAAGCAGAAACGGTTTGGCGCACAGCATTACAGGAACTTGAACAACAGCTACGATCAACAGTACAAGTTCGACTGACGCCTGTAAAAGAAATAATTATTACGAACCAATTGCTGATGTCCAGCAGTGCGACGATCTTTGTCAGCTTTCCAGATCATATAAGGTTTACCGAAAAGCATGACTGGTACGCACGCGAGTGCGATCAGTACGAAAACAGTTTCAAAGAAGGACTAAAAATATAAGTAAAACACATTTTCAGCAAAATATCCGCAGAATGAATTTGAAAATAGTTTTGTTTTGCTATACCTGTCCAGGGTACCATAAGTTGAGATAGCAAAGTCCAAGTTGAGCTCCTCCTGGCTCGTTTCCTTCCACATATCCACCGTCACGGGACTTCATCATGAACATGTTGATTAATCCAATCAGTAAAGATGGAGCGCAGTTGGATCCTGGGTAATAGTAGCCGAGTACTGTGCTTCCTCCCTGAAACAGCCTGTTTCCTACTTTAAAGCTTCTTCGTTCACCTCAGCAGTGAAGAATAGCCATTTAGCAATAATTTGGAGACATAAATAGATGAAGATAGAACTCAAGAACAGCATTTGGGGGATGAACATGAACTTGATGTCAAGATCAGAATGGAAATATCTGGAAGAGAGAGATTGGAGTTGTCATATTTGCAAAGAGTTATTACTTGTGATTGTGGTAACTAAGAAGTACACCAAATGTCATTTGACCGATTCCAAGAATAACGGAAGACTTCATTTTCATAGAGTTAAGGAAAGATAGCTTGTTTGACTCAGCTAAATTCCATACCGGATCTACACCGATGGGATAAGGACCAGAAGCATTCTAAGATTCTATTTTGTTAGAAGGTTGTTGAGAGGTAATGCTTACGTCATAGGACCATTCAGGAATCATCATTATGTTTTGCTCAGGATTATGGAGTGAGTCCAAGTATTTTTGACTGAATGGGTTAGCCCAAGCTGACCCGAAAATGTTGAAACTTTTTGAGAAGGCATCGTTATAAAGGAATCCAGTGTAAATGGAAAAAGCTCCCATCAGGAAGATAACATAACGGCCACCAAAGAATGTTTGGAAAATCTAGACAGTTCATTGCGGATTATTATCAAAAATGCCCTTACTTCATCCTTAATTCTTGCAGCCTCTAGCTGCTTCTCCTTCATGATAAAGAAAAGAGCAGCCAACAGCATAAGAGCACCATGTCCCATATCACCAAACATGACAGCGAACAAGAAAGGAAAACTTATCATGGTATAAGGTGCTTCAAACAAAGAGAATTGCATCTTTTTTTATTAATAAAACCAAACCTGGATTGATTTCTCTGTATGTTGAAATACCATAGGCGTCAACAATTCCTTGGAAAGACTTCGTGAACTTGTTTGTTTTATGATAAGTAGGAGGAGAAGCTGTAGTCTCCATTCGGTTAAGAATAGATGGAACTTGACTTCCACTCTCTTCCTGTAGTCAAAAAGTAAGAAAAAACAAGAAAAATCGATAACTACCGTTCCTCTCTTGAGAGCCATTCGGATTCTGTCCAATTCCTTGACGGGGCACCAAACCTCAGCGATCAGGCATTTCTGTAGGATTCATTATGTAAAACTGAGCTGATACCAGGGCAAAAATACCTGAGTCACGTCAATGTTGAACAAGTTCAGAGTGTGGTAGATGGACTTGATCTTACGGACCTTAGTGAACCACATTCGAACATTCTTAGACGCAGCTACCTTAAATACCAGACCGTGAGTTAAATTCATGCGAAATAGAGATATACCAAAACACGATGACGATGATCTTGTGTTTGTCCCAAAACGGTCTTCAAATCTTCAATACGGGTCATTACTCCAATAGACATTTCTCTTCTCTCCTGATTTGTATCAGGGCAGGGGTATAAGGTAGCACGGAAACTGAGAAAAAGAGTATTCTTTCCAATAAGGATATAATACAAACCCTTCGCATATTTTCTTAACCTTAGTTTTGAGTTGATCTCCTTGGAAGAAGATGATGAAAACAGTTTTGTTCACAGGTTCTCCCTGAAGAAGGAGAACTGAATTTGAGTATGAAATGGTTCACATACAGTGACAGTGTCATTGAGTACATCATCAATTTCAGAAGTTCGAAGGAAAACGTTTCCTCTGCAAGCTCTCCAGAGCAAGCGTTCGAAAGCTGGTAAACGCTCTCTTTGGATAACTCCAGCAACAAATCTAGGAGTTGACGATTAGATTAGGTAAAGCATGAGAGTAACAATATCAAAACTTCACAACATCTGTCAAAAAACAAACATAGCTTAAAACACTACGAAACGTCTTGTATGTTTAGATGAAAACCGCAAATGTGAAAATTAATAAGCTTCCTACCGTAATTGAAGCTTAAGAGGCGCATGATCAGATTGATGAACTGAGAGCTCGTATTCGTCCGTTGATTCCGAAGATGCCAGAAGGTCTTCATGCTAACAACACAACATATATTCAAACGTAACGATACTGTATTATAAATGGATGGGGTTGACTAACATGGTTGCGTGCTGGGATAACGGTAGTTTAATACCTAACACATCACATGCTCTAGACATTCACAACAGTAATCTTACCCAAAGTTGTTAAACATGGTGCCAGTTGCTACTGGGGCAGATGTTAGTTCCATAGTTTCAGGATCCGAAGCTTCTCCAGGAGGAATCATATTTTCAGCTCCCGCCTGTTTAGTAAAGAATTAGACATGGATTAGTGGCAACACCAAGTTAGGCTATGTCAGTACATGTACAGAGGTTCAGTATAGGTGGGGGGGTTACACGAAAAGCGCATCACTAAGTAGCACACAGACAGACGTTGTGAAGTGATGACATAAAACTGTGTTTTTCCATTGAATTACCCTAAACGTCTAACTGCTGATCCGCTGAACCCATAGAAATCTTCATCTTGAAGTGCTGTGGTTATTAATGGTTCATTCTCATCGGCTAGTGTTCGTCTCTGATCGCCTCCACCATGTCGCTGTCTATCGTTGGCCACCTCACAATCACGTTATTTAAACTTTTGATAGCACATAAACTATAGCAACTATAAACTATGCCCCGAACGACCCAGTACTTGGATAAACATGCTAATAACTATAAGCAATTAGAGTATCTAATGTGTTTCAATAAACATGCATATTTGATCAAGAAATTAGTGCACACCCATCCATGAATCATAAACAATACCTCTTCAAAGAAGATTTGAGTCTTCCGCAGAATATGCTTCAATTCCGTAAGCTCTGAGAAGTTCTTACGGAGTGTTTCTTCGTTTCGATTAACTTCGCGCACTTCGTTTTCCAGCTTTTCGAATGTAGCCTTGAAAATGCAACTATTTCAAGCATACTAAGAGCTAAAAAAACCTCAAGGTCAATCATTTCGCGAGGCTGAGGGGCATCAAAGTTTTCTCCAGTGTCTAGCATAGGTATTTGATCCTTTTTGATCTCTCTTTCCAAATACCCTTTAAGTAATGATAAATATGTTTGGTAGTACATGAATCACAAACTTAGTTTTCTTTCCATTTCATCACAGCGTCTAACATCGCTCACAAATTTACGTTGGAAAGCGCTAGCCTCAGAGTTCAGCTAAAAAGAGAAAAAAATGCGACAGTTGAACACTTCTAACATACATCACGAAACTGTACAAGACCCAGCTCTCCCAATTCAGCTACACATTGGTACGCCGCTTCGGATTGCAGGAAGAGCTGTGCTAAGCACATCTCTTCACTTCTGTAAATGCCCGCGCGGGGCTCTTCCAGACCTTGCATCTGAAAAATCATGGATTCAGTGAAACTAATGAAATGGAGCTATGATGTAGAAGAGTTGAGAGAATCGATGTAAGTTCACTAAGGAAAAATCTATAGAATAAGTGTCACAGGAGGAGCTAACAACGCATATATAGAAATTCGATAAAGGGCTGCGACCGCTCGCGACGGCGTGCAATGCACCGCAATATGTGACTAAAGAAATAAAACAAAAAAATAATCGTTGAAATCCAATCTTATTCTTCTTCAGAATCAATGAAGGGCACGGAAAACATTATCTTATCATGAAATATGCTAACCGTGTCAAAATATAGTGATAACAGATTAGCTGGTTGAATTAAAAATAGATTGTTTATGTATGTTATGAGAAGGAGTGTCGTGAAATCTGTCGATATGTCGTGTTTCAGATCGTTTAAATCATTAAATTACAATGCTTAACAAAAAACATCCAGGTTTGTGGCTGAACATTGCCTCGGGCAATGTCGATGTGTTATGTGTCACTACGCACCCTCGCATTGAATGAGAGGATTTTCGTGGTGAGACCCCCCTTTGGCTAACAGCCAGGAACCCGCGCAGTAAAAAAATTTAAACCTCTTCAGTTTTTTTATGATTGCTTCTCAAAACTAAAATGAAATTTGATTTTTGAAGAAGTTCCTGAAGCTTGAAAGGAAATTTTATATAAAGTCGTTCAGAATGCAGGCCCCCACGCCTGAAAGCCCGGCCTCTAAAAGAAAGACAAGGCCAGGGAGTTCCATTCCTTTGGTAAACTTTTGAGATCTTCAAATACTATAATATTTCTATATTAGCTAAGAGATAAAGCTCCAACCACCCCATATAAACTTAGAGAGGGGTCCAAATTGCCTTCAAGGTATCGAGATGAAGAACCATTACCTGTAATAAAACTCAGAAGTCCTAATAAAAAAAGTCCGCAGAAGTATACTAATCGTCACAAGATTTTGAGAATGAAATACGTCGTTTTAGGATCTCAAATGTGGTAGCTCGGGCCTCACCGGCAAGAAGAGCTCTCGGAAAAGTTGATGGTGTTCCGGTAAGTTCTTCGAGACGTGAGAAAATCAAAACAAGTATTTTAAGGGAAGTTCCTCGAATAATATCTCTGGTACTGAATCTAAGAGTGAGAAAATCAAGTGATACATAATCTAGCTCTCGTTATTATAGAGTTTCCGTTTCCTACTTCTTCAGCTTATCGCGATCCTGCATTCCTGAATCAGTCGGGATCTAATGTAAGCAAAATATATATCGCTGGTAATGTGTTGGGTTTATAGAATGAGGTTGGTTCCGTTTCGAACGACGTGGACTCTTTTTCTAGTCCAGGCGGTCCAGATAAGCGTTTGAATTTGAGGTTTGAAATATGTTGTAAGTAGTTCCCCACTAATATCGCTTCAGCCGACCAGGCGCCGAAACTGATGTTGGTCGTATTGGCTTGCTTAGGTTGCAACACCTTCTTTCTTTATCTAAGGTTTGATGACAGCAATATTGAAGCATAAATCAATCCTATCAGGCTCGTCGTTGGACCATCTGCGAATTTTTTTACTCTGCCGTAGATGAACAATTATTCCTGGCCGATAATGAGTTCCAACAAGTCTTACAAGAGTCTTTCCCCAATTTGAAAACCATGATGCTTAATAAACAACAATGGAGAACGATTCGGCGTTTGCTAGGTACGTTGTAATCGTGATGTTATTTTGATAGAATAATTCGTAGGTAAACCCAGAAGATGCTCCCCTCAATTTTTTAATGAGGAGCGAGCGTCATTAGAATCGAAAAGAAGTAAAATTCGTTCCATTTATGAAGCTACATTTTTCTCAAATCCCAACGCTGATTACTCTGATTTACCTTTGAAACTACCACGACCATTAGTTGTTGGGATGAGGGTACATTGTATTGGTTAAATTAACACATCAGTTGTCCATATTCAGGTTTATGCTAGAATACATACTCCCAAAGATGGTATTTACGGCGGAACAATAGACGCAGTTCTTAAAAATGGTTACCGTGTGATTTTCGAAAAGGTTCGGGTTCATCGGTAGCTGCCTACGTTGTGTTTCTATTTTCAGGAAGATCTCATTCCCCCACTCGAAGTTCCAGATAGTCAGGTGATGCTCGATGGAAGGTTAGAGCTTGTGCAGTTGAACTACTTTATTGAGCAATGCACAGCCAAAATGTCGTTCTCCGCAAGTAGGCTTTGTAAGGAATATCTAGCCCATTATTTTCTCAATCATGCTTTATAGCTTTCCCCCCCATTTCGAACCCAGATAGAAGGCAGGATATCGTTGCCTTAGCTCATAATAAAATGCAAAGGAAACCTTCTACACTTCCAGGTATAGATGAACTCTTGCAGTACAAAGAAATACGAACTGACCGGTTAAAACTATTAAGGGAGCGACAAAGTTGGAAACTTCCCCGTTAGGATGTTGGTGATCCTTGTGAAATTGTCGAAACTGATTGAGCTGAAAAAGAAGTATATTAGGCAGTTGTGTGAATTGAATAATGAAGCTGAGAGAGCTAATCTCTTAACAGATGTGTATCATCCTACTTTTCAAGTCTGTGCTCTTCTCTTAATCTTGATCTAATTTTTTTAAAGGAAAAGTATGCTCAAGTTGTGATTGACCTAGAATCAATCAATAAACAAATAAGCATGTATCTTCAGGGTATTCAGGAGTATAACACCCAGCTTATTCCGCAATTGAGCGAAGTGAGTTTCATATGCAATCTCATTATATATAAAAAAACCATTTAAGGTGAATTTGGCTAATCGCCCCGATAGTCTAAGACGAATTACTACTACTCATGCACAACAAATAGTTAAACACTGTAATCAGGGCCTAAACGTTCAAAATACGCGGGCTATCAGCCTCATCACTTCACTTACTTCTTTACTACTGCAAGTATGTAGTTAAGTTTTGTAATCTGCTCTCAAACATACGTTTAAGATTAGAACACTTGGACAACAAAAACTAACACCATTAGACATGCAGACATTGGCCGAATCAATTAAAGAAATACGTGGAATGGTAAGCTTATTCATTTAAGTTATTTTGATCAGCAGAAATTTAGGTTTCTCCCAAAAATGCTGCTTGGTTTCAAGATCATGTTGAAGTACACATGAAGCAAATTCATAATATGATGCTACAATGTGGTGCCCTTTCAAGCCGGTAATAAGAGGATTGTCATAAGAGAAAGAGAAGTACACTAAGTACCGCTTTTTTCGAGCTGTTTTATTATATATTGTAATGAATATAAATATGCCTTTTACTGCCCTAGTCCCCCAATTCTTTAATCTGCTATCGGTATCCATATACATGCTCGTTTGTGTTGTTCTTGTCAAATCTAAACCAAGATAGGGTCAACCTTGGCATGACAGATTTCTACAACTCCTCTATAAATGCCGAGCTGTCAGATGTTCTCAGAGAGGTGTGGATTAATGACGCATCAGGCGAGAATGGGTTAGATCTTTTACTAAGTTCTGGATCAAGTTTTTCCTTCAGAAACTCCAGTTATAACCAAGCTGAAGGAGCAGACGAGAATGGGGAAATCATAGAGGCTCCCAATAATAGTTTAGTTTTAGAGTCAGGTGTGGAACCAAACTTTTGTAATTATAAAAGAATATTCTGCAGATTTGTTTTTTAATCCTCCTGATGAGGATGAAGTCACTATCAAGGATGAAGAATGGATGTCTTTACACCGTCCGAAAGATAGTGGTGTTAGTGATTCTGTGAATGAAATGGTAACAAGCATAAAGAGAGGTATCACTTATGGAATAGAATGTATCCGAAGTTGCACATTTTATAGCTTGGCAGCCTAGTCCGCATGTTGGCAGAGAAGCAAAGATAACTCCCAATAATGCCACGAGACAGTTTAATATTAATAGTAGTAGATACAATAATTCAAATAATATGGAGTTAAGGATTCTCATGTGACATCTCGTAACAGGAAATTTGTAGGATCTGGTCGAACAATGAGAAGTCGCATTCAAACTTTTCTTCAACAATACCAAACATGACGTCTGAGTTCGGGTATCATAACCAACCTTACATTCCGAGAGAAGCATACCACTCTCAGTCAGTTCCACAATCTTTCAATCAAATGACTGTCAATCGGAATGTTCAACACACCAATCAATTACCAATGAGCCCACATCTTCAAGCTCGGCTAATGCAGCAAAACGCACATATACAGCTTCATCATTCGCATCACTACCAGCCAGCCCATCAGCAACAATCGCATCAACATCTTTCGCATCATTCTAACAATCCTCGATCACTAGCTTCCTCCATTTCTTTGTCTCCCGATATGCAAGCAAATCAAATTGAAAATCGGAGTCAAATAAGTTATGAACAGGCCGAGCATAGATTCCCCCAGAATGTACAGAGCAGGTTAGAATGACTTTACGACAGATTGCTTATGTTTTCTTTACAGACCTTTGTATCAACAATCCTATAACTCAACATATTCTGTTCCTCACAATTTCGCTCTCAATACTGTGTCCACTACGTCTTCGCAAAGTGTAGTAAATAGCAATCATAGTCTTCTTGGTAACAGTAACACGCTTTCTTTCTTCACTGCTCCAATGATGATGACTATGCCTGTTTTTGAGAAAACGGTTGCGCCATCTAATAACTTGAATAATAAAATTAATAACAATAATAGTTGCATTAATAGTAATGGAGGTTTTTACATTAACTGTTCATGTATCGATGTACTTTTTCAGGGAGAACTTCTAATTTCTTAAAGCCTAACTCAGAGCGTGTGCAGCAAGTAGCAAGCCCCATAATTACTACTCCAGTAACATCGATATCAACACCCACACTGTCATGTCCAAAGACATCCACTGCTCAAGATTACTTTATCCCATCAATGCGATTCAATAAGGATATCGGAAAGTCTTATAGATGTATGAATTTCACAAAAGCTTTTTGCTATATCATTTTCAAGTAATGCATATGGAAACGTTATGTGCTACACCAACCACACCGAGCACACCTAGTACCCCAAGCATCACTAGCACTCTTAGCACTCCTAGCACTGGCAATCCTAGTTCTTCTAAAAGTTAAGAGTCATTGTTAATAGAAAAAATGAAATGTGCTTTCAGAGAAAGAGGAAGATAAGAAAAGCCCTGGTTGTAACCTCATAGACAGGTCAACCTTACTTTTCCGAATGATTTCTGAAGAGAGGTATGAAACTCACTTTTCTTGAAAGTAATCAGATCATGAATCTTCAGCGATGATGTAAGATCAGTTCAGCCGACTTCTCCACCACCGGTAAAAAACTGTTCAAGTTTGTGTATAACTCTTTACAGCAAAATGAGATAGAAATTTTGGATAAACCAAACAGAGCTCAGATGGAGAAATAGTTAGTTAACTTTACAATGTGAAGAAACGTTTTTGGCATTCAGTAAGGAGTGCTCAAGCAGATCTAGGTTTCTATCAACGTTCTTCACTGGTAATGGTACCCACCGGGTTTTTAGCAGCTCATTAGAGTGTACCTCACCTACCTGTGTAAGCGCGAGAATAAGAAACCAAAAGAGAGTTTTAAAGAATAGAGAGACACAGACGGTCAGATCTGTCATTAATTCAATGTTGATACTAATGTTTAGGCCAATCATGTGTCGAAAAGTTCGGATACTTTGTCTTTCCCCGATATGACTGATTGGCCCTCAAATGGAGGATCATTGAAAGTTGTTCGTCGTTGAATAATTTCATGTAAACGGGAACCCATTTTAGCATAGACCTCATCTGTGTGACCAATCCCGGATCATAATCTGCAGGGTTTTGGCTTACAATAGAGAGATGGCTAAACGGTTTGTCATAGTTGACTATAAATGACAGGCGAATATTCAGATTGGGTCCCAACAGTGGCAGCACACCTTTCGCGCAACCTGATGTGCTCACCGCTGCTATGACTGGATTCAAGGTTTACATTTTCTCACAACCTTCTATTGTACTTTTTTTAGCCAAACGTTGTGCGTCAGTGTGAAGACAAGAAATTAGAATTGTTGAAATGCACAGACAAAGGACCTTTTACAACATTGGTCAGTCCATTGTTTCATATTTCATTTCAAGCTATTCTATTAAGGCTACCCAGAGGATCAGGGAAGAAGCTAGAGAGCGTTTGGCTTTGGTTTTCGCTACAAGCGATGACGAAGAATCTAGCCAACGTGTCTCCCAAATGAAAAAGTAAGCGTTTCATACCTTTGCAATGTCCGGCTGATCCTCCGTGGTTAGGTTAGCTCGTCTCTCAAGAGGGTAGAAAAACACTGTAACAAATATCTGAATTGTTTTAATGTTTCTCGAAAACCTACATTAATCTTTCTCTAATCTTGAAGAGAGTGAGAGACGAGTTGAATGCGACCGCTTTGCTCATCCCGTGCAACTAAATGGTTCGGTTTGAATTTGAAATTGAAAAGCGTTCTCAATATTTCGCATATGCTAATTAGCTCCGGAACTGTGCAATCTCAGATAGTATTCAAACGGTTTTTCAGTTGCGATCGAAATGAAAACATACGTCGTTCAGAAAGAGTCCATAAGCAAACCAATCGTTTCCCATTTGAAAATTGTTAGAAGTTTCCCTACCTTTTTTTGAAAAAAAGCCTCTAAAGTTGCAGATCAAGCTGCTTTCGATGATTTTGAAGAGGGAAGATACAAAAATGTTATGAAGCGAGAGTATCGAAAGCGTCTATCTGTTGAATTATCGTAAGTTCAGAAGGAGGGGCTGGAATATCGCCAATTGTTAAGAGACGATTTGTACCACGATAACTTTATCGTCGAGAAATGTCTGGAGGATATAATAAGTAAACTCTGCGATCAAGATGTTTTAAGTGAAACAGAAAGGTAAAGAACGCACTTTACTCACAACATGCAACTAATCTTTTTCAGTTCTGGTCATGAGCAAAGCTCCGAAGGTTTAATGAAAAAGAGAAAGGTTGGGAGACCTCCTAAAAAGTTGATTTACGTTTGATATAGCTGACGACCACCCACATGTACATTGGTGGCATAATTACGTTTCATTCTGATATCATAATTAGTCAATTTTTACTTTCTATATGTACATTCCTATATGCTTTACTGATTTTTTATCTTTGGGTTATGTTGATCTCACATAGTCGTTTTCTATTCCATTTCTATGCTGTTATAGTTTCTTTTTTACCAGGTTCATGCTTGATCCTAAAAGCATTGTTCGTTTTTTTATGTTTTCCTCATACCTTTTGTTTATTTTGTTTTTATTAAATGTTCGTTACCAGTCTTCCTCTTTCTTCATAACGGTCTCATATCCAAATATCTCATGCTATCTATGCTCTCATTTGAATACACTTGTAATCGTGATAGATGCAGAGAACAATGGCAAAGCATTTGAGTTTAAATGGGATCAAATCCTTCACTTCTCTGCGATCTTTTCATACCTCGCGTGTTCTGAATAAGAAGCCTGTTTTCTCCGAAGGTTTTTTTCTTACTAACTCATTTCTTAATACGTTGTTTCTGTCCAGATGATCAGTTACCCAAATGGAAACCGGGCCTAACTCCAGATGCTGCCGAAACTGTTCTGAAAATTCAGTAATACTCATAGCTCTTTCATTTATTCTCTCTCTCTCTCTGCCTATTCAGTCAACGTTTTCGAAGGGATTTAAAATCTCTTCCAAAAGAAGAACAGCCTTTTGCTATAATCGATAGGAAGTTTGTTGGAAAAGTCATCAGTGCTGTAAGATATAGCTAGGTTTCGAGTTAATCAACTTCTTTTTCAGAACGAAATGTGCCCTGAAAGAGGATTCGCTTACAACATCAATCTCGGCCTAATGGTTCTTCGTGTAAAGTATCGACATCTTCAAGCTGTTGGTCACTATTTTGCTTTTAAAGACACCGGGATCTATGATGTACTGGATAACCAGCCGGGCTATTTGAAAGCTTTCGAACTTGTCACTCAAAACGCTTATAAGGTTGGTCAATTGATCGTGTTGTGTTCACTATTACAAAACCTTAGGATAACTTGAATGATTTGGTGGAACGAGAGGTTTGTTTTCAATTCACAGTTGATCGTTTTGCTGCTGCAGCTCCTCACATGTCGCCTAGGTAAGTACTTATGTGATATTCCTTTATATATATTCAAATTAGACAGAGAGAGTTACTAAATTTAACAGAGGACGATGTGTATACCCTTGCACCAGGAGCTTTTGGTTTTTTGTTTCTTGTAGTCTAATGCGAATTCACTTTTCTACTTGCAGGTCCATATCATATGATAAGACCAAAGTTGTTCAACAAAATACCTTATCTGACTAAATCTATCATGGTTTGTGCTTTCTACAAGAAGGAACTGTTGTTCGAAGCCGTATGTTCATGCTGATGTGATTAGAATCAAAATTGTGGTTCAGGTTCGAGATTTGCCTCTGCTGGACAAGGCTACTGATTCTGACATACTCCCTATACCTGAAGGATATGGATATAGCTGTCCCCGTTTCGTTTTAGGGTATTTAACTTTCGGAAATAAATGTTTAGCGGGCAAAGAACTAGACCCAGAAGTCAAATTGTTAGATTTTCAATTCATAGTGATGTGAGGAACGATTTACATGAACTTCGACATATTTATTTCAGACACGTAATTCAAATGTACTTTTCTATAGAGAACAAATTAAATATATTATTGCAAGTTTGTTATGAATACCAAAGAGAAAATGACTAAAAAGAAATCTAAGTTATAGAAACTGAAGAAGCTATGCTGCTGAGCAGCTATTAAGGTGAAGTAGTTTGAATCACTGCTCGCTAGTTTAAGGGCATATGCCAATGGCCAGAATGGCTTCTCTGTCGGCTTGTCACTCAACATTGATGACAACTTCTTAGCGTTTTCAGAGTAGCTTCAAGTAAGGCTCAGACACCTGTTTGTTCATTCAACATACCTTGAGTCTTCTAAGACTGTAATAATCGCTTCATACACGTTTTCAGGTGTCAAGTTGAGCTTGTCTAAGGTTTGGGCGATTCCATATCGCGTTGCTCGCATAGCATTGATTTTTTGATCAGCGAATAAAGGCATAAGAACAGCTGGAATACCAGCCTGAACATGAACTTCCAGCTTGTAAACGATGATAACCAACTTGAGCAGTTTCTAAAAGAGAATTGTAACCACCATGGGCAATGAGAAGCTTCATTCGGGGATCTCTCATGATGTCTTTTTGAGGTAACCATTTCAATAGATGGACGTTCTTCAAATGCTCTGCTTCTTTCACGGACTTTTCCATTCTCCATAGAATTGTGTAATCAGTAAGTTTCGAGAAAGCACCCACAAAGGAATTCTGAGATAGTTCTCCAGTTTATGCCATTGAAGCAGTAACTCACTATCATTTGCTGCGGCATATTCGTTGTGTTGGAGACTGTACCAAGAGAGAACACGATAAGACCTTTGCTGTTAGGTTGTTTGGTCCAGATGTTTTCGATTTCTTCTCCGAGATCAGATTTTTTGGAACTCTTACCTTGATTTGCATTATAGAGTTGGGGACAATCGTACATAAATTTACCTTTGCTAAGTCCAAGCTCTCCGGAGAACGATATGTGAAGTGGAAGAGGTCGAGGAAAATCGAGCATTCGTTCTCCATTAATCAAGAGAGCTGAAACGTTTTGAGACAAATCCCATAAATCAGGTTGGTCTTGTGGTATCAGCTCTGAGTATAACTGGGTATAGGTAAAATCGAATCAGATCCTTACTTCTGTAGAATTCATTCTCATCATGCAAAAGGTTTTGAGGAAGATTAACAAAGTCCAAGAGTGTCCAATGCCAAAACAAGTTGTACAGTCGATCCCAGAAATCTAGCGAAAAGCCTCCTACATGTTTTCAATACGTGATTGTAGGATAGCAGTTTGAACCTGACGACAATGGATGAGGAACAGTAGCAGGTAGAGTACGCAATCCTAGTGTGACAGCAGCAAAATCATAGATAGAAGTACCGTGAGTTATCCAGATGACCTCAAAAATTGAAAGCTCAGGCATTTTAGTTTGTAAAACGACTGTACTTTTTTGACGCCAAGTTTCTTAGCTATAGCCAAAGGGCATAAGTCGTGAAAATGAGCTATGGCGACATCGAACTTGCGTTGTCGAAGCTTCTCATACACCTGGATAAACTAACTATGTGGTTTACTTTTTTATTTTTAAACTTTTTCATCGTGGTTTAGCATCTGTTCACATGCTTCAACACGCATATCCTTAAACTCCTGTCCAGTCCACCATAAGTCATAAGCATCTCCGGCAGAGAACATCATGGATTGGAAGACCTGAATTCACTTTCAATGTTAATGTTGTATTAATGATTAAGTACTTTCAATCCTTCCGTTTTCAAACTATCAGTGAAATGAATAGGAATTCTATATTCTGATACTCCTTCCGGAAGTTTATTGTTACCAGTGTCAAGCATAGCCATTTCCATTTGTGTCCACATTTGAACGTCATGACCAAGAGCTCTGTAGTAAACGATGAGTAAGTTCAATGAAATCAGCGAATGTGGAAGTGTCTATTTTTAGAAAAACTTGAGATGGTGGAAGATGATGATATCAAGTTCAGCGAACAACAAAATGCAACTAACTTCAATGAACTAGCTAAACGATAATTGAAGAGAACATGACTGTTTGTGAATCCTGGCACGATTTGCAGAACTTGTAACGTAGAATAACATGGTAGGAAGAAAAGAAGAATCCATATAAGTGAGTTTGGAGCCATCATCTCTTCCCAATATGATAGCCTGCAAATTCAAACGAATATCCTTCTTAGAATATGAAGACGAATCAACAGAGACAGATTATTCACGAAAGTAGACATTAGTTTATATTGGAAACGAACAAAGAAAACGTCGAGCAAATTGTTCGATACAAAACGAGAATAGCCGCCAAAAGGTCAACTTTCATAAAATTGATCGCTTTCGATATTGTTCCAATCTGTAGTCGTAAGTTGATTGCCAGAAGAGATGGAGAGAGAGAAACAGTTAATACAATTTATTTTATAGAAGAAAAAACAACAACGATATCTTTCAAAGCGAAAAGGCACGTTAGGTCTTCTGTCGTTTTCTGGCCAGCTCATTCTCCTGAAAAGATGAACATTTGAATGAAAAGTAGAACTGATCGCTTACTGATCCAAACTCATAATAATGAGGTGCTAACTCATAAAGCCATTCTGGCTGTATAACAGTGATATCTCGGATGGAATCTTGCATTACTTCTGAGAATATTACCCTGAAGGATTGTATTTGTAGAAACAGAAACTATGTGACATGCATACCATTTCGGATAATCTTTTTTGTACATTATCACAGAGCCTTTGTAAACTATGAAAGGGAATCTCTCTTTGACAGTCATATACTTCCCAGTATGATCATACTGAGCTGCTTGGGAAAAGAAGCCATGAACAAGACAACGAATTATGATGCTTGTCGCTTCTGTAAGGATAGATTTCTTATATTTAGATCATGCTCGTTGCTTACCATCTTCGTCCCGAACGGAACGGATGGGGATTTGGAAGCGTTTCATCAGTCTTGCCAGCTGAGTTCTAATATTGTCAGCTCTCATAAGACCTCTAAAGTTCAAGTAATGGTCACTACACCATTTCTTACTCTTATTATTCTATAACAACAGTCTGAGATAATTGAGTGCTTTTTGGTATCTTACGCGGATGAATAAGGTGAATATATTCAAATAAGTTAAATGATCTCCTTCCTCAACTGCAAATCTTCTTTTTATGCTTTCCTGAAATTAGCATATGATACTTCTTCGGCCACGTGTTCACATCATATCACGTTTTCCACGTTTATCTCTCTAACTTTCATTTCAAGATTTGAATAACAAGAATCGGTTGTATCAATCATAGAAGTGTGGGAGGAAAAAAAAAGTTTTTCTTTTCAGTTACGTTATACTTGGATTTACAAGGACTTACAGCATGATGTCGGTTTCGAGGTACAATAAACAGATCCTGGATCTGGAGCATAGCTATGATTGTAAGCATTTCTTCACTACATCCCATCTGACCTGATTGCATAAAATTCAGAAACAGTACAATAATGAAAAGTTACCAGACATCAACAAGCATTTAGCGTGCATGGGTGGCAGCGGGAATTCTGCCATTTGTAAGCCGGTGGGGTTTGTCAGCAGAGAACTTCAAAATTCAAAGATTTTGAAACATTCAAAAATTTCACTCACTTTTTGTCCAGTGCTCCTAGTGCATATAGAAGTTCTAATCCACTCACAACAGACCAGGAAGGAGGACGCTTAACACCAAATCAATTTTTCGTTTAAAAGGTAACTTACAGAAAGATAATAGAATTTATGAATGTTTTGAATTCCTAGCACTTTGAGTTGAAGGACAACTGGCGCTAGTTGACATCTCTGGATTTCAGGAACAGTTCCTTCAGGCATTTTATCGTGCTCCGACACTTGAATGAAGTAGAGAAAAGTAAGTAACTATTTGCTTACGTGGGTATAACCGATACGCTTTTCCAGGACGAATACGTCCAGCTCTTCCTGCTCTTTGCTCGGCGGATGCTTTGGATATTGGAACTCTCATTAAACATTCAATACCATTTTTCTCATTGACTGCTCTTATTTTCACGAAGCCCGTGTCAATAACTAAACAGGGAGGTCATTACAATTCTGATAAGTTGAACCACCGTAAGCAATTCCAGGTATGGTTACCGAAGCTTCGGCGATATTTGTAGCTACTACAACCTTCCTAGTACCATGGGCAGTGGAATCGAATGCTTTCATCTAATACGAGACACTCTTGACAACAATGAAATTATAAAAAACCTGCTCACGGGCTGGTAATGCTCCATAGCAAGGAACAATCCATAACTTATCAAAGTTTTTAAGCCTTGGTATATGCTCTCTCAACTTTGAACAAACCTAGAAGTGAGCGAGAGACATAGTAAAGTGAAAACAGAAAAAGATTTGCTACCTCTTCAACCTCGTCTTGGCCGGAGAGGAAAACTAAAATATCACCAGGTAAATCTTTCTTATGAATAGTTATCACAGCATCAGCACTAGCTTGGAGGTAGTTAGGGACGGAGCTTAATATTGCGTTTCTTAACTTGAATTGGTTTCTAGCTCACGTTCTTGTATGGTAAATGGTGACAGGATGCGTGCGTCCTTCGACAGAAATAATGCTTGCTGTGTCCTTATTAGGATCATCTGTATCATTCATTTCGAAGAAATCACGGAATAGCTGAAAAGTCATTTGAATGAAAACTTATACGGAATATCTTACTTCAGCATCTAATGTAGCCGATGAAACGATTATTCTGAGATCGGAGCGTATCTGCATAACTTTTCTGAGTAAGCCGATGAGAATGTCAGTGTTACAAGAACGCTCATGAGCTTCGTCGACCATAATGATACTGCAAAACCCAGTGAAGGTAAGAGCGAACGAAAATAGAGCATTACCTGTACTTCGACAGTAGAGGATCTGCTAAGAATTCTCGTAAGAGAATACCATCAGTCATGAACTGAAAAATCGAAAGTAATTGCATAGAAACGGTTATTTAAATACTTTTATCTTCGTTTCGTTATCAGAGAGATCATCAAATCTAACGGTATATCCTACATCCTGGCCAAGAATGACATCTTTCTCCTCAGCTACACGTGACGCTAACTAGAATACACAACTAACGACTTATGAAGTAACTAACAACAACTCACAGTAACTGCTGCTACACGACGAGGCTCTGTGACCGCAATCATCCTTCCATCACTGCACCAACCCGCTTCGAGGAGAAATTGTGGCACCTAGAGGAATTAGTTAGAGTTCAAAACCCCAACTCTTCAGTCTTTACTTGAGTACTCTTTCCGCATCCAGTTTCTCCAACGACAATAACTGTTCTATATCTTTCGCACATATAAATTATATGATTCCTATTCTAGACGTATGGGTTAGAAAAGATTGATGGGAAAAAATGTTTACCTTGAATATAGGCAAGCGAGCTCTCTGAGATTGTAGGTTGAGCGAACCATAGGGATTGTTAAAAACAGTTAAAGGATCTCCACTAGATGTACTTGGTTGTTCAGAGGGTCTTTCTTCAAAGACGAGTGGGCCTGTTCTAGGCTTATCCGCAGAATCGTCTGAAGTTACACGATAGTTAATGTTGTTCTCAAACAATGGTTCTTACCTGGTCGTGCAAACCGAAACTGTTTACGATTCCTTCCACCATGTTCATCGTGACCATGACCAGGATGATACCTCGACATGATTCTGTTTTCAGCTTCTGGTCAGTTGAGTTAAATTCCAGTCATACGAATTTTGAATTTCGAATTAATGATTACGGTACTACAGAAAGTCGCAAAATAACGTTGCGTGTTCTCAGTCTTACTCACTAATCTGAAGATGAAGGCTTTCCTTAAGAATATAATTGTTGTTGTTCGTATTGAATCTTCTTTTTTCATTTCATTTCCTGAATATGAGAATCATTCCTATTGTAAACTCACTTCTGTTTCAGGGAGATCGCAGAAATCAATAATGATTATACTTGAGCAGCAAAATCGCATCATCACCGAGCTGTTAGAGCTCAAGTTCAACAATGCTTTAGAAGGGTTAGTATCTATTCAATCTTTTCATTCGTTTATCTTTTTGTTTCTAGCGGTAAACCAGATATAGTTGATACCCGTTTTGCTGATTTTGATGGCGTTTTATACCATTTGTCCAACCCTGGAAACGATAAAACAAAAATTATGGTTCGAGTGTTTCGAAGAAACCACAACTCATTCTTCTTTTTAGCTTAGCATTTCACTCAAGTTCTATCAAGAATTACAACAACATAATGCTGATGATGTAAGCTTTAACGTATTTCATGTTTATACTTCTTTCTTAAGCTAATCAAACGTGAGTATGGTGACCGTCTAGTCTCTCCTGAACCAGGATTCAATGTGTCTGTAGTGTACGATTTAACTACTCTTCCTTCCGACCCTACTGCCTTATCGACTCTTAGTTAGTTTAATTCTTTATTTATTTATTGTTATTGATGTGCTTAAGTTGCCAAAGCTTCCGCTTTGAAACGAAATTGCTTTGCCTCCGTTTTTGAAAAGTATTTCGAGTTTCAAAAAGCTGGCCAAGAAGGACAGAAACGGGCCGTCATCAACTATCGCGACGACGAAACTATGTAAGTTGTGTTTGTTCATATCTGACCCATGCTATTATCCAAACAATCAACAAATGGAACTTTAGGTATATTGAAGCTAAAAGTGATCGTGTCACAGTCATCTTCAGCACAACATTCAAGGAGAAAGACGATATCATTATCGGCAAAGTTTTCTTGCAAGTAAGTCGCATGTTTGTTAAGTGTTTTATTTTTCTTTTTATTCAGGAATTTTGTGAAGGTCGCAAAGCGAGTCAAACAGCTCCCGCTGTCCTCTATACTATAGGAGAACCACCATTAGAATTGCGCGATCAACCAGGTGCCAACGTTGGGAAGAATGTTGGATACATCACATTTGGTATGCTGTCGCTTATGTTGACATTAATGACGTCTATCTTTTAGTGCTCTTCCCTCGGCATACAAATGATAGAGCTAGAGATAACACAATTGATCTGATACATACATTCAGGGATTATTTACATTATCACATAAAATGCTCGAAAGTAAGTTTAAAACTCATATCCTTCAATCTCACACATGCACATCTCAGGTTTACATGCACTCTAGGATGAGAAAGAAGACTAGCGACTTCTTGAAAGTGCTAAATCGTGCCAAGCCCGAAGTTAAAACCGAAAGAAAGACTTTCAGGTTTGTTACTTTAATAGCTCTTGATCATTTTTGTTTCAGTGGTCGTACATTCCAAACAAATTGAAAAGCAGTTGGTTTACAGTAATCTAAGGCTTCACTTACTCGCAGCACGTATTTAACGCTTTAAATAATGTAATGTTTTATTATGGATAAATTATTTTACAAACTCGCAAGTAGTAAACGAAATAGGTTCCACAAACGAAAGCAAAAATGTATTGTAAACCATCCTGGAGAGTTGTAGAACAAAAACTGTTTCCCGAGTTTACGTTTTTTGAAAACAGGTTGATAACAGAAATCAGATTTCACAGAGCTATGACAGAAATATGTTAGCTGGGCCAGAGTAGTTTTCCTTCACCTTGCCCTCCGAAAAACAGAAGCTTCCGAGTGTCATAACGTGGATGAACTTATCACTCATATGCAGAAGATGAAAAACTTTTATTCCAAAATTGGAAAGGAAATCCTTATAAACGAATCGTATAGCTTCTCAAGCTTAATAGTGCTTTTCAAAGTCCAATTCTCATTAATCCATAGTTGCTATTTGAAACTTCGAATAAGGAATAGTTTTATTATTGATAGATTATTTTACATAATTCGAAAAAATGAAAATATGGTACAAACTGGCTAAAAACCACTCGATATGTTGAGATACTTGAGAGGGGACACGTATTACTATATAAGTGTGAGCAGAGGTTTTCCTACTTGGACATTAATGTCTTTGTTCCAATAATGGCTCCAATTCCAACTAAAGCAGCTCCTATGACGATACTCCAGCGTCGTCGAGTTTGGCTACTCTCGGCGAGAGATTTATCATCACGTTTGATTATATCAGAGGCCACTACCATGAACAACTTCTGAATATGACTTCTATGCTATTCAAGTTTCAACTCACCCAGTTCTTTCCGTCAGATGGCCAAGTCAATCTGATTCTTGCATCCACAAAGCGAGAAGTATAAAGTAGAATGGAATGAACTTCTTTTCTCAAGTTGTGCTGCATCATACGTGCTGCAACAACTCCACCAAATGCTATGATACCAACAAGACGTCCGTAAGACATGCCTCGAGCTTCCTCGTTTTCTACCCGACCGAACTCTTCCAAGATCTACAGGTAATTAGAATAGTTGTGGATGGAAAGACGAAAAATCTCACATCACAGTAACGAGCGAAGGAGAGGTGTTCATCTTCCAGGAGTTCGGAGGCAAAATCATTGAGTTCAACTACATGTCTTCTCTCGAAGATAGAGGCTAATCGTCTAAAAATTACGAACACTCTGAGTATAATACGTTGTTTACAAACCTCATAACTCTGTGCTCAGGTTGTACCCCATAAGGTAACTCTGGTCGTTCATGCCATTCTAATTTATCTTTCTCGATTCTCCAATTAAAGTAATCGACCTGTGCAAGAATAGAAAATTGGGAATATCCACAAAACTAGAAGTACCACAAATCCTTTTATATCTAGTCTGGCCTCCTGGAAATCGTATTCGTGAAGTGACGCTGGATTCATTGCTCTTGTGGAGAATGTAGGCCTAAAATTTTATTTTCAATCTTCATATTCTAAGTTCTTATACAATAAAGAAACAAGAGTAAGCCAAAAATAAGTATACGAGGGTACAATGAACCGGAGCGAGTTAAACAGAAAGCGGATGAAAATCGAACGAGTTTATGAATTTACGATCTATAGCTTTTTCTATTTTATTATATATTTATTGTTTCTTGTTGGAGCAAGCGTTGGCAACGACAAGAAGAGCAAGAAGAGTAGAGAGTCCCAAAACAAGATATCCGCTCTTGTAAACCTTCAATCACATGAATAGGTTGAGAAGCTTTGAAAATGTCTTACCTGACCAATGTTATCAACACCCTTAGCCAAATCAAATCCAAGGAATCTGATACCGTTCAAAGTGTGGAAAATGATGGGGAAAGCAATGATAAACTAGATCACTAACGATTGGAAGTATGAGCAGAGAGGTAATTACCTTGAAGACGGCGGTAACAGCGCAGGGGAGTCCCAGTCCACGGATGAATTCAACAAAGGTAGTGAAATCAATTGGAAGAGCAGCAAATCCGACACCTCCAACAATGAGTGTTCCAGCCATAACGCATCCACTGATACGATGAGCTCCAGAAACCTTCAACGAAGTAAATAAGTTTTATAAAAACAACAACATTACCAGCATGGTGAGTTCTGGTTTGTAGACGGTGAGATGAGGAGAGATTGGACGTCCCAACGCCTTTTGGCGTTGTAAATATTCCCATCCAATTTGCTGTACAGGTGTCTTGATCTAAATGAGAATGGTTTATAGGGCAAGCAATGTATATGCAAATGTCAAACCTCTTCACATCGTGAAACGCTTGTAGACAAGTATCGAGCGAGAATAGAGGAGTTGCAGGCTCTCAATGCGACGGTTGAAGGTACAAGCATCTCCTTCAACATTATAAATTCAAATTCAATCTATTTAGATTAATTAGCGGAAAAGATAACAACGAATAAAATAAACAACATCAGTGCGCTTCCGTTAGTCGGGCGTACAACGTAAAAGCGGTTGCGCGTGTTGCGTGTGCACCAGAAAGACGTCAACATTAATTTAACAGAAATCCTTTGATACGCTTAACATGTGGCACAGCCGGTTGCATTCCAGCTTGAAAGTGTCTCGATGTAGAGAAAGAGGGTATTTCATGTATAATTAAAAGTTTATTAGTTAAAAATTAGATTAAAATTTACAAAATGTATAATAAGTGATCTAACATGTGTGAATCAACAGTGCTTTTCCCGTAAGTAAACTCCTGAGGCAAGTTATAAAACAAATTTGTACAAGATGACATGACTACAATAGCTCATTAAAGTTGTTTTGTCTTCTCATGGAACGTTAAACTGTTTGCTGGCAACTCATTATCACTATTGTTTATAATATACAGATTCGTGTTACAATCATCACGTCGCATGTGCTGGCATAAAGCTAAAACTCATTGTCTTCGAGATCAAAAAATATCTTGGAAAATACCGTAGAACTCAAATAACTTCATGTAAATCCAGTATGATATTGCGGCAGAGACCGAACAACAGATCATACACGGTAGTAACCAGGAGAGACAGATGATCATCGCGGCCACTAAGTTCATTCATATTTCATTGTTCATTGCACCTCTTCTCTTACTTTCAATAAGTAGAGCTGTTCCAAAGTTGATTATCGTACAGAACAGTATAATTATGAAGAAAATGCTAACAGGGATGACATTAAACGCAAAAACCCAAGACAATAGCAGAGGATGTCGTATAGTCAAATCATAGACTGCATTTGTCAGTTTCATTTTAATTTTCTGAAAACACAACAATGATTTCATCAACAATCATCGAGCTTATGAAAAAGTTAAATGTCAATTGTGCAAATAATCTCTTTGTTGTTTCAGTTTTTCTTGTCTGAACAACAAGTGATAAGGTGCTCCATTTATAAAATGGGATCAGCCCTTTAATTCATTTTGATTGACACAATACCAGAACTATTGCCTCATAAGTAACTTCTATCTACAATTTTCAATCTTATATCGAATTCACAGGCTTTCGAAACCGTATATTCTGATTTCAGTAGTTATGGCTAACGTTGTCAAAGAGAGAAAGAAGGTAGCCCAGCTTCTTGACGGAGAAGAGGAGGTAAGAAAACTTTGGGATGAAGCCAAGGTGTTCGAAGAGGATGCCGACGATAGGTCCGTTTTTTTTCCGTTTTCTCTCTATTTTTGTTGTTTTTTTTAGTAAAAAGGACAAATACTTTGTTACATTCCCATTCCCATACATGAATGGAAGACTTCATTTGGGACACACATTCACTCTTTCTAAATGTGAAGTATGCTAAATCTCCCTTATTGTCTTTCATGCTCTCAGTTCTAGTTTGCTGTTGGTTACCATCGCCTGAAAGGAGAGAAATGTTTATTCCCCTTCGGTTTTCACTGTACTGGAATGCCCATCAAAGCTTGTGCTGATAAGCTCAAGAGAGAGATGGAAGAGTACGGAAACCCTCCAGAGTAAGTCTTTAGCAGTTTTTCGAGCGTCAAAGTTATTATACTGTAAATGCATGGCGTAATTGGTTTTTTCTAGTTTCAACAAAGTAGTTGAAGAAGCTCCAGTTGTGGTGGAGATTTCCGAATTGGAAGCTCTCATGAAAGATAAGAGCAAAGGAAAGAAGGTATGGCTGAACCGTTCCAAGTAGCCAAGGACATCTTATCGTTTTTCCAGAGTAAAGCTGTTGCCAAAACTGGTGGTGGAAAGTATCAATGGCAAATCATGCAGTCCTTAGGAATGAGCGATGAAGAGATTGCTAAATTCGCTGATCCACTTTATTGGCTTGAATATTTCCCACCTCATTGCATGGCTGATATGAAGAGAATGGGAAGTAAAGTCGATTGGAGAAGATCCTTCCTTACCACTGATGTCAATCCTTATTTCGATTCTTTTGTAAAATGGCAATTCGGAAAGCTCCGTAAAGCTAAGAAGATTGACTTCGGAAAGAGGTAATGAGTTTTCACCTATAGCCAGAGTAGATATATTCTCAATGCAGATATACCATCTATTCTCCTAAGGATGAACAACCTTGTATGGATCACGATCGTTCCTCAGGAGAAGGTGTCGGTCCACAAGAGTACACACTCATAAAGCTGAGGGTTTGTTCTTCCGTATCAATAACTTAATTCATGTCTTAATAGGTAATTGAGAGACCTCCACTTCTCATAAACATCAGAGAACCAGTTTACTTGGTAGCCGCCACTCTCCGTCCTGAAACGATGTAAGTTGATTTACGCCCTTCTTTTGAGCATTTCTCTTATCTAAGGTATGGACAGACCAATTGCTTCCTTCACCCAGATATTAAGTATTGCGCTTTCTATGCTGGACGTAAGGAAAATGAAGTATTTATCGCTACACCACAAGCTGCTCGTAATATGAGTTATCAAGAATTGACCGCTGAAAACGGAGTCATCAATTATTGTTACGGATTAGAGAGCGTAAGTCATGATTGATATACAAAATGCTTCACATTATCCTCTAGTTCCCTGGTTCACTTATTCTTGGAGCTGCACTCAGTGCTCCACTCTCTGTTTATGAGATAACTTATGCTCTTCCTATGCTCACCATCAAGGAAGACAAAGGTTTTTCTACCATTTCAATTTTGTTTCTATCCATTAATTAGGAACTGGAGTCGTCACTTCGGTACCATCCGATTCTCCTGATGACTATGCTGCTCTTAACGATCTGAAGAAGAAGAAGGCACTCCGCGAGAAATATAATCTTGGTGATGAAATGGTTCTGCCGTTCGACCCTGTAAGATCTCACAATGTTTGTACTTGTAAGCATGCTCTCGTTATAGATGCCAATTATCGAAATCGAAGGACTAGGAGATCTGGCCGCCGTCGAAATGTGCAACAGACTGAAGATCGATTCTCAGAATGATAAAATTAAGTTGGAGCAAGCCAAGAAAGAAGTTTATCTCAAAGGATTCTATGATGGAGTTGGTTTCCATTCTGTTAATAAAAGTTAGCTCTTGATTTAGGTCATGAAAATTGGAAAGTATAAAGGCCAGAAAACAGCCGACGTCAAGAAACTCATCCAGGTATGTGTTGAACCTTTGTTTGCTTTTTCATGTTATGATGTTAGAATGATCTTTTTGCTGAGAAGTTGGCTGTCAAGTATGTTGAACCCGAGAAAAAAATTATCAGCAGATCTGGAGACGAGTGCGTAGTTGCTCTGTGTGATCAATGGTGAGTAGTTCTTCATCTAAAGAGGTTATGTTCGAAACATCTCCAGGTATTTGAACTATGGAGATCCAGCCTGGAAAGAAAAAACTAAACAAGCTCTCGCCAAGTTGAACACATACACTGATGAAGTTTTTTTATTTATTTTTCAAATTTTAATTTCTCTTGCTCTAGACTCGTAGAAACTTGGAATACACCGTTGATTGGCTTCATGAGTATGCTTGCTCTCGCAGTTATGGACTTGGTATTCCATTTACTTCATGGACTGAAAAAGAAAATCTGTTTTAGGTACCAAATTGCCATGGGATCCTCAATACCTTATCGAATCTCTCTCTGACTCTACCATCTACAATTGTTATTACACAATTGCTCATCTCCTTCAAGAAGGATCTTTGATTGGATCTGTCACAGGACCAGCTGGAATTAGATCTGCCCAAATGACTGAAGCTGTCTGGGATTACATTTTCACTGGAGCCAAATACAATTCTAACACCATGCCAGTTCCTCAAGCATCTCTTGATAAGCTGAGAAAGGAATTCCTTTACTGGTAATTAAATTTTGGAAGGAGTTTCAGAATATTCTTGTTCTAGGTATCCAATTGATATGAGAGCTTCTGGAAAAGATCTCATTCAAAATCATTTGACTTATCTTCTCTTCAATCACGTCGCCATTTGGGACAAAGATGAGAAGTTCTGGCCCAAGAGTATCCGCGCTAATGGCCACCTTCTCATCAATAATGAAAAGGTTGAGCGGTTTTTTTTTTCTTTTAGATTGACTAATGTTTTTCCCAGATGTCCAAGAGTACTGGAAACTTCTTGACCCTCTCTGAAGGAATTGATAGATTCTCAGCTGACGGAATGAGACTTTCATTGGCTGATGCCGGTGACGGTGTTGAAGATGCCAACTTCGTTTTCAGTATGGCTGATGCTGCTGTTCTTCGTTTGTTCAATTTAATCGAATGGGTTAAGGAAATGGTAGCAACTTTTGTCTTTTCACTCGAATCAATTTATTCGTTCAGAATGAGTTGAGAACTTCTGGAGTTTTCCGTAAGGGTGACTTCAATTTCAACGATAATGTGTTCGCCAACGAAATGAACAAAGCTATCCAAATCACTGCTGACAACTACGAAAAAACCTTATTCAAGGAGGCTCTCAAGAGTGGATTCTTTGAGTATCAGGTCCGTCCTTGTATCCTAGATGTATTCTATTTTATCTTTTCAAGACTCTCCGTGATATCTATCGCGAGTTCAATGGTGGACAGGATTCTGCCATGCATGAAGACTTGGTGACCAGATTTATCGAGACCCAAGCTATCATTCTGTCTCCTATCTGCCCTCACATTGGTGAACAAATCTGGAGAATCCTCGGAAAAGTTAGTTAGCAATGAATTCTTCTTTTATGAAGTATCTATCTCTATCAAGGATGGCCTCATCGTCAGCGCCAGGTGGCCTACCACTGAACCAGTTGATGAAGTTCTCTGCAAAGCCTCCGAATTTATTAGAGCTACCATCACAGAGTTCAGAGCTCGTTTGAAGAACTTCTTAAACCCCAAGAAGAAGACTGGAGTCATCGAACCACCCACGGATGCTACTATCTGGGTTGCAAATGAGTATCCTCTTTGGCAACGTACTATTCTCCAAATTCTTGAGAAACAAACAGCCGTATGTTTGCAATGCAGATCTTGCAGTTAAAATATGAATTCAGGAGAATAATGGAGAACTACCAGACAACAAAGTTATTGCCGGTTTGATTGGAAAGGAAGAAACTCTCAAGAAGTTTGCTAAGAAAGCTATGCCTTTCGTTCAAATGGTTTGTTTGACAATAATTCTCACTTGACTAGATCATGCTTCCAGGTTAAAGAACAATTCAAGATCAAGGGAAAATCTGCTCTCGAGAGCGCTTGTTCTTTCAATCAAACAGCTATCCTTGAGGAAAACTTGGATTATATCCTTAACAGTCTTGATCTCGATCGCGTTGTGATTGGTAACACTTCGGACTCAGCATGTGATGCTCTCATTGCTGAAACTGTTTGCCCTGGAACTCCACTCATCAATTTCGCCGCTGCTGCCGTTAGTCTTTTAATCGTTGTCTAGATTAAGAAGCTGTTTGTTCTAGGAGAAATTGACTATTATTGCTAGAAACGTCAATACTTGCAATGGTTTGTTCGATGTTTCTCTTCCTGTCTCTACAGGGGATTCGGTCGCTATTCTTATCAGAAAGATAAGAAGAATGAACAGATCTGTGAAACGTGGGTTTTATCTCTCCGTCTCCTTAATTTCGTTTTTTCTTAGCCAGACATAATCTTTCTTTATGGAGATACACCGATGAGAATGGAGACAGAAAGCTCAGAAGCCTCGATGATCCAATGAGTGGTTTAGAGAAACTCTCAGATAATGGTAAGCAGATACTGCCTAGTCAAGCTTGACTGATTGCAATGTGTTTCAGACGTTTTCACGATTAATGTCGAGAAGGAGGAGTTCACTGTTGGTGGAAAGACCGTCACATCAGTCGTTTACGTTGCTGAATAAAGAAAATGCTTTTTCTGATTTTTTTTATTTATCAGCTACTGCATTGTTTCGTTTGAACTTGTTATTCTTTCTTGTTCTCGCAATTCCATAAATATTTTGTTTCACTACCCATACGCATGCGTTAAGTTTGTTTCTTCGCGTATTTTCTATTGAAGAACTATCAATTTTGAGTTGAAAGTTTTTAGATGCCTTGTAAAAACACTTGTCCTTCGACAAGTTCGGATTCTTGTTCAGGGTCTTCTACTTGTAGCAAAGGTATCATACCTCTAATGACTTCCCTAAAAGTTGATTCAGCTGTAAAGTTTAAATGTTGTAAATCCCAACGTTCGGAAGTATCCGGATATCAGCAGGTCATATCTAGCTGTAGTGGAGCAATAGTTACAGCCCTGTTAAGTTGGTTGTCCACATATTATATACCCAACTTAATCACGTAAATTGTAGTGACTCCTATGGACGTCGTGAAAATTAGACTTCAACAGCAAGCGCATGCTTTACCAGCTGGACAGTGTTTCTATTACTCGAATGGCTTGATGGAGCATGTATGTATTCCTTGTGCAGATAAACAGCCTTGTGAATGGTACCAAAGACCAGGCAACTTCACTGGAACAACGGTGCTTATTTTCTGCTCAAATGCTTTTTGAGATTTATGTTTAGGATGCTTTCATCAAGATAGCAAGACATGAAGGGGTTCGATCTCTATGGAGTGGACTGTCTCCTACATTGTATGTACCCTTTCCTCTATAATCATCACGATTTCGTGTTTTTAAGAGTTATGGCCATACCTGCCACTGTTTTCTACTTCTCTGTGTACGACAATCTTTATTACAAAATGAAGCAAATGTATCTTTCATATCTTTCATTTCTGTTTACTAGTCTGTCATAGGTCATGCTGTCGGAAGAATCAGCATCCTCATTGCTGGATTCCTCCGGAATGGGCTATCGCTCCCATTTCCGGAGCTACAGCTCGAACGATCTCTGTAACGATTGCTAGTCCCATGGAGATGATACGAACCAAAATGCAGAGTGAAAACATGAGCTATAGAGGTATGTTATCTTTGTAATGTTGTTACTATTTTCGTGTAGACGTCGGTAAAGCATTCCGAGCGTCGATAGCTTCACGTGGTTATTCTTCGTTGTTTTTGGGTTTGGGACCGACAATTTTACGTGATATTCCGTTTTCTGGTGAGTGAGCTTATTACTTTCTCCCATAACACATACATTCAGCTTTATATTGGGGAGGTTATGATTACCTAAAAAAGAAGTTTATGCTTTGGAAGTCTGTGAAAGAGACAACGTTCGGAATTTCCTTTGCTTCTGGAGCATTATCCGGAATGTTTGCAGCTTTTATCACAACACCTTTCGATGTGGTAAGTACTGATTCCAATACGTCTTTCCACTTCATTCCGTTGCAGGTGAAAACACAAAGGCAAATTACGTTAGGTCAAACCGAATTAACTGAAAATCCTAAGAGTGCCAGAGAAATTTTCTTCAATATTTTGAAGACTAGAGGACCTTCTTCCTTGTTTACCGGTGATTACGTATACGCAATGGCATATACAAAATCGTTTCAGGTGTTATACCACGTCTTGTCAAAGTTGCTCCAGCTTGTGCCATCATGATTGCCTCATACGATTTCTTCAAACTTTACTTTGCTCGTCAAAATCAGAAAAAAACCAGAGAATAAGATTTTTTTCAGTTCTAAGTAGTTCGCTAGTGTTTTCACGATTACGGCTTCGTTTTTGGAACCCTGTGATAAATTAATTTTTTTTGTTACAATAGATATTAATACACAATTTTGTTTTTTCTACCATGTTCGTACTCAATATGCGTTTAGTCGCTATCTTACTTCCAGTTGTTCATTGTCTTTTGCTCATATTTAAGTTCATAGAAATGTCCAGCTTAGTCAGTATAAGTAAGAAGTTTGTGGCGCAGAGGTCTCACAGGGAGAGAGCTCAGGTATTTCATGTTGCTGTTCTTCTTTCATGCTCCATTTTTCAGCCAACCAAACGTGCCAAATATGGTTTCTTAGAAAAGAAAAAGGACTATCAATTAAGATCTAAAGATTACAATCAGAAGAGAGATGCTATTAAGAAGCTGAAAATGAAAGCTATGGACAAAAATCCTGATGAATATCATCATCATATGCTCAACAGTGAAATCAAGGTACAAATAGGAAGATTGTTAACAGCAAATTCTAATTCCTCTTGCAGGACACTGGACTACATTTCGACAAAAAAACTGAAGCTGAAGAAGAGTCGACAAAGACTCAGAAACTGTTGAGTGATGTGAAGGATTTGGAATATGTGAAATACAAGCTGCTGGCTGAGAAGAAAGTCAGTTCATACTTGATTAGCTGCTTCAACCTCGATGTTTTTGCAGAAAATAGATGAAATGAAATCAGAGTTACATTTTGCTGATACCACAACCAATGACTTGAAGAACAATCATGTCGTTTTTGTAGATGATGACGAGGAAGGTGTTACAACCCATGTTCATTCAATAGAAAAACAATTATATTTTAGCCAAGTCATTTGATCCTGTCGATTACTTTCAAACTACTGATGAATTATTAGCTAGAAGATACAATAGACCCAAGTTGGCAGATTTGGAGAGTAAAGTCATTGTAGGCACGTTCGATAAAGAAACTGTGGATGTTGGTTACTCTGAATTTACTTCTTATCTTAACCGCTTGATTCAGAGAGTGGATAGAGATCGTAGGGTCAAATACAATGAGCTTTCAAAACGAATTCAGAGAGCGCAGGAACTTGAAGTAGTAGCCGCTAAGTTGCAACTCAAAAAGGTATTCTTTTTTACCCACTCTTCAAAATGTTCAATTCATAGGACTTGGCTGGTTCTACTCGTGAAGTAGCTCCTAAGAAAGTACGAAAAGGCGGATCTAAGAAAGCAGCAGTATATAAATGGACATATGAGAGAAGGCGATAAAATATTTGTTTGTTTCGTTGTTGTTACATGTTGTTGTTGGAAACATAAATTTCAATTTTTTTTTTGTCAACACTTTTGACGAACGACAACAAAATAATACTATCATGCCTAAGATATAGGTCTTCCGTATACCATACAGATGCGCGTTTCACTGCCATTTTTAATCGAAATGCAATGCTCCCACTCTTTTCAAACAAAAAAAAAAGTCATGAATAGGAATATTGACGCTGACTCTGAGGTTCATGTACAGGAAACGAAAAGCTTCATTTTTGTTTTTGCACGTAGCTTGGTGGTCGTTCACTCGTTTTCATTCCGCAGTACAGACGTAGCTTGGTGGTCGTTCACTCGTTTTCATTCCGCAATACAGGCGTCGCTTGGTGGTCGTTCACTCGTTTTCATTCCGCAGTACAGACGTAGCTTGGCGGTCGTTCACTCGTTTTCATTCCGCAATACAGGCGTCGCTTGGTGGTCGTTCACTCGTTTTCATTCCGCAATACAGACGTAGCTTGGTGGTCGTTCACTCGTTTTCATTCCGCAATACAGGCGTCGCTTGGTGGTCGTTCACTCGTTTTCATTCCGCAATACAGGCGTCGCTTGGTGGTCGTTCACTCGTTTTAATTCCGCAATACAGACATAGCTTGGTGGTCGTTCACTCGTTTTCATTCCGCAATACAGACGTAGCTTGGTGGTCGTTCACTCGTTTTCATTCCGCAATACAGGCGTCGCTTGGTGGTCGTTCACTCGTTTTCATTCCGCAATACAGGCGTCGCTTGGTGGTCGTTCAGCATAATATACCACACGACGGATGAAATGGTTGACTGCCTGGACAGAAGAATGGTTTCTGGGGTTCCATAGAGATATAATCAATTGGGTGTAATAGAAATTAGTTGAGATAATGCTGTTGGGTTGAATGGATACTGAAACGAACAGGTAATTTCATTCTAACCTTATGCAGTACATTTCTATATTTGCATTCCCTGTTTCCATGCAGCCATTGTAGACTGCTTAGTAAGGAACATGTTGAACTTCCTTATTCATATCTAGATCGCAAACCCTATGATACACTTTGTCAGTAAAACGAAAAATAATAATTTAATCAGACGACAGTTAATAGTAACAGACATGAACCAGTTTAGGAAGAACTCACTAACCTATAGGCTTGTGAGTGATTTATGTAAAAATGGTTTTTGCTATATTCGCCACAATCTCACATTCAATTGCTCCGAATATAGCATTCATCATTTTCGGATCGACGGCTTTGGTAAACCTGCAACGAATACAATCAAAGATATACCAATAATCGTTCAACAGACTTGGAATAGACGCCTGTTTTCCTTTTCGATTTCACGGCTTCTTCTTGGAATCGTCGATCTACGGCTTTGTGTAAATCCTCCAATTCTATGGTTCCATTTTCAACTTTAGCCTTTTTTTCTGTAAACGTGACAAATGTGATAATACTGAACGTAGTCAGAGTTGATTACTTGAATCAAGTCCAGCTCCTAAATATTTCAAAAGTTCGGCTCTGCCTTCAGGCGTTCCAAGTAGATTTCTAGCTACTTCATCAAATCGATCAGTTTTGTTTAAAAATATAAGTAAACTACATTCTTTCACAATGGGCATATCTAAAATAATCTGCAAATAAGGAGAGTTGTGCGATGTCGTAGCTGTTAGAGAGGACATACACTTAAAGTCTTTATGCTTCTATCCATGACTGTGAACTCAGGGTTCGACTCATCTACTAAATTAAAATCGGACATGGAAGCAACAAAGAGAACGAAGTTGTTATCATGTGTACTCATGAACCACTGACTTATGAACTGTGGCAGTTTGACCTTTAGCGAAACACCAATATGAGAAAGTTCGTAGAAACAAAGCTTACTAGTTCAGTAACTTGGCCACCCATGTCGTGAATTTGAATTTTCATTCCTTTGATACCGAAACGAAAATCTTGAATCCCTGTTGTTGGATAGCGAGAATGGACAATATCTACACTGCTCAAGACAGTATTATCTGCAAATATCCTCCTGATATCGTTTTCATTTAGAAAATGCCGTGTTCCGTCTTCTATTCTATACTGAGGTTGCATCTGATGAGATCTTTTCAAAGTTTTATTGATCTGAAAGAACAATCAAATAAATAGGAAAACAGGAAACGAAACGAACGCTTTCATTATTGATGAGAGTTACCAAATCGTCTACGATAGTGTCAGTATATGTTTGTTCTACATATCCACCGTCGATAACACTCAAATCGAATTCTGATTGTAACATCTTGATTTCTTCAACGAGTTCATGTTCAATGGGGTATCCCCAAAGCTGTGTTTGCTTTAATTGTAATGTTCATATCAAACAGTCAGATTATCGTTTACCTGGCACAAGTTGTTGATGGAAGCCAGGATGTTCTGTCGGATTCGTTTCTTGAACAAATCATATTCTATTTGTGAGAATATGTCAGATTTCTCAATTGGATGCCAACTAGGATTATATGCCTCAAACATAAACAGATTCTTTCCGCACTCAAAGGACACTCACCTTGTAATCTTTGGGACTATCCTTACATAGACACTTCAATTGTCGAATAACAGTAGTTTTTCCTGCACCTCCCGATCCTACCATGAAGAAGCGAACAGCTTCGTTCCTCCTCTACATTACAAATAGAAGTTAATAAGATAATTAAGATTTACCTCTTCGATATGGTGTTCCTTCGTCTCATCTCCAACAAGTTCTTTCAACCACTTGCAACAGCCTTCACCCATGATGAGGGGAGAATGATAACCAATTAGTGTTTTGTGAATGTGATAAGGTTTTCTTTACCCAGAAGATTATATTCTCCCAGCATCTTTAGAAATAGATAAAGACGCTCAAATTTGTTGATTTTTTCTTGTCTTCATTATCACAAAACTATTTTTTATTGTCTAAGGTCGCCATCAAGAACAATGTTGACATCTTCTACTTCGCCTGTGTTGTCCCACTCCTCGTTTACAACAAATGATTAATTCCTTTTTTTAATTTATTGCAAACGTAAATATTCGATAGACGTTATAAATAAAATTGTAATGGTTCTTCTGTAAACTGACAAAGTCAAACTATCGCCCTGACACAAAGAGGTGTCCAAAGTCTGACACATCAAACTATAATTGGACAACATCCAAGATAAATCACAACTTGATACGAGCAGCGTGTTTCGCAAGTAGCTTAAAACCATTATGGAACTCACTGATGAAACAAACATAATCAAGTTCACAACAATTCGCTTGCTTTTGATTCATATCATTTGCAGTTACCAATTAGAAGACACCCTAGAATTGCGTAATAGGTCTTTCAACGACAAATCGGTATTGGAGCTGTCAGAACAGACTCCCCGGATTCATCATGTTGTCCTCAACTCTCTGAATTAGACATCTACTGATTGTTCCTGGTATTGCTCAAACTATCTCATTACAGCACTCAATATACGCATTATATACAGAAAAGGTCCATAGAGCAGAGTGGCTTCCGAACTGAGCACCGGAAACGAGCCATCTTAACTTTTGACGTCAAGCAAAGCCTCTCTCGACTCTAATTCCAACATAAACTTTTTGAGCCAATAGTTTAACCTGTCCTGCACAGATAATTATCACTGATAGCAGTTAATTGAAAGCTCTCCGCCAGATTACTGTTATCTTATTTAGTTCAAGCTCGTTAAAAGCTGTGATAAAGGCGAGAGAAGGAAATCGATGTTTCCCTCGTCTGTATGTCTCATAGACCTCGTCTCACCCTCACTTTCTCTGTGACCAAACGTTATGTCTCATTTATGCAATTATTAAGCTAAATAATTTAATAATAAATTAATAATTAAAAAACACAACCACGGTGAATTAAGCGGCTATATGAATTATATCGAATATTACGCTATGAATATACATCTGAAAATGATCACAAAAGCAGTGCCAAGTGAATGGATTTCTACAAAACACCTTATGGGTATGAAATATTACATAATTTGGGTATTTCAGGATTAGTTGGCTAGTATTGCCTGGAACATTTCGTTCATATTTGCAATGGCCGTCACATGACGAGATTTCAGAGAAAGCTGCAATCAGTTCGAATGAAAGCATTAAAATAGAAAAAACTAGCTCACTGTTAATGTATTTCCTTGATTGATCTTCAGTTCCGACAACACATAAATGTTATTTGTGTACTTGACTGAATGATACAATAACTCTTGTCCATCTACACTTCGTCTGGCTACGGTCAAAACATTGTTCTGTTGAAGTTTCGTGCATATATCATCTGGAGAGAAATGTTTCATGAAATCATTTAGGGATGCGATTGCAAACCTGCATTAAGAGAGAGTGGATTCTGCAACGTGAATTGCTGTTCGTTCTGTTCAGGAATTTCCTTCCACATGTCAAGGAACTCCCTCTTCTCTATCTAAACGTCACGACTTTTAAAAGAAACAAGAATTTCAGTAATGTACCTGTCCATTTTCATGGAAGTAAACGAGGAGTGGGACAACACAGGCGAAGTAGAAGATGTCAACATTGTTCTTGATGGCGACCTTAGACAATAAAAAATAGTTTTGTGATAATGAAGACAAGAAAAAATCAACAAATTTGAGCGTCTTTATCTATTTCTAAAGATGCTGGGAGAATATAATCTTCTGGGTAAAGAAAACCTTATCACATTCACAAAACACTAATTGGTTATCATTCTCCCCTCATCATGGGTGAAGGCTGTTGCAAGTGGTTGAAAGAACTCTTTCAACCTCATTTAGATTGAACTAAACGCTAACCTGTAAGTTGGTGAGTGGCTCCATCTTTTGAACGGGTCCATTTGTATCGCAATTTATGGTAACCTGATTGAATTATCGTTCGCCATTTCATTAAAACTATATCTTACGTTAATACTTTGTCCAGGAAGTACAGGCGTGGAGATATTGACTTGTTCAGATGGCATCAGACCGAAAGAATTTTTGTTGAACTGCACGGCAAAGCCGGAAAGAGGTTGCATAGCCTTAATACCAACATTAAAATTGGATATGGTATCTTTAATAACCTTGTTCGAGATGGCCAAATCCATGACAACCTTCCCGTTCTTTCTGTACCATGTTCCTTCCACTTGTAAACCCTTAGATTTGGAAGCTTCAACCCAAACCTCTCGTGGGAATTGATAGCTTTGGACAGGTCCTACACTTAGCCCTCCGAATATATCCGTTAATCCACCTATTAAATGATTATTGTTTTTATAAACGTATAAGACTAGTAAGACTCACCAAGACCTGGGGCAGGTGCAGCGGCAGGTGCTGATGCGGCAGGTTGAATTGGAGCTCCGAGTCCAAGACTTGCAAGTGGGTCTATGCTAGATCCTATGACAGGAGCTGGAGCCGAAACGGGTATGCTCGAAGATCCAAGACCAAGAAGATCATCTAAACCACTCACGGCAGCAGGAGCATCGAAGGCTAAAACAGAAACAAACAAAACTAGATTTAGATTAACTAAACAAACCTTGTGGGGGTTGAGATCCTCCCATTGGTGCTCCAAGATCAAGAGAAAGTAAGTCGGCGATCACATGATCTTGGGAAGGAATGACAGTAGGTGCGTTAGCAGTGGCGCTATTGACAGAAGATCCATCTCCAGTGGCCGATCCACTAAAAGAATAGCTTGAATCATGAAAATATGAATAAAACTTACTTGAATGGCACACCCGCTTGACGAAGAGGTTGGCGAGTTGTGTCGATGAAAGATGAAGGAGGTTTATGGTAAACGGAAGCCAAACTTCCAATATGACACACTAATTGGTCAAGAAGCGATGGCTCCAGCAAGTCAGTCTCTTCCGAAATCAAGGGCTTCTCAGCGAGAACAACTTGCTTCGCAGCAGCTGGATCAGCAGAGAGTAGTCTCCAGTAGATGTAACTGAACAAGCAAGCCTTAATTTCAATTCAGATAAAATACATACCCTCTATCTCTCAAATCTGGGTTGTCGCTATCTTGGGTAGCCAAAGAGAGAACTCGTTGAACAATTTGTTGAGTATCAGCTGGACGCTTCAGGAACAACTTTACGACTGCCGTGAGAAGTTGCAATTGCACCTACAAAGATCGAAGCTTGAACATGACACGCAAAACCCTTCCTTACTTGTGTGTTTTCATCGTGGAATCCCTCAACAAAGCTTTCAAGTAACTCATCGGCATTATCGATTCTCTCAGCATACTCTCCAATGATCCAAATCATTGAAGCCCTAGCTTCTGGCTCATCCAGAGTATCCAAGTTCTAAATGAAAAACAGAATCAGAAATTCGATTCAAACAATACCTCACAGAGAGTCGAAATTATGCTTTCGTAGCGATTGGGATATTTACGGAAAATATCTTTAATAACAACAACGGCTTCTTGCACGACGTAGTTAACTTTAGTTTGAATGAGCTCCAAAAGTGTGGCAACACATCGCTCGCTGCTTTGTTCAACCTATACAACTTGATTAACAATTCTAACATGGAATAATACCTTAATGGCACATCTTCCAATAGCACGAACAGACTTTCTAACGAAATCAACGTCAACTTCAGTTGCATATTCTTTTAATTCACTCAACACTTGAGCGATGTTGCTCTGTTGAGCAAGACGGATCATGATGTCTAACTTCTCCATTTTGACATAGATAGGATCATTGTACTTGACAAAGAAGACCTGAGAAACACGGAAATTATAAAAAAACGGATATACCGAAAACCTTCATCTCTTGCTTAAGAATTTCTGGCCTTTTCTGAACAATGAGGTTAATGTTTCTCAGCGCCACGTATTGAATCTCAGGTTCAGCAGATAGAAGAGTTACCTAGGAAGGTTCACAGTTATGAAGAATGTTATTTAATTATATTAAACCATTGGAGGAGCAAGTTTCTTGGTGAGTTGATTGATGAAATCAGAGTCAGAAGGTAGTAAATCAACAAGCTTCATCAAAACTTTGACAGTGGATAGTACGACGGCTGCGTTAGCATGAGCAAGTCTTGGAGAAATTCTTTCACAGATGTTTTGAGCTTCCCGTTCGTCTTTGGGACGATAGTCAGCAAGAGCATCGAGAATAAAAACTTGTCCCCACTCAGTACACTCATTAAGAGCCGTTAGCAGTTTATTTACCATTTGGCTGTTAACCTGGAGAAAGGATGATTAAGGCAATTTCAGCTTGGAAAAAACCTCGATAATTGGCCGTTGCTCATTAATTTCAGAAAGAGCAGCGACAGCATTAGCAACAACCATGGGATTGGCATCAGATAACAGATCATTGAGAAGCTCATGAAAGCCTTGTTCTTCAACAAGAGTTGGGTTCATGTCATGCAGTTTAGCAACACAGACAGCGGCGGTTTTTCTTACATATGGATCTTCGTCCTAAGAAATTAGCTTTGAATAGAAAACTAAAAGCTAAACAACCTTCATGCATTTCCTTAAAGGCTCACACAAATATTCAGTAATCTTATCAACCCTGATACACCCCATAGTACGTACAGCTAACGCTCTGATCAGAGGGTTTGGATCTTCACAATCCTAAAAAAAAGGCAAATTCAAATGAACATAGAAAAGAACGATACCTTTACGAACGTGTTGACAGCCATTATAGCCAAGTCAGGCTGGCTTTTCGCATAATTCATCAAATACAAATAAACTAATTTCTTGAGTTCCACATTATCTGTTTGCATGCAGTTAACTACGTCAGGAAATAAAGCACTAAAAAATGAAAAATGAGTTTGTTGCTGTGGGGGGATTAGCGTACCTGACATCTTTACCAACAGTCATGCTAGCAATAACTTTCTTAACAGCTTCTCGTTTTTTTTCTTTCTTATCCGAGTTCAATTCTGTCTTCAACTCAAATATTTCACCTTAAACGAATGCGTGAAGAGGTATGTGAAGATGAATAGGAGTGTGCATACCTTTCTTGGTGGTGGTGAAATATTTGGAGTCGGTCATGACTGATGGTTTTCAAGCCAAACTATACCTAAATCGAAGAAATCTAAAGAAGAAATTAGAATAATGAATAGAACGTATATCTGAAGAAGAGAGTGAGAGAGAATGAGAAGTGTAATTAGTGATATGCTCATAATTAAAAACGATGCATCGTCATTTTACCAAATAAGCTGATCAAAAGTCGACGCGCAAAACTAAAGAACATCGAAAAAGAAAAAAAAGGGGGTGCGGGCGTCTTTTACTTTTTAGTCGAACTTGGAATCGAAGTTTAGACTGAGAAGCTTCGTATAGCTCGATATTTAATACCCACGCGTCCGAGCACATACGGGAGAATCGACGAATTCAGAAGGAGTTGGCAGTTGTCCAACACCAAATATGCGCCTTCCAAACACGGAGTATACGTCAAGCTTCACAACCATGTTAACAAACGATCGACTGTTCATATAAAGAATGCATGTCTATGTGTATTCCTGTAAGACATTTGCATACCCGCAGAGAACTGATATTCTCGATGCAAACATTGAAATAATGAAAATTGGAAGCTTATATGCGAGAGAGTGTTCTGCATTTGAAAATAGACGACCACATTTCCGTGAGAAAGTAATTTATTGCCATCTGATTTTGCGTAGAAGGAATATTATTAAATTTTAATCAAAAAAGTCTAGCATCAACTTGAATTCTTTCCAATTTGCTATATCATGGTCGATGTGGTCGAGCAAGACACACACATAACGACGTACATCATACACATACACAGGCATACGCACAGCGGAACACAATCGTCCTAGTTCGCAATTGATTTAAGAATGATAGAGTTAAAGGTGTGGGTCGCATAACGGCTATTATCATTCATACATACATACACACACACACACACATTCATACACATACTCTTTACACACAGCAGATTGGCTTTGTTGTGGAAAAGGGCCTGGAATTGTGGGGAAGAGAAGCGCATTGTGTGAAGGTGCACGTAGCAACAGCAACCTGCAGCCACAGCGAACAGTAGATAGTCAAAGTTTATAAATCTTTATTAGGTAAAATATGGACTTTGAAAGAATAAAATTCAAGACTGTGTATTTAAAAAATAAAAATATTAATGTCGAAGAAACTAAAAGCATACAATGGCGAAGAAAAACGTACAATGTGAATGAAGCAAGGTAAATTCAAATCCTGAACATGAAGAGACGGTCACTACCGTTAAAATGATATATCACAATTTTTATTTGTTAAAAACCACATACTGATGTTCTCTGGAATATGTTAAGAACCTTGAGAGGGACAACCGAAATGAGAATTGCTGTCTCAAAGATAGGAAGGGGGAGAAAGAAAGCCAGAGATCCACGAGAGTGTGGCCTCACCAATAACATGAACAAACAATTCTAATCAAACTAAACAAAATACAAACCATAGGAATTAGGTTAATAATTCCATTTATTAACGAACTAGTCAAAAACGGAGGTTACAACGTAATGGGATTTGATAAGAAGAAGTTGGGAGTTCTCACAAACTTCATTGAAACTAAATTATTGTCATAGATGAGATAGGAGAGGACGAACCGTAAGAATCCCTGGACCAATCCCAGACTTACATATCGCTTTTTTCCTTTCGACAATACAACTCCTTAAGCGTTTTTAACTCTTCGATCAGAGCTTTGTTTTGATTTTCCAACACCGAGACTCTGTTCTCCAGACATTTTACATATTCCTATAAAAGCCATTTTGCTCGAAGTTCCGGACCGAAAAACACTAACCTTCTTTTTCCGCCGACATTCTTTTGCTGCTTCCCTATTTTTCAATAAGCGAACCTGACATTAATCGATATTAGGTCCTGGCCATTTATTAAACGAAGCCTTACTTGTCGTTTTCGAGAGCTCTCATCTTCACCCTGTCCTAAGCGATTTCCAGTTGCCAATGTCGGAGACGGAGAGCTACTATACCCGGAAAGTAAGGGAGAGTTCCATTGTTCTAATAATGCCCGTAATGATAGATCGCCGATAAAAAACGACTCACCAGCCGCAAATGACGCGTCAATACTCATCGATTTGAGATGCCCGTCTGAACCCATTAGTACCGCCGAGCCACCTACAAAATGTAGCTAATTTTCTGCATTCTGATTGAAAAAAAATACCTGGCTGGCTAGATACCGGTGTGGGCTGCTGATGAGACGACGTGGCTGCAGCAACTACCGCCACGAAATCCAGTCCCGGTATCTGACCCAGATCACCGTTTAGCTGCAGAGAAGACGGCAAAGAACCCGATGATAAGAGGTTTCCTACAAAAGTACGTTGATCAATAGAAAACTTTGTATGAAGTTGGGAGAAATTGATAACAGCGCAAGAAAGAGAAAAACGTGAAGAAAACGAAGGACGTCACGAGCGTAATACCTGAGAGTGGTGAAGAGTATGAAGGAGGTCCGGAGGGCATACGCGCAGGAGCCTGAGTTTGGGGAATGTGGACCTTAAAGAGAGAGAGGGGGGATAGATAGGCTCGGGAGAGGCAAAAATACTTGTAGAGGAGAAGCGTCAACAGATGATGGTGGAGTTTCTTCAGGTTCCTTTTTAAGGACTTTATCAACAGTTTCGATATCTTTTAAGATCATGCTGAAAATCGAAATTAAGGGAAGAAGCTGATGAAAGAAAATATTGAATTTCTCACGAAATGTTCGAATCACCTCTGAACGCATGGCTGTTGGAAAACGTAACGCTGAGGACTATTATGGTATTGGGAAAGAAATCCGTATATACCGCAAGCATCCATAGCCAATGCCTAATACCCCGTATATTTACCTGGAGAGAGATATAGATGCATAAGTCGTAAGACATGATGATGAGAGACAAGAGACAACGAAGAATAAAAGAAAACCCTCCCGAGACTCGACAAGAAGCTTAAACTTCGAGCGAAGGAAAAATGAGAATGAAGAACTTCACGAAAAAAATGAAGTAAGAGAGATAATCGGGAGGATATGAAACTTAAGCTCTGCATAAGCGGCCATCGAGAGCCGACATCTCATGTTGTAACAGACGGCGACTGCGGACTAGCCTCAAGCTTTTTAGGAATTCGTTAGGGGACAGCACCTGCACGGACCTCATAATCCAAGTTTTCAAAAACGCAAGTGAGGGTGGATGTTATGTGTACTGGAAGAAACGCCTCCCTCCCCCACCCTGCTCCGCCCAGGAGGTATAAGGAGCAGACCAAAGTAATCAGTTTATCACTCTCACTCGAAAGGATAACAATTATATGAGAAAGAGGAAAGACCACTTTTTGAGCCGGCAGGATGTGCGGTGTATGGTTGAGCGATGTCGGAGATAAGGCAATCAAAGAAGACCTATCCACCCCTCCCCATTACATGATCCCCCTTTGAAGCAAAGATGAATAATCAAGCCAGTGAGGTGAAAATGAGAGATCATTTGCGCATCTCAAAGCTTCGCAAATGAGGTCTGATAGAATTCCCATCCATATTATTATCAACTTTTAATATGTTTGTATCTGAAATCCCTTGATTGTGTGAGGCACGATGTGGTTGCTGGGGTAACAAGACATATCCCAACGAGCTCTTTCACTAGCAACAGACCTATGAGTTTTGCAAGAAACTTTCAAGCCGTTTTACGACTTACAAAAAACGTTTCAAAGCACAAGTTAACTAAGAAATTTTGGCAAAAAATAAGTGAAGTCTGCGTTTAAACGGTTATAGAATGGCAGCCAGAAAGAAAGAATTAGGCGAACAAGCTCCAATGAAATGGAGGAAAGCGACATCACGACGAACAGCCCGAACATTTCATGAGAAATTGGATGAAAAAAAAAGACGGCGAAGAGAAGGAACTTACCGGTAACTCGGCCGCCTATTGAGTTGTTCTCTGCGCTTTCTAGCCTCATCTTCCGACATAACTTCTTCGCCGGTCATTGTCTAAAACGGAGCAATTCGTAAATTCGGAAACTATACTAGACAGTTGGGGTAGTTGACAATAAATAGAAAACAAACCTTGAAAATCAACACCATTAAGGAAAGGGAGGCTACTTGCAAGTGGCAAATGAACAAGAGAAACAGAGAGGATAAATGTGATAGATAAGCTGCTGGGATTAGAAAATTTTGGCAGATAAGTAGAAATACCAATCAAGTTAATGAAATCCCATTGATTCGCAAGAATGAATTCAATACAAAAACAGTGTCGAAGAAAACAAATGGAGTGTATTCCTATGAAGGTAACCTCGAATCTCAAGCTTTAACTTAGCGGAAATGAGAGAAGCCAGTTGTAGTACTGGATTGGGAGAGCGGATGTGAGAGCTCACGTGACACGATGTAATCGAAAATTTGAATAAAATTTGAGCAGGGGTGGGGGATTAATGTGCAGAGTTGAAAGTAACTTTTCAGCTTCGTAGCAGAGCATTAAGTATGTAAGGCTGCATTCTAATAAATTCCATCAATTTTCATTAGAAAATCAATATAATTTCATTGGACATAATGGTTAGTAGTAATAGTAATCAGAGAACATGATAAGCTGATGAAAGAAAACAAGAAAGTGGCAAAAAGTAGGAGAAAAGAAAACGAAAAAGAAGACACAACTCGGAAAAGCATGCATATACAGAGAGCACTAGCAAGTCATAGCTCTAATGGATGACATAAATGATGAGCAGTGCATTTGAAGGAAAGGGGAAGATGAGGAGAGGAAAATAAAGTTTAAACTTACATGACCATTTGCAGTAGGATTAGACATCAGTTCTGGCGTTTACGATAACTAATTTCACTAAACATGCGCCTGGGCTCGGGGTGCGAGGCACTGAAAGTAAAAAAAGATTTCACGACAAAAATAATAAAAAAAAAGATTGCACATGAGGAAAAAATCAACAAAACGCTTGCAACTCGTTATCATATTAAAATGCCAAAAATTATCCGTCTGTATGCAGTGAAGTGGCGCAAGAAAATCAATAAACGAGGCAAAGCGCAAAATGGAGATGGAGAGTGCAGACATTATAGCTAGCAACGCGTAATGTAACATTACAATAAAAATAAGAAAAAATACGAATTCGTGACGTCACGCTTACCAGAAATGGTTCAAAGCTTGGGAAAAGTGATGTCATCGACTCGCCTGCCTATCAGGCCTTGGCGCCAATTCAAACACACATTTGCACTTTTGGGGTTAGCGTTCGTAATGCGTATGTGGAGAAGACTTTTCATCAAGGTATAGTACGCATTAATATTTATTCATATCTTGACAAACTTCGTGGAATATTTTCACGGGCAATTTCTATGAAAGTCTATAACTCGTCTCGCTTCTCGTCAACCCAGTCGTTCGGAGTAATTTCTGGATACACATTCTCCACGAACCACTTCATGTCCTTACATTTCAGTGCTTCCTTGATCTTACTAGCATGACTTACATCACCGGCATCAAGTCTAGCTGCATTAGGTCGAGCTCTGATAAAGTATTTCTGTAATAAAGACAGATTCCGTGTTAGCTGTAGTGTTCACTTCCTCATGTCTTACCTCGTAATCATCAAGCCATGCTCGAGCAACTCGCAATGAGTTGAATAAATTAGTATCCATTCCCGGCTTACTGGAAAATTCATATTTTTGTAGTTTTTTCTTGCTTGTGTACAATTAGTATATTTTGCGGTATATTAAGCATGACTCGAATATGCTAATGCAAAACGTCAACACACATACTCACGCTTATCATTTTTTCATTTCATTTTGTGTGCGTGTGCGTATGACGAGCGGTTGCATTTCTCTTTTTCTTTTTATTTCTTGATGGCTCGTATCGCTGTTACTTATTTAGCTTTCTTATACTATACGATACATGTTTACTTTACAATGGAGAGAGACTCACCTTTTGTATGGTCTGCGCATACGAAACACGTGACCGACTCTACTACACGGAGCTATCAAAACCCTACCACCACACATCCATGTCTATAACGTAAATCGTTTTGATTAATCTCAAGCCGAGCATCCAATAATTAAACAACCTTCAGAGATAATTCAACGTTTTCTCCTCCCCAAATCTCCAATCCTTCATCATATTCACCCAATTGTTCGAAATAATCCTTTCGGATGGCGAAAAGTCCACCCGGCATGGAAGGTGATCTTAGAATTATGTGATTAGAAAGATTATAATTTGAACCTATTTTGAATAGAGCAGAAATCCTTCAGATAGAAGATAGAAAAAAGAAGCTTTTTGACTTAAGAGGGATGAGGAAATAACATTGGTACATACTTATTAATAGCTCTGTCATTTCTTCATCTAGTTGGAATTTAGTTTTGAATTGAAAACATGCAAATCTAACTTGAAAGGTTTCACGTTGTTCTCCTCTTCAGCCCAATATTCCCATGGTAGGTAGACCCATTGGAAGTTGAGAGCCCAATCGAAACCGCTTTTAGCTATCATCGCTTGCGAATATTCAAAAGAAATGGGATTTATGAGATCTACAATCGGAACAACAACACTGAAAGACAGAAAGTTGTTCATAGACTGATGCGAGATAAGAAATTAATACTCACGATCTTGGATCCTCTTGGATTGGAGCCAGAAGCGGTTCGAGCCATCCATCCGCTACCTCACAATGACTATCCAGAAAAACGAGAACATTAGCAGTCGCTAGACGAGAAGCAAACACCTTCAAATAAAACTCAAATTATTGTAAAATATTTCCTGTTACTCTCATTCCTGAGAAACAACATAAAAAGCAACTAAAGTATCAACTACCTAAGCTGTACTTTCAGTTTCTCGGGGATATACTCGAAATGCTGTTATCACGAAAATGAATCGTAAAAGGAAATTATCAAAAACCTAATCAACTTGTTTTGTTGGATATTATAAAAAAACACATTTTGAAAGGACAAACCTTAGCTCGAATTAAGCCTTGACGTTCATTGGTCCGTTCTACACGCACATTCTTCCACTGCTTTAGTTGAATGGCTTGTTTCAAGAAGGAAGTCAATTGATGCTCCGATTCACTGGCATCTTCATACAGAATAATCTCTTTCAATAATTGCGACGGCGTTCGTTCGAAGATTCCTGAACAACGATCGCCTTCTTCATCCAATCGTTTAGAATGTGAACGTTACCTATAAGCATTCGCAGAAGGACTGAAAGAGCTTCATTATGATGAATTATTATGATCGAGACACTCAAATTAGTTGTGAAGTCTGTGGCTGAACATCTGAACAAATCATTTTTTGCCTTCAAACGGGAATTCAAACTCTCTCTCACAATTGATGCCTGTGTGATTCTACTTTTCGTAGGGGACCGATGCGATCACTGGCCAAAACGTCAAATGCGAAACTCTTTAATCCAAATTTCCAGTGTGTCCTTTCCTGCAAAAGCAGCAAAATACAGAACTGTGTGAGAATATTACTTTTTGCTCACTTCTTCTGTCAAATTCGCTTCGGGACCAGAAGTATAATTACAATTCCTGTCCTCCAATGGTTCAACTCGTAACCACTGACTCAAACTGAAATTTCAAATCATTTTTGATTCAAAGAACGTGGATTGCGAAGAGTGTCGACGAGTAAACAGCGATTTTCTTTTATATCCGTATTAACGTCGGTTATTTCCTTCTCAGTAAACATGTTTAAATCGGGAAACTAACTTCTCATACGGATTTATGTGTTTGCACTTTGGCAAAGCTGAAATCTCCTCAGTTGACCCATTGGCAGCTACGATCAAGAAGAGCAAAACGCATATCATCTGCTGCAAAAGAACTCATTAATATTTTAATTTTCCAATTTTCTTTTGATCAAATTGAAAACGCTGTTTCAATTCATCCAACCACAGGAATTACTGCTTTATTGAATTCAGGTTGTTCGGAAGTCTAGCTCGGAGGAGTTTCCTCTCACTCCACACGCTCCCACTACCTCCGGCTCTTTCTCCCACTACCTCCGGCTCTCTCTTCCTTCCTTCCTCCTATTTTACAGGTCAAATTTGGTTTTAACTTCCTAATTCAACGGAACAATTTCGTCTGACAATAAGCATGAGCTGTCAGTGGTTGCGAATTTCCTATCGGAAATGTCTGAGAATGATTCCTCCTAACAGCTCTCATTGATCATAATAATGAAAAGGAACACAAAAACTGCTCTCATTTCCATTGTGTGGAGGCAAATGTGGTAGAAAACTGATGAGATTTGACCAAATCAAAGTCTGATAACACATACGCTTCAATTCCTATATTTCACATGAATTTGCAGATTACGGTATCTTCTATCATCACAAAATATATTCAGAAATTTTAAAAATATGAAAGAAAATATAAATAAGGAGGAGACTGTTGGAGAGAGACAAGACTAACCATCGTTGTCACATTCGGTCAAAACCTTGACCTTCTTCTTGAGACTTCGTCATTCGTCGTCTCCTTCCTTGTGTGAGCGCGCAGCCTTCACATCTCTGTCGTCCGTGATGCCAACGAAACAAAAAAAAACTGCTTCATTCTATTGAATCCTGTCAGTGCAGTTCAGAATGCAAATTTGCTGGCAGAAAAGAAAGGAAGAAACAAACGAATTCAAAACAATATGTTTATTGATGATGTGGAAGTTAATGATGGTTGAAAACAGTAAAAACAAACAAACAATATACCCATAAAAATAAAGCTCTCTTTCTTTCACTCATTCTATATATATATAAAGATCTTTCGATAACAAACGTCAAACCCAAAAAGGTAACACATGTTTTCCTGTTCTGTTTATATACTGATATTCTTCATGCCAATAGTAATGCCATAGTATGTAATCGAACAAATGGTTCGTGCATGTGCCAACTCCAAAATAGAAGATGAGCAAGTTAAGATGCGGGTTTATTGGATGTAGTATGGAAACGAGTAGTTTATCAGCTGAAATATTCACATAAATAAGGGAATGACGTTTAATTACAATCTGTTGACCCAAAGCATGCTATCATTAGACTTGTAGCGCTCCTCTATTCTTCCACTTAAAGCTCTCTACCTAATCATTACATTAATAAGGGGACTGAAAGCTTTCTCAAATTTTTATGTGAAAATGCTGCATAATTACATTGCTCCTCCCAAAGCACAATATACAACATATACAGATACATAATCGTACACAACCGTTCTTCTCCACTACAATTTCGAAAATGACACTTGGAGCGCGCCAAAAGTTCAAGTTTGAAAATTTCTCACTCGAGCACTCTTTTGCTTTCTCTCTCTCTATATTTCTGACTTTCTCTCTTTTACACCCTTTCAATTGCTCAGCTATGCATTACAAATCATTTTTTATTTCAGAAATATTATTTGAGGAAATTTAAATTAATTAACAATTACCTGTTGCTATCGTTAAAATGACTAATCCAAAGCAGTATGCATTTTGAATTATTAAAATAGGCCACAGAACAAGTGGATGAGGATTTTTAACGAAAACACATGTGCCTATAATAAGAATTGAATATAAGATGTTAAGCCATTTCATCTCGTACCTATGGTCAATGTTAGAGCTATTATTTGAGAAATGCACCAAAGACATCTCATATAACCGCCGTCTAAGTAATTTGCTATGCATTCTTGAACCTACAAATTCATTTTTGAATCAATCAAACATCAATTTTATAAATTTTTTCTTTTTTTTCTCTCTCTGTCTCTTGACAAACCTGGATGAGCTCATGAAATAGACCAAAATCGAATATGATGACGTCAGCTGCCAAGAAATTTGCTGCCGTAGGAGATGTTTCATTGAAAGAACAAAGAAATATCTGAAAAAAGGATTATAGAGTAATGAGTCTCTCTATCCATATATATAATATATATCTTAATGAGAACTAACTTTATTAAATTTGGAGACAGAATAAACATGTTGAGCAAAGCTAACACAGGCTACGATCAGCTGAATTATTGCTAAAACAATGACGATGGAACGATTTCGAAGCCATAAGCCGCATATGAAAGTCCATTCGTCCTGTATTCGAATTCCACGACACATGGTAACTGAATGAGCATAAGCTGAATAAGATGTTAAAATGAATAAGAGAGAGAGAGAGAGAGAGGGAAGGGGGGGGGAAGGAGGAGAGAGTTGAGTAACAGAATTTTGTTGTTGAAGGATTTAAAAACAGTTTTCTGTGTGTTGGGCTGACAATAGCAAAAGCAAAAACGACAAAGATGATGATGGTGTTAATGATGGTGACGATGATGATGATGATGGCAATTGGTCAAGAACGAAAGCTGATCATTTAAAATTAAAAGAGATAATCCTTTGATTCTATTTAAGACAGAATCACTAAAATTGAAAGAGGAAGCAGTTGAACTCTGGTTGATTTAAGTTTTCTTGTTTCTCAATGTCTCGCAGCCCCCTATTTCTACCAAATCTGAGTTAGAGCGGATGTACGGTTGAAGAAGAAAGGAAAATAACAAATAAAAGGCAGAAACAATGAGCTGCTTATGAATTTCTTGAGTACAAGAGAGGTAAAGTTATTTCCGGCCAATACTTGACGTGATGTTTCCGGTGCAATGAGTTTGAGAATCTCTCTAAACGTCGCCGTCGTCGTCGTTGTCTTCGTAGACTACCTTCTCTCTCTCTCTCTCTTTCTCTCTCTATGTTTCACTACAAAAACACAGAATGTGATTTGTGATTTGAGAAAACTATAAAATATACAAAAACCCACACATCGTCTGTTCTTTTTAAGCAAAAAAATAGGAAAAATAATTCTATTAAATGAAGGAAAATGAGCAAAGAGAGAGAGAGAGAGAGAGGGAGAGAGAAATAAAAAATATTTCTCTTCTCTTCGCTTTCTTCAAAGGGTCCTCATGTCCTTGTATAGTAATTCTATATTCTTCTCAATGGACAGATGTTGAAGCTTATTCAGCATATTTCGATGAATTTGTTTCCAAAATGAATATTTTTCTGATAGCAACTTTCGTATTTGGAGCTAAATGCCTATGATTTTCATGTTTTTCCAACCAACCAACCACCAAGACAGCTTCTTCTTCTTCTTCTTCTTTCTTATATGCTCTCTTCATTTTGTATACTCTCTCACATGCTCTATCACTATCAGACAACCAATTTCTATGGCAATTGAGATACAAAAATACTTCAAATTGACATCCGAAAACAAATGCAATTAGACTTAAGTTCAATTAGGTCAATAAGACTTCTCTTATTGCTCATGATGAATCTATCAATCAAAACAAGCAGAGCTCGAGACTTCTTATCAGTTGTTGTATGTGTTCGTTGTTCATTGCTCTCTCCCTCTATCACTGCCACCCTCATCTCTCTCTCTCTCTCTTATTACGTAGAAGGAATCATCCTTTTTCGAAGAAGCAATTTTGATTTTTGAGACGAAATATTCGACAATTGAACGGACGGAAGTCAATTACGAGAAGTAAAGTTATGGAAACAAAGACAAAACAATCATTCAAATCAAAGAAATGAATGATCAATGTCGTAGAAAACAGAACAATCTCTTCCTCCCTCCCTCCTAGAAAAACGATGCCTGGAATGTCCGATTAGAAGGAAGGCACAATTTCTGTTTCTCTTCTGCCATAACTAAGAGCTTTAATGAGTTGTGATGTTCCTTCCGGGATTGCTGGCAATAGCATATCAACCATACAGTTAGGCCGAGAAACAGACAGAGAGAGAGAGAGAGAGAGAGAGTGAGAGAGAGAGAGAGAGAGGGAAGAAAATAGCAGAAAGTGTTTGATAAAGAGGGAAAATTTGGAATAAAAAAAAACCAAAAAATTCTGTTGAAGATTTGATATTCATGACATTTCGAACGACAAAAATACTGAGCTCTCATCTTATTCTCTTGCATTCTATGCTTCTCTACTACTGGATGATGTAATTGTTGGTGAGACATTGAGTTAGTTCTCTCTCTCTCTCTCTCTCTCTCTCTTAACTCTATATCTTACAACATATTGTGTTAAAGCAACAAAAACTAAAAAGAAGTGTGAAGGAGCAAAGTCATAATCGGCACGAATAAACCTATAATCATTTCAAAAGATTTGGAGCAAATTCTTCTTCATTAGTCACGAAAGATCAATTACATGGAAATATGGGGAACATGAGAGAATGTGTGTGGTATAGCCAGTATCATATAACTTGATATATTAAATAAAAATTAAAAAAGAGTTTGTAGAAAAGTCAACCGCTCTATGTCTATCATGTCGATGTTAATGAGGAAATGCATTAGCATATACACTCAACGTACACGTGAACGTAACTTCTCACGTGTATATGTCGGTATGTATATGTGTCTATAACCATTTGCGTCATGTATATGATGAATATGCAAATGTGCAAAGCAGTTATCTTCCTGTTATAACTATTTGGTATCCAAACGTTTGATCTTAAACTTCAAGCAACATCAATTATACGTCATAGCATAGTTATTAATAACCGGAGGGAAGCTATGTATTTGAAAGATGAAGTATGATTTCAATACAATGGAATTCAAACGTAGATAGATAGAGAGATAGAGAGAGAGAGAGTTAAGAAGATAGATTTTCGAAGAAAAAAAAATAGTTTTCAACGTCAATCGCATCATGTTGACAGTAGAAGAAGCTGCAAACCATATGGGCATAGTAATCATGGAGACATGTGTATTCGAGAATCGTTTCAAAACATTTCATTTCTGTAATTGCAATTTCGAATACCTCTCATTGTATTTTGAGGTAAACGTGAAGTTGCGGAAAAAAAAATATTTTGAATCATTTCAATTAGAGCATAATAGAGTGAGTGTGCGGAGGAGCTCTTCATTGCTCAGAAATCATTATCAGGTGTTTTGTCGTTAAAAGTAGCGAGAGAGAGAGAGAGAGAGAGAGAGAGAGAGAGAAAGACGGACTATTGATGAAGACAGGGAGAGTTTGAAAGAGAGGGAGAAAGGGAGGAAGAGAGAGAAGAAAAGATTGGAAGGGAGTAAAAACCTTCGTGTTTTTTTTTGTTAATCAAAAGCTCTGTCAACTTCCATAGCTCCAGGAATGACTGGATAGAAGTTGCAGATTCATATGTTTCGGATTAAATTGGCCTGCCATAGCCACATGCAGCTATATGGCAGACTTCTCTGATTTCTTCTTGTTCTTCTTCTTCATCTTGTTCTTCATCGCTTTCTTTTGCTCTTTTTTTTTCGGTGTGTTCATATCGAAAAGCATGAATGAGAAGAAGTGCTTGTGCTTCTTCGGTATTGAGAAGAAGTAATGAACGATGAAGACTCAGGAGAATTATTTATTTGAAAATGAAGTAATGAAATTTAAAAACTTACGTTTCGATGGTTCGATACGATTGTTGCTGACAACATCCTTCATATTTGTTTCTGAAAAGAAAGAAAATAAGGTATGAATTGTGAATGTTTTTGACGAAGATGCATATTTACGTGATCAAAGTATTATTTAAAAAAAAAAATAATAAAAAGAAAGTATTGTTAAGATAGGAGAGGAGAGAACATGAACACCACTGTAACGGGTGAGGGTGGCAGTTAGTTGTGATGGAGATGGTAGTAGATGGAAGCAGCCATGCAATAGTATTGGTAGTAGTATGGATGGATGAAGCTGATGATGGGAGGGAGGATGGTAGATGTCTGTCTCTGCTTGTGTGAGCTCTGAGTATGAGAACTGAGGGTGTATATGATGAAAAGAACAAAAATAATTTGAATGACCTTTGAATTGTGACGTCTGATCGAAAAGATGAAGAAGACACACACACACACACATATACAGATATACTTGTCAATGATTTACCCGACTCGCGAGTACCGACTCGAACGGTTTTTTGAAAACGAGCCAAACTCGAAACTCGACCGTCCTTTAATTTTGCTCGTTTGGACAAGTATATATACAGAGCACACCACACAGACGACAGACAAATAAGGTTTCATGATGAGCTGTTAATGAATAATGTAAATTAATTTTTTAAACAAATACACTCTTTTAAAGTTTATAAAACATCAAAGTTCGAATTGAGTGATGAGCTTATGTTGATGAAGATGAGAGAGAAATGGAAGGTTGGGGTGTGATGTGGTGTTAATGGAAAGGATTCATCATACCGCCTGTAAATGCATGAAGATGTCATTTTGACATATTATATTTCACATTTTTTCATTATAAATGATAGTTTTTTGAAATTTAGTTTTTACTTTTACTTTTTTTACTTCTTCATTCATGTTTTTCTTACATAAACCAATACTTTGAATATGCTAATTTCGGCCATGTACGCTCAAGCTAATATGCTAATGTGATGGCGTCAAAATCTCATTCACGATGCAAGACTGCTTGAGCACGGTTGATGTTTTCTTTTTTTCTCTTTTTTTTTTGCAGATAAATCAGTGTTACTCATTAATCTTCGTATTCTATAGATGATCTCTATCTTCGACTCACACTCTCCATATCTATCTACTTACTTAACGTTACAAATAGAAAATTAAAAAACGGATATTGCAACCAAATGGAACTGAGAGTAGATGGTTCTGCGTGGGTATGTATGAAGATGAACATGCCTTCTTCATCTCTCTCTCTCTCTCTCTCTCTCTCTCTATCTATATCTCACACTTTCTATTCTCAGCTGAACACAAAACGAGAAAGGAATGGCAGCTGATATCAAAAGGTCGCCTTATTATCAGCGTACTTGTACTGTGAATGGCAAGATAATTGAGTTATTGGAATATTAAAAATAAATATTTGTTTTCAAATATTAATTCAATTTTATAATTCAATTGCATCATTCGTTGAAGATGAAGTCGATTTCAATCAAAAAAAAAAGGGAAGTCTCAAGTAGAAGGAGCATGAGGATGAATAAGCTGAACGAAGACGAAGGTTGAGAACGACGATGAACGAGGAGAAGCTGAGCAAGAAAATGAGAATAAACATAAAGAAGATGGAAAGGATGAGAAAGCAACAAGTGATAACATTAGATGTTAACCTTAAGGACATGCTGTCGCTCCGGATTCGAAACACACATAGCCTTTGCAAAGTAATTGCTTCCGACCACTTGCGTGAGTTCTTCGTTTGGATGTCAAAAAAAAAAGAGAAAAAATGAAATCAAAAATAAACGCACAACATAATAACAAAATATTTATCAAGCTGTATATGAGGGAGGGCGAATATGAGCTGCCGTGTGATGAACGAAAACTGAACGGAGGTATAGAGAGTAAGAGAGGGAAAGCATAAGAGAGAGAGAGATAAAGATGTATATATATATATATATATATAGTAAGAGAGTATAAAAGAGAGAGAGAGAGAAAAAAAAATTTCTTTTGTCTTTTTGATTTGAGAGTTCCAGCTTTGTGTCGTCACATAGACTCGGGTGGGGGCCTAGCAGGAGGACTCTGCTTGAATGAAGCAAGCACATAGAGAATCTCTAAAAAACAATATCTATATTTGGCAGGTTAGACTATCATGAAAAGCATGTGTCTATGCAAATTATGCGACAGCTTGTGTGAGCTATGCTAAGTTGAGGATATCATTCAGATGCAAAGTATTTTCGTTTCTCTAGAGTACATTGAAACAGAAAAACGACAAAACTCTTTCTTCAACAATGATTTCTTCTTTCATTCTTGTTCTTTCTCTTCATCTCTTTTTTCCCTTTTCCCAAATATGCTTTAAATATTTTAATGAACAACAATGAAGAAACGAGAAGAACTTTTGTTTTCATGAAATCTTCTACGTCACCTGGACATAGGGCTGTTCAATCTCTCTCTCTCTCTCTCTCTTTTTCTATGTATTCATCTCTCTCTCTCTCTAGCCTTCTGACTATTCTCAACTTCTCATGCGAAGATGTTGAAAAAACGGATTGTTGTAGCGTACTTTCTTCCTTCCTTCTTTCCCCCTTGCTCTAACATATCTACAATACAAAGCGATAAATAGACTGAAGGATATAGAGAGAGATAGAGAGAGAGAAAGAGAGAGAGAAAGAGAGAGAGAGAGATCTGATAGCTTTCCCATCTATAACAACATAAGACACAGATTTCAGTAATTAATTGGAAAGTTGTGTGCGTGTGTTCATGCTTGTAAAGCTATTGCACTGTTTCATCACGAAATAACAGATGAAGCATGAAAGCTGAATGAGTCAAAAATATGAAATTCTTTAGGCAATTGGAACGAAAACGAGGACACACACGAAATCTTCTTTGACGGATAGAATGAACGAAAGCCAATGAAGTCTTATTCATCTTCTTTGGCCTACCAATAATGATCGGCTTAACATAACCAAAAAAAAGGCAGCCAAAAGCCTTAGAATGATTGAGATTAAGATTTTGAAAATGTTTATTATCATACAACTACCGTAGTCATAAAGAGATATATATCCTAATAGGAAACATCATCATTAGTATTCAAAAATGTTTCGTTCGTTTATCGTGTCAACGACAAACTACGTGTGAAGTTGTGTTGCTGCCTATGTTGAGCTGTGTGAAGCAGCTTGCATTTGCCGCATTAAGATGGGATTAATGCAAAAAGCTCATCAAACTATTTTCAATAATTGCGTTTTTATAAGAAAATTATTGAAAAAAGGATGACAAATGCCAACTTTCGATAGTTTGACACAATAGAATATATTACTGAACTCAAGCATACACGAAAGTCTCTCTCTCTCTCTCTCTTTCTATTCTCACAAATTGAAAACAACACTGCAGAAAGGGGAAACATGACAGTAATGAAGAGATAGAGAGAGATAGAGAGAGAGAGAGAGAGAGAGAGAGAGAGAGAGAGAGAGAGAGATAGAGAGAATGAAAGCAAACTGACAATTCAAAAGTATTTGTTAAGGTCAGATGAAACCTGAACAACAGATAAGACGATCAGGAACACAAGAACTCATTGAAACAAGAACTCACTGAAACACAACTATGAGACACCTCGTGTGGGTGAGCAACAAGCAACAAGGAATAGTTCCTCCATTTCTCTCTCTCTCTCTCTCTCTCCCTCTCTCTCTCTCTCTCTCTGTATCCTACTCACTTGAAGTTATCAGATTCTAATAAGCACCGACAATTCATGCCTAGTTATAAATAAAATTAATATTCACTATTATACAGAATGTTTATGAGTTTGAGAGGGAGGGCTAGAAGGAAATGGACGAAAGTACTCGGATTAGTTTCAAAAGATGCAAAACTTAGGCAAAAATGAAAGATTATATTCTTGTTTGCTCCCGTTTAATGAATACGATGAACTAACACGAGAGAAAGCGATTACATTCAAAACGTTTATGCTAATTTACGTAATGTAATCCATTAAAATTTCATTTTCTTCTAAGATTTGGTAAATGTTGTGAGAAGCTGTCCGTTTGCTTGGAGCTCAGCTTGCTTTATCATGCTTGTGCCTTTTCATTTGGCATATATGCAAACGTTGTTAGCGGTTGTGATTTGTTTATTTTGATTCTGAATTAATTGGCTAGTGAGAGTGTATGCATGATTTCAAAAACAAAAAATCTCAAAATATTTCAGTTGGAAGACCAATAAATGTTGTTTCCGTTGAAAATGAGTTTCAAATAAGAAGAGAGAGAGAGAGAGAGAGAGAGAGAGGGAAAACCAAACGTTTCGTCATGAAATTAATGTTGTCTTCCGCTTTCTTCAGGCCTTCTGCTGCGATTATTGTGTTAAAAGTTGTGTTTACAAGCATACATGGAGAGAGTAGTATTTAAGAAATCATAAATAATAAGAGCAAAACATGCGAAGAAAGGTTTTCAATCAGTCTGTCCATTCTCTCTCTCTCTCTCTCTCTCTCTCTTTCTCTCTCTCTCTCTCTCTCTTATGCTATGCGTATGTTTGATAAGACAATGGTGCTTGGACATGAAAAACAATTAAAATAATAAAAAAAAAGGATAATTCTGATCTTTGCGTATATGCAAATTCTAAATTAATTGAGCTATGGGTTAAGAGCGATTTTTGATTGAAGAAGGACAAAAGGAAAAAAGAAAATAGAAAGAGAGAGAGAGAGAGATAGAGAAAGGTAGAAAGAGAGAGAGAGTATATGGAAGTAACACGAAAGCCGAAAAACATTCTCATTCTGATTCTCAAAGTTCTTTACTCAAAATAATGCTTCTTACTTATGAACTTTTACACCGAAAAAAGGTTTCTCGACACTTGAGAGAGAGAGTGAGAGAGAGAAGAGAAGGGATGGAGAAGGTTCATGAGGTAGGTGGATAGATAGATTAGCAGGGTGAAGAAGTCGAGAAAGCAGGAGTGAAAATGAAACAGGGTAAGACAGACTGGAAGAGAGAAGAAGTAAGAGAGAGGGAGAGTGAGAGAGAGTATGTCTAAAGAGCGTTTTACCATTTCCAAAACGTTTTTTCATTTCTTTTGAATCATTAATAAAGTTGTGTTAATGCCTGACTCTCAAATGGAACTGAAAAGGAGGGAAGATTCTCCAAATTGCTTCTGCAAAACTTTCAACTCCTCAATTAAGTTCAATTTTTATGAAAAAAAAAGAAGAAAAAGAGAATTTATAATAGAGTGCTAGAAGTAATTTAAAGTTTTTTAAAGTTTTAAGCATATTTTATGAGAAAAAAAAAGTGAAGGAGGAAGTTTTGAAATTTCATATTTTCATTCAAAAGGTTGAACTATCTCTCTCTCTCTCTCTCTTGTGGATATGTGGTTGTGTGGAAAAAGAACTTTTCTCCTCATTCAGCTGGAATAGATGATAAAAACAGAAATGAATATGACTTTTTACACTTTAGAACATCATTCATAGAAAGTAAAAAGTTAGCAGCTGGCAACGAGAAAAGAGTTTGGGCAGGCAACAAGTGTGTGTACTCGCCAAAAAAGAGACTCAAATATAGCTAATCCTCAATGAAGCATGGACGAAGACTGGAAAGTTTGATTGAAATCAGCAACACAACTATAAAATTGCTTCATGTAACGCGAGCCATCTTCTAATTTGTCACCACAATTTCATAAATGGCCGACAGCTTCATTTCAAAACTTACTTCCAAGAGCAGAGGGCAAAAACACCTTTAATGCACTTTCAACACAGCAGCCCTACACAAATCAGTGGTATTAGTAAATGACTCAAGCATGATGTGTATGGATGTATGTGTGTGTGTGCGTGTGTGTGTAGAAAGAACGGGAAAGTAGAAAAGGATTGTGGGAGATTGGTGTGGAAAAGGGTGTGTTGCTTACTGATACAGATTCTTTGAGACTAAATGGAACAAAACAATCTGTTTGCAAGCCATTCATCTCATGAAGATTGGTTATAAGCACGCAAACAGTAGGATAGGTTCTCTCTGTCAACTTATCCAGTATTTCAACTTTTGATGGTTCGAAACGTTCCAATTGGAATCACCAAGAAGTCAAAGTATAAATAACAATTGTAACACAACAACATTGTTTATTTTCTTTCCTTTTTTCCTCATTTTCGAAGAATCTCGAGTTTGAGTTCAGAAGCTGACGTAATCCACGTCAATTATTCAATTCCTCAATTAATTATATGCTAATGGCATATCCTCAGAGCATTGTGAGTTCATTTCGTGAGCAGACCATGATGAGCGGTTGGAGTTCTTTGAAACTCATGACAGATTGGCTACATTCCTTAGTTAATCTCATTTCAATCCATTTTCAAGTTTTAGAAGAAAATCAGAAAAAAATCAACTGGATTGGCGCATATTCTGTTCTTTGAATTCCGAAAACAGAATCAAAATGCATCTTGAAAGTATTTTTTTCTTATAGAGATAAGGCGACTGATAGTATCGGTAAAAAAAAGTTGTATCGCGTTCTTAACCTAGACTTGTGTTTGTGTGGGCGAAGTTCATCAGATTGCGCGCTCCAATCGTAATAACTACGGTAAAAGCAGAGACGCCCTAGAGAGAAGTGTATGCATACACTTTCGCATTGTTTCGTAGTTTTGGGCCTACTTTGATAATAGAGAATCAGGTCTCCTACATATTCACTCTACATTTACCATCATTTACGTTCTTTTTCATATTGTTTTCTTCTGCTAAGCTTCCGAATTTAGATTATCTTCATGTTTCTTCAATTGTTCATTATCATATATCGTTTATTTAAGTATTTCTAGGGTACAATGTCGCACCGAAAATTTTCGGCGCCTAGACACGGTCACATGGGATTCACTCCCAAGAAGCGCTCCAGAACTTACCGTGGAAGAGTAAGATCCTTCCCTAAGGATGATGCCTCCAAGCCAATCCACCTTACCGCTTTCCTCGGATACAAAGCTGGTATGACCCACATCGTCCGTGAAGTAAGTTGTTTCCAGCTATGGGCTTTTTCATTCAATTTTTCATTAGGTCGACAAGCCAGGATCCAAGGTCAACAAGAAGGAAGTCGTTGAAGCCGTAACCATCATTGAAACTCCACCAATGGTTGTCATCGGAGTTGTCGGATACATCGACACTCCACGTGGACCACGTGCCTTCAAGTCTGTTCATGCTGAGCACATCTCTGATGACTGCAGACGTCGCTTCTACAAGAACTGGTTAGTTATTGTTCCATTTATTTTAAGGGTTACGTCTACGATTCTAGCTTGTACAAAAGCTTGTACGTTATCTCCGCTGTATCATTTATAATGATTTCATGAGTATAACAACATAGCAAGTAATGATGATAACTTTCCTCTGCTTTTCGGAGTACGAAAGGATTGAACTTGCCATGGGCGTAACGCCTTATTGTAATGGCATGAGTTCAATCGATCAATCTGTTCTCTACAGGGGTAAATCCAAGAAGAAGGCTTTCACCAAGTATGCCAAGAAATGGCAAGACGAGGATGGAAAGAAATCTATCGAAGCTGACTTGAACAAGATGAAGAAGTACTGCACCATCATCAGAATCGTCGCCCACACTCAGGTAAATCATGATGTCTCTGGATGGTTGGATCAATAATTTTTTTTCAGATGTCTATCCTTAAGCGTAGACAGAAAAAGGCTCACATGATGGAAATCCAAGTTAACGGAGGAACCATCGAGCAAAAGGTTGACTGGGCTCGCGAACACTTCGAGAAGCAAATCCCAATTGACAATGTCTTCGCTCAAGATGAAATGATCGACACTATCGGTGTAACCAAGGGTCACGGATTCAAGGGAGTAACCAGCAGATGGCACACCAAGAAGCTTCCTCGCAAGACTCACAAGGGTCTCCGCAAGGTCGCTTGTATTGGAGCCTGGCATCCATCTCGTGTTGCCTTCACTGTTGCTCGTGCCGGTCAGAAGGGTTACCATCATAGAACCGTCACCAACAAGAAGGTTTACCGTATTGGACGTTCCTGCAACACCCCAGAAGGAAAGAACAACGGTTCCACTGAAGCCGATATCACCTCCAAGACCATCAACCCAATGGTTAGTTTTCTTACAGCTTTTTTAGAAGGGGTGATCATTTCTATGATGAGATTGTCTGCAATGCTCACTTGTTGAATGAGGAAACTGTACACGACTGAGAATTGATCATCCCTTATCCAATATATTCAGAATCAATTCTTCCTTTACTAAATGTACTATTATAGGGAGGATTCCCACGTTACGGAGTTGTCAACCAAGACTACATCATGATCCGTGGATCAGTCATTGGACCCAAGAAGAGACTTATCACCCTCCGTAAATCTCTTATTCCATCATCCAAGAGATTCGCTCACGAGAAGATCAACCTTAAATGGATCGATACTAGCTCCAAGACTGGACACGGTAGATTCCAAACCTCTGCTGAAAAGGCTGCCTTCATGGGAAAACTCAAGAAGGACTTCATCGCTGAGACTAAGGCTTAAACTTGTTATTGTTATAAATAAATTGTTAAATAAAATTTGTTGATTATTGGGATAGGGATGGCAGTTACGGGTCGTGAACGGAGAAGTAGCGTAAAACGGATGCTCCGCCCCCGTGTCTTTTCGTCTAAGAGTGTGGCTGCGAAGATGTCGGGTAAAATTACTATGCAGTTTACTAATAATGAAATAACGAAATACATATTCCTCTTTTCTCTATCTACTGCAATATTCCTCAGTACTATCAATGCAGATTTCGTATACGATGATAGGTATGTTCAAATTTAATTTCATCTGTTAACATTTGGCCATGGTTCAAATCATTCCAAGAACTATTTTCTGTGTGTGTGGTTGCATTCCAATTGCCCATAGTAATACGATTTGGAACTTCTGTTTTCTGTGTTCCTAGCATTTCGTAATTGGTAATCATTTGAGCTAATACTATTCGTGTTTTGCATTTATTAGAAGACTCGGGTAATTGTCTTATAATGCAGATCTAGTTATTAATATTGTATGAGGATGGACATATGTATGATGTTCTGACCTACGGTTAACTATTACAAAGCTGACAGTCGTTCTTCCTTGTACAAATAAGGAAAGCCTTTAGGTAAAGAGAGGGTCTGCTTAGGTTATGTTAGCGAATTCTATAAGTAGCAAGATGTATTTGAATTTTTGAATTGACTGCTTCCTCCTTCTCCACTGGCTTCTCAAGAGCTTTAATCCTTTTTTTGGCTGAGAACATGAATCATTAAACATTGGATTATCTCAACAGTATACGAATAACTAATTTAATTCATGTTTTTTAGAGCCGCAATTAGTGAAAACGACGACGTTGCTGGTAAATCATCGCTGTTCTCCATATTTCTCCACGATTTCTGGGGAAATGATATAAGCAGTCCAGGATCTCACAAGAGTTGGAGGCCTCTGACCACTATCTCATTTCGCTTTACGCATTCCATTTTTGGATTCAATTCAGCAATGTGAGTTATATTTTTCTTCTTGAGGCTATGTGTGTGTAACGTGTGTTAGGTTTAGTCATATACTTTAGTCTCATTCTCACCACTACCACTATTACATCTTATCAAAAACTATGGCAACCAGCCGTCATTGCCTTTTTCGAATAATTACATTAGCTTAATGGCTACGTTAGCTCCTACCCGCTATCCTTCAACTGAAACACGCTCTCGAAGAGATTGGGGAAAGCCATGCCATGCTGAGAAAGAAGGTTGACGTCCCAGTAAATAAGAGACTGACCGAAACCCAATTGTGTTCTTGGAGATGATTCATCCTCCTTTTCTGTGCAAAAGTCCTAATTAAGACATTTTGGACGGAGTCTGCGTTAAGAACTGCTCTCACATATCAAGGCGTCAGATGGAAATATGAATGATTCGTCCAGCAATGTTATAATTGCTTGTTTTACTGCTCATTTGTGAAAATATGCGAATCCAACTAGGATGACCAATATTGATTATGAATTCAGAAGCTTTCTTGACCTAGAGGCAGATAACGTCATGGCTTAATTCTTCTTCATTGTCTATAATAACTACAGCCTACTCCCTACAGACTTACTTCTGATCTTTCTATTTGATATGCATTTTGGGAAGATGAGGAGGAAGGAAACGTATGCTAATGAATTTATCGTGCCTATCGGAGCTGAACGAACATTTAATACCAGCCTGTGTCCGGCATCTGCTTTCTTTGTATGTATGTGTATGTGAAATGGTTTTACAACTATGGTATGGATAATGACTTTGAAGAAATGATGAGAGCGGATGTCCTTCTTTGCTCAATAGCTGCAGGAGGGGGACCACTACAAACGTAGTTAGACTACGTATGTACAGGGGACATGCGGAATTAATTGAGTTTGCATTCTCTCTTGATAGAAGATGTTGAGAGAAAACATTGCAGGGTGAGAGAGGATGAAGCTTATGATGAACATATAAGGGAAATAGAATTGGCTTAGCTTCTTTATTCTTCTCAGACATTCGTAATGGACAACCTCATTTTCATGTGCTTTCCAGCTATAACCTAAATTACTACCCAGCAATATCTGCCACTCTTGTGTTCTTTCAATTTATATTTGGTGCGGGGGGGGAGAAGGGAGGGCGATAGACGTCATTGGAATGGCATGGGTTATTCGAGTAGAGGAATTCTCATAAACTTTGTTTTCAGATTTCATGTGATTAATGTATTGCTACACGGACTTGCGACCTGTTTAGTATACCAACTAGGATGTACGAGAAAACGTATAGGTAACAGATGCTAGCTCACTATGCTTATGCAATGATTATGGTTCAGATTCTGTACCGTTCATAGCTGCTCTGCTATTTGCAGTTCATCCTATTCACACAGAAGCAGTAGCTAGTGTAGTTGGTCGAGCAGATGTTCTTGTAACAATTTTTGTATTAAAATCGTTAATTGATTTTGAGAAAAGACAGGTACTTGTTCCTTCTTTACTATGCGACGTTCATATCCGCAGCTCATGTTTTCAGAATGTTTTTCATTCAATTTTTTGGTCAGTATTGGCTGTATGTAGCAAAGAATCCGGTGCTGTGTTACCATTCCTTCATATTGTTCAATTATTTCTTCAAAATAAGCCAGTAAGTTTTTCAAGGCCACCACCATGGCGCATCTCTCTTGTAACATTATTTTGATCTTCTAATCGTAATTTTGTTTTTGTGTACCATGAGCACTTAGGTTTTGAAGGAAGAAGGCAAAGTCGTGTGACCTTTGTCTCTTTAAAAAAAGGCAAAATGTCTTCATCCTTCCTTAAAGGTCATATGGTTTGACGTTTCCGTTGTTCTATGCAATGCCATTAAAGGCGTGAATTAGTCAATGGCTGTAGATGAATTAATGGTCAGCCTTTCTTATCCTCACCGAATCCTCTTATATCTTCTCTTCGTTTCCGTTGTTTTTCAATATTTCTTCTTCTTTTTATTTCATTCACAAGATGGTTTTCATATTTACCGCATGGTGAGGTTGGCAGAGTCTAATGAGCTCATCGAGACATAACGAGCCGACCAATGGTTCGATGACCACAACTTATTTTTTTATTTTCAGAAAACAAAATTGATCAAAGTATGGCAGTTATTAGCAATTGGATTTACTATAACGTACTTGCGACTGTTCGTCAACAACTTCCAGAAGCCTAAGTAAGTGATGGTTGCAACACCGCCAGTCGACTCAACCGCTCTCTACGTTCCGATACATTATAAATGATTTGTTGCAGATTTTCAAAATCAAGTAATCCATTGGCCTTCGAAAAGAACTCGTTTAAACGGTTTCTCACCTTACTCTACTTGCCTGTATTCAATTTCAGACTTTTATGCTTTCCTAATATAGTACGTTTGTGACAAAGCTTAGTTGATCATTCGTTTTTGCCTTTTCAGTTAAGTTTCGACTGGTCACTCGATTACATTCAGCCAATTGTATTGTCATCCGATGGTCGCATAGCATTGATCATTGTGTTTTACAGTATTGTTGTATTGCTTTGTGGACTAATAGGATTGAGGTTGGTGTGGCATGGCTTCTCACTCATACGGAGATTCCCCATTTTCAGATGTTTTGAAAAGATTTATCGAAGCAAGTTATTGCATTTGACTTCATTACAGAACGTGAGATTTTGTTTTTGATGGCATAGATTATATTTCCGTTTAGGGCGATAATCTGGAAGATATTTTGTTCTTTTTCTTCATTCTCCTCATATCATTCTTGCCTGCTTCTAATCTGTTCGTCTATGTGGGATTTGTGATAGCCGAACGAATCTTATATTTGCCTTCGGTCGCATTCTGTTATCTTGCTGCCGTTACATTCATATTTGTTGAAAAGAAGTTTGTGATTTTGTCTTCTGCATCTGTTACTCCCTCTTCTTTTTGTTCCTCAATTATGTGTTTACTTTCAGATTTTCCAAATATAGAGATATTTTGAATGTCACTTTCATTACGTCTTTATTACTATTGGCTCAAAGGACTGTCAGCCGGAATGCAGATTGGCAAACGGCGGAAAATCTTTACCGAAGTGGTCTGAATACCAGTCCCGCTAAAGGTTGACTTTTGTCTCAATTTATGTTCATCAATGACAAAATGGTTAATTCAGCTTTGACCAATTTGGGACGCGAGCTGTTTGATAATCCTCTAAGACGTGATGAAGCTCTACAAGCTTATGAAGCAGCTCTAAAAATTCAACCAAATATGGCTGATGCATGGTATAACTTGTAAGTTGAATTGATTAGCATGCTCAACACAAATTATAACATTCGTTGCAGAGGAGTCCTCTATACTGAAAAGAAGATTCTATCAAAAGCTCAAGCATGCTATCATGAAGCTATACGGTTTCGGGAGTACTTTACTCAAGGTTTGCAGCTTGCCCTCACTATGGTCTCTTCACATATAACATATTCAGCTCATTTAAATCTTGGTATACTTCTATGGCAACAAAAGAAATTGGAAGATTCCCTGCAAATGCTTCATCGTTGCACTCGTATTGATGGGCTACGAACAAAGAACCAACGACTTCATGAAAAAACGCAGATCAGTTGTTGGCTACAAATGGCTCAGATTTATCAAAGTGTGGGACGTGTAGATGAGGCAAAGGCGATCATAGAGCAAGTAAGTCCCCAGCCTCTTTCACCCTCTTTCTCTCTTTCTCCTTCCCTGTTATTGTCTTCTTGCCTTCCCTTTCTCTCTCTCTCTCTTTTCTATTTTCTTTTTTTCTTTTCTTTCTTTCTTTTTTTTTATAAAAAAAAAGGCAAATATTGATTTTCATAAATTCAAATCAAATGTAAAAACATCATAAAAACGAAAATGTTCCATCAAAATAATACTTTGCAGATTCCTGTTGTGAAGATAACTAATTCTGAACAGTTGATCAATGCATACAATCTGTTTGCTGAAGTATATGTCAAGATGGATGAACCTCAGAAAGCTGATGACTTCTACATGAAAGCCATAGCTTTATCGCCGCAAAACGAAAAAACTTACTTGAATCTGGCATACTTTCGTGTAAAACAAGTACGTGTATGTGTGTGTCTTGACTTGAGTCATCATCACATTCACTATTTGCAAAATCATCATGTCTCTATTAACTTCAGAATCGTTCGGAAGATGCCGTATCGATATTGGATGAGCTGGACAAACTCAATTTTTCATCCAATCAAATTCTTTATCATAAAGCTGTTATGCACACACAACTGGTAAGATAGAGAATGAGGCACATTTTCTATTTTTGCATTCTGAATGTTCATATCTGCCCTAGACATCACACATTCCCTCAATTCCTTGTTTTTAGGGCAATTGGAAGTTAGCTGAGCAGCTGTTGAAAAGAAATCTTGAAAAGAATCCTAATCACCTCAATACTTTGAATGCTTTAGCTTTCATATACAAGGACCATAAGAGAACGTTGGAAGCAGAAAAAGTGATTTTGACTCTCATTCATCTTAAACATACAACATGATGCCTTATTGCAGTTACTTCGTCGAGTAGTCGAACTTGAGCCTCTGTCGTCTACAAGTTATTCCAATTATGGAGCTATTTTGCATATAATGGGCAGGCTAGAAGATGCTGAGGTCTATTACCTCAAAGCCATCCAAGTGGGCCCCCATGATGAAGTAGCTTCTACCAATTTGCAAAAGCTTCGACGCAGCATGAAAGTTCGGACTAATGCTTGATATGATTGAGTTGGTCTTGGGATAAGACGAACAAAAAATGCGCCTCACGAAATTGGAAATTTATGGATGATGATGATGGTGAGAGTCCAGAGCTCTTCCATATTTGGTTATCAAAGCTTTAGAGGAGTCAGCCAATCGTTTATGTATATGCACATATATTTCTGAACTGGATCGTGTCTATTTTAGTCTCACCCAACTTTGTTTTCTCTCATCTCTTCTCTTCTTCGTCATTGTCGCCGTCGTCGTCGTCGTCATCGTCGTCGTCGTTTTCGATGATGTCTCTCTCCCTCTGTTCTTTCACATAGTTGCTGGACAAACGTTGATCGAGTTTTTCTTTTTTTTCCTCGAAAGCTATTCTTTTAATGCTGCGATCCTTCTCTCACTTTTCCTCTCTCCACCCTCGCCACCCTCTCCGCCCTCAGCATATTTCTCGGCTCTTGCGAAGCCGAAGAAACATCGAACCTCAGTCTAAAGACTATTATTGTGTGTTCCGGCTTCACTGTTTTCTTCTTCCTCCTCAGTATAGCTTGATTTGCGACATGGCCCTGACAGACATGAAGAACAAGAAATAGTGAAAAATTCCCATATTAGTTGGGTTATAATCGTTAGTCTCTTGTTAATCTTTATGTCCGACGAGCCGTCCAAGACATAGCACTAAGGTTGTTGCATGTGTACTCAAAGAACCTTACCAGTGTGTGGTATGATTGTATGCCTATGAAGCGTCACATCGGACAGCAGCCGCACGTGATTTCAGTCCTATTATGGACTTGAAATGAAAATGTTTGTACATATCGTTTCTACTGTGATAATTTCTGGTTTTTTTATTCCATCAACTTCCGTTCATTCATTTGGTATGTGATACGAATAACAAATGTTATTCTTCGAAAAGCTCTTCCTATCATCCAAATTACTATTCATATGTTTATATGGAAAACATAATAGGTAAAGATATTCTAACTATATGTATATGGAAATAGCATGAAAGTCATTTTCAACTAATAAAACGTCAAGAGCAATCAAATTTTTCCAAAGTTAGTCCGAGTCGGAGAGCTCGAGCAACACACAGATAGAACAGTCAGACACACATACACATAGATTTGCCTTTCAGCCTTCTCAACAGACCATACTTTCAGACAACGAAATATGTATTTATGCGTTTGCAACGATAGTTTCTTCAACAACGGATTTTGAGGAAATTTGTAGCTGTGTGTCCATGTTAGGTGAACCGATTCATCAGCTTCGCTTTTGATGTATCTTTCAAAACATCATTAAATTGGAGACCATCGATCGCCATCAACCGAAAAATTTTTTCCTTTGGACACACTTGTCCTTCCATTCATCTGGATTTCGTGAAGAGGGAGAGAGAGAAAAGAGAAGCAAAGAGTATTTTATAGAAAGTTGGGTGAGGAAAGCATCTTATAATACATTTATAGTCACAAAACGATTATTGGCTCTCGTGGCTGATTGTTTCAAGCAGGCGACAGCATGAAGACGAGTTGATTGAACACAAAATGAACCAAGATTTCTGAATGTTCCAAAGAAAACTTCTGATGAACCTATGTGATGAGCAACAGCAGCAGTAACTTCTCAATGCCCTTCTTACTTTCACAAAAACAATATGACTATTGATCGTTCACATTCCGAGATAGCGATAGATAGAGAGCCCATGAGAATATACGAAATGCAAAATAACATAAGAAATTGGATGAATCAAGATTCATGAGTTATAGCTTTCCATGGCGACCTTTCCATTTTGCAAGCAGTACGGAGGATGATGCTGCTGGTTCGCATGCAAGCCAAGCCTCAACGATAACAAGCGCCAATACATTAATAGAATAGCCCCGCGTCATAATTCAACTAAACTATCAGAATTGTACATTTATAACAGTACAATGGCTAAATATATGAACAACGCTGCAGCGGGGACAGCCCATGTCGATTTGTTACTTTATGTGTCTTCTTTAAACATTTCGCACACATCATCAAAAACTTCACAAAGACGCACTAAGTTGCGACCATCATCAACGGTAAACATATTCTGTATGTTTTCAGCCAAAAAAAGGCAGATGAGAGTGAAAGACTCTGTTAGATCTAGTGCCCAATGAAAGAGTACCATTCTCTCTCTCTCTCTCTCTCTCTCTCTTCATTCCAATAGAATTGAGGATAACGTTCTGTGGTTGCAAACGAAGCAAGTAGTCACACGTCTCAATGTGTATACTGGTTTCTGCTTATCTCTTCACATCCCCCCCCCCCCCCATACAACTACGGTTCATTCACACTCACGGGATCATCTCACATTCTACGAATCGCGTACTACAACACACTTCTGTAGAATAGTTTAACGAGCTTTTCACAGATTCGTAATTTAGGCTTTCCCATGTTGTCACAGTAATCCGTTTCATAGAAATAAAATAAAGAATTATTTTGGGATGGGAATTCAGCCAATACACTCTCTACATGTCACATTTCCGGAATTTGTCTATTGTTTGTACTTTCTTCGACTCATTTTTCAAGCTCAAGTAGTTGGCTTGAAATGAGGTAGAATTATGAATTGTCTGGAGAGAGCTGCTGTCTCAACTAAGTTAGAGACAGATTTTATTATCCGAAAAGAAGCTTACAACCCTGTTCACATCCCTTTCCCCTCCTCCTCTTTCCCCTACCCCATCGCCCCTAATTTGAAAAACAAAAATTTTCTTCTTCAACAAGCACCTTTGATACACGTGATACAACCGTTCGCCGCAAGAATCGCACAGTAAATTGTAAACCACGTGACGCATTGTCCGTGACTGAGGCGGGAAAATGATTTTTGAAACTACGAGGCTTATAGGTTATTGATTTTCTATTTTTATACTCATTCACGCATGCGTTTTAAATTTGGAAAAAAGATAGAGAGAGTGAGAGAGAGAGAGAGAGAGAGAGAGAGTGCATTTATTGTGGTTAATGTATTATGCAGTTATGCCTGGAAGAAAGTGTTGGGTATAACAACAAACGGAAGCGGAAAATGCTTGAGAGGTTGTTTCATGTTTGCACGGCCTATGGTCGATAGAGCGTTCGTGCAGTCAAATGGACTAAGAGAAGTTGGTTCAGCTGGACTAAGTTGCCGGAAACTAACAGCGTTTGGCTAATGAACAGCAATTTTTTTCTTTTTTTTTCTTCTTCTCTCTGTGTTGCTTGTGCTCGCATTTTTGAGGGCGGATGACAGACGACGACATGAGTTAGAATGCGAAAACACATTTGGTGAGTTTGAAAGTTATTTTTGATTTTCAACGAAAATGCTTCAAGTGTGAAGAAGATGAGAAAAACGACGAATCATTGACCCGTTTCTTTAATTTGTATTTTTTTTGTCATTTGAAGCATTTTGTGCTATAGATCCCTCAATATGGGCTTATACGGGTCAAACAATCAATATTAGAGGCGAATGTGTTTATGTCGCCTCAGTATGACAGCAAGGAAACGAAAAGCATTTGTTTCGGCCGGTTACCATGGCATATAATAAGCCTTTGATTACTAATTTTTGTCTAATTGGACAACTGAAGAGGTATACGACAGATTAAGCTTATGGGTTCAGATGATAACTGTTCAACGGTCATTCATGATGTATATGGTTGATGAACAGTTGGTACGATTGGTCAATGATGAAGTTGGAAAACCCTGTTTAGACTGCCAATCCTCTTTGCAATAGTGACCCTCGTTTTCATTCTGTTCATCCTTTTTCTGGAAGATCACGTGGTGTCGTCATCATCGTTCTTTCTATGTCGCATTCGGGGGTCTATATGTGTATATGTGCCCCTCTTCTTACTATCCAGCTCGCCCCCTCTTTCTTTTCAGCATGTTCTCCTTCTCTACTTCTCAACAATCTCTTCATTTATCCATGTATCTCGTTGTGTGTATGCAAGTATGCCGGCTGCCGGAGAGTGCCTGTTGCTACTGCTGTTATGTTCGTTAGACGGATGTTGAAGAAGAAGAAACTAGAGAAAAATTAACTACACGATGAATATGAAGAGAGAATGCAGAGAAATGGAAGCACTTGTGAAGTAACAGGTTGGAAACAGGTAATATGTATGACAAGCAGTTATATGTATGTTTTCTTCAACTCTCTTCATTTAAGCCTTAGATTTCTGTTCTTCTTCAAAATATACCGCATATAGCTTGATGATGGTGAGAGGGGCTGCTTCGGGCTTACCCTCTCGGCCGAACCTGCATCTGTCACGGCCAGGTTGACAAAGACAGTCAGCCGACAATTCCCTCTCCATACATTCATAGGCAAGAAAGAAACAGCTGATGGACAAGATTTTGGTGGATGATGACGATATAGCAAATGCATGGGCAAGGACAAATGTTACAAATTTGTCGCTAATCTCGATAAGCAAAGAATGAATGACTTTCCCTCCTTCCTACAAAGATATTCATTAAAATTCAAAACATAACAAGTTATGTTTGGAGAAAGATGGAGGGAAAGAAGGGAGAAAAACGAAATGACATGAAGAGACATGAAGAGATAAAAAGGAGTACGAAGAAAGACTGGGCGAAGAGGGGAGAATCCAACAAAAAAATCGATGACGACGTAAAGGACATCCATCTGCCGGGGCTAACTGCGATATGTGGTGGACTGTCCAGTTGTGCCTTTTCACAAAAAAATCTATTGATACTAAGTCTTTTTAATTGGGGGATAGCAAGAGGGGGTATTGGGTAAGAACTGATAAAGAATCTGTGCTGGCAAGCTATTCGCGAATAGACATATTACGTCGGCAGCCAAACGAATTTCCATTTTGGGCGATGATTGTTTTTGATATTTTTGCGTCGTTTTGCTAGCCACGAGAAATCAATTGCGCCATTTTTGGAAAGATAACAGTTCCGAACGCTCCTTTTGCCAGGTTAGACGTCCGAAAAAGTTAACTGAGAAAAATAGGAGAGAAAGAGAGGCTATCAGACTTTAAGACGACAACGCCAGGCTGGTTTTGTTATAGTCAATCATATATCAGGCACGTTTATGGGTGCAACCTTACAACTTTCTTATACTTGCATTTCTATTTAGAAGTCTGCCAGCCCCACATTTTATCAGATTTGCGAAAGTTTCGATCGAAAAGAGAGGAGAGGGTGCTACTTCCATTGCGCTCTTGATTTTCGTGTGCGAGCAACGATTATCAGCTGACACTAGGACGAATTGACAAATGCTAAGGAGATATTGATAGGCAACGAAAGAGAAATTGCTTGTATTCAGAATTCTAAATTAACCTTTTCGATCATACACAATAAGTCCATATATGGGAAGTTGTCTTGTTGGCACATGTCAATTATCGATACCAGTTACATCACTACACGACTGGCAGCAATAATGACGCCAACACGTGAGGTTAGAGATGAACATTATGGATTTACTATTGTTCGCATATATTTCAACTTTATTTTTTAATGACATTTCTGTATTTAGAAGTAGAGGGAAGAGATGTGGGAAGTCATGTGAGGGCAGACAATAGCGCTCAATAGTATGTGGGTAGAGGAAGCTACAGAAAAAGCTAGAGACGCAGAAAAAAGAGGCAATGTCGTTTCGACGGTTGGCTGAGAAGCTCTCCATCTTCTCCCTCTACTCTCCGTCTATCTCTCTCTTCTTAACCAATACAACGGCGCTATTAGCTTAGTATCCATAAAGAGTGAAAGACTTTAGAATTATGTTTCTTTCCGATGACAAATTGTCAAAATGGCAGTCCATCCATGCGAAAGCACAAGTGATCGAAGGCAGAAGAGGCTGCTCGCCCGAATAAGGAAAAGGGCCTATTTTTTGCAGCTTTATCAACCAATCATAACATCCTTTCTACGAAAAGAAGAGGAAGCAGAAATTGAAGCAACTTGGGATTTGCGTGATCGATAAAATATTGTGTGAATACTGCTTCTTTCGAAAGTGAGGCAAAATATCAGAATACAAAGCTTTTGTTTACTATGCTATCCTCCCGCTCTTCTTTGATAACACTAGTTTTCCATCGGCAATGTCCTAAACTCTCTGTTTTCTCTTCATATTCTCCGTCCTCTCCATATCAAATAGTCTTCATACACATCTGAACACCCTCGCCGTCTGCAATCTCTTTCATTGACCAAATAATGTCGTCTATCTTGGCCAATGCCTTAGGCTAAGCATCAAGCAAGTAATATTAAGGGTTCTAACAGCATGTCACATAATAAATGTAATTCCATGAGGATATAACAAGATAAATATTCATATTGTAAGCCTCTGATTCGAAGTGAGGATAAGTGATTGAATGCTATTAGTATGCAAACAGTTAGTAGTTGATAACTTTCAATATAAAGACTCAATAATGGTTGGCGGATCCATGTGTATTTCTATACTCAGTAACAGTGAGAGAGCGCTTGCGAGAGAGCAAGATATGCTTTCATTCAAATGCGACAAAACATTATCGGACACAAAACAATTTACCCTTTGACATCATCTACTATTAACTATCGTTCTTGTATAAGAGAATATATATCAAAACTTCCAAAAATCACATATATAACTGATTTAACCGAACTTGTAAATATATAAATCCAGTAACTATCGAATACATGAAGCATATCCACAACGAGAACTGAATATGAAATGTACCGCCGGGACTGGGCACTCGAGGAACACAAATGATGCATTTCTTCAATACCTCCATATTCCATGTGTTTGCAACTTTTTTCATATCAAAACAGAGCTGCTGACGAGAGCTTTCCAGAAATGTCAATCACTTTCTAATCCATGCAATGATTAACTTTTTATTAACTTTGAAACAGTTGTGCGCGCTCTCTACCTTTCCACGTCTGCTGGGGGGCGGGACGAGCGGTCGCAACCCTCCGCGCGAGCGGCTGTGCGTTTTGTATATAAGTAGCGAGAGCTGCGGCTCGTTTCTAGTTTTGCCGGGCGAATCGCTCCTATCTGCGCAATTTTCGAAACACATCCATCTGAAGACGTTCGTCGTTGACGTCTTCTGATTCTGAAGTTCTCAAAGTAAAAAGCTTACTTGTTGGGGCTCATTCGAATCTACTCGTTGAGCTGAGAACAGTTATGTCGTCACCCGACGGAAAACGTTTGTCACTTGATGACCAACAAAGCATATCCGACGGTGATATGGATATCGACAAAAAACGAAAGCGTGCCAGAAGACGTCGTGGTCATCGTGGTCGATATCGTCCCTATGAGGTAGCTGAAGCCGAGGGAGAACATGTTCATAGTGGAAGTGACAGGAAGCTAAAATTGAGGTGAGTTGAATTACAAGATTACGGTATTTATGTTCTTTCGCAAAATTATGAACCATTAACTGACTGGCCAAAACAACCTAATGCATTTTGACACCAAACTGACCCCTCAAAATCTGTGGTTTCCACTATTCTTGTTATTTTCCATCAAAGTTCCTACTGATGGAAATTGTTTAAGATGGAATGGATGACATGCCGACGTCATGGTCTCACTTGTGCTCTGCACAGTCAGAAGGGTTAGTACGAATATTCCAATAAAACGAATATGTGGCATTAACTGAGCATTCATAAACGAAACCAAGCCTCTGTCTAAAATATTGGTTATAATGATTTGACCAATTTCAGAAAAGAAATGCCCATGGCTCCAAGTAACACGACACAGTTCTTATTGGAAGACGTAGAGGAAAGAACTGAAACTGAAAGAAAAGTGAGTTCAAAATAATTGAAAGCTCTCATTAATTAACCATTCATTACAGGTCGAGGAAGTATGTGCCGAAGAAAGGCGGAGAATACGTTCAATTAGCGTTTCATCAGAGCTCTTACTTGCGAGTGATGATGGCTCCGATAGCTGGAGCGACCCTGAACATAGAGATTTCGAAACGGAATTTGATGAGTTCAATAGAGATAGAATTTCTCATCTCAGCAAAGTTGAGGTTCGTGTACTTTTACATGTCTTGTTACTAAATATTCATGTTACAGTTGGAAAAAGAAGTTATGGCCATTGAGAAAACAGCCGAAGTTTACCACGACTCGTTGATCAAGATGAACAAAGAGAATGAGAGATTGAGACGCTTACTTAAAGATAACGGAATACCATTTGATAACTCGACTGCAAAAACAAATGTTCAACCTCAACCTGTAGCATAGCTTGTAAATTATGATTGTATATTCCGGTATTAAGCGTCGTACCGTTAAACTTACGCGTCTAACTTGGTCGTCCATGCCTTCGTAGGCGTTCTGTATAACTGTATATTTGGAATCTCAGGTTCTCTATCGGGTACTTCTCTTTTGCATGCCTCAGGTATTTGTCATATGCCCTGAAAACTGGCCTTTGCACGTTTATCACATCTTCATATTTAATTTTATATATAATACATATTTCACATAATGCACTGGATTGGATAAAGTTTTAATTGTATTAGCTTTGGGTTCTCTTTTTAAAGTATGCGTAACTGAAATAATACTTCTATCTACATACGAATGTGTTCATTGATCGACTTCCACACGAAAATAACGCCGAATTAATGAATCAAAAGATTTCGAAGCTGAATTGAAAAGTATTAGTAAGCAGCAAGTGTGGACCATTGTTAAAAGTTTGCAATACAGTGTGTAATTTGAGAGACGCCAGACATCTAGCTGAGTACGGTACTTAAGAACGCTTATTCAACAAGATTCTAGTGTTAAAAAATTTGTTTGCTACTTCGATTTCTTAATAATAACATCCTTATTATAGTGTTTTTTTCTATTTTGCACCAAATTTTCTGGCATTTTTTAGTACCTGGATATGCAATGTTGTTCCAAGAAATCGGGAGTCATATGGAGTTTCGCAAGCGGAATCGTTTTAATCATCATTGGACTAATTGTAACAATTTTGATTCCATCGGTTGTTGAACATATTGCCGTAGAGGTTTTTACAGTTTTTTACGCGCTTTATGTATTCTTGTTAAGCAAGACTTTCTTGGCACAGTTACTCAGAATGGAACTAAAGTTCCCAGTTCGATTACTAACCAATGGGCGGAGCCCCTTTATGATATGCGTCAGCATATATGGATATATAATGTAAATGCCTGTTTTTCCAACAATTTGAAAGAAATATCTTTGAGGTTACCAACCCAGATGACATTATGAAAGGCGACAAACCCAAAGTGAACGAAATAGGACCTTTTGTGTTTTCGTAAGACATCTGGCTGCAACACCAACACCGATTTGTTTGATTACAGAGAAAAACAAAAGAAAAACTACACATTCAATGAAGATGAGTCAAGAGTGTTTTATCGCAATAATCACTTGTATTTCTACAATGAAAGCTTGTCATGCAAGAAGTGCAAGCTTGATGTTATGGTAACCATCCCCAATCCCGTTTTCCAGGTTTCCTCTCACTTATTTACGTTTTCTCAGCTCTATTTAGAAAATAGTTGACGTTGCTGCTACTCTCGGTCCTATTCCTCTCTTTTTTTTGGAATCTATTTTGAATGGTGCTAAAGAAACTGCATTCATCACGGTGAGCTTCTGTTGCGATTCGAATTAAAGAGCAATTCATGTAGGTTCCTGTTAGAGATGCGTTGTTCGATGGATTCAGTGATCCACTTCTTGGCAAAATATGTAATAGCCGACTGTTGAATATCATTTGCAAGAACGGACTAATTCCCGAGAAGATTGGATTCTTTTACAAAGTATGTTAATGACACTGATGTCTAGTCTGATCATTATTTCAGCAAAATAACACTGATGATGGTCTTTATGAAGTTAACACTGGTTTGAAAGATCGCATGTCTATTGGAAAGGTAGTTTTTATACTAATGAGGTTATTAATTCTATCCCAGGTTTTCTCTTTCAATAATCTGACAGCTATTCCCAATGTGTGGGATGATCCATCTGCTGGTTTCGTGAATGGAACGGATGGCCAATTGTTCCCACCTCTTCTTAAAAAAGGAGATTCGTTCCATATTTTTGCTGGTCCAATTTGCAGGTTTATCATAATGTGTTGAAGAGAAGTGACCGAACAGACTTACAGAACAATTGTACTTGATTATAAAGATGTGTCAGAGTTCCGTGACGTTCCTGCATATCGTTTCGAAATGCCAAACAGACTTTTCGACACAACTGATCTTGGCAACAAGATTTATTGCAACAAGAACAATACTCCACGATACTTTGATGGCTCAATTCAACCAGGTTTTTTTAAATAATCAATCTTCAAATGGTTGAAAGTGTGTTAAGAGGGTTGTCTTCCACCGGGATTTATTGATGTTGGACGTTGCTTGCCTGGTGCTCCTCGTATATACTTGTCTCAAGGACATTTCTTGGGAGCTCCCACTGAGGTTCGTATGAGATTTGAGCTTGATTTACAAAATGTGTGCTTATAATAGGTTTGGTCGTCCATTGAAGGCATAGAACTGCCCAATTCTCAACATGATAAGACAGTAGTCGATGTTGAGAAAACTAGTGGAGTACCTATACGAGCCAAAAGAATAATGCAAATCAACGTTGGAATGAGTAAAGGAAATTTGAAGTTTGATTTCGTATTCATATCTAACATGATGTTCTGATTCAAGAGTGTTGAAAAACACAACAAATATGATAATGCCTGTGTTGTGGATGAATGAAACAGCTTGGTTCGATGAGGGTACAAGAGCCCAATTGCAACAATTAAACTATGCCATGTGAGTGTTTGTATTCGCGTCATGGATTCATTTGTGTTTCAGGCAAGGCAGTTCTATTTTCGGGAATATTTTTGTTTGTGCTGGAGGTGTCATATTGGTCGCTTTAGCTGCTGCCATCCTTATCTATAAAGTTACAAAGGTTGTAAAGATGAGTGTACCATTTCATGAGTTGTAAGTTTAGGATCAATCTCCGGACAGGCACCCCATTCTGGATCAAGATGAAGAGGAGGTTGCTGCTGAATCTGCTCCTATCGAAGATGACTAATCTTGTATATACAATTTGTAAAAAGGAAAATTGATTTATGTATATTCTGGTCTTGAAATGTGATACGAAAGCTACGATGCACTTAGTAATGACATAATTTGTACATGTTGACTAACCCTTAATCTTGAAAATATCATATCATATTTAGCTATGAGAATACTTATGATTATATTAAAAACATTGTTTATTATCATTCTTTTTATCGTCTTCGCGAATATCGTGTAGATTCAGATAACTCCATTGAAATGATCATGCTCGTCATTGCGAGGTCGCCAACTTGGATTAAAGGTCTGATCAGCGTTGGTCTCACAACGAGCCATCCCTAACACTGAGTTGCCGGAAAGCCACATCTTTAGAGATTTTAATATTGATCAATGATTCAGTTTTCCTTGATTTTCTGTTGATTATGTAGTCGAAGTTCTGATAGTCAAGATCTAAAGTTCAACATCATTAAGATAGTGTGTAGTTGACGGGGACAAGTGGGAACTTTTCCGTTAGCTTCATAATTCAAAGTATGCTCTCTGAGCTAGTCATATCTGGTACACTCTTCATAAACGCTTGTGCCGTGCTTAACTTGAAGCTGTAAGTTAAAGAAAGTAGGCTCATAATTCAATAATGGTTCAGTTCCAAATCACCCCACGACTTCGACCAATTTGTTTCTGAGACTGAAGGAAAATCGTTGGGAGACCGTGCCAAAGAGTTTCTCATTTCACTTCAGTACTTCCGTGTCTTCATCGCTATTTGGAACTTTTTCATTATCTTTTTGATGTTTGTGTAAGTTCATTTCATTAAAGTTCTTCGGTTATCATTATCCTTCAGATTCTTCTCTCACTAAGTTAAAATGGTACTCACCGAAACCCCTACTGTGTTCATTCCAGATGCCGATCATTTAAACAATGTAGATAGTTTGTTAAAGGTAGTTTCGTAGCTTCTGTCTCAGTTATTGAAATTCTTTTCTCATTTAGCTCTCCCTTAAATATATTTTGTGAGGTCGTACCAAACAGCGTGTTGTGATAATAATTGTTGAAGGATTGTATAGTCAAATCAATAATAAATTGTTTCAATCATTTCTTGAATTGCACTCATACGGTTGCTGATCCATTAATATCTTTGTATTTGAGATGAAGAACAAGCGTGCATGGAATATGTAAGTGATTAACAGACCCAAGTGTTCGATGCTCGGTCTCGAGCTCGAGTCTTGTCCGAGCTAAATTAGAGTTAAAAAATCAATCGCAGACAAACAAAAATTTTTCTTTGCAAATAGCGCGATTCTCTATGTCCGATTAATTTTTTATCACTCTAGGAGCTTATTCAGAAACTTAAGCTCGGTTCGACCAATTTTTTGAACTCGAGCTCGTGGACACACTTTTCGTCCAAATATACTACGTTCCAGACCATAATAAACTTTCATTTTTTTCTTTGAAGGGTTTCCGATATGCTATTCAATGACGTGTTGAGAGAACTTCGTACAGAGCTTGATGTGAGAAAACGCGAGGAAGCGAAATTAGAGAAAGAAATCGCAGCTGCGTTAGCCGAGGGAAGTGCTGGTAAGTTGAAGTAACAGTGGGAATAGTTGCAACTTCTTAATCTTCAGCTGGGTATGAACAATCGCGAACATTCGCTATGGCAGTTTCAAAACTAAACAATGGCTTGTTAGTGGTTGAGTCGGATGCCAAACAATTAGCAACAAGCTTAGCTACAATTTCACGCCTTGCTGACAACATTAGTGGGAAGGTTCAAATCATAACTTCTACGAATGTTATGGATATTTTCTTAGGTTTCTGCACTTGATGTAGCAAAAACTAGAGTTGTCGAATGCATGCAGCTATGCGGGGATATGAAAGATCTTGGTGTGTGCAGCGAAGGAGTGGAAGAAGCGATTCGTTCGGAAGATTTCGAACAAGCCGCTCAGCTTATTCATCGTTTCCTAACTCTTGATAAAGCTGTGTTCCAGTTAGGAGAATCTTCAGATAAAGGTTTGTTTCTTGGAAAAGGCAAGTAAATCAGTCATTCTCTCAGAAGCCGGGCAAACTATTCGACATAGTTATGAAGTATTATCCGCGGCCAGAACACGTCTTAAGGAAATCCTTGAGAAAAGATTAGATGATGCCATCGCTCGACATGAAATTGCTGAAATGCAACGGTTAGTTAAGTAGATTTAGTGATAAAGCACAACCCGTTCTCAACTTTTTTTTCGAAAAAGTGTTTTCTCGTCGAACGTTTGACACCATATCATATGCTAATCAACGTGCGTTCAGATACGTGAAGTTATTCCCCTTGATCAATGAGCATGAGAGTGGACTCTCCCGTTTCGCTATGTATTTCGGAGGTCTTATTCGGAAGCAAGGAGAGGAGAATATTAAGGTATTCAAGCAGCTGTTAAACGATTTGAGAATAATAACCAATAGATAATGAACTCAGGCGGTTCTGATGACTCTCGTTTGTCTGTTCTGTATGCTGATACACTTTTCCTTTTCTTAGAAAGTAAGGGCAAGCTTCCGAACTTTGTTCATAGTGCTTTCAGATGTCGCTTCACTTCTGGAGGTCAATCAACCTCTTATTGAGAATGCTTACGGCTCTGATAAACTCTTAGACTTCATTATTATGCTTCAGAGAGATAATGATTATATCATAGAGAGTATTCTAAACGCTTTCAACAAAAAACGTCAAATTGACCGTTTTGCTCGTAGTGCCAGGAAGTTATTGCGTGAAGGCAATAAGAAAAATGGTAAAAACAGACTTTGTTATCGTTGTCTAGTCTTTAATTTTTAGAGAGGATTAACCCCTTAGAACTTGATGCACTACTGTCTGAGTTATGCTTGATGAACACGCATGTTGAAATGTATTGGAGATTCGTGAAGCGACGTCTAGGAGAGAAGCCTGCTAGCGCAGAGGATGAAGTGAGCTGTGTATTAAAGATAGTCGTTTTATCGTTTCCTAGTTCGTGATGGTAGGTGAGGATCTTGACATTGATGAAAACACCAGAAAGAAAATGGAACAAGATGCTATTATTAGAAAAGAAGAGAGACAAGCTAAATTGGATCAGCTACTACATAGAAGTCTTGTTGGAACGAAGATCCAAGAGCTCTTGGGACAATATATCCTTTTGGAGCAATATTATATGGAGGAATCTGTGAGGAAAGCGATTGAAATAGATGCCCGTGAGGAGGGTTGTGTCAGGTTCGTCAAGCTGCTCTCTCATCCTTACAGAAGAATTTTCAGTTCTGTAGTCGAAGACGTTATGTTCATTGTTAGAAAATGCGTGAGAAGAGCTATGACCAGTGGTTCCATCGACTGTGTCTGCGCTGCTCTCAATAATGGGTGTGCTCTGCTAGAAACCACATACTTTGCGTATTTAGAAGATTCAATAAAAGTTGATTCCAAATATAGCTCCTTTCCAATTCGTCATTATAGGCCGGATATCCATCAATGGGATTTGCGGCTGAAGCTTTCCAAACTGCTCAAACAGCTTATAACGTTATCCAGCATGGTATGCAGTGCACAACTTTATATCAATAATGTACTTTTTAAAGGAAAAACGGTCGTTGAAGCTGGCCCAGAAGCTCAACGAGATGCTTTCATTATTGCCATCAACAATTCTAACCGTTCATCAGAGTTGGTACTCCAACTGAAAAGTGGTTTTGAAACTGAATGGTCCAAAAAAGAAGTAAGTGATTATGATCGATAGCTTTCAATCTGTTATTTGCAGAGAAATACTGTTGATGCAGGGAAGTTAGAGCATTCTTTGTCACAATTGGATGAAGTCAAAAGAAAGATGGCCAACTTAGCTGTTTCGGGTGTGTCAGTCTTGAGCGCAACTGTGTTCAGGCCCAAAATTAAAACAAGGTTTATTGAGTTTTGTTGTTTCCATTTACGTTCCATTTCTTATAGTACGGAAGTTTATCTCGATTTGCCTCATACTCTTACGGAATCACAATTCAGTGAGTATGAAGGTGTTGATCCATTTATTGAAAATTTTAACGCTTCTATTGACAAGCAATTGGCTTACTTTGAGCCATTCTTACACAAAGATAACTACCAGGTAAGATTTCATTTTTATTCGTTACATTTATACGCAACTCTTCATAGAATTTACTGCTCGAAGTATGCACTGAAATTGCTCGTCAGATGGAAAGGGTGATTCTCAAATGTGATTTTAATAGATTAGGAGGATTACAACTGGATAAAGAGTTCCGTCATTTGTCAGCATATCTGAGCGGAGTAGCTGGCTGGTCAGCGCGAGAGAAAACTGTTCGATTAACTCAGGTTATTGATTATTTAAAACTAAAGGAAAACTCATTGGTCCAGATTGTATCTCTGCTGAATGTTGAATCAGTTGAAGAAGCAAAAGAATTATTCGAAGCTGGTCGAGGAAGTATAATGGCCAGATCACTTACTCCGAGCGACGTCGAGAAAGTTCTTCTCTTGAGGGTTGATCTATCTGCAGCTCAGATTAAACAATTGAATATGTAATAACTGTACATTATACGAGATGGGTTTTATGCTTATACTGTGATATGACTTCGGTTTTGGCGTGTTTTATACTATGGTAATGAATAATTCTATAGACATATTCGTTGTCTTTAAAATTCATTGAAAACAACAGCAACAGTGAAACATGCTAGAACGTCTTATTAAAGGGCGGTTGTCAAATGGTCCTAACACGGCGCAGCTGTTTAAAATATTCTTCTGTGTGCACCCGGAATATTCGGTAGACGTTCTATTTCTCTGAAGAATGTTGATCGTTTTGTTTGATACTGTTATGTTAACTTTGTGTTTCAAGGTAAATTATGGCTGGAGCTGGAGAATCTTTACTTGCTTTGACCGGAAAGCGTACTACTGGACAGAGTATCCGTAGTCAAAATGGTAATCGTGTATTAAAAACCCAATATAATTCGAAATTTTAGTTACTGCTGCTGTTGCTATTGCTAACATCGTAAAATCATCTTTGGGACCAGTTGGTTTGGACAAGATGCTCGTAGATGATGTCGGAGTAAGTGACTCATTTCAAAACCCTACCTCATTGCAACGCAGGATGTCATTGTCACCAACGATGGAGCCACAATTCTCAAGCAATTGGAAGTTGAACATCCAGCAGGAAAGGTTCTTGTCGAACTCGCCCAGCTTCAAGACGAAGAAGTAACAATTTAAACGTATAGCGCCATGTATTCGTCCTCTTAAGGTTGGTGATGGAACTACTTCTGTAGTCATCGTTGCCGCTGAACTCCTCAAGGCTGCTGACGAGTTGGTAAAGAACAAGTTGCATCCTACTACTGTCATCAATGGATACAGATTAGCTTGTAAGGAAGCTGTCAAGTACATGCAGGTAGTTTGCAATTTCTAGCTTTGTTTCATTGTAATTATAGGAAAGCCTATCTTTCACTGTTGATGAACTGGGCAGAAAGTCTCTCATTGGGGCTGCAAAAACTTCCATGAGCAGCAAAATTATCGGACCGTAAGTGGTTTTACATTGTTCGGTATTTATTCATTCTTACAGTGATTCTGATTTCTTCGCTGCTATGTGTATCGATGCTGCTGAAGCTGTGAAAGTAACTGACTCTACCGGAAAGGTGTGTTCTTAGAATTTGATTCGTGCAACGTGTGATCAATTTAGGTTACTTACCCCATCAAGGCTGTTAATGTCTTGAAGGCTCACGGAAAGAGTGCTCGCGAATCTATTCTTGTTAAAGGATACGCTTTGAACTGCACAGTTGCCTCTCAAGGTTAGAATTGATTAAGAGATTTTTTCACAAAAGCCTTACAGCTATGCCACTCAGAATCCAAAACCCCAAGATTGCATGCTTAGACTTCTCATTGCAGAAGGCTAAGATGCATTTAGGAATTTCTGTTGTTGTTGAAGATCCTGCAAAATTGGAAGCCATTCGTAGAGAGTACGCGCATTTAATATTAATGAAATTTATTTGATTCATTTGTAGGGAATTCGATATCACTAAGCGCAGAATTGAGAAGATTTTGAAGGCTGGAGCTAATGTTGTTCTCACAACCGGAGGTTTAAAAAAGGAATAATGAGTAGCTAATAAGTTTATTCGATTCAGGTATCGATGATTTGTGTTTGAAGCAATTCGTTGAGTCTGGAGCCATGGCTGTAAGACGTTGCAAAAAGTCTGATCTTAAGAGAATCGCTAAGGCTACTGGAGGTAAACTCTTAACAGAAAGATCTAGTGTTATACAATTTGTTTAGCAACCCTCACTTCTTCTTTGGCTACTTTGGAAGGCGAGGAAGCTTTCGATGCTTCCTTCTTGGGTAGCGCTGATGAAATCGCTCAAGAGCGTATCAGTGACGATGAATTAATCCTTATCAGAGGACCCAAGTCGAGAACTGCAAGCTCCATCATTCTTAGGTTAATACTCAATTTTTATTGTGTTCTGAAACGTGAAGTTATAGAGGAGCTAACGATGTTATGCTTGACGAAATGGAGAGATCTGTCCATGATGCTCTTTGCGTCATCAGAAGAGTTTTGGAATCCAAAAAGTTGGTCGCTGGAGGTGGAGCCGTCGAAGCTGCTTTGAACGTCTGGCTTGAGGCCTTCGCTACCACATTGGTAAATTGGTTGTAAAGATTTTGCAGAACATCATATTACAGTCTTCTCGTGAACAACTTGCTGTCGCTGAGTTCGCCAACGCCCTTCTTGTTATTCCTAAGACTTTATCTTCCAACGCCGCCAAGGATGCCACAGAACTCGTTGCCAAACTCAGAGCCTACCACAGCAAGGCTCAACAAACCGCTCAATTAAAGCATTTGAAATGGTATTTTCAAAGTGAACCGTTCTGTTCTGAGAACTCTGCTTCAGGGCTGGACTCGATCTTGAGAATGGAGAAATAAGAGACAACAAAGAAGCTGGAGTTTTGGAGCCACTTCTCAGCAAAGTAAGATTCATCGAAACTTTACAAATACTGATTTTGTTTTTCAGGTCAAATCTTTGAAGTTCGCTACTGAAGCAGCAATAACCATTCTCCGAATTGACGACCTCATTAAGCTCGATAAACAAGAAGCTCCACAAGGAGACCAATGCGGAATGTAGATGAATGATGATCTGACCCTGTCAAGTTTGCTAAAATTGTTTTATTGTTTTTATTCGCGCGTTGCTTCTCAACTGATCGATCTTACGCTTTGTTTGCAGTTTTAATTGTTGTTTCGCTTCCGTTTTTGTTAAGTGATTTCAAGTAAAAATTATGATAAGCTATATCCCTCTTTCTTTGTTTAACGACGAGTCATTATGACGTTTCCTTCCATCATGCTCAGATTCCAAAAGAATTTCTCATGCATACCGTCTTCAGGCTTTTAACTATACAGCCTTACTTCAAATTCAGGCTCATTCAGCTTCATCTGCAGAGATACAAACATAGACTTGATCGAATCATTGTGTTCAACCGACAGTTGTTGGTTCATTTGAAAAGCATAAAATGTTGAATACTACGAAGACGTTTTTGTAGCATGGCATCGTGTTTTTTCTGCTAATCACTCGGTCGTAAGATCGGAATACCTTTTGCTCCATTTGATCGACGATAAACGAAGAGATGCTGTAATGTCTAAGTTATCACATCGTATCATCTACACTAATCTCATTCTGTGAGTTCAAGCTTAGCTTTGTTCATGAGCTCTTTTTCAGTTGTTCACTGTCGGGCACTTGGTTAGTGGTCATAATCAAACCCTACCCTTGTGTTATTGAAGAAGAGCTTGTAAAAGTACTGAAGTTAAAGAATTTCAGAGGTATCTTTATGACAGACACTTTGCGCCACAAGGAATACATTCAAGGGAAGTAGTGAAAAGATGAATCACAGAAAACAAGCTAAGTATTATGAACAGCTCTGCACCAAAAGATCTACGAATCAATGTTTCGAAGGCTCATTCAGCTTCATCTGCAGAGATACAAACATAGACTTGATCGAATCATTGTGTTCAACCGACAGTTGTTGGTTCATTTGAAAAGCATAAAATGTTGAATACTACGAAGACGTTTTTGTAGCATGGCATCGTGTTTTTTCTGCTAATCACTCGGTCGTGAGATTGGAATACCTTTTGCTCCATTTGGTCGACGATAAACGAAGAGATGCTGTAATGTCTAAGTTATCACATCGTATCATCTACACTAATCTCATTCTGTGAGTTCAAGCTTAGCTTTGTTCATGAGCTCTTTTTCAGTTGTTCACTGTCGGGCACTTGGTTAGTGGTCATAATCAAACCCTACCCTTGTGTTATTGAAGAAGAGCTTGTAAAAGTACTGAAGTTAAAGAATTTCAGAGGTATCTTTATGACAGACACTTTGCGCCACAAGGAATACATTCAAGGGAAGTAGTGAAAAGATGAATCACAGAAAACAAGCTAAGTATTATGAACAGCTCTGCACCAAAAGATCTACGAATCAATGTTTCGAAGGCTCATTCAGCTTCATCTGCAGAGATACAAACATAGACTTGATCGAATCATTGTGTTCAACCGACAGTTGTTGGTTCATTTGAAAAGCATAAAATGTTGAATACTACGAAGACGTTTTTGTAGCATGGCATCGTGTTTTTTCTGCTAATCACTCGGTCGTGAGATCGGAATACCTTTTGCTCCATTTGGTCGACGTATTCTGAAGACACACTTCGCGAATTCATTTCTATCACTCTCTTTGAATGTTATGCTCGATGACAACCTATATCTGGAGATTATGAACATCTTATCTGTTTGTCAAATCATCGCTGTCGTCATTACCTTTTACTTCTTTGGTAAACGAAGAGATGATGTAATGTCTAAGTCATTACATCGTATCATCTACACTCATCTCATTCTGTGAGTTCAAGCTTACTCAGCTTCGTTCATGAGCTCTTTTTCAGTTGTTCACTGTCGGGCACTTGGTTAGTGGTCATAGCCAAACCCTTACTGCTCTTGCCTTGTATCGGATTCTATTCGGTTGGAATTCTCAACTATCTTTTTCATATTCACAGCACTGACATCTATACCATTCAATTGCTATGCATAGTAGGTAAGTGTTAGAATCCTAGTTCTCTATCTATAAACTTGTTTTGAAGGACAGACAACTTTACTAGTTTGCTTACTGACTTGGCGATGCCTTGCAGTTCTCGTAGGATGCTCAGCTCAGACTAAGCTCTATATAAAGAAACTGTTTATCTATCATACCATTCTTGTGTTATTGATTACAGCTTCCATCTATCCTACCTTCAAAATCTTCTCTTATGATATAAATGAATGTATTGAGGTCTGTGTTGCTTGAGCTGTTTCATTTTCATTACTTCATATCTGTAGGCAGCCCAAATTACAAGTCCTACCAAAGCTCAGTTAGCTGCTTTCGTTCTTGATCTTAAAGACATCAAAACGCAAGTGATCGCTTGCTTTTTCATAGAAGGCACTTTGTTCTATACAATATTCGGAGTCATTTCTACCATCTTGTTATTGTACAAACTCAATGAGAAACGCGAAAACATGAGCCAATTTAGAAGTTGTCATCAACAAACCGTATCTATAACAGTTCTTGCTCTGGTTCTTTGTTAACATGGACTTTCATTCTCATGCTCTACTCTTTCAGGCCTTTGTCGAAATAGTTTTCGTTTTCATGCCCGTGTCAGTGTTTCTCTTCCAATACATCACTGAGAGCCATAATGAATGTAAACTATTAGATATATGTTAATACTCTGTATTATTTTCTAGTTATTATCAAAAGCGTCATATTAGTGTTCGCTTTCAGTCATATCATTGAGCCTTTGGCACTCCTTTGCACACTCAAATCGTTTCGAAGAACTATATACATACTGTTTCGAATTTCAAAACAGCAGCCGAGCTCAGGAAATAATGCAAGTAGGTGCTATTGTAGTAATTCCAAGTAGTGTTTTGACCCTGGTTCTCTTTTATAGTAGATATAACATCGAGAACGACTCAAGTAAACTGCTCTCGGATCAATTGGAGGAGTCAGTCATCCGTATATCTTGGCTGATTGCAATACTTCTGACTACGATTCTGCTGACTCTAGAAATGTTCAATGTCTGTAGTATGCAATGGCAATCTTGGAACTTCTAAGTTATTCCTTGAAGGTTCAATTGTATTTGTTTTTTATCCAAATTCTACTTCCTGCTCTCAAGACCTACAATCCCTGAACAGTTCATTTTGTAATTGTATTGGAATGTTATTTCCCGCTTTTTTTCCGAAGTTAAACTTCAAGATATAATACTGTTTATTATATGAACATGTACTGCTGTATGATATATACAAGACCCGATGTGCTAGTGATCACAGACTTAGTTATCCATTTGAGTTCCTTGATTTAGAGTCAAATATGACTTTCACCCAGCTTGCTCTTTCTTTTTCTCAGGCTCTTTCTTCGCTGGCACTGCTTTCTTCGCCGGCGCAGCTTTTTTCTTTGCTTTCTTTGGTTTCTCAGTAGAAGTTATGTTCTTTGTAAAGTAGTCATCATCAACATACTCCAGTTCTAAACATCAGAGTGATCCATCTTCTTTCAAATGTATTCCTACCTTCTGACTTTCCAAATACTTTCAGTAAACTCGATGTATAATGCGCCATTCTGATTTCCTTATATGTGAGTTGTCCAAATGTGACAGCATGGTCTGAACAGCAGTCGTACCCCATCTAAGAAGTCATTTGAACAAATGCAACCAGCACATTGATATTGAAACCTGATTTCCTTTGTCTTTCTCTTGATATGCTTTTGACACAACGGATTTGAAATTGAGGTAATTGAATAAGTGCATTCCATCCTGAATATCACATTATATCAAGTTGGAATGTAAGTGAATTGCCTCATCGATGGGATCAATCAAAGTGATATTTCGATCGAAAATGCAGGAATATAAGGACGTTTCCGTGAAAGTTGGCCAAATGCTATCATGACAAGAACGGAGAGCCGTGATAGCTGGAGCGGACATCACAATTCCTCCTTGCAGAGGTATACGCATTCCATTCATCAAAGGGAATATATAGGTGGACACAGAGCTTAAAACAATAATGTTTCAGATGATTATGACAGAACCATACTTGTCTTGAACAGCTCGTGAAAGAACGATAGGTTGTGTAGGATCGAAGTATTGCATTGTCTGCCGAAGATTCTCAACCACGAGGAAGCTTTGTTCATCCAAAAATATTGTCCATGGCACTGGTGGCTTAAGCTATATGGTGAATGTATTATAGAGGAACATCACTGACTTCAGCTGATAACTTCATGACCATAAGAAAGTACTCCCAGTAGAAAGCATTTGAACGAGTGTCCATGTAGATAACATTGAGATCTGTGAGCATGACAAAGGCATAAAATATGAAAGAGCAAACGGACCTGTCGTTTGTGTAGCCAGTTTCTTATCATTAGTATAATAAATAGTTTGATTACAGTTACTGCCATAAGTGTCGCGAATGGCCGTGAGGAAGCTTGAGGCTTTCTGTAAAGTATGTAAAATTATTTGGATCTTGTTAAAACTACCTTTGTCTTAGGATGAATCATAACCACACATCTTAAGATGAACAGTGTGTCGTTGTTCGTTACAGGACCTAGAAGAGTGATTTAGTTGAGCAAGCATTAGCGAAGTTTACTATGAAAATCAATGGATGAATGAAGATGTAAAGCATCTTCCATATTCGAATTGAATACTATTCTGCCTAGAAAAAGGCCCAAAAATACTCCTACTAAGAGAGGACCACATGCATCTCTAAACCATACACAGGTGAACAAAAGCAAAAAATCGATAATGAATACTTTATAGTCACTCTTCTGACACTAGAACGAGGCATCAGAAGCCTATAGCCATAACGGGTCAATCCATTCATGACATTTAGCTTCTGAAAAGTAAAAGACGAGCTGTGGAGGCGAAGTTCGTTATAATGCAAGAGACAGATAGAGGCGACACCAAAGCAAACAAAAGACAATCTCTACCGAGCTTTCCTATTTCGCGCGAGCGCTTCTTTTCCTTTCCGATATTTATGGTTATTAAGACACGTTTAAAGAATGTAGATGGTAGAGCATGTATGTTTATGGAAAACAAACGTTTACTCGTTTTTGCAATATCGATTGAGTTGGCAAGATACAAGAGAAACGTGAGTGTTTCAATTCAAATTTAATCGAGAAAGAATTGTGGTGAACTATCCAAAAGAATCTTTTATATCTTAAACAATCTAGAGATGTCAAAATTAAGAGTGAGAGCAACGAACAGCTTTCTGAATGAGGAAGGAATGCTATGAATCACAGAATTCGTACGGACACTCGGGGAATGGAAGAAGCGAGAGGAGAATGTTCATGACATTTTCGTGAAAGTAGGTTACTCGCAAACGATTATAGAACTTGAATGTTCAAAGACATATTTTCATTCTCGTTTATAAACTCTTGACACCTACTCTCGTGAATTTTTGAAATTCAGGCAGGGCGGTCCAAATGGATGATGAACGGGTTTACAAATAGGATATTCACCTGTCTCTCACCTTCATTATGTGGATAGGTAGGATATAAAGGATTTGGGTTCTCCACGTATCTATCAATCAATCATTAATCTGACCCATTTGGAAACGAAACGAATTGGAACTAGTTATCGTACTCGTTAGACGATTTGTAGTAACTTGAAGTTCGAACGACAATTGAAACAAAATGAACGATAATTAATGGAAAGATCAGCAGATACGATTTGAATGTTATCACTCGTTGCTTGAAGCCCCATATTGATATAATTCCTGTTATTTTGCCATCGAAAATACTTCGAAAGCTCCTCATTAGTTATGCACTCTGTATAAAACACTTAGTTTTTCCCAACGCTCGCTGTTTAATTCCACTTTACGTTTTGCTCCGCCCTGAATGATATCAAAGTATTGCGCAAGCTAAAGTTTCACACATGTCGTTGTTCTTCTTCTTCGAGACGTTTCTGCGTCACGTGTTTTCTTTTTTTGCTATTGCGAAATTTACATCTCATCTACACTGTTTTCCAAGCCAATTTGTAATTTCTTCATTCAACTTTGAGGGTGTTGAGTTTACCTCGTTGATTCACAAAAACGAGACGAATGAATTTGTCAAAGTTGTTCGAGAAACTTTGACAAATTCATTTCATTTAAATCAACTATTACTTATGGATTAAGACATCTTTCTGAATAGGACAACGTGAGTGAAACAATTTTGACAATCTTCACGTGTAATTAACAAGCTTACAGTTGTTATTAGATTGTTTAGCTCTTGTTCATTAATGGGGTTCCTATTCCTAACGTTTTTTGCTTCCACTTACTGAACATATTTTCAATAGGATTAAGTAAAAGTGAAAAAGGAGGAAGATAAAGTACTCTGTGCCCCCAATTTTCTAGCTTCTCAAGAACAATGCGACTATGATGAAACGGTACATTGTCTAAAACTCTTCTAGACCGCATCAAAACGTTGAACCCTACTTCATCAACAAAAACGAAAGATGACGAACTCACAAATTCTTCAGTAAATTAGAGGTTTGGGAATTAAAAAGAATTCAAAACCGTCAAAGTTGAATGAAAAATTTTGAAATTGGCTTGGAAAACAGTGTATTTCATAATTTTTCCGCGAGTATTTAGTTCCTCGGTTCTCGTTTTCCGGTTGATTCACTCACTTATCATCATTGCTTGAGCTTTACTTAATCTTATCACAGAATGGTTCGTCGGCGCGCTGCATCCCCAAAGCCTTCAGCTCCAGTCAGAGCTGCTGCACCTCCTCCAGCTAGAGCTGCTGCCCCAGCTCCAGCCCCAGCTCAATCTTCTTTTGCTAGGCCAGGTAGTTCGCTAATCCCTTTATATTATCAACATCATTTGTTTTCAGCTGCTCCCGCACCTACAGCTGCTCCAACCCCAATGCCTGGTGCTGCTGCTCCTAGTCAAGGACCCGGACTTATGGCTCAAATGGCTGCTACTGCTGGAGGAGTTGCTATAGGAAGTGCTGTCGTAAGTCTTTAACTTTATGACGTTAGCTCTATTGATATTTTGTAGGGACATACCATCGGACACATGATGACTGGAGGTGGATCTTCAAGTGAAGCTGCCCCTGCCGCTGCCCCAGCTGCTGCTGCTCCAGCCCAACAACAATACGGACAACCTTGCGAGTTTGAATGGAAACAATTCATTGAATGGTAAAACTTGAAGACTGTTAGTTTAACTCATGTGTTGTGATTTCAGCACTCAAACCCAAGGAGACGTTTCTTTGTGTAACGGGTTCAACGAGGCTTTCAAATCTTGCAAAGCTCGCTATGTTTGAGAGTCATGTTAGTGTTAATTATTCCTTCAATTAAATGATTTTCTTTTTGTCACGTTATTAGCCATTTTATAGAGTTTAATGCACTAGTACTGCTTTGAGTAGAATAAATAGTGCAAACATACGGACGTTTTCTTATCTTTGTTGGATTTCCCGAAAATATTTTTTCCACGTTTTTCCTTCCGTCGAATCAAATGTCAGGAAACGGGATCTTGTAACAGTTTTTTTTCCGATAGAGCTGCTAACATGGTACACTTACGAGAAGATTACTTAGCTTGCGAAAGTATCATTCAAATTGTGAATAGCTGCTATTCACTCGAATTAAGTTTTTTTTAGAGCATTACACATGCTTGGAAAGATCACTCGATCTATCGATCGACGTTTTTCTGTGATAAATCTTTTTCTACCGACCTTTTCATAGAAATTCATGTATGTATAAACTTCCATATACTTAGTTAGCAACACGAAACAGAGAAACTGCGAAAAACTCAGATCATTTTTGATAAAACGCCTAAAACATTCCCCGGTTTTTACAAACCGGGTTTTACGGTGAATTTGTCCACTAACTATAACAGTGAAATGATTGAATGATTAATAGAAATTTGAAAGAAAAATACGTAATGCTTTGCTAAATACTTTTGTTATTTTGACTGCGGGCATCTATGGGTTAAGCATGCTCAGTCCTTATCTTTCCATGTTCTTTTTGTCGTCTGATTGATTTTCCTTTTTTTAATTTTTCCTGTTCTGTTTAGATGTCTCTTGTCGGCTTCATCGGTCTAGGAAACATGGGGGGCCATATGGCCAGAAACCTTATGAAGAATGGGCATAAACTCATCATCTTCGATGTTAACAAGAAAACCGTTGACCAATTCAAGGTTGAAAGCTCATCATACTATTCATCGAACTTGAGGTATTAAGGCTGATGGTTGTCAAGTTGCTTCCCATCCTGCTGAAATAGCCGAAGCCTCCAAGAACATCATCACTATGCTCCCCAGCTCTCCACATGTCCGTGAAGTATACGGAGGAGATTCAGGGCTTTTGAAGTAACTTATCAGCACATGTACTGAGTATCGGAGTTTGTTTAAGGAAAATGCAAAAAGACACCCTGTGCATCGACTCTTCAACCATCGATCAAACCGCGTCTATTGAGGTAAAAGATTGCGAATTAATAAACCATGATTGAATTGGGTTTCTCAATTTTCTAAAATTATCCCCTACGCTTTGCGATTAAAGTTAATTATATACGTAGGTTGCGGGTTGGTGTGATGGAAAATCTAGTAAATACATCGATGCCCCTGTATCTGGAGGAGTTGGAGGTATGCAAAGATATTATCTATGAAAACATACAATCACCTATAGGTGCTGAGGCTGGAACTCTCACCTTCATGGTAGGATCAGGTGAATGTCCAAAGACTTTCGCTAGAGCTTCTGAGCTTCTTAAACTAATGGGTAAAAACATTGTGAGTCCTGCATAGTGATAGTTCTCACGAGCTCTTCAACCTAGGTTGATTGTGGCAAAGTTGGAAGCGGACAAGCCATCAAGATTTGCAACAACATGCTCCTGGGTATTGAAATGGTTGGAGTAGCAGAAACAATGAACTTGGGAGTCCAGTGAGTGTTTCGTATGATATCTTTTTGAGATGATTATTTTCTTAGAATGGGATTAGATCCTAAGCTTATGGCTAAGGTTATGAGTACATCAACTGGAAGATGCTGGGCTATGGACACCTACAATCCAGTTCCAGGAGTTTTCCCTGAAATTCCTCCAAGCAAGGGCTATCAAGGAGGTTTCGGTAGTTCTTTAATGGCCAAGGCGAGTTGTACTTATCTTATAATTAAATTTTGGAACATTTAATTCATAGGATCTTTCTCTTGCTCAAAATGCAGCCACCAATGTTCAAGCGCCCGCCCCTCTGGGTTCATTAGCACACCAGATTTACCGCCTCCTAGCTCAGTCGCCAGAGTACGCTGGAAAGGACTTCGGAGTTGTCTATCAATTCTTGAAGGACCAACAAAAGAAATGAGACTCATGTCTGAGTTTCTTTCCATCGTTCCTTTCCACCCACAACCCCCACCGTGCCATACGAAATTCCATATCATTTCGTATACATTACGTTCCCATATTAGTCTTTTATGATTTTTATTACCTTATTTGGGTAATTCATGTCTAGATTTATAATAGGGCTTGTAAGAAGCGTTGCTAGGCATCCGATTACATTATAATAAAAGATTTCTATCTCCAACTTTTTTACTTTTAATGTTTATCAGTTCGTGATTTATACTTGCACAGAAACTTTTCCTTCCCTGTTTCGGCATAACAACTGATTTCAGGAAAACGACATGTCGGCTCGAGCTCTACATTACGTTTTCAAAATCGGCAACCGAAAGGATTCTTATGACTTTTACACCAAAGTTCTGAAAATGAAAGTGAGTCTGCGTCATTGAGAGACGCATAAAACATTTGCATTTTGCAGATTCTTCGTCATGAAGAGTTCGTTGAAGGCTGTCAAGCTGAATGCAACGGGTTTATACAGCTCTAGTAAAAGATAGAAGTATGATTTGAGTTTTTAGACCTTTCAATGGTAAGTGGAGCAAAACCATGGTTGGCTACGGAAGTGAAGATCAGCATTTCGTATTGGAACTCACTTACAACTATGAAATCTCCTCTTACACAAAAGGAAATGATTTTTGTGTGAGTATGCTTTCAACTTTGTCATAACTAGTTCGGGATTCATAGGCTATAATAATTGAATCCGAGGAAGTTTTCAACACTGTGAAAGCTCGTGGAAACTACGATGTTCGACCTTGTGGAAAGCTGGCAGTAAGACTTCTATCGTTTTCGATTTCGAAACATAATGTATTCTAAGATTGTTGATCCTGATGGTCATGGGATCTACGTTGCTACGGGGGCGACCGGGAAACCTCCAAAGATTATTCGCTGTTGTGTTAATGTCCAAAATTTGGAAAACAGCTTAAGTAAAATTGAATTAAACGCATTTCTAAACTAATTTACCAAATTTAGAATATTGGTGTGGAGTCCATAATATGAAACGTACTAAGTATGATGAAGTCAATAAGACTGCACACCTATCATTTGGGGAAGGACAGGTGTTGTTGTGCCTCGTTTTCTCGAAATAGTAACCTTTGATGTTATAGTGCATCTGGGAGTTACGCGAGTTGAAAGAAGGAAAGCTGGATAGAGCCTCTTCCTACGGTAGAATCGCCTTTTCCATTCCTGCTGCTCAGGTATAGCAGATGTGAAATACCAACATACATAGGCTTTTTGTAGCTGAATGCTTTGAATGAAAAAATGAAATCATCCAAGCTGCCCATCTTGAAGGACTTGGTTACTCTCGAGACGCCTGGAAAAGCTGACGTCAAAGTTATAATCCTTGCTGATCCAGTATTCATCTCAAATCATATCTTATTGACCAACAATATTTTCAGGATAATCATGAAGTTTGCTTCGTTGGAGACGAAGGGTTCCGTTCTTTGTCCAAGATTGATCCTAAAGCTGATGAAAAGCTTCGCGAGTCTATCACCAAAGATGACAGTGCCTGCTGGTTCACCAATGGCAAGAAACGCGTTTAAATGAAATCTGGGGGGAGACTTCCGTATACATTCCTGTACTATTCCATTATTTAACTTAATAAATATTCTTATATAACAAACGAAGTTACAAAAGGGGATAATTACTAAATACTTTATATTGTGTAACACTTGTTAGCGTAAGTAGAGTTTCAGAGAGAGTTTTGATGAGTTGTTGACAACTTCTTCTCGTCAGCAGTAGCCATCTCGTTAACATACTTCAATACATAAGTACAAGTAGGTTCTATTTTGAATTTGTTCTCGGCGGCATATTTGAATCCCTCCTATACAAATAGGCATTGTCATTGATCATACGATTTTGTCGAGCTCACCGACACCAAGAGTTTAGCCAATCCTTGTCCTCTTCCTTCAGCTGGTGTGTATGTGTGTTGGAAATCCAAAACGTTGCCAGGCAGTTCTTTATATTGCAAATAAGCTTTATTGCCGCTGGCTGCAAAAGGGGTTGAGCCTAATTGTAGTTTGTGCGATACCAAGCTTAACGAAGAATTCTTTAGACTTCAATGAATGTTGAACGCGTAACATCTGTAGAATTTGAAATGAAAAGTTGAATTGATTTTGGAGAAAGTAAGAGGCTGAGAGAACCAATATCTGAAAGAGATTTTAATGAAAAAAAAAGTTTATTAGCATATTAAACATTATCACAAACAAAAAGTTGATTATAGATCACATCAAGGTGACTAGAAGAGAAGGCATTAAGCTATACAACGAGAGATAGGGCGAAAGAAAGATTAAAGACTACGGCTTTTATACCACATAAAGCCTTTGTATAATAGGTTGTGCTAACTAGTCCCTTAGAAAGTGAGATAAGAAAGTATACATTCGGGAGAATCCTGGCATATCATGGGCGAAAGGGTACGCTAAATGCAAAACTGCTTTTGATAAGCGTGAAAAAAACAATTTTGGTTATGAAGATAGTACGGGGAGATCAGCATCTACTTCCCAAATTATCAGATGCGACATGTCACGAACAAGAACTTTATCTTTGCCTTTCCTTTCTGGCTCATTTTCTTCTCCTGAATGTATGATATGAAAAGGATGAAGATATGCTGATGGCTTACCCATGCGGAAATCGATGTAGCCATCTCCTCCAGATAGAACGAGCATCTTTCGGAGTTCGGTTTCGTCTTCAGTAGCTTCCCCGGGAACGGCTAAGAAGAATTTCACACTATCTTTATGTCCATGGAATGATAGTTGGGCTTGCGTCAAATTACAATATGGAATGTAATCTCCGGAACATTTTGATTTATTCTGTAAACAGGAAAGATTTTTATTGAGAGTGCGAAAGTTAATTGCCTGGTTGTCCCCTGCAGTTGAAGAAGTCTTAGAATATACCCGCACTAAACCACCTGGTCCTACGCTCTTTTTACTATCAGTTGAAGCTGAGGTTTCTACTTTCTGTTCAAGAGCTAGAAGGATTTTATAATTGTTAATGTATATAATATTCTAACTTACTATCACTTAAGGGTACTGAGATGACAACGCCAGTTCCTGTTCCTATCCAGAGTCTTCTATTGGATACGAGCAAAGCTGTTATTCTCATGTAAGAAAAATCCAACCGTGACGTGCCTTAATATGCATATTTTTAGTGAAATAACTGTCTTTCACGGAAAAAGAAAGCTGCTCACGTGAGCGTCATTTTTGAGTAAGACTTCCACAAGAACGGTTGTTCACCACCGAGGATAGGTAATCTAAACGTACCGAGCATTTTCGTAACGTAAGGTTCAATATCAACATCTTGCAGATGCTCAAATGTGTGTGCATGGAAAAGACGAAGTGATGAATCAAGACGTATGCTAATCCAAACTCCAGCGCCAATCCATTGCATATTACGGATTTGACTGTCTTTCCGAGGATGAGCCGCAAATATTCTCTGAATAGTTAGTTCTTCATTTCTTTATCTCGAAAACTGAAAACTCACAACTACTTGCAAGCTTTCACCATCTATCACAATGATGCAATTCTTGTAAGCTCCCCATATGTTACCTAAAGCGCTATGTTTTATAAAACGAGAATATCTTTGGCATACCTCCGACTACACATAATGCGCGAACTGAGGAAGTAGCTTTACCCACTCTGATAGAATGATAACCGGAGTCACTCCATTCTCCGTCTGGAATGCCATGTTAGCATCATATCACACACTATTAGATCAATACCTTTGTCTCTATGGAAGACAGCAATAGTTCCATTAGCTAAGGCAGCAAATACCCGTCCCTTGAAATGTCTGAAAGAGAGTGTATTGTGAGAAGACTGGTGACTAGTTTCATCTTACACAATACTCAACACTGCGTCAGGTAATTTTATTCTTCTCAGACATTTATTCCATGAATTAACAGCGGAATGAATGAAGACGCTACAAATAATGGTGTTTGTGTACAAGTAGACTATGTTAGCTTTCTTACTATTGATTTTGGCTACCTAACCAAACTGTGGGTATTGCAGTTGTTGCACTATCTTTTAAAGAATCATACTTGCTCATAGCATCACGTATATGTGGAGGGAAGGCTGCTCTACCCACTTTGGGCTTTTCTTTGGTGGCTGAAAGAATTATTAGATACAAATCTAATTTGAACTACTATTAGAAAGTGCGTGAGCAACTGAATAAGATAGAAAAGCAGACAGAGCACAATAACCACACTACATGTAATCCACCTTCACTATCTTTCAGTTTTTCAAGAGGTATAAGGGGAAGGCTTAAAAGAGTTGCGCCATAATCAGAAGATTCACGGGCTTCTTCAGCCTCCTCTATACGCACCACCTTAGCTAAATAAGGAAAGAATGGGATATCTTTCGAGATTAACTAAGCTACTAATGTTTCTAAAGGATTCAGAAATTTTACCTTCTTTCTCAGGGGAAGCTACTGCTGCTTCGGCATCGCAAATGCTGACTGAAAGTTGGAACGGTTTTAAGATATGCTGAATGAAACTAACAGTCTCGTGATCGTTTGGGACTAGGCTTGACATCATTAGGACAGTAGGTAGGAACACCGTCTTCTCCATCTTCTAATTTGCGTAATTCAACCCATTCACAAGCTCCTAACTCAGCGATGGTCTCCAAATCTGCTGTTATTTTTAATTCTTTGGTACCATTCGAGTATTTTCTACCTGTAGGGCAGTCTTTGACTTTGCCACCTCCACTTAAATACTTCTTAGCAGTTGCTTCATTAATGTGAGGATCATCCTCTGTTACACCTGAGATTATGCATGGATACTCAGCTGAACTAATAGAGACACATACCGGGGATCCCTTGCATACATAACAAATGGCTTTCACAAGCTTCAAACGTATCAATGACGTTGTTCGGATTGTTAGCATCCAAAATAGCAACTAAGCTTCTTCCCTGGTTGGAACTTCCTATCCAAATAAGAGAAGATGATTCCCATTCTCTCAATTCACTTTCTCTCGCGTCTATAGCATGTGCTCTCTGTAAATATTTGACGTTCATATGAGAAAGTAGTCTAATGACTACCAATATTTCGGTTTCCAATTCCCTATCTTGCTCTGGCTTAGGCAATTTTTTCGCGCATGGAGAGAAGTAGACTGGCTCTCCTGTTATATAAGTTCCGTCGGGATTTCTACCTCCGCGCAAAGTGACTCCTGTGGAGCACCAAACCTAGAACAAGCACAAGCATAAGCAGCTATGATGGTGACCAGAAGCACCTTAATATTCGGTTGTGTATCCATGAGAGGTCTACAACAAACAGGAACAGGCACCATTGGTGATGAGGGCAAAGATTCAATAGCCGGTAATGACCAGCCATAAGCCTAATATCGCATTGTTTTACGCATTTCTATAAGGTGTGATATACCTCTATGCGCCCACTATCATCTCGCTTAACATGTTCTCGAACCAATTTGTATTGCTCGCGTCGTTCGGCTTGACGTCTCTCGGAAATCCTAAACATATCAATGAGTAATTGCCACATTTTCACATCACATCACAACATCAATCTCAATCTTTAATAATATGCTATTCGAACATCTAACCCGTTGATAACTACAAAAATGAAAATTGCTCATTGGCAAGTATAAAACACTCTTTAAAAGCTTTGTGAAAAAGTATGAGAATTTCCTGAGGAAATTGATATTTTGATTAAAATACAAATGCTCTCTAAGGGGCGACTGACATTTCTGGATCAATGTATTCAACACTTCGTGTCATTTGCTTGCGACCATCCATGCCTGCTCTGCGAGGATTTGTTGGAGAAGGAGCTGTTTCTCCAAACAAATTAGAAAAGCTATAAATCTCGTCTTGTCACAGAAAGCGTTTTTATGAAGCTTACAAGTCCCAAATTCCGGCGCTCTTCTTCGGAGGAAGAACTTGTTGCTGCTGTAGTTTTCTAGCCCTCTGCATTTCGGTCCATTTGAGTGATTCTTCAAGTTCCATAAGTTTCTCCTTCAAAGTGGTTAATAAGCAAGTTCTGATTAGTCACGAGTATCCTACTTTGTAAGAGTTTCTGTCAATGAGGACTCTCTGCATTTCAGAGCGTGTGAAACGTTTTCTATGAGCGTTCGGCACATCTTCCTTAAACGATAATCATTAATATGAGAAAGGATTGTGGATGTTCAACCTCCTCTGTTTCAGTTTCTTTTTCATTGAGTTTCTGTTTGAACGATTTCACTTCTTCTTCCAACCTTTCGATTGTGTCGCTCATCTTTACTCTGACCATTTCCAAGCTTCTCACTTCATCTCGAAGGATGTCATTTTCACTGTATTTGTATTGTACTCAAGAAAGAAAGTTATGAAAACCTGCTTAGTTCATCAACACGAGCAATCAAGTCGTTCTTGACAATATTCAAAGCATTCTTCATATCCAGAAGCTCTGTGTTCTCTTTGATAAGATTCTCAACTTCACGTCCCATTCCTGAATGGTGACGTTGAAAAGTTAGTTTGATTGAGGATTCTTTTCATAAAGCCATGCTTCAAAACTCTGTTATGTTTGCAAATTAGGGAATTCTCAGAAGATTAGTTTGGCTAAGGTCATTCCAAAACAAAAATGAGAAAGTTGTTTTGCACTCAAAATATCCTATCAATTGATTTAGTTTTCACAAAACGATACTCAAACCGCACAACGTAAAACCCACCTATGAAAGTGTCATTAACTGAAAAACGATTGTTAGATCGATAGAAAACGTTATGATGCGTGCTATGCTAGTGATGTGCAACGGAAAACCAACTCAAATCTCACACAAAACAGTTAGTTGAAGATACGCCCGCGATAAAAATCAAACTTAAGATAACAGTCAATCATACCCAGTTCATCGGAATCTTCTGAAGTCGAGCGTATCCTCTGTTTCTTTAGAGCCAATTCGAAGTCGTCATCGGAGATATCTACACAACACAACGATAAAAACGAAGCTAACAAGCTAATCAGGTGTAAACCAAGAAGTGTGGATTTCTATTTGAAAAGGGTGCATAAGACAATAACTTAAAAGCATCAACAACACGTTCATAAACTTTCACAAATACTACATCAGTATTCCTACCCGCTGAAGCGAACTCCGCCGGATCAACGATGTTTCCTGTACTTTTAAATGTAAGAAGGAGAAGTGATAGTGATAAAGAAATAAATACATGGGTATGAGTATTTTGAATAGTTTTGCATTTGGATAATGTAAGCTTAAAGTACCTGTCAGATCAGCTCCCAAAGTATCCTCCACTTCCGAAGCTTCTTGGGGATCCCTAATATTGAAATGATTATGAATATTATACATTCAAAGTCGTACTTTGCTGTTTCTTGTTGTTCTGGAGCAGGCTCTGCAGGTTTCTCAGCCTTCGTTTCTTCGTCTTGCGTCTCTTCGAGTTTTTCATTTGCAGGCTCTCTGGGCGATGGTTCAACATCGGAAGAGAACTCATCTTGCCAATCCGCTTTAACAAGCCGGTCAAAAAAGTAGAAGAATTAAAACATACCTTCAGTTATATGATTAGCTAGATTGACGTCCATTGTTGTGCTTTGAGTCATATGTGCACTGATTAGGTCAGAGACTCCTCTAATATTAGATGCATCAACAGAAGTAGCCATACCCATCCTGGAAAAGCAAATTGAAACTTCGTCGCTTCACGATGAGTAGAAACGTAATGTTAAATATAAATATGAAAGGGGTTAACACATAGAACATAAATTGAACGTAAGAAACTAAAGCTGAAGATAGAGGCACACTGTGAAACTGCTGTTCCTTAAGAGCATGCACCCTATACAACTAGTAGAAACTCACGAATACTGCGAACCAGAGGGCAAGTAGAAGCTATAACAAAGGAACACTACTTACTACATCCTGAACTGTTTTAGGAATAGCTTTTCTCATGATGTTACTATCACATTCATAACCATCACCAAATCACAACAATAAGCTCTACATACACAAGCGCAACCGGGAGCTACGAGGGGGAAAAGAAACAGATCGCTAACCTTGTACGAAGTTGTTGTTGTGGTAGTGGCATGTTCTGCATCATCTCGAACTTATCATTTCCCATAAGATACTTGGTTCTCTCCATGTGATCAACATGAGTCCGCAACAATGTATTGTATCTGTAAAACATACATAACTTACTAGTTACTGCTTTAACAGTAGCTTACCTATCGTGCAAACGATCGAACTCTAGTTTCTGTTCAGCTTCTCTCTCTTCCAGACGAGTTGCTATAAGTTAGAAATACTGTTAAACAGAGTAATACAAAGTGCTTTTTCACCATGATCGGCGGCGTTTTTTGCTTTGAGTTCGAGCATTCGCATTATTGATTCAAGAGATTGTATTTTATTCTCTAGTTCCTTTTTTTCGCCGACCATATTGTCTTCTACTTCCATATACTTCTGAAAAATGGGAAATGACGACGGAAACAAACAGTAGGTCAAACCTGTTCTGCAGCCCTGCGTAAAGCTTTTTCTCTTTCAAACATATTCAACAACTGCTCATTATCCTCTTTCAATATTTCTATATCAGCTGCGTGTTCGTCTCTTTCTAACAGAGTAACATCGAGGGTTTCAAGAACGTTCACAACGAGAGGCATCAAGTTCTAAAACGGAAAAAAACAATAAAACGTGTTGTCAGACAACATACCTTTACTCCATCTTCTCCCTGTTTTTGAATCATTAATTCAAATTCCCGGTATATGGCGGACGCCATATTTTGCACTTTTTCGGACATTACCCGATTATCGTCTCCAAGTGGAGATCCAGTGGATCCGTAAACCACCTGGAAGGAAACAGTTTAAAAGAAGAGTAGGAAGGTAAACGCTTGGCAGCACGACCCAATCAAATTGATAACAAGGTCACGAAGAGCGATTACAACACATCTGTTGTCATTATTTTCACAATTGTAAATCTTACTCTCTATCTACATTATCATAAACTGTAAATATACTAACCTCTGATGTCGGATTAGGTGATGGTTCTTCCATGATTTATCGATTGCAGCTTACTTTTATAGCATTCCTGAAAAGGATTCAATCTGTACAGATAGCTGCTAGTACAAATATGATTCAAATCAAGTTGTTATGAAGCTCAAAGAACACTGAATCAATACATGCCATGTGCCTCAGCTGGTTATTGGAATACGATAAACAGAAGAGTCCCGCCCCTGTGGCGTCTCTCGAGCTAACACGCCTCATGACGCACCCCATCTCTCTCATATTTAATTTTATGCATTGAATGATTGAGCTTTTGCTTATTAATCCAGAGCGAATTGGAACTGGCTCAAGAGCCTAACAGAGAAACCGTAACAACATACAAATCATATCTCTCACTCTTTTGTTTTCTCAAAGTACAAAATCAATGAGTGCATTTCAAGTGCTACGTGATATTCAGCCATTTCTGATTTTGTGTTTCTGTGCCGCTTCTCGAAACATGCTTATGCAAGCTTTAACTTTACGACTATAATTGGTTATTTCTTTTTTAGATTCAAATGAATAGTGGACCGAAAATATCATCGATAATTCGGTCATGTGAACGTGAAATCTCACCTATAGTAGAAGGGTTGGGATTAGTGTTGCGTAGTCAGTTAGGTTATGAAGGACGCAAAGTTGAGAAGAAATTATCTCGTAAATGCCTTCAAATAGCAGTAAACGGTGGAACTATAGTTGATCCTCAAAACAAAACAAAGGTATTCATATAATTTGTAAAAGACAGAACTATTGCAAGAATTCAGTCAACAAGCTCAGTAACCGATGTTTTGGAGCGAGCCAATGTTGTTGCTACAGGAATCAAAACATTTGCTCAACTTTTATCTCAAGGTTTGTTATTTGTAGTTATTGATAATGGTTTTGCAACTTATGAAATCATGCAGGGCTTGTTCCTGGTATGGGAGGTTACACCATCAATCCGCAAGGTGAAAAGGTTTATGGGTCTAATGGATTCAAAGCTCCTGATCTTATTCAAAACTTATCCAAAGTAGCTGATCTAGTCAAAAGTGGAGCGATGCAACTCCCCTTAGGGGCATTCCCAAATTTACAAAAGCTAGGAGAATTAGCCACAAAAACAATAGAATCTACTTCTTCCACCCCATTGTTCACAGAATCTTTCAAAAAAGGTAAACAGGAGTTTGATACGTGAATCAATGTTTCATTTTGCAGGTGCCATAGTTAAGCCTATCATTGCCGAAGCTGCAGCGCAGCCTGTTGAATCAGATACAGGGTTAACTCCTGAAGAGGAACAGTTTTTAATAAAAGCCGCTGAATCTGTCAACGACAATGAGGCCGTAGAGAAAATTCTGGGGAAAAAATCAAATGTTAGTTCACTGTTCATACATGCTCTCAATCATTCAATATCAGGTTTATCGTCCAAGTCTACCTGAAGATTTCAAAGTTGAGGAGGAAGATCGTTCTTCTATTCTTGCCAATAGTAAAGAGAGCAAAGTTCCATCGACACGCATTGGCAGGTGTTTAGACACGGGCCTATTTTAATTCTCTTCTTTTCTTTTTTAGATTTGCAAGCTTCGGTCAATTAGCTATAGGCTTGGCAGGAGGTGCAGCAGCAGAGCTTACACGAAGAACGTTTGGTATAGGAGCTGCTGATACCAAAAGTCCTTTCCTATCAACAGCTAATGGAGATAGGATAGTTCAAACACTTTGTCGAGTATGCTTCAGAGAGAAGCTTACTTGCTAAGTTATTAACACTTACAGGTTCGCGGAGCTGCTCTCAAATTGGGACAAATGATATCAATACAAGACCCAGACACAGTTTCTCCAGCATTGCTTGCAATATTCGAACGTGTTCGTCAGAGCGCCGATTTCATGCCAAGCCGTCAGGTTTGTCTTAAATAGTAACTGTTTTGAATATTTTCATTTCTTAGGTTAACCAACAAATGGAGGCGTCCCTAGGACCTAATTGGCGAGATCATTTCGAGTCGTTCGAAGAGAGACCTTTTGCTGCAGCTTCTATCGGAGAGGTAACTGATAGCTTTTCTTATATGCAAAAACCCACCGTGTTGATTGCTTGTTTTGGACACAACCGCTTCTGCGCGTCATTACTTTTCAATAATCGGACGCGATTGTTTTTCACGTGTTCTCCGTTAGGGTCACGTCACGTGACACGTGAAATGACTGTAGTTGTGTGAGTACAAGAGTAATGCTTATAGGTGCATAAAGCGGTTCTGAAAGATGGCCGAGCTGTCGCTGTGAAAATTCAATACCCCGGAGTCGCTGCAGGTTCTGATTTATTTTAATATTTTTGATTTTTTGTTGATCTTTCAGGCATTGACTCAGATATTGATAATCTTGTCTCAGTTTTATCTGTGGGGGGACTTTTCCCCAGTGGTATGTTTTTAGATGAGTTCGTCAAGGTAGAGATCAAAAATGTAATTTTGTTTATTATTCGGAGTTCAGGTAGCTAGAAGGGAACTCCGTCAAGAATGCGATTACTTGCGTGAAGCAAGAGCCATGCGAGAGTTTAAGAGACTTTTAGCCGGCTCAAACGACTATTATATACCCGAAGTTTGTGATGTGATTAAACATAAAATAATTATATAATTTGTAGGTTATCGACGAGCTCTCGACGGCTTCAATTCTAACGACTGAGTTCATTGTTGGTAAACCAGTTGATAAGTGCCTGAACGAACCACAAGTTGTTCGCGATTACATCGCTGGCAAGTTCATTGAGCTCTGCCTGAATGAGGTTAGCCATTTCTGATTGAAACATTCTACTGTTTCTATTCAGATCTTCGTTTGGAGATTCATGCAAACTGATCCAAACTGGTCGAACTTCTATTTGGGTGTACATCCCACTACAGGTTTGTATCAGATACTTGTTTGTCATGGTTAATTACAAATCTGTTTTCAGGCGAACCTCGTCTAATCCTTCTCGATTTTGGTGCTTCTCGTTCTTACGGCAAACAATTTGTTGATAAGTACATGAAAATAATAAAAGCGGCTTATGATTCAAACGATGAGAAAATCTTAGAGTAATTCCTAATGATCAATGCATAATGAGTAATGTATCTTGTTCAGGTACTCACGTGATATCGGTTTCTTGACAGGATATGAAAATCAGATAATGAATGAAGCTCACATAGCTTCAATCAAAATCATCAGCGAAACGTTAACAAGCGATCATCCTTATGATTTCAGTCAACAAACGTTAACTAAACGAATTCATGACATGATTCCTGTCATGTTGGAGAATAGGTTTATCACTGTATTCATTGCTAATTTAAATGTTACTCTTACAGACTTACTTCACCACCCGAAGAAATTTATTCTTTACATCGTAAGCTGGCAGGCTCTTATCTGTTAGCTGTTAAGCTGAAAGCAACAGTATCCTGCGGAGGATTATTTAATGAAATATACGCTAAGTACAAGTTTGGTGATGAATCAGGAACCATAGATATTGACAATGTCAAATAGAACTTCAGCTCGTAGTCTTAGGTTATTATTCGTTTTGAAAGCCGGTGTAATTTTTGTATAATTTGTTTACAACTGTTGACGTTTTAAAAGTTTATGACTTCAGTGTTCCTATAGTTACAAGGGTTGATTCCCTCTCTTATTTCATTCATATTCTTCTGTCGTTTGAACGAATGATCTGTCTTACTGATCCTAGTAGGTATCGTCAGTATGATTCTCATACTGCTTCTTGCTTTATGATATAATTCCTCATTCGCTGACTCTTTCTCTATGCTTTTACAATCCGTTTTCTTTGCTCGTAAAGTTACGTTATCAATATTTGATGCTTTATATGTTAAGATGTTGCCAGATCTTTCACCTCATCTTCATACTAGGGAATGCAATTTTCTTATTGATCTTCTACATAAATGTCATGAAGAGAAACAATTAGGTATTGCAGTGCTTCTGTTATTTTACCCAAATTTTCAGGTAAAATGTTTGGTCAATGCTCTTATTGGGATGAGGCTGTTTGGCAATGTACGAAGAAAGAAAGAATATGGCGCAGGTTGCAACAATGATATTTCATACATTGAACTGTTATGATTGCAGAGATAATAATCCTAAATACTCCAGAAGAAGAATAGAATTGAGAAATCTGCCGGAATCATACTGGACTCCCGTCTTACAACGTCTCAGAGACGAAGGAGCAATGCCTGACTTATCTTCTCCAACTGATGGTTGTAGAATTTGAATTTTAGAAAATCGATAAATGAAGAGCTTTTAAAGTTAATAAACAGCTGTCGAGAGTTTTATTGATATCAATGAAAGTTAGTATCCCTATGCTTTGTATACATAATCATCTGTGCTTCAAATCTTGTAAAAAAATCTTGCAAATCTGCATATAATGGTATGAGATTCCTGTCCAGTCCTAAACCTCTGCTGAAAATGTTAAACAGAAGACTTGTGGTGAGAAGCTAAGAAAGAATATTCCTCTTTGAAAGTATTTAAATAGATTACAAAGATTCAACGGAATGGCTATCTGAAGAAGGAACTGATCTAAACTCTCTCGTATATCGTTTAGACACCAGCAGTATTTAGCCTACTTCTCCCTTCGTTATGTTCTTCTATCGTTCTTTGAATTTGTAGTTTGATTGTGTAGTTTAGTTGTTTACATGTTGTTTGTCTGTCATCCCTCTGGCAATATCTGCCACCACTGTCAACTTACATGATTATGGATTGGTCACATAGGTTGATCGCCCATATCTCCACCACCTTTTTCATTTTCCATTCACTTTTCTATATGAGTGTTCTGACTGAGTAGAGTTCCTTTTATGTCTTTGTTTTATCATTTTTACTTTTCGATGAGTGTGTATGTTATCTGTTTGAAATGGGATTATCTTAGAAGTTCTTTGTAAGAGATGATCTTTCCGCGTTGTAGCGTCTCATATCCTCTGTCCATCTCCGTTAAGTCTAAAACTGAGTAATTCGAATTCAACAGTGTCCGCTAAGAGCTTGAATTCTCCAAATTCTGTTGTTAATTAGTGTTCTGCCCGCCTTTCATGACATTCGTTCTTATTCCCTCCCTGATGTGAAGTTGTTCAGAGTTGTATTCCCTTGTATAATCACATAACAGTCTATTGTGGGTTCATCCCTTCGTACATGTCGAAGGTCTTTTAACCTCTGTCTCTTGCTTCCTAATGTTTTGTTCTCAAGACATTCCCTTCTAACAAGTTGTGAACTCAACAGTCTCCGCCGTGAGCTTGAATTCTCCAAATTCTGTTGTTAATTAGTGTTCCGCTCTCCTTTCCTGACATTCGTTCTCATTCCCTCCCTGATGTGAAGTTGTTCTGAGTTGTATTTCCTTTTTGTTTTTGTTTGCTTTATCGTTTCTTTTCTACTCGTATGTGCCCGTATCACAACTTCTTTCGGTATTTACTTATGTGTATCGTTTCAGCCGAGTACTACGACTGCTGTTTCTTTCTTCTGGTGGATGAAGCTAATTACTATATCAGGTAAATAATAATAACAATTGTACGATTATAATGATTTATTTAAAGCATAAATACACCTTGAACGAGGATGGCCATGGAAGGCCAAGTAATACATCCTCCTAGCGTGCTCGGAGGCTACCAAGAGCCAAGCATCGCTAGGAGAAGGGGAGGGGAAAGCTTTCTTTTTTGAAAGTTTTCCTCTCCCAAGGTGGAGGAGTGATCCTCCCCATAATCAGGGGGTAGTTACGGAAAGGGTTGAGACAGGGGGGCATCGCCATTTTTTTCAAAAATTTTTTTAAAAATTTCTCCAAAACCCCCCGTCCCTGTGCCAGACTCTTTCTCTCACTCACACTGCCCTTCCGATGGAGATCTGAGTCAAGAGTCTGGCAACTCATGGACGGTCAGGGTATAACACGCTGACTCAGATCTCCGATGATTGGTACCTGAAATTAGAAAGAATGAGTATGGTAGAATTGTATATAGGGGTCACCCCCCCTTTGGAAACGGGGGTGACCGGAACTTACTATTTGCACTCTCGTAGAAGAATCCTTGACAGGGCCGGGAGTCGAACCAACCACTTCCTTGTATGAATGACCAACTAACCTCTTGGCTATCCTTCCACATTTACTACATTTTCTTGGATATATATAGAGGATCAAATTGGAAAAAATGACCAAAAAAAGGAAAAATTTCTGGGACAAGGGATATTGCAAAACCCCTTTCCCAGCAAGCATTCTACTTCCTCGAGCAGACTATCGAACGATTACCTGCAATAGTCCTCGTTAATAAAGATATGAGAACTTACCTGCAATCTTAAACAACTTTGACTTCCAAGAAGAAGTTGATCTCATTCGTCTGCTATCACAACCCTCGTTCTATCTTGTTCAACGCCTAGAGTGTCTTTACCAACTTGTAAGAAGTAGGACGTATGAAACATTGAGAAGTATACGGGGTGAACAACATGTAACAAGTAGTAGTACAGTTCAGTAACTAAGAATTCAACGAACAGACATAAGAGCTAAACAGCATTGGAACCCGAGGAGAATACGTAATGAACAACTCATAACGAACATCATACAAGAAATGAGTTTGGAATGTCGATAAACCTTCCGTCCAACTCTTCAAAAGCAGTGGACTATTATCCTTGAAAGGAAAAAGAGAAGTTTGAAGCTAAGACGAATACGATAGATATGAGTTTGATGTAATCGAGTTAAACGTAGGAATCGCAGACGTAGACTCTTTTCGCATCATGGCGATTCCATGGGTTGAACTCATGTGATCTCAGAGTAGGAAGAGAAAGAACAGAAGACGTTGTTATCACAATCAATCACAATCATCCACTGTGAGCAGCAACGAAATCGGGTAACATTAACAAACGAAACAACAAATTCTAACAATGCGCGACTTCGTAAATACAAAAACAATGATGAAGAAGGTCATTGCGAGTGTTCAAAACTTCAACGGAAAGATTGTAGAATATGATACTTGAAGGAAGAAAACACGAAAAGATATTTGGAAATCGATGAATATATATTATATCAAATCAATCGATATTCTCGTTAGATGCCAGATTAAAGTAAACGTAAAACCTAGGTTGATGCGGTGTCTTCTCGAACACATTGAACTACAACATCAAACTACACTATAAAGAAGAGTCCCCGGAATATCCGAAAGAGAGCATAGCTGTCAGAACATGGCACAAGTATAACTCACACCGTGGCATCGTGAACAACAGGGAATTTATGGAGAAACTAAAAAAGGATTTTGCCGGAAGCATTCAAATTGTCAACAACAACGAATTTTGAATATCTGGGATCCGCAGAGACGAACTCGTAAAATGAAAAAATGGAGTGAACCGATAAGGTTTGTATAGTGACTAAGTTAATTGGAAATACCTAATTGGAGCACTCGAGTATTCGAATGAAACGAAAACTTTAACAATGAGCGCACTGTCTGCTTTTACGTGATTTCGCAACTACAACAACGAGTATGAACACGGGCTTTGCGAATAGTGAGAACTCGGTCGAAAGTAGACTCGCATGTTATGGATCTCAAACAGAGGAACAAATCATTCAAAAGACGCTTGAAAACGGATTAATTTCGAAAAAGTTATGGCAGTTAGAACATTGAGCATGAACACCGCTCACTACATGGCGCTGAATGGGAAATGAGAAACTGAGAAGAAAATCATTTTCAACTTAACATCTCAACATAGCGGTGGTTCATTCATTTTCAACTATCTGACGCGCTTAAACGGTTGTTCACACATTTCATTCCTGCGCTGCGTGAAAAAAGTGTAGCGGTGGTGCATGGGCATTATGATCAGAAGAAGGGCGACAACTCGGTGTAGAATTAACCAATTTTGATGATATTTTTTGCAATCGGAAGGTAATCTACTCCTTAATCTATGCGTTGCTTCAATGGTCATGGAAGTGATAAAAGAAGGATAAATGAAAATTCCAAATCATTAAATTGAAGCTTAGATTTCATGATAACGGTTTAATATCGATTGACTAAAGCCATTAAAGGTCGAATTAACAGAAGAGCACGTTTACTCAGAGCATAAAACAACTGAGCAATATGAAAAAATTGGAAAAAAAATGAAAAAGTGTACGACACCTGGGATTCCCAAGCCGTCTCCGATCCAAGTACTAACCAGGCCCGACGTTGCTTGACTTGCCAGATCGGACGGGATGGCGTATTTTCAACGTGGTATGGTCGTACACAATTTATCAGAAAGTTACTCCCACTACCCAAGTTTCGTGACTCAGACCTTGTTCGCAACCAACAGGATTATGCGAAAGGATTTGTAGTTTGAACTACTCCTATTACTTATGAGACCAAAGTTCAAGCTCCTGGGGTAACCCAGAGCGTCGTGTTTCAGGGTTCACGACTTAAAACGTCCCCTAGGTCACTTGTAAATCGTATTCCGCAAGCTATCGTCTTTCCTACATGGTTATTCCCTTCTAAGGTTATTTCCTGTCAAGGGTTCGCTCGAATCCATTGGAATCGTTCGTGTCCTTGTGCCCCCCGAAATTCGTGCATTGAGGAGCGTAAAGTTTTGCATTTTTGGAATAACCAAACTACATATATTAAACCGATCCATACTACGATACTATGAACAGTTATCAAAACCATATTCTTGAAAAAAGAGGTTGCGCGAGGTTAATTTTTGTCACACATCCTTCGAAAATTGAGCCCAGACATCGGAATTGAACATTTTCATATTTTTGGATCGGAATTGAACATTTTCATATTTTTGTTTATACAAAGTATTACTGTATCAATCAATATCAATGCAATTACCTACTTCGTCTGTGAGAAGATTTTCTCTTTTTCTTCTTTTTTCTGTGTTCGTGATCACTAGTGGAAAGTCAATAATGATGAGATTTAGTCCTGCATCGATCTGATTAGTTAGTACATAGGGTTAGAACTAGGTGGCCTCACAGAAGGTACAAATTTGAAGAACGACATTGCAAGTCAGAAATAGGTATAGTAGAAAAACGAGCCTGGACAATGCTCACTTCATGCCACTGACACGAAAATGAAAAACCTAGAAGAAAATTATTTCTGACAAAGAAGCCTAACAGTGAGCTTGTTCATTTATTCTCCTGTATAGAAGAAACTTTTATTCTTTTTACTTTCATGAAATGCATTTGAAAAGGAATCAATGATCATAAGGAATCTCCAGGTCACGGAAAAACCTTCTCTGAATCAACAAAAGTTCTCGACGGCAGACACCATATCGCTTACTTTGTCAGCAATACCGACCAAATAGCAAATGACAGAATGATCAGTTGTGAACATAAGTGTTGTATATAGTTACGTAGATACTCATCGAGCTTATGCGAAAAGAGTGAAAACTCTGGCACTGAAATCTTTGAACAGAGGTTCTGTGAGAGAACAAGAAACCTTATGAGACCCATTCAAACCTTTACTCTTGATTTGAGAATTAAGTTGCTGACGAACTTGATGTACATCACATGTTAGTTCTCTCTTTACTGAGCAGTCACCTGGAATCTCAAATGGAGAGTGAAGAAGATGGATGTGAAATCTATCTCTCGTTTTATAGGAAAGTTCACACTTCTCTATCGCAGTATATCCCTGGAGCTCCTTGTACGAATGAATATATTATCTTTTCATAGAGACATGACACCAAAATTACTGTGTATAGACCAATGCCAAAGTTATCTGATGAGCCAATGTGGTATTGGAGAGAGTTGAATTCATTGGATGATACTAGTAGATTACATACGAACGATCTATGAAGAAAGAACTATGAGGAACACAAGAATGACGATGGGCTCGGTGCGGTCACTTTCCTTCTGCGGGCCAAGGTCAGATTGCCTTGGTTGACGTTAAGATCGCAACGACAACATAAAGAAGATTGGACGGTTAAAGACTGGCCGGAGTACAACCGGTCACTTTTACACCTTCTTTATCCATTCAGTAAACCCTCTTTAGAGCACTTCAATGTCTTTTCATATCCCGAGAAACTCGGTGCGTCCAATTACAATTCGAGACAGTTCCTTGCACTAACCAAGTGTTTTCCCTTCTGTTTCATATTGTCGTGATCGTGTGTCTTTCCCTCCTCTTCCATCTTATCGTTTTTCCTGAAATACGTCAAAAATTATATTTTTGCCACACAAAATGAGACATAAAATCTGTTGCCTTTGCTACTGCTTTGTCGCACCAAAACACGAATCCAACGAGTTCTTCCTCAACACGTTTTTGACCTATTTTGATTTTAAACAAATTTCAGACGTGTGGCTGTAAATCAATATTTCACCTTCTTTTATTGAAAGTTATGTTTAAAACATTCATGAATATATATATATATATATCCGGTTATATCTCGTAATCGATCCGGTTGATCAGAGACAGTCAGTCCCCATTCATGGCCTGTACCTCTTCAATTGCCTGCACCTCTTGCCCACATAATCAGGCTCTTTTAAACAAAAATGAAACTTACTTCTCGTAAAGAGAGTGAATGAGTGTTCATCAATTAATCATCATCATTTCCCTCATTTCTCTATCTAGTTCCATCATTTCCCCTTTAAGTAACAACAAAAGTGTTATTCTTTAGTGACGCAGTCGTTGAATTCGTGTCACGGCTCTTTTTTTCCAAAAAAAAATTTGAATGTTCACTCATCCACGTATAGATGGCGCGCCCTAGTTCATGTGATACAATCTGCGATCATCATCGGTCGGTCAAGCTCAATGAGCTGCAGTGAAACAGCTACACCAGTTGTCGCAACGCTCACAGACTTACAGGCATCACTCGTTTTACTCCTTTCTATTTCTCGAGTGGATCTTCTTTCTCCACATTAACATCTTGTTTCCATTTTGTGAACTTTTGTCACAAATTGCTATACTTGGCCAGGTTCGAACCGGAATGATTGTTGGAGAAAACGGAAAAAAAAGCTGAGAAGACATCTCGAGAACGTGAAACTGAAAGAAGAATGACAGTGTTATTGCTTTTTTACGCAATTGCATCCCATTCACTACATAGCTTAGAAAGCACAGTCCCTTTCTATCCATGTTTGCTTCCCTTAATCAAAAAATTTCAACAAAAATATTTTAATGACCATCTTCAGCTTTATCTTACTTTCTCCAAACACTCTGTCTCCTTTTTCTCGCATTCAAACGAGAAAGTAGCTTGTTCGGTCAGTTGCAAATCGATTTGTGTTTTCTACAGCCTGTATACCAACCAAATAACCAGCCTTCTCTCTCTCTCTTTCTTTCTCTCTCTCTCTCTCTCTCGTCATCACTCTCTTCCGTTATAGACAATTAGTTCGTTACTTTTCACAACTATTCCATTACCTGTTTGCTATTCTAACTTTGCCTCATTTCGTTCATCTAATGGAAACAGCTGTTGATGTTTAGACAGTATCCAAATCAGTCCGAAACCTAACAAGTAGCCATTCAATTTGATTTTCTTCTCTGAAACATAACCATATACATCATTGTCATCGTCATCATCGTCATCATAACCATAATTATAACCATCAGCATCATAGCATGTTGTTGTCAACTTTGCAATAACTCAAACCAAATATAGAATTCAATTGGCTGATATCATTAGGTTTCAGTTTCAAACAGTTCTAACCCCCTTTCAATTCTTCTGTTGACCCATTTTAACAAGCAATTTCTTCAATTTCTTTCATACATTTTTCAAACTTCTACCCTATTTCCAATCAATACGGAAACTAATTTCTTTAAATTGAAAATCATTATCTTAGGATGGTTTTACCTCTCTGTCGATGCCGTGTCCTTTATATCGGATCAGCCGTTCCTACAGTTACTAAGGATGGCTTGCAAGGTATACAACAGCCACTTCGTGAGCGCTATCCAGTTGAAGACACACCGGAAGCTAGAGGAGTCGATTCATGGTTCATTAACTACATGAATATCTTTTTTCCTCATTCCAATCCTATTCAGGTTATCAGTCTGGTCAAATGGCATACTTCTTGAATACATTGAAGGAGATAAAAAGAGCGAAACCGCATTCTTCCCCATTAACTCTCTTCATTATTGTGCGGCAGTTCGTTATGTCAATGTGACTGGCTATGCTATTGAGGGTACTTTTTGAAATTTTTTTTCAACACAAAAGAGATTGTCTCTTTCTATAGGAGGAGGTGAACGTTTCCTGCCTTTGGATTCACCCTTTGCGGACATTCCTGACTCACCGCATCCACCTATGTTTGCAGCTATTTTACGGAGGACTTCGGGTGTAAAGGTAACAAACACCAACCAAACAAACGCAAAAATAAACTTCTGGATCTCAGATTCTCGAATGTCATGGTTTCATTTGTACAAACTCAAAAGCCGCTAATGCTCTCGTACGGTGTTGCTTTCATGCTTATGCTGATTGTATGTATTTGCGAATGGATGAAAGAATCCCTGGGTTGAAAGCTATAAAAGTGAGCATCTATTAAGCTGCCAATACTATTCGATGACGTTTTAGGAAGGATCATTGGGAGATCGATCTCCTGAAAGTAGAGGCAGTGAGGAAAACAACTCAGCTGATGAAAATGAACAAGAGGAAGCAGCTGAAAGACAAAACGTATGTAATTCCCAAGATTATGGAGAAAACACATATTTTCAGATCCATCATTGGGATCGTGAAAGAGCCGCAGATGGCGAGTACGATAGTGTTAGTATCGGCAGTTCTATGGCTAAAGGAACAACAACGAAGAGGGCTGCTTCCGAAAATGGTAATACAATCAGTTACTTTATAAAATAGTACCGTTTTATCTTTATCCTCGGCAACATTACTTTGAACTTTGCCTTCGCGAGGAAGAGATACGACCTTCTGAACTGTTATCCAAATGTCAAGGTGATATGAAAGATGAATATCTATCTTATCATCTTACCAGTTGAACTTAAGATTAACGATTGATTAAGAACTATCTCAATATTAAAATTTACTGTTTTAAGGGAATGCTGGTAGATCAGTCTTGCCGTACGGAGGAGAAGATCGTGAACACCGTCGGGCAGGATCTGATGTAGACCTTTCATATGCGGAACGATACTCCATCGCTCCTCCACCAGGAGCACTATCCTTCCCTGGTCCACGAGGACCTCCTGGTGCTCACCCTCCAGTTTTCCCACCACATCACCCTGGAGCTATGCCTTTACCCATGCATATGATGCCTCCTCCACCTCCAGGACGACATCCAATGCATCCCATGTTTTTCGCTCCACCACCTCCACATTTCATGCCTCACCCGGGAATGATGATGCCACCTCCACCACCACCACATTTACGGGGACATTTTCATCCAGGGCATTTCCCTCCCCCACCACGTGGATTCTTCCCTCCCCCATTCCACCCAATGTATAGACCAGGATCACCAGATGTAGGAACAGGACCTATTATCACAGGACCTGAAAGTATTTACGGGACAATTCCAAGAAAGTAATCATTAACACCTAGTATGATAAATACTGACGATGTACTTTTAGAGCAGCTTACGAAGAGCCAGCATATGTTTCAACCCAAGGCGGGCCCCCTGAAGCATCATATCATCCTGGAAATTACACAGCAGAGCAGTATGAAGCATATTACGATACATTGAAGAAAAAAACAAAAAAGGTACTTTAACTGCGAAACATACAAGCTCATGGAAAGAACTACAGGGGTCTGCTAGCGTAGCATCCAGTCGCGACATCAATTCAGCTGTTTGGGAGCAATATGAAGAGGGAATATATCGTAAACCTCATATCAACGAGAAAGCTTTCAGTAACACACTCCGGTGAGTCATTTACGTTTTGCTTGAAATTGCACGTTTCCCCCACTTCTGCTTGTTTCTTCAACATAAAACAAAACTATTTGATGCTCTTTTTACATTATTTATAATTCAGCAAAAAAGAGGATGTGAGACAGGCTGCTGCTAGTGGTGCACATGAATACTCAAGTATTGGCAAAAGGTGCACATTTCACAATCACAACTCTTTCGCTTACACATTCTTTCTATCTAACCCCCAATAGTATGCATACATTGAATCATCCTCATCTCATATATTTCAGATCAGCCAAAGATATGGAAACACCAACATTAAGCAGAAGGGACTCACCTGAATCTCCATCTCAGATAGTACAATCAGATGTAAGTAGACCGTTCTCATCGTTGTACTCACGTTGAGCCTTCAGGTTGTTCGCCCTGAAACACCACCCATTGATTATAACATTACAAATGGTAAACAGAAGCCAGCAAGCCGAGCTGCGGCCTACTAAGCTTTTCAAATTATACAAGAAATTGCCATACTTTTTGAAAAAATAATATTTGATCATTTCTCCCCCATTAAGCGTTTCCTTCTAGCGTTGTTTGTAATAGATTCTTCATTTTGTTCAAGTGCCAGCCAACTAAATTGTGATATTGTTTCAGTGATACAAATGAAAATATATATTATTAATTATAATAAATATTCGAAAATGAAATGTAAGCTAATCAGATATGCGTATTGCATCATGCGCAACCGTGCACCGCGTACGCAGCATACAAAATGAATAGGGCAGGTACGTACCAAATCGTGAATTTATGACCTACAGTAACTCAAAATTATATTTAAACTTTATTATGCATTTATGTTAATCAATATATGGTTGTTACACGGCATTCTCGTTCGTCTTGACTGATATCAGCTGGTTCTTTGACTTGCTTCTTGTCTTTCCGTCGCTTACAACATATCCCTAGACATAAACAGCAACAACAGAACAGCAGAATGAATAGAATGACAGTCAGCATGATACTTGAAAAGAACTTAATGAGCGGACGTTTTGTCATGGATATGCACTTACAAAGGTTCAAGACGTATTCGTCGACAACATGTATCCAATCCAGGCTGACAGCATTCATAGTAGGTAAAGAAATCGGATGACGGACATCTTCTATAACAGAAAAACCAATAACAATCTGATTACGTGCTAGTAACGCTATATATGATTAGGAGCAGACATTTCGTCACATGCTTTGGTGTGTAAATAGAAGAATTAAGCATAAAATTTGGTGAAAAAGAATTACCGAGGAGCTGGACGAGATCGATCGAAGTACCAGTTGCGATAACAAAGAACTTCGGGATAGCTTTGAGCATAGACAGCCAGAGGCCATCCCAGAGCAAGCAAAAGCACTTCTCCTATCATTGTTTTCTTATTTTTGGAATGTTAATGTCAAATTTTGATCGTTTTGATGGCAATAGTCGTCGTCGTCGTCGTTGTCCTCGTCGTCGTCACCAACAGACGCAGTTTTGTCAGCTTTTTCCTCGTCTTCTTTAATGGCCCAAACTTCCTCTAAAAACATATTCAGTTGTTTTGAAGTGAAACTAATAGACAGAAAAAAAAATTGAAAATAAGCGACAAGAATCGTAAACCTACGTTGTAGTTTAGAAGTGACAAGCATGGAATAAGATCACCTGTGAAAGCGGTCGCTTTTTGAACGGCGACAAGCTTTTGATTGCATGATGGTACAAGAAGAATTGCTCGGCTGACCAACAGGCGTCTTTATTCTGAAAAAGAAGATGCAATGTGAGAAATGCTTTAAAGATGAAGAAAAAAGAGAGACAGTGTGCAAAGAGCAAGGTACAAAGAGGTAGAGAATAACGAGAGTAGAATAGGGAGAGAAAGTGAGAGAGATAGAGAGTGAGAGTATGAGAAAGAAAGAAAGCAGTTTCCTTAATTTTCTTTTTCTCTCTCTCTTCAATACAAATATTGCCGTGGCCAATGTATTTATAAAACCATTCAAGGGGAAAACACATATTAGTCATTCGCAGAGAGCCAAAAAAGGACTGATCCCTGATTCATCCATGTAATGGACAAGCACAGATATGCATACATACGTTCTGTTTCGTTTCGTTCGTTCGTGTTTTTTTTTTGCTGACTTTTGTTCATTCCTCTTTGATTAGATATACTAAAAAAGGACATAAAAATCATTCAACACCAACAGGCTGCTGGTGTTGATGATGCGTGTGGCGGCGGCTAGCTGAACGACCGCCGTCATCAGTCCACAACTTCCATCTTCCTTATATGCTTGTATGCTAATTTCAAAGAAAAGTATTCGTTCAAAGCATCAAATGTTTCCTTTACCTGATTCTGTTTGTTTTGCTTGAGCATGTCAACAAATCGTTTGCTTTCAGTCTTCTGTGTCACACAATGTCGATAGTCGTTTCTGACACTTCTTTTTTTCGTTTCTTTTCCTACATGAAAGCTCGAATAGCTGATGAAATGGCTGGGCTGAAAGAAAACAAAAAGTTCTTCCATAAAAAGTAACAGAAATAGTCTGAAATATTGTTGACAAAAGTTGAAAGCGGATGTACGAAACAAACAAGCTCAGCTGTGTGAGTATGTGCCCCCTTCCTATTGGTCTGCTTCTCCTCCATCTCTGTCTCAATGTCATCTTTGATGTTTCCATAATAACTTGATGAATTCCAAGCCTCAATCTCATGTGTGTGTGTGTGTGTGTGTGTGTGTGTGTGTGTGTTTAGATGTTCTTATGGAGCCTCTAACCATCGTTCATATATCTAATCAGATGAGCCCTTTCGTGACATTGAAACATTGCTTGCTCTTCTTGTTTTTTTCCTGTCCCACCCTCCTCCTCCTCCTCATCCCCTTTATCTTCTCTTATTTGACGACCACCCTCTGTCTGAGATCCTCAATCAGCATCATTTTTGAGTCATCCATCTCTATCAGCTTTCATCTCATCTAAATTACTTTTCTATTTATAATTTACAAAAACTAATTTTGTGAAAAAGCGCGCGCATGTATTCATTTATAATTCAAATTTGAAAGTTATTGCTATTTTATGACTATGAACTCAAACGGCTTCTCCTCAGAGAGTATGTTCCCAGCCTCTTGTGCTCCAACTCCCTGTTTCCCGCCCTCCCCTAATCCACCAGCATATAGCCACAACTTCCTTTTAGCACTCCTAACTCTTCCTCCCGTTGTTCTGTGCGTTGTTTAACCTCACTTATCCTTTCATACATTCTTCAGCTTTTCCTTCTATCTCCATCTTTTTTTTTTGTGCTTCAAGCTTACATCCATATATACACACACATACACATGCGCATAGCTAAACTAAGTGCTGTCAAACATTTTTTTCTATTTTGGATGACAATTAACACAAGTACTTGCTGTTCCTTATCTTCTTATTCTATTCAATTCAAACTATAACTCGTGATTTGACAGAGCATGTCTGGCAGAAGTCGAGAACCACAGAAGAAGACGAAGACGGTCGCCCAGAAAACATTTGTCTTCGGATCCAGCACTCCGCGTGATTTATCACATATGAACAAGGTCAATTTTTCAAGATGAAGTAGGAAACACAGACGAACTAACTTTTCTCTCACAAACTTACTTCTACTATCTCTAGAGACTCGTTGTTGAAGTTTCAACAGGATATGCCATAAAGCCATCAGTTTCATCCTTATTTAGTCCTTAAGTTATAGATTCCTCTGAGACTGCGTAGTTACGATGTTAAAGAAAAGCATAGAAGTGCTGGACCACCTTTACGGGAGTATATGGAGAAAGCTCGTTGTCTATCACGCAATGGTAACTTTGCCTTTCAACTTTGGCTGTCCCTTTTGACGTTCGCATCTCCTTCTCTCTCTCTCTCTCTCTCTCTCTCTCTCTCTCTCTCTCTCTCTCTCTCTCTCTTAACCCTCTAGTAGTATTCTCTTTCTGACATGAACCGTGAATACCCCGGAGCAGCCGGAGGAGCCCAGCTGTTGAAGCAATTCCATCGGGAAAATAAAAGCCTTCGATGATATGAAAAGAGTGGAATGTAAAGGAGGGAATGTTCATCCGAACAACATAAAAGACATTCTCATTTCCTTTCATCTATTATCTGGCTTGACCAATGTCCCTATTGCTCATACAATACATCTCTGACAACCATAATTTGTTTTTTATCTCTTAACAGACAAACATGAATAGAAGCCATTCATACGTCTTCGTTCGTACTCTTCTATTGCTTCTACTGCTGAAAGAAAAGAAGAAAATAAGACAAACCAAGTATGATTGGGATTTTGGAATATGTTCTGTCGTCGTTCAAACAATCCCAGCGGGATTCCTTGCCAATTCAAGACACTTTTGCTAAGCAAAACCTCTTAAACACTAAACTTCATCTGAGCATTTCAAAGGAAATACACACATCGACACATGTTTCTGTAAAAAGATTTCAATAAACGGATGGCACGGACCTTACCTATTCGGAAGTTAGCCCCCCTTCCTTATACATTCCAAAACGTAATTGCTCACTGAATACAAAGATGGATATTGTAATCCATTTTGTTATTTGCAATGATGAGTATTACATTTGAGACAATACACTCAATTACCATTCAATCTTTTTTTGAGCTCACAAGTCCAATGGTTGACGACTAGTCTTGATCTTAAAGACTGCAAAACATTTGTCATTCAGGAAGTGCGGATGGCCGAAATTGGGCATTCGGCTCGTCAACACCTCGTGATTTCTCACATCTCACCAAGTTGGACCCCAAATTCCGTAGGTAAAACGAGCCGGCAATGCCATACAGAATTTACTAAACATATAATACATTATCTACAGGTACGATGCTGTAATTCCCAGAGAGAAAGGTGTTGTAACTGTAGTAGGGTCCTCAGTCAGAAGAAGCATAACAGGCAGGGGTTTAAAAGCACATCACATAAAGCAAGCACAACTCACTGTCTCTTCTTACTTTTCATTTCCTTTGTTTCGTCAACCAGCTCACACATAGGCACTTTTCACAATTATCGATTTTTTTTCGTGAGCATGCCATTTTCAAAATTGCACGCGCACAAACCGGTTGATCTTCATCCCAACTGCCACTATATATTTATCTGTTGCACCTCTTCTTCTAGCTTCAGTATTCTTTATATTAACTCAATTGAATTTTGATTATTCAGCGCCACCCTCAAATCGAGCTCTGCAGGCAGATGAACCTCCCAAACCGAAACCAACACAGATTGAAATAAAAAAAGAGGATGATACATCGTCGGAGCCAGATTTTGTTCAAGTAGCATAACAACTTTAAGAGTTCATTCGATTCAAAAATCTTCTTTAAGGATCGAGCTGAATTTTTGAATGACTTGAAAAAAGAAATTAAAGAACGAGAAGACCGCGAGAAAGCTCAAAAAGTCGATAGCCCTTCTCCCAAAATGGATGGAATAGAGATCCCTCATTGTAAGTTCATTGTTATCGTCTGATGTAATTTCTGATGTCTGCAGTACATGACAAGCGTCTGAGTGTCGGAGAGACATCAGAAGTTTCCTATGCTCAAGCCGCAGGTAATATCATGCATATATATAAATGATAGAACATGTACATATATCTCTATATATAGATTTGGCCGATGTTGTAAATTTCAATGAACGTATCCCTCATAATTTCCATGAAGAAGAGGAAAGGACAGCCAAACGAGAATCAGTCCAAGGCCTTAGTGATCAAGTGAGTCTCACAAATTCAAAGATCAACGAAGTGGTCAAAGATGCGTTTGTGATAAAAAAAAAAAAGAAATTTACAGATAACCGTCTCGGAATTGAATGAGACGTTAGAAGACGCCAATTTGAGTGAACGACGTGATACTCCGCCGCTGGTTCAGAACATACTTCGTAAAGTTGAAAGTATTTCAGAAACTTCGGTATGAATTCTTCTGTCTTACCCCTTGTCCTTTTTCTTTTCTCTCAAATTTCATTTGCAACATGATGATGCTTATCATCTTCTCTTTCACTTCTTCGTATCTTATCAAACTTTTTCTTCTCCATGATAAATTGAATAACGTTTTTCCTTTTTAGTCGTTGTATGACCTGAATCAATAAATCGCTAGTTTACGGTTTGCTATTTTCAGCAAGAAGAAGCTCCTCGAGTGGATGTAAATGAGAATGATGGAAACAAATCAATGAGTGATATGCTGGAGAACAACAAATCCGAAATAGCGCCGAGTGTGTGACACCGAAAAAACGTATAACGCTCATTCTTTCAAATGGCTCGAAATGGAAAGGTTCTCATACAATTCTAGTTTCATGATGATCTCTCGCTATTTTGCTTTTTCTACAATTCATACTTCTTGACCAATCATAACGTGTTATTGATTACATTCCCTTTGATCTCCTTTCATGGCTTGGAACTCATTCACTAACACAGGATATAGTATAGACTTTTATGGAAGAATATCCTTATATTGAAGTGACTAGATGATAAATCTTATTTAAAACCTGTACTTATCACAATCCGAGAGTTCTTATTTAGAGTGGGAGACCGACACATAATACTCGATATAGAAGAATCCGTTAAAGCTGTAAGCTTTCCTTGCGCGTGGAAGAGTTCTTAAGGGAGAACTGGTCGAACAGAGTTCACCCAGAGGTTAGCACAATCTATGTGATAAGACCTCCCAGCGAATTCTACTGGGCTACAAGTTGATTGATAGCAAACACCGCATATTCTAAATATGGACATCCATCAAAAATAAAATATTTTGCTCTCACATGTTGCCGAGTTCTTTTTCGGATTCCTCCAACCGCAGACTATTTCCAAAGTATGCGTCGATTGTTTTCCATATACGTTCACAATCTTTTATTATATTTGATATGTATGCACTAGTCACATCATTTAGCGACTCAGTAGCCCTTTTCAAGATGAGATGCGCATGGAACAACGACCTGCAATTCCAGAATCAATCCCATCCCTTAGCGCTAAGGCAAAAACCTAAAGTATCGATCGCCCCTCTCAGTCTCGAACACTTCTTTCACTATGTCGCTGCTTTTATTTTTAAATAATAAGTCATATTCCTGCAAAACAGAAGTTGCAATTGACGAATCAATAACGAATGAACTCACTTTGAACCTTGATGAAATCGCGAGGATGATGCTTTCAAGAGCTTCCACGTGCTCTGGGCGGAGGACACGTGCTGGCGTATCGCCTGACGATGTTTGTACAGGAGCTTCCTCAACACATGTTTCCCCATTCCAATTGTGAAAATCGTAATTAGGACTAGCTTGCGAAGTTTTCTCTAGAAAAACGAACGGGAATGTTTAACATGAAGTGTGTTTCTTACCCGAAGTCGATGGGTCGGAAGTATCAACTGTAGACGATGAAGAAGACTTACGTGGGGTTTCAGGTGTGAGATTGATTGATGCAGGTTTAATTGATGAATTAGAAAAAACATCTCCGAGAAGATCTGTTGGGGAATTATTAGACACTGGAGTGTTACTAGCGGAATTATTAGACGATAAGTGAAATTTCTTCGGCAGTAGAGCCGTGGGCAGGAATGAAGTTTTGGAAGACAGTTTGGGAGTGCTGAAACTGAAGAGAGTTAAAGCGATGTTAAGTAGGGTTGGGACTGACTTGTTAACGGGGGGATTGCGAGATGAAACGTTAACTAGAGGAGCAGAAAGTTGTGGTGTGTTTCCTTGAGCAGCTTGTAATGTGGGGATAGGCAATTGACTCATAGAAGATAAGGCAGCAAGAGATTCTCCTTTCTAGAACGAGCTCTCTAACAATTCATACAAAGTAAGCTGAACTACCTGAGCTAAAGCGATGAGTGCTAAACAAGAGAAAAATTCAGGACGAGTTAATTGGCCGGGCAATGTTCTGTTTACAGCAGACCAAACATAGGAAAGTTCGGATCTTTGCAATCCAGATCGCACCATAAGATTATAAACTGCAAACAGTTCGATTCAGCAATACCAAACGTGGAAATGGTGCGAACCTAAAGCAGTATGGGGTAACATGGTGGAGTTATTGGCTCCACAAGCAACGATAGCATCTAAATAAAACTTTGGGACCCTAGACTCCTCAAGGAGTGCTGGAGGTACTAAGCCTCCACCTCCCCCCATCATTCCTAGAATTCATACGTGAGTGATTGACTGTGAGTTTGAATGGAAACCTCTGCCAGGACCAGCAACAGGGATGTTACCCATGACCTCTTGCATGATGTTACTAGTGTTCGATGACTCCCCATTCATGCTTTTCCTACTGTCTTAAAAGGAATGATCTGTTTTGTATTCTGATTTCATGCCCAAGATATTGAACTGTAAGCAACAGGAGAGTACAACGTAGGTTTTAATATATATTTTATTCACATCAGAATAAAAACATCGTGAATTGAAAATATATTATTCAGCACTTATCGAGTTTGCGAAAATTTACAGATCTAAGGGGTTATCACGATTTTTACACAACTAGACAGGATTAACACAGGAGCTGTGTGGAATGATAGGGCTTTTTGCTAACAAATTTATCAATTTATGAAGAGGTTCCGAGGATAAGAGCGACAATCATTCCGTAAAGTCCAAGTACCTAGAATCATACCAATTAAGTGGAAACATGAATCTCAAATCAAATACCTCAGAGAAAATAAGAATGAGAATCATTCCTACGAACAGACGTGGCTGTTGGGCAGTACCGCGAACTCCAGCATCTCCAACAATTCCGATAGCATATCCGGCTCCGAGACCACAGAGACCACAGGTAAGTCCGGCAGCAAGATGGGCGAATCCCTTGTTAAGGTTGTATCCGTCAGAAGCGGATGTAACCTACGAAAAGATAACATAAATGCAAATGGGAAATGATAAACTCACTTTTCCCTTCAAGACCATAGCAACGACGAGACCGTAGATACCAATGATACCAGCCATAATAACTGGGATAACGGATTTCATGATGAGTTCTGGTCGCATAACTCCCATGGAGCAGATTCCGACAGCGGACTTAGCAGTTCCATAGGCAGCACCCAAGACAGTGAAGATTTGAGCAGAAGCAGCTCCCATATATCCGAAGAATGGGGAGTAAGCAGCAGCTTCAGCAGTGGCCAAATCGTAAGACATTTTCTGAAATAAAGGAGAAATAGCAATAGTACATGAGCATGATGATAAAATGAGAAGTAGAAACACCTTGCGGTGACGAAAAAAACGTGGTGAGGCGAAACAAAAATAAAAGTCATCTCTTTATTGTGAGGGAATGTTAAAAATATGCTCAAACGGACTATTTTGCACACCTATACATATAGAATAAACAAAAATAAAGCGAACGAGTTATGTGGCTCCTAAGATAAGGGCGACAATCATTCCGTAGAGACCCAAAACTTCGGCAAAAATTAACATGAGAATCATTCCAACGAAAATTCGCGGCTGTTGTGAGAGGGCTCTCACTCCCGCGTCTCCAGCAATACCAATGGCGTATCCTGCTCCCAATCCGCAAAGGCCACAGACGAGTCCTCCGGCGAATTGTGAAAAACCAGAGTTGATAGTGTAATCTGGGCCTCCAGGAGCAATTTTTCCAGATACGATAACGGCTACGACCAGACCGTAAATAGCAACGATACCAGCCATAACTACTGGGATGATGGCTTTCATTACAAGTTCTGGCTTGGCAACGGCCATAGAAGCAATTCCAGTTCCGGACTTGGCAGTTCCGTAAGCTGATCCAGCTGCTGTGAACATCATAGCTGCGGTTACTCCGAGAGTACCGAAGAATGGGCCATACATGGCCTGCTCGGCTTGCAATAATTCATCCGTGACAGTTGCCACCGTGGACATCTGAAAGCATTTTTTCGTATAATGCTTACGCGAAGGACGTACCCTGTGAAATACAAGAATTTATCCAACATTCAAAAACTATAAAATGAAATGTAATGCGCAATAATGGAAAATCGAAGGACTGAAAGCATGAATGAGCTGGTAGCAGCAGACATGTATGAGATGGCGCTCTCAGTGGAGCGCTGTTTCGATTGACCGAAAACCGAAGAGCATTACGGTGGCTGCGGCCAATGAAGGGAATGGATCAGGAAAAACCGCGTCGCGTCTGGATGTTTAACTTCTTCCGCAGACGCGTCGCGGCAGTTTGGCTGTTTGCCAAATAGCAATGGAGCAGGGGCACAGCAGATAATAGTTGGAACTTAGAGGGTGGAAATAACATCTGGGGGAATCTCCCAGATGCAATTTTTAGTACGATGCGTCTACATATCCGCTTAACACTGGTACTTTTGCTTTTTATAAATGTATTCGCTCTAGTTTTTATGTATTTTGACCTTACGGATGGGAGTAGTTATGATGCGTAAGGCTTGATTGTAGATCAGAGGAATATGGTCTTGTTTCAGACCGAGAAAAAACGTAACGAAGCCTCACGAGCTGTGTGTTCTTGTTCCTTACAGAGACAGAAGAGAAGAACTGAAAGAGTTCGCTCCACATCTCAGCCGATTCTTGAAGAAACAGGTGAGTCAATAATGACTATCCAACAATCTAGTAACTTGTGTTCAGCATGTGCTCCATCGTATCTTGGTTCTGAATCAGACTGACGAATATCGATTCAATCGAGCTTCTCTCATAAATGTAAACAGATTTTCAAAAATGTCAAAAGCATTGGATTTCTTTAAGGTCGGTTGGTACGAAGCTGATAGATTAGGATGTGATTATATGGTTATGCATGATGTAGATCTTCTTCCCCTCAGCCCAGGACTAGATTATACCTTTCCCAAAGTAGGAGTAGTTCGGCATATAGCTGCACCGCAGTATCATCCCAAGTATGTCTTTCAAACAAAATAGTGAAATACTCTGATGAGTTCAGATACAATTATACAAAGTTCATTGGTGGTATCCTGATGTTGACCATGGTTGATTACAATTTGGTAAATGGAATGTCAAACAAGTATTGGGGTTGGGGATTAGAAGATGATGAATTTTACCTCCGAATAAAGTAACAACTAGCCGATCTTGAGATTTAACATAATCTATTCTGTATTATAGAGAAAGTTCACTTAACTTGACGCGGGTGAGTGGTTTGGCCACAAATCGAAAGAACACTTTTCGGCACATTCATGGCCGAAACAGGAAAAGAGATTATGCTGTTGTTACCAAAGATCAGAGAGCTATGAAGAGAAAGCGTGACAGAGTAAGTTTCTCTTTTGTTAAGTTAATGAAATATTCCTATCTTTTCAGATATCTGGTCTCGCGAACGTACAATATTCGATTGCTGCTCGACGATTACTCGAACTGCCGGACGCTCTAGTCAGTGTAATAGACGTGAGTTTGGTTTGCAATAGAACCTGGACTCCGTACTGTATCATGCAGTCTACTTAACTTACGGATCTTTCTTGCTAGTTTTCATCCACGGGTAAACGTTTTAGGAAATATCTTGCCTCTCCTCCCATCTGTGAACAAATTTTTTTAGAAATTTTAATTTGAATTAATAATTAATAAATATATATGTATATGTATATACAAACATTTCGTAAAGCTGCATGTATGGCAAAGTAAGTATGGCAAGAGATACACATGATTATGGCTACAATCGTATTATGAGAGAGTAAGGTACAAGAGCCCAACTAGAGACCTTACACTTTCCTCTTTTCTTTTCATGTACATATATACATGTATTCAAAAATACAGAATATGTTTCAAAGGCATTTAGTATAAATGACTGAAAATGAAAAAGAACCAGAAGCGCGGATGAGCATGTAATGCATCTTTCACATTTTCAGTGTCTAGGATACTATTTCATATAGATAGTTAGTCAAACAGTTTGCTTATACACATCTTACTCACTAGCACTGAGCAGAAATATTGAAGATTTAAACCCACAAAGTTGGAGATTCATTAATCTCCACTTGATGTTGATACTGCGCTGTTTGATCCAGGCACACAGGCTTCTTCTCCACAACGAGAACATAGTCCACGGTCTTCATATCGCAGAATGGACATGGCTTCATCATAAATACGTGAATCAGGGAATTCCACCTGAAAGAATCGATATTGAATCGGGAAAACGCAGAAGAACTTGCTTTGGTTTGTTTTTTATCTGTAGCATAGACTATGGAAGTACAGCAAACTTCGGCCCTACGTTTGCCTTTGCCATAAAAATGCCATTGACACACCTCGGAAGGATCGGATCCTACGTCTGCAGAGAGAAGTTGAAGAAAATAAGATAATCGAATGAGGGACCTTTTAAAAATGAGATCCTATCATGGAATTTTATAGCCAATCTGTCAAACAATTCCAAGTTTTTTAGTATATTATCATCAGATTGTAATGTGTACGAGTATTTGTTGTTATGTCTATTAATGAGCAGTTGTATTACTGGCTGGAATAGTATTAAACAGTGCAAACGGAGAATGGACGTCAACAAACTTTAGTAGAGTTTGAGATTATTTGACGTGCGTGCCCTTTTGTATAAACAGTGGGGATACAGCAAATGGAAAAAGGTACCCCTTCTTCCTCCCGTGTTCCATGGATGTCTAGCCATGTTTGACAATGATTGATTAAACCCTAAGGCAAAAACGTGGGTAGCTGAAGAAATCGTCCTACCTGCACTAAATAGAAACGAGCTTCGTTTAGAATCTGTTCCACCTCCATTTTGCAATCCGGTAGAGGTACGGAACCGTCGCGTAAATAATCCAAAATTATCCCAAAATGCCTTCCACTTCTATCTAACAACACCCAACCCGCAGAATCCGTTTCAACCTGTAGAATATAAGTTTTTAACTATTCATGAAGAGAGAATATAGAATAAGTTCAGCGATTTACCTCAATTCTACCACTGAACATGGCTCTTAACATTGTGTCTTCTTTGGTTAACGTTGATAATGTAGTTTGGAAAAGTGACCCTCCAACATTAAGCTTTACATATCGATCAGCAGGCTCCTTATTCTGTAAAGAATTAATTTATGCTAATGATATTGAGCATACTTTCGGTTCCTCTTTGAGAAATAGACCATCTAAGGCTGGAGCTAGGTCTGCTTGTGAACTCATAAACTGAAAACAGAAAACTTCAGTAAACAACGCTAATTGAAATTTTATAGTAAGTAAAAAGCAACCGAGTGTAATGACGAATGAGTGAGAAATGAATTTGCTTAAAGAGTTCGAAATTCTGTCACGTGATAAACGTGAACGTCATTACATTAGCATACTGGAGAATCGAATGGCATTCATATTCAAGAATCGTCTCGTTACTTGAATAACACGACTCGGAAAAACTTGATAAAGTGAAACGCCAATTTAAGGATTCTCGAACTTAGCAGTAACATATGACTGCAAAAGAACATTACGAATACATGCCTCGTTCATCTTCAAAGAAAATCAATGAGTAGAGAAGAATAACATTTGAGCTCTAGTATATCCTTCAGATGATATTTCGATGAAGATTAGAACATATTTAGACATTTAACAGTTGTTGAAGTTGAATGGATGATGTGCAATAACAACGTTCACTTATTCTGTTTAGAAAACAAAAGAATGCTAGTTTTAATTCAAATCACACTCATTAAAAGACCAAAGCAGCATGCTCAAAGCATTCCAGTTTAAAATAGCGACTTAACAAAGGTATGTTTGGGTCACTACCTCTAAACCGACAACAAATCCGAGAAGATAGCATTTATCAGAAAACGTAAACAAAGAGGTTCAACAATAACAAATAAAAATAACAAATAACGAAACAATTAATTGCCTTCTACAGCATTTTTGCTCTTTTTCGCTGGACCCTTCTTCAAAGCCTTCTTTTTGCGCTTCTTGTCTATAACGTCAGCGATGAGTTTGGCACTCTCATCTGTAATCTCCTTCTCGGTATCGAAAATCTGCAATCCATTCATGTTTAAGATTTAAATAAGTACGAATATACCTCTCCTACAGGATCAACAGTCTTGACCTTAAGAACGTCAGTAATCTTCTTAGTTTTAACGGCAACTGCTTTCTTATGTAACATAGCTGACATGGATTTAGCTTTAGCACGTTCTTTGAGCTCTCTGCGAGCAGTGTTGGGACTAATGTATTCTGGATTATCATAAAGAACAGCTCCATTGAAAGATCCTTCAAATATCCTAATAGTTTCCAAAACAAATCTAGGACCTAAAAAATTATGAAACAGTTGAATAATTTGTGTCAATTTCTTCACATACCGATTTCTTGGAGTTGTAGTGTTTCATCAACTATTTGGAAATTACGGAACCAAATTTTGTCATCAGGAGTGACAGAGAAGGAGAGAACATGGTCTACGAAAGGTTGAGAACGGGGATGATGATTAGGTGTTCCGAATACCTAAAGGATTCGAACATATATATTCAAAGATCGGATGTAAGTTTATACTTGTGTAAGAGCATGCTTAGTAAGCGTGAGATGTGGTTTCTCATCGAATGAACTGTCGAAAGAAAGAATGGGACGAGAAGCTCTCAAACAATTTCCAGACAACTTGAGCTCCATCATTGTGTGAATATTGTGAAGCAAGAATTTAATAGATGGACCTCCATTAACATTACTCATCCAAAGGTAGGTATCCTAGAACCATTTGCAGTTATATGAGTATTCTCAAATAACGACATACCTTCCTCTTCTTACTTTCGAAAAATAGAATTTTGGTGCAGTTCTTCATTTCAGCAATCTCATTGATGACAACAAGACTTTGTTGTTTATCTAATTTGGAATCACCTTTAGAATGAGGTAATAGAGTCTGCAAATAAGTTTTACGCCTACATAGAAGAACAAGTGCTTACCTTGATGTCATTCATAAGATGCCTAGTGCGCACATCGGCCCCTCTTGCACAAAGCACAAGAACTCTTTCCCGATTTGTCCAAAGAACAGCTCTTTTCTTTTCTTCTTCAACTTGTTCTACAGACTAAAATCACAAAATAGATTAATAATGAATACTGAAGCTCACCAATCCTTCAACTTCGGAGTCAGAAGAAGAAGTATCATCATCTGAGTTTCGGGGAGCTTGTTCTTCGAAGTCACTCTCCTCTTCCTCTTTTAAGTCTTTAGAAACTTGCTCTCTAATTTTCTTGAACTTTCCCATTCTGTAATTTTAGATTTAAAAGAAATTAGCGAATGCTTAAGCGAATAAGGAAAAAATGGTAAATAAATTAAAATATCTTTGCACGTTGTTTAACGCTTCACGTTTACGTTGGGAAATAATAGAACAACGGACTTGAAATCATTGACGTTGACACATATGTTTCAAGTTTGCTTTTTAACATCTCACATGTAAATTTCAAAACATCCATCATTAGTCATTTACCTTCAATGTCTTATTCATTTCCATTTAGTGTTTTCATTTGTGTTTCTTATACATTTGTCACACTGTAGTCTTATCGCTTCTGACTTGTACGTGTAATTTTTCAGATTCTCAGCCAATATGGGATCTGTTAAAGCCATATCCGAGATGGAAGATTTCTATGAATTACTCGGCGTTTCTAAGACAGCTACTGAATCAGAAATTAAGAACGCATACCGGAAGTTAGCTCTGAAATATCATCCTGATCGAAATCCCAATAACGAAGAAGGTATGAATCATCATTTGAATTATTGTAGTTGTATCGTTGCAGCACAAGAAAAGTTCAAAAAAATTTCCATCGCTTATTCCGTACTTTCTGATCCGAACAAGCGTCGTCAGTATGATGTCAGTGGTCCAAGTACGAATCAAATTGATTTCGAAGGATTTGATGTCAGCGAAATGGGAAAAATGAGTTGGCTTGAAGATGTTTTTTACGGGTTTGAACAATGTTCTATAGGTCGTTTCTTTGGAGCCATCTTCAATAAACTCGGAGTTCCTATTCCAACTCAGATTGTACCCAAAGTTCTGGCGCAGGCACGGTATCTGGTTGAAGGAAAGAAATGTGAAGTAGAAGCCAAAGAGTTAGAGCCAGGGCGACCTATCGCGGCAAGTGTCGGCAAGCAGGTAAGCACCGCATCACATTTTTCCAACTTCTATGATCAACTCAGGAAGCAGACTTCTATGTAATTGATGTTAACAACTCTTACGCCAAAAATGGTGTGAGCATCATATGCAAATCTGCATCCGCCAGCAAATTTAAGCTAGTCCTTTTCGATAAAGAAGGAGGTGTGCGTATGATTCAGGTTTCACGATCATTTAAGTTCGAAATAATGAAAACGCTTCAGGAAAGTAGAAAGAAAAAGTCTGGTACCCAGGCAGAGATGTTCTTTTTGCCTCAATCCATATCAAACTTAGGCGAGTTTGTACCAATGAAGTTCCATTTGGAAGACAAGTGAGCTCTCACGTAGTATGAAAGCAAAAATTTAATTCATGCAGAGATACGCCATTGACTTTCCATTACTTGGATACCTTGGAAACTCAAACGGCTCATTTGTTGGACGATCGGAAGCATTTCCTCTGTGTCTATGGTGATAATTGGTTGAATTTAGTAAAGTAAGTTCAAATACATTCGATGGAATATAGAGACTTGTGTTTTAGATATAACATCATGTTCTTACCTATGGCAGATGAATCGAAAGATGTTTTTAAAATGATCGAAATGGTATGATTAGTTTTCGAAAACGAGTAGTTCAATGATAAGTTTTCAGAACGAAAGTGTTCTTCTTCAGAAAAAAACTGAAATGGCTAAATTCCAAACTGAGTACACGGAAGCAGTGAAGAAGTGAGCTTAATCAATTTGTATGATTAACATTGATTGTGAAGGTATGAAGCAGCAGTCGAGCGTTTGAAAATGGAAGACAAAGCAATCACAAAGTTAATAAAGGACAGAGAAGAATTCTATGACGATGCCATTTCAAAATCGCAAGCGAAGTATGTTAACCAGGTAAGACACGTCAGTTAAGGTACACTATTAGAGCTTCATTCATTACAGGTTTCTCCCAGCAAGCAGTCCAAGTTCATGTTCGGCATCTTCGGTTAATTTTATAACAGTTGTGTATTGAGATTTCTAGTCAAATTTTATAATAATATATAATCATGTTCGTATAGTAATGCACCTTGAATTGGTTGTGGACGTTTATACAGATCTCTTACATGTAAGCTTGTATTCCCATGGTGTTGATGATAAATTTTTTTTTTAAATTTTCTGATGTTTTATGCATATATTATAATACGAAAAAGCACTTCTCCCATATACATACAAGTATATTGAACGATTTTCGATTCTAGATTCTTCGTTGCTGGATGTCTGCTTCTCTCTTCTTTATGTGCTGTTTCACACTGGGGCGTGGTTAACCAATGGGAGCGTTGTCCGACAGCCAATAACGCATTGACTAGTCTTATGCTGACGTGTCAGTAGACCTCACGACAGAGGGGACGTTGAAGACGTTTTTATCTGTATTTGGGCCTTGCCCAGGGCTAACGAATTAATTAAAAGTGAGTTTCTTGAAATTTTCTCGAGCTTCATATTTTTCACCAAGTTTAATTAACAGCTCTTATCAGTTTTTTGTCTTTTTTGTACTGAATTTCATAATTCTAGACTTCTGATAATGACACGAGTATATCTTGTCCGACCAGGTCCAGCAACTGAACGTGCAGGACCAAGTAGACGATGCACAACACGTGTCGTGCCCACTACATCTGTTAGTCGAGTAGCTGAGGTATGCATTGCGAATATATAAAAAGCTATCATGTACTCTAATTTCAGCCACGACAAACAAAAGTTTCTTTGGATAATATTGAAGACATTCTCAATGATGGTCCCGAGAGCAGTGGTCCCCGTCGTCGAGAGAGACTCAATCACCTGACCCAAGAAGAAAAAATGAACCGTCGTAAAATGAAGAATAGAGTTGCAGCTCAGACAGCACGTGATAGAAAGAAGGTATGGGCGCCCTTCGCTATATCTTTTCATTATCGATTTTAGGTACGATCACAGAAACTGGAAGATGTTGTCCGAGATTTACTAGATGAGAACAAGCGTCTTCGGGAAGAAAACAGTCGTCTTGCAGAAGAGAATAAGAAAATGAACTTGACCGTTGAATCTGCCGCATTCATTAATGCTCCCCTGCCGTGGGATCAGGTCAAGCTTCAACTTTCCCAAATTCTCCTCTTCTTGACGACCTTATACCCGAAGAAGAACTCGCAAAAATCATTGAAGATCTCAAGGTAACACATAACCTGATCCACGTTAATGAGACAACCTTTTTTTCAGACCGACTTTCCGTCGTCGCTATTCTCCGAGGGCTCTTCAGTTTGCGGGGAAAATTACCAAGAAGGACACTCATCGCCTTCCAGCAGCTCTAACCAGACATCCCAAAACTTCGGATGCTCCTCGGTTACGAGTGAAGATTTCATGAATGTTGATGTGCCTCATAGCCCAACATCGTCTTCAACTAGCTATACGACACATAGCCCCGTTCAGTTTGATAACAGCGCGTGGTCTATGGATGGTTGTCTTGACAACGACCCATTACTCTGCGATTATCCCCCCGAGCAGCTTTCTTTTGGGCAAGGATCATTATATCCTAGCGATAACTTAAGTCCATACACTGAACCATTCAAAGAAGAATTCTTCGAGTTGTATTAGACTTAATCTTTAATTATTTCTCCTAGTCTCTGTCTTTGTATTTCCTTGCTGTGCACGGTCTTACCCAACTGCTTGCGCAGAGGTAATTGTATATACCATTTGAGGGTTAACGAGTAATCTCCAATCTATTTAATAAAGTTTCTTTATTATCTCGTAGTCCCACCGAGTTGTTTAAATGTGAAGAACCCGTGTAGGATATATAACCAAATCATAAAAAGTGGCATATAGTCTAATCAAAAAGTAACAAATCCCACATATAATATACAAAGCCTTTTCAAAAGGCACAACGATAATAGACATATCATTCTTCTGGTTCGTCGTCAGTATCACTTAAGTCGACATCTTCAATTTCTGGCATAGGAAACCGGAGGATTGCTGCACATCCAGTAAGTAAGCCTAACTGCTCTCCCGATACATGCATAGATGAAAATATCAAAACGTTACCATTCTAAACATTGCCGTCATCAGTCAGACCAGAATATTTTCAGCTTCCGAGGAGAAAACTTGAATGAAAACACACTCACCTGTTCGCGAACACTCTCAACCAGATTAACATAATTTTTACGAGTCTCTATATCGTTTGATCGGAACAGAGAATCTGATAGCATCAGAGTTTCAATAGCCAGATCATCATTAGCTCGTTTCACATGCCTTGAGAAGTTTTGATGTGAAAATAAAAACGAAACAATGACTTACTTGTATCCGTAATAGGCTTTATCGGGGTCGACACTCATCAACTCATGGAATGTATTCAAAGCTTTGACCTCAGCTTGAGCCTGAAAACCGTTGATGAACAATGATGAGAGAGAGACAAGTGTGAGAACCTTCGTATCAGTGAGTCTGAGAGCTATATCTTTGTCTTCCAGAACTTCCTTCAGTGCATGTTTGTATCCACTGCTAGCATGAGTGAGTATAAACTTCGACCTTTGCTCTGTTGTGATCTATATTTCGTTTTGTTTATTATTTCTCATTTTGCCTCATACCTTCTTTCCTTGCTGTTCAGCATATCGTAGTAGATGATTATAAAACTGTTCATTTGTAAATCCTCTACCTGCTATCAACACACACTTCACGATCTTCAACCTTTTGTTGAGATACTATACCTTATCAAAACGAAACCTGGAAATTTACATGCCGCAAGAATGCTGAGGCTATAGCATCGTAGAATTTCAGTAGTCCCTTCTCGTGTTGTGCCGTGAAGCCCTTCCGTTTACGGGGAATCTTAACAGTCAGTTGAAGAACTTGATGGCTGTTTAATAGATCCAACCTGCATATCAATTTTCGCTTTTACTAAAGTCATTGCTGGTGTTACAAGACATAAATTGGCCATTCCTTCGTGTAACACAACGGCAGCAATATCGGCTTGTTGCGCCGGATCCAAAGCTGTTTCTATTCGTTCTAAATTCGTTTACCTTACTATATTTCTTTCTCAATCATATTCGAACCTAAATCAATAATGTCCCATTCTGCTTTCTCTAGAGTAAACTTTCGGGTTGGTTCTAAGTCTAATGTGTGATATGAACCCAGTTTCACGTGATTATTTTCTTGTACAGTTTTGCCCTGCGAGACGGGAAATAGGATGAGTGAAAAACAATGGAAGTACCTTCAAATGCAAGGCTTCTGCTCCAGGATCGAAATCAATAGCTTCTACTTGGACTGTTAGTGTTGTGGTCATTCGTTGACTAGTTACCGAGCCAGTAGAAGATTCATTAATAACCTAAAAGACCATTTCGCATATTCAACACATCCCCATCACGACTACCTTTCTAACTGTTTGACTCCTCACAATATCCCCTAAACGTATAAGATTGAAAATATGCCACATGTCTTCAGCTTCTTCCGGCATTAGAGTTATACGGCTAGAAAACGCGAAGCGTGGAAGATGCATATAGTACAAGCCTACCCTCCGCCACCTTTGATAAAGGTTTTGCTTATTAATTTCATAGTGGAAAAATAGGAAAATTGCTAATTATTCGAAATAACTGTCAGCTTAGTATCCGCATGCAATACCTGCAGTGAAAAAAACTAATAATTGCCGCTAGCAAAACAAAATTTCAAGCTTCATACTTAAAAACAAGTTAACTTTCATATATTGTTGCGTGTAATGAGACCCATCATTATTTTTTGAAGGTCTGGTAGCGTGTCATTGGAGCGCGTTTCACAGTTTCTGATTTTCTCAATCTAGTGATGGCGTCGAAGTACTTCCATGCCTTTGAGTATTATCTTTATTATTCTTAATTTATGTGTAGTTGTTTGATAGGGATAGGCGCACTACTTCATAATAATTTGAGGTCATGCACATTACTGGTATTGCCATATTTGGTTCTCACAATTATTTCAGTTGATTGATCTGTAGATAAAGGCTGCCTGCCATATTGTTATTGTTCCACCAGCAAAAATTTCTTTCTTATTGTTCGAAAAAATATTCAAAATGTTGTTTTATTTTTGAAAAAAGTTGTCAAATGTCTCAACGCTAGGAACTAGCAGTGTAATATCTTCATAAACTTTCCTTATTGTCCGTCGTAAACGTCGGCGTAGATGAACTCAGGATATCTAATCAGGATTTATCTCCTTGTCGATGATTTCCAACACTTTCTTATTTATTTATGAAATGTGATAGGGAGAGGCCTTTTTTTGTCGTTTTTACCCGAACCTCCTTGAGTATTAAGATGGGTTTGTGTAAATATTCTCAAGACATCTGCCATTCGGCCTTCTTTGTCTCAGTCCGATGTCCTATTTACATATGAATCTCCATAATCTTTTTAAGACTGTAACACAATCTGCCGTAGATATGAGCTTGCTCAGGTCGGAGCTACACCTACCGAAGTCGTCGTAGTCACTTTCTAACTGCCACTGTGGTCCATACCACGCTCCAGCCTAAGTAATTAAACCCTTTAAGGCGCAATTACTTTCTCTCTTTTTCTTTTTTCTCTAGCACTCTCTGTAGGACGTGGTGCCTTCATCAGAGACTCACTCGTCCGCTCACAATTGCTTCTCTAAGCCCTCTCCAAGGGCTGCACTGTCTATTTTGGACCTGTCAAGTAAGATTGATGGACCGATAGATACACCCTGCAGCCTACCCGAAACGCTAGCAAAGCCCCCTACGGTCCTATTTTGTTCGGTTTTTTCAATACAGCAAGATTTACGAGCCAAGTCTCTAAACATCATCGTTTTTTTGTCTAGCAGGTCGTTCCTAACAAGAGCAAACTCATCAGCATTGTTACGTCCGCGAGCACTCGTTCCTGCGCCTTTACGACCCATTTTAGTCATTTTCACTCGTTTTTTTTCGTTTTTTGGCATGTTCCTAGTTGAATTCTGAGGTCTACGTTGTGTTTCTGATGTCTTCGGTATCTGATTGATGGGTTTTCCGACTCCCTGCGGAGCGGTTGCGTTCGCGGTCGCTTGGATAAATCAATGACCCGAAAGGCCGTATAACAGTGCTTGGCCTATGCTGATCCCATCGTATCCATTGTAAAAAGACCTAACAGATGTCTAATAGGTCTGTCGTCTTCATATAGTTAGCATATTCACTGGAGCAGGACTAGCAGGCGAGCATTGAGAGTAGAAGCTCAGCGAGTCTTGTTGTCATTTGACCGTTATCATGTTATTTATGAATTTGTGCTTTCTTTGTCATACCTTTCCATATGCTAAAGTGGCTTGTCGTAAAATTTGGTCATTAAAAGAAGACTTTTATTTTATGATATGTAATTATCTCCTTCTTCGGAATCTGTATTTCACTTCAGTTTATCAAGTTTAGTGTTAAATCAATCAAATTTTACAGATGGTTGGTACCATGGAGCCTCAGAAAAAGACCATGAATGATTTACTCCAGGAGTTAATGAAGATCTCTGACCAAACACTAGATGATAATGACACTTTAAAGTAGTTTCTTTCCTCATTTTTCTCTCTTTCAACTGTTTCTTTTATAGAAAGCAAGCCTTATATTGCCATCCTATGAAACAAGCTTTGTTCGAAGTTTTGTGCGAAGTAAAAGAAAAAACTGGTCAGTTCTCTCTTCTCTTACGTGTTTGTCTTATCTGCTATTTTCAGCTCTAACACTGCGAAATGCTAGCGAAGAACAACCTGAAGATCCACAGTTGATGAGGTTGGATAATATGCTGGTAAGGTTTCCCATGGCATTATCGTTCTGTATCGATGACCTTCTAGGTAGCAGAAGGAGTTGCTGGCCCGGATAAGGGCGCCCCTTTAGCTGGTGACGCTTCAGGAGGAGATCAGGCTGATTATAGGCAGAAACTTAGTCACATTCGAATGGTTTATAATCAAGAGTTACAAAAATACGAAGAGGTTGGCAATTAACCTATTTAATGTATTGATGATCGTGGTACTTTCCAGGCTTGTAATGAATTTACTCAGCATGTTATGTCATTACTCAAAGATCAATCTCGTACTCGACCAATCAGTTCAAAAGTGAGGGAAAATCTAGTAGTTCTTTATTTCACCTTCAAATTACAGGAAATCGATCGAATGGTAGCTATCATTCAAAAAAAGTTTAGTGGAATACAGGTCCAATTGAAACAATCAACTTGTGAAGCTGTCATGATTCTTAGAAGCAGATTCCTGGATGCCAGGTTTGCTCTTCCTTTCCAAAAAATTTTCTAATCATTTCCGTTTTCAGAAGAAAAAGAAGAAACTTCTCTAAACAAGCAACTGAAGTACTTAATGAATATTTCTACTCACATTTGAGTAACCCATATCCTTCTGAGGAAGCTAAAGAAGAATTAGCCAGACAATGTAATATTACAGTCTCACAGGTACATACCATAGCTTTGTTCTTCTTTTTTTACTTTTGTTTCTTTGTGTAGGTGTCCAATTGGTTTGGTAATAAGCGAATTCGCTATAAGAAAAACATTGCAAAGGCTCAAGAAGAAGCCAACATGTATGCAGCTAAGAAAGCTGCTCATACTATTGGCGGTATCCCCGCTGCCAACTACGGAATGTTGGCAGGACCATCAGGCATGCTAAACCCATATCAGGTTGGTCTTATGAAATCATGTTTCGTTTAAATAAACTTCTGTTTTTAGTTCCAAGGAATGCTCCCGGGACAAGACTTAGGTCATATGGGAATGAATACAGGGTTTGACCTCTCAGCTTATAATCCTCAATTAGTGAGTTTGCGTTTTGAAAAGCTATCAAACTAAGTAAATGAATTTGCAGATGGCTCAATATCAGGCAAATATGGATAACGAGAATAAACCATCCATTTGAATCTAATGATTTCAAGAAGATTACTTGCCATGTAAAAATCTTTCCTCATGCATTTTCAGTGTATTAATTTTTACCATTTTTAAACTAATAATGATTTCAAGTTTTACGTTACGCTAGACTTTGATCTTCTCAATCTCTTCCTTGCCTCGTTCATAACATTTTTTAAAATTTTCTATCACGTTCTAATTCTGATCTCTTCATAACACAATTTTTGTATAGAATAGTTTGTTGATGCTGTTGTTTGACATCATTTTGTATTCAACTTAACCGGTTCGACGATAAACGATGACGTCTTCTTCATTTAACTATATTTTTATGCACACAATTGGATATATATACACACGCAAACCATGTGAAGTCATTCTTTCCAATCAGTCTATGCCGTTCAATTATCTCGGGAGACTTTGAAGCGAATTTCATAAACGTCCAACGAGTTGTCACAACTCATCTTATACGTGACAGCTTTGTTACTTTATTGCAATGTTCATGCTGATGTGCCAATGAAGCTAACACATTCAATAAGCGTTTGATATGTATATGAGGAATGAGTGTTATGCATGATATACGGCTAGTTCAGGCGTTGCAATTTCCTGAACTCTCTTTACACGCAACACTACCCCGCACATACACGTTGCTTTCATTTCTTGTGCAATGTAAACGCGTGTGCGGTTGTTCATATTCGAGCTCTGCTCATACTCGTTCTATCGAACGTGGGCAGGCTTTTGGTTGTTTTCAACTTCTGCATCGAAGGAACATTTTTGACAGAGAAAATTTGTAAAATTTATGTTCAGTGATAAGAGATGTAATCGTAAATCGTGTGTTTCAAGAAAAACGGCGGCTTTTCCTTTTCTTTTGTATCATTTTTATTCTTTATTCATGTTTTTAGATTGTTACCACCATCAGCACAGCACACACACACAGTTATTGCGATTAACACAATGAGCTCAAAGATTTTTGATAAAGTAAGTAACAGATTTGGATGTGGAGATGCTAGGATAGTGGAATTAAGTTTGGTTGAATGAAGTTGCCGTCAAGATTTCTTTATTATTTACTAATCTCATGGTGGTATTGCTCATGAGATTGTGTTGTTTTACCTCTAAGATACTCAAAGCTGGATAAACCATCAGAGGTAACTGCATCCATTTTTGAAAAACACGTGTCACGTGTAACAAAGACCATTTAAGAAGGATGGATGATAGTTAATGAGCCTATTATCGGTTTATAACGTATACCGTCTTTTGTAAGCAAGGAATGCTCAAACGTATTCTTCTATAACATTGCATGTTTTCATTCTTACAAGACAAGAAGAGACGATTGTGTAGTTGCGGCAAGTTAATTGAAGATTATTAGAATAACCAATCGTCATATAGTACCATTAACCTTGAAATGAATACTGGATTACAAGTTTCAGATTATGAAAACATAGAAAAACAAATAGAAGACAGCATATAGAAACTTAAAGTTATACATGAAAGACATTAACACAACATTCATGAGGTACAACATCATCAGTTCATTCACAGCACTATCGCTTGTTCATTGTAAAAACGAAAAAAAAAAACGGCTGACAGCAGGTCATAACGTTCTTGTTCCATTCAAATGATTAACTTGAACATATATCTCCTTTCAATATCATACGTATAGTTAAGTAGAGAGCATTGTTAACAAAAAAAGCTTTCTAGCTGATGAAGCACAGGCACAACCGTTCGCATTACTTTGTCTGTATACGAATGATAATTTTTAAAATGAAAAATGCGCGGGAAATCTCAAAGAGCAAGCTAATTCCTTGATATGATACGTAGCATCAATCTCAATCTTCCTTTTCTGTTCGGAAATGGCTGTGACGATGAATTCTTTTTTTAGATTATATATGATGAGCGGTTAGATAGATGCAACTAATGGCTTAGCAGTTATGAGTCTGCACAGCTTAATTGTTTTCTTTTTTTTTTCTTTTTTATCTTAGTCAAGTCATAAGAAAAGCTTTTCTGATTTATGAATTACAGAGGAACGACATTTGAAGAAAAAGAGGTTTTGATATGAGGGGGAACGGATTTGAGTGCCATAGAAGCTGATTTGATGACAGCTGTCTTATGCCGTCGTTGCGGCTAATCGAGCACGTCTTCATGACACTAAGAATTTCTATGACGATGTCATGATTCTTGTTCGTGTCGGCTTACAAAGAGAAAAAGGAAATGAGAGGGCAAAAGAAGAGATGATGACAGCAAAAAAAAAAGGAGCTGAAAAAGATAATTTTAACGAATGAAATAGCAGTAGAAGACGAACGAAGAAATTTCATTTGTTAATGTCTTACGGTAGACAGAAACATATGTTCGTGTGCATACTATTCCGGTTGGTCTATGCTATGCTTATTATTCTGTATGTTTAGCTGATTATAAATTGCAATACTACCATACGGAGGTGTATCATAGACACACTATACACAGTAGTTTGTTGAATAATTTCGAAAATGATGGCAGATCGTCCTTTACTCGAGCAATTTTGCCGTCTTAAACGGTAGCTCATCCATAGATTATCGTCTTGGGAACGGACTGTATCGTGCGCACAGATGAGGTTGAACAGTCTGCTGAAGGCGTTCTGTAACTACTTTGCTTTTAAGTATTTGAACATTTCATATCCATACATGTGGGTTATATGATACTGTCTCAAATTCGTAAAATAGGACCAGTTAGCCTGAATCAGAATCAGTTTCGCCTTTAACAGGAAAGGCAGCCCGACGGACGCTTTCAACTTCTCGCATCATTTACTTTTCTTCAGCCCCTCGTTCCTCAGGTATAGAATATGCTCATCTCGTCATTCTCCCCCCCCCCTTTTCATACAATTCTGTTTCCTTACTTCTTTTCTTCTTCGTCTCTCTCTCTCTTCATATTTTGTCTGCGCTTTTACGGGTTTTGCACCTCCTCTCGCAATCCAAGGACAAGATGTTTCGGACTGAGATTGCACGTTGAGTAGAACTGAATGACACTGTATAACTGTTATACTGTTCGAAGAAGCCTGAGCTTTCTTTCTCATCAGCACAATCTTAGTCATCACTTCCGTCTGCTGTTTAACATTAACGATAGCCTAACTGTCTTATAGCCATATTTTATAAGATTATCTGTATGTTTTTCACTTGTCACATACACACAAGTTGTTTGCCATCCATTCTTTCTCTCTTTCCCCTCCTTAGGTCCCTCTTAATGCTTATTCTATCAATGGCAACCGGTACGGTTCTTTTGCTACTATTGTCATCCTTCTACTTACTTTGTGTTCCTCTTTAGCAGAACGATCGTCTTTTTAGCTAATCCATCTATAATCTACACTACTAGCATCTCCACCTCTCGCTCTTCTTCTTCTTCTTCTCTCTCTTCTTTTTTTTTGTTCAAAATTGGTGACCGTTCAATTTAGTTGATGACGATGATCATCACTTACTTGTTATTGATGCCATATAAGCTCTTGGGGAGATGTGCGTTCATGACTAGATTTCATATAAGCCGATCGCTGTCAATGGGTAAGGTGCATTGGATTGTTCGTCATCCACGCTATGAGTACCCCAAAAGCTGATTATCTATTTAGAATTAACAATATTGTAACCAACGTTTCTTACAAATATTTTCAGTTCTATTTGGAAATTGCTTCGCAGAATTCATTTCGTTCAATCTCTTCCCTCACCTCTAACCTGTCTATGTGTTTCTTTCTCTCTCTCTCTCTCTCTCTCTGCTCCTCTAAGACTTCAACTTGTTCGCTCGTTGAACTTTCTTCTCATCTTACCTTCTGAACATCTTCTTGCAGTTTTCATCGACACACACCGGTAATTGTACTCTTTCAATCAGAATTTTCGCCATCTTATTAACCTCACTTCGTTTCCTGTTGAATCTTCCGTTCCGTTGCTCCTACGGGGTCGATTTAATGTATTTGTCGCACATTTGTCATTTATGAAGTTAACTCGGGACTGGATGAAGTTCATTCGATCGTATTCGACTATTCTTTCAGATTTTAACGTTGTCCGATATGTAAAGCGTACGTCATCTACCTTTCTGCCTAACAAACAGCCTACCACCCTCACCCTCTATCCAGTTAGAAGATGATGCTTATTGGCTTTCACGTTGTCCACTTATTCACCTTCACACATGTAATTACAAATCGGCTTTTGTGGAGTGTAGTCATACGAAGTATTACCATATATTAAAGGAAGACCCACAAGATGACGACGATCTGAGTGTGAAGAACTATGTACTGGACAAAACACTCCAAAGCGGGCAATGACGTTGTCATCTAGACTTCATCATTGTCGTCGTCTCTCCATACATGAACGTCATTAAACGAATATAAACCATGTGAAAACACAAATTACTTCTTGTATTAACTATATAGCATAATATAGATGTGTTCGAACATCTTACCCTCTCTCTATCTCTCTCTGCATGTACCTTAAGATCATTTCATAGATCATTTATGATCTTCTCAATTCTTTCTTTTTTTGAAATCTCATTGATAGAATCCATGCTCAAATGTGATTAAAGATCTCTCTAACTATACTTCTAATCTTAGTCTTATATCTTTCTTGAGATTATAAATAGTTAAAAGCAAATAATAGAAGTAATCTGGATATCATTCGCTTAAGTTTGAATAATCCAACTGATGTATTAGCATATATTCACGTGTACGTCACGTGCTTGGTACATAATCATTTTTGAATTTGTTACTTAAGTAGAGCGGTTGTGCCCTTTCAATTCATCTAACCCTGTTTTTTGAAAGCTTTTTAACCTTTTTTTTTTTCATCCATTCTCTCCTTTCTTCATATTATACTTAAACATCTTACATCGTCTACAACATCTTCATATGCTATGCTATCTATTGTCGTCTCATCATTGTTCTGATGATGTACCGTTTGTTGTCTTGGATCATTAGTTATGATTACGGTAACTTTCATGACATCTTCTATTTCTCTCTTTCAACAATAGTTGTCATTGTGTGGTCCGATCGTCATCATTCGTCTTCTGTGAATTCATCCATCTGATTTTTATATAAAAGCTTTCATATTGAAACATTCATTTTCAGCCTATCCATGTCAACAGGCAGCTCCTTCACAGGGCTGAATCTGAGCTCACAAACGACATTATCAGCTTCATCATGGTTACCCATCTTTCCGCTCAATCCATTATTAATTCCTAATACAACATCCAAACTTCAGCTACTCAACTTAGCTCATAAACGAACATCCAAATCAGCTAATAGCTTTCGTATTGAAGAATTAATAACAAAAAGAGATTCAACTGATAAATTCAAAGATAAACCTGATAGAAGTCATGATGTACTCAGTCTTGGCACAGTGACAGCTTCTCCAATCACTGATATACCAACGGCTGTTGTGAGTTTCATTTTATTATTATAATGAAGGCAGATGATCATCATTATAGCCACGTCTACTGCAACCTAGCTCGTTGGAATTTGTTAATGGCGGCTATGGAGTTAAGAATCCTTTAGCTAAAGCTGTTCAAGCTGTAGAAACAACGCTTACACTATGCCCAACTACTAGTACTATAACAAGCAACATTGGATCATCTCCAGCCGACACAGGACAGTATATGTGTGCTATATGCGGAAAAGTATGTTACATTAAGCATTCAGCTGCATCATATGATTTTATAGAAGTTTGCTCTTCAACGTCTTCTCAATCGACACTCCAAATGTCATTCAGATCTTAAACGATACTTATGTACGTTTTGTGGAAAAGGATTTAATGATACTTTTGACTTAAAACGACATACACGAACTCATACAGGTACGCATCTACTTCAAATCGTATGCATATCCTTCATTCAAAGGTGTCCGCCCGTATAAGTGCGAAGAATGTGATAAATCCTTTACACAACGATGTTCGCTGGAATCCCATTTAAGAAAAGTCCATGGTATCGTTCACAACTTTGGTTATAAGGAAAGGCGGAACAAGGTGATGTTCTTCTTCACTACGTTCCCATTCATCTTTGAATCGTTGAAGGTTTTTGTATGCGAAGACTGCGGTTACACTTCCGAAGTATTCGATGTATACTTAGCTCATTTGAAACTGATACATCCGTTCTCAGCAGCACTTCTCCGAATAACAGCTCCTTCAAAGCGTTCTATCACTCATCAGGTAATTTGGTGAGCTTAATGTTAATAATGCAAATGAATTTTCAGCCTGTGTCACCTTCCTCAGCCGGTTCAAACCAATCTCTTTAATAAAGAAAAGATTCTCTTAGCGTTTTCTCGAGAGGTTTTGACTCTCTCTCTCTCTCTCTCTCTCTCTCTCTCTCTCTCTCTCTTCATATGCCCACTTCACTTATTCACTTCTTGTTAGTTATATAACATATCATAACTATTCACTTGACCAAATCATCCATCACAAACGAATTTCAAAGGACTTCTCACTTCCATTACGTACAAAACCCTTTTTGGCATGACGACCATCCCTCCTCAATGACACCCACACCCAGAAACACACAGACGCAACCAAACAATTCTAGATTTTTCATTAAATTATTATTATTTTCTTTTTGTACATGATATTAATAAACTTTTTTGAGATTTGGACACAATCTAACTCTAAGATTAAGCTACTGCAATGTCCTAGACTAGTCAATACAGAAGAGCGAAGAACAAGAAAGTTATGAATGTCCATTTGCTCGAGGTAGATCTCCGTGATATTTCAAGAGCCACTCGCTTATAAATCCTATTGGATCAGCTGGTCGTCGTAACAGAACCTGTACAATGCATTCTTTTCAGAACATTTATGAATGGCAAACCTCAGCTAAAGCTTTTGTGAGAACTGGAGCAACGGTACGCGCAAGATATATTCCATTTTCACTTGTTGGCAAATCTACTCGAGCATGTACATATCGTTCAAAACGATTACGATCATTGTCGTCATCTTCATCGTATTGTCGAGCAGAATCGAGATTGGAACTAAAAATCTTTCTCATAAGCATCGTTTTCATGTACGACATACATGTCGCTTTGAGAGTCTGGGCTGGCAGGGCTCTCTATCATTGGACCATCTTCCATTATCTCTTCACCAACATTTTCGTAGTCATCATCTCTATCCTTTATGAGTTTCAAGTCGATTACAGCATTTCTTCGATAATAGTCAGGAGTTCGTCCTTCCTGTAGCATACACTTGACCTATCAGAATTGGGAAGAAAGACATACGTTATCAACAGCCATTGGATCTGCACCAGCTTTCCCCAAAATCTTCAAGTAATGACCCCCATCCCGAGCAGCCGCAGCATAGTGCATGGCAGTGCGTTTGTTCTTAAACATTGACACTTCTAAGCTTCTTATAGAATATATAACTTACATAGTCAGGTGCGTTTAAAACAGATGGGAAATGTCCAGCTACATACCTAACTATCTCAGTTTGTTCATGAACGATAGCTGCATGTAATGGTGTACAACCAAATCGATCTCTAGCTGAAATTTTTCCGAGTAAAATGAGATTTAGACATACAGACAACTTACAAATCGCTAACTTCTTAGTGGTCATCAGTAATTTCACTTTATCTAAATCCCCTTCTCGGATAGCACGATGTATGCCATCGATCTTCTCCTGAAACTCTCAAGGTTTAAAGGCAATTCTCTGCTAATCAAACCATGTACGACGGTAAATCATCGAGGAAACCAGTTGTGTCGGGATTGGACGAGACTCGTCCTTGTAGCAAATCCCCACAACCTGCAAATTAAAATAAATAACGATTAGCAAGCTTGCACTAACCTGAAAGCACTAATTGTTCTAATTTTGCTACTTGTCCATCTCTGAGCCATTGTTGAATTGAAGATTCTAAGTAACTAGGAGCCACGCGATTATGCAAAACCTGAAAAGACCATACTGTTTCATCGGTTTATAAGTTTTGTTAACCTGTTTCAACGCGGCTTTAACATCTAAACGCAAAGCTGTCAAGTCAATTTCACCGGGGTGTTTCAAATAATATTTCGCTGGACGTCCATTCTAAATCAGATATCTTTCTAATAGGGTTTCAGTTGATGACGCTTACGCAATCATAGATGTTTGGATCTGCTCCTGATTTTCGCATAACTTTGTATAGATATCCTCCATCCCTCAAAGCAGCCGCATAATGTAATGGAGTTCGTTTTTTCTGAAAAAAAAAAAACGATTTCTATTGTTTGTAAATAGATTCATGGAATGGACGCATTTCAACAAGCAAAAACAGCTTACTTGATCCATCGCATTTACAGATTGAGGATAATTCCTTATAAGATATTTGGCTATATCAGACCGATCAAAAACAATTGCCTTAAAGTGACGTGTTGAAAGAGTGTTAAATATGGAATCCGAACCTTGTGCAATGGACTCAATCCTCTAGAATCCCTACATAAAGCCAATTTCTTTCTGTCAGTTAACAGCTTAACAGCTCGCAAGTTTCCACTTTCAACAGCTTTATGAATAGCCTGAATCTTGGCCTGTAACAATGAGCATGAAACCCGTAAATAGATTATATGTGATCACTTGATATTGTGGAAGAACTTCAAGAAATCCAATGCTGTCAGCATCTTCAACTTCATGATTGCGTCCTAATAACAGATCAGCATATCCGGTAAGCACAAGCTCTTCTAACTTTCCAATATTGCCAGTATGAATCCAATCATAAATGTCTTCTTCCAAATCTATATCAAATAGAATCAAGAGTTACATATATCATCGAGAACCTTGTAATAATGGACGACTCAATTGGCCCGATATCAATTGGTTCATTACAGCATTATCTTTCATGCTTCGAACATTCAATCGTTGGCCGTGTGTTCGATAATAGAATGGTGTATGGCCGTGCTTAATATCATATATTATTCATAATATAGTTAATGCTATCTTAACGTACTTTATCTTCAATGAAAGCGTCACCTCCACTTTTCTGAAGAACTTTAATCATATGTTCTCCATTTGGATCAGCGGCTGCATAATGCAAAGGTGTTCGCCCAGCCTTAAATAAGCCTATTATGGAAGCTGTTTTCTATAATCAGAAGGAGGAGGAGGAGGAGGAGGCAGGAGAAGGAGGAGCAGCAGTATCATATACACATACACACATGTACACAAAAGAAGCAAAAGACGATGAAGAATAAGGCAAATTTCCGAAATATTCGTTTATTGATGTCACCACACATGCATATGTTGATGTATTTTATTTTTCATTTCAACTACTACTTCTAATACTAGTAGTACTGCGACTACTGATGCTGCTGCTGCTGCATATCAAAGTCTTCCGGCTCTCAGAAGGCTCTCTGTATGCACGTAAGCGAAAGAAGCCAGAAGAAGCTTTTTCCTGAACAAACTGCTTCCTTATACGGATTAATATCAATGATGTGATATGTGAACAGTTGTTGTCATTGTCAAACGTAATGAAAAGCATTTTCTCTTTTTTTGAAAAAAAAAAAGAAAAAAAGAAAAATGATGGAAGAGAGAGAGAGAGGATATGCTAATTGATTTAAATATTTTAAAGAAGAAAAAAAAATTTTTTTTCATCATTCTCTTCTTTTCTCGTCTTTTCCAATTCAAAAACATAATATATGAGAAGGTGAAAACAAGAATCTATTTATAAATATATATATTTGAATTAAGATTTTGTTCGAGAAAGAACTCAAAAAATGAGTGAAGCAACAACGACGTTTTCGGACGTTCGTGAAGAATATCGTGTTTAACGAATTCGAAAGTTATCATCTCTTAAGCAGTTTCCTAGATGTCAGTATAAAGATATTTATGATCACGAATGTAGCAGATTCTCTGAATGTATTCATTCGGAAATAGATAGAGAAAGGTGAGAGAGAGGAGGAAGAAGATAAGGAAGTAAACGAGTTAAGCTATCATGATCGCATAGAATGGAATGAAGTATCAAGAATGCACCAACAGAGTTCACAATATGTTTCGTAGAAAAAGGCGCGGATCATCTGGCAACACACAGCCAACAAATGCAATTATGGTTCTGTGAAATAGGAATATGAAGAAAGGTTGTCAGCAGTTTTTGTATTCGTCTTCATCGATAAACTCAAAGTTCAAAGAGACATATCACTCCCTCTCTCTCCCTTTCAATAGGTTACTAACGAGGTGTGGTCAAAGCCTAATAAAATATTTCAGTTATAATGAAATCCTTACGTCATATTACATATTATATATATATATATACATTTTCATATATATATATATAACATGTAGAAGAAAAAGATCAACAAACAGGCAGCAGTCGATGAAAAAGGTTCTATATATGGAAGCAAGTTCGATTAGGGGGGGGGATAGAAGAATATGATGATATTTGAGGAAAAATCATAACGACAGATGTTATTTGATTCTATAGATAATCGTCTGCTGTTTATAATTTCTCATTAATTGCGACTCGATGCTTGGGTGTTTCATTGTTTAATCTTTCAACCATTCTATGTGTCTGCATGTTTCGCATTTCAATTTCCGGACCTCACACAAGCGTATGAAAGACGGAAGAAATTGCACAAATCATCATTATCCTCAGATTTTTTGGGGGATAATGATTTCTGCACATTTTTTCTTTTCCATCTTTCTATCTCTTTGTTTGTGTTCCACCTCCTTCCTCTTCCTCCTTCTCATCATCTTCTTCTCTCTTTTGTTTTCATTGAAAAACAACAAATTAGCATGATAGGTGTGTGTGTTTGTTTAGGATGAAAGAATGAAAAGAAACTTTGATTATGCTACAACGTACGTGATCTATAGAATTAACGCAGCTTGGATATTTTGATAACAGATAGCGAACAGTATTTGTTTGTCCGTGTAGCAAAGCTTTATGTAATGGCGTCATTCCTGAAACATTTTAAATTATTTTTCCCTTTTTTACTTTTTTCAATGTTAATAATAACCATAGGAATCACGGGCACTTGCCAAAGGCGGACGATCAATCAGAGATTTAACACGTCGAACATCACCATCTTCAACAGCCTTATGAATTGCATCAATTTTCGACTTAAATTGATTATAAATTATAATAAATATGAATATGATAATTACAATACCTGATATTGGGGCAATCCTTTTAAGAACTCTTTACTTGCAGCATTCAATGTGGTCTTGTCACGAAGCATATGTGATCGACCGTCGAGCACGACTTGCTCCAATTTCTTAATCTCCCCTAACTCAATCCACTCATCCAGTTGCTCTTCGGTTGGTGCATCTGAATTTTCAAATAGTAATTTATCAAATCATGGAACAGTTGATGTTAATTATAATGAAATTTACTGATTTGAGCTTCTTGCTTACGCTAATCGTTCCTATTTGCAATGTCTTACCAAAGCGTTCAATAATTTGTCGATTACGACTATCACTCGAGGACATAAAGAAGAAATTAGCAAAAGGTTCTGTTGGCATCGAAGTAACAGCGGTTGTCATAAGTTGAAGTAAGTTGAAAGGATCATTTGATGAACTGGATAACGAGGACATGAAAGACAAAGAATCCGGACGACAGAAAATAGCGAGTGGTTCATGAAATTTTGGAGCAGAAAAAAAGAGAAGAAGTAAAGAGGTCGCGATGGCGACAGCGATCTCGAAGACTTCCACGACGATGATGATGATGATGATGATGATGATGATGATGATGATGAGAACGAAAAACGAAAAAAAAAAGAGAATGAACGAACTTTAAAAATTCTGGATAGCTACAGCCTATGTGTTAGATGAATCCGTCTTCCACGCTATAGCGGTTAGATCAATTTTTAAAAATATTCCACACACACACACACACACAGACACAAGTCAACTGAGTAAGAAAAGTGAAATGAGCGCCAAACAGAGGAATCGCTAAGAAACATTAGCTTGGCGGTTGAATAACATATGATGACAAGCACGCAAAGGTGAGACAATAATGAATTTGTGATAAGTCATTTCTTCCAGCGAATTAAATAACTGAAAAATTAGGAAATCTTACCAACTGAAAAGGAAAATAGTGTAAACCAAGTCATTTGTGGATGGGGAAATGACGCCAACTTATTAAAAACATTCTTTAATAATGTCTTCTATGAACAGGAAAGGAGAGAGAGAGAGAGATGTATCAGGAAGTCCAGATAACTTTCTTTAACTAACTTAATTTATCCTCACTTATTTTTAGTCTTAAAGCCATCGGAAGTTGGTGATGAAGTATGCACAACTTGGAACGTCGAAGTAAGTCCTTTTAGAATTATAATGATTGGACACAAGATAGTGAATATATTAACACAAGAGTTTGCACGTACTGATCTTGTGAAGCTGCTCTCACACCAACTGCCAAACAAAACTAACCAGGATCGTAAAACTCGTCATCTGTTGATATTTCACGGCACATTAAGCTGGAGCTTACAGAAGACGGACGAACGAGACGTCGGGGAGATTGGCGATAAGCTTCGGCTGTGTTGCCGTCCTGAAAAGTAAGTAGCAAATCATTAGGCGGGACCGGATGCAAGCCTTACCACATCTTCGATATTCGTGTCTGTCCCTAAGTCCACCAAAGTGTCGTATATGGCGTTAGGTTGGATAGCGGCATAATGGGCAGCCGTCCTGCCACACTAAAGAATGTGCGATGAGGTTAAAATATTAGAAGCTAGAATGGTGTTACCTGATCAAGATATGAGAGCGTTTGCGGGTAATGCAGAGCAATGAACTCAGCCATTTCGTGTCGTTCACGCAATACAGCAATATGAAGCAGGTACATGCCTATACTTTTTATTTAATTTTTTTTTATGACTTTGATCGCTACCTCTAGTATCTCTTGTTGACACGATATCATCATCAATCAACTGTTGGAAACGAATCTCCTCATTGTTCTCAATAGCATTAATTGCATCATTCATTTTTGCCTTAAATGTTATGCATATAATATAGAAATAGAGCGAAAAGAGAAAAAAAAAGAAGAAAAGCTATACTAACCTGTAGTTTACGAAAAGCAGATATGTGCTGTGTGAGCTTTTCGTTCCCAATATTTTTCTTGAGAACGTGCCAGATTTGATCGGCTTTTCCTTCCATCTGTAATTCTTCTAGTACCTAAGCAAACAGCTTTATATATAATCTGCTTCTTGTATATTAACCTTATAACTTGCAGCATTCATATTCATAGTTAATAAGCGATTCATAACATCATTATCTAAAGCATCTCCATAATCACTAGAGTCGTTCTTATCTCTAAATCATTATATCATATATAATATGTATAGCTAATTAACTTTACCTCATTTTTTCAGTATCAATTGACTGAAAGCGCGACTGATGCAATATCTTAGTACGTGAGCCCTTAAATGAACAATTAATTGAAATAAACAAGATATGCATAGCATTATTGACACTCTCTTAGTTTAATGAAAAGAGTTATATAATGTATAACACCTAGCACAACCAACATAAGCTTTCTTCCCTTTTAGAGAGCTCGTGCCATTGACAGCCATTTTAGCTGCGATGCGAACTTCCGATTCATTTGCAAGGAGCAATAAGCTTACACATCGATCGATCGTCCTCATGTTTTAAAGAGTCAGTATTCTATTAATTGAAAGGATTCTTACATAAATCCTTTCAATTTTTACAAAAAAAACATTATTATATGAAATTAGTAGATGGAAGATGATTTGAAAGAAGCATATTATACACAGGATATGTAGAGATCATCCTCAAAAGCTTCAGATATTCTTTTAATAGTTTAAAGCATATCCATATTTGGAAGACAAATGATTCTTACTCTGCGTTGGTTGTATACTGGAACATGAAGCATATGTCGTACGTTTGCTAAAGCTGCTGGTACCCGTCCTTTCTATAAAGAATATTCTTTTATTTATTCTATTCACACATCCAAACAACATTATCTGTTATTTGAGCAGCTTCAGGATTCAGATGAAGTAAGTAATCTATGACTGGTTGAAATCCGCGTCTAATAAGTTATCATAATGTTCATTATAAATAAAGATATCTCTTTAAAAAAATACTTGTAAGCTAAATGCAATGGTGTTCGTCCATCTTTATCTCGACAGCTTGCTAAGCTTTTTGAATGCAGCAACTGTTTGACAGTTCTCTCATCTTCGGCATTTATGGCATCCCAAATTCCCAAAATTTGAGCCTAACAATGTTCATTAGCATTAAGCAGTAGTATCTATTCGTGTACCTGTAGTAATGCCAATCTTGCATAGACATCAGACTGATGAGTTGGTGGAGGAGCGGATGATAAGTCTAATTCTCCCTTAACCATTTATAATTACTTCAATTCATATAAATATGTTTTTACTTGTATTATCATACTTGTAAGAGTTGTTTCGTCCATTGTAGCTAATAGATTGTCCCATTCTTGATCGAATAAGATTGGATCTAGAATAAATGGATTATCTGATCATTCACAATTAAATGTCAGAGCATTCAACCATTTTCGCGCCATTTAAATGTTAAATGTACACGAGTGTAGGCGCATAGCTCACACGTGGATTGTATTCGACGGCTTTAAGAGCAGTTCACGTATTTTGCATATTGATTAGTAATAATGAAGCTATTGCTTACATGTATTAAGTTGACGACTTCTTTCTATCTGTATAAGATCAGGATTCTGACGTATATCCAATGGAGTAAAACCTTCACAATCTATGATGATGAAGAAGCTCGTATTGTTTTCGATGATCAGAATAAGAACTCTTACCAACTGTTGTATCTTTAGCACCGGCTTCTGTTAACAAATAATACATTGTAAGATCTCCATGTAGGCCACTTATGGCTGCTGCATAGTGTAAAGCCGTTCTTCCGTCCTTCAATAACGTTTATATAATAAAAAATATAATGAAGCCATAGAAGTATGTGTGTGTGTGTGTGTGTGGCAATATTGAATGACATACATACATTGTCCTTAACATCCATATCTAAATTAGGAATATTTAGAAGAATTTGTAGTATAGCTGGATAATTGTGTATAACAGCCAGTTGATGTAATGAAGCTCCAGTATTTGGATGACAAATCTGTTAATCATTCAATCATTTACAAATCTTTTTAAAGTAAATTAACCTTGTTTGAGCAAATATTTTCCAAAAGCTCAAGAGTTTGACCATCATTCTGACAAATAGCCGTTAGAAGTTGTTTTGTTTGAGAAGCATTACGTACTCGCAGTCGTTGTTGCTACAAATCATTATTTATCAAATGTTCATTCAATGTATAGTAGAATGATGCAAAATATGTCTTTTCTTTCTCCACACCCAAATTTGTTTACTTCAACCAAAAGCGCACCTTTCATATTTCTCTCTCTATCTCTCTATCTCTCTCTCTCTCTCTCTCTTCCTCTCTCTTATCTTCTAATTATCTATCAAATTGTATGACGTCAATATTCTTTTTCTATCTTTCATAAATAACCAAAAACAGTCAATGGGATTATCCTATCAAATGCCAACTTACAGCACTTCGTCCTGGCATATTTGGCGGTGTACCAGGCCTTTTGTCCATGACGACAGCCCTACCGTACATGGGCAAAGATGGAGCTGTCGGAGGGGGATGCTTACGAGCCATTCGATTTTTCATGTAAATGTATCTGCAAATCAAGCCATAAAACAAGATAAATCTAATACTTCCTCAGCCACACCTTTCTCATGTGTTTACATTGTAAGAATGTGAATAACTGACCTGAATAACGATGACTTGAATTGAGGAATATCTTCCTTTTAGCTTCACTACATAATGAACGTCTTAAGATACTTCATGATGTCTATAAGGTAGAAGATGAAGCTAAACGTATATACACACACATGTAAACGGCATATAGAGTTTCAGACTTAAACTATTCATAGTTTCATCATAAGAGTATATATGAAAATGTTTTTTTTTGTTGTATAGGTGACAGCCGATCTTGATTCCTTCATTCCTTTTTGGAAGACAGAGGAACAGAGAGGATAGAGATGAGGAGGATGAGCGAAAGATCATTTGAATAGATGAGAAAAAAGAGAAAGGAGCAGCACTGATATCATATCTTGTTCCCTCACTCTCTGCCATTACGATGATTGTGCTTTGGACAAAGCCATCTCGTCATCGATATAATTTATTTAGGCGAGTAATACTGAGTAAGAGTTTTTGCAGAAGCGTTATAAGAGTGCTAGAGAATGTCTATTTATAAGAATGGTTAATCTACTTTCATGCAATCAAGAAGAAACGTTTGTCTTTCGAAACAAAAAAGTCCGAACTCAACATTACTCTCTCTCTCTCTTTCTCTCTCTCTCTCTCTTACTCTCTCTTTTAGCTCAACTTTCTCTACATCTACCTCTATGCCTATCCTAATTGTACCAATTTTGTACAAATGAACGGGAAATAAGATACAACCGCTTCGAGCGCATGATTCAAACGAAAATGATGACTCTTTGCATGAACGTCTCTAAACGTGGAATATAGCGTAAGCTAATCACGTGATATTATGCAGATTTAATATGAGTTGAAGAGTATGAAGCTAAATGAAAATTTTAGAGCAATAGGTACATGTTTCCAAGCAACAACATTCCTTTTGGGGATGGGGGAGTGGATATGAAGGATTATCATTCATTTTTAATCTAACTATGTGTGTGTGTGACTATGATAGTGCTACTACACACATACATACGCATACACAAACGTACTTGAAAGTCATACGAACTCACAGACAACACACACACACACACACACACACACACTGATGTCTCGCACGTTATGGTTAAAAAAAATAATATTTTTCATATAAAATTTAGAAGATTAGCATATAAGCAGTTTAAGCATACATGTGACTAAACTTTCAATCGAAGAAAAAAAATAAATAACTTCTTAGACATACCGGATAATCTCTATAGAAATTGAAAATTGGCTGAGTCGTTTAGACATCTACAGAGTTCCTTTCATTCATAATTGCCCCCCTCATATACGTTATTTGTGATATATCACTGCTGTTTGTTTGTTTCTCACATCTGAAACAATATATTAAGATTGTCATTTAAAATGATTATTCATTACTCAAAGACAAACAAAATGAATTTTCATAAGTTATCTTTCTTCTTCATTATTAGTTTCTCAATGGAAGGGTGATGAGAGTGATAAGTCTGTGAGCAGAGACGCAAAGGCGAGATTTAAATTTGTTAACAACTTTTCTTACTTTCCATCTCTTTCTCTTTAATTGTTGAACCTGAAGAAGGAGATTGAAATGATGACAACTATTCCAACCAAGTTTCAAGAAAATGAGACTCTCGGTACTCTTTAAGAATGCATATCAAAGGAATTTCTCATTAACTCAATCTTTTTGAATATTTTTGACAAATCGGCTGCCTTCTTCTTTGAAAATCATAAGCCCGAGTTTGACACGACGATATTAATGTTCGACAACGTTAACAAGACAGAAGACCTCATGGAATATGCCGACAAAGTTCGAATAGAAAATCAAAGGATGTAAACAATAAAGTTGTTGTGTACCCTTTTTATTAAATAATTTTATTTTTAATATACTATTCTTAAGCCATGTGTTTATATATAATTCGAAAGCTAAGATTTTGCTTTCTTTTTTTACGAATTCAAGCTCTGACACAATTGCAATACGCACTTCGTCTTTATCCATTCCTCAAAGAAAATAAACTTCGTAACTATGCTTTTCTTTTTCACCTTTTTTCTCTTTCAGTTCATTCCAAAATTGGAGACACAATAATAGGAGTCAATTGAGAACCAAAGGATACTTGTTGACTAGCAACAAGCTTTATCTATCTCTCTCCAGGTCTCTTATGCTGCAGCTGTTGTAGCTAGACGTTTTGCGCCAAGAGTTACAGATGGTCCATGGTGCTCATTGGCGCATATGCAGTGCTTGTTTATTTATGCTAACTATGTCTAAGCTTGGAAGTAGCTAAGCTTACTTATTTATGCAAAAATAATATTTTTTACTGTTTGGATTAGTTGTTTTATCCTATATCGTTCAAATAAATATGAGGTATGTGTTTTTGAAGTTTGAAATCTCGACAACTGAGATGAGTTTAAGAGATTCTGTAAGTATTGATGCACATCCAATTGATGAAGCTGTAGTCGTGCGTTATGAGAATGGACAGAAATCTCAAATGTGAGTTTCTAAATCAGGAAATATCGTTAACTTTTGATTCAGAATCAACTTAAAAGACCTTAATGATGAAGTTGATATTAATTCATTGGCCAATATGGTCCTAACAAAGTGTTCTTTCATTCCTACAGCATACAGACAAGAGTTAGAGCAAGTTCTTTTCTACTTACAAAAACGGAAGAAAAACGGAAACAGGATAGGTTTGATCTATCACAGTTCCTATTCTCATGAGTGGACAACTTCAGGAAGTGCTTCTTCAACTGATACTAGTTTAATCGCATCCTCTCTTAAAGCTAGCATTGACGATGTTGAGGTAAGGACAGTTTACTGGATTTTGCTATGAGTTCTCGCTGTTTAGAGTTATGTTGAAATGTTCTACGATGATGTTCCTGAGAAAGTACGAGGGGTAATGTGTATATTGGAGCTGACTAAAACGGTTTCTAATTTACCTCGCCTGGTCGCCAATGGTATAATTTTGGGGAATATATTTGTTTATTAATGTTTTTAAGAAACTTTGATTGGTGCTTTGGCAAGAGTGTTTCGTGAAGATTGGAAGAAGAGTTTCGAGCTTGCAATTAACATTGCCAAGATTTTCCATAAATTATCAAGTTATAACCAATTCCACACTACTTTGGTTCATCATAAGGTGTTAAATACATATCATCCGCTTACAATTGTATTATAATCAGGTTGGAGCTCTATGTGTTAATGCTGTCGAATACGAACTGAAGAGAGGAGAAGCTTGGAACAATGGTCTATCGAGCAATGATGAAAAAACTGCAAAGAAATGCCGTTTAGCAATAAGAAAACAGCATATTCTCTTAGCAAGTAAGCCTGAACACTGTTTCTTTGTTTGAATTTGATTTTTAAGTTTGCTTATCAATACTATCTAATATGGCAAGCGATCTGAACATTGAATTGAAGATGATTCGTAGAGACCTGGTTCCCTTACTTGTACAATGCTTACAGTAAGCCAATCACTTTTAAGAGTTTCTGTCTAAAGTTCCAAAACTTCAGGTATAGCTCAAGTAATGAGTTACTTCTTTCAACTGTTCAATTTCTTCTGAAAGTGAGTATCTTTGAAGAGAACAAAGTTCTACTGGTATGTCTGCATTTCGATTCATTTTAGTTTGCTCTAATCTTACAGGAAAATAATGCTGTGGTAGATCGTTTAGTTTCTCTCTTCCCCATAGAAGACATAGAGCTTCGAAAATCTACGATCAAGCTTCTGTTTAACTTATCTTTCAATAACAAGATTAGGAGTAAGATGGTGTCTGGTGGTCTAGTTACCCATATAGCCCCTTTGATACAAGGTATATCCATTGTTTTTGATACCGATTCAGATGTTTTTCTAGATGATGCCAAAGCTTTAAACTTATTGTATCAGTTGAGTATCAACGATGACGCTAAAGCTATGATCACCTTCACGGATGCCATTCAATTGGTTTGTGAGATATATGCTTTTGGTTATTATCCTTCAATCTTAAGCTCATGCGAGATCTTTTATCTGGAGCCGGCAGTGATGTAACTAAAGCTATTCTTTTAAACGCTTGTGTTGAAAAAAGAAATGCTCAACTAGTTTGTGGAAGTAATGGCCAAGGATTAGACTTGCTGATGGAGTCTGCTTTGGATAATATGGATCTATTAGTTGCAAAGATTATCCGATCAATCGCTGTTCATGATGGCCCTACACAAGATATGTTTGTTGTAAGTATCTAAGCAGCCTACTTACTAGTTAACTGATGTGCTTTTAGAAATGGGTTCCTAGACTCTTACGGCTAGGAATGGTAGAAGCTGTGAAGAATGCCGATGAGAGAGCAGCCATTGGACTGGAGTGTGTAGGCATAGCCGCCTTGGTTCGGTCTGTGGATTGGATCAGGTAGGATACTTCAGCCACGGATTCCTACGGTCCTCGCTTATAGAATATGCAAAGATCTTGATCTGGTTGCTTGGATGGGTGATCAGCTGCGATCCTCATTGAAAGAAAGAGAGCCTCTACAGCTACAGGTATGTATCATTACTCTATAATCTTCCATACTGAGCAATTTTTGAAGATCGTGATTATGTGTGGAACGATGGCTAGGCAATTGGACGTTGCACGGGCTTTAGTGCCTTTATTAGAAGTATTCCTAAATTTGTTGCATAGTAAGTGCCTAGAGTAAAATGATTCATCAACTATATCTTCAGCAATGCAAGTAGATGATGAATTTGTAGTTCAACTACTTTATTTATTCCTGCAACTTCTTCGACATAAAGAACTGTCTGATAGATTAATGGGACCTCAGTCTACTTTAGGCGCCTACGTCATAGACCTCATGCACGACAAAAACTCTTCCATTAGGGAAATGTGTTCCAACGCTCTTGTGATTATTGGAGTACGTGAATGAAATCATTATTTATATAGCCCCTTGTTTGTAGGAACATTCTCAAGATTGGGCTCGTAGAATAGCTGCTGAAAGGTTCCGATGGCACAATGATCAGTGGTTAACAATGGTTGAAGGAGGACATGCAGTAGATATGCCTCAGGTTCGAGCTACAGACTTTTATCGAAACAGTTTCATTATTCAGATGGAGGATGATTATGCCACAGAAGTTTTATTTGATGATAACTATGACGATGGTTTCGACTTGAACGCCGATGAACCATTATTCTAATTGTAAATTTGTATTTATACGGATATTCTAGTCAAGAGAGTGGAGCTTTGAGCCGTATAACGGTTAATGCAAGTTCTCAAACAGTCTTTCCTTTCTATTTCAATGATCTCCTTTAATAAAATAATTGTATTAACTGTTGATGAACCGGTTCATGCAGGAAACTTAAGCTACAGTACACGAGGTCGTAAGATATTTTACGTCAGAAATTACAGTTGACCCAGATTGAGCACTGGCGCATACTGGGTGCATATTTGTTTATGCCAACTAAGCTTATGCTGAAAAGTTTCAAAGCTTACTTATTATGCAAATTAACCTTGTCTTTGAAATAAACATAAGATTGGTTCTAAATCTCGTTTCTTATGGTTGTTTCTTGTTTAACTGCCGGTATCTGAATGAGGCTACTGAACGTTGAGTTGGAACATTCTTATAGTGGATTCACATGAACTCATCTTGAGCATAGAAATCGTAACTCATATCCATAAACTCATTGTTGGAACAAGAGGTAAGTCTCGCTTCAATCTTTCATTGGAATCTCATGTATGGACGAGTTCAAATTGCTCATGGTGAACAGATATGACCACGTTCACAAACTAAACCGAAACCATTATCTATTGAGATACTATACTTGTTTATCTCTTTTTCCAACAGAGTATATCGTTTTCTCGATGAATTCGTTCAATAAAGAGTTTCTTGAATCGTTTATATCTTCAATTTTACGTCTCAACGTTTCATACCCTTGTTGTTTCTGCTGTCAACTTGTTACCTGTACCTCAGTTAAGGATGTTTAACCTATCTTGGATACTGACCTCAGCCCAGCACCCTCAGGGAAAGCAGGGCTTGTTAGCTTCACTGTTATGTATATCCTGTATAGCAGTACAAGCATATTGCGTCTCAGTTAGTCACTCCATAGGTACGTCGTTCAAAGAACCTTCATTTCGAAGAACTTAGTTCAGTTTTGATGCTCTCTCTCTGGATATCAGTGTTTGCTTTATGTTCTATGCTATCCGCATTGTACTCGATGACTATCACTCACAAACCTATGCAAAAATTTAGTTATGGATTAGCTCGTGTCCCAGTGTTAGCCGTATTCAGCACAACTGTAAGTATATAATCGTCCATTTTCGCGTTGGTTTATAGCTATGTTCCAGGTTCTCGCTCAGCTATTCTCAATTTTTCTGTCCAAGGAATCGTTTGAGCATTTACTTGCTCCAGGTCATCATGGATCTCACGATGCGAACGCTGCACATGAACACGAGGGTGATGAAATAGGTAAGCTTGCAGTCGCAAAATCTCATTCATACTTTTCCATTAGGAGCTTGGCCATACTATATCGGAGCACTGTGCTCCAGTATTGCTCTCTTGCTATCGGCTTATTCATTGAAGAATCAGCCATTCCAACATGTACTCACATCTGCCTCCAGTTCTAGTCTCCAAGTTTGAATGAACCTCCTGATTTTAATTAGTTATTTCTTTAGGAGCATGCCGCTGATTTGTCTCAAGCTGTTTGTTGGCTCATCCCAGGTCTCTCTAGATTGTTACTTCCACGAATCAATGCTATGGTTTTATTGGCCGGGTGCACGACTACTCTTCTTCTTCTCTGTGAGCACTTCAGGTTTGCAAGGTTGTTAGAATTCTTATGACAAAAGTATTGGTAGACATGATTTTACTTGGTCTGATCCAGTATGCTGTTTGATACTTTCAATTGCTGTGTTCTCCACTATGTGGCCACTTTCTACTTACACTGGAATGATCCTGCTGCAAACTGCTCCACCTCATTTACTTAATCAGTTGGACAGGTACGAGATTATCCGCCCACTCCCATCAAAGTTTGTATAACTTTCAGAGTAATCTCTGAAGCTTCCATTATCGACGGTATTCTCGAGATCCGAGCTGGGCACTTTTGGCAACTCGATTTTTCGCAATTGGTTTGTCGAATATGAGTTTTGTTTCTTATCTCTTCACTAGATTGGAACGATTGATGCGAGAGTACGGAGAGATGCTGATGAACAACGAGTTCTCGCTTTAGTCACGGAGAAACTTTCATCGATTGTTAATGTGCTCACTGTACAGGTTGTGAAAGATGCCTCCTCCTGGCAAGCAGTTAGCGCTCCCCACGAAACATCTACCCCTACTTGTGTAAGTATTCCATAAGCATGACTCTAACTCATGTTCTTTTAAAGTCGGATCATCATGACTCCAGTTCTCATCATGGGCATGGACATAGTCATTCTGAGGGAAACCATGGACACTCTCACGACGGAGGTAATATTCTATTCAATAAGTATTCCTCATCTCACTTTCACTTTTTCAGGAAATCATTCTCATGATCACAGTGATCACGGCCACACCTATACTCCACCAGCAGTACCAAATGCTGGATACAGTATGCCACCTCAGCCACCATCGCATAATTACGGCCATCATGGTCACAGCCATGATGAAGTCACGTATCATTAAAACTAGAGCAGCTTCTTCACCAAATAACCGTAATGGTTTGTACATATTGTTTTCATTCGAGTCATTAACTTATTGTTTAAATGGGGTTTCACACATTTCTGTGATGGTATTTATATTGGTTGTTGAAATGTTTTATAAACTATTTTCTAAGATGTATCATGTTGATTTCGAAAGTTGTTAGCTTCTCAATACATCTCTCATCTGTGTCCATTCAGTTTAATTGAGAATATCAAGATGAATCGAGTGTTCGTACGATTTGCTTCCACAGCTGCACAACGCAAAGCTTTGGTTGAAAAAATTATTCGGGTTGACCATGCTGGAGAGCTTGGGGCAGACAGAATCTATGCTGGACAAATGGCGGTTCTGAATGGTAGAACTCATTCATGTGGTAGACCTGACATATTAATAATTCTAATCAGGATCATCTGTCGGCTCAATAATACAAAAAATGTGGGATGAAGAGAAAGAACATCTGGATACGATGGAAAGACTTGCAGTCAAGCATGACGTTCCTCACACCGTCTTCTCTCCAGTCTTCAGTGTTGCTGCATTCGCACTTGGTATTGCGATTTTCATGGTGAACATACATCAAAACAGTTTAGGAGTTGGGTCAGCCATGTTGGGCAAAGAAGGAGCCATGGCTTGCACCATTGCAGTGGAGGAATTAATTGGTCAACATTATAACAACCAATTGAAAGGTTTGTTCGACTATATGACGAAGAGGCTGAAATGAGTTTAAGAACTTCTTGCTGATGATCCTGAAGCACATGCTGAACTCCTTAAAACTCTCACAAGGCTAAGAGATGAAGAGTTGGAACACCATGACACTGGCGTTCGACATGATGGTCTCAAAGCTCCAATGTATGATGCATTGAAGTTTGTGATTCAAGCAGGCTGCAAAGGAGCTATCTTTGTAGCTGAAAAGATTTAAAAAAGTAGTGAATAGTCATAATATCTTGTACTCATTAATGTAAATACTTTGCTTTGTAATTTCATAAAGTATTTTGCTGATTTCTATGCTTTGAAGCAGAATAAGATCTTTCAATACAAGTTTATCGATTCGATGTGATACAAACTGATAGTAGCTGTTAGCAAGCAGGCAAGCTTAGCGCATAAAATGAAAAATTGGGGAATGCGGACACCATCGAATACGGTATCCGATGAATGTTATGATGCTAGTACAAAAAATAGTTCTATCGGGGAACGTTCTAATGAGATCATATGAGGACGGTCTGTTCTTAATACTCGTCTCCTTCTTCTCCGTTGTCCTCCAAAGAGTCAACTCCGACCTGAATGATTGGATAATTATGAATTATTCAAAGCTTATAGCTTACCTCTTCATAATCTTTTTCCAGGGCAGCAAGATCTTCACGGGCTTCGGAGAATTCTCCTTCCTCCATACCTTCTCCTACGTACCAGTGGACGAATGCTCTCTTGGCGTACATAAGATCGAACTTATGATCAAGACGAGCCCAAGCCTCAGCGATAGCTGTGGTGTTTGAAAGCATACAAACAGCTCTTGGAACCTTGGCAAGATCTCCTCCAGGAACAACAGTTGGAGGTTGATAGTTGATTCCAACCTAAACAATGGTTATAAGTAAGTCATTGTTCAAAAAGAAAGATTCAGTACCTTGAAACCAGTTGGGCACCAGTCGACGAATTGGATTGATCGCTTGGTTTTGATTGTTGCGATGGCAGCATTAACATCCTTTGGAACAACATCTCCACGGAAGAGAAGGCAGACAGCCATGTACTTTCCATGACGAGGATCACACTTAACCATCTGGTTATGAGGCTCGAAGCACCTGCAAAGAAGTTTGTTTACAACGGTTTTCTAAGCTTTGAAACATACATGTTGGTAATTTCGGCAACAGAAAGTTGCTCATGATAAGCTTTCTCGGCAGAGATGACGGGAGAGAAGGTAGCAAGTGGGAAATGGATTCTTGGGTATGGAACCAAGTTAGTTTGGAACTCAGTCAAATCGACATTGAGAGCTCCATCGAAACGAAGGGAAGCGGTAATGGAAGAGACGATTTGTCCGATAAGACGATTGAGATTGGTATAACTTGGGCGTTCAATGTCCAAGTTTCTACGACAGATATCGTAGATGGCTTCATTATCAACCATGAAAGAGCAATCAGAATGTTCCAAGGTGGTGTGAGTTGTCAAGATGGAGTTGTATGGCTCAACCACAGCAGTAGAAACTTGTGGAGCTGGGTAGACGGAGAACTCAAGCTTAGCCTTCTTTCCGTAATCAACAGAAAGACGTTCCATAAGCAATGAGGTGAATCCAGATCCAGTTCCACCTCCGAAGGAGTGGAAGACAAGGAATCCTTGAAGTCCGGTACAGTTGTCAGCAAGACGACGAATGCGGTCGAGGGTCAAGTCAATGATCTCCTAAACATAATAACTATATGCAACTGTTGTACAGCTCTAATATACTTTTCCGATGGTGTAGTGACCACGAGCATAGTTGTTAGCAGCATCTTCCTTTCCGGTGATGAGTTGCTCAGGATGGAAGAGAGAGCGATAAGTTCCAGTACGGATTTCATCTGTAATATGCAAATGAGCATAAATCAGTCTGTTTTAAAATCGTTTTTGTGCATTTTCATTTTCAATTTTCATAGATTGAGCTACTTGGCTCATTAGACATTTGATACTTGGCCAAACACTCTTTGGTTCATTCAAAAGCTTATTGAGGCATAGGCACAGGAAGTGTTCACCGTTGTTCGTAAAGCAACTGCTGCATCTGGCTCACACATATTTCCTGCTTGACAGAGCAAATTTTTCCGTTTAAGCAATAAGTATTTGAAATAAGCAAGGTCGCAGGTGCTACTTTCAAAGCTTTTGCTCTACTATATAAGGAAAGAGAGAGAGAGAGAGAGAGAGAGAGAGAGAGAGAGAGAGAGAGTGAACAAGTAGGTTGACCGGAAGCAATTAAATTCTTCAAGAAAGCATTAATTCTATCTTTGAAGACTCTTGATGTGAAAGAGCAAAGAAGGAAAAAAATAAATTTTTGAAAGGTCAACCGAAAGGAAATTGAGCTGCTCGTCTGTTGGCTCTCTTACTCTTATTGGCCGACAGTTATAGTTGTTACTACTTGCACGAGCGCAAGTCTCTCTCTCTCTCTTCCTTCATGAATGTCAGTTTGCATGTCGGTTAAGCTTTACAACTGTTCAAGTTCTGAATTTAATGCGTCTAATAAGGGCAGTAACCTTTGGACGCAAATGTTGCCGTCTGTCCCTCTTTTCTTATTTAATAAGAGAATTCACCTTCTGCTTCAATAGCGGTTGGCCTTTCACTCAAAAGACACTTTTCATAAGCATTTCTATCAAGTTGCATCAAGTTTGAGGAAGTTTTAAAGAAATTCATGAGCTTATTTGGAATGTATATTCAACTGCATTCGTAGGATGCTTGATATTGACTTTCGCATACGAGAAAACGGCCTTTTGCCTGCCCATGAGCTATGGAATGAGGCAGGGCAGAGAGAGAAAGAGAGAGAGAGAGAGATGGAGGGAGATGACTAGCGGACAAGCATCTCATACATATCTAATGATGATATTCCCTCATTAAAGGAAAAAAAAAACTTTTTTCTTTCCGTCCACCATGACACTCTACCGTATATGGCTGTTGCAAGAGGCATAGAAGAAGAGATGGAAGAAGAGATGGAAGTTGGAAATGTACGGACTGTTATGCATAACTGTATGTCGAGACCATCTGTCGTCCATATATGAATACTACAAAACCTTGAATGCATATCTAATTAGATGCTCAAAATGTCTTTTTTCACGACATGTGGTTGTGTTAGATGGGATTTACAGTTTGTCTCTCTCTATCTCTCTCTCTCTCTCTCTCTCTTAGAAGCATGTTCATGGCATAAGATGCGCTTGGAGATCACATGAAGAGTTGAGTGGAGGCGTTTGTTTCAACCTCATATACAAGAGAGATTATAAAAGATTCTTGAATGCAAGCCACACTGTTGACCCTTTTGCTTGAGATGACCATGTCAAAGCGCAAAAAGGTATTTGAAACGGCAATTGAAAGAAGACAGACAGATATCTGATATTCGTGTGTTTGTGTATGACTGTTGTTGTCTGATATTACTGAATACGGGAGAGAGGGTTTTGAAGGTCGTCAAGGCTTCATAGACATTGGAACGAAGGCTAGAGAGGTACATATAGAAGAAAGCGACGTGGTATTGAGACGCCATTAGACGATATCTTTTCATCTTACTTGTTCGTCTTGCTCCTTCTGTGTCACTCCATCGAAACCCAAATCAATCTGATGGACTGATTCAATATGTCTTTCGTCTCAAAGACACAAACATAACAAAGAGTTGTTGGTGATTTTGAGATGACATTGAAACCTCTTTGCCCTCTCTTCTTCACTTCATTTGCCCGCATCTTATATTTGGTTTTTCCAACAAACTATTGAGGTTTTTCTCATTTTCATCATCTCGTCGTTCAAACAGTCGAGAAATCCAAAGAGAGAGAGAGAGAGAGACTCTTTCAGTTCAAATTGACTGCCATATTGAAAGTTCTATTCTCATGAATAGTTTGAAGTAAAGGAGGGAAGCTGGAAGAACGATGGTGCAAGCACAAGGACACATACAGAGAGTAAGAGAGAGAGAGAGAGACAGAGAGAGAAAGAAAGGCAAATTCAACATTTTTGTGATGCAGCTTCATTGCCATTTTGGATAGCTTTTTCGCCTGAATTTTCGATCGAAACAATTGCGAAATAGGCCAAATGTGCCCCGGGCCGTCTATTTCTTTTTCCTCTCAACACACACGAATTCTGAGAGCGAAAAGAAACTGCTCACTGGCACAATGGCACAGAAAGATAGTCAGAGAGAGAGATAGAGAGAGAGGAAGAAAGAGAGAGAGAGAAAGAGAGAGAGAGAGAAAGGCAAAAAAAGGAAAATGCATGGAATTGCGGAAAAGAAAATGGGAGCAGCGCGCGGGAGCTCAAAAAAGCACAAAATAGACTTTGCATTTTAGAAGATTAGCATCAATTATATGCAAATGGAGTCTGTATATGGCTGTGAATGAGTATGTGTGTGTGTTGTATGTTCATAATGTCAATTCATATTTACAAATGATGAATCTGGTAAGAAGGATGTTGAGAGGCACGAGCGACGGTTAGACGACGTCGGCCGACGATAACGTGAAAGCTGTTCTCTTGTCTACGTTTTGCAACCAATTCACGCATACAAACACTTACACGTCCTACATCTACTATATTCGGATTACATCTTTGTATAGCTTTAATAGTTGCAAGACAATTATGTGGTTCTGTCTATCATTCACTTTCTCTCGCAATGTCCCTCATTCAGCTCTCTCTCTCTCTCTCTCTCTCTCTCTCTCCGTTCCTCTCTATGTGTGTGTGTGCTAGACTCTTGACAATCACCCATCTTGTTGTTTCCATACTTTCCATAATATCTTTTTTATAGCTTTGATTAGATGAAGACAACGATGGCAGCAGCAGCAGCCGACAGACGAAAAGAGGCTCATCCGTCCTCTCATGTACTGCTAATGCTAATCCTTTGCGATTTGAGGGCCAGATGACATGTTAATGAATGTAAAAAACACTTTCTCGTTCAAGGATAATGTCTTTCTCGTATATTTGGTCGATGGCGAAACATTGGCTGAAGCAGAAAGAAAAGGAAGCTTTAAAGGAATACAGAGAGAGAGAGAGAGAGAGAGAGAGAGAGTGAGTGCGGAAAATGCTTTTAAGAGAGATAGATGGTTAGACGAGCAGAAAACTAAAAAATGAACGTTGCTCGTCAAGCAGTCTGAGGGTATTGATTAGCAGTGAGCCGACTGCCGTATTTGGTTGTGAAAGATGAGGCTGGAAGCAGCCAACTAATCAACTAATTTGACGAAGCAGATGGCTTCACCCAACAACCCAAATAGATGGTATATGTCTTGTGAATGATGGTGAGAAAGGAGCAAGAGTCTATTGAGCTTGCATCTTTAAAAGTATTTGAAAAACTTACCAATGACAGTTGGCTCCAAGTCAATCATGACAGCTCTTGGTACGTGACGTCCATTTCCAGTTTCAGAGAAGAATGTTGAAAATGAATCATCACATCCTCCAACTGATTTGTCAGATGGCATCTGACCATCAGGTTGAATACCTTAACATCTATGCTATCTATATCATATAGATAATGCTAACCATGCTCAAGACAGTACAATTCCCAACAAGCATTTCCAATTTGGACTCCAGCCTGTCCGATGTGAATAGAAATAACCTCACGCTGAAAGCAATTGGCATAAGTTGAATGTCTACATCTCACTAGATCAAACTGCTCTCCCATACACACACATGTCTATCTTCTCGTTATTCTAACCCCAAATAACAACAAAAGTAGTTTTTTGCAGATCTATATAGATAGGTGTTGAATGTAGTGTTGATCGCCAGTAATTCTAATGAGGTGAAGCGATTGATTTGCTCTAGATCTCTAACTATCCATACAACTTTCAATTCGATGAACGAAGGCCCAGTTTGATGATGAGGTCGAACGATTATACAGATTTGACTGCTTCACATGCTCATCTACTACATCAGCTGTATAATGTGTTTGTTTGGAAAGTTGCCAGCTATAGCTTTGTAGATGGATAACGGGTGAGGGACAAGAAGTTTCCTTGTTTTATGTGAATATAAAAACTATATGAGAGCTGTTGTTTGTGCTCCAGCACGTAGCTGCTGCTACTGCAACATCAGCAGCAGCACCACCACCACCACCAACACCAGTGGCAACAGCAGTTAAAGCCTTTTTAAGGAGAGGAGAGGGGGGGATATAGGAGAGAAGCGACTTGAAAGCTTCAATAATTTATCCTTTTTCTTCCACAAAAACCATAATTTGTATTATGTTAGCTGACAAATATGGTATTAAGGGTACTTAGTGCACATTGACACAAGTACGATGAGTGGATTAAGGGTGAAGGAGAGGAAGGGGGGAGGCGGGTTATAGGACTGTTACCGTATTTGAAAGGTGATTAAGTAAGAGAATAGCTTAAGTCTCTACAAATATAATCTCAAAACATAACTTACCATATTTGAAGTTTAAAAGATGGTTTAAGAGTAAGAGGGAGAGTTACAAGGGTATGGAGAGTGAGAGAGTGAGAGAGAGATAGTCCTCTAGCCTACCACAATGACAGTAGGGGTCAATGTGCGTCGTCGTCAGAGTTGTGCCCTCCACAAAAAAGTGGGCGTGGCTTGCATGTCGTGTTGAGACTCTCTACGTCTCTGATTATTGCTTGACCAATTGTGCTATTGCTGGTTTTCTTCTGCATCTCTCAAATGAGGTTTCATCTCTCTATTCATGATTATGCTATTTCGCTTCGGCTGTCAGCTCTCTCATTTTTTAATGTTATCTATCCATATCTATCCATCCATTGTTCTTTCTGTGTCGAGAAATTATGTCTATTTCCTCTCTGCACAGCTTATATACAGAAGGATGGATTCAACTCAAATGACTTTCATGTCCCTTGGGCATTTCATGCATTCTCTTCTCTCCAACTTCACAAAACCATTTTGTGCTTTATCTTGCTGGGCCGTCGTCGTTTTCGTTCAAGTCTTCACCCTCCACACCCCTCTTTCCAACCCCGCTCTCCTGTCTGCCTCCTGCACCCTTCTTCTTCATCGTCGTTTTGTCTCAGCTCCAATGATAGTCGAGAATAGGCTCTATGCTCAACACGAACTCAACAGCCTTATAAAACATTTTAGCTCCTCCCTTATGGGGGTAGGGTGGTGGGAGGGCCGAAAGGGAGGAGAGAGAGAGAACGAGGGAAGGTCGGTGAGCTCTCTCCCGTTAGCCTTATAACCCTAAGTGCCCTGAGGGCAAACAGTATCAAATTACGAAAACTACCGTACTCATAAAGATATAGTGTTATATCTATAGAGATAGTATGTTTTTTGATGAGGTTAAGGGATGGTAAGAGAGAGAGAAAACGGGAACACAAGACGTAGGCTGCCCATCTACGGCAGTCGTTGCCTTGTCGACAGCTGCAGTCGGCAGCTCTACCAGCTCTGCGTTGGCTTCTGATTTTAACTAAAAGCTTGACGTCTATTCTCCTATATTTATATATTTGCCACTGAATGAAGCATCTTCTACAACATATAGTCTACATATAGTTAATACATATAATATATATATTATATGTATATGCATGTGTATATTCCTTTTAGCTCCTCAATAGGCAGTATGCCATTGTATAGCAGAAGCAGCTGTATCTGTGAGGCTGCTCCTCCTCCCTGCCCTGACTCATCATTCCAAAAAAGAAGGAGAAAGAAGGAGAAAGAAAAAGGAAGCATTTTTTATTCCTTCAAGCCCCATATCTCTCTCTCCCTCTCTCTTTCAATGCCCCCCCCCCTCTCTCTCTCTCTATCCATATGACTCACTCCCTCTATCTCTCTCTCTCTCTCTATATCTATATCTTTACCCTTTACTCCCTACTTTCTTCCTCACTATCGTCCATTTACATATCCTATCCGTGATATGACATGGAAAACGTGTCAGCTTCATCTATCAACTGATTATATTCGCATATTTCAAATGAGAATTTCCGTTCGGGCTTTCTAGCCAACGAAAGCACAATTAGACGATGTTCGTTGTTTATGAAGCCTGTCCGGAGATATCTCAACATAATTTCGATTTTCGATTTGAACAACGACGGACGCATTTCATGAATTGAGGATCTGCTTCACACATACTCATCATCAACAGAATGTTCATTATGATTATAACTATATGCATATAGTTAACGAATATATATATATAAGAAGTAGTAGATGTGTTGAACAAGTAGAGAGAGAGATATCTCTCTCTCTCTCTCTCTCTCTCTCTCTCTCTCTATATCTGTATATAGTATGATGGGATGTCTATGAATTAAGAACAACTTCAATATTCAATTTAAACTTTAAGTATTATATTTCTCCGTACTTTTATTTCATTCAAATACGACGGCAACGTGAAAGCTCACACAATATTTCTCATTTTATATCTCAAATTTCTTCTTTTCCATATTTCTGCCAATTGACTGACTTCCATTTGTGGGATGTGTGTGTGTGTGTGTGTGTGTAAGAGAAGATCTCATACGACAGAGCTTCATCTATCTACAGAGAGAAGAAGCACATGCACAGTGTCTATAGCCAACTGACTATGAATGAAGAAAGAATGTGACTGCCTGCCTGCCTGATGAGAAAGTAAATGGAAGATGGAAATGAAGCTTTCATCTATCAGGTTACAATGTAAAAGACAGTTGAATTGATAATAAGGAAATTATAAATGAACAACAGGGTAATATGAGATTATGATCTGATGTCATCTTGAATGCTTCATGAGTTATCATTGTTTACTCGTCTCTATCTCTCTCTCTCTCTCTCTCTCTCTATCTCTCTCTCTCTCTCTCTCTATCTCTCTCTCTCTCTCTCTCTAATGCTCATATAAGATGATGATGAGGAGGATGTTTTGCTTTCAAATGAGCTCCATATGCTTATCTGATAATAGCAAAAGAGAGAAATTGAAATCATTAGAGAGGTAGAGAAATAGAATAAGATATAGAGAGAAAGAGAGAATGTGATAAAAGAGCTTTGATTCTTTCCGTCTGCCTCACCAACTCATTATCCTTTTACATTTCAGATTGAACAAGCTTTTATTTCAAATTGTATTTCAAATTCTAAATCAAATTCATAATATTTACTAGAGAGAGAGAGAGAGAGAGAGAGAGAGAGAGAGAGGGAGTATACTACCTAGCTGGGCTTTTCCCTTTTGAAACTTTCTTCGAGCTCGGGTGAGATCCTTGATAAAAGCTTACATCTCTTAAGCATCTCTCTTAAACATCTAACGATATGTCAGATCAACAGAATGGTTGCATTTCTATTTCAGAGGAGTTATCCTTGCATTATCTTCATAAAGACTTAGTTGTTTACTGATTGGCTGAGGATGATGGGAAGATGTACAGGAAACTTGACTTGACTGTCTCTCCACACGTCGTCTATCTTCTACTCAACTATCCTCCGATATTCAATGGAGCTGTGTCTCTTGGAAGTGAAGTCATGCATCTTCCATCTCTTCATACCAGTCATGAGATACAACAACCCTTCATAGGTAAGACTTCCGCTTCTACTTGAGGCTGCGCTCCTAATCAGTGATCAGTAGCTCTGTTGTCTAAACAGTCTCGATGGAATAGGCATGTGTTATATGAATAAACTGTTTTCCATGTACGAAAGTCATTTGTGAAGATAGCAAGTCTCTTGTTGGGCCACCACAAACGAAAAGCTAAGAAGTGCTTAACACCTCAGCTAAGAACCTTTCTTTGTGTTGTTGATGACAGTAACAGAGGTGTTAGTTAGTAAACCATGTGAAGTTCATGTGTTCACAAGAGTCAGAGATCAAGAGAGAGTTGACCATTACATGACTGATCGTACTACATACTTCAAAGAGGAGTTTGAAAAAACTATTTGATTGAAGCTAGAGAAACAGACAAATCTAAGACAACTTTCATCTTTCCGACATAACAGAAGCATCGTCTAGACAGCCATAGCAGCTTTCAATAACGTTGTTGATACTCCATTGAGTTAGCGGAAGTGCTCCAACTCACACTCATCAAACTACAATTCTTCATGCTTCTCATACCAGAAATGGAAGTTCAGATAGCAGAGCTGATCAGAGAGGATTAGAGAAACAGATAGAGAGATAGAGAGAGAAAGGCGTAGACTGTACAGATACTATGTATCTCTATAGATATGCTTACCAATGAGAAAACAGCTTGATTGAAGCTGAAATAGTGACGAAGGACATTGGACAAGAGGATGAGAGGAGGTGGAGATTGAAGTTGTTCTACTATTTATAATCTAATTATATATATATTTACATATAAAAAATGCTTAAATCAATTAGATGATGTCATGAAAGAACTATTTGCTCGACCACTTATCAATGGTGATAGAGAGAGAGAGAGAGAGGGAGAGAGAGAGAGATTGAAGCTGAAAACAATGATTGTTGTAGAAAACAAAAGAAGGAAAATAAATGAAATGAGGTTGTCCATCTAGCTTATACCATACACAGGCTGATTGATAAACACTGAGACCAAGTCCGTTTGAACTCAAATTTCAAGGCAATGTTGATAGAGAGCGAGAGACAAGGATACACACAGGGACATCCAAGATAGAGAGAGAGAGAGAGAGAGAGATAGAGAGAGAGAGAGAGAGAGAGAGAGAGAGAGATTCGAAACAAAAACAGATTTTGGGATGAAAAGATGATTGAGCGTCTGGAATTTGAGTAATTTTACGAGAAATACAAACATACAAATCTTCGATTGATTTCATCTCACATCACCGATCTGACTGTCTTCTGTCAGCTTAAGCTCAACTTGCAAGCTTAATCGACCATACTTCAAACTTACTGCTACCATTACATTACATCACATCTTGATCATATATATATACTATACTGATTATACTATCTTATAATGTTAAGTACGGCATGGTCACAAGCTTAGTCACAGCTAGAGCATATTCAGCTTAAATCTTCATCATCATCCAAAGCATGTTTTTTTCGAGGCTTCTAGCCCATTCAGCAATCGTCAGCAGTCGAGAAGACAGCTGTGGCAAGTATTTCGTAGAGAGATTTGCCAGCAAAAGCCAAGAAGATTCCAGCCCAAGAGGCCAGTGTGAGGCATGTCACGCTGCTAGTGGCTGTTGCCTTCATCGAAATATTGTAACGAAACCGAATTACCTAACGATTATTAGATATATAACTTCTATCACCATGTATAGTTTATTATGTAAATTTATATTATTGGCTGTACTATTCTGTCCAATCACAGGTATGAAGCTAACTATATGTGTGTCGTTAACTATGCTATCTATCTATTTAAGCAAGCTCTAAATTGCTGATTGTTGGTCAGAATAGAAACAACAACTATAAGTTTGACTTGGCTCAACGATATTATCCACAAATTGACAATGATGTCAGAGGTAGGTGAAGCTTCTTCATACACATAACAATGCGATCTATACGTGAGGTGTGTTTGTAAGTGAGAAGAACCTTCTCAGTCGTCTGCCATTGCCAACTAAACCTCTTCTCAGCTTATACAATACGATAACGTCAAATGCGAAAAGTTACTTAAGAAACTTTCATTTCGTAGCTGAAATAGATATGCATGCTTCAACATGTGTGTTCTTCTCTCTCACACAATCTATTGAGAGAGAATATGAAATGAAGAGATTCACAAGGTGTAATATCTCAAAATATTCACTCAAATTCTCTCCCTCACCATATGTCCCTCGTAACATTCACAAAAAAAAATCCTTTTTTTCCATCCTCTCTCTCTCTCTCTCTCTCTCTTCTGATGTGTTAGGCTTCTGGGCTTTTATGAATTTTGAAGACGATGAGATAAGAAAAGGCTAACATAGGGAGTAGAGGACACCCACGGAGGCATAGTTCATACGTTCGTTTCGTATGTCCGTCATCATGTCCGTTGTCTGATCGATCATCAGTCAGTCAGTCAGTTTCATAGTTATAGCTTACAGACGAAGCTTCTTAGCCAGCTACTCAGTTATACTTTGTATATGAAGCATTACAGTTAATCTGATAGTTACTGTTTGAAGATAAACTTCATAAACAGTCCTATAGCTAAAGCCTCAGCGATGAAGCTTCACAGACAGTCCTATAGCTAACGCCTCAGCAATGAAGCTTCATAGACAGTCTTGAAGCTAAAGCCTCAGCGATAAAGCTACACAGACAGTCCTATAGCTAAAGCCTCAGCGATGAAGCTTCACAGACAGTCCTATAGCTAAAGCCTCAGCGATGAAGCTTCACAGACAGTCCTATAGCTAACGCCTCAGCAATGAAGCTTCATAGACAGTCTTGAAGCTAAAGCCTCAGCGATGAAGCTACACAGACAGTCCTATAGCTAAAGCCTCAGCGATAAAGCTCTTTGAATGATCCTGATAGTAATAGTTCATCGATAAAGCTTCATAGCCAGCTATAACTTAACCATAAAGCTTCAAAATCAATTTCATAGGTAGAGCTTATAGATGAAGCTTCATACATCAGCTGACGAAAAGATATTGGAAATATAATCAAAACAAACAACATTAAGTTGGAAATTAATAGTCTTCTTTACAGATTCTCGTGCAAGCTTTTACGTTTTTACTCAAAACACTTGCCAACACAATGAAATGGTTGATGAAGTATACTCGCAGTGTCATCATGTTGAATCGCCAACAGCCAGCAACTTCTCGACCATTATCGTCTCACAACGTGGAACAGACGAAATGAATTTCTCAGAAATAGAAATGTTTTATAATTTCTTGGATAAGACCAATCCATTGTTAGTCATTGAAATTGGTATGTGAAGCTTCATCCTCTAACACATCATCTATCTTCATTGTAGGAGATGAAGCTATACAGACGACAGCATTGCTGAAGAAAGGATCCAAGTGCTGGGGTCATACAGCTACACCTATCATTTCTCCGAACAAAGCTTTCTTGTGCAATGACTTTCAGCCTGCTATGGCTAGGTACGCGATTCATTCGAATATGATCATCTCATCTCATCTTCGTACTGTAGAGATCTTATTGATGCTCAAGATGTGCAGTTGATTCATCAAACTGCTTTACATAAGCCGGAAGTTGAAGATAAAGCTTTCTGGCCGTGCATCTTTGTCTCAGCTTCACCCAAATCCAAAAAGTCCAAAGAGGTGAGTGGTTGTTGTTTAGTGAGTGATAAACAAGCGCCCTTTAGGCTCCCAAGATTCATGTTCAAATTCATGATGATGATGATGAAGAGGATGAGGAAGTGAGAGAAGTTGAAGAAAAAGCTAAGAAGTCAACAAGCTACCGTCCACATCAAGCGCCAAAAAAAGAAGAAGAGAAGAAGCTGGAATGTAAATACAGAAAGTCATGCTATGAGACAGGAACTGTTCCGGATATTGATTTAAGCTTTAACTTTTGGCCTTCATCATTCACGTGGAGGAACACCGACAATGAGAACGATGATGAAGCTGACACTGACGATGATGATGATGATGATGATGATGATGAGAATGTCAACAGAATTACTGCGATGAAGCTGAAATGTAAGTACCGGCTTGATTGTTACAAAGCCAAAAAGATTCCTCTAAGCTTAAAAGAGCAGGAACATAATGAGAAGAAGGCAGCTTCTGTTGAGCAGGCTTCAATACCAAAAGCCGGAAAGAAGAAATCATTGAAAGACATCGCCCAGAAAGCTGTTAAGAAAGTGAAAGAAGCTGAAGAGAAAGCAGCATCACGTCCTCTACCAAAAGCTGTCAAAATTGAAAAAGAACTGGACAAGATAGAAGATGAAATGAACAAGAAACTTCGTTGTAAATATAGGAAAAGCTGCTATGAAAGTGGAGAAATACCGGAAATTGTTATGAGCACTTGGCTATTCTCAACAACTTCACAAGATGCCGCATCATCATCTGATGATGATGATGATGGTCTACCAGATAGCAAGTCATATGCTGATTTAGATGAGCTTGATCAAAAGGTATACTGTAAGTATCGTAAGAGCTGCTATGAGACAGGCATTAAGCCGCGCATTCAGCCTGATATACAGATTCGTAGCTTCAGCGATCTCAAAGATCTGCCAGACATTGTTGAGACACGTAAGCTTACTATACAAGAGAAATGTAAGTATCGTAAGTCATGCTATGAGACCGGTATACTGCCAGAGATTCATCCACCTGTCGAATACGTTGTCGAGCAGAAGCATATAAGCTCTGTTGTGCCGACAAGTCTACAAGATTTAAAACATCTATGTAAATATAGAAAATCTTGTTATGAAGAAATAGCTAATTCTGGCACTGCTGATGTTGTTAAGAATATTCGTAAACGACGTTTGATTGAGAGAGAGGAGAAGAAGCGACGACATCGACGTGATCGATTACGTAAGCGAGCTAAAGGTGGCATCGAATTTGAAGAAGAACTTCGACAAGCTTCATCTGATGAAATAGCTCATCATACTACTCATCATACAAAGAAGATTCGCAGAGAAAAGAAATACAAGACGATTAGCTCAGATGAGGTTGATGAACAACCGACTGTTGCTGCTTCTGTTCAATCGAATGATCAGCCAGACAGAGATGATGACAAAGAGGAAGAAGTTAAGAAGCCGAAGAAATCGCTGAAAAAGATCAAACAAGATGTTAAAGAAGAGAAGAAGCCAGTAGAAGATGATGATGATGAGAAGCATATTCCAAAAGTCATCATGGTCCAAGAGGATGAAGCTGATGTTGTGATGCCAAAGAAGAGCTTAAAGAAGAGCAAAGCAGCAAAGAAGCAGAAAGAAGAAGCTGAAGCTGAAGCTGTACCTATTGCAGCAGCTAATGAGCTATCAAAGAAAGCTGTCATAGAGGAGAAAATGAAAAAGTTACAAAAGGATATTGCAAAGAAGCAGTCTAAAGAAGGAAAAGCTGAGAAGAAGCTGAAGAAAGATGAGAATGATGATGATGATGATGAGTATATGAAGAAGCTGAAACAAAAAGAATTCTGCAAATATCGTAAATCATGTTATGATACAGGTGAACGTCCACATATTCAGCATCAATCTATCTCAACAATGTATTCATCATTCAATCAGCATGTTGATAAAGTATATGATAATCAGAAGCCTAAATCAGAATCTGATCAGAAGCTTGATTGTAAATATCGAAAGTCCTGTTATGATACAGGACGTCTTCCTGATCTAACTATACGTCAACATATAGTTAATCCTATATTGAATGAGATACATGATAAGAAACTTCATTGTAAGTATCGCAAATCATGCTATGATGATAGTATTGAGGATGAAGCTGAACAGCTTCATTCAGATAAACTGCCTAAACCTTCAATACAGAAGGTTATGACGAATAGTCAGAAGCCTATAAAGACATCTGATAAGAAGTCTGATGATGATCGAAAGAAATCAACACATCATGCTGAGAAGCATGACGATGATGACGATGATGATGATGATGATGATGATGATGATGAGGAAGATAAGAATGATAAGCAAAAGAAGAAGGTAAGCTTCATCGTTAAGCTTACAAACTTATATAATCTTATATGTTATAGGTAGCTCATATTGATGCTCAAATTAATACATTAAGCTTAGAAGTAGATGAAAAGCTAGATTGCAAATATAGAAAATCATGTTATGCTAATGTGAAGCCAAGATCCAAGAATGAAGATCATAGTGGTAGCATGGCTCGGCAAAATGCATTACCAATTAGAACGAAATGTAATGAATACTATCTGTCATGCAGAGAACAGTTGGGACTCCCTCCTAAGGTATGTTATCAGTTAACTCAACACACACACACACACTCTCCTGCTCTTTCAGGAAAAAGCTCCAATGGGTCCAAATGGAAGAAGACTATGCCGAAAGAAGAAAGAGTGATTTGATTACGGTTACTACATTAACACACATAATTAGTCCTATTTATATGATATATAGTTAGTTATATTGAAAATGTAAATAAAAAACATTTAAAACTCACAAACATCGTTGTCTCATTCACATCACGACGGCATCCTTGTCGGTTTGAACCCTCAAATGGCTGAGTGACTGTGTTCCTCCATACTCGTCCATATCTTACTCTCTCTCTCTCTCTCTCTCTCTCTCTCTCTCTTTCTCTCTCTCTCTCTCTATCTCTCTCTATGTTTCATCTTCTCTTCTACCTCTTTTCAATTTTCTTCTGAAAATGAGTTTTAAAAGAGAGTTTTGCAAATAAGAAACTGATAACCTTTCAGATGAAATTCATTAAACAAGTCAAGGAATTCAATGAATGCAACAACCGTGTCCACCATACCATCTTTGCATTGTTTGTCATCAATCTCATCATAACATATAATCTTAAATCATTAATAGCCTGATTAGCATATGCTATCTATGGATATGCACCTCATCTCTCTCTCTCTCTCTTTCCTCTCTCTCTCCTCTCTCTCGCTACCTCCGTCCCTTCTCAGACACTCTTCTATGGCCATTTCATAAACTCTTTTTTCAAAATATTATCTTTGAATGATGATAAACGTCTTTTGTTTGATTAAAAGAACAAGATTTACAAGATTTTATCATTTATTTCCTCTTCAAATTTGAATATTACGCTTATCTCATTGAAATCTTTGAATTAACCTGTCGGTAGTAACATCTCTCTCTCTCTCTCTCTCTATCTCTCTCTCTATCTCTCTCTCTATCTCTCTCTCACATTGTGTTTTAGCCTCTCTTCGGCTTCATCTTATAGTCTCGTGTGTCCATCTCTGTTACAACAATCATTGTCCGTCTGTCCGTTCCAATACAACCCCGATGGATGACCGAATAGATCGCAAATCAACTGAAATCTTCCTCCTCCCTCCCTCCTTTTACCTCCCTCTCATATCATCTCTTTATCCTCTTCATCATTTTCATTGTTTTTTTTGATATCTCATAGTAGTCTCTCTCTCTCTCTCTGTTAATCTCTCCACATGCCTCTTCTCTATCTCAATGTCTTTAACTCTCTTTCACACCCTCACCTCTCTCTCTCTCTCTTATGAACCTTCTTCTTTTTCATTTTTCAACACGTTTCTGCTTCTCCTTTTCATTCATTTGCTCTCAATTCTTTTAAAACTTCAAATCCTCTTTGGAGTCAACCCGTACAAAGAGAAACACAATAACAGATGGAGAGAGATATTGAAACAGAATCAAATTGAGAAGTTGGCGTTTTGAATGCGGAGAATCAGAGAAGGTCAGTCAGTCTTTGAAACTCTTCTCTCCAACTTTAATGTTATCTCTTCCTCTTTATCTTTCTTCTCTCTTTCTCTCTCTATCTTCTATCTCTCTCTCTCTCTCTCTCTCTCTTTCTATATCTATCACTACATACAATCTCTTCTGTTCGTTATTTCCCGAAGGGGTCACTCACATTCACTTACACAGTCTCTCTCTCTCTCTTTTTATGAAAGGAGAGAGGGTGTTAGATAGAGAGTATGAGGGAATTCCCCTCTCCTCCCTCCGTACATATGTACGTTCAAAGCTCCAATGTTTCATATTGAATTCAATCGATTGTTTTGAAACTTCACTCTATATTACCGTTGACAGATATCTTCCATACAATATCCCCCCCCCCTCCCCTCCTCTCTTCCACCCAATTCTCCCTCTCAGCATAACAATCTTCATCTTACTCTCCAGTTTCTTTAACTCGCTCTCTTCTCTATCTCTCATTCCCTCTCTATCTTCATAACATCTCTCTCTCTCTCTATCTATCTCTCTCTCTCTCTGTGTTCTTCGCTTCTAATTCTATCCAATCAAATCATTTATATTCAATATCTCTTAAGGAAATCAGCCAATTTCTCTCTCCATTCTTCCACATTCAAAAGTTTTGTTGTCGATGTTCGACATTACCTGTTATCGTCTTTTCGTAGTTTTCAGCTCGTTTCTCCGTCTTCTTCTTCATCTGTTCCGTCTTCTTCTTCTTCTTCTTCATCATCTTCATCTCCTTCAGATCATCTTTGACGTCTTCATCAAACATTTCTTGTCTTCACAACTGACCAACAACATCATCTCATCCTAGCAAATTAAAAATTATATTTTGAATTCAAAACCTTTCAGCTTTTCCCCTTGAAGATCCGCTCTCTCTCTCTATGTGTATACCTCCCTCTTAACTTATCCCTTTCATCCTCTCCCTCTCTCTCTCTCTCTCTCTCTCTCATCTTATTCAAACTATCAGTTTACACACCTGTCTTCAGCTGCACTTCAGGTCATTTGATTCAACTTTTTCACACATATTTTTCATTCAAAAATTTCATTTTTTCTTTCAATTTCTTTCCTTTCCTTCCTTCCTTCATATCCTTCCTCTCTCTGTCTCTCTCTCTCTCATCATACTCTCTCTCTCTCTCTTTCCATATAACAGTTTTCATGCATGTCAGTCATGTTAATTCAAAAAGAAAACAAAATCCTTTTGCATTTCCTTCTTTGTAACGCCTCTTTCTAATCCATTCAAATACCATCACGTAAGGGGTTCTCTCCACTCACAATATCAATCAATCTCACTTTTTCTACAACAAAACTTTTCCTTTTCGATACTTTTCTTTCGCACTCCACATGGGAATGTGATTGTGGGCTGGTGGTGTGTGCGAGGCTTTCCGTATGGTTGGGGCGGTATGAGAGGGTAGCCGTTGGGAGCGGGGAGGAGGGGGGGGGGTGGTGAATGAAAGCTTGTCATCATTGGCATTTCTTGTTTCATTACCTCTTTCAAGGCTTCATCTATGTCAATTCATTTACTTACTTGTTTTCATATTCATTTTCATCATCGTCACCTTGTCTCCCCTCCCTCAAGCTGCATCTCCAGCTTCTCTTTCTTCTCACATCTCTCGCCACTTCACTCTCTTTGATTTTGAAAGAAGAACATTGACCATTAATATCATGTTTTATGATATTTTTATGAACAAAATATAAAGTTTCAGCAGCTTTCCACCTTCTTTCATTTTTGAATTTGTCAATTCAAACTCAAATGATAGATCATAAGAGGGTTTGTAGAGATGAGTTAAATGATAGACTATATGAATGTGAGAGAGATGACAGAAACAACAGAGATGAATAAGAGAGAAGAGAGCAAGTGAATGAAGTAAGAAGCTTTTCCTCTCACAGCCAATCACCCATCACCTGCTCATATCCACCAAGTGTTGATGTATCATCATCATCTGTGCAGCTTCTTCTATGTAACTCTCATTTCTTCGTCTTTTCCATGTCAATTCAATTTATTCCATTTTCTGCTCATTTATAAACGGACACCGACAATCAACAAACAACAAAGCTTTTGCCTGATGGAGAAGTAAGATGACAAACTAGGCAAATGTAATGACAACGTGAGCAAGAGGACACCATCTCCTCGTCTATCTCATCTGAATCGTATTAGGATTTGTGCAAATGAGCTCAATGTCCTAATAATGATTGTTACACAACGAAATTTCATTTTTTCTTCTTTCATCCGTCGTTCATCGTTCTCTCTGTCTGCTCTGTCGGTCGTCCATCGTTTGTCGTCATCAACATGATCATCATCAACTGCTACTTCTGTGCCTTCAATCCATTCCATAAGCACTGATTCTCCTTTTCTCATCCTCATCCTCATCATCATAAAAGCTCATTTGCAGACATTTTTCTTCTTTTGCTATTCGTTTTTCACTTTATTTCCCTTCGTCACACTTGTTTCCCATTCATGACATCGTCTCAGTTCGTTCCTTCAGCTTCTTCTTCACTCAAAAATCCCTTTTTTGGCTCATTTTTTGTTTGTTTTTTTTTAATTTTTCTTCGTCGCCTTCTCCTCTCGTCACCATCTTCATCATCGTCTTAGCTCTTCTTCTATCTACTGCTGCTGCTGGCTGCTTCTTGCTCACCCTTCTTCTGTCCCCCATCACCACCACACCACCACCACACATACTCTTCCAACACCCATTTCTCTACTTAAGTCTTCTTAAAACACACAATTATCGATTACAACAGCTACATATCGTATGTGTGTGTCTTTTGTAATGTGTTTGAAGCCCCTTTTTTGTGTTCATCTAGTTGCTATAGACCAGCTGGGGTCATCTCTCAAAAACTTTTTCTCCCTTTTTAAGCTCAGATAAACAATGTTCATTCTCATATGTGTGTATGTCTCGCACTTCGTTCTCTTCTTCATCTCTCTCTCTCTCTCTGTATAGATTAGATGTATAGAATAGATATTGATTGTTCATTTCACTACATTAAACTATAAAAGTCAGCTTTCACATATGTCCACTTATCTATCGGACTGTGTCCAATTGCTGAGATGAAGAAGGCTCACAAAAGACTTTTTTGAACTTTAAGCTTCAACCTATGGAATCTCTCGATAGTCGCATGCTGATATGCAAGCACATTATGATGATTGTGAAGATGATTGGACAGTCTAGATGCGTACCGAACTAACAACAACATAAACAACAAACAAGAAGCTTAGTGAAGCAGATGAAGAAAAATGAAATTACTTTGTTGCAAACCTCCTTCTGTCTCATTCCAACCATTCCCTCTCTCTCTCTCTCTCTGTCTGTCTCTCTCTGTCTCTCATTATATTATAATCTCTATCTCATTATAATATTCATAATTATCACACATATAGTTAAAGCATTTAATCTATTTATTTGTAGGAGACGACGATCATCAAGCCTTTCGTCGAACACCACAAACATCATGGGCTTCGGCTCATCATGGCTTGAATCATCATACAGTCGTTGGCGTCTGCAGACGACACGACGATTAATAAGTCATTTACTTATTATATTTAGTATAGCACATTTAGTTAAAGCCTTAGTTAATGCTCCATATGCGATAGCAGCTAAACAAGCTCTCTTAGCTATTATAGCCATGGCAGTTCATATATTCTTATTATTACGTAGTAAAGGTAATATTATTATATATACTATACTATACTATATACTATACTATTATAGATCGCATAGTTATCTCACAAATAGCTACAACAATACTATTATTATTAAGCTTTTTACTATTTCTACCTAGCTATTCATCTGTATTTCCGGCTTTAACAAACATCTTCATCATCTATACATTCTTTACTTATCGATTCTTCATATCGTTAACTATAAATGTATTTGTATCTATTATACAGATTAGTGCTTTAGTACTCTTTCATGATACACTAAGTACTAATGAGGTGAGTCGAAGCAGCTTCATCTCTCTCTCTCTATCTCTCTCTCTAACAGCTGAATGATCATTATGATTAAGCAAGATTGATAGAGAGATAGCAAGTATATAGAGATATGCAACCATTCTGAACGTCTTAACTATATGTATATGTTATAGTTACTGTCCATCATACTCGTCCACTTATGGTGCCATTTCATATCAATTTATTTAAATTTACAAATTGATCGATTATCACGTTCATCATTCTTAAGTTCACGCAATTCAATTGAAGCTGAAACATTAGCCAGCAGTCAATCAGATCGTTTAGTAAGTTAACTATATATTATGCTAATTATGCTATAAATATGTGAAAGTTAGATATATGTATAGATGTGAATGTTTAAGATACACATATATGTATCCTTTAAGCATATCATGCCAATGTCATATATGACAGAAAATGAATTGAACAGTGGCGGAACAAGGAAGATAGAGAGAGAGAGAGAGAGAGAGAGAGAGAGGAAGGAATGAGAACAAGGAAATGAAGAGGAAAAGAGTTCTTTTGACTTTTCCGCAACATATTCTCAACGGAATTCAACGAGACTATTGCGTTCAAAAGCTATTTCCTATTAATATAGTTAACAGAATATATGTTATAGTTAGTATAATATTATAGACAAGGCTACTTCAAACATTTCTTCCTTCACATCTTATAACACGGGCAAGACATCAAATTACCTTGTACAGTCCACATATTTACACAGAATACTATTCACAGGTATATTCTATAACATCTTAATTATGTGTAAATATATAATTAAGGTAACTGTAGCATATGGTCGTTTGATTGGATTTGAAGCTGTACTATCACAATGCTCATCATCAGATGCTGCTCGTGTATTAAAGGTAGATAACTATATCATATAATATCTTTATATATTAACTATTATAGGAATTCGATGTACGTATCAATCGTTTGGCAGAATTATATGGATGTACACGTATCATATCAGAAGGGATTACGGTAGTATCGTCAATTCCAAACAAGCTATGTGATCATCCAATTAAAATCTGCCAATTTGCATTAGATCTTGAAGCTCTTATACGGTATATATATATATCATATAGATAGCATAATTAACATGAATGTTTAGTTCATTTCGTGAATCAACAACAGCTGATGTGTCATTATCAATTGGAATTGATAGCGGCACATTGACGGCTGGAATTGTCGGAAATTCTAAATGGCATTATGATGTTATTGGTCAGACAATCGATAATTGCATTTTACTTCAAAGTAATGCACCGACATCGTAAGTATTATAACATATAAGTTAAATATATACTATATGATATAGAGGAGTATATGTGACGGATGAGACACATCAATTGCTTGGAAATAACTTTGAATATGAGCGAATTGGAGAATATTGGAAGATCATCTCACATCAGCATGGAACTGAAGTCTTTCCAATCAACAGAAGGTTTGATATTCATTATGATTATGATAATCTGTTTTTCTAAAGATTTTCATTGGTCACAGTGCCTCAGGCTATCAATCGTTTACTTCAAACTATGTCATCAACGATGAAAGTGACAACAAAGAAAAGGTTCGTTTTTGATGTTAAAGCTTGAATATATGATAAGCTTCATCTGTGTTTTCAGACAACAGCCATCTAGTGATGATCAATTGGCTAACATTGATAATACAAACAGCCATACGAGTACAAGCTTTATGAATCTTATTGATTTGAGCTTTAAAAATGATAAAATGGAGGAAGAGGTAAATAGATTAGAGATGAGCTATGTACATATAGTTAACGAATATCTCTTGCAGTATCATAAAGAGATGGATCATTGGTTTATTCCAGCTATAACTATATCAATCTTCTTCTTAGTCATATATGGAATATACCATATGCTTGTTATGCCCAGGTATGCACTCTCTAACCTCCATATAGTTAATGTAATTATGCATATTTCAGATTACTTATCAGTCTTCTAATTATAATCATCGCATTGACTGTAATGTTTTCAATTCTTCTGATGTTATACATCAATTTCTTTCACGTAAGTTCATTAACTATGCCGTTATATAGTTAAATGAACTCTTTAGAACTTTACTCAATTCATTACACGCACTCCTTCTGGCCATACAATCACTGTCATTATCATTCTTCTCATTCTCTTACTATGTGGCATAGTTAATACGGTATATCCCCTATAGATATATGAATGACAAACTAACTTGATTACAGTTTTCATGTCCACAATTCAGTGTTCTTGAAGAGCAAACAACAAACACTTCGAGTGTATGTCGTTCAATTCATTTTTCAGCTTTTTCATTTGTATTATGGATACTAACTGCAACAGTATTTTTACGTTTTTCATCATTATATCTTCTCTTACTACTATTCACATCAATTCTTGTCTATAGTAGTCAGATAGGATTCAATCATCCACCAATAGGACCACAGACGTATGTTTGATTTCAACTATAAGAGAGAAAGACAATCAGTTTTACAACCAACCAACACTAATCATTACAATCTTACCTCATACACTCAAATGTTTCGAAATTCTTTCTTTTTTTTGACAAATTTTTCAAATAATTAATGTGATGATGGGATTAGCTTAGTTGATGCATCTTCAGCTTCATTCATCTTCATTCAGACTGCTCTTCTTCCTTACACACTAACTTCTCCACTAAAAACCATGTTGTAAACAAAGTGCAAATGATTGAAGATGAACAACGTTTTTTTAAAACAAAAAGTCATTTAGTTCACAAGATGAGATGAAAAGGATTTTAATTTATGAGATAGTATATGTGTGTGTGTGTGTTGCACACATACATCACACATCGTCGTCTGTTAACTGACCAATTGCAATTTCAAAACATTAAATACTTACATTTTGGAGGGATGTACAGCCATATACACAGTCTACTTGCTTTCAGCTTTATCGTTGAATTTGATATTCTATCATCGTTACTCTTCATTGTGTTGGTCGTGTTTCTTCGTGCTCGATTCTGCGAATTGTTGATGCGATTAGACTTCTTGGCTGTTATTAAGGTAATCAAACAAACTGTTGCAATGATATAATGGAAGATTGTTCACGTGAAACGTGTCACGTAGAACGTATCACGTGAATGCAAGCTTAACACTAATTACGCTCATTTTGAATTTGGCAAATCATTAGCGCGGTTGAAACCAAATAGTTCACGCAGATATGCAAATTAGTTATTTGAATTACAGGGTGTTGAAGAGACAACTACAAAAGATCAATTAGCATTACTTAACAGTCAAATACTACTTAATCTCGTTCCTCCACATGTAGCACCATGGATTACAATGAAAGGAAATGAGTTATGGCATCATGCTCATCATTCAGGTATTTGCATCATAACAGTATCCAATGAATAAGCTTGAGCTTAATAGTGGGAGTAGCATATATGGCTGTATCAGGCTTTGATCTTGAAGGAGAAGATGGCTTAAATGCATTAAATTTTGTTTTTTCACACTTTGATCAGGTACAAGTCGTATAGTATACTCTATCATCACATCCATCTTATAGACATTGGCCAAGTATCGTGGAATTGAAAAAATAAAAAATGCAAATCGCTTTTACACAGTGGCAGTTGGAATGCTACCAGATGTTTCACAAAACGTAAATAAAACGAAAAGAAGATAAATGGTTTTAAATATAAAAATGATTTGCAGGTCAATGAAACGCCATGGACGATTGGAGAATTGCTGAATACATTAGCGCAGTACTTATTGAATATAACACAATTTGCATCAGATCATGAGTTTCATGTTCAAATAGGTAAGCAGCAACATGTGTGTATGAGATGAAGGAGAGAGAGAGAGAGAGAGAGAGAGAGAGAGAGAGAGAGAGAGAGAAGAGGATTGAGAAAGATAGATAGAACATACCTGCAAATACATATATCATTATCATTAACTATATGTAGGCATTGATTGCGGAAGCACATTAACCATGGTGTCTGACACGGAATATCCTCGCTATGAACTATGGGGAGATACTGTGGAAAGAGCTCGAAGATTAATGCAATCTGCAAGCCATAATCGTATGCTGGTTTCCGAAGAAATATATTTGGCTTTACGTCCACGTGAATTAGAATTCAGTCCACAGCCTACAAAGGTATTTGTACTATCTATTATTATAATATATGAATGATTATAACAGATTGATGCGAACCTTAATGCTTACATCTTGTACTGTCGTGGACGTGAAGGTGCTGATGAAGAAACTGTTGCTATGACGTCATCTCTGATGATGCCCAAAGAAGAGCAAGAGCGTCATACGAAGCATATGTTCGAGACTGCTATCAAGAGTGATGAGGTATCATTAATTCTAGATAACTATATAGTATTGAATGATTGTTGCAGTTACCTTCATCTATGGCTTCTTCATTCTCATCGGAGCTTCAATCCATTGATGGTGACGTGGAGACTGATAGCGATCTCGAATGGATAACACCTGAAACAGCCTTGATGCAAGAGAAAAAAAGAAATCATTACCAACAAAAGCAAAAATCTGCTCAAACTCAATCGCGTGAAGTTTCAAGAGATGCTGAATCATCTTCTGTTCAAATGGAATGTCAAGAACAACATCGCGGTTCGACGGCCTCGTTCAGACGACGTTATTATTGGGAAACTGATTATGATCCATATCGTGTTCCTGTTAAACCAGCGCGACCACCCGAGCCTTACTATTCTCAGCCATATAAAGCAGAACAAGCTGTTCAGTATTCCGACTGGTCAGAACAGGAGAACAGTCGTGCAGGTAGTCGAACAAGCAATTATCGAAGTCAGAGCTCGTAGTTTTTTTCAAAATGTAAACAACATGTTTTTCAGATCATCGTAAATGGAAACGTTCGGCTTCGAAGACATCGATGCGAAGTGCATTGAGTTGGCTTCGTAAAGACTCGAGCATGGATGTCAGTGAAACGTCTCAATGGGATGCTAAGCAGCGATTGGATGCAGCATCTTCTCGTGTCGACAAAATGCTTCAAGAACTCAATGCTTACGGTGAATATGCAGAAATCAAGCCCATAGTGTAAGTTTATAGTTAACCTCTTCTGTGTGGAACATGTACTTTTCAGTTATCGTCCATTCCCGACAAACTTTACGGGAACCGTTGGATCAATCAAATCATTGAACAGGGCTTTGTCATCAGCTTGTCATACGGAATATGATAATGATGAATCAGATGTCGCTTTGTCGGATGTTGAATGTAACAACAATCCGCCAAACAATAGTTCTCAAGTAACTTCTGTTTCACAGCATCAACTACATCGGTCAGCTGGGTAAATAACTATTAAAAGTTTAAAATGAATTGAACTAACTTTACAGATCTCGTAATCGGGTATCAAAATGGAGGAGAGAAGGCACAGATGCTGATGCTGAATCTCAATGTAGTAGTCGAGCGAGCAGTGTGGATTTACGAAGCAAACGGTTAGTTTTGAGTTCATAAATGAATGTAAATATTCATGTTATTCAGCTGGAAATCAGTACATTCTGTTGGTTATGAGAATGAGTATGAGATTGTAAGCTCATCAGAGGATGAAGAAGCTGGTCATAACGATTCGAACCGTCCAGTAAGGCTGTTAGCCATGGACGAAATGTGTGCCCTATCCCGTGATATCCGAGCCAATTTTGGAGACTTCAAATTGGCTTCATTTGATGATGTAGAGCGCTGAACATAGTATACGTATAGTTCAGTGTGTGTGTGTGTCTTATATCCAAAACAAAAACCTCTCAAAATGTAATTATGTGATCTTCGGTTACTAATCATGTACGGGTATTATACATTTATTTGTTTCTCAGTTCTTGTTCTTGCCGCTCCAACTTATTTAATAATTTGATCTTCAACTTTTTCTCTTTCTTAATACCTATTTGATAATATAAATAAACAGTTAGCAGATATAGATTGTTCATAGCAACAACAGACGAAAAGCAATATACAGTTGGATAAAGCATTACTATAGTTTATACTTCTTTGGAAGTCAAATAGACTCTACGAATAGTTTCATAAGCAATTCTGATATCTTGAGATGTTGTAAGCTGACTACATACTGCTAGACGTAGGAAGAATGTTCCTTTTATCTGAAAATCGTATTGAGCATCTTCAGCATGCAGTCGATGCAAACCTTTGATGGAACTAGATGGATGGTCCTCTCTTCATTGATGGCATTGCACAAAGCTTCATTATCCTCATTGGTACTCTTAAATAGAATATACATAATAGCTTCCAATGATTTTTCGAACATTCTTAATTCGGAAACAAACTAATCCCAAATGTTGGACGGTGAACAGTTCGAATTCGTCGCTCTCCTCAATGTAACCCGAGAACTCTCGTGCTTGCTCATTTTGCTGAAACATTCTTCGATTACTATTGAAACGTAGTACATGAAATACCTTTCGGAGATGTGATTGAAGTGCATCAACACCTATGTTGCGAAGTACAAACCAAATCTTCAACGAACGGAATCGTCGTCCCAATGCTATTTGCAAATGCTTCAAATTCTTCCTATTATACAATATTCATGAAGACAACTAACTCGGTAATCTGATGCGACAGCTTGGTGCTCATGTTTTAAGTACAGAGGATCGACATTGAAATAACGAGCAGCATTTGTGCCATCAGCGAACCACATAGGTGAACAGTCAAAGTTGATAAGCATTCCCTTGTGTGCGTTAAAGTTGAATGAATCACAATGCTCGATTCCTTTTGACATGTAGCGGAACTCAGGGCAGATGAGGAAGGAACCTGAAAAGAAGAGGAATAACAGAATTGCTTATACAGCTCATACCAGCATAGGCGGCATCGCAGTGTAGCCAGATGTGTTCTCTTCTGCAAATTGGGCCTAACTCTTCTAAATGATCGAATGAGCACGAGTTGGTGGTTCCCATAGTGGCAATCATTATGAAAGGAATAAGGCCTTTGGAAACATCCTCCTGTAACAAACTTCACATTGAAGGCTCATTTAGCTTTACAAACCTTGATAGCTTTCTCGAAGTCCTCCACAGTGACTGTGAAGTTTCCATTTTCATCACGAGTACTCTTCAGCTTTCTCAAACGAACACCACATAACATAACACCCTTCTCGACAGATGAGTGAGCCTGTTGTTAAAAGAGCTCTTCAGAAAAAGCCGTATAACTCGTACCTGATCAGAGCAGTAGGCGACAAGCTTCTCGAAAACAGTTGGATCATGGAAGTGTGGAAGAATCAAATCGCTGTCTTTCTCTTCGATCTAAAAACTCAAATCATCATACTTTATGATGATGTTAAGCTCACAGTATTTTGGCGAACTCTTGCCAATAGGTTCTTTACAGTTTTTCCTACGTCAGAAGCAGCTAAACGGCCGAGAAGACCACTTGCTTCACTAGTTTTCACATTCTGAGAAAAATCATTACATCTAAACAAGACAACAATTTCCCACCTCGACAGCTTTTGCTCGAGCAGTCATAATTGCAATATGAGTGGCGTCACTAGCGGTACTTTGGATAATTCCACAACCTGGTCCTTCAGCAGCATTCTTAAAACCCAATGATCAATTGCATGAAGCTATTTCTGGGATTACTTTGAAATGCTCAGGCAATCCTAGAATCTCTACTAGCCAATCAAGTGTAGCCATTTCCAACTCAGTCATAGATGGGCATGATTTCTGAACCTCAAGAATAAAGACAGTAATAGGAAAATTCATACCCATGTGAAGCCAATAGCCGAAATACCACCACTCAGAATATCTGCCATAATGGCTTGGTAACTAAGAGCTGTTGGGAAATATGCATAGAAATTGGGATGATGCCAGTTTGTAACACCTGAAAGGTGAAGAGTTAGCGGTGGTATTAACTTCTTTGGAAATAATCACACAGACAGAACTCACGTAAAACCACGTATGCGTAAATCATACGAGCTTTCGTTTTTCATTTTGAACTCATTAATTACAAAAGTTGGTTGTGTTCTGTTGTGCTTTACGTCCCTCTTCATTCTCTCAAATGCAGTAAGGTAAAAGTATACCTTGGAAAACAACTTTCTCCAAATCAGCAAAAATTGCTGGCCAATCTTCTGGATTAGATGGTGGATGACTCGGAACCTTAAAGACAAATGATTAAAGGAAGACATATGTAACTGGTAACAGACCAATTCAGTAAGATATCCAGGCTTGATATCTGGCAGAGGCTTACGATCACGTATGTTTGACCAGTAATCAGCAACATAGTCGATCATCTCCTTACCATGCTTACGGAATGCTTCGGGATCCATTTTCGTATCAAATGATGGAACAGCTGAAGAAAGATGTCTATGAATGGAGCAAAAAAAAAAAGACTAATGATCCGTATGAAAGGAAAATGATTGTTTCCTCAATAGCGGATGTTGTCAATCGAATGTAAGAGAGGTTTTATGTAGTAGCATATATACCATATATGGATAAGACATGCCTAAACCACCAATAGAATACGAAAATGATAAAAGTTGATTAAATAGCTGACTGATAGAGTGAGGGAGAGAGTATAAGAGAGAGATAGATGGAGAGAGAGACTAAACGCATATTGTAGCTAAGATGTAGCTTACAGAGACGTGATTTCTATGAAAAATGAAAAGAGAATCTTAACTAATGAATATAAGATGAGGTTATAACGATAAGTAAACAGAGTACATATTCTATTTCTGATTGAATGCCTTGTTTGATCTTAGTAGCATTTGTATGCTCCTACACACACACACACACACACATACACACGTATACGCATGACATAGACAGGTAGACGGGCAAAGGTGGAGGACTGTTACGTATTAGTTGATTAAGGAATTATCATGAATCAAGCAAGTTCATGTATCTCGGAATATCTGATAACTTCTTAACTATATGTCGTTATCAAATTGTGCTAATATGTTATACACTCTATATCTAACTATATATGTATAGTTATGCATATAATTATATAAACATATCAGTTATCAACAAGAAATTCTGCTGATAAAAGTATCATTTGCATTCATTTCAAGACAGCATTTCCTTAATTATTTATTTTCCTCTTTTTATTCAGAAGCCAAATGGCTATAATAGCATGGATGATTGGAGCTGTTGTAGCATATCTGCTATCCAGAGATCCACAGCCGTTACTGAATATATACAGCATGCCAGGCAAATTGTTAAGTTGTTATCAAGCTTTCTATCACCATTCTCTATCTCTCTCTCTCTCTCTTCTTGCTTCTACTGAATATATGCAACCGCTCAATGCCTCTACCCAACTCATAAATGCCGAATGTGCTGCTAGCATTCTCAGAAATATGCTAATTAGCATATTAACTGTAAATGCATTTCAGTTATTGGTTAAAGTTCTTTTTCATGAAAGCAATGATTAATTTACGAAAATGGAAGAGCAGTAGATCATCGAAGATAAGAAATGCTATATTGATAACCGATGTGACTGTTTACTATTTTAAGCAGAAGATCTTATGGATTCGGAATTTGGTGGACGTGGTTCACGCGACATTAAAGATCTGGAAAAGAAGCACAAACTACCAAATGAATTAGTTAACAATTGATAGGTTTAATAGAAATGATAACAATGTTTGCTGAAGGAAAAAGCAGTTGATGCCGTTTTCTTTGATGGCTCAAACAGTGATGGATGGTATTTCACATTGGGAACAGCTGAGCGAATTCAGAATGTTTTGAATCTGTTCATGATATTACGAATTCCGAATGTTGGAACGTTTGTTGTTCCAGAAATGCTTAAATCAACTAATGTGCCAGTAAGCGTTTCCGTATAGAAGTCAACATTCATATTTCTGTTCGCATGCAGTCAGAAGGCAAAAGCAATTCGTGGTCGGCTGCTGGATGGGAAGTATCTTGCGTAGAGCCAATGAAAAAATGGCATATATCGTTTGAAGGTTATTATCTTTTCGCATATCCTAGTAGTTGAATAGATAGTTGGCAATATGAGCTGTCTTTAGGATTTATAACTCCATCCCCCGGTTCCAAAATATTCACACAAATTGGCGAAGAACAACCTGATGCTACAGCTAAGAAAGTGCCCGCTAAATTTGATCTTGAATGGACAAACTTTGGTGAACTTAATCATATAGCCTTATGCATTAGTCAAATCAAACAAGATATATGTTGTAGGCGAACACTTCGATTTCGATTTGGACATTTCGCCGACAGCCATTGCTCATTCGATGGCAATCGAGCCATGGAGCAAAGAACTGTTTGATAAAGCTAAGAAAAGCCATCAAACGCATTACGAACAAGTGAGGGTGAACGTGCGTAATGAAAGAAATAAAAAGCAATATTGAAGTTTGGATTTTTAAATGGAACTTACATTGTGGACGGCACATCATACGGCCCAATCCGAATGACAAGCATGCGTGATCACACTGTAGCAAAATTCCGTCGTTGGTCTGATATTAGAAGGTTAATTATATGTATCTATATAAGACATACCATCTAATTATCATTAATTAGATATATCATGATGATATATCATTTGGAAGATGGCACATGCATTCATACATCCGTCATATCAATGCCAGAGACTGTCTTTACTCATCTGGAATTTGGTTATATCATAACAGCGTATATCGAAGCCCTGTTCTTTCTCTCATATATTGAAACATTCATTGTTTCAGCGATCAAACAAAATATGCTGTAGACAGGGTTCATTTCCAACTTCCTCACCATGGTGAGGACAAGAATTTCCCAAGCAAATTTCATTATTCGTTCGACGCAGCTCATTTGCACTATGACGTTGAAGTAAGCTCAATGCCTTGTTATATTCTCTCTCTCTCTCTCTCTCACACACACATTTTTAATTTTCTTACTTTTATAGGTCGAAATCATTGATACAGCTTCATTTAAAATGGGATTGGATCTAGCCTGTCAAGTACGTTCTTCTTTATTTTAAATAATTAAAAGCTTAAAACACAATAACAATACTATTGAAGGTTAATGAAAACATGGCTGTGTTTAATGCCAATGGACTTAAAGGATACGGCTTTGCCGAGGTTGAATACCGCATTTCACCATATTAGGATGATAGATTTGTCAATTAATGACCAATCGTATGGTGATCATTAACACAACATATACAAATGAAAATCTTTTATTTTTTAAAATTTACATAAATCAATGTTTCACATAAAATCTCATATTATTATGCCCTTATACAATCGATGGATAATTCAATTAGCCCGCGCTTTTTCTTGCCTAAACTACCGAATATCAATAGCTAAAACAAATTCAAAAAAAAAATGATGCAAAATGCCCAAATATCAAATGAAAATGATAAGAAATCTTAAATAAGAATGAGTATTTTCTCGAGAACAAGCAATAAGCAACAGGAATTCAATTCAATGGCTAAGTGACGACAAAACCATACTGCATGTAAGTGAATCTACTGTTCAGCCAGGAACATAACGTCTTTAAGATTCGAGATTGCAACTTGCATGTTGCTATTACAAGGAAGTAGAAGATGGCAGCAGATTGATGGAGAAATAAAGAGAGAGAGAGAGAGAGAGAGAGAGAGAGTGAGTAGGGTAAGATGAAAAGCATACGATCTGTGGATGTACACATAACAAGCTATGGCACGAACACGTTCCTTTCACGTGCATGTGATAGAGAGAGAGAGAGAAGTGAGAGAGGGAGATAGAAAAGGATTTGTGTGTTGAATGTAAAAGCTTGGCGTCATCATAATCTAGGTAGAATACCTGAGAGAGAAAAACTTAAAGGAATGTTGGTTCGTGTTGTGAGAGAAGACGAATGTCCACAGAATCTGACCCATCATCGACAACTTCACTCGGCTGCAGTTGATTATATGCTGCAGAGCCATTAAGCTGAAAAATGGAATATTTATGCAAAATAGAAGATAAGAAGAGAACAAAGAACCTGTGTTGATTTGTTGTTATTGTTGTGAAGACTATTTGGACTAATATTATTATGATTTTGAGTATTAGTATAACAAGTAGCTGCCGTTCTGGACGGCTGTTCTTTCATCTTCGGCCCATTCTTGCCCGAACGATATTTCTGTTGAAGTTGACTATTGAGAGCTCCTAGAAAATAACAAAAGCCATGTATAAGATGAAAGTTTCAAAATATATTTACCATATAAGATCCAATTAACAGCTGAATTAGTAAAAGGTAAGGCATGAATGAAATACATCACATAAACAAAGACAGGAGGAATCGATCCTTCCGAATTATCTGTAAACAGCATTACAATGTGAATAATAAATGATATTGGCTGTGAATGAAATTAAAAGTTCATTCGTACATACCTGAATTCTCTAAATAAACAGCAAAGACGGTTGCTAGCCAGAATGGTGTCCAACAAATGAAATAAAAACATGCAACAGCTAGTGTGTATAATGATATTCTCATTAATGGTATGTGAGTTCCCTGTAAATAGATAATATAACTATGTGTAACCATCTAACTATATATGTATAGAGAGAGAGAGAGAGAGAGAGAGAAAGTATTAACGATCCTTGTCATCATCTTCTCCATCTCCATCATTTTTCTGCTTCCAAAGTCTTATTTCGCAATTAAAACATTTCTTTCGACAATTTTCAATTTTATGTCTTTCTTAATCTTTCTCAGCTTATACAGCCTTTCTTTCTTTCTTCAACCTCCTCCTCTTCTCAATTGACGTCATAAATGACGTTCATTCATCTCTTAATCATACTCGTATAAGTTTGTGAGTAGTATGAGCCCTTTGAACATAACACACAATGATCAAATGGCTCCTGCCATCATCCTCATCATCATCATCATGAGCACATAGTCAAAGACGAAAAGTGAATGCTAATTACCTTAAATCCTCGGGCATGTTGCCGTAATTTTGTCAATAACGTTGTATAAAAAAAGGCGATAAGTAGCAATGGAAGGCAATAGCATAATACAAATTGATAGATTGTGAATAAGGTGAACATGATAGAATCGATATCTACAGTACACTTCTCTACCACCATTCGAGTTAAAGTATTTGGTCCTATAATTATAATATTTATATAGTTAAAAAGGTTATAGATTGTACCAGTCATTCGTTGAAACATAACCAATTCACGTGAAGTGAATGACCAAAGAAGAGGAAAGAGTGTGATGAGTGCATAAGCAGCCAGACCTGAACATATATCATCATCACTAACTTCTCAATTCAACCAGCACACACACACACACACACACATATACACATATACACAAGTCATTAGCATTATAGCTCTTTAGCTTACCTAACAGAATTCCAATAGCTACTCGTCGTGAACGCAGATATTTCTTTTGAGGATGACAAACCCCGGCATAGCGATCAAATGCCATAGCCGTCATGATTAAAGCTGACAAAATTTTGCCAAAGTTCTCAAATACTGCATGCAGCTTGCACGGGATCACACCAAACATCCAGAAGCCCAAAATCTAGAAGAGAAAAAAAACAATTGAAGATCCGTTCTTAGACCATTGGTCAATTATGTTAATTGCTTATTCACGTGAAAAATACGTGAAAAAGAAGAGCTAAACGAGAATAGATGGGTCATTTTTGAATTGTGCAGACAGCATCGAGCGGTTGTGTATGATAGAGAGAGAAAGAGAGAGAGAGAGAGAGAGAGAGAGAGAGAGAGAGAGAGAGAGAGAGAGAGAGAGAGAGAGAGAGAGAGAGAGAGAGAGAGAGAGAGAGAGAGAGATGCAAGTGTAAGCAGAAAGAAAAAAGGAAGATAGCTTTGAGCTATCGGAGTTTTATTATATAAAATAATAAATTTTGCTAATATATTCCAACATTGGATGAAAATGAGTCAAAAAACAGCTTCTGATGCATATTTAATAAATTTTTATGGTTTAGATGAATCTCTCTTTCATCAGGAAGGTTCTTCGTTTTTCTCTTTCTCACATCATGCCGCCAACATCCACACATCCATCTGCACATCCATACTTTCTCCAGTATCCCCCTTACCCCCCGTTTTTTTAAATTTCTCTTTCAATTTCCCTCTCTCTCTCTCTCGTACTCTTCTTTTTTTCTCAAATTGAAATAGTTTTACGTGCCAAAGAGGGAAGACGACAGAGAGATATAGAAGGAGAAAAAGCATGAAGGAAGGGTGGAAAAAACACATCAAAAGCCATTGACTATACGATATAGTTATTTATAATATATTTATATATTTATGCTTATATCTATGATTTTAAAATTATAGAATATATGACTGTCACATGTACGTAAATGTACGTGTATAAGTATATTCACGTACATAACAGCATGTATGTGACGTCATTAATTATAATTAATTATAACATACCTGATCTATGACCGTAAACGGTAGAGAAAGACATACACCAAAATCAACACATGAAAGAACTATTACATATAGTAATGTGTTATCAATAGTTGTATTTGATGAGCGAACAACATGATAAATAGTTGTTAATACAGCCACATTTCCACACGTACCTTAAATTATACATTATAAGAGTATATCTCTATGTATCTACTTATATATAGATAGTATAGTTTTGAAATAGCTTTTCAATTATTTAACACAACTAGAGTACAATATTAGCATAAACACCCACCTAGAAGGAATAAAAGTAGATATGAAATGGCCATTATCATAACATGCAAATCTTCATGATTCGGCGGTGGCAACACATTGTTCACCGTCAATCCTGTCTGCAAATTAAACAAAATGTTAATTTCCTGTCGTGTCAAGACCTTAATTTGTGTTCTGCCCACACATAGATATATACACATATCCTCATACATACACGCTCATATACATACTAAAGATGATGATGATGATCATGATGATGACGATGACGACGACAATGACGATGAGGACATGGACGATGCTCGTTCATTCGTTCATTCGTTCCTTCTTCTCTTCACACTTCAATATCCTCAAAAATGGCTGTTGACAAAATGCAAGTAATTGATGTGAAATCATCAATTTGTTCAAATTATTTGTTTTGTTTCATCTTTACTCGCCAACCACACGACGACGACGACGACGACGACGACGACGAGGTCGACGACCTACACGCTGCTCCTCCTCATACTTGTTCTCTCGTAACAACCGAGTGTTAACGAATGAGAAGTAGTAAAGAGGAATGAAGTCAGAGTCGATTGAATGAAGTGACAGTGAGTGTATGAGGAAGATATGAGCACTAAGGTGGCAGAACCTTTTCACTCTCTCTCTCTATCTCTATGCATCCTATTCGTAGAATGGTTTTGAAAGAACAATGAGAATTGATGCAAAGAAGATGGCAAAGATGAATGAACTGACCGAATTGAACATAAACTGTGACGAAACGAATTCATCTGTTTCATTTAAGAAATCAAACATGACTTCTCAACTGCCTGCCTGCCTGCCGTATCGAGGGCGACCGTCGAGAAACACACAAAATATTATTTGTCAACAGACACCTTACTGAAATATAAATATATAATAGATATATGCACATACAGAAATGTATTTAGAAAACGATATTACATAATCAAATCTTTTTGTTAATGTTTCAGACGAAAATATCATCTGTTGTTACATGTAGAAGACGTCAAACATCGAACAACAGGTGAAGCTAGAATAGGCTACAGTTCTCATTTACTGTCTTAACTGTCTCTCTCTCTCTCTCTCTTCTTCTTCTCTCTATCTATCTTATTCTGTCTGGATCATACTGTTGCAGCATTACAGAACAGTCTGTTTCGTCTACCTTTATGAGATTTTGGCTGAGACTTTAGATGTCAGATACACACACATAGAGAGAGAGAGAGAGAGAGAGTAAGAGAGTTTCATTGAAAAAGAAACTTCCATAAACAGGTATCATCTCGTACTCACAACTTTCATGGTTTCTCATATGACGACGACGACCGATGACAAACGAGAAAAAAAATGAATTCAGTATGATATAATCAAGTATAGTGTGTAGATGTTAGAGAGTGCAGACAGTACTTGGTGAATCGTACCGAATTTAGAAGTCAGAATAGGTTCCACGTGATGTTTCTAAAGTTCCTTCTCGACAACAAAAAAGTAGGAGAAGAAGATGAAGGAGCAGAAGAAGAAGAAGAAGAAGAAGAAGAAGTAACTACAGTAGACATGAGTGTTATGAGGAACGAATTAAAGCTGTTGTCATGAAGCCTTTCTCTACTAAGCCATGACTGATTGAGATGTGAATTAGATGTCGTCGTCTGTAAGATTCTTCATCAAATCAATCGTCTCCTGAAGAGATAGAAGGAGAGCAAAAGCACAAAAAGAGCTTTGAGTACAAATGGCCAAAAACCGTTGAGAGGAGAAAGGGAGGAGAAGGGTCGGGTGGTGGCGGTGGGGGGGGGGGTAGAGGTTGGAAGAAGAGGTAAAAGGAATTGTTGAGAGTGAGAAGGAGAGACGAACAGAAAACTTAAAACTGAAAGAAAACAAAGTAGGCCAGGCAAAGGAAGATTGTCTTTGGATTAGACAACTTTTGACCAAAAAAGGAGCAACTGAAACAAATCAAAAAAAAAAAAAAAGAAATTAGAGAAAACGAGAGAAGGTTTTGAAAGCAACAAGCTGAGTCTTCAATCTATTTCCTTCCCTATTCTATACAGCCCATATTATTGGACACAATGCCAAAACAGGCAGAAATAACAGCAAAAGAACATTGAGCAAGAAGGCACACATAGAAGAGACAGAGAGAGAAAGAGAGAGAAAGATAGCAAATTTGAGAGAGAGAGATATGGAGAGAGAGAGAGAGAGAGAAGGAGAGAAAATGAAATGAGGAAAGAGTTCAAGAAGGGGAGTGAAAGAACACAGGTAGATTCTCGGAAACTAGATGAGAATGAGCCAGAGCAAGATATTCAAACTATGCAAATGATTGAACAAGACGATGAGATAGTTCAAATTGAACATTGAAACATTAAGAGATATAGAGAGAAAGAGTAAAAGCTCATAACTTTTAAAGGGGTATTTCCACTCTTAAGATAGTAGTCTGATAACATGCATGGAAACAATGAAAAATCATAAAAAAAGGCGGGCACGACAGAAAGAGAGGCAAGTGAATGTCTCTCTTTCCCTCTCTCTCTCTCTCTCTCTCTCTCTCTCTCTCTCTCTCTCTCTCTCTCTCTCTCTCTCTCTCTCTCTCTCTCTTTCTCTCTCTCTCTCTCTGCCTGTGATGATGAAAACGGTCAGATGCGAGTTTTCGTCTGGGTTTTGATGAAGGAAGGAATGAGAAGAAGAAAACATCGAATTCCATCTAATCGCTACAGACATGAAAGGAGAACTTCACCTGTCCCAATGTTTTGCTTTAAGAAACCAAATCAAAATCTGAATTTCATTAATGGAAGAAAAATCTCAGAGTAACATCATAAATGAAAAAATGCAAAAAAAAAAAGAAAGAAAGAGAGACACTGAGAGAGAGAGAGATCTCTAGGTAGAGGAAGAGAGAAAGAGAGATTGAGGTCGAGTCCATGAATTATGATATCTTCGATTTAAAATTCTAAAATTTTCGGCCAACGAACCAAAAACAAAAGAAATTTCTGTTTCTCTCGTACCTCACTGCATCACAAGGTTTTCTTTAGTTCTCTCTCTCTCTCTCTCTCTCTCTCTCTCTCTCTCTCTCTTTCTCCCTTTTTTCATTTTTCGCTTAACATCTCTTACTCTTCTTCTTTTGCTGATGTACGCTTCTTCTCATTCAGCTTTAAATGAAACGGCACAGGAATGTACGTGTTTGGTTCACGTCGGAAAATGAAATAAACTCTCAGCTGTAGCTACTTCACTTCACCTTTGTCGACTCTCTCGCTCTTCATGCATGTGTCTATGTGATGTGTTTGAAGATGTATGAAGCCGAAATGCTCTCTATCTCATTCTCTCTTAAGACGTACAGAGAGAGAGAGAGAGAGAGAGAGATAGAGAGAGAAAAGAAAAGAATTTTTTTATTTCAAGTCATTTATTTCTACTTAAGGGGCTTAAACGTTAATTTGGAGGGGGAATTAGTAATTGAAATGGGAGAAGGTCAATTGAAATTGAAATTGAAAAAAAGCCGCAAACACCTTGACTTTTCAACTTTTTGCTCGAATAAAAGACTTTAAAAGTGCAAAAAAAAGTGAATTAAAAGGGCAATAGTAGCACAGATTCAGATGAAAATCTATCGTCAGTCCAATATACAGGACTTCCAAGAGGTGGAATACTGAAATACACCATGAGGACGTCAAATACGGAAGTTTCATCATTAACGGGCAGTGTGACCAACGCACCACAACAACGTCAAAAAAAAGAAAATGAGAGAGAGAGAGAGAGAGAGAGTGAGAAGAAGAAAAAAACGAAAAGAAAAATGGAGAGAGAGAGAGCAAGAAAGAGACAGACATAACGAGAAGAATGACCCTTTAAGCTTCTTGAACGATGTCATCATCACGTGGAAACAAAAACTTAAAAGGAAATTCATAGTAAAGAAGAGAAAAGCTGTGAGAAGACAAGGAGATGAGTAAAGAAATGAATATCTAAACGGACATATCCTCGTTACCAATCTAATCTCCACCCATTTTCTTACATAAATAATTTTTTTGAAGCAATAGAAAAAAGAAAAAAAAGAGGGAAATATGAGGGAGTGAGAGAGCTGAAGCTTCAAAGAACACATGGGATATCTCTCTCTCTCTCTCTCTCTCTCTAGCTTTGTGCCTACCTTATTCATTCTCTCTCTTTCTTCTTCATCCTTTTCTTGGAATTGTCCGGTCGTACCCTCCCTCTCAACGTTGCCGTCGTCATTTTTTCGTTCCATCCTCCCTTCTCTTAAGGAGAACAAAAATAGGAAGAAGAGACTTACAGATATACACGATCGAGATGTATAAAGAGAGAGAGAGAGATAGATAGATAGAGATTGAATAAAGAATTAATAATATTCATAATCTCATTAGAAATCATCATCGTATTTTTGACGAAATCTTCATCATTTTCGCTACTTTTAAAGCTTTTTTGCTCATTCTTATACCTCAGGCAGCTCATCAGCTTTTCCGCTTGATGCCTTCACACACACACACATGCATACACACACACACATACACACAGGTAGAGATAGAAGAGTTGCATATTGTCAATTTGAGATTTGAAATGAAATCATCTTCATAAGTTTCATGAAGTTCTAATGAAGAAGAATAAGACTTTGGAAAATTGTTGATGTTTGATCTTTTATCAAAATGATAATAGAAAAGAGACATCCCAAAAGCCGTTTTTCAAAATTATTTGACAACTTTCTCTTTACGAACTCTTTTCATAAAAAGAACGTTGTTTGTAATCTTCACCTTCCATTCAACTCATTCTCTCGATAAGAGAAACACATAGATGGTAAAGAGAGAAAAAGGACATGAAGAGAGAGAGATGGAGAGAGAGAGAGAGAAAGAGAGAGAGAAAGAGATAAAAAAAGTAAAAAAGATACTCAGAAGACTGACAAACGCTGACAGAGAGAGAAAGGGACTGAACACAGGATCAACAGATCTACGTGCATGAATAACGAGAAGAATGAGAAAGAGAGATTGAAAGTGAAGAACTGAACGAAGAACTGGCCAAGATCTCATTTTGGTCAGATAGAACTTCTCTCTACTTCCCAAGAGGAAAAACAAGAAAACAGGCGAAACTTATAACTCCCAGATGGATTCGGAGTCACCAAATACAATGAGTAACAAGGGAAACTATGTGTATTTGCCCAGTTCTTTTTTCTTCTTTGAAAATAACAAAATCATAAGGAATTTAGTGGAAAAGGAAAGACGAGAAGTCATGAAGGGAGAGGAAAGACTTGAAAAGAAAAAAAAAAGAAAAAAATCAAAATAAATTAAGATGACATTGGAAGAACAAGGGAGACAGGGAGTTGCAAAAATACAGAGAGAGAGAGAGAGAAAAGGTTGAGTATAGCAGGGTAGATGAAGAATGCTCAAAGAGAGAGAGAGAGAGAGAGAGAGAAAAAGAACTAGAAAGGGACGATGATAAAAGACAAAGATAGTAGGAGTAGGGTGAGAGGAAGGACAAGTGAATTGATGAGTTCAGTTGATGAGAACGAAGAGCCAACCCCTGAGAAGCGAGCATGCACAACTCATCAAAAGGAGATGGAATATTCATAATTTGCCAAGCATCGCTCATCTACGCTTCAATCTTATGACCATAAAAGAGTGAAAATGAGGAGACAAAACAAAAAAAAATTAAAAGTCCTTGTTAATGTTCGAAAAAGAAGAAGAAGACGAAGAGGAAGAAAAGCATTTACCGTTCAAATCCCATGGAGATAAAGCCTTTGATAGAGCCTGACGCATAAAAGTTAGAATAACAATGGGCAATGAAGAAGACGAAGAAGATGGAAGGATTGACAAAAAGATTAAACCGATCAGTATGCATGCAGAAAAACAAAATGAAAAAAAGAAAGAAAAAGAACAAAAAATAAATGAAAACAATGATTTCACGTGAGTGCACGTGAAATACGTGGAACATGACGTGTATGCTTGAACATCCCAAGGGAGTGCAGGCCTATGATGTGTGTGTGATCTATGCATGATGAGTACGTAAAAATGTACGGTTTGACGTGAAATGTGTACGTTTCGTTAATGAAGATTAGATTGTGTGTGAGACGCAACTTCACGTACGTACATACATCCGCCCCCCATTATGCTTATAAGGGTGTAAAATAAAAATATAGTGGCGTAAAGATGAATAATGATAGAGAATAAATTGTAATGTAAAGGAAGTTAACATGAGAGAGCAAATGAAGTCGGCTGTCGTATTCTCGTCAATGCTTACATCTCTCTCTTACCATAATAGGTACATGTTCTGTATTCATCATCTTTAATAGATGAATCTATTAACTATATATTCAGCTTAGACATATAAATGAACCTTGGAATATATTACAAGGGAAATATGAGAAGATAAATGGAAACAAAAAGAAAAAAAAAGAGAACAGATAGCATGAGCAAACTAGAGAGAGAGAGAGAGACAGAGACAGAGAGAGAGAGAGACAAGAACGCAAGACAGGAAGTGAATGTACGGTTTATATTTTTTCTTTTTTAAGGGAGACAAACCACACACATATATATATATCTTTCTTTCTCTCTTCTTCCCTATGTTCCTCTCTCTCTCTCTCTCTCTCTCTATCTGTTTCACTTTCTGTCTCATATATTTTGAATATTTTTCATTTTGATAGAGACATATCCATTATCCATCCATCACCTCTTCTCTTGCTCTTTCAACAGACGTTTTTTTCTCTGTTGAACTCTTCATTTCAATTATCTTCAAATGAATAGTAGTAGTAGTAGTAGTTGGGAGGTTATGATGGAAGGGACAAATGACACACACATGCACACACATACAGATGCTTCATCTATCTCTCTCTCTCTCTCTCTCTCTCTCTCTCTCTCTCTCTCTCTGTATATATCACACTTTCTTTGAGAACTAGTGAGAGATTCCTCCAAAAAGAATTCTTTCACAGGAAATACACAACGAAAAGGAAGAACAACTCGTTGCTCTGGAAAGCTCGAGATTGGATGAGAATCAAAAAATATAAAACATGAAGGAAATAAAAGAAAATTCAAACAAAGAACTCTGTCAGGCCATGCGAGTCTAATGTGCTTCGTATTTTAAGCAGATAATACCACCTATGGAAATAACGCCTCAAGCGATAATAACTGCATACACCGACGTAATCTGAGACGGACAAAACAGAAGTGGCTTCGCTACGCAGACACTGCTTCTCTTGAGGTCGATTTTTTGAGTTTTTTCTCATCTAATTGGTCGAGAGTATAAAAACTGAAAAAAGTGGGTTGGATGGATGATGATATAGATATAGGTGTAGTGATGATGTTGATGATGCTTGTGTGATGATGTTGGCAGTATTGGATGAGGTAGAAGCGTGGATGGCAAACGACGAAAAGCTGAAGACAGACACACAACGATGACGACGAAATACGGAAGAGAAGCTTAAGATGCAAGAATGATGAGGGAAAGTAAGACGAGAGCAATGAATTTGAGGGCTGCCGTTGATTATGAAGAGTGCCTGTGAAGGCAATTACAAATTATTTCCTTATAAGAGACGAGAAATTGTGACATACGCTTATGGTATTTACACATGGAAGATTCATATGTGCATACATGGAATGAAGAAGGACTTGAGAATATCTTCATTCACACCCCCCTGGATCTCTCTCTCTCTCTCGTATATCTCTATTCGAATGAAACTCACGGACCATGTCACAGCACGCAATGGAACTTTGTCAAAAAAAAACGTGAGAAAATGAAATTGCGCGAAACAATAAGCCTTGTGAACTCTTCAGAAGATTGTTGCAAATTAGAATTAAATACCTATAAGCTAAGAATAGAGAAGTTCAATGAGCAGAAAGAAAGTAGAAGAAGAAAAAAAAAGAGAAAAGAATCGGTTTGAGACGTCTGACGACGGTGAATCTTCTTCAGATATGACGTCAAACGAAGAAATAGATGAAAAGGTATAGCGAACAAGGGAGATGGATAGAGAGAGAGAGAGAGAGATAGATAGAGCTAAAGCCTTCAGAATTCATTTACAATCAATAATATTGGTAAGAGTAGAATGCGGGATGTATGAGACGAAAAGAATCAATCAATAAACATATTTATCAAAAAAGATAAATGTATTAGATGACAAGAGGATATTAGTAAAATAATATGTAAATAACATGTAATAAGTTGATAAATGACATTTATAAATCTTCCTATGAGAGTAACACGTACTAAGAGGGAGAGAGAATGAGAGGTAGATAAAGAGGTAGAGAGAGAGAGAGAAGGAAAATAGTCGATCCACAAGCCCTCATTAGAATTCATCGATGTACTTTTTCGACCAAAAATGTTCACAAATGGAATTTTTTCGTCAAAATATCTTGAATTTTCATTTTTTTCGTCCAAAAATACATTAAATCAACAATTTCTTTTTGCAAAACATAGAGTAGGGGCAAAGAGAGGGAGAAAGCTAAAGGATGCGAGAGACAAAAACAAAAATGGACGCAAGGAGGAAGAGTACTTCTAACCTTATCTCGTGTAAAGCAAAATATTCTTCAAATTGCTTTTTTGCATGAGACTGTAAGATCATCTTCGTTCGTTTAAAGACTCCATGTGACTCTCCGATCTCTCTATATTACTCGTACTCATCCTCACACTCTCCAACTCACTGGTGCTCTTTACGCAATACCGCACAACTTAAAAAAAGAAAAAACGCAAACAAAAGCAAACTAACTTTTTGCGTCCGGATGCTCCAAACAACAGCCAAGCCTTTCTTTTTCTCTCTCTCTCCCTCTCTTTTGGGTAAATTATTGTGCGACAAAACTTTTCTGCTTCCAATTACAGACCTTTAACAAGCAATTTAAACAGCCGAAACCATACAACTCACAACAGAACACCATAAATCATCCAAAATTTTTTAAAGAGGCTCAGAACCTTAGGAAATAATCAGAGTTTTCATTTCAAGCGTTGGAAAAATTTGTCATCACTGCCAATGTTGATCAGACGACTGTCATTGTCACGTCATAGCGAGGCGCGCCGTATCGCATATGAGTGGGAAGTTAAATCTTTGTCAGCTACAATTGCATAGTGATATTATGATACAATGCGTTTGAATGTTTCAAGAAGTCTAGAAATCTGCTTAGATATCTTATTCTCACTTCTACTTTAGCCCAACGTAAAAAAAAAAAAATTCTGATCCTCACAATGATATAGCAAAGTGAGAGATATGATAGACTCAGTCTGTAAGTTCTAGTAATCACAGCTTTCATTTCAAGCGTTGGAAAATGTTTGTCATCATCGTCTTTATTATTTTTGGATGACGATAAGCAATTTTCTTTGCAAACAACGCCGTATCTCGTGCAGGTGGCAGATATTTGCCAAACGATTTATCAATGCCCTCATAAGGGTTTTCCACGAACCGAATGCTGTGGGGGGGAGGGGGGTAGCCGCATGTATGCTTGTGTGTGAACGTGAACGTATGAAAATAGTTTGAAACTCTTTATTTGGACATTTTTTTGTTGAGGAAAATTGAAAAGACGTCAACGAAAAGTAAAAATGATCATAGAATTCTAATAATTTATGAATGGAGAAGGGATGATGATGGAATGACATCTATAATGATCAAAGATGACATAAGAAAAGAGCCAAAAAAGATATAAAATCATGAAATTAGCATATTAGAAGTTTAAAATATTATTTCGGCCCATCGGCCAATACTTGTGTGGACCACCCGAACATATATTTCTTATCCTGTATATGTGTGTATGCGTGTGTGTGTGTGTAAGTGTGTTGATGTGTAATTGCTTGATGATGATGATGATGATGTCTGCATGTGCTGGCTTTCAATATGATTTTTAAAGATGAGCTATGATTCTATATCACTATATATCTTAGATTGTATCCCAGATATCTTTTGATAGGACAGGACTAAGATTTGGAGTTGTACGTGGCTCGCCATAGACACCTAAATCGCCGACAAATCGTTCATTATCGGATGGCTTTAAGCCACATCGACGACGGAATTCATTTTGACGTTCATGAATCCATTTGTTGGCAACCTATTAAGCACAAAGCATTCAAATAAATACTTTTATGATCAAACATACCCATTTGATGCCTACAAGAACAGGGCAACCAGCATGGCGAGTCATGGGATTTCCATCTCCTTGACGATACAAATTATACCAGAATAAAGCGTCATTCTTGGAGACGTTAATGGTTGATTTGGCATCCGTAAAGACAGTACTTCCTCCCAATTGGGTTTGTGACATCTAAACAACTCCAGCTATTTCAAACAAACTTTCACAAAGTAGACTCACGTAAAGAAGTACGGTAGCAATTCTGTTTCCTGTTCCGAGTGATTCGAACGATTTGCTTTCCTCCTTGCGAGCATGATCAAAGTGAGGATCATAATGACCACCAATACCGTAGTTTTGAACCTTAAGATAGGATATTGACTATGATTTTCATGAGAACAGATTATACTTGAAGCTCTTCAGCTGTTTCTTGATCCAGATTAGTCATATAATCAATACGTTCATTGATACGATGAACAACTGGGTGTTCCCAATCCTTAAGCCAGGCACTAAAAGAATTTTGAATGAAAACTTCATTGATGATTGAATGAACCTTTTACTAATACGATAGTTAGCTGTTACAAGTTTTCCAGTAGCAGCGTCATGAACAGTAGCTCTGGCTAACTATAACAAGAGATGTGTAATGAGATCAAATTGAAAATAATCTGAATTACTCTTGGAGCAGAGAGCTCTTGAATGAGATCAATCTCTTCATCACTGATAACATTTTTGAAAAGAACGGCTAAAGGATTAAATCTCATAATTTCAATCTAAAAATTCACATAAATTAGCATAAATTAACGATTAATACCTTAATTGGAGCATAAACCAAGAATGGACGATCGCGCTTGTAATAGCAGTAAAGCTTACTCTTTTCTTTATCACTCTATAATGTTATGCTAATAGGCTGCTTGATGCAGAATGAATCTTACCACTGGGATTTCTCCACGACATAAAGCTTCGTACATGGTTCTTTCTTTGTTTCCGAGCACACTGGCTGGACGAGAATTCAAGATATTTCCGAAAGATCTATAACAGATAATATGAAAAGGGACGAGCATGAACATTCTAACCTTCTCATATCCTTCTTCTTGACACCTTCTTCTTGAAGAAGATCTTCGTACCATTTGACATTACCCTTAGCACGTGGGTGAGCAGGATCTTGAAAGAAGGCATTCAAATCATTTTTCAATCTCACAACTCACTCATTGCATATAACTCATCGGTATATTTCAATGCATGCTTAAGATTTCCTTGCTTATAGAGAGAGTATGCCAAGTATTCCAAAACCTAAAGTCAACTAGTGGTAAACAATATTCTTCCATGAACCATTACATCTTCCTTATTTGCATATCCGGCGCCGAGGGTTTCTTCTTCTCTCTCTAATTGTCTTTTGGCCTCTTCCATCCATAAGATAGTGTGATAGTAATCTTCATCGTTATAAGCTGAACGTCCGATTTCAAAGCAATCGTTAGCTAAAACAAAAAAAAACATTGAGGGACTTTCAATTTGATGCTCTTACAATCGAAAGTATAGTTTCCTTGAACTTGTTGAATTCTTCCTTCAGAAAGATCACGGGGATCCAAACGATAAGTGTCTTGGAGACGAAGGATTCCTGTGGCTGCTCCAGTAAGATCTTCCTATAAAGAAAAAAAATGCAAAAATGAAAAAAAAATTTTAAAAATCAAAAAGGTTAATGCACGGAGTGGGATTTGAACCCACGCCCTCACACGAGGACCAGAACACTCAACCGATATTGAACTCTCGGTAAGACAAAGTCTTGAGTCTGGCGCCTTAGACCACTCGGCCATCCGTGCTACATACACAGCTGGCCAAAAATGTTAGAGGACATGCCAGTAGTATACGTCAGTAGATGATGATCATACCTGTGTTGGATATCGAACACCATAATTGGCATTAGTCATTCTATCAATGAAACTTTGAGCTTTGTTAGTATTCATTTGTTGTTCAATTTCCTTCCAATCAAAGATCTTAAAGATGAGATTTGAAAAAATATAAAACGTGTGATCATCGAACCTTTCGTTTGATCATAAGAAAAGCATTAATTGGATTGGTAATATCTTTAGTTCCAGTCGAGATAGAGTCTTCATTACGTTGTTGATATCGTTCAGCCAATCTTTAGAATATATTGATTGATAATCACATTCAATATAAAACTGACTTTTTGAGGGCCATAAGACGATTCTCTTCTTCCTCAATATACTTTTGCAGCACAGAAGGTATAGCTTTCTCTGAATCCAAGAGATTTTGCATATCAGCAACAGATGTAAAGAGATCTCCAACTACATAGCTGACAAATGGAGCAAGTAGAAGCACTACTGCTGTCCTCATTTGTATTATCTGTAATGGCATAGTTAGTCAAGTTACAGCAGCAGCATCAGAGAACATCAATGAAATGTTATAAAAAAAAAAACCTCAAATAATAAAAGAAAACTGTAAAGATGAATTGTTTAACTATATGTAATGGTTAAAACAATCCAATATCATTCAAGTTCATTGAAAGTTGTTTAGAAGAGAGGATGAGGTGACCGACCAGGCTGCGTATAGACGACAAAAAGGGAGAACAGGAACAGAAAACTGTTTACGTGCATTTTCTGGTCTTCGAATATAGAAAACGATACGACAAAGATGATGAAAATCTAGCTTATAGTGATGAAGCTTCAACAAGATGGGTTAAAAGATCCAAAAAAGCAATAGCGGGATTAATCAATAGCTCAAAATGAAATTGGTTGATCATCGTCTTCAATCGCCCTCTCTCTCTCTCTCTCTCTCTCTCTCTCTCTGTTCGAACATCAACGACATGGAGATGAACGAGAACGACAATGTCGATGACCACAACGATCACTCTGACAACGAGTACGAGAATAAATGAAAATCCAACAGATTTTCTAAGAACTATAAAGAAGAAATATTGAAAAGAAAATGTTTCTCTGTATGGATGTGTGTGTGTGTGAACGTGAGAGAACTGGAATCCAAATACATCTGTAACAACAGCAGCAGAATACGTTTTGATTCGAGTCACAGTTTATGTCTTTATCGTAAAAGAAATATTAGTTTCAACTTGATTGACAACGTTAAAACTTAGCAACTTGATAGTTTAAGTTGAAGATGACGACCATGCGAATAGTCTAACATCTACCGGTATACCTCTGAAGGCTCAATCTCTCTCTCTCTCTAACTACTACTATCGGTCGTTCATAAGGTCAGATAGACATCTTTCAATCCCAACCAAGATAGAAATCAATAAAGATTTAGGGTTATGACGTCATCATATCCCTTAAAAATTGAATGGGAAGACCCCAAAAATTCTTAAACATTTGTCTAAATGGAATAAACACAACCAGTTTTCAATGAGATTTTCTCAGCTCTCGTTAGAGAGAGACAACATAAGTAATCGAAGATTCATATATGAAATATAAGAAGAAGAACTTACGAACCGGCTTTCATAATAACTGTATAAGACACATTAGCATGTATCTGAAGTAGGTGAGGATAAAGAGAGAGAGAGAGAGATAGAGAGAGCGAGGAAGAAGTATAGAGAGAGAGAGAGAGAGAGAGAGAGAGAGAGAGAGAGAGAGAGAGAGAGCGATTGAAATGAAAGTAATGGAATGAACGTGGTTAACGGAATTTCACACGAAATGCCATTTATGCTGTAACGCTCTTAGACAGTCTCTTATATAATGCCTTTAGATGGTTTTGCTGACGAGGCATAAAAGAAAACTTTCTCTCATCCAGTCACAGATCAACAGACGACGTCTAATCGTGATGGTGGACGACGTGAGAATATGGAAAATCAACTGCATCCGACCCAGATCGAGCAGAAGACAGAAACACATAGCAGCATCAGCAGCAGGAACAGACGACCCGATGCAAACCAATTGATTACCAAACAACGAAAAGCTTAAGTATAATCAGTGTTTTAAGGATGCAATGACATCTCATATACATAAGAATCAAGAAATGAAAGTATCAAAGAGGATAAGATGTTGAAGAAGTATCTTCAAGGCTGAAAGGACACGTGGCCTCATTGACCAGGAGGTTGCAATGAATAGATTCAACTTCAAAGAAAATATTAAAATGAATCATTAAAATAATATTATAATAATCATATAGTTAGCATAGTTAGCATATAATAGAGATATGAGCAAAGAATTGAAAAAGAAAAACCAAAAAAAAGAATTGAAATAAACTATGTGTGAAAGATAAACATCAAAAGGTCGACAGTGGGCAAGATTAGAAGATGAAAAGAGGTATTGGATAATAGCATAGTATAAACAGACGCATAATTAGTGATTGAAAGCAACAATACATTGATTATATGATATAGCATAAGGATATAATGTTAAGAAGTATGATTAACTAACCCATCTTAAAGGATGGGATGAACACAGCTGACCTTATAACACATGTAGAGAGTAATGTAATTGAGGAGAGCATACAGAGAAACAGAAAAAAATAGTTTTACACTAAGAGAGACAATGCAATCAATGAGGAATGATCAAACTATGAAACAAAAAAAAGAAAAAAAAAATAAAATTCGTAGAGAGATAGCATAGAAGAACATGAGAAGATGAACATCAAGATGTGTTAGAGTTAGAGATACAAAGGATAAGGAACATGTTAAAGACGTAGAGGAAGAGCGAATTATCGAGAAGTTGTGTTTCCGAATACCCAACCACCACCATCGCCATCACTTCCCTCTCTCTCTCTCTCTCTCTTCAACATTCCAATACCATAGAGAATCACATCAAAATATAACTCTACGTCTAGTTCATCGTCAGTTCACGTGCATTTTGTGCGTGAAATAAATAAAGTTGAGCGGTTGTGCCATGCCATGAGAGGAGCTTTGAGATAAGAATGAAATTAATTAAAGAAATTGAAAAATAGAAAACAACTGCAAAGTTTCATTGAAGATGTATAAGAGAGGGGTTAGCCATTGTTGGACAACGTATAAGAGCTCATTCAAACAACTGCCCTCACTACGGCACAAATCCAGCAACACATTCAAAGAGCTCTAAGAACAGAAGCTGACTGTCTTATTCAGAAGACGAACATGTCGTTGAATACAAAGTTGGCGAACAAGAAAACATGTTAGAAGAACAAGACAACCTTACTTGATTCGATGATTATTGTGATTGACTGCATTGCAACCGTACTCCTGCCTTGTTCATAGCACATGTGTCGACACAAGCATTCACGTGTTATGACGTGACACGTGAGATATGCAAATGACTCTGAAATATAAATGAAAGACGTCATCAATGATGTATAGAAGATGAAGTGATTGACTGATAAACGTAGATGATATGCTAAATGGCTGTGTTCCCACAGTTTTTTCTTAAAATCCAAATTCATTAAAAAGGAAACAAAAAAAAAAAAAAAAACGAAAGAATCGATGAACCAGTTTCGTTTCAATTGCTTGATCATCCAGTCATGTAGGTCTGATTCACTTTTCCAAACTTTTTTTTTTTTGTTGTTTTTAATTAGCTTTTATGTAAATCAAAGGTCGCCGGAGGGAGGCTCATCTGTTCGTTACCGTTCCAGGAACGAAGTTAGGATCTCTCTCTCTCTCTCTCTATCTCTCTCTCTCTATAGTAGCGGATTGTTTTCATTCAAGCAATATTTAACATTTAGTTGGGTCATTAGCTCTTATCGAAGTGTCGTCATCTCTTCTAGCTTTGACTTACAAAATGAAATATTATTTTAAAATCAGAGTGTATCTATAGGAGAGTGAGAGAAGCAGAGATTGAATAGAGAGGCCAAGACAGCAAGCTATCTACTTCTACTTTGAAAATTGAGAGTTTTCAAAGATGTGAACTTACAAACATGGTTATAGCTTGTATATGAGACAGAGAGATAAGAAGAAGACAATCGACATATTGATTATATCAGAGTCCATAGTATGTAGATTGATATTATATCTTAACTATATCATATAATCAAGTAACTATAGGTGATTTTAACCATTTAAATGTTGGGGGCATATCTGCTTGTCTCGGTCGGCTGTCAGCAGTCTTATAATTTCTTGCCGTCGGTTGTCTTTCATCTTATAATATACGGTGGTTAAGCTTGCTGTCTGATGGGACCTCCGAACTGACGTTAGGAAGTCAATAAAGAAAAACGAAACGAAGATGCACGAGCTTATTCAGCTTTTGCATATCTCTTATACTCTGTCCTGTGCTTAGCTATTTAGCTTAACCTTATGTTACATTAGCTAACTATATCATATAGGTTAATGATTATGATATTCATTTCCGGTTTATCTATAGTATGCTCTCGTTACAAAAAGTCATTTTACCCTCAGATATAAGGCATCTGCCTATATATATGCACATATCCGTTCGCTTATCTGGCCTTCAACAGGCTTTAACAACCCCTCGTTTCTCATCTGCCGTTCAATCTTCTGAATCATGTAAGCATCTCGACGTTATGCCATCTGCGTCATCTGGAGCATGCGTTGACGCTCGTCGGCAATGTTTCCGTCTCAATGTTTATGAGCATTTTACGACCTCATAATTATGAATAAGAGCAACGTCGGAATTGTGAATCACAGAAGAATCTGTTGTACGCATAACGTTAAAAGACGAAAAAAATCATTAAAATATCTAATTAACTATACTGATTATGCTAATTATGACTTCAAATTATACATATTATGCTGACTTTTAACAATGTCATTACCTGACTAAAGGTAATAACAGATATCTGGGCCCATACATTCAATGTCCTCGCACACACTTCCCACATATGAAATTGAATGAAGCTTAGTCTCTCTATATCCTATACCTCTCTTTCAATCATCAACTCCTCTTCTCTCCTCTCTCTCTTAACCAAGATTTCCATCTGCAGCAGCCAACTTCAACTCAAACTCTCTCTCTCTCTCTCTATCTCTCTCTATCTCTCTCTCTCTCTCACTTTGCAGAGGACGAATCAGAAAAAATGTTTTAATTTATTACATATATTTTAACACTTTTTTTCTCTTTATATACGTCGGCTAACATAAAAGGAGATACAACTCTTCTTCATTCTAACACCTGCCTATTTCATTTTCTAACCTCAACCCAAGCATTTTTCCTGAGGCGGGCCACACATATGGTACTTGGCACGAGGCCAGCAAAAACCTTCTCTCTTCATTATCCAAAAACATCTTATTGCATACAAGAAACTGATACAGACGTTTTTTGTGATTATGGGAAAGAACAGTCCTGGTTATCATCTTCCTTCTTTATTAGTTTCAGAGTGCTTCTTCTTTCTAATCTTTCTCTCTCTCTCTCTCTCTCTCTCTCTCTCTCTCTCTCTCTCTTTCTCTCTCTCTCTCTCTTTCTTTCTCTCTCTTTCACTCTTTTGCTTCAAAATTTGCTCTTAATCGTCTCTTCTTCGTCGTCTTCTTTCTTCCATCTTGATTTATACTCTGCTTTCCCGAACAGGTTCATTCCACAAGACAGCCACTTTTCTTTAACTCTTTCATCTTGCCGCCTCGCTCTCCAGTCGACTACGGCCTTTCGTCCTCTCTCAGTTCTGCCACTATCATACTCAACTCCGAGAGTTCGCACTCCCTCAACTCTTCTCTTCTTCTAAAAAAGGTTTGTCCTTTTTTAGAATGGCTCATTTGAATAGCAAGTATCATGGTCAATCTTGCTTGCTTGCTTCAACTCATATGATGATGAGCATATGAATGTTCAAATTCCAAAAGCTACAGTATGCCCTTCTCACTATCATTTGAAACAGTAATCTGCTTATCACTACTTATGTTAATTATAATGAAAAAGCATACGCATTGTTGATATCTACGTGTTTGATTCAACTTCATTGTGATGTCGTCAAGTATTGAATTCAGATCCTCCGAACTGATTTATTATCTAATTTCGTAGGCAATAATGAGTCTCATCACGAAAACACTAAAATTCTCGTTTACTTGACAGCTGTGTATTCAACATTTACCAGCTTTATCATGAGTGTGATTCTAAGCTTCAAACTTTGATACATGAAAGGCTAAAACATGAAGTATGGCACACTAACGTCCGAGACAGGTCAGTTTGCGTTCAAACTACATTCACACAATCAATGATAGGCACATCATGTACAAAGCTTTCGAGAGTTGATCTTCTGCTCCATTCCCTCTCTCTCTCTCTCTCTCTGTGTATAGCTTGATGTACAGTATTTCATATTCAATAGATGCTACGAATGAAACGGATTTCCTTTCTTGGACTCAAAACCGTTATGCTGTCCTTGCAGAATTGGTCGTTTATTTTCCTTTTCATCTTCTCTCTCTCTCTCTCTGGTTATGTGTTGGTTATTCCATGTCTATAAGCCGTTAGAAGCCATTCTCTCGGAAAGTCCCCTCTTTCACAAAATCTTTTGATCATTCGACCTCCCATGTTTCAGCTCTTGATGTTAATTCATCTCAAACTTCAAACAAGAATCCATCAAAGGCAAGCAACAACACAAAAAAAAATGTTTAAATGAGGCCTTACATCAAACACGAAGGAACGAACGAACGAACGGATGGATGGACGACCATTACTGTAGATTGATTCAGTCAAGGCTTTCAGCTAACTAGGCTGTCGATTTGATTGATAATGATAGTCAAATATCCAATAGTCTACCTTCATTTTTATCTTCACATACTATCCCTCTTCACAGCTTTTCCTATCAAAATCATTCGTCATCATCCTCTCTCTCTCTCTCTCTCTCTCTCTCTCTATCTCACTCTCTCTCCCTCTAGAGCTTTTACTTCATATTTCGTTAACGTATGACATCTCTATCATCTCTCAATTAGCATCAGTCTATCATTTATTTGAGCATTTTATCGCATTCTAAGCTTAAATCTTATCAACCTGGTCATATAGCTAATCATTCATCCATCAGTTCAGATGTCTTCCAATGAAGCCCTCATCATGTTGTTTCTCAGCTCTTTCCCTCTTACCATATATGGGATTGTATGGATCTATGTTGACTTCTACAGAAACAAACCCTTCTTTCAATACATTGGTCATTGTTAACATCATCATATGATCCAGCTGTGTTGAAGATCACAACCTCTCTCTCTCTCTCTCTCTCTTTCTCTCTCTCTCTCTCTCTCTCTCTCTCTCTCTGTGGGTGTCGTCTGATTCAGACAATCCGTTGAAAGCTTTCAACTTTTGATTGAAACAGCCAAAATATTTGGAGTTCCATTGCAAGTATTCTCTTGTGCGTTCTCCAAGTTCTTTCTTCCTCCTTAACCTCGTCCTTGTTCATTCCATACAAATTTAAATCATCGCCAATCACCCGTAGCGCCATTTGCGGCTTGTCTTGTTCGCTTCTGTTGTCTCCGAGCCAGCCTAGGTTGGCCCTTGTACGGTCATAAAACATTCAATTCATCATCCATGTATTGTAGAATCTGTACCAAGCACACGAATTACAGATTATGACTTTGTGACTTCTTAACTTTCCCCTTACTAATCATTAACTTATACATATAGTTAGTGAGATAGAGAGAGAGAGAGAGAGAGACAGAGAAAAAGCATAATATAGAGCTAATTATAATTTATAGCCATATTCAAATATACTATTTATGGTTACAGCCAATAGAGTCGAAGGTTAACTGACAGTCCTTCTGTCTCATTTCTTTTGTCTAATCAGTGTAGACACATACTACCTGCTTGTAAAAGCTACATCCTTACTCATCATAACTCATCCTTAACTGTTTCCCCTTCAATATGCTAATTTCTCATTACTTTGTTATTTATGCTAATCATTAATAGCATATTATACGTGACGTGTAAACATACACAACATCATTCTTATACTTATGAAGCATGCTGAACGGTTGATCTCTCTCTCTCTCTCCTTCTTATTCCCTCCCTCTCTCTCTCTCTCTCTCTTTCTTATTCCCTCCCTCTCTCTCTCTCTCTCTCCTTCTTATTCCCTCCCTCTCTCTCTCTCTCTCTCTCTCTCCTTCTTATTCCCTCCCTCTTTCTCTTTCTTTATATCTTTCACCTCCTTGATATGAACCCATTTCTCAAGACACATCAGTGTATGTGTGTATGTCATTGTTAAAGCTCAAATCTTGATTGTATATGTCTCATTTACACGTACAAACAATGAATTCGCAGAAGCTAATGAGCAATTTACCTGTTTTCAACGATTTATAACGTCATTAAGCTATTTTATGAACCAACAGAAGCGAGATTGTCTATGCTCTTCTCATCCTTAATCGCTAATAACATTTCAGATAGAGAGAGTAAGAGAGAGAGAGAGAGAGAGATAAAGAGAGAGGTATATATAGAGAGAGAGAGAATCATATAAAAGCATGTAGAGATGATGCATTGGTCAGCTGGTTGATGCACAATTACATTTTCTCAGAAAATTAACTTTCACATGCAGCTCTGTGAGTGGCCAGGTTGAATCAGATATCTCATTTCTCCTCTTGCTAGTCATCTTGTCGTTTATAAAAACATTTGTGTTTGTGCAAGGTAGAAGTAAGATGATGAGCAGTAGCAATTGAATGATTCTGTGTGACAGTAGGACAAGGAAGATACAGAAGAGCGACAAGCAAGATGTAGAGGAGCAAAAAAAAAGTTTTTTTTCTGTTCATCCTCCTGCTCGTTTGAAGTTGAGAAGCCCACCCAGAAAAGACAAATGGACCATCTTGTTCATTCGTTTTTCTCTCTCTCTCTGCTCATCTCTCTCTCTATCTATCTCTCTCTCTCTCTCTATCTGTAAGATCGTTCCTTGTTGGAATGAAAAAAGAGATTCCATATGGATTGTTTAGTTAACTAAAGACGATTATGAGTTTAACGTGTTGTATTCATCATGTGTACATGTGGTCAAATTGTCATAAAAATTAACGAAAAACCAATTTGATTTATCCACAGATTGAACATTGCACATCAGATGATGATGACAGTTATGTGTGTTGAAGTTCACAGGTGTATTAGCACATCTTCTAACATTCTCATTTACACAACACACGTATAAGCATCTGCAGATGTAGAGATCTTACTTCCTATCCACCACCATACACACCAAACTCTCTCTCTCTCTCTCTACTGTATGTGCTCGTATAAGATATTTGGAATTGATGTGTGTAGGGTAGATGAGAATAAGAGAGTGAAAACATTCTGTTAACAAACTGTTCCTAATCGTATATCTTTCTTTATTGCTTTCTCCAGGTGAGAGTTCAATCTCAAAAACTGCCAAATCATAGTCTTTCATCTTGCCGACATAAGCTTCTACATATCATTTGGGGGGGGGGGGAGGCATATTGTATTAGCTTCTCTGATATATACAGTTGCAACTTGAATAACGCATATTAAAGAATTCAAAGAGGATTGCCGTCTCTATCTCAACGTAGTTTTTGTTCGTTCATAGCTCATCTTCTCATTATTAGTCATCCTCATTATTCCATATGTGGATGATGTGAGAGAGAGAGAGACTTGAGATGTTCTTGTGTGTGTGTTCATCGTCTTAAATTCATTTCCCGCCAAACATAATCACCCCGTCAATTATCATTGAAAAAAACTTTTTTTTTTCTTTCTCCTTCTCCTCATCTTCTTCTTCATCCTCATCATTGCTTTCAATTTCTTTTTTCTGAGACGTCTTCTAGACGTTTAAGCAGTTTTCATCTATTTCACATAAGATTAGAAGCAGATGCTCTATCTCTATATTCACACAATTATTTGAAATTCAAACACTTTCCCTTCTATTTCAACTTTGTCCCTCCCTCTCTCTCTCTCTATCTCTATGAAGCTTTACCTCTGTTTATGCTAATTTCCAGTTCAACATCCAATCCATACCTTACATGGCGCCAGGAAGGTTGACCATTTTACATTTTTTTTCTTTTCATTTCAAGTCCAATTATATGGAACAGTACATATAAAACCGATGTTTTAACCCAATTTTTTCTTTTCCAATTTTACTTATTCATAACACTTTCCTCTTGTACTTAGCGTGCTCTATAGCTAATCTACCGTAATCACCTATCATAAAAATATTTTTTGTTGTTCCTCTCTCTCTCTCTCTCTCTCTTTCTCTCTTTCTCTCTTTAACATACACTTGTCTGTGTGATGTTGCCAATTGCATGGGCAGATTCATGATAACGATCCTCTGTTCCAGTCATTTTAGAAGAAAAAAAAAGTTTTTTTTTGCTGACCACTTTGATGATGAAGAGTACACAATATCATTTTGAAAACCAGACAGAGATAGCGATGTCGTCATCATTGTTAGTTGAACATACTTTTGCTTTCCTTCCCTCACCTGGATACGGTCATTTCACACACACACGCACACACATAGCGCATACCGTAACCATCTATGTACAAAAGGATTGATATTGGTACAGAAATGAAGAAGAAGAAGAGAGCGAGATAGAGAGAAAGAGAGAGAGAGAGAGAGAGAGAGAGAGAGAGAGAGAGAGAGGTAGAAAGAAGAAGACAAAACCTGACATGAGCCAAGTGAATCGGGACGAAAAAGGCAGATTGACGACTACAAAACCTTCATTTCGGTGTCCAAGATGAATCAGCAATTGCAATTCGCTACGGGAATCAGAATCCATCTATGCCTCCCACACATCTACACATTCAATCCTGTTTTCTTGTGTTCAATTTGAATTTTAGCCCGTGTGAGCTCTATTGCAATCATCTATTAGATGGTTGAAGCCCAATTTGCGAAAAAAAGAAAAAGTACAAACTGTCATCGAATCTATTTGAATACAGCAAAGTATTCGCCAATGCTTTACTTAATTCAGTAGAAGGCTGTCGATAAACTGCTCTTTGACTGTCATTTTTGATCCAATTTAGATAACTTATAATGTGTCGACAACAAGCGGCCGCCTTTTATCTGCGGCGCCTACCTCATTACTACTACATCCAGGCGATGATGTGTTCGACGTTCATCTTCAAACTAACACTTGGCTCTTTCTCTCACTCATGTTGTCAGTAAAGACCATATTCTTCTTTCGAAACTTTCTTCTAACAACACTTCATTTTTGTGAACGTTTACATGTACGACAATCTACTACACCCATATATTAACTGATTAAGAACGGACATGCGACATCTGAAGAACCGCACGTTTGAACCTGCCCTTTGATCTATGCCGAACATTTAAACAGTTTCATGTGCATTGTAAACAGGCCAACATTTGAATTTTTGAATTCAAATTATATTAACTACTTAGTATAAGTAACATAGTTAGACACTATCAGTTGATGACGCTGACGTCTGTACGAATCGTGCTCTTACTGAGGTCGTACTTCCACACCTCTGCAGTAACCTTGGAACGATAAAGGTCGTATTTCCTGTGTTTTCAGAAGTCCAGATTCCAATTCTTAACTACCATTCTCTCTCTCTCTCTCTCCCTCTCTCTCTCTCTCTCTCTCTCTCTCTCTCTCTCTCTCTGCTTTCCTTCCCACCCATTTAACCTCTTACAATTAGTTTTTGAGTTGTAGTTCATGCCATTGAACTCTCCAGCCAACAAGCTTAACAGATACTTCCATACCAACTTTCCAAGTTGCATTAGCTCTTTGACAGTCACTTCATCAGCCTTATGCTGTCGATAAGTAGCTGGAAGCGGCTAGATGAAAGGATAAGCAAGAAGCGCGACATTCTGAGCTTACGGTAACGAGCTTCCTCTATCTCTGATACTTCCTCTTGCTGTTAGTTAGGCTCACATCTTATACTGAAGCATGTACCATCTCACTCACGAGCACTTTTCTCTCTCTCTCTCTCTCTCTCTCTCTCTCTCTCTCTCTCTCTCTATCTCAACCTCTTGGAGCGTGAAATTACGATTATCTTTCGCTGTCTTTAATTATCATTACCTTAGCCATTTGTACTAATTTTTACCAACTCTAGTCGGGTCCTAGAACCCAGAAGCGCTCTCAGTCAGTCAGTCAGTCAGCAGCTGCAGCCCGTGTGGTTAAGAGCTCCGCCCATCGGCCGTCTTTCTAGCCTTGTTTCCAACCCTCTCTTCTCATATCTCCCTCTCTTTTTCTTCATTTCTCTTTTTATCTGCCTCCTTTCCAGCCTTCTATTTTACTCACTTGACTTGCAGTCCTTTTCGGCCATGTTCGTTGCTGTGCTTTTCGTCTTTCAAAATGCTTTCACATACATAGAAAGTCATTTGAATATCAGAATCATTTGTGATACCTTAACATGCTGCACATCATTCATCTTGATACATAATCATCTACAAACAATAATAGGCTACGTCATTAAGGTTCTGACCTAATAATGAACATGAAAATGGTGATGAAGATCATGTCTCATGCAGTCTCTTTCACTCCTATCTTATGTCCCCTTAAACTCCTAATGTGCCGATGAATGGTCCATTTCCAATAGCTTACTCTCCATCTTATTCATGATTTATCGTCAAAATACCATAATTTCATAAAAAAAATTATTTTGTAGCTACTAATTGAAGCTTGATAGCTCATTGACATCAGCACCTCTGACAACTCAGCAGCATATATACATAGAGCCCTCAGGCAGTCACATCACTTGTATATAACATGATTCGATCCTCAAATAAGTTCATCTCAACATCTATTGGCGTCAATCTGTCTACCGTACGAGATGACTTTCCCAGACTTTTTTTTTTTTTGTTATCCTCATTATTTGGTCTCCGACGATAATTCTTCAACTAAGGTCATCAACATACTCACTTGATTATCTTTTTCAGTCTTAACATTGACTGTTCGTTCACTAAGAGAGAGAGCTTCTCTTACATACATCCTTCAACAAAACTGTTGAATTCATGATAACGCCAGTTTCGTTTCCTATTCACAACTTCCTTCTTTCATTCTCACACACTCATCCACACACACACACACACACAGACACACAGACACACGCAGACATCATCATCACACACGCTCACATGCATTTGTTTTTCTCTTTTGTAACAAAGAAGCTTCTTATATACCTCATAGGTTTCTCTTTCTTCTAATACACATATCATACAAGCTTTATCATTCAATTAACTTCTCCGCTTCTATAAGAAGCTCATCTTGATCACTCTAAGCGGAAGTATCATGTGTTCACGAACTCCAATCCATTTCCTTTCCAGAATTTTAAACCATCTTTTCCTGTCATTCACTTCCCTATCTATCACCTAATTTGCATATTCAACTGTACACATAAGATATCTGTATTGTCTTCTATGATTTCGTTTCGTTCGTCTCATCAACGTCTTATACTAATTTGTAATTTCAGTCGTTGCCGGCAACCTTCTTCTCGCCTGTGAAGGCCTCAGCTAGCCTTTCATTATCTTATATTTTCATTCATACTTTCTCTATATAAGTATTATAATTTAAAATTTTCTTTAAATATCAAATACTCAAGCTGAGTAGAGAACACCAGCCACTCACAGCCCACCATCGCTCTCACAAGCCAATCATTACGTTTGGCCACGCCCACCCGATACTACGGTAGTCAGTGGCCTTAGAAGACTTTTTCACAATGAATCCAACAGCCACAACGGCAGCCACACTTTCTTTCGACTTTTCGGCTTCTAGTAGCCAACCGGAAGCCAACGATCATCTACAGGTAATGATTAAAGCTTAATAACTCCTTAGCAATCAGTTAATGAAGAACGGGAGAGAGATAGAGAGAGAGAGAGAGAGAGAGAGAGAGAGAGAGAGAGAGCGAGAGAGACTTCACTATCCTAATAGCCTTACTTACACCGCTCATTCTCTACTTCTGATTTATCAGCTTAACCCTCATTCAACTTCCGAACCCAAAACGAGAAATGAGCAATAAACTTTGAAAGAGCTCGTCAGTCTTTCCGGCTCTTCTAACGAGCATCCATTTGAAGTTTAGCTGTTTCTCCAAGTTATTACCACGTACAACAATAAGCATATAGCATAGTGAAATGGCATGAAAGACGAGGACATCGTCGTCCCACCTGCATCTTCAGAATAGTTTTTTGTTTTGTTTTTCATCCTCTTCCTATACGTTTTTGAAGATGTGTCTTCTTTCAAGCGGACGCAAAACGAAATTATAGGTTAGGCCAACAACATACGAGTCTCTTGTTCATATTGCGAGAACAATTGATGTTCAAAGCTGAACCATAAAATTAGTAAAACTTTTCATGTTTCTGACTTAGTTCAAGCTATACATGTGAATTCATGTTTCAGCGATTGGCTGCCATGACACAAGGTGTTGGTAAGGATGATTCTGATCATTCAGTAGCTCCATCAACTGATGCTTTATACTCAGGTAAGTAATGCTCTATTACCATAAACAGTCAATTTTGTTATATCAATTGCAATATGCTATGAGGTGATTAGAAAAGGTTCTATGTCACTAACTACCGTAATCCTCACATCTTAGCATATGTTATGTGTCTTTTGTCGGCTGCTTGTCGAATTTCAAGTCAATCAGCAGTCGGAAGCTGACGAAAAGACAGCAAGAAGAGATGAATTTAAAAAAAAAAACATTGAATAGTTCAAAACTCTTTGGACTTTCTTCTCTCTCTCTCTCGGAAACATCCAATGTATATATTGAATCTCATATATACCTCCGTTACAGCTGGAGCTGCAGCCTATATGCCCGGATATGCTGGTTGGCCAAATTACTACCAGCAATTTGGTCAACCAGCTCTAGCCCCTGCAGCATTTCCTCCATGGCCGACACAATGCTATGCTACTCCACACTGGCCCAATTACGGTAAGCGCCTTTCTTACTATATTTCATTCAATTGATAAAGAATATATTCAAAGTTCTCACAAAATACTCTTTCAATCATCTCTCTCTCTCTCTCTTTCTCTCTCTCTCTCTCTCTCTCTCTCTCTCTCTTCGTCTACAATCTCTCATGTAAAGCTTTGATATCAGTTCAGCCTTCTTCATTCAAGAATTCTTTTTCTTTACAATGAAGATTTGCTTTTCTTTATTTCCGCTTCGTTTTCTATCTTCCCACCGTGTTCTTCTCTTTTGCAATGAAAGACCCATACTGCCCTCGTTTGCCGACCACTACAATTACCTGATTTGCATAAGAAACTTGTTCTATCATGGCCATATATGCGATTTCATGCAACTCAACCTCGTACTTCTTTCTTTCTAGACAATGATAGATGGATAGGTTTTAATTCAAAATGATATTTGAATTTTGTTTCCTTCCATTACACGTGAACTTGACGCACATCTCACGTGAAGCTGTGAGCAGTCTATCTCTCATATGTAAATGAGCAAATATCATTCTAACACAGGCGCATAGAGCGGTTGCATGTATAACATACTATTTCAGACAACGAATTGTTCTCTCGGTTAAGACAATTTCCGCCAACAAAAAAAAAAGTTTGTCAAAGGCTTGTCGATGTCGACTGCATGTTGTCCTTTGTGAAGCAAATATCTTAAATGGCACTCTTTCAAACTTTGATTTATGACTCTAAGTTGGCATAGACTAGCTTTTGCAGATCTCTTCAAATGGCTCACAGTGTCTGTCTCTGTGTTTCTTCACTTCCGACGGATGTGATTCGTAGCTATTGGACGTTGATCTCGTCTTCTTTGTGATGAAGAGGGGCGTCGACGTCTGCAAGAGATTATACTGCATCATCTAACGTCTTCAGTCTCTTAGGTCGTCTAAAGCTTTTTCTCTATCGATACATCTTCTCGTATATTTCTCTTATTAGCATTTTTGAACATCTGCACCAAAATGTGCATGAAAGGCTTTAAAGTAGCCGGACAGCCAGTATAGATAGGCAAAATGGGGAAGTGCATTGCTCTCTTGTATCTCATTCTCTCTTACTCTCTCTCTCTATCTCTCTTACTCTTTCATTTGCCTGACTCCGACTGATGAGAATTCAACAAACTAAAGCTGGTACATCTACTTTCAGCCTTAGATGGCCTTGGTATCTCGGTAAATACCAAGAGAGCTGCAAATAAAGCCGCCTGTTGGAGTCGTGCTGAGTCAGAAATCCAAATATTTTCATTTTGTGATAGAAACAGATGATGTCTATTATAATTGCACAAATGATTTAACATGAGAAAATGCTGTATTCTCATAAATCAAATGATATGCGCATCTGTGATGAGTTTCTTTTCTCCATTCAACTCTCTTTACTCTTCTTAATTTGACTGATGTGCTTCTGATGCTTGTGCTCGTGTGTGATCGCCCTACCCATTGTCTGGCGATTCCGCGACAGGCAAACACACGCGAGTCGCTTGCCCAGGAACCATCTCTTACCATACCCATTCGCCCCACCCACCACACATATTTTCATATAATCAATATAATCAATATCAAAAATTACAAAAACCAATACAACCCTATACTCACGTGTGTTTGTTTGCAGCGGCTTCGAAGAAGGGTCGACAAACCTATCAGCGATACCAGACGTCAGTGTTAGAGCAGAAGTTCCAGCAGTCAAGCTATGTGTCAAAGAAACAGCGAGAGGAACTACGTCTTCAAACTAATTTAACGGATCGACAAATCAAAATTTGGTTTCAAAATAGAAGAATGAAAGCCAAGAAAGAGAAGCAACGTATTGATGATCATGTAGATAGTCATTCCACAACTTTATTAGCTCCCAATCCACCATCTAAGAATTCAGGAGCCGGATCAGCTCCTGGCTCACAGTCTGGAATGCTTGTAGATGATGACAACAAAAAATGGCTTGAAAATTCTGTTGTAGCTAGTTCAGCGCCGCCACCTTCAGGAGTATGGCCTGGCTTACCCCATCCAACAGCTAGTATGTTAGGCTTACAGGGACAAGGCCAACAAGTTCCTGGTCAAGCACAAAATCAGCATGCATACTACTGTCCGCCATAAATATTTACGTGTTCCGATGATGATGAAGTGGTTCTCGCTTCCTAGGAACTCTGTAGATGTACTGAACTTCACTGGCCAACAATCACCATCTATGCCAATCATCATCATCTTATCATAATCAATATAGCTACAACGATTCCATTCTAGTCACGATCTTCCCAATCCAACCCAATGATTCCATTTCAAATTTGAATCTTTCTTCTTCATCTTGTACTTGAGCATTGCATATATCGCTCATTCATTAACTCTAAGCATAACTCATTCACAAAGCTTAAGTCCCAAACAAACTCTTCTCTCACACATAATTCATATAAACTCTTGCATGCAGTCCAATAAGAAAAGGCATAATCTACGATGTTAAAGCATTAATCCCGGTTCGTACCTTTTCTGTTGCATATACCGTAGTCCATCTTCTGTTTTCTTGACATTGTCCCCATTCTAGCACACTACACACAGCATACAACCCGTTTCTCTCATAACTTTGCCAATTTCTTCTTTAGGTATTGATATATACAATTGATTGATTGCACAACTAGTTAGCATAAGTTCCTTAATCATTCTCATATAATATAAGTTTCTTATTCAACAAAAAAGTTAGAAATTTACAATTGTTAAGTCGTAGGACATCCGTTTGTTCGCCTTCCTTTCCTCTATTAATGGTCATTCGACAGTCGGGTCTCGCATATTTCGAATCATCTTTGATTACGTTCTTCCCTCAAAATAATAAACATTAATATTACATATATGTTATAGTTTACTTTCTTTTTCTATTCTACCACACACACACACACACACACAGCAACTCTTTGAAATTCATTTCTTTCTCTCTCTCTCTTGGCTGCTTCTTATTCTCATCTCACATGGTGTGCACCGTACGCGCATTCCTATGCGTTGTCGTCCTCTTCGCTTGCCCTTCTACCCACCCACCCTTACGTATCCCATAAAATTCGACACCCACTCCTTAATTATTATAACTATAATTATAAATATATATATATATATATAATATATATGACAAAATCTCATAATTATAACATATTCTGCATCCAATTCGATAATTCTCTCTTTCATTTATTTTTTTCATAAAACTGTAAGATATTCATATTCTCTTGACGTTTCTCAGTTTTGTTATATCATGTTGTCTGTGTGACTCTCTCTCTGTCTTCTTCATCTTTGTCTTATCTACTCTACTACCCGACTTCTCATATGCGCAAATCTATAAAGAGTATTTTTATATTTTGTTATTAGAGAGGAGCATCATTCAAGCACAACTACAATGAGCTTTATCTATTCAGATATATATAAGAACATTGATATAGATATCTTTAACCATACAATACACTTTTGGCTCATGTTTTAGTGGCTGAAATGTGTAAGAAGCGCGGACGACAGACGTATACGCGTCATCAAACGTTGGAACTGGAAAAGGAATTCCATTATAATAAATATTTGACAAGAAGGTATGCTTCATCAACATCTCATTTCGCCTCTTTTTGGCCTTTCTTTTGTAAACATTCATGTATACAGACGACGTATTGAGCTCAATCGAACGCTTGGACTATCTGAACGTCAAATCAAAATATGGTTTCAAAATCGTCGAATGAAAATGAAAAAAGAGAATAAAGGATGTGATAGTACGACCAATGATTCAGCATCCAGCAGCTCCTAAGATTTAACATCATTATCTGACGTCTTCCCCTCCAATCATGTGCATATGAACATTAGGAAATGATATACCGACGCTTCGACCTCCTCTTACTACGAATATAGCTCACTTGTTAATCTGGTCACCAATAACTTAATGTAATGATCTCCATCTTCCGGCCATATGATATGATAACAGCTTCTGTTAAACTCTTTCATTCTCTCTCTCTCTCTCTCTCTCTCTCTCTCTCTCTCTCTCTTTGTGTACGTCTCTCTGATCTCTCAAATCAGAGTTCATTCATGCTTTCAACTATTGCCTGCCGTTATGTTTTTGTAATAAAGACGTATACCGTACTTGGACATATTTCATACAAAAGAAGGAACACAACATAAAGCTGAAATCGAATGCGAATTTCTAATAAATTCTCACTGCACTTACTACAACTAAACGAAACAAAAGAATCACTTTGAATTTTGGCGCTCGCATTTTAAATATGTGACTCACAACTCTTTCAAATTTGTAATGAGATGAGGTTTGAGAGAGTGATATGTCAATTGTTCAAAGAATGCAACCGCTCTGTGATCATCATAATAACATTACATCATACTATCCATATCATATTCTTCAACTCAAAACAGTCTGAATATGAGATTACACAGACAGTTTAGTTGCAGCTTCAGAGAGCAGAAATGCAATAAGCTCAGCCAATCTGTTAATTTCTACAAGCTATTGTTGTTTGAAATTACCGTAATCCTCTTACTTACTAGGCATTATGGACGAAAAATTCGAATGAAAACGTTAGTACACAACATAAGACATGTATAACGTTGGAGACATAGAGAAGCAAGTCGTTGCTTTGTTGGTTCCTTTTATGACCATAATACTCATTTCCTAGTGACGGACACGGAACTCTAATAGCTTTTTCCCCTTCCAGTTATATTACAAGATACAGATTTAGTTTTAGTTCAATGTGATGCAAACAATCGATTAGATGAAGTTTAGCTTGAATATATTCAGTCACCTCAATATCAAGATCTACCGTAATCTTAAAATAAAAAATCCCCAATGGAATCAACGACAGTTTGGCTATCCAAAAAAGAATCTCCATCTGCCTGAGTCTTATATGCCTTAAGGGGGAACAACTGGAACCCAAGCAAGAGCAAGAAAAGAATTCAGCTAGACGAACAAAAAGCTAAAGATACTGAAATTCTGGAGGCAGAAGGACAACGAAGACACATAATCAGCTAAGAATGCAGCTAGATATGGCTGATGACTATAAATTGGATGCGCAAATGGCGCGTTTTATGTGATTTCTCAAATGGCTTACTGCTAAAATGACTACTGAACGTCCTGCATTGAAAGCATCACCATTTCTTCCGGATTTCAACGTTGAATAGATGGATTCAGACAGAAAAAAAACTCATTTATTTGGCTCAATGCTTTGTAACAAGTTCCTAATTACTAGCAAAAGCAATTGCAATTAGTTAGCTGGTTCGAGCAAGCTGAATATGCCATAGACTCCGACCACAGGTTAATTTTCCGGCATTACGTTTTTTGGCTTCCATGGAAAAAAAAAGAAGGAAGGAAAGCGTGTAATCCAGGGCCACGACATGTTGGCGCCAGGGCTAACTAGATGATTATACTTAGCGAGCTAAATCGCGATCATGGTCAAAAATGGGAATGCAAGGTGAGTTTTGAACTCCTACACACTCACACACACACATACAATTTGAACAGCATTCAACTAATCGGGACGTACAGATGATGAGTTTTGAACAAGAGCGATAAGTATAGGGACGGAAGATGGGCGTACTCTTCAAAAACAATCACTCATGAACGCAGAACAAGGCTACAGTATCAACGCTAGATCAGTACTAAGAAATGCAATACACGCAACATCGGGGCTATAAAGGAATAGCAAAACTCATTATAATTGCATCACCTACTAAAATAATAATATTTTCTTGAAAAACTGAAACAATCAATTCCCATATAGGTAGAGCATTTTGGATGGAGCAAAACAAGTTGTAAAATCAAGAAATTTTCGTACCGGCCTCATTTCATTCCAGTACAAACTAGCAGCAGGGGTCCAGTTCTTACTCGCACACTTGAAAACTGCTCCTCCTTTTTATTCTCATAATTGGCCATCAGTCTATTTTATGGTATTGGCCCAATATGCATCTGAACTCACGATTCTATGCAGTCTTTCTTCAATGCATTAGACGCAGGTGATGCTCGTTAAGAAAATCTGTTGATGTTCCCCGAACAACAACCCTTCTTCCGTACGAAATCGTTATTCTTGTACAATTTTTATTTCCTGTAAAAAAGCAAAAAAAAATTCAAAATGGAAAATCATAATATCAAGACCAATCATCTTCAGCTTCCTCTTCTTCTTGATCATCTGTTTTTTTGCGCTTAGGCTCTAAAAAATACTCGCTTATATCAGGTTTGGGATTCTTATCAAAAGCTAGATGTGTACGTTCAGCATCTCGGAATGTATCGCTTGACAAATTGACCTTAAATATGAAAACCATTAAATTCACAATACAAACTGTGCGCACCTGTCCTAATACATCAAGTTTACGTTGAATCATATCCCATATCAGATCATCGGCAGTATTGCGTGCAACTAGATATTGTACATAAACGGAATCTTTCTGACCCACACGGTGGGCACGATCTTCAGCCTAGACCACCAATACGAAAAAGTTATGAATCATTGAATACCTGTAAAAGAGTTCCGGGATTCCAATGTAACTCAGCAAAGACGACGACAGTCGCAGCAGTAAGAGTAATACCTACACCCGCTGAAGTCACAGAAAGTATACCAACCATCACACTAGGATCTTCCTGCAATAGACACATATTAGAATGAACACAAGAGTATATGAATACTTGGAAAGACTTGCAGAGTTCTCCTCGACGAACACTTTGAGTAGTACCATCTATTCTAATATATTTCAAATTGCGTTTTTGAACCTAATTTCCATGATTAGTTACCAACTGCTTCATATTCAGAATGTCTTACTTCTACTGTGATCGTATCGAGAACAATTTGGTGATGAGCAAATATCAAAACTTTCCTTGGAGGGGCATCATTATAAAAGAAGCTATCGAGAACATGACTACTCACGGCAGCGGCCTAAAGTTAATCTCGGTATATATATATATATATATATATATATATATATATGGTTTAGCAGTACCTTTACGATTCCTGTCATACTGAAGTATTCCAGAAGTGATTCGTGTGTGTCTTTCGAACTCTGTAACAATCAGTTGAGACTAGTCTGCTCCTAGTTCCATACCGAGGGATTCTTACTAAACTCAAAAGCTTGTTTAGCTTTGACTAAACCGTCCATACGGTCGTCTATACTGTCACCTCGCAAATAGATAACCTAATAGACATTACAATAACGAGAATAACAAGAATAGCCAAACTTCTCTTCGTTTATCAGGCAAGTCTTTCAGCACATCATTCTTCAATCTTCTAATCATTACACGATGCATAAGTATAGCTGCCAACTCTTCACTGTTAGTGCAACCTTTAGCCTTGAATCATTGGAGTCTTATAAGTGCTAGCCGTCTTTCCTTACTTCAAAACAAAACCTTCCTTGTTTTCCGTCACAATATCGGATGGCGAATTGCTAAAAGATGAGTGTCAGAAACAGTTCTAAAACAGAAGTATCGAATACCTGGAAATTGGGGAACAATGACGGATTGATAATGCGAACTTGAGAGAACAACTCTGCAGGGCGAGAAAGAGCTGGTGTTCCAGAGAGCATTATAACTCGATTAGCGATTCTCTATAGGGTATTCAACTATATTATGAGGATGGTAAAATTCTGATATACCGCTAGATCAGTAGCAACTTGCGTTCGCTTAGCTTTAGAATCTTTCAATAAATGACATTCATCCTGATAATTAGGTTATTTTGCATTAGCTAAGAAACAGGTGAACAAACTAGAATATATACTTGATAAGCCATCTTTGCTAACTCTTTGTGTTTCAAAACCATCTGATCATAAGAAATTATAACAACCTGAAGAATGAGAAAATCAAGAATAATGTGGTGAGAGCTCAACTGTATTTGACGTTCTCACATCAGGAAGAGGATCTGAACCTTTCTCAATCACAGAAATACGAGAGATCACGGGTAAAAACGAATTAAATTGCTGAAAATTAGTACCATCTAACGATCAAATAGGAATATCTTACAGTTTTCCATGCATACTTCACAGAAGACGGGCAAACTATGACAAGAGGCCATTCAGACCTAAACAAGACATGTATGGAAACAAAAACAAGAAGTATACCTATAATATCTAGCAACAGTAATGGCTTGTAACGATTTTCCTAAACCCATTTCGTCGGCAATAATTGCACGTCCTCTCCTCTCGAGTACAAATCTTCAAAACGTTCATGAACGTGTCATGTTTAAATAGTTGAGCTTACGCAACACCTTCTCTTTGGTAAGGGAATAAGACCTTTGCTAACGTAGCATCAATCATAAGGAATAAATTGCTTGGAATCGTTTCTTTCCGGAACGATTGGAACATTTTCAAAATTTCAGGAGCTATATTTACAATAGTTACAGTGGCATCCTGAGATGAACATTAAAGAGATTGCAGATACATCATCGCTTACTTTTAAGGCAAGCAAAGAGTCTTCCAAGTTTTTCATTTCAGAGAACTTAACACTCCACAATCTGTCTTTTTCTTCATAAATTCGACTCTCATGTGGTAAGTTTTTGATGGTATTCAAGACGGAAGCATGATATGGATGAGCATGAACCTGAAACATAAACTTTCCCACGGTTTGTTTGTTCAGGATATGTAAACCTTAAACCTATCAGCGTTGAAAAGCTTGAATGTTACAGTAACATTTGTTTTAGTTGCTAAGAAAAGAGGAGCTACAGTAGGCTCTTTGGGGAAAACAGATTTGACTGGCAAAGGAGGGTGTGATGCATTCTGAGCTATTGAGCTTAGCGCATTATGTCCCTCAAATAGTTGATCATTTTAGTGGCTTCATTGCCTAGCATACTATATTTCTCGTATTATTAGCCTTAAATGAGTTGTAAGAATCACTTGTGGGTCTTTTCACTCCTTGCAAACTAGTGGAACTCTGTAAGATCCGAATTTAAAAGATCTTGTCTCCTTTTTCAACACCTGTTTCGCATGTTGAATTGAATTAGTAGATGAGTACGAAGATGGAGCATTTGAACTAACCGGTGCCTGAAAAATTGGATGAAGCGTTTCTTTCCCTTGAAACTGACAGGTCTAGAAGCTACAGCAGCTTCAACTTCTCTTGCTTTCCTAGCAGCGGCTCTTTTCAGAGCTTCAGCTTTGGATCGAGCAATTCTAGCACGTTCCTCATCTGTTAACGGTCGTTGCATTAATTTCCCTACTTGCTGTAAACATTCAGCTTAAATGAACACTCGAACTTCTTGAAATTCTAATTGAAGGCGCGAAAAGGGGTCTTCAGAATTCAAATTTAGCCAGCGGCCATTTCCAATTCGCCTTAGTCCATATGTTAACGTACATCAACTGATAGCACTGGTATGATCAGAACAAATGAATAAGTTGAGAAAATCTATTTGGTTTCAACCATTTATTTCAAATTATAGTTTAAAACGTTCCATTTGATGATTTGAATAAGTTGTAAGGCATTATGCTTAGAACCGTATATGTAATTTCTCAGTTTAAACTGATATCCTAATGAGTAATCTTCCATTTGGAAGGTTGTTCGCAATCCTTCTCCTTATCACCACACATTCTATTGAAAGTTGTCTCTGGTTTAAATCCTAATATTTCCCTGTCTTCCTGAATTCTGAACGAGAATGTAGAAACATGACTTCCTGTGAAATGCCGAGCACGAGAACAGATAATCTGAACACCCAAACCTGTATTATCACCTAAGCCTCTTACTTACTTGATCAATTACTGCTATTTCGCCATCTGACAAATCCAGATTTTTATAAGTGAAAGTTTCCACATTCATCAGCTTCTTCAAGTCCTCTAATTCATGGGGTTCGGCATCTGTTGCTAAGAACACTTTCTTAACACTATTCTTCTTAGCTAATTCGTTCAACTGCAAATGCTTCGGTTTCAAAACTGAATAATAAAATGCCAATACTATTTTCGCAGTCTCTTTGATGGACGGCAAGCTTCTACCATGAGCTCGAATAAAATCCCTTCTCCTCCAGTGAGCACAGACGTATGGACCTCCCAAAGCATCGCGCCTGACCGATTCTTCAGTCCAAGACTTGGGCAAAACGGTTCTGTCAGTTTTATCATCCGAGTCAAGATACTCTTTCCTGAAATTTATAACATTTGAAAGCTTGATTTTCTGTGATTACCTGAATTTCGCAGCTTCATTTATCAAGTTCTCTGCATAACGCATGCTTCTTCGAGCTCTCCAGTACTGAACACCTCCATAATCTTCATGTAAGATAGTCTCTCCACGATCTACGAAAATACTGGTGATATTCGGGTACATTTCTTTGATAAGATTAGTCAGCGTTCCCGATTCGCCTTGGATGGAAATGCATTCGAAGCTCTTAGCGAACACATCAGAGAATGAGAAGAACCACCCAACCCTGTGAATGTTTTTTGACTCTTGCTAACGAGAATGTTGTTCGTACCATTTATCTATGTCCTTCTCGTATTTGTAATACTTCTGTCCATCCAAACACTTCCTCTTCTCATATTTCAGTTCGTACTTTTTTCCCCATCCCTCAGAGTAGTGTTGCAAGTAGATTACGCTGTCAATGACTCGTAGAGGGTTTTCTAAAACAGTTTCTGATTGAAAGACTTGGTTTATGCTTACCTTCTAGAAACTGATCAAATTCCATTACTGGTACAAATTCGTTTAAGCTACGTATATCGAAGAAGGTGCTCCAAGGTACTCTAGTCTTCTGTCTATCCCAATGAAATAATCCTCCCCATGGAGGTAAAACTAAGATGAAGTTTTCACCTCAAATTGTGATCTGGATTAGTATATATCCATTGTTCGAGATACCTGACTCTCTCAGAATCCGTACGCTATTAGCTATTCTCATATATACATCCCGTCTAAGATTAAACCCTTCACCACTATTAACATCGTATATCAGATATTTCTTTTCTTTTGCAATACTAAATTTGGTCTCATCTACTCTAGAAACAGTATCATCGGCGAATATACAAGTGATTCCTAGTAAGAACCATAATGATATGCGCATTCCTACAAATATTCGAATAGTAGGTTACCAGGTGTGATTGTGAGATATGATGAAGAGAAGAACTAGTCTGTAAGTTACAGAGTTGTAAAAAAACAGTTTTATTATAAAAAAAAGTGACTAGATATATTAGATCACATGAGAGATATCATTATGAAGAGCTTATAAAACATCACAGTCAAAGCACTAGACTTGCTCCTGGTTGTACCAGCCGAAGAGTAGAAGTTTGTTGATTGCTATTTGCAATTCAGAAGTAAAGCTTCGGTATAAATTATGTTACACAGTTATTTTCTTGGTTTTACAGTAGTGGGAGAAGCGGGTTTGCTTTTACTAGTTAGACCAGCCAAAAGTGCTCCCGCTGACCGAGGTAAAGTATTGATGCCAGAAATGTGATGTCCTTCTTGAATCTAAAACAAACAGATCAAGTTTGTCAAGTAAGAAAACAACTCACACTTTGTGACATTAACGATGGAATTCCAGTCATAGTGTTATAATGAAACTGTGTTTCATCTCCACTTTCTTGGTCTTTGTAATATGTCATAGCTATAAAAGGTATGATTGCAAATACTCTAAAGACAAACGTACATCTGGACATTCCACGAGGAGGGATACCGTATAGTTCGATAGCATATGATATTTTGCTGATCCAGCTGAACACAGAAACGTTAACGATATACAAACTATGTCATACTTTTTCATATCCTGGGGAGTATAACTAGAGAAATAATAATCCAAATTAGATTTTGAAACACGGAACACACTGAAAAACAAATATTTAGCTTTTCTCTCGATTTGTGGATAGAGACAAATGAATTATGACATACTTTTTCTTCGAAGTTTTAATTTGTACATTTCCTGATACGCTACATTTCGCGATATTGAGGGTAAAATCAGGTAGTCTTGCCTAAATGTGGATGTACAGAATATAAGAACACTGTCTACTTACATGTTGATTCGAAAACATACTCAAATTAGGCCCTCTCAAACACATCCAACACTTCGGCCATTTATTGGTGTTCTCAGATAGTTCTCTTCCAATTTTCCTGTAATTATTATTTGTGTTGTTAGATAAGTTCCTTCTTATTACCTTCGTCTAATCCATCCTTCAAATATTTTATCACCGCACGCAAGATAAGGAGTAGTGGGTGTAGATGGGATATCTTCACCACTTCCAGCAGAGTTATCCAACAATGGGCTAGCTAAGAGTTTGTACGGAGCAGGACTACACGCACTGTTGATGGATGAACTGGATGGGCTAGCTTGCACATTTGCAGCAGATAGCGCTTCATCATTATAGCACAAGTGTCTGCAACAAGGAACATTTTTAAACATTGCTATCTTTATTATTACGAGGGTGCTCTGAAACGTGATCCTGAGAATTCTGCAACAGATACTCTACTGAACCTTTGACCCAAGAGTTCATTAGGTGGAGCTGACCAATCTGGATCAGTTAACTGAGGTTCCACTATATTCAAGTCGGATAGCTCAGCATTATCTAGCACGGTAATGGAAGCAAACTCCGCAGGACCTAAAAAATCAATAGCATTAGATACTCACATTCTGATAAAAACATACATAGAACATTAAGTGGAAGTTGTTCCGTCACAACATCTTCTTCAATTTCATGCACTAGCTTGTTGTCAATGAAAGAACGAACATATCCATCAGGCTGATGGCGCATAGTTCTTGCCCTACGAACTACATGTGTTTCTTTTCCTTCGGGACGCCTACAAAAAACGTAAATATTTCTGTAAATAAACTAAAAAGCATACCCTAACAGTTCCATCAGATTCCAATCTAACCGACCGTGCTGATCATCATAATCACGCTTTCTTTCACGACTGCAACTAATTGATGCTCTTCGTTTTCTTATATTTTTTTGGCTGAAAACATTTCATAATTTTGGCTTCGGAGGTGATAATCGAACTTGTTTTTCAATCTTTCAATTTCAGTCTGCCGTAAAAATTCGATTTTCTGCAGCGTGTTCACGAAGGTGGACGAACGTCGACGATTCAATGGATAATTCAAACCCTGAATCATAAATTAGTTGATATCATTCTAGTAAAATCATACCTGGAGGAAAGACTTCTCGTGGCCTCCGGTATACGTAGCTTGACTACCAGGTATAATTTTCCCCAGAGGTTTGGTAATAATTTTAGGAGCATTTCGAAGCAGAACTGAAGGAGCGTCCCTAGGCCTTTTGTTAACAACAAGTCTCAATTGCAAGTCTATATTAGAGCCTAATCTCTCGGCAACTTTCACCAGGTCCCAACCGATGACCTAAACCTCTTTGACTGTTATTCGACAGATGACTATCTTACCGTTCGTTCATTTATGAGCAAGATTTCATCTCCAGCATCAATTTTGCCACAAACATCAGCTGGTGAACCTTCCTTTATTTCGCTGATGACATGAACACCACGATAGGATGATTGTAAGTTGATTCCCTTAACCGTTGATTAATAGTCTTCGCGTATAAAGACAGGTTTACCCAATTTATTTCACTACTACTTCGTTTTAATAGAGCGTTCTCCGTGTGGGCGGTATATAGAATAGCAGGATCTTCATTCTCGATGATAGCTGACGAACACATCTCCTTTATATATTGTGATGTCTGAAACAAAAAGTATTCACCAATACTACTAATGAATTATTCCGCACTTCAACCATGACGGTAGACATATTAAATATTGATTGTGGATTAACCGCTTTCTCCACTAAAGATAAAATTAACTCCGATAGCTTATTCCTCCATTCATTATACAGCTCATTTTCATCGAAAGGGCTCCTGAACGATGAGAATCAATCAGATAGTACCAAAAGTGAACTTGAAACCTGTCCAACCAGAAAATCAATCTTTTCACTTCCTCAACTAGACTGGAAATGTCGCTCGTAATACTGTTCAAAATCAAAACAATCTCAGACTTGCGAGATGCCTAAAAAGAATTCCTCAAACCTAATGATGACCTTCCACTCACCTTGTCTTTCCTTTCTGGTGCAGAACTCAACGTCTGCGCTAATTTAGCCGCACTTACCACCACTTTCATAGTAAGAGATTGCAAGTTTTCTCGAGGAGCCTCGTTACACTATCAATTTCATTTTATATAGTTGTGAAACAACATGCATGACTCACAAAATAACTAAGCAACTCTATTGCCTGAATAATCAACTTCCGAGCTCCTATCCCACTAATTCCAATGTTGCACAGAGTTTGATTGTCAATTAATGGTAGATGTTTACCATTCTTCACATGAGTTCTTATTAAAGATTTGAAAGGATTCATACAATCTCCGAGACCTTAATAATTAAGCACTAAAAGACGATAGCATTGTGTAATGTACCTTCGATCCATCGCGCGATCTGCTTACCATTCCAAGCCTCAACTTGATGACGGAGCCAAAATGGATCACCAGTGGCTTCTGCGAAACGAGTCTTGGGTTCTTTATTATTTAAAAACTGGTGATGACGCATTTTGTCATAGACTTGAAATTTTCATTATCTGTAACTTTAGTGTTAGTTTAAGAACGAACACTATTAATGTCAAATGAGATATTAAGAGCGATTACAAACTTGTGAGACGAAGAATAAACACTCGTTGAATATTTTTTTTCGGAATATGACCCAAGTTGCAAAACAACAACATTATTAATATAAAGAAACATAGATAAGAACCGTCCTCGTCCAACAAGCATTCAGTAAAAAATGAAAAAAAAGAGTTCACGTGATTGCCGTGAGGCTTCCACCCACGTATTTGCATATTTCCGCGTCATTATCTTAGTCTATTAAGTTAAGCACGTTGATAGCAGGCAGTTGCTTCAAAATTTCTGGGGACGGCAATTTTCTGATATAAAACTCAAACGGAATATTCATTGTCACTTTCTGGCGTGTCCTTCATAAACAAAAGTAAGATTACATTTGTGTTTTGTTTTAAATAAATAAGATGAATGCTATTATTCAAATGAGCTCCAGCCCACAACACCTGCTCAGAATTCGAACGCGATTTTGCGTATTTTGAGATTAAAATAAACAAATAGCGCTTGTATGGACAATGACTTTCGATGATTGGAATAGCGGAAAAAAACATGCTGGCATGTTTCCTCAATCGGAAAGAATATCGATCGCTTTACTCAATATAATAGTTCTGAGTTCATGCAATGTTGTAATATAGCCTTTCTTGAGAGACCACTCTCTGAGTATCATGCATGAAGACGCCATTTAATATTATTATTTACAAAAATGTAAACATTAATTCGATTTCAAGTGTTCTTAAGCTTTCGTTGGACAACACGACAACCTGCGTATGCTATTTTCCTCATCTTTTCATATTTCCATACACGGAAGTATGTACACGAACACTTTTTTTTTCACAGGAAAACTTTGTTTGAAAACGTATTAGTCATCGTTCAAGACCTTCATGTTGAAATAGACCAAGTGTACAAGCGTTAAATTGAATAACCGTCAGCTTATAGGTAATGGATGAAGACAATGCTCATGACATCTATAAGTATATTTGTAAAAATGTTTCGGAAAACGATGATAACGTTACAGTGACCTATAAAACCAAAACTTTCTCTGCCAAGGTTAGCTGTTTTCTCTTTTGCCCTTCAACTGAAATTGCTTTAAGCTTTATATTCATGGAAATATTCTTTGTTGTAACGCTACTCAAGAAGCACAAGAGCCTTTGATCTTCGTTTTAGAGGGAGCCACTGTTCGAAAAGACGAAGCGAGTACTTTCTTTAGGACAAACAAAATAATCCTTCCTCTTTAGGCAGACAATACAACTTTAGTCTTAGCCTTTGCTGACGCCCAGGAAAACACTCGGCTGAAATTCAGTGGCGACGAAGCTCTTGAAAAATGGATTGTGCAGGTACATTTCATATTCATGGCCATAAAATAGTTCTTCGTGACTTTATAGATTGCTACATGTTCTCATCAGATGCTTCGAGCTGAGCTAGATGAATTAGCTTACAAGTTCTATACAATGTCAACACAAAATGAATCTTCACCTGAGTCTCCGTCCACATTCCACAGCTTCTACTTGGCTAATCCTTTCCGATTCACTCATAACTTCGCCATATCTCAGGTAATAGCTATCGTATTTCTTATGCAAGCATTGGTTTTCAGCAAAATAGTTTGCCAGCTAGACGAATAGTAGTTGAAGAATCATTGTGGGAATCGAAACTATCTACATTATTACCCACGGAAATGATAAAAGCATATCGTAAATGGAATACTGAGTAAGAAATGGTCATGTCTATGTATAAGAAACTCATTTTAAGGTTTGCTTACCTGTTAGAATCACGACAACGTGCCTGGCCTCATTATGCTATCCCAGCACTGCATGAAGTTTTAAGAGAAGTTCGTGAAACGGGTGAAACATTTGAGCAATGCTATGAGTTCATGAATACTTATTCGGTAAATCACAAACGCTGACAGAGTTTAAATCTTTGTTTTGTTTCAGGGTCCATCTTTCAGGAAGTCTACAGAGAAGCATAGGATAGCATTTGCGAATGTCCCTACTAACCTCCATCTGCAGGTTCGAAAACGCATTTTTTTCATTCAATGATTTTAATGCAGAGTTTCGGTCTTTCAAATACAGCTCATAAAGAAATATTAACATGTGGAACTGCTTCAGCTGTTCCTCTTCGTTTTCATGTTTGTTGTTATTCTTCGTCAGTCAGGGATAGAAATATTTAGAACGGAGGCTTGAGTAGATTATGCACAGCATTAGAAGTGGATCCTAACTATCATGATTATGCTTTTTGGAGTAAGAGACAAACTATTCTTGGCTTGAAAAAGAATATTGGGGAGCTGAGTCATCGGTAACTGAGCATATGTTTCTGTTATCAGCCTTTTTATTTGTAGTCTGGAAACTGAGTGGAAAATTGCAGATTTTGGCAAACCTGACAAGGTTTGCTTGGAAATGAGTGCTGGAATCAAGCAGGTTTGCACAAAATAGTTTTTATGCGAAACATTACTTCTTTTGAGGTGTATGAAGGCTTAAAAGATTCGGTTGCTTGGTCCAGCAGTATTGAGGAATGTGCTGATATTCTTCTAGAGGAAGATCGTCGTAGAGCTGATCTTGGAGTGAAGGTTTAGCCTTCTTTTAAATGTTATTCATGCATCAAGGTTGTTTAAGACCGAAAACCGAGTCCCGGATAGTTTAAGAAACCAGATAGATACTGTTGACGCCATGTTGATAAGTCTCAACACTAAAATCGCTGTCATTGATACATTAGATGACGCACAGGTATGACAGTTCAACTTTAAAATGAATATAGTCTTATGCACAGGCTGAGAGAAGGAGTTATGAAAAAAGTGCTCGAGAGGCTTTGTCAAATTGTTTGGACTTACTCTTGATATTCGCAGATTCATTGTTGGAAGCTCAGTTCTATGGCTTGGGTAAGTAGTAGCTACATGTGAAAAGTCTTATCCAATATTCCAGTTCTGGCTTTGAGCAAACCATCAGTTGCTCATAGCTATTTCCATATTCAGCTCAGATCAGATTTCGTACTGTCTCAGGTAAAGAAGACTTGATTTGCTATTTCATGTGTTCTTCATAGGTTGCTACGATAGCTGCAACAGCTATATTGAGTCGAATCAATTGTGGTTGGCCGGTTACTGGAGGTGAGTCTAATCTCTGGTCATGTATCATCTTCGGGTATTCATTATTTCAGGAAACGCGCCAGATTTGCTTTTGTGTATTTTTTCATTTCTATCTGCTTACGGTGATGAGCGAGGCATGGCTGAGGATGCGTGGGAAGCTTGGAAGTAAGTGTATACTTAGGCTGAATATCTTATCTTCTCTTTTAAGAATGCTTTTTGCCCGAGCAGAGTTTATTCTGGTTCGAGCGCCTTCAACAGTCTGTAGAAATTGTATTCCAATGATAACTGGATCTCGAAACAATATCAAAGTAAGTCTCCAACAACATCTAAATCTCTAATCCTTTGTGTAAGATTTCAATTCCTTTACCCCATGATACATACGACAACTTGCCTCAAGAGCTGAAAGCCAAATCATCAATCAGGGTAGAGGCCTGCTTCTTCAATACTGGGGTGCATATAGTTTTTCTGCCACAACATCTTATTAATATATTCTTTGATGTAGGTTAATCATGAAGCTACTCTGGGTCAATCGTTCGGTGGTATTGCCTTCGAAACTGCCATCAATCAGGAAGGAGCAGAACGTCTCAATAACTATGCTAACAGAGCTGATTGTTCAACAACTGCTCGAGAACTTGTGGGGCAGTTGGTAACAGCGGTGAGTGTTTGAGCTTTTGAAGTTCAGTTATCATCTCTTGATTGAATAGGTTACGCAGGAGCCATCACGAAAGAATTTACAAATCTTCGAATATGGGTCAGCAGCATGTGATGCTCTCAATGGCGTATCTGTACTCTGTTGTAAGAGTGGCAAGGACCGTACAGGCATGGCAGCTACTTTATCGCAAGGATGGACTCTGCAGCAGACATGTGGTTTGAACGTCTCTCAGGTATGGAATGCTTCAATGTTCACAAATAAACTATTTGTTTGATAGGTTAATGAAATAGTTGTTTCTTTACGAAAGGATGGTGTTCGACGCGAAAACTGTCGAAAGAATGTTGGAAAGAACATTTACTCGTTCAGTCCATTCCAGATGCACTTTTTGCCAAAAGTATGTTTCTTTCATTACAAACAGAACACTATTTGTTTCTAGGCTTTCCGACCACCTACGGGTACCTATGCGCAAGGCGTCGCCAGCTAGTTGAACTAATAACCTATACTAATCAAAACTGAAATCTGTGACATTTCCTGAGATATTTCTTAATGTGATTAAGCTGTTCTATTTAATAAGTTCATATTATGTGATATCATGTTTCTGACTCATTTTATTTGTACATACGCGAGAAACTACGGGATTAAAATATTTTTATCGAACTGCTGTGTTGCTGGGTTGTCATAGTAACAAGGTGTGTCGCGGTTGGTAGGACCTTTCGATTCCTGTGCTTTTCAAAAGAAGATGTCAAGCGAAAAAGGAGACACGCTTTGGCAATGTAGAGATATACGGTTCGATGTGGATCATCGGTAAGTTTCAATCGTTTTCTTGCTTGATCTAATGTTTGCCAGGATGCTCCGATTGATTCCGGGCGAATGCCTCATTGATCGTCTAGATAATGTGGAAGACACGAAAGGTAATAATGGCGAAAGAGGTAAAACATCTTACTAGGCCTGTTCGAGCATATATTTTTTATAGGTGTTATTAGAATAACAAACTTGAGGGTTATATGGCATTCCGCTACTATGACCCGTGTTAATTTATCAATTGGTTATGGATGTATCACAGGAATGCAAACGAAACGTGTCCAATCAGTAATACTTAATCGAGTTCTTTTTGATAACTATATTTCAGAAGATTCGTGGAGTCGATACAGAAGCGTTGTTCATGCTGTCACGTGTGAGAGAAAGCCAAACCAAGTTTGAGTTCATCTTTACATCAGTCACTTCAAGCGTAACTTTCATTTAAGCAAACAACAAACCTATAAATTTAGTTACATGCTCGTCTGTTCAATACAATATCGTCAGTACTTCGATCTTATGAAACAACAAAGCTATACAGAGAGTTAAAAATGAGAGGAGCCATCATAGACGATAATGAAGACCTGAAGCTCTTGCCTGGAGAACAAATGTGTGAAAGATTGTCAGGCGTTTGGAACTTAAGTCATGATCAAGTGAATACTACCAGTGTAGAAAAAGCTGATGACTGACCATTACAGGGTACTCTTGGTGTTTTCGTGATCACTAACCTACGTATTGTTTGGTTTGCTCAAACAAACACAAACTATAATGTTTCCATCCCTTACTTGCAACTTTTCGGAAGTAAACTTCGAGATTCCAAGTTTGGTCCAGCCTTAGTACTGGAGACAACTACTGCGGTAAATAATTCGAGAGAATTACTTTCAAAACAGTATTCAGAGTGGAGAGTATGTGCTGGGTTTCCGTATAGACCCAGCTGAGAAAATGCATGCAACATGCAAGATGATCCATGCTCTACATAAAAATCAGTTCATGAATCCAGTGTACGGAGTTACTTTTAAGGTAAAAGAAACAAATGGCCGTTAAAACTATAAAATGATTCAGTTCCACACAGCTGGGCCGACACCGGAAACAGAAGCAATTGATCATCTGGAAGATGACGTAGAAGTGGAAGAGAAACAGCTCAGAACAGACGCTTTCGCTGTATGTTTTACTTGAGATTCGATTTTGAAGAATCAATTACAGGCCTATTTTACACAAGGAACTACCAGTAATCATGACGAGAAGAGACCACCTGTTTTTTCGGAAAACCTAGGTTTAGCAGTAGAGCAACTTAAGTCAGGGTTCACAATTGAAGATTTGTGGGCAGTTCATGTTGAATGAATTATACTTATGATTCTATCTCAATTTTAAGACTTAATTGAATAAAGAATGTACAAAAAATCTTAATATCATTGTCCTTCATACTGATTCTTGCTTAGAAAATGCTTAAAAGCAAGAATAGACGGCGTCATGAAAGTCGACCCAATGTGCACAACCGTGTTTTGCGTAGTAAGAGTTCAAAATGAAACCGAATGTTTAATCGTCTCACGTGTAACACGTATTCATTGGGTCTTTGAAGTTTTACTTTCAACGTTTGTGAAAACGTTATCCAAGATTCTTGATTGAGCAAAACAATTTCTAATTTGTTTTTCTTCATATGTTCGTGGGGATTCTTCATCGTATACAAGACGTTCTCGGTTATGCTTAACCCTACATGGAATCTGTTTTGTTCATTAACATAACACTTTTGGGATAAAATGAATGAGCAGTGTACTGTGTTTACCCGAATGTGTGCGAAGGTATGGAGAGATAGTCCTACGTACGACGCCAATTTCTTAGATTTGTTTGTTTAGTTAGGTTTTTTGCTGCTTTGATTATGCTAGTTTCCATATTATTCTCGCTAGGATGCCTTCTAATGGCTGAAGCTACTCCGAAAATGTCCTATGATTGTGGAGGTTAGTTATCCCAAATATATCAGTTAGCTTTCTTTATCAGGATGTGTTTTGCTCATTGGAGAGCTCGAAAAGACTATTAAGAAGGTAGATCCTTCCAAAACTATTGAGGCCGGCAGCTATCGAGTTAATCCAAAGGGAGAACAAATTGGACTGCAACAGGTTTTTTATATGACGTGTCATAATCAATTGAGCAGCATATCTATAGGTTCCTTACGCTCGATCCAAAACACATATCAGTGAAATCCTGGAAAGTGCTTGCGATAAGTCTAAAGAATACAAACTAGCTGTATAACTAGACTATGTTTTGAATGATACATTCATAATATTTTAGGTCAACCCTCTCACAGGAAAAGCAGTTTTCGTTCAGAAAGATTCGACTTATCTGAAGGGTGACGAGAGCAGCTCGATTCGTGCTAAACTGCATAATGCGGTTTGTACTTTAAAGAAAAGTTGTGTTCAACTACAATTATTTTAGTGCAATGACCTGGTCGATTCTAATGAAGATGATATAATAAAGTTTTTGGGAACTGCAAGAGATGATAACGTCAAATCCTATTGCCACGAACAGCTGGGTTAGTTAACAGCTTTCCTGCTAATTCGTTTTTTTATGATTAGGTGTCTGCTCGACGGTTGACATGTCACCTTTGCCTCCTGATGAGCCTGCAGAGAATACTGAGGATGAATCTAACGATGAGTTGTGATTCTGTTTTTTGTAGTTTTTGGTTAGTACTTACTCTTTCGATAAAATGTGATACTTTCTAATAAACTTGTAAAATACATCGATGTGTATACGAAAATGTTCTGACATGATTTACTTTCTGTTTTGGTGAGATGAGTTATATAGATCATTAGAGATATGACTATTACTCCACTTGATTCGCTGGAGGAGCTGCTGGAATGGAAAGCGGACTCGACGAATTCGGAGGAGAAAACGGTCTTAAAGCATTACAAGTAACAATTGGGCATTGACATTTTTAATAAACTGCGCAGGAGGGACAAGTTAAAAGAGGGAGAACCGGAAGTCTTGATATGTCATGACATGAAGGGAGGATACCTACCTGAAGAAAGGTTCATATTTGATTTCATCTCTCACGATCAAGAGTTGTAGTGATGACGTTCACGAGTTCACAAACGATCAAAAGCCATACGTGTTTCTTAACTGGTGGAATATCGACATTTTCTGTTATTTCTCCCATCACTGCGTGACTATACCTCCTCGAGGATACATCAAAGTTGCTCATGAGCATGGTACTATACATTGATGTCTAGAATAACGAGTATGATGTTCAGGATGCTTGGTTATGGGAACTTTCATAACTGAATGGAAGGACGGAGAGAAAATTTGCGAAAAGCTTCTAAAAGACTATGAGACAATAGAAAAATCTGTTGATCGACTGGTTGCTCTAGCTGTTCACTATGGATTTGAAGGATGGTTAATCAACATTGAGAATGTTTTAAAAGTTAGACTCCTGCTTTCATATGAAACGAAAAATCTTTGAAGGAAGGTGAAGTAGAGAATATGAAGAAGTTCGTATCTCTTTTGACGAAACGGATGCGAGAAGCTATGGGGGTTTCTCGCGTCATTTGGTATGATTCTGTCATTTCTGATGGGAAACTAAAATGGCAGAATCAACTAAATTCTCTGAACAAGCAAGTGACATCTCTCATCTGCCCTTAAAACTACTTTCAAATGTAGAAGTTTCTACGATAGCTGTGATGGTATATATCTAAACTACAATTGGTCTGATGAGAATCTTCTGAATAGTGCAGACTTCGGAGTTCTCAACAGAATCTATGTTGGTGTAGATGTTTTCGCTCGAGGCTGCATAGGTACTTTATGAAAACATTAATAACAAACTTGCATAGTTTTTCAAGGCGAATGGGATTGCTATAAACCTTTGAATAAAATACGTTACCTACGGATGTCGATCGCTCTGTTTGCTCCAGGATGGGTTTCAGAGAAGTATCCTTCTGCAGATCCTATAGTGCAAGGAATAAAGTACGTAATGGAAAATATATCTTATATGTGATTAGATTTTGGGAAAAGCTTCGTTTGTCGGTTAGTGAACGGTCACTGACTACTCTGCCATTCTCAACAACATTCCATCCTGGAATAGAAGGCAATGTGAGTCAATCATTAGCATTTATGATAGTTAATGCAATTGATCATACAGACGTTCTGCATCTCTCGAATACAGCCTCAACCATTGTTTGATGGACTGCGACTCATACCTAGTGCAACTGGTCTACATCTTGGGCAAGTAGGACAATATATGTAAGATTTAATGAAACGAGGAAAATAATATGAAAAAAATTAAGACTATTCCATGCGAAATTTGAGAAACAACCAATCACAGCCGAAATTTTTTGTGACAACACAGACAATTTGGATTTGTTAATCAATGGCGAAGTGACAAAACCTTGGGAGATGTCAGAAACTCGGAAAGTGTACAAACTTGAAGATAAGGCTATTTATACCATTGGTTTGTTTGTAATCATCGGACCGATCACCGTGAAGCAATTAAGAATTCAATAAAATAATTTTCTAATGTACAATGACTAAAAATAAAAATGTGAGATGCTTAAGTTACCAGGTTTATAAGTGATTTCATTTTGGGTCCTGAGCGAAAAAGGGTCTTCCCTCTCTGGAAATTTCAAACGATATGTTTAGAAAGAATACGAAACGGCTTGCCTGTCAAGCAAAGTGTGGCAAACTTGGCAAACTGGAGCTGGTCTTCTATTTGGTCCTGACGTAACTTTCGTTTTCACACACTGCTCGCAGAACAGTTTTACACAGTGATGGCATCTAAACTAGCAATATGAGAAAAGCTGAAACTTCCTTTCTTCACCTAGGCTTCGGCCGTAACCTTGCTATCGAAACTTCACATCCCGAGCAGTTCTCAACATCTTCTTCCCACTGCCATCTAACCTCCTGAAAAAACTCATCTATGACCATCTCAATAAAGAATTTTCACCTGCTCCGACTGCCTAATTTTCTCTAACTGAATTTGTAAACTTTGAGAAAGCTTTACGAAATCCTTCTGTACACATTCCATTGTATCCAGTTCTTGCTGTAGAGCACTGCATCTCGCCTTGTAATTTTGAGCAGTCATCTCTACAGCTTGTCTTTCGTTTTGGACTTGAGTTACTTGAGCTTCTAACTCAGCCACTGCTTGCTGTAGATCCCTAATTTTACGAGTTTGCTCATCACTTAAAGCTACAGCATCTCCAACTGACACTAACTATAACATATCCATACATTAACTTCGTATTTCAGCCTTGGTTCACTCACTTTACTGCTAGCAATACCAAGCTTCGTATTAAGGTCATTAACTTGATTGAGCAAGTCGCGTTCTACACCTTCTTTTAACCGGAAATTTTCAGAGAACTGCTCTCGTAGAACAGTTAACTCGTCTTTTGATACATTCCTTTCGTGATTTCGAGCTGATTTTAATTCAATAATCTCCTCTCTTGAAAAAGGAGAGAAAATTCAATTTGGCATGTTGCAAGCTAACCTGAGTGTTAAGCATATAAACTGAAGTTTATCTACTTCTTGGGGTAAATCAATGACTTCCGACCTCATTTCGTCAGCAGTAGACCTGTTGAGGCCAAGCAAATCCTGAACTCAGAGTTGATTGTCAGGAACGATAGAATGCAAAAACTTTGTATTTCTCGGCTAAGTCTGCGTAGTTCTTTTCATAGTCTGCGAACGATTGTCTCAGAGTTTCTAGTTCAGCTTTCTGAGATAGCAATTCTTTGGACTTATCTTCAGAAAGTTTCTTGAGACTGCTATCCAATCTCAAATTCTCTTTTATAGCTTTCTCCACTGTGTCTTCTGTTTCAGCAGCCAACTAGAATATGCAAGTACTAGTGAAGGTGAACTTGAACTATCAAACTTCTGCCATTTTCTTCTCCAAATCCGCTTTGTAGGATCTATCTTTGGCAATAACTTCTTCATAACGAGCTGTTATTCCTTTCAAAGACTTGATTTCAGTTTTCAACCTTCTCTCCTCTTCCTACAATGAAGTGATGAGGACGAACGGCTCTTCTGAAGACACTGACCTGCATTATGGTCAAATTCGTTTCATAATTTTGACACATTTCACATGATAGTAAAGCTGATTTACTTGTTGACTGTTGCATATTCTAACATTTTAAATTGAATGAAGTTATCTTTGTTTGACAAACCGATTCAGGAGTCGGAGAACCACCATTATCGACAGGAGCCTCCTGTTCGTTTGTGCTCATACTAAAACAGTTTATAAGATATACCGGACTTCGAATTAACTATATGGTAAGAATGATGCTTTCATTTCATTACGAACAGATTCACATTTGCATAATATATATATAATAATAAGAATAGCTAATAGATAGACGTATCAGCACCATCAGTTTTAAAGGTTCTTCTATAAATGGTCCCGTAGAGAAGACAAGGCTTTTCACAAGCGTGGATATGCCTGTTTTTGTGGTTATTCTGCATAATTTTCATTTTAAATCAGTTTTTTGGAAAAGTCAAGTTATTCCACTTCACTCTGTTTTTGATAGTCTCCATGAAATTCATAAAGTTAACGTCTGGGGCTCTCGTTTGAGCCGCGCATACCCTCATACCACCTCATTCTCCGTTGACTATTCATTCTTCTCTTGCCAGTTTTCAAAACATTGATAACAAACTTTCAAGCTCTCAATCCTCAGTCAAAAACTGTCACATGTGTCTTTGAGAGGGTTTCCTGCTGGCTGCTGAGGCTATCAGTGCCCCGCTGTAACTGTATGTAAGAGGGGTAATTGACCGATACTCTCATTTGACCTTCGAAAAAGAGATCCTCTGAATCATTCTGAAATAGCTTTCTCAGCATTGCACAATGTCCTTATCATCTGAATTCAAAATTTGACAGAATCGAAGTTTCATCGATTCACCCATTCACTTCCATTTCATACATATTCCTTTCTATTGTATTCCTGAGATATGAGTATTCTCGAGTTGAGTATATAATGTTTTAATCGAACTGAGTTAGAAAAACAAACAAGGTGCTTTGAAAAAGTGAAATATTTATCATTTTCCATCGACGTCCACTATTACGCTTGTTCCATCAATAATTATCGATTGGAAACTGTTCTGTTAAAATCACTTGACTAATGCTGACTGGATTTGTTCATTTCAGCTTCACTAAGGTAATCTGTTCTCAAAGCGAATATTCAGAAGGCTTTTTCTTTTTCAAACGTTTATCGATTTTTGAACTTGCTGTCACGAGATTACCTGTTCTCCCTTGTTTTACGTTTCACTTCATGAGGATGTTTTGCTGATTAGTGAATATCGTTTTCTCATTTCATCACTTTTCAGATTCTAAATGAAATTTCGCAGTTGATCCATAAAATATGAGTTGGTTGAGAAATTTACAAGGACAGCTAACGGATCTCGCAAACGAAGTTTTGAGCGAGGCGACGGAAGAAATCGATGATCCAAATTCCGAGTTGCAGGTACTTATCCCCTGTTATTCTGTTCAATACTTTTCTTAAGGTCGCTAAGAAAAAATGTTCGGAGTTTGAGACGCTTTTGACGACGGAGCAAAGTAAAGTTGGTTCTTTGGAAGCACATGCTAAAGATCTGGAAGAACAACTATACGCCACCCAGCTGGAATTAGACAGTCATAAAGGCAAGTATGAGGAAATAGTGAAGTCTCGCGATTCCGAGATTTGCAAACTTAAGGTTTGAATCCTTTGCCTACGCTATCGAAACATTAGCTTTAGGTCGAGCTTGAACGCCAAAAAGCAAAAGAGTGGGATGATGACTTCGATGATGATATGAGCCAGAGGTGTGCAGATCTTGAAAAAGAAGTCCAACACTGGAAATCTTTGGTCAAACAGCAAAGTACTGAGGTGAAAAAATGAAATTTGAAAAAGGGTTTAAATCTTTTTCATAGGGCATGATTTCTAAAGCTGAGCATCAGCTTAAAATAGAAGAGCTGCTACGGTTAAAGGACGCAGAGATAACTGCTTTAATGGAGCATCATGCTCGTGTTCTAGCCGAGACCAAAGAAAATTATGAAGACATGATGGCAACCCTCCCGGTATATATAATGTTTATTCTCTTTACTGACACTCAAGTGTTTAAAAGTCAAGATGGTTCTTCGCTTCTTTCACTGCCCCGCTCTAGTTCCAAATTATGTGTACGACTAGTTTAGCCTCTCAATACTTTTTTTTCCTATTAATAAATGCCATGAGATAATTTCGTCATAATTCCATTCTGCTAATCATCAACTTCCATTTCTCAAAGCTATAATTTTATTGATCGCGTCTTTTTTTGACATTTATATAGCCGCTGTACGATGACGCGTTCTAGTTTAGTGGGCGCAACCGTTCACTAGAGCTGAGAAGCTAAATATGAATTTCTCCTCCACGTCAATTTGCATGCACTGACACGTGGAACTGCTCTCTAATATACTAATATTTATTTCCTTTCTTTTGCAAGTCTAATGTCTATTGCTAGTACATTGTTTTGTCTCCAGTTTTGTTATTAGTTATATTTTGGGAATCGATTCATCGCATGCATCAATTATAGTTCCTCTTCAGAAATTTATTGATTTACTGTCTTATCTTTTCCTACTGCTTCTTTCTTCCAGATCGCCTCATCCTCTTCTACCAGCAATGTGGATTTGCTCGACGCTGTACTATTGGAAAAAGAAGAATTGTTAGAGGAAAAGCGCAAATTAGAAGAAATAGTGAGAGAGTGTTTTTTTTCCAATTTTTTGATTTCTGAGGTTAAGCGCAAAACTAGTGATGAAAAGCCTCTTCTTGTGGATATCATAGATGGTTCTGAGTCTTCTGAAGTGTCCCCGGCCGTATCGGAGCTAGAGAGAAATCTTGCTGAAGCTAATGCTAGAGTGGAAGAGTTACTGGAAGATCTCAAAGACAAGGCCAAGCTATATGAGGAAATTCAAGCTCGAGAGGAAGAGATTGTTGGCCTCACGTTAGTTTAGGATTTCTAGTATACTTATTGATTTTTATCTTCAGGGAACAAAACATGGAGTTGACCAAAGCTTATAATGAGATTAACGACGAATTTGAAGAGTTTAAAAATAGTCGAGCCACTTCGGAAGATATGGAAGCTCGAAATGAAGAAATGAGCAGAAGAATCGGTACGATAGACTTTATTTTATAGCAAACGTTTTTGTTTCCAGAATTCCTCAGCGCCACATTGGTGGAGTATAAAGAACGCTATGAAATTTGTAGGAGAGAAAACGCTGACACCAGCAGACAACTTGAGAGATTAAACAGTAACTTCGACCGCATTAAAAATGACCTGGACGAGGCGAGAACGAAGAACGCTGAGAAGGATGAAATAATGACGGTTCGTCTCTCACAATTTATGTTGTTATCAGATTATGTACAGAAAGAAGTGGATAACTTACGAAAAGAGTTGGAAAACTCTATCGAAGATCGTACCAAGCTTCGTTCAGACATTCAAAACTTCAAATCTGTAGTGGGATCGATCGATGATGATTTAGGTCGTCTACGTGAAACTAATAATTATTTAGTAGACGAGAATGATAGATTACAGAAGTTTGTTGAAGAGTAAGCTTCCCATCAAGTCAAACGAGAGGTGATTTTACATTTTCAGCTTAAAAGAAAGACGAAAAGAGCAGGAAGCTATGGAAGATCCTGAAGCTCTCTCAAATTACATAGATTCTATGAAGAATTTGCAAGATCTTCAGAAAAGTGAAACTTCCGTACTTCAAAATCTTCTAACACAAGTCACAGAACAGAAAGAAGCTTTAGAGAATGCTAATAAGTAAGCTACGCTTCATGACTTCGTTATTTGTTTGCACAGGCTGCTCGAGGAGAGAGTTGCTCTTCTGGAAGAGTATCAGGAACTACATAAGAAAGAGGAACAAGGTGAAACCTTGTATAACGACTTGTACAAGAAAAAAATGACGTTAGTTCGTATAACGTTACCTTAATGTTTTGTGGATTGTAGGATTATTGAAACTCTCAATGAAGATTTGAAAGAGAAGCTCAAGGCAGCAGAAGAAACCATATCCTCTAACGAAAAGGAAATTGAGGGTCTCAATGAACAGTTGAAAGAGGCTTTATCTGCCATCACGGAAGTTACGGAAGATTCTACCAGAGCCAAAAAAATGGCTGATGATTTTGAGAAGGAAATCACAGTAGGAGAAGCTTTTGTTGACTTAAACTGGTTTTTCACAGGTTCAGCAAAACTGTGTCGACGAACTCATCATCCAGAACAATCTTTTACAAGTACAATATCAAGAAGCAACTGATAATGCTCGTGGTTTGCGAAACCAAGTATCGGGTTTCATTTCAAACTTGTTTGTTTACAACTGTTGTTAAGATGAGAGAGAAGGATAGCGAGTACTCTAGACTTGAATTAGAGAATGCTCGTCTTAAAACGGAAAATGAAGTCTACAGGAGCAAGACAGCTACGGATACAACTTCCGTACCAGAACATTCTGTTGTTAATGATGATATTGTGAAAATGCTCGAAGGACAAGTATGAAAAATGTTTTGTTACTAAGTCTTTAAGACCTTGTTCAGTTATTAGAGAAGGAGTCTGAGGTTTTATCTTTGAAAAGTCAGGTGGAAAAGCTGCAAGAAGAGAAAAAGGTGAATAAACCCACTCACTACCCGATTGACTAAAACCTTCTGTTATAGCCAGAGAATGACTCGGAAGAGATGATCGCTAGAATAGCTGAGTTGGAAGCTGGTATGGACCAGCTTCAGAATTTCAGTGAAGAGTTGAAAAATGTGGCAGCGTTTAGAAACTAGATAACATTAACCTTCATTTTTTCAGTCCCTGACAGAAAAACATAAAGAGAGCGTGGAGTATTACAACCAGTTAGTTCAGGCAGTCGAGCGGGCCGATAAATCAGATTCACAACTGAAAGTTGCTACTCAGAAGGAAGAAGCTGCTCATCAATTATTAGACAAGTTTGTATTATTTATGTCGGATGGCTGTCCATCTTTCCATTCAGGGAGAAAGAGTATAGTACGAAACTGGCTGCAGAGTTGCAGAGATTGAAAGAGCATTTAGTGTTCGTAGAGGAAACTTCTACGAGAGAAGCTGTGGAGGCCGAAAAACGCGAGACTGAGTTCCGTGATAAAATTCGATCTCTACAAAGTGCTCATAGTGAAGCTAATGTGAATGCATCCGAAGCTACTCAGAATTATGAAGTGAGTTCTCATTTTATCTGGAGTGTTGTGGAATTCTTCTCTTCAGTCAACTGTTCAAGAATTGAGGACTAAACTGGAGAACTGTGAGCAGAAATTGGAAGATTGGAGAACGAAATGCAAGCAAGAAGAACATCTGCGTAAAGAGACACAGGATGCACTAAGTAGTTTACAGGTTTTTCAAAACTTCTGCTTTCTTAAACTTTACCCTTATATATTAGAGCGTAGTGCGAGAGTTATCGATCGATCACGAAAAAGAATCTGCATCAACTATGCATAAAAATCTTGAATTGCAATCAAGAGTCGATGTAATTTTTTTCTGAAATTCAATTTTAACCTCAGCTCGTTTTAAGACGCTGAATGAAAAGCTTTCAAACGCTTTGGATAATGTCGAAAAGCTGCAGTTAGATAAGCAAGCGATCGAAGAAACATATGATTCCGTGAAAGCCACTGTTACAAGTAAACAACATATCATCGGTTTGTTGAAATAATTCCCGAGATATTGCTTCGAATGGAATCACTTCAGAAGAACTTGAGAGTCAAGTTGAAGAGCTAAGGTCCGCAAAATCCTCGAATGAAAGTTATCGAGTAGACGATGCTACTCTCCGTCAGCTGTTCCTCAATTTCTTCACCGCACCGGCCGAAACTAAGCCAGACATTGCACTTCTATTAGCTAGTATACTAGAGTATAAACAAGATGATGTTATGAAGGTACGCTCCTTTATGCTTTCTGCGCAAAGTCAGCCCTTTAAGATAAAAAGCGCGGTTAAACCTGGAGTAAAGACGGGCAAGATGGGGGATGCAGGAGCATCACTTGCTGATCAGTTTATACGCTTTTTGGAGAACGAGTCGGAATCTGGGATGACAGCGCCTCATTTACCCGTTGACCCCCGCTAGCCTAGCTTGACTGTGATTTTCGTTATACCCTACCACCAAACATAACGGGCTCCCCTATCCCTGAATGTATATAGAGATTAAATTATTTCATTTTAAAACTTTATCACAGTGATTAGGGAAAACGAAATGAAATAGAACAGTCTAGATTCCAACAACGATATAATTGTACCAGTGAGGGAGTAGAGCAATAATACAAAAGAAACAATAAAGAGGCTAACTTAAGAAGATTGCTGACACAACGATCATCGAAAAAAACAGACATAACATACAAATTAGAGACCTCGTACGCACACTGAATGAGGAAAGCGAAGATCATTTACAAGACTGAGAAAATTTGATACTGCACGGGCAGAGTGAAAGCTTAGCTACCCACAGAAGGAGGAGCTAGAATATAAGGAGTACACTCCATCATTGTAGCACCGACACCCATCATCGACCTGAAGGTTACTTTTTGATACTATCTTTATACTATATCCAATGTTTCTTTCAGACCCGTTTTTAACCCGTACAAAAAATATTAATGGGAGGTAGATAAAACCAACTCTTTCACTGGAGGCTGTAATGCTACGGGGTGTTCTCCTGTGCGCGCATCTTCCTCTCCGGAAGTAAAAGCGAAATCTGTGAGTCTAGCCCCTAGGGAAGGTGGTGTGGTCCATTCGGCAGAGGAATTAGACTCTGATGGTGACCCACTACCCTCTCTCCATTCATCCGTTGTCTCGCCACATGCCTATAATTCCAAAATTTGATAACGAAACTTTTGCATTTTGATTACCTTGGTCGGTATTGTGGGGGGATGATCCACTCTGCCCGACAATCCGTTTCCCGAATTGTCCTTAGGGATTGTTTCTATTTTTTCGCAAGAGGGAACAGTGGAAGATTGCTCGTTTCCTGAGATCCATTTTTCTTCCATCAAGTAGTCGTCCTCCTCTCTAGGCCAACGCTCAACAAGAGGCCGAGAGTCGTTAGACCATGGGTGGACTTTACTTTGGAAGTTCCTATAGAGAAGAAGAGAGTGATAAAAACTTTTTTTTTCAAAACTAACAGAGATAAATCTTCAGTGTATTCTTCCTCGAAAGGATCATACACTTTAGGAACACGTGGTTCAAGAGGTATAAGTCGATCAAATATAATTCGACCACCCCTGCCAACACGTTTCCTAGCCAAAACTGGAGATCTCATAGCGCCATTCGCAGAAGGCAAAACGACATTGAAGAAATGTCTTCTAGACGAAATCTGTAAGAAAAAAACATTGTGTGAGATACGAGTGAAACATTTTTTTGTTACCTTCGATAGGGAGGGGGCATCGGTTTTAGGTATGAGAGGTGCTCGATAACAACAACCTCGCCTTCGCTTGAAAGTATACCGGCCATCCAGGTTAGCATCACTTGCAGCTTGGGCACACCTTTCAACTTCAACAACCGGTGACACACCATTGGGGCAAAATACTGTTGGAGGACGGTTCCAAACTTCGGCATTCTTCTTAAGCCAGGCCTTAAACAATTGTATGAGCAATGCGCATTTTCAGCAATATTAACCTTGTTTGGAACTTCTCGGTCCATACTCGCCAGGCTAGGTCTGATCTTCCGTGAGAACTTTTTGCTTCTTTTCTTGGGGACTTCTTCCTGAAAGGTTCATGTTGATTCATGTTATCTTTTCTTTTACGTACTCCTTCCATTTTGCTAATCCCATTGATAGTAGTTAACGGCTTATCTGATCTTAATTTTGCCATAAACTGATTGAAGATAACAGATCCGAAATCTGCTAGACCCATTCTGTGAGCCAAAATATCGGAGTCCAAATCAATTAAAGCCAGCTTTGTTTTTTCACGACGTTTAACCATGTCGAACAAGGTTACCGTTTTACGTAGATCGTGACTTAGTTTTAAGACCTTCAAATAATAACCACTACATAAATACAACCAAGCTTATATAATCACCTTCTCATAAGAGTCTTCATCATTCTTTCGGTTCTTTCTTGTTTGCATCTTCTCTGCTCGTCTCCTGAAGGCTACATAGGGATTGATAGCACCTTGAGAATCCTGAAACGCATCACTTGTACGGTAAATCTTTTTACTATTTTTTACTTTTCGACATTCCGTCCTAACTCGAGGAATTAACCCTCCAACTCCGAGTTGGAACGATCTGGTAGCCGCAGATTTCTCCCTTTTAGCAAGCCAATAGTCGTAAACATCATCAACAACACCTTCATCGAAGGCTATAACGATACGCAATGATTAAAAAAATGTCGTATTATCATGTACCTGTTAGAACTGATCGCGCTGTTGCAGGAAGACAAATGTTATTATCAGAAGACTGAGCCTCTAGAGTGTCAAATATACGCTCTAAAGTTCTTGCTTCTATATGAGGCCTTTCACATAACCATTTTTCGTCTTCTGAGTCTACATCGTAATCAGGCTCTTCCTTATCTAGTGATAACCAAGCTAAAAACAACAAATTTCTAGAGGTCAAACATGTTATTTTACCTTGAACTTTAATATAGTGATTTTTTGGCGGAGAGGGTTGAGGAGGATATATTTCATCGTATCTTTTATTACTAATTTCAAAAACTTTTGGTGTTGGGATAACATGATTATCTACTCGGATTCCCGATGTACTTGCTTGCTGAGCGATAATTGCATCTTGAAGATGAGACTCCTAAAAGTTATGGAATTATTTAAATAAAGACTTATGAGTTTCAGCTTTTTTTCTTTTCTTAACATGACATATGGCTATTCAACAAGAAACAGGGCCCAGCCGCCGAGTACACTACACACAAGGCGGCCACGCACGGGCCGATCAATACTCGGGCCAAATCGCGGATGACGTCACACGATAAGGTTGAAAAGCATATATCTTACGGGGTTAAAAAAAATTATAGGATTTTGTAGAGTGAAAAACGGAGATTAAAATGATGAGAAAATGACATGAATAAGTTTGGAATTTCACAATTTGATCAATAACAGCCATCCTTAGCTCGAACTAACCATTTCTTCCTCTTTTTCCATTCCTGTCGGCATTTGTGCCACTGCACGTGCGATCGGCGTACAGTCTGAGAGATCTGGGAGCTCGGAAGCATAGTAGACGCACATTGCCTTGTTGGAATCGAGTGCTCGGGCACGGAAAGACAGTTTTGTGGAAGTGGCCATTTTGCCGTACTCCCGAAGTGTAACTGCACAAAATGGATGCGGCTGTACCGCCGCTTAGCCTATAGTGGTAGTAACGGTAGGGGGGATTCATCCGCCGCGTCCGGCGTCCATAAGTAAAAAAGAAGAATACAAAATACTTATGAAACGTACGGGCAGAGCAACAGAGAGCGCCTAGTTAACTATCGACTGGTCGCGCGGGCTACGCTAAGACACGTCGGCGCACAAATAGCGTTGTGCGAAGCGACGCGAGCGGTTCTTAATCTGATGCGTTGCGGTTGACCCGCTGCTGCTGAGCACACCTGTTGTCGCTCGTAAGGAACGTTTGTGCTTTATTTCACTTTAGTTTATCTAAAAATATTATATTCGCTAATTAAAAGTTATGTTTCAATCTCAATAGTTGCAATAGTGAGGCGACATGCTTAGTGTTTTGAAAAAAAAGAAATAATTTAAAAAATTAGAATCAATGAAAAATACGAACGAACAAACTTTAATAAAGTATCTTTTCACGAGACCGAAAAGTATATGAGAGGATTTGTAAGAGGCAGTACTATAGTGAGAAGAAACAGATGAACAGAAGACATAGCTATTAAATGAAAAAAGCGCGAAACTGAGCTGAGGGGCCTTATTTGTTTTTTATAGAGCATTGTTCTATCTAGCACCTAAGGTAATACTCATCGATTAGAGAATGTCTCCATCAAATGATCCTGGGAATGCCGATTATGATGAAGTAATTATTTGTGAACAATACTTTTCCCGCCTAACACATAGGATTTTGTACTTTTCGTTTAGATCATTGAACTAGATGACAACCACAGGCCAGAGAATGAAGAGGTTGAAGACGATCAGGAAGATGTGGAAATGTCAGGCGATGAGGATGAGATGTAAGTCCCAGTTCGGACTTCCAAATATCTGTGAATGCGTTAAGAGATCAATATGGTGTCTCCGATGATTCGGTTGTTGCTTTCCAAGCGCACGATCAAGATGCCTTCACAGTAGCTATTTGTAAAGATAAATATATAGCCTCGGGCGGAGAGGATGATAGAGCGTTTTTATGGGATTGGATGCTTGGTAACATAGTGATATCATAGAGATAATTATATGTCTTGTTCAGAGTCTGAGACCCCTCACAAGATCGAGCACAAAGATTCAGTCTTTTCCGTTGAGTTCAACCATTCGGGTGCTCTTCTCGCCACCGCTGATCTTTCTGGATTAGTTATCATCACTAGCACAGCCGATGGTTCAACCAAGTATTCGGTGTGTACAAACATTCCAACTTGTTGTTATTGTGATTGGTTTTTAGCTAGAGGAAACCGGTGATTTGGAATGGGCTATTTGGCATCCAAAGAAAGATTTTTATTTTGCTGGATCAAAAGATGGTACCACCTGGCTTTTCGATTTAACCGATGAGGAGGCTGCTTTCCCTGAGTTCAAAACTTATCCTTCTCATGGTGCCGTCACTACAGCCGGTTGCTGCACACCAGACGGCTCTAGGATATTGGTCGGGTATGAAGATGGAATGCTTAGTAAGTCATGCGCTTTGAAATAGTTCTTGAACTACAATCGTTTCAGAATCTTTTGAAATTGATTCCGGTACTTGTTTGTCCAAGTTCATTGGCACTTCCGTTTCTTACATAACTCATCATCCCACTTTGACAATATCTTTCGCTGGAACTTTAGCTGGTTTGTTCAATGCTGTTTTATTGTCTTATTGATCAGTTTAGGAAATGTTTATACTGTCAATACGAATCCCAAGGACGGTTTGACTGTTTTCAGTACAGCATCAGCTGATGAAAATCCTGTACGCTTAAAGCAGAAGAATGAGATGGAGGTTAGTTGTAATCTATCTCCTTTTCATATATTTGCTCTTCAGGAAGATGAAACCATTGGCGAGTCCGTAGAATCCATTGTTGTCTCTGAAAAGAACAATTTCTTTGCTGTAGGTAGAAATGACGGAACAATCAAGGTGTACGAAGTTCAGCACTCTTCCCCTAGAACAGTTATTAAATTTCCATCAGGATTGGTATATTTTCCCTGTTACTGTTCTGTTTTACGAGTATCGTTCAGGCCGTAAACAACTGTCTGTGTGTTTATCGAAGAGACAAGACCTTATTGCTCGCAGGCTCGGTAGATGGTACTGTTAAACTGGTAGACCCTAGAGACGGATCTGTTCAAAAGGTTGTAATTATTTTTATTACAAGCAATACTATGTGATTATTATCAGGAGTATGGATGTGGTGGAGATGCTGTTTTGGATATGAAAATTTTGAGAATGGAGCCTTTGAAGTTTATAGCCGGGTGCGCTGGAGGTATGCTCAGAGTTTTCGACGACTCTGTCATAGCAGAATAAATTACAAGTTGTTGTTTTGTTTTACTTGTTGAGTTGTTATAAAAGTTGTTTTTTTTTTGCACTTGTGATTAGTATATGCTAGGTGTCACAACTCACCTTGATACCTTTTCGTTGTGACCAGAAGCAGTCATGAGCAACATATTCAGATGGCGACTTATATAATGTATAGAAATACCACCTTGGGTGAAGCACTGCAGAAGACCTTAGATGATTTGATAAATGATGGTTTTTGTGACATTGTTGTACAGGCCGGTAACGATGTACTTTCCAGATTTAGTTACGCCAGCCCTTGCCCAAAAAGTTTTAGCAGTATATGATAAGGCTATTAACAAAGCTTTATCAAAAATGGCAAAAAACAAAGTGTCTTTTAAGGTTCCCCTCTTGCATGTAACAACCCAACAGTTAAGTCCATTTTCAGGCAGAGAAACTTAGAGCATATCGTTACTGTGATAATGTGTGGACATTTTTAATGGAAAAAGTAGATTTTCGTGAAGCGATAGAAGGGGGGCCCGTAAGCCGCGTGAAGTTTGTCGCTTGCGATGGAACGGCCAAAGCGACTGTATAATAATCTGTAAAGTTCGTTTCTGCTCCTTTCTAAAAAGCTGAAAAGGTTTGTTTCCGCTCCCTTTGAATAATCTAAAAAGGTTCGTTTTACTACCCCCAAAATTATATGAAATGATAGCTTATTGTAATTATATTTTCATTTCACGTTTTTTAAATTTATAATGTTTCCTATTGATGTAGACTAGGAGGCTCTTTTTCGTTGTAGCATGGACTAACGGTGTTCACAGAAATTTGCATGTCATCAAAGTTGTGCTGTGTTTTCTTTCTATTTTTCATGAATTAAAAAAAAATTATATTTGAATACATAACTTATTTTTGTATAAAATTTTGCAACATCTAATGAATATACTAATTTAGAAGCCAGTAAATCCTCCCAGTTTCGATTACGGCGCTGTTTTACTGAACACCCCCCTAAGCTCCCCCTATTTTTATGTGCGCGCTGTACTCGAAACTCACTCGTAAGCACTGTGAGCTCTGCCCCCAGACCACCAATTTAGGAATGTCTATCTCAAGTGTTTTGAATGGTGAAGCTTCGGGATAAAAGAAAACTGATTCATCAATATAACAGAAAAATCAGAAAGGTACAAAAATATTCTTCTTATGCAAGTAAACACAGAATTGTGGGCTGAGCTTAAGGGGGGGGGGGGGGGGGGCGTTCAGGAAAACAAACCCTCCATAACGTTTTGACTTTCGTGGCGGGACTCAGAAATATTAGACCTTCAACGTAAAACCCCATACTCTGTGAATAACTTTGTATAAGTTTGTTCAGTGAAGCTTATGCTTCCATTAAGACTTTATGTTGATAATACTGTTCTTTCTCTGTCATTGTATTAATGTTTTTCAAATTAATTTTGTAAGTTTTGATACGTTATATGATTTATATATTCTTAATTATTCTTAATTAAGGAATTCTCATGAGGTAGCTGTTATTTCAAAATTAGACACGAACACATATTTGGAATTTTCTTACAATAGGACTTCACAATTGGATGGAACGAAATTCTATTCATGTCTTGGTTGTAGAAAAGCCAAAGCTGAATGTATGGGAAAATAGTTGAATGGAAGACTTCTATTTGTTTCAGCTGATGTCAAAGATGTTATTCGAACCATCCATATCGACGGAACTGTGATATTGAGTAAAGATGATCCTTTCTATGGTCATCATTACGCTTGTTTCCCAATCCAATCAGAACCTCATCTCAAGTCAGAGCTTCCTCGATCGTCATTGTTCATATTTTGTTTTCAGGAACTATAGGCCTGCTATTCCTCAACCTATGCATATGGATATGGGTGTTGTTTATGCCTCAGGAGATGTTATTTATGTAGATGAGGAGGTGAATCCCAACGATTCTGTTTGGGATTCTGTAGGTAAGAAGTTTGTTCCCACTACTTGTTCATTACCATTATTGCTCTAACTTCTTCAAAATCTTACTTAGTGATACAGTGATAAAGAAATGTTTAAGCACAGGAATGGTGCATACAGAACAGGACAATCGTGTGCCAAAAACGAATAAAATGTTTCAGAAAATTGATGAGGAGGAAGAATATAAAATAATAGTTGAAGGATTGTATAGTCAAGTCAATCGATAATAAATTGTTTCAATCATCTCTTGAATTGCACTTATACGGTTGCTGATCCGTTATTATCTTTGTATTTGAGATGTAGAACAAGCGTGGATGAAATATGTACGTGTTCGACTAGAGACCGAAGCGTCCGACGCTCGGTCTCGAGCTTTTTGCTGACCATGTATATTTAAATCTAATCTATTCGATGATGTTCATCTAATGTTGAAAGCATTAGTTTTTTTTTCTCTTTTTCTAGTTTTCCGGTTTATCTTAAAGTTCTTCAGATGGCTGCTTACATAATGTACAGAGAGACCACCTTGGGCACGGCCTTGAGTCGTACCCTTGATGAGTTCGTTGAGGAAGGTCTCATTACGAAGCAATTGGCCCTCAGGGTTATGAGTACGTTTGATAGAAACATCAACCAAGCTTTAGCTAATAGAGCCAAAAACAAGGTTCAGCGTGCAGATGTCAAGAAATTTCTCATCAAAGCTTTTCAGGTTCACTTCAAAGCTGACAAACTGGTGACTTATCGCTATTGCGACAATGTTTGGACGTTTGTAATGGATGGTGTAGAGTTTAGAGATGTAAACAGATTCATCGACGGTCCCATTGACAAGTGAAACAAAATATTATTAACTTTATTAATCATTTTGTATTCAGAGTGAAAATAGTGGCTTGTGATGGAAGAGGAGTTAACGCAACGCCTGGTCCATAAGTTTTCAATTTAATAAGATCTCTTCTTGGTCTCAATGTTCTGGGTGAAAAATGCTATGATCTGCTCAATAAATTCTGTTCTCTATGTTTTCGTTTGCAGCTTTTACACAAGGGAGAAGTCTTATTAGGAAGGTGATCGACAGGGATCCTAAAGTTAAAGTATATTAATAGGCAATTATACTGATGACCATACTTCTTTTCACATTTTCGACACACTGAAGGATTATTCACATGGTTCTCTAAGTGCTTTATCAGATGAAGGGTGGACGGAAGAATAAGAAAGCAGAGATGGCACTTGGGCTTTCGGTTTTTCCACGCATTACAACTCTGAAACAAAAATTAGATGAGATCACAATAGGTCTCATACGTTTTGTTTGGGAATAAGACGAGATCTTTGTTTCTCTGGTGGGTCCTTCGTTTGTTGCGAAAGCTCTCCATAGAAGGGAATTTCATCCAAATTAATAAGACTAGAGTTATCTGAAAATAATGGTAATGAACAAGTAGTGGAAACAAACTTCTTACCTACAGAATCCCAAACAGAATCGTTGGGATTCACCTCCTCATCTACATAAATAACATCTCCTGAGGCATAAACAACACCCATATCCATATGCATAGGTTGAGGAATAGCAGGCCTATAGTTCCTGAAAACAAAATATGAACAATGACGATCGAGGAAGCTCTGACTTGAGATGAGGTTCTGATTGGATTGGGAAACAAGCGTAATGATGACCATAGAAAGGATCATCTTTACTCAATATCACAGTTCCGTCGATATGGATGGTTCGAATAACATCTTTGACATCAGCTGAAACAAATAGAAGTCTTCCATTCAACTATTTTCCCATACATTCAGCTTTGGCTTTTCTACAACCAAGACATGAATAGAATTTCGTTCCATCCAATTGTGAAGTCCTATTGTAAGAAAATTCCAAATATGTGTTCGTGTCTAATTTTGAAATAACAGCTACCTCATGAGAATTCCTTCTCTGTAATAGGTTCATTGTATAGCTTTGTTTCAGGGATCCAAACTAACCTTGTTCTTATAAAACGATCTCCTATAACTGACTTGATAATTACTATGATCAACTACAAGCTTGGCTTCAGTCCTATTCGGTTTCTAATGATAACGGACAAAATAAGATAAGGACGAAAGAAAAGACTCTTACTGGATATTCTGTCCTTTGTCTTTCCCAAGGGAAAGGAGGTTCATTTGATGGTCGACTACTCTTATATCTTGGGAAAGATCCTTTTTCCCAGAATATTCTTCCATTTATAAAAGAAAAATCTGATGACGAGAAATGTATGGCACAAATGAAGGCGTTATCGTCAGTCGGAGCCTCTCGCAACCCTATTTCGGCAGCCCTGATGAAATTGGATACAAAAAACATAGGGAAATAATGAAATACCATGTTATTCTCATTCTATGGTCCACAGGCCATCTGAATAATAAATATTTAGAAGAATAAGAACGTCCACATATGGAACACGCAGGCTTGCGATCACTTCCTTCAGTTGAACAATTGACTGAACATTAATATAATAACAAAAATTGAATTGATACAATTACCTTCTTCTAAGCATTCAAACTCATTAGTTTCTCGCGGCTGTGATTCGTATCCTACTTCGTCGTCTTCTTCATCTTCCATCAATTCATAGCACTCATCCTCTTCTTCTTCTTTAAGTTGCACATTATCAATTAGCTAAATTGATAGAATCAGAAAAAACCTCATCAAGCTACTTACCAAAATAGGTCTTTGATTACAAGAAGAACTAGTTGAAGCTCGAGAAATCATTGTGGCATATCTAATTTTATCTGTTCCATAAAGCCGTATCGACGCAGGGTCGTTTGTAAACAGCGTGCATCCCTAAAAGGAAGTTAAGACAAGTCTTACTCATGCTTAAGACGTTCCCGATGTTTTCTTATTACGTGAATATGTTTTCTTGAAACTTTGTCTGTTTTTGTTTTTGTCTTTGATTTTTTTTGATTTTTCTGATGAGTAAGTCTAACTTGTAGGCTTAATTGATGGCCGTGATTTGTCTATGATGAATAGATGAGTTCATTTCTGGATAAAATTCGAGGTAAAGCCAGATTTGTATCGTTCAGAGATCGTTTTCATGTTATAGTACCTAAATTCTCCAAAAATAGCTTGGGTAATTCTTCTGATCTCGGCGGTTCGAACAATGGTGTGTCGGGTGAGTGATGAACGAGAGCTGAATCAATGAACCATTTATAGGAAATGCCAAAGATAAAGAAGAATTGGTGGAGGAGTCAGTGAGTTTAGCATACTCACTTGATCGTTTACTGAGCGATTCTTCAGCCCTCTCTTTTTTCATTCATTTCCTCGAATCCTGTGGTAAATTGTCAGTTGGTTGAACAAGTGTAATTGTTATCATTTATAGACAAGTTGTCTTTGATTAAGTTCTGGATGCATGTCGAAGGTTTCAAAGCTTCTTTCTGTGATTCCAGCGTTGATGCTGCTCAATCTTGTAAGCTTATCTTGATTTTCTTATCTGATGTTTCAATTCAGTGAGTGTCATTGATGCTAATAATATTTATGAAAGGTATATAGAGGAGACTGCGTTCTCTTCTCTTTCACTACCTCAAAAGATTATCAAACAAACCAAAGGTAGTGCTATTCTTATGATCATATGTTTTTGTTTCTGTAGAAAATGTGATGAAGAGGCCATTGAGCATCTCTTGCTTCGACCAAGCTCAATCTTTTGTCAAAAGTTTGTTCCATTTAAGGTAATTAATCATTGTATGCAAACTCGTATGACCCATTATGTTTTTAGATATTTTGAAGAATTCTTATCGAGTGTGTTCTATAAAAAACATGAGCTGGAAGTTCTCTTAAACGGGTGTTCATTATCTGATGTTTTACATATTCAACCTTTACTGCAATCTTTCATGGAAGTTCTTGAAACAGATCTTGAACGGGAACGAATTCAATTCATGATAGCTTGTGAATCTTTCGAAAATGACTATTGTGAACTTTCAGCTGAAGAAGCAACTAAAGATGCTTTAGCTCTGTATGAAAGGTGGGATCATAAGCTGTATCCATGCATTTACTATTGCTTTAGGTTCTTCTCTATGCAATCCCAAAACCCTATTGATATTGGTGACCGTCGAAGAGTTGCAATAGAATCGGCCATTTGTTCTGATACTGGTAAACCTGAAGTGACTGCGTTCAGAGCTGCTTATACTTGTGTATATTCTGAGCTACAAAAAGTGAAAACATTTCATTGAATTACACTAATGACATGTTCTAATTTCAGAAATATTTAAGTAGTTTTGTGAACTCTACAGTTTTCAAAATGTACGTGGAGGATGTGAGGTCGCAGATCGAGAACACAGCATGTTTCTCATTACATATTTAGATTAAAGTCATAATTGTAGGTTGAATTTCCACGTCATGTGAAAACTCGTTCAAAAAACGGATCGACAGGATCTTCAGACTCTTTGCCGTCTACTTTTCGGAAACACTGTCAACTTCTGGAACAAGTTCAAACTTCTACACAGACCAATAGTCCGCGCTCTCCGCGTACTACGTAAGCTTTGATATTATGGTTGTTATCAAAGAAGACGTTTTAGAAATTTGGCGGAAATTGATAATATGGGAAGGTATCGTCCATTGTATGATTACTCCTTTATGCAGGACAATCGTTCCCCTAATAAGTTGAAACTAAAACTCAAACAGTATCTGGACAAGAGTTCCATGCGGGAGGAAGAGGTGGCGGAAGAAGTAGCGAAGTCGATCATTGCTGACGTTCAAAGCATGGTCGAAGCCGGGAAAAAAGGAGAGTTTCTTTAATTTTTTTGGTTGGTGACTAGTATCAGCATTTCCTACTGTTATTTCCTAACAAGGTAGCTCAAATTGTTATATATCATACTCGCATAATTGCCATTCGCATCAAAGCTCATCAGATAGTTTATGTGCAGCATTTTACACGCATAATTTTTTTAAATAAATACATAATAAATATATAATAAATACAGCGAATCGTTGGTTGAGACCCGTTTTTCTGAGTTTTTCAGTTCTACGCCAAGCGGAATGAAACTATATTACAAACTTTCGGTCATTCGGCATTGCGTCCAGTGTACCGAAGGTGAAAGGGAAAAGCATGCTGTCATCAAATGAAGGAGTCTGAAGCCAGAACTGTTCCCATTTTTTATGAACGCTCCACTTACATAAATTGCGGTTTCAGCTGCTGTTCCTTTTATCTCAGCTTTCGCTGTCGAACTTTTTTTCTCCAAGTTCTCAACTACGACTGGGTTGGGTATGTTGTCACTTTTTGAATCTACTTCACTACTTTCTCCTTTCACAGGAAACAGTTTTCGTATTGCACGAACATCATCATCACCTGTTTTGTGAATAGATTTCTAATATCAAGATTGAAACTTACTCAGAGCGAACTCGGCTGCAAAAGGCTTTTTGCTCGCGTACATTACAGCCCTTGGATCAGGTGAGTGCTCCAATCCCAAAAGATGGCCTATCTCGTGCACTGCTGTCTGGAATAATTCGTATTTGCAAGCGAAAGATGCAAATGAATTTGTTTTCTAGTAAAGAGTTAAGCTTCCAAGTTCACCTGGAATAAGTTAACTCCGTTATCTGAGTTCAATGTCCAATCTTCATCTGCATCAAAATGTAGGCGACCGTCTCTTGGATAGAAAGCATGAGCTACAACTCCGTCTACAATTTTGTTTTAAGCTGAGCATAAAACTGTTGGAAATACCTTTTCCATCAAAAGGGTAGGGATCATCATGCTTATACTTTTGGAAACTGACAGTCAAATCTGTTTTTCCCTCCTGCTTCTCTGAGAACGTTACAGACGATACCCCTTGCCACTCATTGAAAGCTCGATGCAATGTGTTTCTGGAATAAAAGTATATTGAGGGAGAACTTGTGGTTTGTTACCAACCTCACAATAAAAATGTCTGCCTCCCCTATGTTTATAGGGTCTAGCTTCCAGGTAAGCAAGTTTTTATTCCACTTTTTCTTTCGTACGACTGAAAGATATGATACAGGTTCTATTGGTTTGTTATGTTGTTGTTGTTTTCCGACTAGATGTTTCCAATTTGTTTCATTTATGATACCCTGTATAGGCAAAAAAACGTTCCTAAAACGTCGAAGATTTTGCCAATTCTAGGAATTTGGCGACGGATGACTTAACGAGATGCAAGTACAAACGTATACATCGAACTTCGGTAAGGAACAGATGAATTTCAAAACGAACCATATCTTTTAGCTCTCCCATGATGTGATAGCGAATCAGTCGATACATCTTGATCAGAAGAAATACGATTGTTCAAATATAGTTGTGCTATACATTGGCTAACAGAAGATAAAGTGAGGAGATATAAAAGGATATTCATTGGCAGCCCTGAGGGCTTCCTCTATAGTTCTGAAGATTTTGCGGCTACCATTGCGTAATAACAAGAAGCAGAGGCGGAGTCTCTTTTGATGATTTGATGCTTGTTCTTCAAAACCTGCATATCGTTTATGGATGGCAACTAGACGAGAGGATGCCCGCAGAGTGTTTGTTCCAAGGAATCTAGATGAAACGTCTAATGAAGGATCAGTTATATGTATAATGAATGGAAAACGTTCGAGGAAGTATGCTTCAGAAGGTCACACTATTAAGAGATCAATAGACAGGTGTCTAACTGATCTTCCAGCTAGTTTTTAACCAAAACCTTCTCACTGTTATTCCACTTTCACTTGGCCTTGGCATCTAAGCACTTTGCCACGCAGCCTTTCTTCAAACTATTGAAACTTTCCATTTTTTCAAATGCAATAAATGTCTCAATGTTGAAAAGAAGGGGCGAATGTGAAATACTACGTTGAATAAGCAACTCATAATTCCAGAAATGATAGCCCATTTTATCTGATGCTGGATTCAAATATGCACTTGTTTCGGCTAATACATCTATTAGATAAAGATCTTCATAATAGTCATAAGCGAATCAAAATAAATTCAAAACTGTCAACAATAAATATAAAAATACAACAGATCTAACTCGAAATCCTATACTTTGATATCTAATAACAACTTATGCCCAAGTACGGGTAGTATCGATGTAGTCACCATCAGGAGATTCATAATTAGGAATTGGTGGGGTTAATGATGGTCCTTCGAATACGAAAGGAAGATTTTCAGAGGGTTGTATGGCCTGAACAACGAATAAACTCTGTACGATTTGAGACGATATCACTAACCTTAGCATATAGTTCCGGCGATATAGCTTTTAACTCTTCCAAAGCTTTATTTTGCGCTCTAATGGACTTCCTCACATAGGCATCATCAATGAGTTGAAGACTGTTACGGCTCTTGTTGTATTCCTGGATTAATGGTTGAAGATTAAATATGATACGTGAGCTAGAAAGGAACCTTCAAAATAACGGCTCGTTCATCAGCCACTTCCTTTGATATTTCTAATTGTGGTCTGTATCTTTCACTAAAATCTAAGTCGTCAGAATTGAATAACTCTCAGCTATTACTGGATGTTTTTAGCAGACTTGACATCAAGCGTCAATTCGTTAACAGGCTTAGGCTTCTTGCTATGTTTTTGCATTTGTCGAATTTCTTTTTCTAAACGTTTTCTTCTTCGCTGTTCTCGCTGTTTGGCAACCTTAAACGAGGGAACTTGAAACTCTATGAGTTATAGCTAGCTTATTCACCTCAGGATCAATTTTCTTTTGTCTTTTCATGAATACAGAATACGAGGAAGCTGATGTGTGAATAGATCGAATAGTTGCAAACTCATTTGATAAAGATATGGTTCCAACTAGACGCGAAAGATATGCAATTGACATTCTGAAAAAAATTAAAACGAATAAGCGTGGATATATTTGAATTCTATGCTGAACAGCGGAGCAAGAATACATTCTTATTACTTAGCGCGCTGTTTGAAGCACGCCCTATTGCGAATTGTTTGCGCTTTTGAAATAGTCATTGAATTCCCAACAGATCTAACATTTTTACACCCTGCGACAACGTTATTTGGTAAAAAACGTAGGTTTTCAAATTATTGTTTTATCTTCTTACTGAAGAAGCATCAAATAATTATAAGCTGAAACAGGAAAAAATGATTAGGTATACACACGGTAAGAAATTGATATTGATGCAAATATGGACTCCTATCGTTATGAAATGTCATGTTGTTGTCTTTAGAGAGGTCTATAGAAGAGGTTAATAATGCCTCGCTCTGCTATACAATTGAACGTGGAAGCTTCCTCAACTTGTCTAGCAGAGCAAGGAACTTCTCATCTGATATCATGTGAGTGAAAAAGTCTGAAAGTTAGGGTTAAGATGCGTTTTTCAGTAGAGGACGCAGCTGGCTCTTCTCTGGACGCTGATATTAAGGTAAGTACTGGTCTCTTAATATGTATGCTAACTATGAAATAAAGGCGACTGACTTTGGAAATGAAAACAGGAAGAGACGTTCTGCTGCACTTTTGAGATTGCCAATTGAGTTTGTAGCTGTTTTAGTTGTGATATGTATTTTATCCTCCAGCGATGAAGCTTCACATTACTACCCCTGCCCTGTGAAACTTTGTGATATTGTTGCCAGTACACGGTTAGAAAGGAATCATCACTTAAGAACCTATCATTCGGGATATGTATATAAAGAAGGAGATGGAGCTAATAAGACAAAGAAAGTAGAGAATCGTTATAGTAGAAAAGTTTGCGATCATCTTGTGCGTTGTGAATACAGTTTCGTTGCAGAGTATAGTAGAGCCTCCTCCTCTGATCAAAACCAAGTCTGAACCTCCCGATAGTATCGTGCATGCTTCCCGCGAACTAGAAGACGATTTAGTCAATAAAAACCGAAGTGCCATGATTGATCTCTGTGCCGAGGAAGCTAACTTGACTGAAGACATGAGCTCTTTAACCAAACTGGTGTGTGCCGTTTCTCGTTTTCGTTTTAAGTTATTTTTCTTAGAAAAATTCGATGAAAGAGTCTGCAAGAGAAGCGAAAAGGAAACGAGGACGTCCGCGGAATCCTCCGGGTTCGGTAAGTTTACGAAAGTTGGGTATCCCTCACCATCTCAATTAGGAACCTGGGCCAAATTCTAAAGTTCGTATCAGTGATCCAGACGGTATTTATCGTTGCTATGTTCCTGAATGTAATTGGAGAGGAGGATATCGATCTATTAGGGCTGATCATATGAAATGGTGTCATAAAGATTGGACTTTGCCGCCACGATATATTTTGCATGCAAGTCGAACAATTTGGTGAACAAGTTAAAGTTTCTTGTTTTCAGAGAGTATCTAGAGAAGGATCGTATTTAGACCCAACTCACTTCGAGCCCGAGTATTCTTGTTTAGTTGAGGGTTGTTCTTGGAAGGGAAACTTCAGGTATAGCAACACGGCCCTCCGACAAAACATTTTTTTCTTCACAGGGCGTCTCGCTCGACCCATATGAAAGTTTCACATCCTGAAATTCAGCCTATGAGGAAAAAGGCTCCAGTGGGCGGTTTTATGCCTGATGGAAAATATGTTTGTCATGAACCCTCATGCGGTTGGCGAGGAGCATCTAGATCTACAAGAGCCGCTCATATGAAAAGACAACATCCCGGTTATATAAATCCAGTATATACGCAACGAAATGTTTTTATTCTCAGCCTTTCTTTTTTTCATGTTGTTATTTCAGCTTCCTTGTTGTGATTGTAATGTGCAGTGTCCTTCTCACAAAGCATTTGTTGATCATATGGTTTGTGAACACCGAATAGGAGGTATTGTTCAGAGAGAATTCACTGATGTTCGTGATTATGAGGTTCGTCTCTCTCGAATTAACCGTGTAGTAGCTTAGGGTTGTAGGAATGGTTTGATGCAGTTCAAGAGTCTTTCTCTGTCGAATATGTGAAAAGAATGGGAATCAAACAAACAGATCTTTATCAAGTTTTGTACCTATACTGCTCTCGAAGTGGAGGTTATCGTCCGAAAAGAGCGAGATCTTCTGTACCTTACGTATCGGAATATACCAAGAGACGTTGTTTCCGAACTATCAACAAATGTGGTAGAAATTGTGCTGCATTTTTGAGAGTAAGTTGAAACGTGTTAGGATTTTCATAGTAGTTGTATTCAGGTTGTCCATTGGACAGATGGGAGGCTCACGGTTGTGGGATGTGTTGAACACACCGGACATCGAATGGGTACAGCACTTCTTCGATTATCACCATCCGAGCGTGAAGTAATGGATGAGTATTTGTATATACAAGATGATGATACTCCTTTGGAACTGATGATTGATAGGCTCCGGGGTAAATATAAGTATACTACCATGCTACAACTACCACACAGATATGGAAGGATATACTGCTGATGGCTTTGGTGTAACACCAAGATCTTCAGAGCAACTTGAACAATTCGTTTCCAATGTCGATAATGAGATTCTTTCTCTATATAATTTGGTCACAGTAAGCCTATAATTTTCTGTCGATGATGTTTATGACGGTCTGTTTAGACTTCTGGATCATTTGCCCCGGAATCATTCTTCAATGTTAATCTAATTGATGAGAAAGGAAATGCTTGGCCAGATTGTTTCTCTATCGGTATTATGACTGATGATATGAAGAATCTCTGGAATCAGTTCAGTCATAGGGCAGTGTGCATTGAAGAGGTTGGTTATTTATTATGTTACGTTTAGTTTTCAAATTCTTAGGTCCGTCTTATGATTTCAAACTGGGATGTAAGCTTGAGCTTTGTATTGGTTTTTGATCAAACTGATACCCCGAGATGTGCATGTGTATATATTTCTCAGCATACTGATAAAACTGCTCTTCTTCGACAGTTGGCTTCCATGTTTGTTTTCTTTGTATTAAATATTCTAATATATCTTTTTAGAAGAAAAGGTCCAATTGAGACGTTTGTAACTGATTGTTCCCCTGAATGGCCCGTCTTGATCGATCAAATATTCGGAGAAACTTCATACAACACAGACGTTCAGATTGCTGAGTGGCACCTTTTACTTGATTGGGCTAATCAAGTTGATCAGATGGTAGTTAATAGGGTGGATAAGTTTTCCATTCTCTGTGCACTACGTCGGTGGTTGAGGTTGTCCAATACAATATCATTTGAGTAATAACAACGTGTTCTACAGAGCATCTGACCCTACGTTGTTTGAAGCTATGATAATAGATCTTTTCGAAGCGTTCCGTGAAATGGAACTTGATGAGCTAGCACAGTCTATAGATCTTCAATTAACTGATCCTGAATACTCGAAAAGGTAGTGCTTTTGTTTCTGTATTCCGTGGAACACGATTGTTTTTCTCAGATGGACTCCTTTGTTACGGAACCCTTTAACAGCTCATCACAATCCTATTCTAGAGATCGCTTCAAGGTAAGTATACTCTGAAAGAGTTTGATGAAATTGTTGGTCCGTCCTCACCGCTCACTCCTCTGAATTAGTGCGAATGAAAACTGAGCATTGTCACCGCTCACTTGCATGAGTTGGTACGAATGAAAACTGAGCATTATCACCGCTCACTTGCATGAGTTGGTACGAATGAAAACAGCATCGTAGGCGACCGCTAATAATGTACAGCTAGTATAAATGAAATAATCCTCGTGTGCAACCGCTCGCGAGCAAGAGTTATTGAGAATGACATCGGCTGTAAGCGAACTCGTACTTACTAATGATTTTATTTCAGAATGTTCCGTGAACGTTATCTCAATTGTGAGATATGCTCGCGTGTAGATGAATATATAGCACTAATCTATCAGCGTATTCTTGAATTCAATAGTGTAGTGGTACGTTTTTCCGTTTACTTCTAAACAGATTCATCGGAAACTTACAGATGTCAGATGTGTATTCTACTGGAGCAGTTGAGCCCATGAGAGTTGTGCCTCAGTTATATGAGGATGTGTAAGTGTTTGATACAAACTTTAGAACTGTTCTGTTTTATAGAGATCCCGGGAATGTCATGGCAGATGGTTCGTTAGTTGGAACATGTCAAGCAGAGTAGGAACATAATACTCGTTCAAAGAAACTTTTTTTTAAAGATTGGATCAAAACCCAGCTCTGGCAGCTATCAAGCTTGAAGAGTTTGCAGAAGATAGAGAAGAAATAGTTGAAGAAGTTATAATTGAAGAACAGATTATTGAGGGTCCAGAAGCTATGCAGGTAGTAAGAATTCTGGTGACCACACTGACACTGACATTCTAGATTGTGGAAGAATCGCTGAGCAGCCTTCATTATCCATCTTCTTCTTCTGCAAATGTAGAAGATGAAACGGAATGTGATCGAAAGATTAGAATCAACCAAATGATGCAGGTATACAATGTTCTGTTTTATGCTTCAAAATGAGTTGTTAAAGCGTTTAAAAGAGAAAATGGAGACTTTGTCTGATGACGGTGCAATGGAGCTAATGGAATCAAGTCTATCCCAAGTGGTGAACCATTTGGATCGTTCAATTCCTTTAACTAGCAATGATGAAAAGGTACCTGGTACCAGTTCTAATGAATAATAAGAAGCGTCAAACGATACTGGTATATAAGTGTGTTAATATTGTTGTCTTTTCATATTGACTTTTTTTGATATTTTAGCTGTTTTCTACAGTTCTCAATTGTTCTTTTCAAGCACTGTTGTTGTTCATTCCATTCCATGTCATTATGTAGGATTAATGCTTTAACATTTGCAAATATGTAACAAAAGTATGTAAAGCTCAATTAATATCGATTTTCTCTTTGATATTATACCGGTTATTACCCGGGTTATACTTAAATGTTCTGTTCGTGAGTTAACTTCTTAATTGTACTTTGTTTTAGGCTCTCGGGATCGTCTTTATTCAACTTTTTCTTTGTACATCTTTGTGTCAATATAGCCTGTTGGTTGTGACTTAGTTACAAGGTAGGTGTTCCTGGTTCGGTTCCTCCTCCTGTCTCGCGGACTTCAACACATTTCTGTAATCATTACTAGAATTGTCTGTCAGTTCCGCAATATAGATTCTGGTGAATTTCGCTAACAGCGAGTCTTGTGACCGTAGTTTGATAGTAGTTCATCAACAACTTTTTCCAGGATGTCTGTAGATACAATTCCTCGCGATCTCCGTGGCCTCAGAGCCTGTTTGTTGTGCTCTTTAATTAAAACTATTGATCAATTTGAACAAGATGGATGTGAAAATTGTGAACGAGCTCTACATATGAAAGGAGATTCAGATAAAATATATGAATGCACTAGGTATTTGGTATACATTCATTGGCAAGAAGTGTATTACGCATTCCAGTTCCAATTTCGATGGAATGATTGCAGCCATGATGCCTGATGACTCTTGGGTGTGCAAGTGGCAGGTATTCAAACATATTTATATGATGTACAAATAAATTTGCTGTTACAGAAGATCAATAGAAAAGCCAGAGGGATGTATGCAGTGTCAGTGTCTGGATCCCTTCCTTCTTCTCTTATTTCTGATCTTAAAAGTATGGGAATCCGCTATACGCCTTATATGCGTGAGACAGCTACCAAGTAAATTAACTTATTTGAGTTTCAAAGTGATTGTTGTAAGTTAATTGTTTATTATTAATTGGCCATACATAGCCCGCATAAAATATTACAAATTGAGCACGTTTAACATAAATGCGTTTTAAAGTCATAAGGCCATGCCATTTTGAGAGATGATAGCACCGAAAATATCAGCAGCTTGTGTGTGTGTACTATTGGGTAAGTTTTAGACTAAGTATAAGTTTTGATGGCAACTTCGAGTATTTACAAAACATTTAAAGCGTTACATAGGAGGGAGACATGTTTGAAGAGAGTTAAATGATCATCTTCTCCAAGATTGGGATTATTTGATCAAACATTGGTCGTCGACCTGGGTCTTCGTTCAAGCAGATATTCATTAATCGACTCATATTTCTAGCAATTCCAGGAGGGATAGTTACTCTTAATCCTTCTAAGGCAATCTATAAAGAAACGTATCAATTGAGTTTTTGGAGTTTTATGTGTCTGACCCTCATTCCACATTCCATTGGGGGCAAGTCTGCAAATGGAACTTCTCTGGTATTCAATTCCCAGAGAAGAATACCAAAGCTCCACATGTCAGCAGCTCTGATGTTCAAATCATCAGGACATCTACCGAGTGCTGAAACAATGTCGTGAAACAGATTGTATATTGCATTCTTCCTCACCTTCTGGACTCATCCAAGCAGGGGAGTAGCATCTTCCAACTTCTTGGAACGAAAACTTCGTATCAGCCATCGATAGTTTAGCTGTAAGTTCTTCATCGACAACGACATGCTTTGAAGATAAGAAATATCTTAAGCAAAATCGTAATGATATAGATAAATGGGAAAGATCAAACCTAAGGATAGCGGGATCAAGACTATGCAAGTAGGACATTCCACGTGCAATATCAATTGCGAAGCGAAGAGCTTGATTATGATCAATTACAACAGCTTAAGGTAACTAGTTATGGCAACTGATATATGTGCAACTTACAGCTTTGCTCATGTAAGACATTATAAAGACTCCCGAAAGGCATGAATTGACTGATGACCACCAGAGAAGGAGGCTGATTTGCAGCAGCTAGAACTGGACATATATTCGAGTGAGCGAAAATACTGAAGCGATTATGATAAGAAATGAAAATATTTGATCAGTTATACCGAAGTTGTGGGAACTCGGTTTGGAAATCCCGAGATATTCTAGGGGTTACTTCAGCTACAGCCAAAATTCTTGCCACGATCTCACTTCCTTGCCATTTTCCTCTCCACAGTTCACCGGAATGAGATTCGGCAATCTATACATGGTATAAACGATCGATTCTGGCCAAAGTTTACTTACCTTTGTGGATAAATGAAGGGAGCTCACATCAACTCCAGTGTAACGACTTAACGTGGCGTCACGAGTTCTGGCTCTTGTTCCTCTCCAAGATTCATCTTTGAATGGAATGCGTTCGTTTGCATTCTGGCCGTTCTCTTTAGCAATTTCTGTGATGGATGGGTAAAAGTACATGAAGAGAGAAATAGATTTACCAATGACACTAGCGCGACATTGAGGTTGACAAATATCCAAAGGAGTTTGTCCGCGTTTGTTACAGGAACCAATCAAAGCGCCTGATTGAATCAAATCCTGTAGGAATATTATTGCTGATGACGATTGCAACCATTATTTACCTCAGCGATTTGTTCATACCCCCAGAAACAAGCATAATGAAGTGGTGTCATGCCGTGTTCATTAGTTGCATTAACATCAGCTTTACGAGCTAACAATTTCTAAACAATGAAAGGAACAATGAATGATATTGGAAAGCATGAACTCACGATGGCTATTTGACGATGGCCATGCGCTGCAGCAAGATGAAGACTCGTGTCATCACCCATGTTTGTACTGTTTACACGAGCCCCACGTGTCAAAAGCATTTCAACAATGCTCACATGACCTTCCTTACAAGCCCAATGAAGGAGTGAAAAAGCGTGATCATCTCTTAATTACAGAATTTGAAGCAATGATGAAAAGTAAAATGCAATGATACCCGATATTTAAGTCGTGTTCGTGATCATCAAGCCATACTCGAACTTGAAAAGCATTTCCTTCACGGACCCATCCGAAGACATCTTCCATAATGATGGGCACATTAGGCTTGTGCTGATGATAATGTGCAGAAAGAGCCATACTCAATTAAGATATATCCTCCTCAGAGGTTGAATTCCCGAAGATTGTAACTAAAATGATAACGTGTCAGATATAATTAAAGAAAACATTAATGTTGCTCTCATAAGGAAGAGATATAAGGAAAGGTCAAAGGGTTGTATACACTAGGGGGATGTGAGAGATGAGGATGGTGGTGGTGTGTGTGTGTGTGTGCATAAAAGAGATGCAAATCAATACTAAAAGAAGAAACATAAAGGATAGACATCATCTGAAATTCTCTTTTCTACACAACAATCTTTCTCATCAGTAGAATGATATTTAAAAAATGAAATCAATAAAAGGATCTAATGAAGCAGAAGTTGGTCAGCATCGCATCGCTCACTTGTAGTCAAGGTCTCGATTGCATTTTTTATTTTTTCTGTTCAGTAAAAAGTCATGAAAAACACAAATGATTGAATATAATAGAAATCAATAACACAGATGAATCTTTTGGTAAATGCAATAGAATGCGTTGGCATCAGACAACAGCCGCGTTTTGAGGGGGAGACTACGATTCTTAGTGTAAAAGCAATAGAACGAAGAAGACGATGAATGAAGATTTTAGTTATATGATCAGAACATCAGGAGAAGAGAAGATCTTTTCTTTTCTCTCAGTTACTGCACTCTCTTTCCTTCACAATGTATCTAAATGAACCCAAATGTCTTCAGGGATCAACATCCCGATCACTTGGATGACACAGTAACTTTAAGGTTTAACCTTCCAATAACTCAACGCTAAGCTTTTATAGCGAACAGATCTGGAATAAGGATAGACGATATGAAAAAAGAAACAAAGAGAGGATAGCATAAGATGGTATCGACGGTTTATATTCGCAAAAGTTTGGAAGCAGCTATATGTTCGATCTATCAAACATTACGTCAATCAGAGTTCTCGTACATCCATATAAGCATCATATACTGATCATTAATGTTCGGTTGTACATTCTTTCCATGCGTACACATTCACTTCATTCCTCCTTCCCTAAAATGTTCAAGCCAACAAAAGCTTTTCGCGATGTTGTGTTTCAAAATATAAAAATGTTTTTATTGATCTCAATATAGTTTCTACGCTACATTCCCTAATCAGTTAGTGGTCAAGTTTTTTTTTTCGTTTCATTCAAAAAGCTCTGTTTCACAGACGACAATACTGAGTGCACAGTTAACGATTACTCATTTCAATCAACTACACAGCCTTACTTTCCGTTGAGTGATAGAGACAAGAAACAAAAAAAAATTAGATGCACAGCCACAATGAAACCGTTTAAACATGAAGTAACGATAGCTTTCACGTGGCAGTTCACGTAGGGCGCCACTTCCAACGCTATTATGAAACAGATTAGATTGAGTAATATTTGAATTCTGTTCTGTTGATGATTCATAGGAAATTTATATGTTCTTTGACAATTTTTGTTTCAAAACATCATCAACGACTGTTTCCTCAAAAAATAGTTAAAGTGTTCGAAAATATTTTGAACAAGAATATGGTTATTAGAAACTGGTACACCGGTTCGGCTGTTATTAGATAACTCTGATTATCAAAGTCCTCACATGTTTGTTGTTAAACTCGTGAAAACCTCATCAGAAAAGTGAAAGCTGAGCGAGCACGCACAGATTTCTTTTGCAGACTTTCACGTAACGCATTGATGACAGAGAAAAGCGCACGCAACGCGACACGCAAACGCGACTTTCGATTTCTCCTTCTTTTCCGTGTTTCTTTTTTTATTCATTTTTCCCTCACCATTATCTTCTAATTATAATATATACATAAGAATATTCAAAAGCAATAAATTATTTTTTTCTTAGAACGATTCTGTTCCGAAAATGACTCGACTGATCCGACTCAGTATGCACGGCGAGTTGTTGAGTATGCTCAAGTTTTATCTTAGATTCTACATCTGAGAAGCGGAGCAGGGTTGAGTTGGAGTTAGAAGAGATAGCTTGATAACAATGTAGTGTGGATACATGTTAGAGTTGGGCATCGACTCGACACAACACATTCGATGTTCGACGAAACCGACACTGTCGATTTCTGTCGTGTAGAGATGCCCAACTCTAATACATATGTATCATAAAGTAATATGTGAATAATCTAGATTATTACTTTCAAAGCTCTTGTTCCTTCAGAGGTGGTTTCATGACACTTTGCCAATATATAACACATATATATATAATACAATGTTCATCAGAATTCATAGCCGACATAAATGAATAGATAAAATAACAGAAAAATAAGACATTCAGTCGGTCTCGGTAGCAGTACCGTCGATCGATGATGAAGGAGAGATCGCATAGTTCAATGCACGAAGTACTTCGTCTGTCCGTGCCAACGCGGCTTGTTCTGCTGCATTTGCAGGGACTTCTATAAAAACATAAAATACATGTCCGTAATCAAAATAAGAAATTTACAAACATTCTAAAATATATTCAAAAATTACCCAATTGAGCTAGATCTGCGAGAGTTGCCGCGGAATTGACTTGATGTTTCAGCCTCAGTAGGATGACTTTCAGCGAGGATTTCTAAATACAAATATTCAGTTATTATATGTTTATTTATACACTTCCACATCGATCTTTTTGAATATTATTATTAACTGTTAATGGAATAATGGAATTATAGAATAACATAACACGGACAGACGAAGTACTTCGTGCATTGAACTATGCGATCTCTCCTTCATCATCGATCGACGGTACTGCTACCGAGACCGACTGAATGTCTTATTTTTCTGTTATTTTATCTATTCATTTATGTCGGCTATGAATTCTGATGAACATTGTATTATATATATATGTGACAATAAAGTATTGTCGTACCTAAATTCGATACTTTTGCTGTAAGCAATTTAGCAACATCTATAGAATATACTAAGTTTGCTTAAGCTGAGCAACGAAAAAAAATCGTCCATTACTTTTGGTGCCGGGAGGTAGCATTTACGGACTTTCAGGTTCGTTCAATTTTACATCACAGTAGGTGTGCGTGCCTCTTCATTTCGTCATGTGTATGTATAATTGCGTACTTGCTCGTCAATCGACGACTTGTATCGAAATTCTCGACTCATTTTTTCAAGTTGGAGTGAAGTAGATTTTTGCATTTTAAGCCAATTCGGAAAAAAAATAGAAGCTTTATATAGATTTGTCTTACCTATTGTTTAATATGAATATTGATTGTTATTCGCGAGAAACCGTATTTGTTCCAAACAAATCTATGCGCAAACAGTAGATGCTAGCGTTTTTGTTGTACATATGTAAATCAATCGAATCGATTTGACAAGTAAAGCAAAATTTCCCATCATGATTCTAAAATTAAGCAGTTGAATAGCCTTTCTCGGAACTTTTTCTTTTATTTCCTGACTTTTCTTATTAGTTACCAATTAGTTGGATTTGTATTGTTACGTTTGAGAGTCGAAGATCAATTTTGAACACAAACCATTTCAGGGTATCACAACTGCAGCAGCTTTAAAATGTCCGCATCAACCATGGAAGCTACCCAAGCAAAGGTTAAAAGCGCAGTTGACGAAATGATTGATGATTTAGATAAAAAATATCTCAGAGATATGCAAAAGAAGATGTTCCTTTGTTCGGCTAAGTAATACAGTCTAGTCATGGTCATAGCTTCATTACTGAATTTCAGCTGTGTTGACAACAGAAAAAGCACAAGAGAAGCAGTTGAAAATTGTGTTGAAAACTGTAACACCGGTATGATGACTGCTCAACGCAAATTAGAAACTGAATTAGCAAATCTTCAAGTTAGTTACATGTATTACGCAATGTTTGGCTGATTTATATGTGATAGGATCAACTTTCCCGATGTGCCATGACTTGCTATGACAAATTGGTTCAACAATTCGGTCCTGATAGCAGCAAATATTCAGAATCTCAAGTCAGCTTATACACTTGTGATTAGTTTTTACTTCTTTGTGTTCAGACCGCAGCTTTCCATGATAAATTGGACAAGTGTGTTGCAAGCTGCGCAGATGACCATATCAAGCTTATCCCCAAAATCAAAGAGAGATTCGCTCATGGTCTCTAAGCTATTCAAAATCATAGTTTATAGATCTTGTCTGAGCTGGTTGAGTCTCCTGAAGATCGACTCAGTTATGCTTCATATATCATTTTGTTAATTGTTTCTGTTAATTTAAAAGTTGGTTCTTTTCTGTTTATTCCCCCCTCCTGGCTTGGGCACGCTCTTTTTATGGAAACCGTGCAAATTGAAAAAAAAATGAAGCTTAGGCTTAATTTAAATTTTAAATGATATCTCGACTAGGAAAGATATTGGCATTACATTAGAGAGCTGCTAAAAAGGAAGATGATATTCGTTTTCTCCAAGAAACCCAATTTTTTTCTACTGAAAAGTCTGAAAGCTGTCTAACGTGGATAACGCTTAGTTTTGAGTGAGATAGATAGAGATACCCGAAGAAATGTAGAAATCATACACAGTTAAGAAGGAAAACGTATTTGCAACGTAATTGAAAACGTGAGAAAAATATTAAAAACCTCCTTAGGAACTTCTACGTTGTACCTGTATTATATTGTGTATTTACTACGGTGCGAAAGAGTTTGTCTACAAAGTTCTGTAACGACAAGCTGAGGGTGTCACACAGCACTACAGTAGATTATAACAAGTACATGATGGACTGGGAAACATCGCCAAGTCCAAATCAAGAAAATATTATAAAAAATAAAAGTTAAACATATCATGCTCAAATGATTGTCGGCTACTCATGCTTCTTCATGTGGAGAGAAATAAAACATTTTGTTTAGTATAGCACAACAAAGCATGAGCCTTTACTTGCGAAATCTGAAACTGCACGGTTTTTACAAGTGGGCGTGGCAGGCATGAGGGGTGGAAAATTAACAGAAAATACCTATAAGGTTTTAAAATTTATATTCTGCTTACTTCATGTGCTCTATCATGCGTTACTTCTCGTTGATTTATGTGCTACATGCAGCTTTGCAATCTTTTATTTTAATTTCAGTGATACGATTATGCTTTTAATATTATTGTGGCTAATACTTCCCATTTTTGGAGCCAAGAATATCCCATCAAATCCTGGCAGAGTGTGTGGATTTGGAGATTTCAATAATGATAGGAACACTGACATCATTGTACAGCGAGGAGAAAATTTAACTATTCTATTGCAAGAAGACAAAATATTAACTGTTAGTGGTATTGTGCTTCCAAACATTAATGATACGGTTATAGATCGAAGAAGGAATATTCCGTAATTCCTCTTCCTTCCGGGTTGGACATCGTATAGTAGAGTGTTCATTGGGAGACTTCAATGGAGACTCTAGGCTCGATGTCCTGGTAATCATATTTCTATGATTACTCCTCCATCAGTCTATTTCTTTTAGGTTTCATCTAAGCATGATGACGAGTTCAAACACTCGGTTTGGTTTGGTAGTGACTCAGGGTATTATGAAGTAGTCCTTGAACCTCTTCAAGCTCAAGCTATGGTATGTGACAAGCTTCTGATTGAAACCATTATTCAAATGTTAGGCTATTGATATTGATGGCGATGGTTTTCATGACGTGTTTGGCTTTTACAAAAATGGCTCAATGTATTGCCAAAAGTTTGATAAATCGGGCTCAAAAGACGATACATGCTCATACTTATTCTCGTTCGTTTATACTTTTCTCTTTCTTATTCCGTTGCTTGTTTTAAGAAGATTTGAACCGATTCAAACTTACGAGGGTATCCCCCATTTATACGTCGACATTTTCGGTATGTGTCCTTACATATATACGATGATTTGTTTCTTTCTCAGGTGGAGACTCCCTTGCTGAAATTGTTCTCATGCTCGATAAAGATGGCTATTTGGACATGCAAGTTTGGAGAAGATACAAAAATGGTTGGCAAATATCCCCTAGCTCCATTCCTTCTTTGGGGTCTTCGCCTATTTTCGAGGTATTAACGAGGGTATAACTTTACCTCATCTGTTCTTCAAAGTATGTTGGAGCTCCTATACCTGCCGATTTTGATGCTGATGGGCTGATTGAACTGTTGGTGCCCATTTGTGAAACCAGAGACTGCTCGAAAGTGAGCGAAGTCTACATTTGGCAATCAGGCAAAAACTGGACAAAACATCCACTGGATATCTCTGTAAGAGTTTTGATTGGATTTTTACTTATGTTAGACTGCTTTCTCAGGACTTGACAATCGTATCTGATAAAAATAGCAAGGTGTTATTCCGAGTTGGAGATTTTTCTATGGACGGATATCCAGATCTGCTGGTGACTGCCATTGAGAAAGGCAAAAATCCATTGCCTCGTGTTCTAGAAAACCAAGCATGCTCAGACTGTGAAAAAAATGGAACCAAGTTTGAGTTAAAAGAAATATCTTTAAAAGAAAGACTATTTTAGAAAGTTTGAGGTTAAAAAGCCACTCTTCATCCAGCCTAAGGATATCGCTTTAGGGACTATAACAATGACTTCCTTCTTTGATTTGAAGGTAACACAATAATATCCTTGTGTATAAATGTATATATTCTCATTATAGGAAGATGGAAGCCTTGATATACTCGTGGAGTACAACACTACCGAGTGGGACGAGCTTCGTTTTAGTTTTATTCCTTGTGATTACAAGGGTGACACAACCTTCCTCAAAATTCAAGTGTTCACTAGCGTTTGCGATAAGAATTGTAACCCCGACTCGAACGAATTAGGTGAGAGCATGTTTACGAAATTTTTTTCTATTGTTTTCTTTGTGCAGGGTCTGGTATTTCTTGGGGAGGTAGTTGTATGTCCTTCTCCATGTCTGATGGCTGGGGAGGATCTCTCAAATCCGCGTCTTGCCAATTACCCGCTGTCACTCACAGGTTTTATACATTATTCTTCTTTTATTATTGTTGGTTGCTAGATCATTGATGGCCCCATTTGTGCTTTTCGGTTTGGGCCGTAGTCCTAACTTCGTAGACGAGGTTCGTTAACCTTACATTCCCATTTTTATTCAAGATTTAGTTGACAATTGGAGTTCCACGATACTCGGCCCGTATCGCCGGGCCATCCAGACAGCATGTGTTGAAACAAATTGTTCCCAACTCGCGATTGAGTATAATGCCTCCTAGTGGAGAGGGAACTCACTGGCAAAACCGCCTTTACGTAACTCCTTCGCAACTCATTTTGCAGGTTTTTTTTTTTTTGAAACAGCAACTTAATCTCTTTTTAAGAGTATTTTGGTTATTGTGCTTGTATGTTCAATCTTGCTCCTGGTTGTTGCACTATTGCATTACCGGGAGAAGAAAGAAGATCGTATGGAGAGACAACAACAATCACAACGATTCCATTTCGACGCCATGTGAAAGTTTTTTGGAACAAAGCCCCTTTTTTTCTTGAAATTAGCTCGTTAACATATTTACCTTGTATGGGACAGGTGAAAATTTTCAATCTTTTCCGTATGATTTAACTTTAATCTGTACATTCGAACGATCATCCTCATTTCTGTGTCTTGGGAGTATGGTTTGTAAATTCTTGAAGTTTCTAATGGTAATTCGGGTTATATTAACTTAATTATTTAGTGCTTTTAATGGTGATTTGCTCCCCTCTCTTTCTTTCTCTCACTCCTCCTCTCTTTTGTACTCCTCTATTTGTTTATACAAATTAACTATTCAAGACTGTGATATATAGAGGAGGGAATACTCGTGGTTCTGCAAACCTTATGTGTTTTGTTTGATTTATTTTTTTGTTGGTTTGCTTCGTTTTCTTTCTTTTATCTTAACGTTTCGTATTGATTTTTTTGTTTATTAATATGAGAAGATATTAATGCGCCAAAAATGAGCATAATTTCAACTGATGAAGTTTTAATCAAAGTATCCTCTTTACCTTGATCTCACGAAGAAGAGTCTTCCTACTCTTCGTATTTTGATTGTTTTTCTCATTCGCTTGTTCAGAAATTGCTTTAGATGTCTTCTCAAGGTTTGGAGCCTTCTCTAAGAAATGTGATTGAACAAACTACCCTTAAATGGATTTTTGTGGGTGGTAAGGGTGGGGTTGGAAAGACAACTTGCAGGTGATATTTGTTACTTTTTGGTCACTCTTCCTTAACATCGTTTTTCTAGTTGTTCACTGGCTGCCCAGTTATCTAAGGTCCGAAGGAACGTTCTGCTAATTTCTACTGATCCTGCTCACAACATTTCTGATGCCTTCAATCAAAAGTTTAGCAAGAATCCTCAACTCGTCAATGGTTTCGAGAATCTATACGCTCTGGTTTGTACTTACTGTTTTTGTGTGTATCACGAGAATATAGGAAATCGATTCAAACATTACTTCTGAGAGCTCTGCCATTCCTGCTCTCAGCTCGCTCACTGATGGTGGTGGTTTCCCAGGAATGAACAAAGAGTTCCTTCAGAATATGATGGGAGGTCTTCCTGGCATTGACGAAGCCATGAGTTTCTCTGAAATGATCCGGTAATGCAGTATTTATCTGGTGTTTGATGCGGATATAATCAGGTTGATCAACTCAATGGATTTCGATGTTGTCGTTTTCGATACAGCTCCAACAGGGCATACACTCCGTTTACTACAATTCCCAACTCTGATCGAAGCAGCTTTCTCTAAAATTATTTCTCTTCAAAGTTCACTTGGACCTATGATAGGTCAAGTGAGTACTAACACTCTAGGCTCTTACAGTTTTGAGCTTTCAGCTTTCTGGTGTTTTGGGTATGGGAGAGATGAATATCGAGGAGACAATGAAGAAAATCACTGAAACTATGGAATTGGTTCAGAGAATCAATGTGCAATTTAAAGATCCCGATGTTACTACATTCGTCTGTGTTTGTATTGCAGAATTCCTCTCTTTGTATGAAACAGAACGTTTAATTCAGGAACTCACTAAACAAGTGAGCTTTTATCACTTGATAACTCTATATGGCATGATTTAGGGAATCGATACTCATAATATTGTTGTGAATCAGCTGCTCTACCCTGACAAGGACAGCGAAGGATGTGTGCAATGTAAGAAGTGCAACTCGCGCTTCAATATTCAATCCAAGTATTTGGAACAGGTGATTTTCTACTTATCGTTATACATTCATCATGTCATTTAATGTAGATTGCCGATCTTTACGAGGATTTCCATGTAACGAAATTACCCTTATTAGAGAGAGAGGTGCGTGGGTCTGATCAAATAACAGAGTTCAGCGAAAACCTCTTCAAACCTTATACTTCGTCTTAATTCGTTTTATTGTTTTTTACCTGCCAAGTGATTATTAAAGTTTTCTCAAAATCTCTTAGTAATATCCGGAAAGCAATGTTTGCTACAATCACATCAAAGCGGCCAGCAATTAGCACATATTCCTTTGCGGAACAACCGCTTTAACTTCTAAAGAAAATGAAAAAACTAGCCAATCAGAGACCACGTAAATTCCACGTAGTTCACGCAGCTGTCATTAGTATCATTTTTTGAAGAAACAGCTTTTAAACCGGCTGCATTTTCTTCACAAGTATTTCTAACCATATAATGGCTCGTACTCGTTCTCAAACTCGTGCTGATTCCAAACAGAAACGTTCCGCATCCACAAGGCGTTCTCGTACCGAAAGCATAAGTGAATCATCATCAGCAAGATCATCCACAAGAAGTAGAAGTAGATCAACTACAAGAGGAAGACCAACTGTTAAGAAGACTTTGCACGGACGAGTAGCTCGTGGAAAGGTTTTACAATTTCGAATATATGATCGGTATTCATGAAACATTTTCAGCATTATGCCCAACCTACCGCGTCATCTAGAAGTCGCTCTAGACCAGCTGAGGAAATAAAAGGAGCTTCAATGAAAAAACAAAACTCAAAAAAGTGATTTATTGAATTGTTTCAATGTATAATCATAAAGCTTCAGACCTATAAGTAGAAGAACCAAAAGTCTTGATGTCCCGAACATTGACTATGACGAGAATGGAAACAGCCAAAACCATCATTTCCTCCAAGATTTACCATTTAGTCCAATTGAAGTGCCAAGATCCCATGATTCTTCTTCGGATCATGTTATGGATGATACGACATTTGTGGTAAGATTTCAAAGCCTACATTTACGAAAAAATGCCTTTAGCTGCATACATCTATACACTCGCCATCGCGAGCCAACCGTCTTCGTCGGGCTACATCTACTCCTAAATCGTGAGTTAATCATATATTTTTAAACAAAAAAAATACTTGAAGGTTATCGGAGCATATGAAAAAACCAGCTACTCTATTGCGTGAAGTCCTCTTGAAAGGTGTAGGTAAGAATAAGAGTCAGTACGACGCCGATGTCTATACATTGGAATCAGAAACGGTAAGACGACAGATGAAGTTATGAAATATAGTGAAACTACAGGAAAGCGAAGCTGAAGTCGAAATGGAAAGAACGAAAGCGGACAAGACCCCCGTCGCTCGTGAACTGTTTCCCCAAACAAAATCTGCCGAAGCCTTCGAAGTTCCTTGCATTTTGACTGCACCATTACAAGTATATTCGTTATTGAAGTCTTTTCAAACAACTTCGATTTTCAGGTTCGTACCGGTCAAGTAGTTTGTGTTGACCCAGTGAGCAAGAAGATTTTCCTTCAAACTATCATTACCATCGTCTCATCAAACTTGAAACCGAATGAAATCGAAGACGAAATATGCTTCGCCAAGGAAGTAAGATATCAATTCCAATCAATCGTGATCATCGACTTTTATTCTAGGTTCGCCCAGAAATGACCGTAGGCAGTACATGCTTGGAAAATGGAGCAACAGCTTCAACGATGGTTCAAAGGGTCTTCGTTGGAAGACGGGTGATTGTAATTGAGAAGAACACAATGTTTTCGGTAAGAAAAACCGTTTGAATTCATTCCTGAATCTGTTTAGCAAAAGAACATTCCTGATCCAATTACAACAGAACAATCGAGATTGTATCCTCAAGTAGCACCAGGCATTATTACTGAAAAGGCTCAGGAGAGACCAACGTAACTTCATCTTAAACAATGAAAGAATACATTCTATTTCAGAAATGAGTTCCTCTCTATCCAATCGACAGATGAATCTACTCTGGATAAAGACTTATTCAGAAAGCGAGAGTTCATCACCTTAGATTTCTCCAGTAAGGTTCCATCCGAAATTTGTCTGGAACGCAAAAAGTGAGATATTCATAACTAACCTGATCTATGCTTCTGCATTCAGGACAATACCAATGATTGTAAAAAGTGAAAATAAGGGAGCCGAAATGTCTCAGTTCCATGAACAGATCTTCGCTGAAAATAACAGGTAAGGTTCAAATAGCTAATTATTAAATTACTGTCCCCTCTAGAATATTTATTGATCGAGAAGTTCTTGTTGATACCCGACCAACAACATCGGGACATATATGGGAAGCCTCCATTATTACACGAAAAGAAGAACGACGTGAATACAGTTATCTGATTAAGGAGGAGAATGGCTCTTTAGCATTTATCTCTGAGCTCATGTCAAACGTAAGAATGTCGCAACAGTTCGATTGGTCCACACTTTCTTATTTAGGAAGGAAATGTTTGGGAGTATTCCTACTTCAACAATAATAAGTCTAAAAAAGCACAAAAATCACTTTCTCGTCTTATCCAAAGTGATCTTGATCGCTCAAGACTTATCCAGGAATCTCCACGTTACCCTAAAGTGAAAGAAGAGCCAGTCGAAGGTTCAGTAATACTGCTCTCTGACGTACACAGCCAATTAATTCCTTCAGCGACGCTTCTTGTTGAAAACTGCACTGATAATAGCAAATTTGATTATTCAAATACAGGTATTGAACATCTTAGATATCTTTCATTACATATAACCTTCTTAAGATGAATCAAGTTCATTGAAATCCAAGATTCATAACTCATCAATTGATGAGAAAGTCCAACGGCGTGAGGAAGTTATGGCCAAGTTGCAACACATCAGGCAAGACATTTTCAAATGACTTCTCTTACTAAATGTCCGAATATTTTCAGTCGTAACAACAAGAATAAGCTTTCTGCCACTCTGCCAGCAGCACGTAAGAGTGATATTCAAAAGAATTTCGGACAGTCGAAATCATTTGGAGAAACTCCCAAAGTAATGGAACTCAGCATGGATCAGTGTTTGGACGATTCTCACACTGGTTAGTCACTAACATCTGCAGTAATCATCCTTTCATCTCAGACACAATGAAAGTTCATGAAAAAGTTCTTCATTTGCAAGCGTTAATCAACAACAAACCATACGCTCTCATTTCCAAATATAGATTCACGGTTTGTAGAATGTTTTTAATTTCGTTTGATGTTTGCTTGTTTGTTTTAGACTAATGCTGAAAGAGTGCACGTAGAGCCTTTAAAGCTTATGGTAGATGGAAGAAGCCTTTTCGATATCAGAGATAAAACCGAACCAAGTCAATCAGTAAAGGTACCTTATGCAAATTCATCTGAATCATTTGTAATGTTGCATTGTATAGATGCCAACAGATACAGATAGCTCTACCAAAAAGTCTCGCCATTGACATTCACTAACATGATTACCTTACTCATCAATAATTCGAATGAATCTTAGCCATTGCCATTTTCTCATTTTTCACTTAACACAAGCATCATTTTCTAAGAAATTGAACTGAAATTTCCAAAGTAAATTCTCATGTAAAAGATGGAATTCATGGGAAATGGAATCGATAAGCAAACATCGTAAGTATATATCCGTATGCATGCAATCTGATACCTTTTTTTTTAGATTTGATGCTTACTGCTTCAACATCTTAAGCCATTATCTAGGTTGATACTTTCTATTTCTGAAAAAGTTGTCTTCTATTAAGCGTAAACGGATTTACAGTTTACGCTTAATTAAAGCGATTGCCTTCATTAAGCAGCTGTAAAATTCGTCGTCTCACTAAAATCCTGCTGCTTAGACTCAGCTGTAATTTCCGACGGCAACGTTTGGTACATTTGGACGACGCAACTTTTTTCAGATTGTTGTGCTGAAAAGCCTCTTGTTGAACAAAGTTTGAGCTGTGACTTATGTGTGCGACTATTCCTTTAAGCAATATACTTCACAATTGAGCAGCGAGGAAATTTGATTATTAAGTTCAAATCCATCATCTCGGTCGTCTTCATCTTCTGAATTGTCATTATTGATGTTCGCATTTTGAATATTGAAGTACATCGGTAAGTACATTATGGTATTGTTATAACTCATTCTTAACTTTCGGCTCTTCATCTTATGAGGCCATGTTACTTTCTCTCTCACAATAGAAGACAAAAAACTATGATAAATAGGCAGTTGTTCTCTTATAAACTCAAATCGACTCCCTGAAGATTTCGATCAAGCTGTATGGCGGCTGTTTTACGTTCTTTTGTTGAACCGCGTGAAGATGTTTGTGTGTTCGTTTCTCGTGATAAGCAGCTCCTTATTATCTACTGAAGTCCTATTGGATTTCATACTTTACTTCTTTCATTTATCATATTCAAGCCGCGCAAGACTAAACATCCAAAAGAATTTCTTTCTTTGAACATCTGCCTTATGAAATTGACGAGTTTGCATAGCTCTTATGAAGCTTCATTCAATGCTTTAAAGATTTGAAAATAGTTTCTCAGCTCCAACATCTCTTTTGAATATAGGTTGTCTCGCTCACATACTTGATAACTTCTTACCACATTTCATAGCCCTTCTATCCTTCTTTCTCTTTCTTTCTCTCTCTTCATAACATTCGTTGGAACGCTTATTTTCAGTCATAAAAAATGTTTCTTCTATACTCATTCATGATTCTATTGCCAACAGTTTCATGCTTCAATGAGTGCGCCAATGGATTTATAGGAAGAATGCAGGTCAGTTATCGCTTTGCTTGAGTAAAAGGAACCTAACAATCATTTAAGGCAGCTCGTGATAATAGTTTTCTCAATCTTAATGAAAGTGTGCCATGCTATGCAATATATTGTATTCGGGTCAACATTTATGAAGCCGTAGATGATGGTAATGTTGCACTTGTTGCTTGCTTGGCTATTCCATTATTGCAGCCGGCGGTATTCATCAAGGAATCTCATCAAGATGTGCGTATACTGGAGGAGATAGAGAGCTTTGCGTCAAAAGCGAAGGATGCACACAACGTTCTTACTATGATGGCATGAAAGGGAATGTGAGTTTTGAAAAAAAAAGAAAAAATTGTCCCTGAGGACTTAATTGGAACATAACATTAGTCACCCAACGTTTCAGTTTTCTTTCTGTTGCTGCCAAGGACATCATTGCAATCTTCCGACTAACGAAGATGTGCAGCTTGTGTATGGAGAGCGCAGCCCTCGTGCATATGGAAAATTATCGTCAACGACTTCCCAGATTCTAACATGTTTAGGGCTTTTGTTTTGTTCCTTATTTTGGTGAATAGGCATAAATTGAACTGTAACGATTGATAATAATAATTTATTTTATGCATGCATGCAGCACTTGCATCACACTGAAAAACGTATATACTCTGCGAGTACAAAGGATTGAAAGAGGATGAAGCACCCCTGAAGTCATTTAAATCTTAAAACAATCTATTGCTTTAGTTGCTTCGAAGAGAACATATAGAAATACAAAACTATAATCAGACCAGAAAACCAGACGAAGAGTTAGAATAAGGTTGATGCGACATCACCGGATGAAAGAATTATGAACTAGAAAACCCAATGATGAGGCGCTATAAGTTTCACTTATATTTTAAGACAAAAGTCAATAAGTATAATATTCCTGAGAAGGCTTTAGATACAATAAAAAACTTTTAAAGTTATCAACACAAATGTGAACTAAGTGGAATATGATAGAAAGACACCCGCATTCATAATAAGGAAAGAAGCTGTGAAGAGCGGTTACATTTGAATATGTAATATATCATACCCGTTTACATATATTAGAAGAAAGTATCAATAATAAGATAATAATAACTTAAATACTATCGTTATGATGGAGCATATTGATCATAAGAGGATAAGAACTCTAATGATGCCTGATAAAGGAACTCGTACTGTTCTTTGTCCCGGACCATGCTTTGTCTTTCTGTCCTCAGCAACTTCACCTGAAACAGAATAAATATGATTAAGGAAGGTATTGGCACATTCTTACAGTTGTGAACACATCAATTACATGTTCGAGACGCATTCTGTCCAGTAAGATGGATAGTGCAACAAACACTCCAGTTCTTCCTGCCCCGCTAATGCAATGAACAGCAATAGGACCGTCAGCACCAAACTGGGCTTTCGTTCGATGGACCTGGAAATGATAGGCATATAATTAAAATAATTACTGAATTTTCTCACCTGTTGTATAAAGTCAATGAACATTTCCGCTGATTTTGGTGGTCCTTGTTCTGGCCAATCTGTGAATTGGAAGTGCCGGACAGTTCGTGACAACCCAGACTGGATGTCACTTAACCGGAACTCCCTCATCACATACTGCGGCATGTTGTATTCGGCTAGAGGTTCAACCACCAAGTTTCCAACTTGGGTTCCGTTCTCCAAAGGCCAATACTCTATACAATCGCCCTGAAACATTATTTTAAGAGATATTCCCCACACAAACTGAACTTACCCTATTGAGCTCTATATTGCCGGCTAACATGACAACGATGGCGCATTCGTGCTCCCATATCATTCTCCAGAAATCAAAAATAGTTTGTTCCATGGGTGCTTGAGTAGCAATGTATGCACCACGCTCCCTAGAGGAACAAGTTAAAAAAATATTAAAAGGAATGTGAGAAACCTGTAGCCATCGACCCAACTTGCATTGACATAATCACTTCCTTCCACTCCAGGAATGGCTCTCAGTATGATTCTGTTGCTGTCGAATGGGACAACGGAAATCTGTCGGTTCTTATGACGATTCACAGGAAGGTTAGCGACTGCGCATCTAGTGTTTGCCCATTTGAGAGTTGAAAGATGCTGAACACTAGAGTTACAGAAAGAAGTTCTGATAAACGCCTACTCTAAATTCCATCTCAATGCCGGAAACACCATGACCATCCATAGAACGAATTTGCATTAAGTGTTGATGTAATTTGGCTGCAGGTACTTCCGTCGATCCGCTATTTACGGCATCTAAGACTGCATCATGGATGAATATGTATTGATCTTCCGTCTATAAATGGATGCTGAGATATTTTCGAAAAATAGGAAGAACGTACCTGAACCATGTAAGATCTTTGCCCACGTAGTGCCGTCACACAACCGAAAATATCAACGGTACTCTCGTATCGAAGACGTTCGAGCATAATGTCAACAGCTATGAAAGCTCCAGTTCTTCCGATTCCAGCACTTAAATGACACTCTTTATTATGGACAACCTTTACTAAATCTTACCTGCAATGTGAGATGATTGGACCCGCATCAGGGGGATTCAATGTTTTCACTCGTTTCAAGAAGATCAGGAATGGAGTAGGATGATCCGGAACTCCATGATCTGGCCAGGCGGTGTATTGCAACAACCGAATTTCACGAACTTCAGGCTCATCAGAGCATTGAATTCGCAAAGTTCTCATGGTGTAATGAGCCAGAACCATCGTCTCCAGAAGAGTCACGTGGATATTTCCGTAAACGGAAGTTCCTCGCGTTGGCCAATATTGATCGCATTTGACTCTTGAACGTTCTTCCAGATTGGTGAGCATTACAATGGTGGCTGATCCTTCTTCCCATACCATACGCCAGAAATCAGCGAAAGTTTCAGGAAGAGGTCCTTGAGTGGCGATATATGTTTTTGGCTAAAAGAAACATGTTTTTTGCTTTGTTGATTGAATGTCACAAGTACCTTATCATATCCATCAATGTAATTGGCATTTATATAATCTCCACCAGAAACTTCATCAGCATTTGTTAAAGAAACTCTTGAATGATCATAAGCAACAACGTTTGCATAACGATTCTTGTGTTTGTTGTAATCCATGTTACTATGATCCCAAGTGAAGTTCTGTCCAGACTCGATAGACTCGAATTCCATTTGGAAACCAGAATTATTATTCAGACGAAGCCTTTCAATATGAGATGCAAGTTCTGTTATAGGAATGATAGGATGAGCAACTGAGTGGTTAGCTTAAATGGCAGAAATAAGGAAATTACTTGTAAACAGGAAATTATACCTATTACTCCCCCGTTTGTGGGAAGACAAGGGACTGGCACAGGAACAGGACCATAGTTCGCCATTCGAGAATGGCTTGCTGGCATTGGGTAGAGATCTAGAGAAGATTCCATGCATCCACTCGAATTCATCTGAATCAATGCTTTGAATGAAACAAATACTTCGGAAAGAGTTACCTGCTCATAAGGGTTCATTATAGGCCTTCCGTAATCAGATGAAAGAAGTTTACTAGTTTCTCCCGGACCTCCATTCATAATATTTCCACCTAAGGCAACCTTCGTGATTGATCCATGTCGATGCCCCCTTCCAGCAGACTTCTTATTACAACGAAGCCACCTTGAAAAGACGATTATAGTATAAACAGTATTTGTATTTTCTTACCAGCAAACAAGCATTCCTATCAATAATCCAATAATGAGAAGAGCTATCATAGGACCCAGAAGCCACATTCCCCCAGCTTTACCACTGCCTCTAAGTCCACGTTGAGTAGAGAAAATCTCACTCAAATCCGAATCGCTATAGAGTTTAGCAGGATTTTCCGACATCGGAGGACGTTGCTTCAGTTGATGATTCTTATCTTCTTTAGCAAAAGCCCTCATCATCAGTCTATACTTATTATTTGGTTCGAGAGGGAAGTTCGTAAAGCCATCGTAGATCTGCAAGCGGAAGAAATTTTATATCATCGACAGAGATTAAAGAAAGGGATTATACCTTTTCATCACCAATCATGAAAGGCTTATTTCCACGAAGATCTTCAGGCTTTAAACGAGCTGTCACATAAGCTGTATTTGGAATATCACGCCTTTTCCTTTTGTGTTCAATAACATCTTCATCAACCCAATCAGCCTCTCGTTTGAACTGAACATTTTGCATTTTTAAGCTTGTTTTTATATGACAACAATACCTTTTTCGTCGGAGAAGCACTGATTTGCTTGGCCAGAGCTTTCCGTTTCTCATCCGTCAAACGTTGAAGCATAATTGGCTCCAAATTCATAACATTTTCCTTAAAAGGCAAACACAATAACTAAAATAAACCTTGAAAAGACAAACCGGCGTGAAATTTCCTGGAAGAACAATAAGCCAATAATGGGAAATAGGTCCATATTCTTCCGTAGACGGCTGAAGATGCACAGGAATCAGGCCGTTTTTATAATCTCCGGCCATTATAATTGGCGGAGCTACATAGGGAGGAGCTGTGGGGTCTGTCATTACTTCGACCTAAATAGAGCTAACGTCTTTGTACGAAAATCAATCAAATTCAAACCTCTTGTGGCCAATAATATCTTTTGCTGGCTGGAGAGTAGACTCCCACATGTAAAGTATAAAGCATGTATGGTCGGAGAGAAGTGAGGAGGAACTCAGTTCTGTCCCCATCTAACTCTCTTTTATAACCGGGGGTAGTCATGGTTTTCAGAGTCATCGTTTGATCGAAGTACTCTTTCCGGCCGGTATGATTGAAATAAAATCCTACAGGCTGTGGACCATCATACTTCCATCTAAAAGACGAAGGATTACATAAAGAGACCTAACAAACAAATTTACCTTAAATTGACAGATTGACTAGTTTTCCAGACAACTTCCAGATCTGTCACCATATACTCAGGAGTGACGCTCTTGATGATTGTCGGAGGATCAGAACATGCTCCTTGTCTCTGAAAAAAACCAATAAAACAATAGAATCCCTCAGAAAAAGTCATTACATTGTTCTTAATGGCCATCACACAGAATGCATAAGGTTTGTGAGCAGTAAGTTGAGAGATAGGGAGATGCCTTGTCGCAGAGTTTTGGACAGTCCGTGATATCCATCGGTCTTCCCTTCTCTGGTTTGGCTCATGCATATATCGGACGACAAATCCATCAACCTGATGAATAATTCATAAAATATTTGACAGTTCTTTTGAAACATACAGGTCCTCCATCGAAATCCCATTGAACGATGACAGATGTGTTTGAAGTTGCTTCGACTCGAACATTTGTAGGTGGACCAACAAGTGCTGAAATACGTTAATTAGACACTTCCATAAAATTAAATGAAGCTGAAAAAATTGCCTGGCCCAAGTAGAGTGTTAATTACAGCCGATAGTATACCCTTTTCTGTGGAAATGACCGAATATGGCATTCGAGTGGGAAAAGGACGTACTACGGCATAATTAGTTGGACGATAGTGAAGCGTAGATCGACTGATATTTTGGATGGAAGGTCGTATAAAGGGTATATCGGGATTCAATTCCATTTGTTATAATAACTTTGACTATGACGATGACGATTAGAAAAGCAATTGAATCTCAGACTGTGCGAACAGCAAAAGTGAATTTCGATTTGTCCTTAAAGTCCAAAAAAGGAAGCAGGGAATGAAAAGTAATATTAGAAAATAATATGGAAAACTATAGGCTATCCATTACAGATTTCCATGAATCTTAAGACTTATACACTGGGCTTTATAGGAGTATATTCAGATGCAAATGGAGTATAATAGCCAAAAACGGAAATACTCAAGGTGAAGTAGCATAAGCAAGTAATTACCATCAAAATATCGAAAGAGCACATAAGTTGAGGAGCTTTGAAATATCTACAACTGCTCTTTCTCTTGGTAAAAACTGCGCTTGACAACTTCCATTAAAGTCGATCAGTTCAGAAGGCTAAGGCTCTGCTCTTAGGCACTTCTTAAATAAAAAGACTTGAGGGTTTTTCATTCATTCAAGATGTGCAAGAGACAAGCGAGAAAAGCCTAATTAGGCATAATTGCTCAAGTTTAGGGCAAAAGTGTGAAAAGGCTAACGTTGGTAAAACATGGGCTTCGAAGAATTACTACGTGGTTGAGTTGAAGATGATGGCAGAAGACGAGGCATCTTCGAGTTTCGGTCCGCATATTCAAAGTTCACAACTTTGTCAAGTTTTGTGACAGAATTGTAATCTAAGTTGCTTGACTCATCAGAATCAAGAGTTCTGATCACGCCTGAGTTCATCCGACGTATGTCAAGTGGCCCAGGCTGACGAGAAACAATTGCATCAAATACATCTGCCGTTGAGATGTCATCCATCTCACTTAACAATTCCAAAGTTTCAGGACTTTTACGCAGGCCCTGCACGTTTCCCGTTTCTAAACAACAATTTGCAAACAATAATACAAGGAAATTGAGAAAGCAAACATGCCTTGAGATTTTCGAAGAGAGTTTTTGAGTTTTTGCAGTTGCAACTTCTGCTGTTGCTTAGTTTTACTACCATTTTGAGCTCTCCCCCGGCCAGATCTTTTCGATCGCCGAGTTACCATAGATGTGACAGCAAAAAGTGAGGTAGAAGAATCTCCAAGTGCAGTAATATGAAGACTAGAGGGTAGGATGATTGGCTCGCCAACCAAACAGACTACCAAGAAGATCCGAAGAAAGACTTTCAGTGAAATGGAACTGAGAGAAAGAAGAAAACATTGAGTGAGCGGAAAGAAGCGGATGGACGAAAATTAGATGAAAAAACCCGCAATCTTGGGCATCGCACTCAAATTAATTCACTTCGCTCTTAATCCAACAAGCTAAGAAGGACGGGGTGAAAACCTGCACCCACTGATTAGAGAGTCGGTGGTGAACTAAGTTGACAAACTTTGTCGTCTCGAAGTATGACAATAAAAGGAGTCATTCAAGGAAATGAGCTACACTAAAGAAATGAGTTCTTTGCTAGTCATTGAACCCAGAGGAATTTACTCAAAGAAAAGCTTTTACCATATAAAGTTAAGGGACAATTGCAATTGAAACGCTTTGTACGATCGGATTTCAATTTCATTTCATCTAGACATATCACGAGATTACCTGACATAAGTGAGCAGATTTTGTCGGTGGCTTTATCAAAACGCAACCACGATTCTTTCACGCCATCAGTAGAAGATATATGATAGCGCCAGCCAGAAGCAATAAGTCCCAGAAGATCGTCTAGCCTGTCGTACAATCCTTTCTTACAACCAGTGGGTGAAAGAGGACCTTCCAGAGGATCAATAGTGGTTTGTTCGACATCAGGCAGACTATCCTCGACGGAATCGTACATGAATATTTGACTCCTGGGCTAGTAAATCAAAGAGTTGAAATGAAGAAAATAAAAGAAAGGCTTGAACTGAGTAACAACAACGAGAAATAACATGTCCGTGTCTATTCAGGTATGAACGAAGTCAGTTTTCATATAAAAAAAGGGAGACTTATATTTGCAGTAATTATGTGGGGCGTTAAAATAATACAAGCAATGCTATAGAGGTGCTATGAAAAGAACTGCAAATTGAAAAAAAGTGTGACAAACATACACACACATACACATCAAACTACTGAATGATGCATGATGGTAAGCATATGTATGAAAGTATTGTTGATATATATCTCAATACTAATAAGTTGAGATCCGTTTAATAAAAGCTGCGGATATCACATAATCAGAAATAGAAGCATGAGTAGTGTTAAAGCTGAGACTAAGCGAATATTAATCGGTAATGTGGACAGAATGCGTGTTGGTATAATAGAAAACGTAATTGATTTGACAGAGTTGCAAGCTTTATAAGGTTTGAAATGCCAATGCGCTTTAAAATTTCAGAATTAAAATGCCTCCTTGACTACATTGGATATGAACAAGGGTGGTCATATAATACTTGACCCGTGCACATCCGCACAGATTAAATTTCAAAAATTATAAAGTGCATTGAAAACGTATTGCCTCAAAACATATATCAGACAATAAGGAGAAGGGATGGGGGGGGGGGGCAAATTAGAGAGAGAGAGAGAGAAAAGGTAGAAAAGAAACCATGAAAGTGTTGAGAAACCACAAAAGCAAACTTAAGATTTCACTGGCGCCTGAACTGCAATATAAACTAATTGAAAGCATATATATTATTTATTAACTGATAAAAGCACTTCGGGTTTTTCTGCGTAAATTTAGATTTGAAAAACGTCAGAAGGTGGACCTTCGAGGCGTAATTATTCAATTACTGAAGTAATCACAAAACGAAAAGTCGATCCCAAATGCTTAGTTAGCCAGTTTCTGACGGGTAAACAAAAATTGAAAAATAGTAACTACGGGCATAACATGTAAATTAATTTTACCGCTTCATACTAGGTTATAGGCGTGAAATGAAATTAGCGATTTCGGGATACATTTAAGGGGGTAAAAAGTAATAAAATATTTTTTCTTTGAATGAAACAGCAAAGAAAGATAATATATCCAGCTAGATGTGCTGTTTGGCTGACACTTCGGCATTTAATCAACTAATGCGAGATAAAGTGGGCAGACAGGAAGCTCGAAATATAATCTGATGATGGAAACCTCAAGAAAACATATTTAACAATACTCATGAGCTTAGTACGAATAATGCACGTAAGCTCTTAATATGGAACACACCATCTGATTCATTCAATAGAATTCCTGAATAATAGAAAAGGACACTGATCTTACTAAGAATATTGAGAAGGAAATAATAATAAGTGAAAGCAACCAATCTGCTATGACGCATTAAGAGAAATGAAAAGCGCGCTGTTCCTTCACGTAAAACGCTCACGTAGCCTCACTATGCAAATTAATACGTCATGTGGGGCAGCTGCGCATTTCGTGTGTTTCTCGAAAAAGCCAATGTTGATGTGTGTGTATGTGTCCGTGTGTGTGTTCATGAACTTAAAAATTCTTGAACATGAACGTCTCGTAATCATGAAAGTTCAAAAGCGACAGCTGAATCCCAAAAAGATGAAACGGTTTCTGGAGTTGTGAGAGCTTGTTTCCAAATGCATTTTTCCCTTAATGATGACACGGACTCCATTAGAATAATAAATGATAAAAGCTTCAATCTAAATATAGGAAAGAAGACAAATCCATACTACCTTGTAAGTAGGTGTACTACTTATATAAATACCAGATAATGATCAAAGGAAATGAAAAAGCTCAACTAAAGCTAGTCAAGCATACAAGTCGATCTGTCGCTTCACCGAGTTAAAAAGGAATTCAAAAATCTTAAAATAAACTAACTTGAGGGATCGGGATTTATTGTCAACACGGGTGAATAGGGTCCGAGCCCTTTCATGGTCGAAGCAGCGACTTTAAAGGTGTAAGCTTTTCGTGTGTCCACTTTGAAAGAGTGTTGAAGACCTTGTACCTGCAATGAGAGAAGGTTGTTTTGGTTTTCCCATAAACGAACGATGGCAATGCAAAAGGCAATGGATTTTCTCAAGATAGAACTCTTATCAAAAGAAATTTTAGATTAAAAGAGAAGCACACACGCACACAGACACACAGATGGCAAATATTATTTCAATCTCGATTCAACATTTCAGATTCAGTTAGATGCTATAAAAAGCATTGTGTGTATCTGTGTATGTGTGTATGTGTGTGTGTGTGTATGTGTGTGTAAAAACAATATGCGCAATCCACTTGGGAAGAAACATCACTGGTCGGGTGCAAAAAAAAGCGAAATGTTTGACGTTTTCATAGTTATTTAACTGGATATAAGCAGAAATGAGTATATTCTTTCTTCTCACTTAAATTTCATTTCAACCCGTATGAGATTAGGCCAATGTCTCGGGAAGATCAATGAGCTCATGTATATGGATAAACCACACACTCACACACACACACACACCATCTTAGTTCATTACTTGGCCATCTAACGAAGCCAAACGGATTCGCCATCAAACTCTTCTCATCAAATTAAAGCAAAGACAAATTGAAGAAAATAAATTAATTGTCAGGAAAAGTAACTAACCTCCACTTCTTTACGCGCTCCTTCCGCATCCATTGGAGTTAGAATAGCTTTGTAACTGGAGATGTTACCATTCCTCTTCTCTTCCTCAGGAGGATCCCACGAAATACGCATCTGCAATAGGTAAATAAGCTGACAAACAAGGGAAATCATAAATAGGGGGTTGTGGTATAGTGGAAAGAAGAGCAACCGAGGAGAAAGGTAGAAACACGAGTTATTATGGAAACCAGAGGAGAAACGACTTTAGGATGATTCAACTGTCGCTTTCTGTCATCACAAGCCATGTTAAAAGTCGTAAAACATCGAAGTGCCAGATGAATAACTCCAACGAATTAGCACATCTGGTACTTCTGAGTATCTTAGAAATCTTCTGACACTTATCCTCTATTTTGCAAGTTAAATATGAGACAACAGTTATGACAAACAACTATTTCCATAATAAACCGGAAAAGAATAGAAAGACTCATCTTCTATCCTTTTATGGAAGTGGGAAACGTAAAAAAAAACTTCAAAAGCTTACCGTGTCCTCGTTTATCTCGTATTGAACGTGAAGAGGTTCACCATCTGGCAAGCCCGTTGGTGTTCCCAGCTTTTCCGTCGCGTTAACAGATTTTCCCTCGATATTCTCTGCTGCCAGAGTTATATCATAAACACGACCCATCCCTACAAGGGAATACTTAAAGTGAAACAGAGACTAAGACTCAAAAACTCACATAAACCCTTCAACTCGACGCTCGTTTTCGTTCCATCAACTGCTACGTGGGTCTTTTTATCAGAACCTTCCGCCCGATACCAGATGTGAAACCTGAGAAGTGGAAATATAAAAAAGCGTTTAATAATATGGATTTATTACTTCTCTATAGGACTTTCTAATGGCTTCAGGACTGGTCGTTTCCAATCTACACGAGCTCTTAGAGGAGGCTCTTCACTTAACAAATCCACAGAAAGAATCTCAGGTTGACGAGGTGCTGTAACCATAAGACATATTCGAAGGCAAAAAAACTAAAAATCTTACGCAAGCCGCCTGTCAGCAAAATCTTTGTAGGAGTGAATTCGCCATCGCCGTGAAAGTTGAAGGCGTTCATTCGAAAAGAATACTCCGTGTTGGGCTCTAAGTCATCCACTTCAGCATGGGACGCCTAAAACATGGTTGTAAACAAAAATCAAAAATTCGAAAAAAACAAAACCTTTTTGTCAAAGACAACTTTCTTCTTTCTCAATAAGCCATTTTCAGGCTGCCCATTGACCAGTTTATCAGCATAGAGGTAATAGCCTTGTCCAGCGAAATCTTTTGGTGCCTCCCATGTGTAACGAGCCTTAAATGGATAAGAATTAATTATAGGATACAATGCGCAAAATTGAAGTGTGCCACATATAAATATATAGAACGAGAGGCTTACTTCAGTTGCTGAGATTAGATTAACATCGAAATTCAGAGGTTGGCTGGGCACTGAAAATGCAAATTATTATTAATCAAACGGCAGAACTAAAGATTGTCATGTGCTTTTTTTAACTTTCATCTGAATTAATTATCTGCGATTTCTTTCTTCACGATTTTTCCCACACCCACATGTCGGTCAACATGGACTCAAATGCCGAACGAAGCCAATTGCCGAGTTCGCAATTCGAACTTACCTTTACATATGGATATCCTTATTATTGATGATAGAAATGTAAGTAAACAGGGTATAACCCTCATTTTGTATAAAAAAGAATGTTGATAGCTATCCTACTCCAGGGTACATGAACCTTAAGAGACAAAAGCTTATTCATAGTCAAACTGATGGCGCAAACGACAAAGAGAATGGATAGAGATGGACAAGTCAACAAATGATGTTGGCTAAATAGATCTAAGCGTTTGGACACAGCTCATCATTAAAACACCGTCGAAAAATCTCTGAGGCAGAGATGAGGATAAAGAGTAGAAAAGGAAGGGAACGCGTAAAGAGGGAGAGAGAGAAGGAGGGAGATGGAAAGCAAAGAAATCTTGGAAATCAATTGGATGACAGCGCGAGATTGTATTCAAAGAGATATCTAAATACATGCGACATATGAAACGACGAATACATAAGTAATATTTGTGTTAAAACTTAGAAAAACGATGATGATTGGTTTTGTAGAACCAGTGAGGTCTTGATTTGAGGAAAACTGCAATATCATCCTGTTCCTATTTGGAAAGAGAGATGATTCCTCTAAGAGAGCGAAACCTGTATGATGCCAAGTAACGAAAAGATCAGGCTTGGTCCTCATGAATATCGATTAGACTTATAGAACGTGGTAATAAGACAAGCGAGGTCAGGACAAGAAGTGCTATGCTCCAATCATTCTTCTCATGTGAATGAACAATCTCTGCGTCATATGAAGTAATGAATACTTATCAAAAAGAAATATAGCAGACGTTAAGATAAATGGAAAGAGCAATGAACAAACGTAGATGCTATTGCCTTATTTGGCTGACGATGTACTAAATATGTCAGACCTCATTTGAAAAAGGCAGATGTGTATTCGGTGTGAAAAGTGTGGGAAAGAAATGTTGAAAACTTCATAAAATGTCATATACGTGATGAGGAGAGGATGAGGAGCGTAGAGCAAGATAGATTCATACAGGAGGCACATCATTTACAACTTCAATATTTCCATTACCATGTATATTTAGGCTCGTTGGGTATGCATGGTTGGGTAACCTAATATAGCTAGGCAAGTGACTCATGTTCGTCTTCTCCCCTTCAGGCAATATGTGGGAAAAAGAGCAGACGTTGTGTAGACGACAACCAATTGCGCTTGCAGCTAATAAAACAAATAATCACACCTAATTACTGTGCAGATATACTATCTCGTGTGTAAGCGGATGTGGTGGAGTCAAGTAGGTCGGGCAGAGGAGATAAATTATTGAACGGGAAATGAAATAAAAAAATAAAAACAATGGTTCTACCTGCAAAACATAAAAAAAGGCAAAAAAAGGGAGAAGAGGCACACAAAAAAAAGAATGCAACCGCTCTGTACGCAGTTATTATTTGAAATGAATAAAAACAACTCGCTCGCTCGCTCGCCTACACTCTCTTACGTCTACTACAGACTCGCAGGAATTGAACTCACAGACTTTACTGCACACAAGATACAATCTCAGTAATTAGTGGCTATTTGTTTTATGAATCGGTTTGTAAAATTAGTCGTCATATGCTGCCATTTAATCGCATTAAATATGAACATTTTCTATTAGAAAGCTTAGACGGAGCGGAGAAAAAAAGCAGAGAGCACTCTGAATGTTTGAGAAGAATCAAGATGCTCTGAACAAGAACATTTCAAAACTGAGGATGGCAAAAAAGTAGGTTTCCAGCCAAGCGAAGCAAGATCTCTCTTGTAATGCTTGACGAATCTAGTAATTAAATCAGTGGCTAGTGATTGGCGGGACGTTGTGCATGAACTAAAGCCGCTGCGGATCCTTTTAAGGAAGAACCAAACAGCTGGTCAGAGAGATTAGGAAGATAATAGAAGCAGAAGATCATTCTGTCCTCATCAATCATGAAAAATAAAAAGTAAAAAGAAGAGGATAAGTGTAAATATGACTGAAACAGTATCATCCAACTCGAAAATAAACCTAATTAGGAATGAAAACCGATCGTTTAGATAGAGCGGAAACACACAAAACTGAGAAGAGAAGGGAACAAAAAGTGTATCACGCAAAAAAAGTCGAAAAAAAGTTTCTTTCGTACAATCGAAACAAAATACCAAAGAAGACTAGTAAAGGCCACAGGGACCTGATGATAGTAACGCAGCGGGGGGAAAAAGGCCGGCCGTCTAGCCTCGGCGTGGTCAACCCATATGCACGCTGGTTGCTTGGCGGTCAATGGTCGGGTGGTCAGCAAAAATCATTCATATAGTGCCAAGGAAATAATGGTTACGGAGAAAAGGACAGTGCGAAAGGGAAGGCGGAAAAAAGAGAGAAGGTGCATGATGCAGACAATAGAACGAACTGTTATAGGAAAGGGAATGATCATACAAAACTTCTTTGTTCGCTAACCTAATAACGGAGGTACATGACTTGCTGGAGCAACAAATATCTCGCGCGAGGATCAAATGAAGTGTAACAGACAAAGTGAATAAGAATGAGAAAGACAAAGATAAAGAAAGAGAGTGATGTGACAGCAGTAAACCTGACCATCGCCAAACAATATTAATTGCTAATTACAAAAAACGATTCCATTAAGAAAGTACAAATTAAGATTATATGATCATACATAAGCTATATTGAATTCGAATTATGCGCGTAATGGTATGGCATCACGCATTTGGTGCACAGTTTTTTTGTTAAACAGAGGTCAACTTGGATGCACAGGTGGTCTTTATGGAAAGCATAGTAAGGTAAAGGTGACTGATACGATAACGAAGGACATCGTTCATATCGAACTTATTGTTCGAGGTGTGTGTGTGTGTGAAAAAAAAACGGGAAAAGGGCTGGGAAGAAGAAAAATGTTGGGGTGTGGTAGAGTGGCGGTGGCGGATGTGATGAAGAAGATGTGATGAAGGTAGCCAGGCTACAGGACGTTATAATCATGGGCTAGGAAGATGAGAATGATGAGTGCGTTCGACATCATTCTGACAGCTCTTCACATTAATTCTCACAGTTTATAACAAGATGGTGATGAATGTTGCTTTGGCTATATATAGATGATACAGATTAATAACGAAAATAATAAAATGAGGCAGGGAAGATGATAAAAAATAATTTTTTAACGAAAAAACATCAGAGACAGGCAGAAGTTGTTCCTGAGAATGACTGAGGTCATTTGATTGCGTGAATAAAGGATGAGAATAACAAGCACTTGCATATGTGTATTGAGGACCGTTCACCCTTGAAAATTTCGGGGCCTCGAATGATGAAGATGATGATGCACATCGTCATCATCATCTTTCTTCATCACTAACGTCAACTTCTATACAAAATAGATAATATTATAGTTGGATATAGAGGAAAAGGAAAGTTGCTCCAAGCACACAATTAACGTTTGTTGTGTTGCTGAAAAAAAATGTAAGCTGAATGACAAAGGATGAGACAATTTTTGAGTCAAAGAGGGAAGGGACGAAGGGGGGGGGGGGGAGATTGAAAAGTAGATAGAGAGGGAAAGAGTGAGAAACAAGGGAGTTATATGTCTCTGTGCATGTGTATGTGTATGTGTGTGTGTGTGTGTGTGTGTGTGTGTGAGAGGCAGAACGAGGGAATACAAAGCTCTATGAAATAGTAAAAAGAGAGTAGAACCTAATGAAGCATACAGCAGAGTCACAGATGATTCCTACATAGAACAAAGGATTCTATTGGAATTTAGAAACGAGTGCTGCACCCATGAGAGCTATTGACACGCAGGAAACAATTTTCAGACCACCTAATATGGAGAGTATGCTGTCGAAAGAGATGACAAGGTTTCAAAGGAAAGCTATTAGTAAAACCGATGCTACTTGAGATCAGCCGAAAGGCCGGCATCGTAACCCTTTAAAAAAAGGAGAAAAAAAAGGCGTCGACGACAAACTAACGATGTGTTGGCTGAGAGAAACATTGGATGGCAGAATGAAGGAGGTTTTTTATGCGCCTAGTTTGTTCTGACCAAATTCGCGAGTATATTAATCGCCTTTTGCGAAATGAGCATCATCATCAATCGTGTTTGCACAAAAGATGATAGTATATATGAAGGGAAAGATGAACTGTTCAAAGAGATTTTGATGGAAAAAAAGGCGATGTCAAAGTTCCTTCTCTGCGATAAAGCTGTGTTGCAAGTTAATCTGTGTAAGTGTGATGGTCGAAGAAAAGAAACAAGAATTGCCAAGAAGATGAACGCGCATACACACACACACACACACACATCAACGACTAATTACTTTTGTGGTTTTGGTTCATTTTATGGCCAAAAAGGAATGTTCGTTTTGTTGAGCACAAATGCAGTTCTCAAAATATAAGAGAAGGATGGCCGAAGATGGACAAGAAATTTGTTGATTTGTGAAGAATTCATGAGCAGCCAGATAAGTACGAGAGAACATTATGTACACATACATCTACATATGGAACGATGAGACGATATGTAACTAACAATGGGAAAAAACATGAGGCTGGCAAGTGGAGATAAGTTTCAGATGAGATGTTGATTAAGATGATCTGATGACCATATGTTAATATCTGTATTTCACCTCTATCTTTGGAGAGAAAGAGAGAGGAACAGGAAAGGAAGCAAAGAGAACGATTAGTAAGGATACTAAGGAAACGAAGAGAGAGAAAGAGAAAATGATACAAGCTGGCTATTATATGAAGAACAACGGAGCTGTGCTGAATATACAATGAGATGAAGACAGAAAAAAACAAGACAGATGTGCTAAAAAAGGGGAAGAAGCATACGTCATGTTACTAAGTGAGCACTTGTGAATGGTAAAAGATACCTTTTATGGAATATGAGATGTGTATTAGAACTGTCACGGTCATTTAATGATAGTTCTAGATGAGTAAATTGGTTGTAAGCTAACGAATAATTTATGAAGTAAAAGGAAATTAATCGAATTTTCAAATAAACGGCTCACAAAATGAAAATCTCAGATGGAATCACAAGAGATTGTAAGAGAGAGAGACTAAGAGAGAGACTAAGAGAGAGAGAGAGAGAATGAAGTAGTGAAGATAGGCACAGTGAAAATACTTGAAAATGTTCCTTTTTTGTTGCTGCTTTCCGACGTAATAAATGAAATTTTAGAAGAAGTTCTCTATTTTGGTGACAAGGACGATTTGTCCATTTGAAAAGTGAGTGCAAGAATGAAAAGAAGATGACTGCGCCAGAGTTGGGTGAATGAGCTAAAAGAAGATATATATGGAAAGCTGAAAAGCCGGATTTCAAAGTATTTTCAGTTACGAACCAGTATATAAAATGACCATGTGTACTCTTGATTCTATTGAGCTATAAAGAAGTAAAATAGAGAAAGATAGATGGATTGAATGTGATGAGAAGAGAGAGAGAGAGAGAGAGAGAGAGATCGAGTGAGAGCGAGTGGATAAATGGAAATTGAGAGAAGAGCAATGTGTCTTCTTACTCCCTCCACTTTCTCGTGCCTTTCTCTCTCTTCAAATCTTTCCCTTCTAATATCTCCTACTCTCTGTAGATTGTCAGGGTGAATGAGAGTGGTGCTTTGAGCCATATGGGAGAGAAACACTATTTGATATGAACGAATATAAGAGATGTCTATTTGGGAATAAACGGGTAAAGTAGATGGCTGCTAGTGGGAAAATACGGAAGCAGACTGACTGCCGTCTTTGTCGTTGACCAACATCCATCGCTTTCAGAATCAAGTGCTCAACAGCTACGAAATTGAGAGATAATACATTATCAGTAGAACCTTAGACTATGCAACAGAAATTGAATGTAAAATCAAAGGTTGGAGCAATGGCTGAAGTAAGAGTAGAAGGAAAAGCTAATTGGAACTGGAAACAGCAGCTAATATTATCTGGATTCAAGGTCAATACTACGGGCCGAAGCTGGGCGGCAATTAGCCTCAAGGGAATAAAGAGAAAGCTGGGTCAACATCCTCTTACTGACTCATGAGTAAGAGGAAGGAACGTTAAAAGGAAAATATTAAGAAATGGACAGAACGTCGAGAGAAGGATGGAGAGTGAGAGTTATGTAGAGATGAAGCTGGAGAAGACTGAAGAATATATGAGATAGCATGGAGAAAGTGGGTAATGAGTCTAAAATAGTGAATAATTAACAGAGAAAGAGAGAAGGAAATAGACAGTTATGAGGAAGGATGCCAAAAGAACGACTGCAAGTGTTCGTTCATTGACTTCGAGAGCTGGCTGAACAACAACGTAGTAGTCTTCCATTTATTTTCTTTTTTTTTGTGCTAATGATAGAAAGAGCCTAGAAATGCTTAACCTCTTTCTCTCTCTCTCTTTTGGTTTCTCTATCTCATACGTATTCAAAATATATTCAAATATCCTATATTTGGAAGAAAAGATCCTTCTTAACAAATAGAATGAGCTAGGCGTTCTCCGACTCTTTCATTATAGGCCATATCTCTCATACTTGAGGGAATAGAAGCTCATTACCAACTATAATAATGTACAAAAGGAAAACAAGATGTTTGACAAAAGTTTGAACACAAGCGAACATTACATTTCTAAAGCTTACTCATTACACGATGACATTGTCTGACCTTATGAAACAATAGATGTAAGTCTATGAAGTAATTAGTTCGACTGATTTATAAGATAGTTGCCAGCTACTGTTTGCCTACAAACATACTCAACTTGCTGTGCTCATTCGATTGTATTTGACCAAAACAAGTTCTATTTTTCAATTGAAGTTCCAGCCGGTTTATATTAGCCGATTTACCTCGTCTGACGTATGCCTTCTCATCTTTCCTCCGCCTATATCACTTCTTCATCTTTTTTTTTTTCAGTTTTTCAAAATTTTAGATTTAAATGAAAAATAGGGCTAACCAGCTGAGACTAAATAACAAAGAGAAAAAGAAGAATATGTATGGAAGGGATGAGAGAGACATCAAACTCAATGCGAGGATGAACGAATGAAATATAGAGTGCGTTTGCGGATTGACAATGCATAGATAGACTTCTCTTCAACATTTTACTGTTTGACTTATAATAACACGCTCGAGAAAAGAAGTCGCATCATCTCCTATCTCTCTAAACTAGCTTTTTTTCAATGAAAAATAATAATTTGCATAATCTAGAAATAGAATACGATGAAGTTGAATGAGAAGTACGTGCCATGGTATGTCCACTCTAGTTAAAGGCTGTCTGTCAAATGGAGAAATCTAACCATTGAGATATAAAAGCAATTAGTTACATCAATTGCAACTGAATCGAAAATGCTTCTGTTCAATTGACTTCAGCCAACTGAAGGAGCTAAATGAGACATTTGAATAAAAGAGGTGAAACTATTGAGATAGAAACAATGAGCGAGAAGGTAAGAAGTCCTTTTCTGAGGTAGTTAATACGCCATACCAAAATAACTTGCAAACTGTAGAAGAGTTTTAGGAACATAGCAAACAAAAAACATGGTCTAAAGGAAAATAGATGCATGAAACCGTTTGCACAAACGCTTAACGCTACACAATGAAAGATTGATGAAAAAGAATGCAAAAAGACCACACTAGTAAATACATAACTGTTAAACGAAGAATGAAGACTTCGAAAGTAAAGGCACGACCACTTACAGGCATGCAACAAGTTGAAGAATGATTTTGATTCAAAATGTACGACCGCTCATTTTATTTCATAAAAACGGGAATGAAATCACAGTGTGCAACCGATAACAGCTTCACATTCGACTCGGAATGAAACTGACTAATCGTCGTTCATAACTCACGACCGCTCAAATCGCGTATAAAAATGAAAGTGAACGACTGCTCACGGGACGAACAAAGAGAGCGAATGGAAAATGATATAAACAACAGCTCTGATGGCTGCATCAAGTGGAAAATGAAAATAAGAAAAAACCGCGTACACGCCAACCCAAAGCTCACGTCCGGATTTCATGTCCGAATTCAATTGGCTTCGAAGGCAAATATTTTTCGTAAAGTATCGCAGATAGTATTTTTGCAGATGAAAATTTAACTTTTTCACGATTACGACATTAGTCAACTTACCATCCAATCGACTCTCATTTCCGTCTGAAATATTAAATTTTAAAATTAAATAATGACGAACCATCTTCATGCGTTTTCGTGCGTAAGCTTAAGCTCTCTGGTCCATAGCCAGAGGTTGTGGCAGCTGCTACACATATCTCATACAAACGATTACTAGCTAATCCCGATAAATCATATTCTGTATGAATTGCAGGTACGATCACATGTTGCCATTCCATCATTAGCTTTCGCTTATCGAATGCATCATCATCATCATCATCATCTTCTTGTGAGAACGAAGCATCCACTGATGAATTATCAGAGGATATCATGCGATAACTTAGGCGATACGATGTCAAATTGAATTCATATTCTTTAGGAGGATTCCAAATAACACGCAAAACGGTGGATGATAAAGCTTCAACAGATTCGATGGCAGGAGGTCCAGTGAAAGCTGAAAGCACAACACAAATACAACACAACAGAAACACGAGGTGCAAGCAAATATGAAAAAAAGACTTGTTGTAATTGCTCACCATCTTCTTTCGTTTTAACAGTCACGTTCTCACTAAATTCTCCGAACCCTCTTGTAGATCTGGCTGAGACCCTAAAGCAAAGTTCTCAGTTGTTAAAGTTGTAATGGAGAGTTGTTAACGGACCGAAATGCATAAAATGTGTTCCCTTCTAAGCCTGTGACCAGATGTTTCTCGTAAGGAGATGTCAATGTGATTTCCTTCTCTCCATCAGTATCATTATAACGAATCATATAGCCTGAATTGTCAAATACATTAGTTTTCGTTTAAAACATCAAGTAACTTACCAGTTACAGGACTTGAATGAAGTGGCTTTCCCCATGTCAGCTGCACTCGTTTGGCATCAAGTACCTTAGCTACCAAATTTGGAGGTTGTGCGGGCACTAAAAATTTAAATAATATAGAGTTTACTTAGAGTACGTGAGAGTCTTACGTCCGTAAATAGTTGAGACAGTTATGAGTGAACTCAGAGGACTTTTGCCTTTGGAATTCATTGACTCTACATGAATATAATACTTCTTATCAACATTCAAATCATACAGGGTAGCCATGTGTTCATCTGATTTCGTTTCATGCTGCAAATGCATTTGATCAAGCTAATTCATTATAGTGTTTTTCAAACCATTTTCCATTCTTCAACTGGAATAGATGAATCAACATCTGTATAATAAACCCTATAGCCCGTAATAAGCCCATTAGGCTTTTCTGATGGAGCCCATTGAACAAGCAGTGAATCTCTACTCAAGCTTCTAGCTTGAACTTTTATGGGTGGTGTTGTTGGAGCTGATTCTTCTGTTTGAGCTTCTTTGGGTATTGATGGCAATCCTGGACCAATATCGCTCACAGTATATATAGTGAATTCGTAAAGCTGCAATAAGAAAGACAAAGCTTTAATTAAGAATCTTCTATTTTTTTGTTATTTACTTGGTAAGGTTCAAGGCCTGATATTGTAGTAGACGTTTCACCCGATTCAATCACTTTCTCACGTAAAGATGTAGAAGATGCATATCTGTAAATAGAAATTACTGAATAAGATACAAACAGCTTTAACAATAAATGAAAACAAGATGAACCACACAACACTCGGACTACTTACTCAGAGTTGCTTGAGCTTGAATCCAATTTAGACCTTTAATATCAAAACAGTGTTTGAGAATGAACTTGGACAACACAACGACAGACAAGGAAGCACAAAAGAACATGCAATTACTTACTTTTGCTGATATTTGATTACGAAATTCTTGATTATTTCCTCCGTATTAGGAATTGACCAACTAAACGTGACACTATCGGAGAGAATTGATATGATTTGGAAATTTTTCGGAGCAATTGGCAAAGCTGCAAATGGAGATGAATGCTGATGTTGCTGCATCATTCTATACCTTTAACGATAACTGTCGTTGTTGTCTCAATATTTCCCAATTTACTAACAGCTACACATGTGAAATTTTCTGTTTGTTCAATGTTTGACAGAGACAAAACATTCTTTCCAATCGGAGCTGTTGCAGGATCATCCAATGCTACTAATTGTTTGTCGTTAACTATATATATATAGTTATATTTGCATCTTTATCATTATATAATGCAATTATGACTTACTGTCATCCATTTTTTTCCAAAATACTCGTGGCATTGGAAATCCTACAGCAACACAAGTCAAATTGACACTGCCACCCATGCCAACAGCATACGTTGGATTTAACTTCATTGAAAAGTACGGCGGAACTCGACGAACTAAAACATTAATCATTAAGCAAAGATTTATGAAGGCAGTCTTCTAATATATTTTCATTTCTTCTCATGTAACTACTGTCATTCAGTTAGACGAACACACATCTTGATCATTCTTCATACACAAACTACCTGTGACGGGTTGCTGGGTCGTCTCATAACTCGTTGAGTTCGTTTCCAAGTTTACAAACAAATGTAATGGAATTGTATTTCCCAAAAAGGATATACTGTCCACGAAGGACAATATTGTGACGAATATTGAAAGCAAAATCATTAGCCCAGCATAGCTCTGGATTGAAAGAAAAAAAAAAGATTTTTTTTTTCATTGAAAAGAAGAATGAGACAAGAAAAACAAAACAAAAAACAAAACTGCCAAGAAAGAGAGACAGGAGATAGGTAGGATACGAATAAGAAGGATTGTCGACGCAAGTGAGAATGAGAAAGCTGAAGCAAGATATCGGTCAAATGACAAAAAAAGAGCTGCCGAAGACATTGAAGGAAAAAGGATGAAGCTGAAACTAAGAGAGAGATAGATATAGAGAGAGGGAGTACGAAAATCATTTATAGTACAAGAGCTCTGATGATTATAGATGTCAACTGCTTTAGGAAGAGAACTCGTAACTGCTTGGATCTCTCTCTCTCTATCTCTTGCATTCTCTTAAACAGCTTCATTGACTCTCTCTTGTCCTTCGAGATTATAGTAAGGACTGATTCTAATATTATTAGCTCAAGAAGCTTCCAACAAGACTCTAGAGATGGTCATCTCTAATCCGTCAAAACAATTATATCTCAATAATTTGAGGCAATTAACCAAAACATTGTAGAAGAATTGTAAAAATGATATTAGATGGAATATCTATAAAACTTAATTGAGCACATAAGATTGACAGAGAGAGAGAGAGAGACTATCGATCTCTCAATATCTTCACAGAAAAGTTTTTTTTCTTTTTGTTTTAACTAATTCTTCATTCTTTTCTCAAAACTTTATGGGAACGAGAAAAGCGAGAAGAAAAGCCGAATGAGGAGGAAAGTGAGAGGAAGTTAAGAGAGACACAGAGAGAGAGAGTGAAGGAAAGGGTCATTGGAGAACATCAAGTGGAATACACTTGTTGCTCATGCAATTTCGTTTAAAACTCATTTTTGAATGTTTCTCATATCCTTATAAAGAGTGTCAAAAAGAACAAAAAAATGTCTTTTCTCTCGTAACATGGTAGATGAGAGGGAGAGAGAGAGAGAGAGAGAGAGACCTTCAACTCATTACGTAATGGAAAAAGTCCATGCAAGGAACACTTTAAGCTTCTAAAAGTGTCTTTCAAACTTGATGATCATCTGGCATTACACGAGGTGGGTGGTTATTGTGGTCAAAATGGAAAAGAGTCAAATGGAAAGCTGTGTTTGACAGAAAAAGAAAATGAACTCTGATGATCAATTGAGGAAATCAAAAAGACATTCAGAGAGTTGAAGCATAGTCAGCTTCATCAATAATTTGAAATCTGAGAAAAAATCACATAACTAATGACATCATCATTAAGAGATTGAGCATTATGAATAGATCTAGATAGTCCGATTCTTATATGGGGGGCGTATGTTGTGAAAGAAGAATACGAAGAGAGAAACAGAGGGAAGAAAAGCAAAAAACGTAGAGGGAAATAGACAGAGAGAAGGAGGGAGAGAGAGAGAGAGAGAGAGAGGAAGGAGTAAAGATGGATTCAAACAAACACGAAGAAGCTTGAAGAAGGAAAAAAAGAAGTTTTTACTTCATTTGGTCAAAGAAAAGTCGAATTTGGAAGACTTTTTGAAGACATAATATTCAAAAAGAAAGAATAATTAAAGTATTGTGGAATGTATGATTGGCTGGAAGAAGGCAAAAGATATTTCGAAGGCTATAAAAGGAATCGCAGAGCAAACGATAATGAAATGACATTCATTTCTTTAACTCAAGCGATTGTATCAAAAGTGAGATAAGAAATGAGAAATCCTTTTAAGGATGAGACAGACAGACAGAGAGAGAGAGAGAGAAAGAGAGAAAGAGAGAGAGAGTAATGAAGGGTTAAAGAGGATATTCCATAAAAAGCCTTCAAACAATCAATTGAAATATATACATAGTATAGACAATGGCCAACAAACAAATATATATATCCGAATGCAACCGCTCATTCACCTCAGCTTACGTCCAAATGAATTTTTGTTGCCTTTGGGTCACGCGAACCACGCAACAAGCCCCTCATTAGCATAGACGTACATGAACGTTCACATCATCTAGCAAAGATTCGTGATAGAAGGTGAACTAGCGTACGGATGAAGTACACAACATAAAAACCTTTTTGCTTTTGAATATTTTGAAGAAAAAGTTTTAAACGAAATATTTGAGATGCCGACAGATGAATATGTAATTCTCATGAAGACATATAGAGAGAGAGAGAGAGAGAGGGAGGGAGGGAGGGAGAGAGAGAGAGAGAGAGAGAGAGAGGGAGGGAATCGAAGGAGAAGAGAGGCGATTGACAAATTGGGTTGGGTATCTGCTTGTCGGCTATTTTAATTGAAAGATGAAGACGAGAAAAAGATGAAAAAAAATGCTACGGAAATCAAAGGAAAAGCAGAGAGTGAAGAATGCAAAATTGGAAAAACTTGAAATACAGAAGAGTTCAGGAGTGAAAGAGGTTGAAGAGATGAATTGTACTACAAAGATCCGTGAGAGAGAGAGAGAGAGAGAGAGAAAGAGAAGGGATGTGAGAAGGAGATTGCAAGTATACAAGACGCATGAAGCTCCAAAAAAAGGAAAATGACAAAGTTTTGAAAGAGGAAAAAACATGAAAAGCTGTGAATTAAGCTTGATTATAGATTCAAGTCTGATGGGCGTAATAGAGAAATATATTTTATCCAAAATAGTTTCCGAATAAGGAAGGCGACGATTACGGCTTCGACAGGCTATTGAGACGAGAAAGATTAGCGCGCGCGGGTCACAAACAGACGGTCAGGTTGGTCAAGAAAATTATGGAGTAGCATTGTGTGAGGGCAATAGGATCAAGCTGTCTTTTGCTTCTGCTTTTGGTGGAGATGAAGCTTAGAAGGTTGCGCCTGTGCACGCGGAAATACAATGAATAAGCTAAAAGAGATATATTGGAATGATTACAAAGAGAACGATTAAGAAGGGGTGGGGGGAAAGAAGGTTGACGAAGAAGAGAAGAGGAGGATGAAGCCTCATCGTGTGGGTTACAAATGTATGAGAAGAGTGTGAGAAACACATCTAATAGGTTGAGTTAAATCAACGGTCAACCGTGGAAATAGCATCGTAAAGCCCAGATGTCCTGTGAGAGAGAAAGAGAAACAACGAGTTGAGTGGAAGAAACATTAGGAAAAATGAGCGAAAACAGGAGGCTATGTGAAGAAGAAGAAGATGAAGTGAGCCAGATATCAGACGGCAAATTGCACAAATGTTCCTTCAATTTTTAATGAGAACTCCCGCAGTTTTCTCAGCAATTCGTCCGTGTCCAGTACTCATCAGCAGACATTCCCTTTAGCTCGGTCTCTCTCTCTCTCTCTCTCTCTCTCTCTCTCTATCTCTCTCTCTATCTCTCTCACACCGTTATAGGTTGGTAAATGTAAATTATGGAAGAAACATCTGTAGTAACTGCTTCAACATCTTAACAATCACATCAAATGACTGGCTCATCGCCTTCTACTCTCCTTCTCCATTCACATGGCTTTTACTTTCGATTGGACGATTCAAAGATAAATGTTCCTTTTGGACACCTTCGTTCAACAATGTGTTGTCGTTGACGTTGTCGTCTTCATCTCATGCGCATGATGATGACGACAACATCATTACATATAACTAACACAACACACACACCCCACCACTAGATAGGAAGCTCTCAGATGTGGGAATCGGCGATTGCGAAGTAAAGATTTCCAAAAAAAAAAAGGCGTCAAAGGAAGAAGATGAAAGAACAAATCCATGAACTGACTATTCTCTCTCTCTCTGTGTCTCTCTCTCTCTGTCTCTCTCTCTCTCTCTCTTCATTCATCTCCATAACTAATAGATAGATGATATAAGAAAGATATGTATTTTACAATGAACAAAATAAATAAATTGTTCTGATGGAACAATTAATTAATCTCCGTCGTCAGTACTCCTCTCTCGATCACACATTCATCCTGTGATGGCCTTTTCATTTCAAAAAATTTTTACAAAAAATCACTTTTTTCTTTTTAAAATTAGGAAAAGCTTAAGCTTAATAGACAATGAGATGTGCAAGAGACATAAAGCTAAATGAAGGAATGTTAGAAGATTCAAAAAAGGGCCGAACGAAGAACAAGGATCGAAACAGAGAATCGAATCGAAGAGAAGCTGAGGGAGGGGTGGGGGGGGGAGTACAGATGTTGGTCATCTTCCTCTCTTTATCTATACATAATATAGTAAGATGATAGCTTCTTCAACTGAATTTCCGTTTCTTTTCGGATTTTTATGCCCAAAATCTGCATGTACTCTCTCACTTGATCTTTCGTTCGTTTGCTCATTCGCAGTTCGTTTTGCAATTTTCGCAAAGACTTTCACTCATCATCGTTGTCTCTCTCTCTCTCTCTCTCTCTCTCTCTCTCTCTCTCTCTCTCTCTCTCTCTATTCGTCATCTCAATAATTCAACAAACAGAAAAAGGTTTTTTTCTTGTTTAAAAGAAAAATATGAAAAATGGCGAGACAATACAAGAAGTTGATTATGAGAGTAAGAGTAACAGAGAGAGAGAGAGAGAGAGAGAGAAAGATAGAGAGAGAATGAGAGAAAAGGTAAGGTACGAACGAAAGGAAATGCTTTTGAAGTTCAATGGAGAAGTAATAACGTGTGAGATGTATGAGGTCAAGCTCATTGTGAAGCTTCTAGCCAGCTTTAGCCATTGACTGAATCTCTTAATCCTATTTCATATGCAACAACTGCTACTTTCAATAAATTTAGTAAATAATCGTTTTACTTACATTACTTTTTGCTATTTCTCTCTCTCTCTCTCTCTCTCTCTCTCTCTCTCTCTCTTATAGTCAATCTCATATTGAGTACATGTTGAAGGTAACAAACGTATTCTGACCTTTCACATAGAGATGAGCAGCTTTTGAATGAACAACTCCATATGAGTTTCGAGCTACACACTCATATTTGCCCTGATCTTCTTCCTTAGCTTGTTGTATCATTAATGCTCCTTAACATGCTGATGCTTTTAGAATGATATCATTAGCCATTTGCATACCTGGGTTTCCGAGTGTTGATAAGGAATAGCGTCCTTCCGCTCTGATATCTATGGGAACTAAATCTCGTAGCCATAAGACTTTTGGACGTGGATCTCCATGTACCTATAGAAGATCATATCATTAGTTTGTCAAAACACTTTATAGATAGATAGATAGAGAGAGAGAGAGAGAGAGAGAGAGAGAGAGAGAGAGAGAGAGAGAGAGAGAGAAATGAATTAAGCTGAAAACTTACACGGCAAGTCACATGTGCAGTTCGACCTTGTTCAACAGATTTTAGAGATGGATGTCCATCTATATAAGGAAAGCCATGCGGAGTATCATCTGAGTAGTACATTGAAGATATCAAAGAACGTATCATGTATGAACTATACCTCTTGGAATGACAGTCAAAATGGCTTCAGCAACAACCGGATTAGCAACTCCATTATCTGCTGAGCAGGAAACAATTGTATTGTTATCCGACTGATGTACAGGCTCTATTCGAAGAGTTGATAATCCCGATGGCAGAGATTTTATAATAAATCTGTTAAACATATATGATATAGTTAGTCATATCAATATGATATACCTAGTTGTATCTGAGGCTGGCTGAGAATTAACCTTCCAGATGACAGATGGAAGAGGATTTCCGTCTGCTCGACAGAAAAATGAAATTCGACTTTCCGAGACAACAGTCGATGAGTCCGGACGAACAACCAGTCGAGCAGGATCTACAAACAGATACGGTATTGATAGTAAGGGCTTCGAAATCAAAGTATTTGATGTATGAAAGTAAGGGTAATAAGAGTATTGGGCAGGGTAATCTGAAAATGAGCCATCACATACATTCCACGATGAGCTTCTGATCTGTAAAGGGAGCGGGGGACGGGGGAGGAGGAGGTGTGGGAGTAACTTACAGGCAAGAGCTTGAATATAGCTTTGATAGGAATCTGTAGAATATCATAAATCAGTCGATAGAAGGCTCATTAAGAATAAGAAAAAGACATAACCTCAAGGGCGAACTTACCATCAGCAGCTGCTTCAATTGAACATATGAATTGAAGACAAATGAGGAAAATGGAAAATGACCATTGAGGTCCTTTCCATCCGCAAATTATTTGTTTCATCGCCAATGATAATCTTCAGGCTTTTGGCCAGCATTCAAAACTAAACGTTGTGAATTCATAATCATTTGATTTTTAAATCAAAAAAATGATTGTTTTTGTAAGATTTTTGGAGATGAAAGCTTAGGATTGTCTGTCCATCTATGGAATAGGAGATGTCAATAAGGGTATGATAACTCTATGAGATTGAATGAGATGATGTCTTTCTGTATTGACACTTAATGAGCCTAAGGGATAAGGAATCTCTCTCTTCTAAGAGAGCTTTGTTATAAAGCCTGAAAATATATAAGTTTTGTGTTATTATATGATTTGATATAATTACATAAACGATATATAAATTAATAAAATTCATTATAAAACACCTTAGGAAAGGCAATCAATACCGGCAATGAAGGATGGGTGGGTGAGGGCAGGCACAAAGATTTTTGTGCTCAAAAAGTTCATAAAATGATGTGAAAACTGGATAAAAGAGTCTCTCTCTCTCTCTCTATCTCTATCTCTCTCTCTCTCTCTCTCTCTCTCTCTCTCTCTCTCTCTCTCTAAAGTATATAATTAATGAAAAGAATTAATGTTTCTTTAAAAGGAATTCACGTTGCAATGACTGCCACGTCAAAGAAGAGTATGAATACAAAATAGAGAGAGAGAGAAAGAGAGAACAGAAGGATTCTACATTAGGAGAAGCAGGGAGAGAGTGAAAGAGATTACATATATATATATAGAGAGAGAGAGAGAAAACTTGAAAGAAGGTCTAAAGGTAGGTGGGTTGAGAGGGAATGACTTAATCGAGCCATAAATGGACAAAGATGTCCACAAACCTTTCCATGGACTGAAGCTTGAAGCTTAATGTAAGAAATCGGAACGTCGTTAAGATGGCCAAAATAGAACAAAAGCACCTCTATCAATAATAAATAACTGAATCTATACACGATTATGTTGCCCAATTCCTAACTTAATGTCATGTCAAAGATTGCTCTCTCCTTCTCTCTCTCGTTTCATAAATTGATTGAATGACTTCTTTTCTTTTTCTATTTATTATATTAAATATAATTATATAGTTAAAAAGGGTAAAAAGAAAACAAAATAGCTGCTTGGATGTAATAAGAGAGAGAGAGAGAGAGAGAGAGAGAGAGAGAGAGAGAGAGAGAGAGGATGAACGGAACAGCTATGAGATGGAGAAAGAGATTGAAGCTGATGAAGACCATAAGTTAACAGAACTACAGAAGATGGAAGATCATACTCTAACAGGTAGAGGCAATACAACAGAGTGAGAGATAAAGAGATATGTGTAGAAAGAAGAAGAGATTAAGAGAAAGAGAGAAAAGTGTGTCTCATATTGCGTAGAAGAAACCAATTGAAAACCTTCAAGCATTTGAAACTCTGAACTTATTGAGATTGAAAATCAGAAACTTCCAATATGCATATCTAGCATAGTTAACCGTATGAAACGATATAGCCAAGACGACATGAACTGAAAAGATGAGTGAACGTCATGTTGTTGTTCCATAATCATGGAACGACAATGATATGCATAGCAGAAGCATTTGAATGAGATTTCAGATTGTCTTTTGGAAGAAGCAACATAGTGGATGAGTGAGTTATCGAAATCATTGCAAACTGATTTGTTTATAAGAGATATTTACAAGTTCGTTTAGTTACAATTTCATATAAAGACAACAAGCTAGATGGATAGATGAGAGAGAGAGAGAGAGATAGAGAGAGAGAGAGAGAGAGAGAGAGAGAGAGAGAGAGAGAGAGAGAGTAATTTGTAAACGTAATTTAGGATACTGATTATGAATAGAATAGTTAAATACATATGGCTATGAGAAGTAAAAGATATTTGAAGAGATTGGAATCTTCGTTCTTCTTCCATTCTAATAATAAACGAGGTTATACCCTCCGGATATGTAGCATTAGGATAGCAAGTATAGACTTCTCATATGCAATACATCGAGAAAGAAGCATACGACGATCTATGATGAAAATGAAGAAGAAGCTGATGAACGAGAGGATAAGAAGAGCATACAACTCATATACTTTCATACCTTCATAAGGCTATTAGCCAACATAAAGAAAACGGGAAACATAGAGAGAGAGAGAGAGAGAGTAAGAGAAAGAGAGAAAGAGAGAGTTAGAAAATGCGACTGCAGGAATTGGAGAGCTGTAGAACTGAGGAATATGAATAAGATATGCAAATTTCTGTTTTTTTGCTTTATCAATTCTCTCTCCTTCTCCTCCTCTTCATCCTCCCTTCTCTCTCCCTCTCTAGAACTGATGTGAACCAAACAAATCAGTACTAGATAAGCTGAAAGGTACAAACCGTATGAGAGAGAGAGAGAGAGAGAGAGAGAGAGAGAGAGAGAGAGAGAGAGAGAGAGAGAGAGAGAGAGAGAGAGAGAGAGAGAGTGCAACAAAGAGAGAGAGAGTGCAACAAAGAGAGAGAGGGCCACAAAAAAAAGAAATTAATGTTGCCTAATATGCAAAATAATAGGAAAAAGACCAAAAAAAGTTTATAAGAGAGACCGACCATTGGCAGACAGCTTTTGCAGCTCCGACAATGGTCTGAAAGTCTGACGGACAAGCAACGATTGACGATGGATGGATAACCATTTATCATAAGAATAGACACATACACACAGACCAACAGATTAAGCTTTAAAATGAACACACTTAGCAACATATTGAGTGTGTTGTGCTTTAAAGCAACAAGCTCAGTCAGCCAGATGGGTTGACATCATCAAATTTGTAATGAAGAGATGCTTCAAAAAGCTTTTCCTTTTTAATCAAAAACACACACACACATCCATACACTTTCACTCTCTCTCTCTCTCTCTCTCTCTCTCTCTCTCTCTCTCTCTCTCTCTCTCTCTCTCTCTCTCTCTCTCTCTTTCTCTCTCTTACGCCTCATCAGAAGAGGGAGTTGAGATCACTAAGCTTAAAAGAAGAACAGAAAAAAAGAATAAATGAATATGAGAAGCTATGAAGAAATGTAACCGTTTTGTGTGAGAACTCAATGTGCAAATGAGATTAAAGCCGCTAAAGCTGTAAGCCACGTGGTGTCGTTTACACGTCACGTCAGTCACGTAAGAAAACGAAATTAGCATAAAAATGGATTGAAAATATTCAAAAATTGAAATAAAACGAATTAACATCATATTATGAGTGTGTTGTATCTATAAAGAGAGAGAGAGAGAGAGAGAGAGAGAGAGAGGGAGGGGGAGGGAGAGAAGAGACGAAAAAAGCTCTGAAAGAAGCATATGGGTGAAAAATGAAACAAAGACTACTTGAGATGTAAGCAGGTGTTAGCTTCATTTATATTTCGCAAGTGAAAATGACCAAAAGTACAAAGAGCTCTACTAGAAGAAGTAGGTGTCGGATACAAGTTGTCGTCGTCGTCGTCGTCGTCGTTTGAGCTTTCGACTTTGGAATTTTTTGCATTTTTTTTCTTTCGTTTCACGCTTTCAACACAAAATTCATATATATGGTGGTGGTGAAATGGAATAGTTCTTCGGAGGCAATCGGAGGGCCACTGGGATTTCAGGAAGATAAGAGGTGGCTTCTTCATCATCAGATCAAAGAGAGTTTGTCATTGGAGGCTTTCTTGCGAAATAAAGTTGTGAAAGGCAGAGATGAGTAAGAGCTTGTGAGCAGAAAATTAATGAAAAAACATGTCATAGAGAGAGAGAGAGAGAGAGAGAGAGAGAGAGAGAGAGAGAGAGAGAGAGAGAGAGAGAGAGAGAGAGAGAGAGAGAGAGAGAGAGTTCAAAATAAGAAAGTAGAAAGGAGTAAATGTAAGAAGAATAAGCTTCCAAAAAATGACGTGTAGATGTGAGAAAGAGAGTTATGAAAGTAATGTATTAGAAGAGGAGAAGAGGGTAAGAAAGGAGGTAAGACAGAGAGAAAGGTTAAGAAGCAGATCAAAGCTGACGACTGACTCGACAATGAGGTATATATAAGGACAAAGAGAGAGAGAGAGAGAGAGAGTATGATGGAAGAATTAAACGATCATAATGAGATGAATATATTAAAATATATATTCATTATAGAATCTTAAGAAAAGAGTTTAAAATTTCAAAAATGACCGAGAAATGCTATTGAGAGTAAGACAGATGAAAGAGAATGAAATCAGAATAGCATTTGCATGTAGACAGGAATGGTGAGAAGAAGAATGAGGACAGTGAATTCAATCCACTTGATGACTGCTTGCTCATAAACTCTAAATACGGACCTGCGAAGAAAGGATGAGGATGACTGCAAGAAGAAGAAGAAGAAGCGCACTAGATGAAGCTGAGCAAGAGAGTGGATGAAGAGAATGTGTGCAAAAGGCTGGTAGTCGTCAGGCAGAAGGCAGAGCCGACGACTGATGTGGGAGATTCATGAGCAGACGCAAAGGTCGTTGTAAGCAATGAAACTCTATGCTGCTGAGAAGACAAGATGATGAATATGGAGGAGGAGGAGGAGGAGAATTGATATTAGCAAATTAGGAAATAAATTTCTAATAAGGTGTAAAATACAAATAGAGAATGAGTTCCTCTCTTATGCTCATTCCCCCGCATAGCTTCCGCTTCTTCTCGTACTCTTCATTCTTCTCTCTCTCTCTCTCTCTCTCTCTCTCTCTCTCTCTCTCTCTCTCTCTCTCTATCTCTCTCTCTCTCTCTGTCTTTATCATTCTTACTTTGTTTCTTCTTTTTAAGAGATCAAGAACGAATGAGGATGTGAGGTAAGTAGGTGAATGAGACAAGAAAGTTATGACGGATGAATGAAAGAAGGTTCGATGAGCTTGATTGAATGCAATTTCGTTGCACCAACATATAAGCTTAAGCTTTCAAAAACGAAATAGTCTGGTCAAAAAAGTATATTTTAGCTCAAAAATTGTTGTTGAAAGGCTGAAAAAAAAAAAATTTCTTAATATAATTTAAAAATTAAAAAACATTCGAAATACGACAACGACAACCGTGTTGCGATCAGCAGCAGCAGCTCAGATTGAAGCATATAGTCTGTGTTCATTGACAGGTGCTAATTACTCATTATGGTAATGATCATGCATGCTTCTAGTGAAACACAAGTTATCGCAGTTGAGACAAGGTGAGGAGGAAGTAGATGATGCAACAGCTCCCTCTCTCTCTATCTCTATCTCTCTCTCTTAATCATTTGGCACTAAGAGAGCATAAGCCATAGAGGGAGATGCCCAATTTAGCAAATTTTAAATAATTTAGTGAACAAGGGAGGTGAAGTTGAAATCATTTGACCTTCCGTCTTCCACAAAACTGTTCAACAAGGTAGTTTGAGGCATGTGTGTCAATCCATATGCAACATGAAGAAATAAAAAAAAAGAAAAAAGCTAATAGAAAGAGTATTAGGGAGAGAGAGAGAGAGAATAGTGTGAATAGAGAGAGAAAGATAGAGAGAGAGAGAGAGTGTGTGTGTGTGTGTAAGATGAACGAATAAAGCTATAATGATGAAAGAAAACAAATTGTATAAAGACAATGTTCGAAGGGAAAAAGACTGCCAAGTTGTGGGAGAGGAGGGAGTGATGAAAGAAGACGTTGATTAAAAGCAAAAAACATGTTCCATACTATTCAAAAGAACGACATAATATATCCTTATATAGTCATCTTATCCATAAAGTTCCATTTTGCTTTTCAGGGCAAGAAAATGAGATATAAAGAGAGAGAGAGAGAGATAGAGAGAGAGAGAGAGAGATAGAGAGAGATAGAGAGAGAGAGAGAGAGAGAGAGAGAGATAGAGAGAGAGAGAGTTCACAAGAAGAAGAATAGAATTCTGTATACAAGTCTCGCCACCCCTGGATGAGATGCCTTTGAAGCTTAGTTAGGGCAAGTATGGATATGTTACCTGGACGACGTGCCGGCTGTGCAAAAGTCGTCAACGGCGAAACACGTTAAATACTATATTTAGAGGAGAGAAGGGTGTCAAAAACAGGTTAAAGGAAAAGCTTGGAAAAGTTGCCTCTTAAAAGAGATATTGGATATGGCAATAAAAGTATCCGTATGTTTCCATATATCTTCGTCCATCGACATGTCACCCCCAACACATATCTTCAGCATCTCCTTTCTCTCTCTATCATGTTCTTACTCTTCTCGTACGATTCTTCACTCTTTCAAATCTATCTATGTACATCTCTCTCTATCTCTCTCTCTCTCTCTATCTATCTATCTCTTAACATAGAGAGATTCATATAATCTTAATAAGGATGTTTATCTATTAACATACTTTAAGATGGATAATAGATGAAAGCTGTAGCAGGCTAGAGCAGAAGCAAAAAAAAAAAAAGAAATTTCCTTATTTAGAAGTTAAACGGCCGACAAACAAGATTGAAAATGGAAACGACAATTCGCTTCTCCACTGGCAGCATTAATTAGGAATCAAAAAGATATAAAATACATATATGGAATTACTTAAATATGATCGTTTCTCATTCAAAGCACAAAACCATAAATGGACAGACAACATGATTTCAATTTGAATTTGCATATTGAAGTTTAAAAGGAAAAGCTTTGACGTACCTAATGTCCATAGATTCTCTGTTCATTCAGTATCTTATCCGTTAAAATCTGAAAATATAAAGAAGTTACAAATGTAAAAGCTATTGTGCATCAAGCATTTGCATTATAGAGAGAGAGAGAGAGAGAGAGAGAGAGAGAGAGAGAGAGAGAGAGAGAGAGAGACGAATAACAAGAGATAACTGTATAAAGGGACAGTATACAGAGGGAGATACAGGATAGAGAGGTAGAAAACAGTATTCAGAGAGATAGACACACTATTACAGAGATAAAGAGGTTAAGGGATAGTATAACGACATAACAAGAGAGAGAGAGAGAGAGAGAGAGATGAGAATATGGTTGACATGTCTACAAATATTTGAATCCTCGCACAAAGATACTGTCTTGATGTGATCAGCTACAGAGAGAGAACATCATAAGAAATGGTAAAAGTTCTTGCATGTGAGATACGAAAAGCTTCAAGTTGTAAGTTGGATAATGGGAATGAAGCTTGGAAATTGTAATGTTCGTCTACAAAAGGACTGCGAACTGCATACAAACCTTCCAAAGCAACAAATGACAGAAAATGAATTGATGAACACAACTAATGTGAATATCATAGAACAAGAAAGAGAAATGTGATAGGTGGAAGGCTTAAGCTGAGCTGCAAGTCTCATGTCTGATGGAAAAGGAATGAAGCTGTTGAAAGAATGATATGGAAGATGGTTACAGAGGGCATGATATACAACATGAGATGAGTGCTTATAAAGAGTATGAACAAGAGATATCAGTTGCTGATTAACCAGAAAGAGAGAGAGAGAGAGAGAGGTGATGGATCCAATAAACTGCCTCAAACAGACCAACTGTCTTCAATGAATGAAATCAAAAAAAAAAATGTTTGAATGAAGCTAAGAGTTTCGTAGATTGATGTAAGCATTAAGCGAACAAAAACAGTGAGAGAGATAATAGGAATGTGAGATATTGGAAATGACTGCTATTGAATGCTTAAAGCTTAATTGTAGCTTCATCTCTCGTACAAAAGGATAATATTTACTCATTTTGGTCAACAGTCACATAACTGACATTCAACGTTCAATATTCTAATTTTTGGATCTGTCGGCAAAGAAGAAAAAAGAAAATTAATTAGTCAGTCCCAAAAGGAGATGAAAAACGGCCAGTGCCATGTGAGAAAGAGATGAGAAGCTTCACGTCATGCTTACAAACGATGATGCATCTGTCTTCAAGAAGCTCAATCTTACCATCTTGCTTTGAAGACAGACATTGTAAGGTTTTTCAATTTCATGTACTGGACTGCTTTCAGATATGAACACGAATATGGCACATCATCTCATCTCCCTCCTACACCCCCTCATCCTATCTCTCTCTCTCTCTCTCTCTCTCTCTCTCTCTCTCTCTCTCTCTCTCTCTCTCTCTTTTTGAAATGTTTCTTTAAACATGGTTCGAAGAGGAGCAAAAGCATATTCAGAAACAGACTGACATCTCAGCCACACAAAAAAAGTGTTTCGCGCATTGTGAACCACAAAAAAAGCCATTTTCAAATGAAAAATTGAGAGTGCGAAAAGCGATTGAAAAGGCGAATGAGCAGGGAAGTGAAGGAGAAGCAGCACAGTGGCTTCGTCATTTCGTCAAAAGCAGACATTCACAAGCATAAAGCTGTATTTATAAAGAAAACATACTAAGATCACATTTATGTGTCAAAAAAAAATTGGAAAACCGAGCAACACATAGAGAGAGAGAGAGAGAAAGAGAGAGAGAGAGAAGGCGACGATAAAAGATAACAGGGTAGAAGGGGGAGGAGGTTGAAGCTGAAGAAAGCTGAGGGTTGCCAAAAGAAAGGAACAGCCCAGCAGTTGATTCTGATGCTTTCACACAGCCTATCTTGTCCTCAATTTAAGTTGGTGAGTATTGGCAATTAATTAAAATGGCAAAGTATGGACTTCGACCAGTTTGCAAGCGCAGCACAACACCATCACAGACACTCATACGCGTACACACACTCACAATATACCAACATAGCCTTGAAAGATATAAATTTTGGATGTAAAGTTGAAAAAACACAACAAAAATAGATTTTGTAAACGAGATTAAAGCCAAAAGTAGCGCTTAGTGCTTCTCATGAGTGGGGATGAGCTTTCCAAAAAACTGGCCAAGTTTTGCGTGACACATGCCATGCATTGACCAAATTACCATATGAGGGCATTTGTGGTGATCTTAGTGTATGAAATAGTTATAGAAGAATAGAGATATAGAGAGAGAGGGAGAGAAAGAGAGAGAGAAGAATAGAGATATAGAGAGAGAGGGAGAGAGAGAGAGAGAGAGAGATAAAGAGAGAGAGAGAGATTGAAAAAGAGAAGTTTAACGAGATTTCATTTTTGGGAAGCAGAGTAATGGAACAAACTGAATATGAATAAAACCCATAACAGACAACGAAAAAATATTTTTTCCATTAAAATTCAAAAGTTCAAAGTTGGCTTCTCGTCTTTGATGCGACGTCGAAGGCCATCTTGCGATCATCCGAATGCTTTGCAACGGCTACTCACTCTATTCTCTCAACAAAGCTTTGCAGAGAATTATCTATTTTTTACTTTCATATTGAAGCGAGAGAGAGAGGGAGAGATAGAGAGAGAGAGGTAGAGAGAGAGAGAGAGAGAGAGAGAGAGAGAGAAAGTGGGTGGATGCACCGAATGCTACTGAAGTTTCAGATGAAAGCTGTGCGCTTCGTTTGAAAGCAAGGCTGGGGCAACACATATGAAGAAGGACAATACGTTCAATGATGATGAAAGCTTCTTTAGGAATAACTTGAAATAAGATAAACTTCAAGAATGTAAATAATTAGAAAGTTTTAAGTGAACGTCAGTTAGAATAATCAATGAATGAGGAGAAGGAGTGCAGATGATGATGATGATGTTCTTAACAACACATAATGAATGGGAACGCAAGTTTGAATGTGAAGAAAACGAGAACAGAAAGCCATAGAAAGACATAATGGCCAAGAAAACATATTGACTAAGCTGCTTGCTTAGAAGCTAAAAGGTAATCAAAAGGAATGAATTTACATATACATTCATTAGAAAGAAAGAGCTGCTACAGCAATAGCCATGGAGCAAGAGCTATCCACATCGTCCGAAGATTCTTACTTCTCATTCTCTCTCTCTCTTTCTCTTCGTTACTCTCTCTCTCTTTCTCTCTCTCTCCCTCTCTCTGCGTGTTTCTTTTGAAGATTGTTTAGTTCTTTCCCTCTCTATCCTATTCTTTTTTCTTCGTCTTCACTTCATCGAGTGAAATGCCGCAGATAAAGAAATGCCTCTTATTTCATCCTTGTCTTCTTTTACTTCTCGCTTCTTCTTCAACTCGTTGTCCGTGAACTCAGCGAGAGAGAGAGCTCAGATTTTCACTCCCCAAGTGCATGACAACGTCCGGCATTGGTCGGCTAAATCAGATTGAAACATAGCGTCATTTACGTTTCGTCTTCTGTGGTCCGAATGTCTCATGAAGCATTTCCGGCGATTTGCAACAATAGGAGAAGCAAAGATGAGAATAGTTTATCACTGAGCATACGCTAAGAATGACATGTCGGCTTTCGTTTGATAACAAGTTACAAGCTGTTAACCTTCTTACTCTCCTCGTGTTTTATCTCTTTATTACTCCTTTCAACATTCATCTATCTTAATCTATCTCTTTATCTTTATTTTCATTTTGTTTTTCTGTTTTCATCTTCTACTTCTCTATGTGAGGACTTCTCTCTATCAGTAGATGCGGAGCTTTCTCTGACTCGTCAACTGCCAAATGGCACACAAGGGATTAAGCAGAAGGACTTTAGACAGATGTCCATCTCCCTATCTCTCAGCCTCCTCTCACGACCTCTCGATCTTTTCATTTCTAAAGACAATTCCTTATTCGGTAGTATTATAAGTCATTTGTTATCGTTGGCCATAAGCTGTCGGAGATTCCATCAGATGACCGCAAATGGCAGAACATTCTGTTCGCTTTCATGGACATCTCAGCAACGACATACTTGCTGGTCATTTTCAGATGAATTTGGATTGATTCCCTCGTATTCTTCAAAAACGGAAGATAACGGAAGCAGAACAAAACAGAGAGAGATAGAGAGAGAAAGAGATTGAGTAAAGGAGAAAGATATGAAACAAGGATTTGAAAAGAAAAAAAAAAGGAAGAAAGCTAGAGAGAGAGAGAGAGAAAAAAATAAAAGAGAGAAGGAGGAGAGAAAGAGAATGCAACCGCTCTGCGAAGACTACCACGATAAGTATGAAGTTTCATAGTACGTGAATGCTGCGTGTAAGCCGTGTAATAGCTCGTGCCACGTCATAGCTTACGTGAGTAATTAGCATGAAACCCACGCGTTGGTATGAAGCATTAAGTGAGAGATGAGGATGAAATGAAACATGGAGCATGAAAAACAAAAAAAAATGACTGAATAGGAGAACAGTTCAAAGAGATACAGAGAGAGAGAGAGAGAGAGAGAGAGAGAGAGAGAGAGAGAGAGAGAGAGAGAGAGAGAGAGAGATAGATGTAATAAAATCTAATCTATACGGATATATAAATGAAATGTAAAAATAAGTATTTGAGTAGTAGACGCCTGGCTAAATAAGGTAAATATTGAATGGCTAATAAGGCCAAATCATTCAAAACTGTTTTCATATTCATTCTAACAACCGTAATATGAATAATACTTGGAAGAAGAAGAGAGGTAAAGAAGGAGAATGCAAAAAGAAGCTGAAGAACTTAGTGATGGATAGAAATGGTTTGCTTTTCTCTCCATTCAACTACCAAAGTCATATAGCCTAAGCACAGAGTAAGCTTGAAGTTTTAAAACAAAAATGAATGAAGAGAGAGAGAGACACACACACACACATACACAGAATGAACTTAAAGAGGGAGAGAGAAAGAGAGAGATACAGATAGAGAGAGAGAGAGATAGAGAGAAAGTGCAAAGACGGTATATGTAAAGAGCGAAACAAGTGGATTGACTGAATCTCAAAACGAGCATTTTCGAGCCTGAACCAAGGCGGTAAAATTACCGGATGTCGTTGAATCGTTCAGGAACAAAGAAGGCACGTTCATAATGGGAGACATAGTGAGGATTAGGACACGAAAAAGGTGATCCAATTGGACAACTAGCTGAACTTTGCATAAGAAAGAACAATAGTCAGTAGAGTTATGTGTAGCTTGATAGGCAACTGAATATTTGAATTTTGGGTGGCACATACCACACTAGATGAACATGAGAGAAGAAAAGGAGAGAAGAAAAAAACGGCCAAACGAAAAAAGGAATGAGCAAAGAGGATCAAAGTGAATAAGATGATGACGATGGCGAAGAAGAGCAAGAAGTAGCGTAACAACTGAGGAAGCTTCTATCTATCTCTCTCTCTCTCTCTGTATGTCTCAACTCTCTTTTCATCTTTCTCTCTCACTCTGTTTGATCTCAAATTCAAAACTAAGAAAGCAAAAAACGAGGCTAAAAAACAAGAGAGCTTGAAGAAGTAAGAGAGAGAGAGAGTTAAGATGTAAATTCGGAGACATCCTCCAAATAAACAAGATATCCATAGATGGATGAATAAGTAGATTATCTATTTATATACTCAATTAGCTTGTTATCATGCACATTCGATAATGAAAACAAAAGAAAGAAAAGTGAAAATCACAAAATCATCTATACAACTGCCTTATGAGGGTTATGAATGAGAGAGCAAACCGAGTGAACTTGTTCATCCTTGTGTGTGTGTGTCACTGTGTGCTGTGTGCATCAGCTAACTTCCATCGTCTGCTTCTTCTTCAGAAGTTGAACAAGAGAGAATGTAACAGAAGAGAAAGACATTAATAACTCGTCGTTTATTGGAGCACAAAAGGAGAAAAGCAACAAAAAAAAATAAAAAAAAAGAGTTTGGGCAATAGACGAAGAAGACGAAGAAGCTAAATAAGTCCTATGGGTTTGGTGGAGATGGCTGTTGAGTATGCTGAAGATGTTGCTTTCATGAATCTCATTTATCATTTTCATGACCAGTTGTCAATTGAGAACAAACAATTCGTTTCAAAGAAAGAAAAAAACAATGATTGAGAGCATTCTCATTAGATGATGATGCGAAGAGCAAGAAAGTATATCCTTGATATGCAACTCTCTCTCTGTCTCGTCTCTCTCAACTAGTGTGAATGTACGTGTTATGGTTAAGTGTGTTAGTGTATGTGATTACGTGGAATATTCCATTAGTGAGAATTATATTCCATAGTTAGAAGAGTAAAAAGAGGAGAAGCTGGTAGCCGATATGAAAGCCATTTTTATGAATAACCAACAGCAGCTGGAGTTAAAGCCAATTGGAGAAAAAAGCTGTTTGAATGGAAGATATTTGTAAACTATTTACTGGTCAACACAAAGCTTATGATGCAGAAAAGAAGAGGAAACGTGTGTGTGTGTGTGTGTGTGCAAAAGTGAATTTTGAATTTTAAAAAATGTTCGACCGGACGACTTGATGATGCAATGATGACTTCAGATGACAGAGTGGCGAGTAGATGTTAAGCTTGACAGTCGTCATGACGGTATATGATATAGTAAACGATGGATATAACACATACACACATAGGAAAATGAAAAGACAAAACACAGAAGCGAAGATGAAGAAAATAGAAGCATTGGACTAAAGAAGATTATTCTTTGGCTGGAGGTCAGTCTCTGAATCCCCATTCTGCCGGTATTCTGTTTCATACAGCCAGCAGCAGTAGATTGAATCACGGGGGCATAGCCTAAGCTAAGGCAGCAGGCTAAATGACCTCCACATAGTAACAGAATCATAATCATTTATGTAAACATGTTTTCTTTAGATTTTTTGTTTCTCTTCTCTCTCTCTTAATATAGTTTAAGCTATGAAGCTTGTTTATAATGTTAAAACATGTAAAAACGAAGAAAAGAAATATGAGTTTACAAAAAAGATTTTTCAAGTCATTTTACAACAGGGTACTACTGAATGACACCTAATCCATCATATTCAAGCTGACTCGACTGGATCAAGCGAATGAAACAAAAAAAAAGAAGAAGAATTGAATATGAAGAGATATGAAGATGTGCATATAAATGATTGAAAGCACAAAAGTGTTCAGGATTATGAGTCCAATCATTCAGTTGATCTGTGTAGATCACACACACACAGAGACAGAGAGAGAGAGAGAGAGAGAGAGAGATGATGATGATGAGACAGTGAAGGAGAAGCTCAAAAAATAAAAAGTTTAATAAAGCTCAAAAGGATGTAGTGATGATATGAACGCAACATCATCAGAAGATAGATTGTCGGGTAAATTAAAAGATGACAGCTACGTGTGACTTTCCTATGAAGTATATAATGGTAAATGACCTCTCTCTCTCTAATATAATATACAACAGCTGACTCAATTGTGTTCAATACTTTCGTGTCCTTTTACCTTTTCCGACATTTCAATATAAACTATGTGCGAGATCTGAAGGGTCATAATTCAAATAGTTTAGTGAGCTGGAATGCTCTAATTTCCAAAAGTTAATTATTTGATTTATCATCATATTATGATGACGACAGCATGTAAACGAAATAAGCCAAATGGATAGAAAATGGAAGAACTAAGAGAGAGAGAGAGAGAGGGGGGGGGGAAGGTGAAGGAAGAGAAAGACAAAAGAGAAGACGTGTGTAGTTGAAACTTGCATAATACACATCAAAAAAGGGCCAACGTCGTCAGTAGGTTAGCGGAAGAAAAACAGAGAACCGCCATATCCATGCCCACACACACACATGTGATTCGCCAATTTCCCGGTTTGATGTGTTGAAGAAGGAAAAAGTCGAAACTGCTTGATTTATGATTGAATAACGGATGATTAAAACCATTAAATCATGAAAGAAGATGACAAAGAAATTGAAGAAAAAGCTGCAATAGCTGACCTGTATCAAGCCGTTAGACCATAATAAAACATCTGCCACAAGGCGACTAAATATGAAAAGTGGTGAAAATCAATTAGGCTAATGTAAAGATCACTCAGAAACATGTCTGTTCTCAATGTTCAGAACTGAGTATCTCTCTCTCTCTCTCTCTCTCTCTCTATACATATCGTGCTGCTCCATACACTCATAGACCTTAATCGTCATTTTTTTAGGCGTTGAGGGTAAAGAGCAGAAAAAAAAAATGAAATGAAGGAGGAAAAGCTCAAGATGAGAGGTCGGTGGAATGACAAATGATCTGTTGCACCTTCATTGGCTTTTCAACCCATTTTCAAAGTTAAAATGAACACATATACTTATGCATTCATCCTGAAAATCAGATGAAAAAGGATAAAACTTAGTGACAAGTATGCAAATGAACTTGATGGAACTAAGATTAGCAAATCCTTATATGAGCCTTATGAGGAATGAAAGCCGACCATCACCCTCTAGGGGGATTAAGCTGAGATCACTTTGTTTGCAGAAGTGACTTCAGATCCGATGGGTCATTAGAGTAACCCCCTTTCAGTGAAGCTTAATTTAGAATTTGAAAATGATAGTTTAATAGTAATAGAACATTCGAAACAACAAGATGATACAATGGCAGGAAGACGAGACCTAGAGAACATGAAAGTAATAGTAATGCTCATGGATTATTCAGTCGTTCATAGCCTAATCTGGCACTTGATGCCTTTACAGGGCCATCCGATTTCAATTTCTCAAGACTTACAAAGTCATGGAAAATAACAAAGCACATACTTACATTAACACATACGTATATGTTCATGAATATCTATAGATATGCAACCGTTCTGTAAATCTACAATATGAAATGAGTACAACCGCTCGTGACGACAATGAAATTCTAGAATGAAGTGCGTGAATAACGTCACGTAAGCTAACTAGTACTGGGCTTGATGAAGCTGAACAGTAAAGATACTTAACAATCATATTCAAATGTAATTAGCTAACTACGGACGAACATACATAGTAGTATTGAGCAAGCTTATGTGTGATCAGAGAGAGAGAGAGAGAGAGAGAGAAAGAGAGAGAGAGAGAAAGAGAGAAATCACAACTGAACTACGCAAAGTTAAAGAAACATACAAGGAATTAAAGGAAAATAGCGCACAAAGTCAAATCACATTCTTAAGAGATTCAGATGATAAATGAGTTTTGTAAGTCATGAGAACGTCGATCAAACTATCAAATCCCACCCAAGTCAGACTGTCACTACAACTCATTCATTAAATGCAACGAAAATCTTGAACTAGCTGAGAATGTTTGAGAAGTTACAAGAAGAACCTTCCCAATTGAAGGGCTTTTTCTTGAAGAGCAATTTTAATTTTTCAGTTAGCGTCAGCAGATTTACCGAACAGCAATTCAATGTATTATGGAGCTGACACGAAGACGACAATGACCGGAAGAACTGCGAATATATGCAAATGAGTGTTGGAGCGAGAGAGATGTCGTCAGAAGGCTACCAAAACGAGAAATCCAGATGGAGAATGTGGATAAATAAGAGGGGAGGAATGAAGAGGAACCTCTTTACAATTCCGATCTTAGCTTTCCATGGCTCATCAGACACATTCAAATGTTTCAAGAAACTGAATCAAAACTGTAGATAAGATGAAATGAGACTGAAATTTGTGTGAACATCTTAATTTGAAGTGACGGATTCAGAAGCACTTTCCATATGTGAGCCATTTTGCGTAATCTTGATTTTGGGCGATCAAAGAGGCGCACAATGCCCAACATCTGGTAGAAAGTTCATCGAAGAGGCAAATAGTTATGAAGTATAAACAGAGAGAAAACGGTTAAAAAATAGTTTACAAGAACGTTTCTGGAAAGCAGACGCGTACGGTACTTGACTCTCCTCAACGAAGTCATCCAACGAAATCAGACAGAAGATTCATAAGACAAACGCTTCACAAGATTATCGTTTAATAGCTCGGTAATTAGTTCAAAGAGACGCTGAAGGAAGGATCAGCGAGCTGAATAGATTGACAGACGTTCAGAGCAGCTCAAAAAGGAAAGTCAATGGATTGGAAATACAATAAGACCAATTAAAGAGCGGCAAGTCATCAAAAGGGTTGATGATCGATTGACACCTGTTTACTTGAGCTATTTCTGATAGAGAGTGCGGAGACATCCAAATAAAAAAAACAAAACTCACATTCAAGCTTTCGTCCTCTTCTTCCTCAACAGCAGTTATGATTAGGAGCTGTCTTGCATTGAACGACGATGTTCGGCATCTTTATAAGCGTGCCTGGTACTCAGATATGTAAATTAGGCGACGTCTTTCCTCCTCCCAAAGGCTACAAATCAAACCATTTGAATCTTCTGAATAGAAAGCAGGAGATGCTTGTTGCCCAACCTAAATACTCCTTGCATAACAACTTGTGCGTTCCTCTATCTCTTCGTCCCGAATTATTCTGTTCTCACTTACACAATAAAAGGAAGTTTTTGAAAAGGCTTTATTGCACAGGAGATTATCCTGAAGTACTTACAAATGAGAGATAAAACTTAAGTGAATGAGAGTAAGTAAGAAAATGATATAAGTGAAGATTAGCAAATTGTTACTTTTTATAACTCAAAGTCTAAGCCTTTTTCGCTGAAGAACTTTTCCATCAGATTCTTGTCAACGATTGATTCCAACAGTTCGTTTCCGTCGTCCTTTCTTCGCATTCTGAAAGGAAAGTCAGTTATTTAGTCAGCAGAGGTGGTTGTTTACATGAGAATCTTGTGATCTTTCAGTTCTACTAGAATCTGTCTTAAAGCTGCGTCACTCGAACTAAGGAACTTTAATCTGAAACAATATTTGTGACACAGCTAAAAGGAAGAAAGTTTACCTGGCTTGTTCTGAGAGATCAAAGAAGGGGACAGCATGTTTAGAAGCATACGTCATGCAGAAGAACGTTCGGAAAATCTCTTTAGCATTTTTGCTGAGAGATTCCCAGAAGACATCCAAAGAAGAAATCGTGTGAGTCTAAGAATAGAAGATCAGTAAGAAAGACTCATTAAACGCCTACATATTGGCTACCCTTGGTATCGAAACCCAAGAGTTTCGATTGCCCGGCAATCAGTTCTGAGATCGGAACATCAAAGGTGTTAACATTGATGAAAACCCAATTGAATTCAGTTATTTGTCTCTGTAAAGATACCAAGGAATGAGTACAGTGATCTCAAATACGTACAGAATTCCATAAAGAGCATGCATTCATATGATCAATCGTGGCAACCAATCTTATTTCTGGATTCTGCGAGAGGACTTTGAAAGCTTCTTGATCAACTGTATCTCTAGAAAAACGTTTCATACGTAATGATCGGAAAACTCTCATAAAATCGTGTACTTTAAGAGATTTCAGGAAACGAACCGATATAGAGGGCCATCAATGTTGTGTATGAAGATAGTAAGAGTCTTCTTAAGGCTTTGAGCGATTTGTGTTGCAAATGAGATCAGATTTCGCTTCTTGGAAGTCTTAAGCCAAAACATTCTTCGAAATCTTTAGATTGATAATTACCGCGATTGATAGATGGAACGATTTCTCAATTCTTGTAAGAATTTCTCGAGTTGAACCCTCGTCACATAAACCGTCGATTTCGCAAACATTTTGGTCTTGGAATTCAGCTATAAACTCCTTCAAGAAGTTTCTTTTAGAACCAACGCCATGTAACTGAATCAAAGGTAATAAACTGAAGGATGGAGATCATTCGAACCAAAATGTTGAAACCACTAGCCAAGTATAACCTCCAAACACCGAAGTTTTCTTTCAAAACCTCCAGTTTCTTTTTAGCTGATTTTGGTATAAACTTCTGTGATATCTAAGACGAAGCCATAAAATGGAACAACCCGTAGTAAACTGAAAAAAACCTCAGCGTATTTCCCCAACTTTTCTAAGTCACATGTGGTGTATGGACTTTCTTCATTATTCTCTTCTTCATCAGATGACCTAAACCAGTAACTTTCCGTTTTATCAGAACATGTCTTAACACCAACTCTTCTTTGCCCTTCCTTTTTTGTCTGCTTTTATTGAGTTGGATCATTTTGCCTTGAAGGAAATAATTATCAGCAGTATCCATTTTGAGCTCAGCTACTTGATTTCTGAACAGAAAAGTCCAATATAACTATGTTTGTTGTTCCAAACGAACGGGAATGCCTCGAATTCATTTTCTTTTGTATCGTTGGCAAGAGGAGTCACCTTAACTATCTGAAAATTAAAACAAGTGACTCATAAGGATGGGTTGCGAAACCTGCTTCTTTGCACGAGGCTTTGCTTTTGACATCTGAAACTCACAGGGTCAGAACAGAGAGAAAGACTGTAGATAGAAGTAGACAGAAACATAATAGAAAAACAAGGTTATAGAGAGTAAAACCACATTTATCCCATTCAAAGCATACATACATTCCAAGTAATAAATAGTCAGATTATGAAGAATCACAGATAGTTAAATGTGTTAAATGTTGGGGAAAAAGTGGATAATTTACTTCAACAAAGACCATTTAAGTTGTTCCTTAGCTGAGGATACGAAGGAAAGCCCAACTTGAGATAATGTTTGATCGGGGAAGGAAATTTCGTCTCCCTTCAAAGCGCACCTTGACACAACAGCTTGAGAATCAGTTTCTTGGATAATTCTGAGGCAGTAAAGGATGAAAACAAAAGTATAAACTTCGAATTACCCATCATCGCATATCTCGTCAAGAATAAGGATACAAGTGTCCATGTTCTCTAAAAGACTTTTCTTCTCAACATTTTTTCGCAGAACAGTTGAGATGGAATCGTACAAACAGCTAAGTAAAGAATCCAAAATCAACTCGTTCTCACGAGGGCTACCGAGAACGTATAAATTCCTTGAAAAGTAAGAAAATGATCACGTGAAACTATATTAAACTTACAAGTCCACATTTGATCTATAAACACAGGTAACTCCATCGAGTAAAAGAATTTCTGCTATAAGGAAAAGTGTTGTCAAGTAAGTTGCTGCGACTATATAACTTACAAGAAGCGTTTCGGTGAGTTTTTTGAAACATGCTCTTCTCAAAAGCTTTCTGTTCTTTAGTAGTTCCAAAAGTTTCCTTATCGTAATACTGTAAACGCCGAAAAATGAATTAGATGTGGCAATACTACCTACCTTAGCAATAATTCTGTTACCATCTTGATCGAGGATTACGATTCCCTTCACGCTGTATAAAGAAGTAGAGTCCTGTGAAACAATATGGATAAGGATAAGTATGAGGTAATATAACTAACATTGTCAAAATCCGCCATTTCGAACTGTTAAGTCTCCACCCTAAATATAAAAAACATTATTATAGCTTCGCTTAAAGAATCGAATTGAATCAATGACTACATCTCGTGAAATATATGAACCCCACTGAGTATATAACCGTTGAAGATGCGTTGTTAGAGTTCTAGCTTAGATACGGATACTCATATACATGCTAATGTAATACGTAATTCATTAATTGTAGTTATAGATGGGAAATCTTCCACATCTGGCCTCTTTCCAATGTTAGACGTGGTCGCTATATCTGAGACCTTTAACTTCGCATTGGAGCGCGCTTATCAAAACCCATTATATTTGCAAGACAAATGTTTAAAGATTGTAATGAAAATATTTTGAAAATAGAAACCGATGAAGCATGTTGAGAGATATTGATTTTTTTTGAGAAAACTAAACATAGATTATCGCAAAAAATGATCAGTGTATTTCATTGAGAGGACGTCTGACTTAGTAATCCGTTTGTTGATGAGGCTCAAAGAAAGCAGCTTCTGTTTTTTTTTCTGTTTAAATCTCCATATAAGCGCTGTTCTGAAGACATTCAACTATTTTCTAAGATTACAAGACTATTTTGAATTGACATCTGTCAATTTTGCATTCCTTTGCATCTTAAATTCGTATCGTTTTGTCTGAGAATGTCTGGTACAACAGGGTGGAAAAGGAAGAGAAGATTGTCTTCACTTGTGGCGTAGGCTGCAACCCCACACTGTTCATCGTACCTGGGCATACTCCGCTCTAGTAATTAATACATAAGTGTATGTGTGTGTATGTGTATGTATTTCCCGTGAACTTACATGGTCTAACAACAAGTTTTTGTAGAATGAAAGCAAACGGCTAATCTCTCGTTTGATAATTCTTTGATTTTCAGTTTCGTAACTTTTCAGATTTCAGAAAATGAAGAAGAATGTGGTTCAATTTCGGTCATACTTAGTGCACACGGTTGATAAGACTTTTATGGAAGCGTTGGAAGTGGTGGACAAAAAGCCTACGACGATCTGCTGAGTGAGTTCAAAATGTTCCTCAGTAATTAAGTTCTTTTTTATTTTATGACTTACCTCTTTATGTTCTTTTTCCTTTTAGTACTGTGGTTTATAAGTGCTATCAAAGATCAGTTGAACCAAATGAACTGAGAACTGTCAAGGACGAGATCTTCCACACTCCACATTCAAGCTCTTTATTCTTCTCTTTTTTATTAAAATAACGTCCGCAACCATTTGGTCCTCAAAAAGTTCAGCACAGATGTCCATCACTTCACTATTCACTCGCTCTAGAACTTTCCAGAACAGAAAGGAAATCATCTCTTGCAGCAGCTTCGCACATATTGCACTCATGAAGAACGTACAGTTCCACGTCCCAAAATCACGAATTCGAATCCGATCGCATTGGGCGTGTTCGTCATTCTTTTTGATGGATTCGGATTTTGTAGAAAAAGCTGATGAGTAAGCCAATTCGGCTCTTAGTTAGAGGACAGCAAAAAAAAGAACAAAAAAAAAACGTTTCTGCTGCTGCAATATTTGCCTTGTCGCCATTTCCAAACGACAAGCCATGTTTTTCATTAAACTATGATCAGACCCGTAAATGGACGTAAAGTTTTGCGTTGAAGAATGGCAACATCCGCCACTGTTCATTAGGCTTCTGATCTTCAAACGTCACTATCTGTAGGGCTATAAGAAAACCCCTACTCCTCTAAAATCCGTGAATCCGCCCTTTAATCGTTGACCTAGTAGCCATTTGTGATCATTAACTTACTTTTATGACATTTTTTTGCTTCGCCAAGAAATGTCTCTTTGCTCGTAAGCATTTGTTCGTCTATCCTTTGCATTCACATATGTTACGGCTTCTTGTGTACTGGAAACAATAACAAATTCCTCAAAAATATATTCATTTTCAGGCACGAATGTACAATGGAGCTGGCTTCTCGTCTTCTTCTGTGCCCAGCAAACAGGTGTGTTAATGATCCTTTTCCCAAAAATCAATGTTCGATTAACATGCTTTTCATTCATTCATATCCTATCCCTACTTGTACTTTGTTAGAGGATATGAGTGAGGCGTTTCCCATTCGATAACTGTCCTTCCTTTTTGATGGAATTCCCTAATAATATCAATCATCTTTACACTGTTGCTTATCTATTCTTCTACAGTTTTTATGTTTTTTAAAGGCGGCTATCTTTTCTATAACACTGAGCCAACTGCAGAATCAAGAATTTGTTTTGAAATTCCCGTCTTCATGTAGATTTGCGTGTGCAGATTGTTGTCAAAATTCTTTTTCTCTCTCGTTCTCACCCTCTTGCAGTGTATGATGTGCATGATCTCTCCATCCATGTCTCTCGCAAAGGGCAATTCGAAATCTTTACATCGTTTGACATTTTGTCCGGGTGGCTGCCGTTCTTTATTCGAAATTTCGAAATAGAGAGATATGTGAGAGTAGGCGCAAGGTAGGAGTCAAATGAAGAGAGTCAGACACGCTAAAGAGATAGGATTTCTTTCAAAATCTTCTCATGATGTCGTTATTTTTGTTTCTGCTTTCAAGCCCTAACTAATCGCATAATTACCGATTGTCTTTTCTAGAACGATCACATCCAATCATCATTTCCCAAAAAAGGATATTTCATTGCTGCTGTCTTAGAGACATAGACGTTTTTCACCCAACCCAACAAGCAATTGATTTCTTTTGTTAACCCCTAACACTTCTCTTATGAAATGATAAAAAGGGCATAAAGTTTTCGAGAGCAGATCATAAAACCTTCGTCTCCTTTCACGTCTATTAATTGTTACATTTTCATTCAATGTACTCAACACTTGCCATCTGTCAAGTCGCTCAATTTTTTCGTTTTCAAACTTCGCTGCAATTTTTTCTGTTTCGAGAAAAAACTGATGCCCTTTGTCTCCCCCCCCCCTCTCTTGGTTTACAACTTGCAGGCTGTGCGGTGATGCATTTTCAAGCTTTATCTCTCGAGTGTCTGCTGATATCACTAAGAAACGTCCTCTGGAGTTTATGACTGAAATAAAATAAAATTATCATTTCCGTTTTCGGTTTTTTTTGCCGATGTGCACCCCAAATTCCCCCACTCATTTATTTGCCGTTTTGCCACTGATCTGCCAGTCTACAAGCCACTTTCCCACACGCGTCTTCCCCCATCTTCTTTCTATTTATCTTTTTGGTTTTTTTACATGCTTCCTGTTCTGTGGGTCTTTTTGTTTTCTTCATTTTCTTTACTTTTTGAAACTTCTCACTGATGTAAGCGATAACATTACCAGTTGCACATCAGGTTCCGGCTCAATCAACAACCCTCAGCCACGAAATTCTTGACAAAAGGTGAAGCTGCTGCTTAATGTCCACTAAGAATTAAGAACTCCACCTGATCAAATCAAATTATGGCTAAGTTTGTAAGTATTTTCTTGCAGAATTTGTTTTTCAGCCAATTGTAGATGTGTATGTTAATGAATTTTCGCCTTTAACTTAACTCTGATGTTACATGTTCAAATGAATGTTGTTCGTACAAAGATATGTCTCTGAGTTGAAAGAGTTTCTGCTGAAGTCGCTTACCTTTCGCTAACAACTTCTGTCTTTTGTATGTGTCATGTTATCAACCTTTTAAAACGTTTAAATTTCGTCAGAGCTTTCATTGCTCCACCTTGTGTCGTGCGGAGACGATTCGATTGCTTTTTGTGCTTTGTATACCTTTTTTCCTGGAATATTGGTAAAGTTAATGCTTCTATTGATATTTTCTGAAAAATTTTGATCTGCTGGAAGAAGCTCTTTACCTTCGAACGCAATCGTTTGTTTGTATTGAAGGATTAATTTTTTGCGTCAGGAAATTCGTCAATCTCCGTTTCCACGTTGTCCTCAAACTTCGATGTCTTTACGTCTGAACTGTTCACCTCTAACTCACCTCACCGATATCTTTCTTATCAATTTCATCATTTTCAGATGTCGACTCCTTTTACGTCCGCACAGTCGGCAGCCCACTCTGAACTCACATGTGAGTCTTATATTCTTTTTCGCCGTCGCTTTTTGAAAGCTAATTTTGAAGTTAACAAATGTGTTAGCTACTACTATATCCAATGTTATGACTCATATCATCTATTCCTGTTTCAGTAAATGCGATCGGTGAAATTTTGGATCGAAAGACCTCCGTCGCCCAAATTATGTCTCGGACTGTGGAGAACCTGAACCATGCGTATGAATCGAGGGATTCTGCTCCAGAAGAGCATATTTATAATCTTTTTAAGATGCCAGATCGGGAAGAAGCTAGTATTACAAAACTAATCAAGGTTAAGAGAGTTGTCGTTTGCCATTTCACTAATGATGTCAATTAAGGTTTTAAAATCTTTCGGTTTGCGGGAGTCGGACCCCCGCCTGAAACAGACGATGGAAAAGATTAAGAAAATGGAAGATGAAGATGATGACGCGAGAAACTTCACTTTGGATAAAGAATCTTTCAAAGAGTATCAATCAGTAACACTGATTCGCAATTAATTTCGGTTCATTCAGGTGCATTCATCCTTCTGTGCAACTTATTTCTCAAGCATTACGGAACAATCTCATCATTCCTTCATGGGGAGAGTTTTGTGCAAAAATTAGAGATCTCTTCGAAGAGGTTTGTCCATCACTCATCGTTTTCAAGTAATTGTCCCATTGCGTTTAGAGCCGATGTGAGACAACTGGAGAAGTTGCGACATACATTCCACAACTTGCTCGTCAAGACCCTGAAATTTGGGGAATGTCTATATGTACCATAGATGGACAACGAGTTTCGTTCGGAGATGCTCGTTATAACTTTTGTGTTCAAAGTGTCAGCAAAGTATGAAAAAAAAATCTATGAGAATTAAAAACTGAACTTAAGGCTTTCAACTATGCTATTGTGTCCTCGGATTTAGGAGCTGATTTCGTTCACTCATATGTCGGCCATGAGCCCAGTGGACGTCTTTTCAACGAAATCTGTTTGGATCCTAATGGTTGGCTTCGTTGTTTGGTTTGCTTATATGATACCAATTCAGGAAAGCCTCATAATCCTATGATTAATGCTGGAGCTATCATTGTGACTTCCTTGATAAGAAATAATCTATCAATGGCAGACAGATTTGATTTTGTGCTTGCCGAATATAGAAAACTGGCTGGCGGAGAACATGTTGGCTTTAATAATGCCACGTAATACCCTTTTTAGAAATGTTTTGTGTAATAGTTTTTATAGGTTCTTATCGGAACGTGATACTGCTGATCGAAACTATGCCCTTTCTTACTACATGAAGGAAAATAAGTGTTTCCCTCCGGGAACTCAGGTTTTCAATTTTGGGTTGACATGTTTCGAAACCTATATGTTGTAGGGACTTCGTGAAGAACTCGATTTCTACTTCCAACTTTGCTCCTTAGAGACGAATTGCGAAACAGCTGCTGTTATGGCAGCCACATTGGCTAATGGAGGTATGAGCTCTTTGTGGAATCCTCAAAATCGTGTTTTCCAGGTGTCTGTCCTCTGACTGATGAATTATGCATTCATCCACGTCCTTGTCGAGACGTTCTATCTCTTATGTATTCTTGCGGAATGTATGACTATTCGGGAAAATTTGCCTTCCAGGTTTTTCTATTTATAAAACCAATTTGACAACCTAATTAAGGTTGGTCTCCCTGCTAAGTCAGGCGTTTCTGGAGTCATGATCGTTGTTGTTCCTAACTTGATGGGAATTGCTTTGTTCTCTCCAAGATTGGATAAGATGGGTAACAGTGCAAGAGGAGTAGCATTCTGTCAGGTGCGAGGGAATAGAAAACCCTTAGGAAGTTTTTTTTTGTTCAGAAGCTGATTGATACCTTCAACTTCCATAACTACGATAGCTTGCTTCATGCTGACTCAAAGAAATTGGATCCTCGACGAAGATTGGGCAATAGAGACACTGAACTTGTAGTGAGTCTCCTATTCTCTGCTAAGAATGGTGATCTCGAAGCCATCAAGAGGTTTGATATCTATCTAATATGCTTTTAGTATTGTTCATTTTTTATAGAATGACTATACAAGGATGTAATATGGAAGTAGCTGATTATGATGGAAGAACAGCTTTGCATGTTGCTGCCGCTGAAGGTAATCTTGAAGTTTGCCGGTATCTGGTAGAGAGGGCACATGTTTGTATTAATCCTAAGGATAGGTAGGAGGTGTGCAATCAAAGATTAGAAGTACAAATATTTCGTTCAGATGGGGTCACACTCCAATTGATGATGCTCGGACATTCCGACATGAATTTGTACAGGAGTATTTGATGACGGCATATTGTAATGGATTACCTAACGGTATGGGCAACTTCCCCTCCCAATGTGACACTCCGTTAGTTTTTGCGATCTTTAAATCTTTAATCTCTGTGTACACAGAGCTTCTGAATATTCTGATGGTGACCAAGCCGCTGCTGACACAGAGGAGGAAACGAATGTGATAACTGTCAGCGAAGCGGATTCATCTGTACTGGAAACTCCTATCATCAACTTACCGGAAAATACTTCGTTTGGTCAAACAATTAAGAAAGGACCCGCTCGCATATGGAATGGTAGGAAGCTATTATCGACAACAGAAGAGGAAGATATTAAAGAGGATGGAGATGTCTGAAATCCCATCAAGTTTATTAGGCTTTTTTAGATTTCATGTAGGCATTTAAAAGCTATGGCCTTTTCTCTCATTATTATTATTCCTTTTCTACTACTTCACTTAGATCAGTAATTTGCCAATGATACTGACTAATGGCTGCACTTGAAAGCTTGTGAATTATGGCAGGAGCTCTAAAGCTGAAAACTTTAAACTTGTTTGAAAGACTTCTATGCAATATTGCATATCCGATTGTGCTAGAACACATTAACGTAACTTCTATATCTCTTTTTAATCCCCATCCCCATATCTACTTATTCCGAATAGGTTTTTGTCTTTGCACGGATCATATTTAACCGGTGTCTGAGATTGTTGTGCCTTTGAATTCCACTTTTTGGTTAAAAATTGAATTTTTTCTCGAAAATTTTAATAAATCGTTATTTAATTATTCAGCGCTTGCTCATTTCCTCCATTGCTCCCTCGCAGGGTGACATCTAACAAAGCTGAAGGCACGTCAGCTTTGTTCATTTTAAATTGCATACGAATACTGAGCGGTTGATCACAATAGCGAGCTGATTTCCTGCTCATTCGGCCGTGCTGCTTGGATTAAATAATGAGCGGATATGGAAATTACACGATTTATAACCTATATTACAATCAAAATAAAACATATTCATCCATCTACGGTAAGATACAAGCAATTAGGACTTATGCGTGTTGGAAAAAAAGGGAATAAAAAGACCCGGAGGATAGAACAGAGGAGGAAAATTCAGCTATTAAGAAAGCTTGAAAATGTTTGAGAACATATTTTAAGACTATTGGTTTCGGACTAAATTGGTGAGAGGATCACAAAGTATATACAAAAGATTCAAAAATGCAATTGAACCAATGGGGAATAGTCGTTCCCTTCAACGATGATAGCAGTATATATGTATACAGGGAATGGTGAACCGCACATAATTATGCAGGAATAAGGAAAAGCAAAATTTTCAAACAGAACAGTATAGAATTCAGAGGGTCTCTCTTATTTCGACTGTGTGGCTGGCGAACACGCCAAATCATGCAGAGATTGCTGCGTATGAGCAGTTAACGAGGAGAGAATTGTGGAATCCACGGGCTCCATACAAGTTGGGCATGTGAAAGACCGCCTACAACATTTCCTTATAAGCATTATTTTCATTTTGATATAACTCACGTCAACAACCAATCATCGACGCATTCTTGATGGAAGAAATGCATGCAAGGGAGGTAACGAACATACTCGCCGACTTCAAAATCCACCATGCATATAGCACATCTGAAGTAAAACGATTAGTGATACATCAACCAAAACTCATTACTCAGTGGCTTTCATGTCGGAGCGGAAAATATCAGCAGGGATTTGTTCCAGAAGTCGCTTGACTCTGTTTTTCCGGGCTTCTTCAAGCTATAACAGAGTCAGAAGATAACAGGGTATCAATCCATGTTTAATACCTCTTTCCCTTCAGTATTTGCACTGCTCTGTCGAGCAATATTAGCAGCATAAAGTTGGTTAACATAGGCACTCTACAAATAAAGAAGTTATGAAGGAAACGAATCATGAAATCACCGAATGTTCTGACATAGTTTCCATTATGGGGTTAGAAAAACTCATTTGCGTGCCATCACCTTGTCTATAAAACGGATCGATTACGAATGGTACAATTGAGATGTAACTTTTACCTTCTTGTTCTAGATAAAGCAGTAGCGGAATGAGAGCGAGAAGTGCGGGACTCTCCGCCAAATATAGTAGGAAGGCAATTACCCATTTTTACAGTAAAACAGAAATTTTCAGTGAAACAAGGAATACAACATCGATCCTAAAACGATGCGAGTTCATATAAAAGTTGATGACTCAATGAGACAGCATAATTAACACGAAATATAATATAATTCGTAGAAAGACAAGGATATAAACTACTGTGTGATAACGACAACGATGATAATACGATCTGACTGTTTTGGTTGAACATATCCAAGTACGCTTTACCGAACACACTAACACACACATACACACTCACTTATACACATGCATTCACAGACATAAAAATCAATAACTAGTTATGTATTTTATACAAAATATACCAAATAAGGTATTATTATGATGTCGATGAAACAGAACAACATATTCATACTAATTCATGACTAAATGATTCAAAAACACTCCGAATGCGAACTAAAAGATTCTGAAAAAATGAAAGAGGAGACAATCACATGACCGTAGTGCTACTTGGGGCTGGTAATTCATAGACCGAATTTACGCCCGGCACCCAGTACTAGGCGCTTTTTGCGTTCTACGACATTATGAAAGGCAAAATGTCATCTTGGTGAAGCTTCTTCTTGAACCTGTCAGAAGCAGGAGATTATCAAGGTCGTGAATTATGCTATGTAAAGTAAAGTATCGATTTTTGGGCGCACGATGAGAAAGACAGGGAGTCGCTTTGCACAATACACTATTCAATAGCCAAAAACTGTGCTTTAATATGAAATTGGAGAAGAAAGAGAAAAAAAAAGAAAAGAAAACGACCAAAATGGTAGTTTCAGCTGATACAATTGAAGAAAAATTTGAAGCAGATGGCGAAAATGTGTATTCCTTGTGTGGACTTGTTGTCCGTAAGCAGTCTTTCCCTCTCTCTCTTGTATTTGTCTTTTGAGGTAGTCCGAGTCTGATAGTGTCCAATTCATCACCAAATATTAAGAGAGATTAGAGACACAGGGAGAGAACAGGCGAAATACAGCTGAGAGCGCCTGCTTCAGGTCCTCTGATGAACCGGCCGCGCCTCTCTTCCTGTCTGACTCGGCCAAGACGCTTCGCACACCAGCCAGTCGTCAGTCACGAGATTTTTCAAAATTGATCACAAAAAAAGGAATAAGAGATCATAATATTTAAAAAAAAATAAACTTTATTATGACTTTGAAAATGAAAAATAAAATGCATGTGAAAGGACTAGCATATACGCGAACAATATCGTCTTAGCTGTGTAACAATTGATAATAGGATTTGCACAGGGCTATGAGACCACCTTATATGTAGATTATTACATAACCACAATAATAAAAACAAATAGATAAAACGATATAAAAACCATAATATAAAGTTAAGAAACAGAAGTAGTTTGCTCAGAGCGCCATATACGGAATGAACATAGCTTATATATATATATATAGAGAGAGAGAGAGAGAGAGAGAGAGAGAGAGAAAGAGATATAGAAGTGAAGAGGAGTTGCGCGCGCCAAATGATGCCCATTTGAACGAGACAGCTTTACTATATAACAAATATAAGTATGATTATGATAATAATGAATTAAATATAACAGCGCTTAACATATAACAACTTCTGATATGTCGTCAGTAGGTGGTTCTTTGGGTTCTTCAGGTGTTGCGGACATATCTGCCTCGCTATTTAAAAATTCTTCTATTTCATCTAGATCTTCACGAGAAACGGTACTATCAAACTTGTTAGGATCTTCTCCTGTAGTGCTAGATTGCTTTCTATATGCTATTTGAATATTTGCAATGTTAACAATTTTTTCTATCAAAGAGGATGTGTGTGGCTTTCGGCCTGTTATGAAACTTCGAACAAGGAGAGGTTCACTAGTAGTCGTACTGCATCCACAACAAAACAGATCACAATTCAATACTCGGATTTTGATTAGGTATTGAACACATATGCGGTGGAACCAAGTCAAGCAATGATCACAACGAATCTATAATTAACATATTTATATATGTGACAGCTGCATAAGATAAATACCCAAGATAGAGAGAGTTGATCCGGATGACGGCAATAGTCGGTACTTCCGCAACTCATTGAAGGATCGTGGGTGACGACAGCATTACCTGCAGTATCTATCTCATCCTGGGCTGTATATGTTCCTAGAGAAGCCTGCAATTCAATATCATTATTATCTCCAAAAGTCTATTGAATCCGCACCATTCCTCTTCTTAGCCGCATAGGTATTGAATCAGACCGTACAGCGGCTGCTGCAACTACGGCTGCCAGCCTTTTTGGTCCCCTTCTCACCTCTTCTCTTGCCTGAAACGCCAATAAATTAATTAAGAAAAGAAATTTTATCTCACTTTTCGGAGTCTAGATCTTCCTAAAGCAGACTTCTTAATTGGAAAGCTTCTAGCTCTGACTCCTATCACGACCATGTCCTCGAAGAATTCGGGTGTTACAATGATCTTGCTCTTGTCTCTCGGGATAACAGTATGTTCTTCGAAATGGCTTCCTTTCAAGGGTCTCAAACACATATTTCTTCTTCCATTGCCAAAATAGGTATCATCTTCGGAGTAACAGTCGTTTACCCATTGAGCTTTATCCACGACGGGAAGATCGTCTGATAGCCTATCATCCTCACCCAACGGTTCCACCTCTTCATCTTCTTCAATAGATTCAGGGTCTGGTGACGAAATGGCCGTTTCTGGAGACACATCATCATCAAGAGTCTCATCTGATTCTTCCACAATAGTTTCTGATTCTATCTCAAAGCTTGCTTCATCCTCTGGGACCATTTCTGTTGAAGTCACAGGAGTATCTGTGATGGCGGGGTCGTCTGGAATCTTTGAAGATTCAACTGATTCTCTCGATTCCTCATTCCTGCTGATCGATTTGAGTAGTCGCTTCTTTCCACGAAGTTTCTTTTCAGCATTCTTCAATAGGAATAATGGACGAATCTTCCTTTTGCGGCATTTCAATTTCTGCTTGTTGGTTTTAGAAGTAGGTGGCTTGATAGATGACTCTGTAACCGGCGTTTGGGGGGTCCAGGTGGTTTTGATCGCTGGAACCGTTGGAACAGCAAAGGTAGGATTGGCTGGGGGTTTGACCGCCTGCGTTGCTTGGGCAGTCAAGGAAGCTACTACAGATTGGTTTATGAAGCCAGGTCCCAAGATGCTCTTCGCTAAATCGGAATTGATGAACGCTGGCGATTTCAACAGTTCTTGGAGAACAAGAGGATTGTTGAGCAGATGATGGAGATTCTTGGACTCCTCCTACATGCATAACAATTAGTAATCTCAAAATAGATAAATAACTTACGGTAACTCTTCCTACATGGCTCTTCACATTTCCGCTCTCGTTGAAGGCTGTAAATATAGATTTGATTCAAACAGACAGGCTGTAATGAATGCATACCATGTGTAACGTCATCAACTTTTCTTCGTTTTTCAGCTGTCTCCCCAAAAGCAAACACGTTTAATTCAGCTGGAATATGAAATTATATTTGAACTCAAGATCGGTTGTAATGAACTTACGTGAATGAGACCCTGACGACGAGTTTACAGGGACTGCATGGCTAGGAGAGATACTACTCTCTGTTCTTTGTTCTTCCGATGTACTAACGTTGAACTTTTTCTGATGGGGAACAATTGTGGGAACGTGAGAAACATCGTTTTCGTGATCCATATCTGAAAACAAAAAAGGTTTTTGAAACAAAAAAGGGAAGGGAGGAAAACCGTCTGACCATTATGTCAACAACATGTTATTCCGTATGCTTATCGACAATCACACATACCTTGATAGAAGAAGCTGAAGTCTGCAGGAATCTTTTGTAAGAATGGTGGAGATGTATCGGAGGAATCAGCTTTCAGAAGATGTTGCCCATTAATCTGAACAAGGAATTGATGTATATCAAAAAATAAATATATTGTGCATACAAATGAATTTTTAGAATCATCAATGGATCTGGCAGACGTTTCTGGTATTTGAAATTGGAAATTCTCAAACGGTTTTGCACGAGATGTTTTAGCTCGCTTAGGAACTCTAACCACTGTTGGAGTTTTAGGTGCATCAGGGGTTGGAACAAGAGCAGCACGTTCTTTCTTGCGCATAGGAATATCATCAAGCCTATCCTCTCTGCATATATCAAATATGATTAGTATGTGGAAATAAATAATTAAACAACTTACAAAGAGTCAATTTCTGATACATTACAGCTGGATGTTGAACTGCCACTGGGACTAGGCAATGTTGATGCGAATGGAAAAGCAGCTTTCTTCAAAAAATATGAATATGAAATGACATACATGGGAATGATAGAGAGCTTACCGTTTGGAAAATATTTGGATTATATAGATGTTGTTGAGGTATACTAGCTACTTGTGGCTTTGCATTGGCCATAACCAAATTAGATAATTGAGCAGCTATTAAACTTCTATTAATTTGTTGGAAGAAGCTATCCATGATATTAGGATAGGAAGGCATTTCTTCCATCGGTTGAGGAAATGGCTGACAGTGAAGTGAAGCTAAGTATTGAAGAGTAAGATCACAATAACTGGTAGATGGATGAGTTGGATTATATGATAACGGCTATAACATATACATGTATAAATAACATTAAATATAATATATTACCTGAGAAGCCATCGAATGAACAGACGCTCCAGTAGTTGGATTTGCAATGAACGGCGTGGTAGATGTCAAGCATGATAACAGAGGGTTTGTTGTAGTGATAGGAAGATTCAAATTTGGAATAGGAACACCTAATCCATTTATATCAGAGTTTAAGGCAGCATTCATAACTGGAATACTCATGGACAAGGAGGCATTGGGAGCGAACTCGGCTAGAATTCTTCTCTTGTATTCTTGACCAAGCTTATCCTGAAATGAATGATAATATTAATAATGCAATCTTATACGTATCTCATTCATTAGAATTAGAGATCCAATAGCATAAAATGAAATTTCATATTATAACACCAACACACTAACACTAACACACACACATGGCTATATATGGAGCAAAATGGAAAGATGAACAGGGGAGAGGGGGGGGGGCACAGACATAGACAGACGAGACGTCAGATTTACACAAAAACGAGAAATGATTATGATGATGGGTACGTATGCATGTGTGAATGTGTATGTGTAAGAACAAGTGAGTAGTAGTGCTATGCTTTCGGCTGCACGGCTAATATAAACGTTTAAATATAATAATATAGAGGGAGTGAGTATGTGTGTGTGTATGTGTGAAAGAGAGAAACACATATATGGATAGGATGGGAATACAAGGATGATATCTAATCAATATGATATATAAGACAACATGAAGAGAGATAGAGAGAGAAGAAGAAGAAGAAAAAAATTGCTGAAGGATAAGAAAAATGAAAGCAATTAAAGACAGCGACATAAGCGACTTTCATGGGAGCTCAGCTGCTCAACGCTCTGTGGGCTTCGAAGATCAAAGTAGGCGTGGCTATAAACACAATGTCTGCTGCCCATATCAATTTTCATAATTATAATGGTGAATGTAACGAAATCTTTACCCCATAGTCAGAAAAGAACGCGTTTTTAATTATTTCATCTGTGGTGTTGAACTTGTCATGTATGAGCCCAGAACTATTTGAATTCATTAATACTGCTTACTGGCACACAACACGTGATATCAAATCGGGGAGAAACTGAAATGTGTGGATGGATTAAGATTCAATTGAATTTTATAATAAAAATCGTATATATATAATATAATATAATATAATATAGAATATGATTAGTTAAAATATAATTTAAAGATATAGAATATGTGGTACAGACATACAGACAGACACACACACACACACACGTATACAAGTGATAAGGCATAGTTACGAGAATGAGAAAAGGTAATTGGGGGACTGATTCGACTCTCTCTCTCTCTCTCTCTCTCTCTCTCTATAGCAGTCTCTCTCTCTCTCTCTCTCTCTCTCTCTATAGCAGTCAAGATCAGACAGAAGCAGCTGCCGTAGGCCAAATACTTTGTAAGAGCAGTATAAGCATATGGAGCAAATGAAATTTCAACATTCAAATGTTTCTTTTTCAGCATTCAAATAGTCATAGACTGCCTAAAGGATAGTTAAACGACATCAAATAGCTCTATGGCTATGTATGGATGACAGTAGGCATAACATTGAATTGAATGTTTATCCATTTAAACTAGACGATGACTAAGATGATGAAATTGAAAGAAAAAATGAATGAATGAAATAGGCGAATAATGAAAAGAAAAGTAATAATTCATTAAACTCTGCCATCTATGGTCAATGAAGTCAAGGAATTAGGAAGATGAGAGAGAGAGAGACATAGAGAGAGATCAAGAGAAGTTGACTGTGCTGGTAGTAGTATGGCCACGACACTCAAATGGGCATGCGCTTTTGAATAAAAAAGTAATTGAACTTTGGCAGGAACATGATAAGAGAGAGGGAAAGATAGAGAGAGAGCAACGTGCTTGCTCATACAAACATCCATATATTCTCAATTACTTACACGCACATACATGAGATATATACATATATTTATATAAATAGATACATAAGAAATGCTTTTATAATTTAAATTGGATTAGCTTAAAAGATGAGGGGGAGAGAGAAGGAAGGAGTGCAGGATAGGAAGGGGGGGGGGAAGTGAGCAGAAGTAGAATGGATCGTATGAGAAGTAAGATTGTCAGAGAGACGAATTACTTGTTTCCAATTTACTTCACTCTATTCTCATAAATTTCAAGCATCAAATAGAAACATGAAGTTGCGAAACAAATTGAGGCAATTGCTATTCAGTTTTATAACTTAAGACGAATTATGTATGTTGAAATATATGAGATGAAGAAGAAAAAAAATGCGAATATTTCGTAATGAAAGAAGTCAGTTTAGTAGATGTGGATGTCGTTAAACGACGACTGACTGACTAAGGCTGAAGAGTTTAGCAAGTGCACGGGAGGGAGATGAGATAGATAGAACTTTGCCATGTGCAGACACATTGGCTAGACAAGCTAGCTTATTCGCTCGTCGTCGTCGTCGTCCGTCTGTCCGCCAGTTAGACATAGCACGGAGAGCAAGCCTTCTCCGGTCGTCGTCGTATTGAAACATGAAAGTAGACATAAGAAGGAGGAGCTGCCAATCGATTCACGGGATTTTTCATTACAAAATAGTTCGAAATATGACTATTTTGGTAATGGGTGAATTGAATTAGCAGGTGACAAAGTTACAGAGAAGAAGATAAGAAATTAGATAATTATTTTCATTCTTTCATTTGCGCAAGGGAGGCTATATGAACATGGAAGAGACGACGAAAAAAGAAGAAGACGAAGAAAAAAAAAAAAGAAGGAAATCGGCCTATGCTGCTATTGATTGCTCAACCGGTTCGTAGGACTCTGCGCATGTGTGTGTGTGTGTGTGTGGTGTGTGTATGGCTGCATGTAATAGGCAAGGCAGACATATTAAAAAAATATATATTTTCCTCTCTCTTCATGTCTTGTCCTCTCCTTTTTTGTATCTTTCGTAATGTGCACTACATACGATTGCATCGCCTTTTTTTTTGATTCTCACACATACACAACCTCGTGTTGGAGTTGGAAAACGACCAGGGGGGGGGGAGAAGTGTGAGTGGTATGTGTGTGTGTGTGTGAGACGTAAGATGGGTGATAGTTGGTAATGTTGGTGGTGTCGCTTATATGGAAGAGATAATGCCCATATAACTTGCTAATTTCGAAATAGCTCATAAGACTCATTTGATTTGCTAAGTAACTTGAAGAAGGGAGAAAGAGAGAGGGGGGGGGGGGACAGAATAAGAACGAAAAATCATTTTTACTGATTCGCAGTTGTTGATTCTTATAATCTGAAGGAAGAAGGATATGTAATGTTGCTCATATGTGTTAATGTAGCTAATGAGATGTATATGAAAAGATATTAAAGGGGCATTGCATACACTTCATATACCTTATACACTTGATAGATCTCACACATTCACATGTTGGTGGTGATGACGTACGTGAGAGTCTGACTACCTCGTAAAAAGGGATTAAGAAAGCTTCTAGAATGATGATGCAAAAACGAGAATATAAGCATAGAAGTTGATTCAAGCAATAGTATGCCTCATCAACGATATACATGGAAAAAAGGGCAAAAGAAAAAAGGAAAAATGAAATTTGTTTAAAACAAGACTCAAACACACAGAGGAGAGACCTCGTCAGTCTGCGCGTATTCGTCGTCGATCGCTCGTTTTTCGTTGTTCTTTTTCTTCTTTTTTTTTGATCGTTCATACAAAAGGTCGTTTATAAAAACGAATTTGTTGTATAAGAGCGTTGTTAAAAAAGGGAAAAAGAAGGCATTGTGTGTTGCGTGAACGATTTGTCTGTATTGTAACTGTTTGAACATGTAATCTACAGAAATTCACAAGAGTTATATGTGAGATGGAACAACTTGGAGGACCTCAGAGAAGATACATGAAAATAGACACAAAGAAAGAGAGAGAGATAGAGAGAGAGATAGAGAGAGAGGAGCGAATGATGATGTGTTGAATGTCTGTCTGTGTGTGTATTGGTTTGTGATTGTTGAAAAGAGACGTGAGTTGAGTTGAAATTGAAAAAAAATTTTAAAAAAAAAGACGAAAATGAGATGTTAAGAAGATGATATGGCATGCATTGGGCCAAAACGTCACAAAAAAGAAGTGTTTAAAAGTAATTGATAGCGACATCCAATTAAAAAAGACTTCATAACGCAGTCAATCAGGCAAGTGATTGGGAAAGCAAATGCAAAAACGTATGTACAGGCGTGTTAGAGAGAGAGACATGGAGATGACAAGTAGATGGTAGAGACAAGAAAAAGGAACAGAAAGAAAGAAATTGAAAAAGATGAAGAAGAACTATGAAGAAGAAGACGAGCTGGTTAGTGATGACGGGTGAGAACGAACGGTAGGTAATGAAGTGATAAATAAGAACATACATAACACAATGGATAAGGCGAAGAGTGTAATAGAACTTACAGCAGCAGCAGCGCTAGCAGCCTAAACCGGCTCCGACCGGTCAAAAGGCTAAAATTGAAAAAAGATAGGTGACAAGATGGTGGAAAAGCAGACACAGACTATCATCTTCATTAGGTGATTCTCTCAATTACACTTTTGAGAGAGAGAGAGAGAGAGAGAGAGAAGAAGAAACAATTAAGTTTAGCGAAATAATTAGATCTCACTCTTCATGCCTATCGATCTCTCTTTACTTCTTTTTTTGGTTAAATACACACGTGATGCAATAGCAAATGAAACTGCAACCATCATCATCTCCATGTGATGGTATAGGTACGTGGATCAGTAACGGCTGGCATTGACTAGGGGCATGAAGGTATGTAGTTGGGGGGGGGGGGGGGTGCACGTAGTGAGAGACGGAATGGCTGAGAGTTTCATTAATGACTTCATTGGTTCCCTTTTACGTTTTTTTTTTCCATTTCACACATATTATGGTAACAATCATTATCTTTCTCAGCAGCACAGAAAAAAAAGATCTTTTTAGGCCTCCATCTAGGCAAAGATCAAAGAGAATGAAGTGACATAGAGAGTAACAGAGAGAGAGAGAGAGATATAGAGAGAGAGAGGTTATGTATTAGTCATATGCTAACATCGGAAAAAAAGCCTCATAAACTTGGAATTGTTTTGAAGCATAAACTCTGAACCATATCATCATAAACACACATGAGCGAGTCAAAAAGGAATGGGAAAAGGAGAGAAATTAGCAAACATAACAGCTTATTTATATTTCTTTTACATGACAAATACATCAAATCAAAATATATTAGTTTAAATAGTTATGTAAGCCGTTTGGAAATAACTTTTAAACAGAAAAATAAGTGGAAGAAGAAGGCAAACCGTTCTGTACGTATTATTTTGACCTGTTTGTGTGCATGTTCAGAAGAAGAAGAAGAAGGAGAAATCTCTCTCTCTCTCTCTCTATCTCTCTCTCTCTATCTCTCTCTCTCTATCTCTCTCTCTCTCTATCTCTCTCTCTCTCTTTCTGTGACGAAATAACAGACAGCCAAAGGACAACACACAACACAATTGTATAATCGATGATTAATTTGTTTAAAAAAAAGGAGAAAGAGAATGAGAGAGAGACAAGTGAGAGAATATCAAGATTCATGAATGAACTTGATGATGATGAAGACACCAAAACTGAATGATTGCAAAGAGAATGAAAACGATCGCTACTTCATTCCATTTGTTTATCAAATCATAGACACACATACACACACACACACATCGACACTCTATCGACACTGTTATGAGAATTGTTCGTTCATTTTTCGTTTTTGTGTGAAATAAACCATTCGAAAATGCTCTGGAACGGATAAAATCAGCAAAAATGAAAAGAAAAATAATTGTGAAATGTCAATCAATGATGATGATAACACTGCTGCTGCTGCTGATGCTGCTGTTGCTGCTCCTATGCTTTCTCAACACAACTGTACCTTGTAACTTTCATTTGTGTTTTGAACTTTTCAAAATATCATACAAAATGAATAAAAAATGAAAATGAATAAAGAAATTTATAAGAGCTTATGCACTTATAAGCAGCATTTCAATGACAAATGCTAATTTTCATGATTGAATTCTCTCTCTCTCTCTCTCTCTCTCTCTATTCATTCGTAGAGATGTACATACACACACTCTCTTTTTCCCATTTTCTCGACTTTGCCTTTTTCCATTTGACTCTTTATCTCTTCTTCTTCTCTCTCTCTCTCTCTCTCTCTATCTCTCTCTGTGTATGTTCTGAACACGTAGAGAGGGCACTACCGTTCATTTACAAACGAATACAAATGGCATGCAGATATGAATATAGAAAGTGGAAAAGGAGAACATTCGAATTTGAACAAGATGGCATTGCAATGAAGCAGGACAGAGAGAGAGCTGAGAAAGGCAAAATAGAGAAAAGGGGGAGGATACAATAAGGATTTATATATAACACATAATATATATATATTTAAATATAAATACATGTATGCATGTGATATGTATAGAGATACTCAAAGCAGGAGGGGGGGGGGAGCAGGCAGGCGAACTTGGATTGATGACGTAAGCATCCTTCAACTGTCTTTTGAGATTTTCACAATAGACAGCTTACACACATAAACATGGTGTTATAGAGAAATGTAATGATTACCAGGTAAGGGCGAGAGCGAAAGATGAATAGTGAGAATGGGGCAGATTACGGTAGCTCAAGCAAGACCAACGAAAATGTTGTTAAAGTGTTCTTATCATGGTCTATCTGAAGTTAAGAAGTATTTCCGATCGAAGAAACAGAGTCAACGAAAACATCAACGATTTCGTCATCATTTTCAATTTTGTTCATAAAAAGATATGAAAAAAATAAAACAAAAGAAAGGTTAGTTAAGTGATGATCTACAGTAAGTAGTGTTTGTAGGTTGATGCCTAGACTATTGGATTATCCTCCCATTCAATGGATAATCGTTTGTACCCTCTTCCTGTATGTTAGTGATTATCAAATAGTCAACTCTTCATCTAAGAATTGCAATATGTTCGGATACATACTGATAACAGAATGGAAACAATATCGGCCGCAATGATTACATTGAAACAGTCTTTGTTAGCCGCCTCACATATGCAAATGGAATGGCTAGAAGTAATGACCTGGTTGACCCTTTTGTAGATTATAAATTTTCGTCTAAATATTAGAGCTGTGTGATAATGAAAGATGTTAGTTTAGCTGATAGGTCGACCTATCACTAAGTTATCATTTGGACAAATGGTTACTTGTAAGTCAGTTTCTTACAGAAGACTACCTTCATTTGCCCTTCTTGGCTATCTTCTCTACATTTTTATATTTCACCGCCACCCCCCATTTTTTGAAATTTTTCATTTCATTCCATCCCACATGAACCCTTTCTCTCTCTCTCTTTTTCTTGTAGTTGTTACCATACAAGGTAAGGTTGTGAATGTCATAAGCAGCTCAAACCGTTTGTTTGATACTCATTCTTAGTTCTTGATCAGTCGAGAAATACTTTGATTGTTTCTCAATAATCAATTGTGTTATTGATGATGAATAGTCCCTCGTAGATGTTCTTTTATAGCCTTCGTATGTAAAGGACCTTTTGATATATTTGCTTAAAAAGCTAGTCATCCTTAATAGATTTTAAGTCTTCGGAGACAATACACCTGCCGCCTTTACCATATGCATCATCAGCTTATTAGAGTAGCTCATTTCAATCAAAGACCTTAACTCCTCCGTCTTCATATACAACCTTCAAGTCGTATACTCTATGCTTACATCCTACACATGTATGGTGAGAGAGATAGAGAGAAAGAGAGAGGTTACTGGCAAGGCTCAAAGAATAGTGAGGCCAAGATTACATCTCTCACCCATACTACCGTAATCCGTTGCTCTCCTCATGTTAGCATTCCTCCAAAATTGGGTTATTTTTTTTGTTGAAAAGCAGAATGAGACTCATTTGAAAGTTGTATTCACTTCACTCTCATGAAATTTCGTAGCACGTAAACGTCTTAGCATATAAGAAGCTCATAAAGTTTGTGGATAACTCCAGGAAGAAGCTTATAGTTTAAACAAAGCCGGAATGACCATAAACGGATATGAGGTATAGACACACATTGGAAATTGCAAATGAATCATAGCTCTTTATGAGGCGGGTCAGCTCTCTTAAACTGTAACCAACACGCTTTAAGTCATAAGAAATAGTGAGCTCAACGAAAAGATGCGTAAACGACAGTATGTGAGAGTCAGTTGTAAGCATGCTGTCTCTCTCTCTCTTTCTCCTCTCTCCTAACATGAAGCTTTACGAATATCTGAAACTGTTGTTGTTTTCCTGTTTTTTGAACTGTTAAAGCATTTTGTTTTCGTTATTTTCTGATTATTACTCAAGTTAAGAAAGTCATGTTGACTTTTCACTTAACAAATGATATCAAGACAAACTATGCTTCTAAGTTACCATTAGCATAGTTATCATACTATCTATTCTATTTATATACACATACATAACTTCAAAAGCTTTCTAAACTTATTTTCGCTTACTATACTGTAGATAGTAATAGCTTACAGAAATAGAGTTATTACCAACTTTTCAAATGCAAGTACAAGATTACAAGGAAAAACAAATCACTTGATGTCCATGAAAAAGCATATTCTCTCATTTGTCACATGGCATATACCTCTCACTGCATCTTTTACCTGCTTTCAATTCATATTCTCTTATACACACTTGTCTCTCTCTCTCTCTCTCTCTCTCTCTTAGTTGCATGTGTTAGAATGATCTGTAGAAACAATGATAACCACTTAAATGACATCATCTCTCACATATCTTTTTCTTCACCTTAAGGCTCATTTCAGGAATATGTAACTTATCTACATCCGCCCAAGTAATACGCCTAAGAATTCTGTTGAAAAGGGTGGAAGACGGGAAGTAGAGAGAGAGAGAGAGAGAGAGAGAGAGAGAGAGAGAGAGAGAGAGAGAGAGAGAGAGAGAGAGAGAGAGAGAGAGAATTGTAGACGATAGAAGAGAAACTTAAAAAAGCAGAGAGCTGAGCAGAGCGAAGAGCTTTAGCGTAGTCGAGAGACTATAAGCGAACAGGAAAAGAAAGATTTTTTTTTCCAGAAAAAAAGAAAAGTGTTAGATAAGATGCAAAGAATGATAGACAAGTTGAAATGTTGATTCATGGAAAGTACATTAAAAATTCAAATAAAAGGTAGAAGGACAATGATTTGGAATGATTAGCAAGTATCAGTTATTGTCCGATTCATAGCCAAGGCATGAGGTTGAGAATACATCTTCTTCTCTCTCTCTATCTCTCTCTCTCTCACTCTCTTTGTATATGACTTTCAACCTTTTTTTTTCTCATTTCTTCACTTTCTGTCTCATTTCATAGACTTTCTATTGAAATCAAATGCAATCTTATCATCTTGCACTTCTCGGCATTTAAAAACATTATTAACATGCTGAAAAGAAAAATTTCCTTTTGAACCATTTCACATTGTTTTGAGCTCATGAATGTTTCTTCTCTCTGTTACTCTCTCTATCTCTCTCTCTATCTCTCTTTCTAGATTTTCCGCCTTTTTTTTTTTGTGATTCGTCGCTTACATCGTCTTCCGCCTTCATCTGAACACACATACACACACAGTATCGCAATTCGTCACATTCATAAGTCTTGTAGATAGAAGGAGAAATGCCCTGTCTCTCATCATCTTCTTCTTTCTTTCATTCTCTCTCTCTCCTTCTCATACTTCTACGAACTGTATTGCAATACCGTAAGCAAGATAGCTGAATGGCTATTCAACCGCATATACAGTATGACATAAGATGTCATAGCCATAAGTGTTATCTGTTATTCATTTGACACGAAAAAATAATTAAATTTCGTTGAAAACGAAAAGTATGTATGTCAGTTAGTTGATAGATGAACAAGCTTGTTCATTCCAAATATGCTCACTTGTCTTCCTTAATAATATCAAATATTTAAACATTTTCTTGTAAACTATAGATTATATGATACTGAAGAGAACTGTCTTGGACTGTTTGTATTTCGCTTGCTTCAAGTAGATTGATAATCTATCAATCACATATTTTCTCTTTTTCATTATTGTTATGTCTCGACAAGGCTGACCTCCTCTCTTCTATTCTCTCCACCCCCCTCATCTTCTTCTTTTAAAGCTTATACATGTACATCTGTTTATAGGATGACATCACCTGCACAGTTTTTAGCCGTTTATCCGGATTGTGTTCTATTCTGTTCACCGCAATCAGAGCCATTTCCTGTCTATGAACGATTGGCAAGAAAGTGTAGTACGGTACTTGACAATCTCATGAATACACAAGAATTCCAGGTAAGATACTTACATCTTGATAGAGAGACTATTCTCAGACTTCTTTATCTCATTTGAATACTTTCAACTCATATCATTCGATCGTCCTCTACGAAATACTTTTTGTAATATTCTGTTTATGAGTGTGCATATCACGTTTAGATAGAGAACGAGAGTGAAAGTAATCATTTCTACAATTAGCATACGTGTACGTTCAAAGTTTTCTACAGCCTGTTGTTGGCTCACGTGTAATCATCATTTAATGATTGTAGACGTGCAATACGCCGGTTGTGTTTGATTGGAGTATTTCGAGTAAAACAACACAAAATATTTGATTTGTTTCGAAATATTAAAACATAAAGAGTAAGAGGGAGAGATAGATAGGGAGAGAGAGAGAGAGAGAGTGAGAGAAGAGTAAAGAGAGAGAAAGAGGTCATGAAGGAATCCCTCTGTTATCTCTCGAATGCTAAGAAGTAGCATTCTGCAGTATTTTCTGCATCAATGAGTCGTCTGCTGGTCAAAATTCCATGATTATATGAGCATGGCTAAATAGAATATTATGAGATAGAGATCCGTTATGATTTACACATTTGGAATTTGGATAATGAAGCTGATACGATGACGTGTCAGTAAAGTACAGATGTTAGAGTTGTGTTCTTGATATCTTGTTCTGCTAAAGTTTATTAAGAGCTTCTTTACTTAATAATCGACGATATGATGTTGAACTATGAAGGAATGTTATCGCTCTATTCTAATTGCGCTTATAACAATCTCAGATAATCATTGGAATGATGATTTGATGATTATTCAGAGGGGTCCTCCCCGCTCTTCTCTCCCCCCCCCCCTCCCCTCTTCTCATTGCCCATCAAACTTGTTAATTAAAGAAGCACGCCGCCTACAATCTATTAGTTAGTCATCTAAATTTAAAAATTCTTTTCTATTTTTGGAATAACATGTGTTATCATTATCAAAAGATAAAGTCACTTATGAAGAGGATACAGTAGTGATTTCTTGACAGTTCTAGGGGTTTCTCTCTATCTCTGTCTATGTTATTCACGTGATTTCCGGTGCATCAAAAGAATATAAGCATTCGTATACTATCAGTTGTTCATTAGGTTCTTCTTCACAGCTCATTCGCAGCTCTTTCTCTCTCTCTCTCTCTATCTCCCTCTTAACTTGTCGACACAGCAACACAATTGCTTTGACATCTTTTCTAGATTCCTTTGCAAACTTATATAAGTGTCTTATTGAATTCTTCATTCAGCCATCTCCTACCTTAGCTTATATGTCTCAATTCATCAATGATTATTTCCAGGAACGACGTGTTCTACAACTAAATCTTAATTCGCCTAACAGTAATACGTGTCTACGAAAAGCTCTTGAATATACAGCTACAGGAGAATTGAACTTTCAAGATTGTACTATTGAGCAGGTTAGTAGCAATGACATATCTCACATACACTCTACCTCTCCATCCATACAGTCATTGTGGGGGAGGACATGGAAGTATAAAAAGAGACAGAAAAGAATCCTTGAAATAGTTGATAAAGTACATTATTCAAGAAATATTAAATGTTCAAATGTTTAAACTAGACAAGCTCTTGCTTTCCTTATCACGATATTTCTAACTAAACGACCACAAAATGCCTCTCTTTCCATCTCTTTACTAACATAAAAATCTCAACACTAACATCTATTTATTTCAGATGACTTCACTAGTTGAGGAGTTAGATATGAACGATCTTCGAGCCAAAATTAAAATTCCCGTACCTCAGCCAAGTAAGCCAAATTGAAATGTGCAGATGTGTATGCTCATGCTTTTCAGTTCAACCTTATCCAGCATTTTTTGCCAATCCCAGTTTAGGTCAACAGCAAATGAATCTTATAAATGCTCTGCAATGCTATTATGCCTATCAATTCGTAAGATATACAACATCTCATATATTCCTTATAATCTCATTTGAAGTTTTTGAAAAATGGTGGAGCTGTGCCAACTGTTGAACTTAATACTGAAGACAAGGTTACGAAAAGAAAATCACGAGACCGTAAGCCATCTAACTCCGCTGACGTTGACGAACCATATGATAATATGGGTGACGTCATAATTCCAAGTACAGATAACGAAGGTAAATATTTTTTTTTCCGAATAATTAACTTTATGTCTGTTTTTGTAGGCTGGTGTCGAAACAAAAAATACATTGAAAAGACCGAAAATGGATTCATGTGCACTGTGTGTAAGAAAGTATATGGAAGATATAACTCTGTATCATATCATGTAACCATCTATCACAGAAATCCACCCATCAAGTATTACACTCAATACCTCCATGAATGTCTCTAATCTACTCTATTCTAGATGTGACATTTCCGGCTGTCAATTTACTACTCGAGAAGCTCGCTACATCCATTTCCACAAATACTACAGACATGGCATTCCTCTTCCTGTAACGATTGATCAAGGTACTTTCGCTGATATCACAAAGACGCTCTATATGATTTATGTTTTAGGAACTCGTAAATGTCAGTACTGTCGTCATGTGGCGAAATCACCGGCTATGTTGGAAAAGCATATCAAACGACATGCTAATATTGATTTACACAAGTGAGTGCTCTTCCAGTAAAAATGATCGTAAAAGTAGGAAAGAGAAAGTCATTTTCGCCGTTTTCTTATCTTTACAAGTAGAGCTTGTATAGTGAAATCCTTGTCCATTTCATGGAAAGTCTTTCCCTCTTATCTCATTATTTTTTCGGCCTATTATTCAGAGCAGTGAGAGAGAGAGAGAGAGAGAGAGAGAGAGAGAGAGAGAGAGAGAGAGAGAGAGAGAGAGAGAGAGAGAGGGAGAGAGAGAGGAGGACAATAGAATATCAAAGTTGATAATCAAATCTACCTTTATAGCTATTTCATGAAAATTGAAATTCATTGAATAAAATGTGATAAGATGTAGTAGATTCTCGCCCTAATACATGCTATTTCCAGAAATGATGATTCTGAAAGAACTCCTGGTCCAGAAGATGAATCATATGGAAGAGAACGAACTGTTTCTCAACTCGGAGCTGTTGAAAGCATGGAGGTTGATGTGACAACAACAAAGCCGCGAGCACAAACTCTTTAAAATAATCTTAAAAGCCGTCTCATATTGCTGCACAACACATCATATAACGTTTATGCTCGGATAAGTCATTTTTGTTCTCACTTCCACTTCCTCTAATGGCATAACCCTATTCACTTTGATATCTGAATCCTCAAATAGTATTTTTCAATTACATTTTTCGTCTTTCCCAAAAGAAATGTAAATACCTTTTAAGGACTTTAATGTTAATTAGACCGTGTACATACCATGTATAACATCACTTATAACAATCATTAACTATTTGTATTTAATTATATTCTGTATTGCATGTCAGTTCAAGATAAATATCGCATACGATACAATCTCACATGTCTTTATCGTTTTTCATAGAAGCTCAATACAACCGACTTCATGGCGCCTCCTATTAGAAAATACATATTCAACATCTAACCTCTTCAGTCCCACGTCATTCACGTGTGTTGAAAATGTTCAAAAGCCGCATCAATAACCTCTTATCATTCTTTTTTTGTAACTATTTTTTCGTTCATCCTTATCACATCATGTGTTCGGATCTATTTCTCGCTAAAAACAGAATATCCTCAACTAGCTAGAAGATCATAAATGAACTGATATGAGAGGAGAATTGCTCAGAAGAATCAAACAACCAAGACAAAAATTTTGGAAATCATGTGAGAGACAGTGTTGTCATGTATGAGTCTCGAAGTATTGTTTCAATGATTCAGCCGAAACCTGAACAACACGAGGACGAGATAGCGGGTGATATGGGAAAAAGCACAAAGTACAGCAATATTGGAACATATTTATCGGCGTCAAAGGAACATGACAAATTACTAAAACAAATAATAAAATTATAGTAAATGGAATTGTGATTCAACAAATCAACAAATAAACTTATTTGTTCTTTCCTCCTCGCTCTTTCACCTGAACCGTTACTAATGAATGGTTGTTCAAGTTGTAGAATGCCAGACTTGGCTGGTCTTTTAAGAAGAACCCCTGAAAAACTGCATAGTGAAAGCAAACAAGGTCTATCACTTACATCGAAGTTTAGTTTTTGCTTGGCTATTGGCATGTTTGTCAGTTCTTGAATTCTTTGCTTCAGTTCTCCTACCTGAAACATAGCATTTAATGAATGATCGGATGAAGTAAAGCTATTACGGAGTTGGTAATATCTATTTGCAGAGCTATGATGTTTCCTTCAAAGCCGAGATCAGGAGCCTTTGGAAGCTGGATGCGGAGATCAACGTTACCGGAAACTTTTTCGAGCCATGAACTCTCAGGCTCTAAATCTTCTTCAGTTCTTTGCCTCTTAGCTGGTGGGCCATCAGACATCTATGGAAATTAGTCAGTATTTGAATAGGCTTAAGTTTTACCGGTGGAGGAGCATGAGTAGATGCGGGAATAGCGGCTTGAGGACGAGGTACAGGAGCGCGTTGGGGTATAGGAATAGCTGCTGCACTTGGTGGAGGCTGTAAGAACAAAGTAATATTATAAGAGAGGTTTTTTTTCATACAGGCTTAGGAATAGGTTGAGCACCAATTCGTTCTTTTGATGGATCTGGGATGTAACCATGTTGACGTTGGATTTCATGAATCTGTTGATCTGAAGAATACACATCATACGCTATACAGCTGATCAAGAGAATTGAAGTTTACCTAGCGTCACTTGATTTTGAACACGTTGAGTATGCATTTCTCGGGTCTCTTCAGAACCATCCCAAATATGCTTAAACCACAAATGAATATAAGCATTAGTTAGTTTCTTACTTTAGTATTAATAGGAGCTTGCTCCTCTTCACCCAATTTTCGTCCAATGACAGTTTGTTCTGCTCCAGCAGCTCCAACACCGAAAATATCGGAACGACGTTCGGCAAAGCTGGAAAAATAATTATGAAATAAAAAATTAATTTTCAAAACATTACTTTCCAAGATTACGACTGATGTCAGCACCAGGTGCCAATACAGGCTCATCACTAGCACGATCACTTGCAAAGCGATCTCTACCCTCGAGATATTGTGAGTCGACAGTATTGTATCTAAAAAAACAATATTAAAAAACATTTTAATCAAAAATATTCTTACCTGACATGTTCCTCCAGTTTGTCGGTGGGAACTCTTTCTCCAGTAAGAGGTGAAATGAGATACTTCTCCCCAGCACGCTTTTGTTTGTGCATGGCTGCAGAATTCAAAAAAATGTTGAAAGCATTAGAAAGAACTCACTTTTGGGATCGTAATCTCTGACAATAATATCTTTTTGCTTGGAAGGTGGAAGTGGAGCTGTGAACTCAGGAGTTGGTCGAATAACCTCTGGTTGGATAACCTTAAGCACAACGATCATATGAAAAAAAATAATTTTAAAAATCGCTCACGTCAGACTTGTGTTCATCATCGTCACTGTCCGATTCTTCCATATCCATTTCAACAGCTTCACCGGCAGTTTTGTTCATTTCTTGTCTCTGTTCCAAGAGGATTCTTGCACCGACATCTGATGGAGTGCAGAGAGCAGGAAGGTTAGCTGAAGGAAGAGTTCAGAACAAAGTAATAACAGTTAAGTAACCATTATCTCCGGGTTGGAAGTCTACGGTTTGGACGACAACAAAATCATGCCAGTCAATAGCTGCATAAGCCAATCGTTCCTAAGAGTAACATACTATTGAATAGAGGAAATAATAGAATTCAGTACCTTTTCAGCTTCTTTTTCTTCTTTATCCTTAAGAGTCTTCTGGTGTTTCTCCCAAGCAACGCGATATTTTATATCTTCCATCAACCTTTTGTTGCTGCTCTTTTCTGTGGAAAGAGTGTCAAGAATATTCGTAGGGGGGATAATAACCTAGGAAACAGTTTGAAAAAACCAAATTTAAACCAATCTCTTACCTTTGTGTATTGCTCAACCAATTTAGTAAAATAACTGAAATTGGAATGAGCCGGTTTCAAGAAATCAAACTGGTAATTCCTTGCCTCACGAGTCATGACTTGAGTGAGAAACTGTCTTCCATTTTTAGCTACAAAAATCGCAGTTGTTCTGATTAGATCCCTTCAAATGATAAAATATATTGGAATCATTGAATATGTGGTAATTACAAATCAAAAGCGTTAATAGTAGCTGGATCTGCGCTGAACTCAAATGCTGGTGGTGGTTTAGTAGGGACGAACTCGGCCTTCTTGATAGCTTCTTTGACTGCATCAGGAACAACTGGTTTAGGAACAAAAGTTTCAACCTTCCCCTCTTGACAATCTTTAACCTGTATGAGTAAAACATTTATGATGTACAATTATAAAATATTTTTAATCACCTTGTGGCGGTAGTAAGCGTGGTATGGATCAGTTGGACTTAAGAAGCTGAATCTGGGATTGCTAGACTCCTTTTCACGAATTTTGTTTTCAAAATCAATACCATTCCTAGCTACGAAAGACGCAGTTTTATCAACGATGGCTAAAAAGTAGAAGTTAAAGGAATTGAGGAACAATGAGGAGTTACTTCTGATATCAGGGGGAGGATAGATGAGACCTATGATGCTTTTCCCACTGAGAGAAGGCTCATTATTCATAGAATCTTCTTCTCGGTTAGAAACTACCGGAGCCAACACCATTTTGATGGTCTAAACTTGACAAATTTTTAATAATATACGAATCAACATAAATTAACAGAACAGAAAGCTACTCAACATATTTAAACGAAAACCTCGAAGAACGCTAAGGCCGGCCTGGCGCATTTCCAGTGCAATGGCGCATTTGAGAGTCATCATTTGAATTCTACAGCTTCTCAGTTATTTTCCAACTATTCGGGTATGAAATTGGAATAAGACAGTAAAAATGGACAGAAAGCTTAAATCTGATGAACAGTGGTTCATATCACCAAAAATTGTCTTAAGAGATTTTCTAGAAGAAGCATGGCAAGCAGATCTTAACTTGCGAAGTAAGTTTGTTCGAAGCTTATAATTGACGAAGGTGGACGGTTCAGACTCGCTCGGAAGACAAGCAGTCGATGTACAAGTGAAGGAGGAAGAGTATCATCCAATCCAACTACAACATGACTTTGCGAAGTATACTGGCTGCTCTGATAAAGCGGCAAAGCAAATTTTCGAAAGTCAGATATCGTGAGTCTCAGTAATGTTGAACATTCGGTTTTCTTCAAATTCTCAGAATAGACAATCTACTAGATGGAGATACAACAACAAAGTCTTATGACGATGATATGCAGGACGATATACAGGCTAATCTAAGACCGGACAAAATACGGGTTCACAGGTTCTGTTGTATATTTGAACATATCACAATGTCGTACATTTCAGTTACATCGCGAATCATTGGAAAATGATGCAGAATCCTCAGAAGAAGTCAAACTATTTAAGAACTATGAAATATGATAAGTATGAAGATTATGCTGCAGGAGTATGTTCAGATGTTCCAGCCTCTAATTTTTTGAAATGGTTTTCAGCTGAGAAGAGAAATGCCTGTTTTCAATCACTTGTGCAGCAAAGATATAGTTATAACTGTCAGCGCACTTGTTCCTAATAATAAAATTTTATCCCATGCAGAAAGTCGGAGTAGCCGAATTGTGAGTGAAAATCATAAGCCAAGTTTCTATTTCAATTTCAGATGCAACCTAGTTCCAAATTCATCCTACGAGGAGATAGTACTTTAGAAAGTTTGAAGAAACAACTCGTCTGTTCACATCTATTTTTGCAATATGACTTGATCTCTTACAGAAATGTGTTAGTGATATGATTGTTCCATTAGAAGAAGGAAAAGAGCTCGAACCATACGATATGCAGTATTCCACAATGATGCAGTATCCGTCGTCATTCATATTCATTGATGATTGTTTCTATGTGGATTTAAGTAATCCTGCATGCGAGGACATTTCTGCGTTAGTCATCAGCCCTCCATATGAGAGAACTTTACTTTGTTCTTCCAGACCCATACGCGAGTTCATGGCAAGGAAGAAATGCTTCGACAAAGTTCATCATAAACCTATAGCCGGGGTGAAGATAATTGATTTGAAACTCAGGTTTTTTAGCGTGGTTATTTCTATCATCTCGAACTGTTTCAGGCTTGGGCAACCTTATGTTTTTCAACATTCGGGTACTTGTGAACATCTTTTAATTTTCCATGATTTACGCCTTCTTCATAAATCTGATGAACAAGTAATTCTGAGTCTTAGGCATTCGAACTTGTTGATATTTTCAGGACTTGTCGAAATATCCATTGTTAGCCTATGAAAAAGGTGGGGACGCCCGATGTGCCGGATGCAAGCAGAATTATGCCACGTATATCATACTGCTCAACTAACAAAACCAACAAAATTATGTTTTAGATACCGCGTTGAGGAATGTGAACGTCTTCCTGCTCCGTCGGTTTTATTTTGTGACGAATGTTTCGCAGAATTCAACTTCTCCCACGGAGTCAAGATTGGTACATTCCGGGCTTATCCGTATTACCAGATCAATAGAATTCTATTTGTTTAAACACATTTTGCTACTTTTTCAATTTGTTCATTTTGTAAATAGTCATGATATACTCATGTTTCGTCAATTAAAAAATACTTTTTATAACTCGAACTATATTGTGCTGATCAACGTAAAACATACGACAACATATTTGCTTCAATGATTTCGATCACCCAATCCTGGTTGTAGATGTTTTCTAGTGCGCATGATGATCCTGTAGCCCTAAACGAGTTGGTACTGATTCAATATCCTGGAGTTATCAAAAATCTCGAAAAGGGATTAGAGACTATGGGTGGTTTGACACAAATGAGCCAAGTTAGTTATCTGTACGAAATTCATTATTTTACCACTGAAAAAACAGAACCACTTCTCGGGGAGAACGTTGGAACTCCGACATACTCCAGAAAATCCGTACACGAGTTGTTTGGTAGCCGATAGAAAAATGGACTCGAAGGTCTCATTTTTTTTAATCAGCTTACTCTGAGTACCTTTCTCTTCAGATTACTTCTGGAACATTGAGACTAGTAATGAAGGTTCGAAGAAAGAAGAAGAACCCGGAACATGTGGAAAGTCAATGCCTAGGTTTAGTATGTTGCTTATGTGTGAGCTCGAGCTTCTTTTTCTTTCTGTAGGTAACTATGGTCTATGATTTCGATTCCATGTGTGATTTCCAATACTTACCTGTGAAGAAAAGACTTAATACTGAAATTTATGAAGATTTGATTCCGAGACTCATTCCCACTGACCTACCTTCAGCTTTGTGCTGGTAAGCTCAGAGCATTTGGAGATTTTACTATTTGTTGAAGGTGGGAACGACAAGACAAAATTCCTGGTTATACACAGCTTTTCTTACCTCCATATCAGTTCAGTCGGTAATGGGTTATACGTTGATCATTTGAAATCATATCCATTTTAGATATACTACTCCTTCCAGCAAAATACTTCATAGGGAAACCGATCTCAGCACAGATAAATCCAAAAAAAAAATCGGACATGGTCAAAGTACTGTTTGAAATCTAATAGTTCTCTCATTTATGCAAACTTTCTATTAGACCTCCGTGTAGAAAGAAAAGCGTTATCCATCAATGTACACGCCGAAGATGATTTTCCTAAAGAGCCAAGCGAAGATGCAATCAATGATGCGAATTTCAGGTAATATTCACATGTCATTCATCTTATACTTAAGGATTCAGATGTAAAAACGAAGAACCGCACCGAATCTTGGAAAGAATATTTAATGAGCGACCTATGTGGACTCGTGTTGCTATACAGTACAAAACTAATCTGGATGATAATCTTATTAAGTATGTCTTTGTTCTGATTCTTTACTATCAAACATTCTAGATCACTTCTGCAAAAGTATGCTTTCTATATATCATCAGGACCATGGGGACGATTATGGTGTAAGTTTGGCTATGATCCTCGAGTCGATCCAACGGCAAAACGCTATCAAAGTTTAATGGTTACATTCCGGTGTGCAGTCATGTATATCAATATTCTCATTCACAACACGCAGACAACATACTAAAATTCCCGAGAGGCAGCGTTTGAAAGTTTCAACCGAACGCTCAGGATTTGCTGAACTTGAACCCATCAATTACGTATATCAACCAGGTATTGTTGACTTAAAGGAAAGTGTGTGAAAGGACTTCTTAGGTAAGCTACCCCGTGTTCGTCAAATGTGGTATAGCATATGTGATATTGACTTGGATTTTGCGGATCGCTTATTGAAAAAAGATTACAGCAATGCTACTGATATTCCGACCAGAGGCTGGATTAACAGCGTATGACAGCACTTAGCAATCATTCACTTTTTTTAATTTTTAGGAAGCTCTCGAAGAATTACGTGAGTTGGTCAAGGAAGATGTGCAGAAAACGAGTAAAGAACTTGATATTGTTGAAGACCAAGAATTAAGCGACGACATGTAAAAACTGCTTTATTATTAATTTTTCAACAACTGATATATTATATCATAAATTTCATTCATACCCGAGAATTGGTGACAACCACCTCTCAGTTTCTTCTACTGTCCAATTTCTTCTTCGGGCATAGTCAACAACTTGATCTTTGTCTATTTTTCCGACGACGAAGTATTCACTCTTGGGATTAGCAAAACAAAGGGCAGAAACGGATGCAGCTGGTAACATGGCCAAGTGCTCAGTTAAAACAAGGCCCAATTCTGTTGGCTGTAAATATTTGAAATGAAAATTTAAAAAATAGATCACTGTGTGTTACCTGTAATAAATCCCAGAGCGTTCTTTTCTCATTATGGTCTGGTTGCGTAGGATAACCAGGAGCGGGTCGAATACCTTCGTATTTGATGGAAAGAAGGTCTTCGGGTGCCAAGTCCTAGCAGAAAACATTTTTACAATCTCCTGCAAATTCACCAACCTCATTTTTAGAGTATCCCCATGATTCGATACGAATTTGTCGATGAAGATACTCAGCGAAAGCTTCAGCTAATCTGTCAGCCAAAGCCTTAAATTGTTTGTTTCATCTATTAAGACAGAAATGCTTTGTTTCGTACCTTAACCATGATACTGTGATAATCATCATGATCTTTCTCAAGTTGAGCACAGTATGTCTCAGCTCCTAGCCCGGCAGTGCAAGCGAACATTCCAATGTAATCCTCAGCTTTTCCTAATCATGCATTCATCAGAAATACTAAAACCTTTCAATACCGTCTTGAAGAGGTTTTATGAAGTCGCTAATGCATAGATGAGGTTGGTCATGTTCTCTTCCTGATTGTTGCCGTAATCCGAAGAAAGTGGCTACCTTCTGTCCATTTTCATACAGCTGGAACAGGTTTGAAGAGAATAAATAAATTCGACGGTGAGACTAAACCTCGATATCGTCTCCAACAGCCCCAGCTTCATAATACCCCAAAACTGCATTAGCCGTAAGAATTTTCTCATCAATGATTTTCTTTAGCCATACTTGTGCGTCCTTAATAAAACGTAAATCTCCCTTACTCGAACTTGTAACGTACATCAAACACATTTTTGGCTTCCGCACCCACATCAGCGTCATTGAAAATACGAGGGTAAGATCTGAACAATATGCATTACAACATGAATAAAACAATAGCTTACCGGTTAGGATATTTACCACGTAATTGCCAAATATCGAAAAATGGCTTCCAATCGATATATGGGATAAGAATGTTGAGATCAAGCTCTTTGATTTCGCGCTTGCCCAAGAATTGAGGTTTAGCTACGAAGTTCATGGTAACAACAAAATGGGAAATAGAAACTACTTGGAGTGAAATTGTCCCATGCTATTTTCAGCTTTTTGCCGCGTGCTGCGTCAAGAGCAGTGAATCGTCTATCTTTCACAGAATCCAGATACTCTTGTCTAACCTACAATGTGCGAAATAAGATGAGTTGAATTTTTGCTCAACCTCTTCATATTCATCACGTGTGTCATTAATGAACTCCTCACGACAAGCCAGATCAGACAAGGAAGAACACTAAAAATAGAATAAGAACGCCCTACAAATGACTTTCTTTACCACAACTACAGATTTACTGGCATCCAAACAGTGGACAACAGGGAAACTGTAACGCGGTGCAATTTTCACAGCAGTATGCGTTTTAGAGGTTGTAGCTCCTCCTATAGACAAAATATCATAATGAGATTAATATCTGGAACGAACACCTACCAATTAACAAGGGAATCTTCATTCCTAATCTTTGCATTTCCTTAGCAACATGAACCATTTCATCGAGAGAAGGTGTGATCAAGCCGGAACAGCCAACAAAATCTGAAAGGTTGTCTCATTAAATTTTAAAGAATCCATTACAACCTGCTTTGTGCTCAACAACAGCTTTCATGATATTTTCGCAAGGCACCATAACTCCCATATCAATAACCTGTAAAGCATTGTTGAAACTTCGGATACGTACAATGAATACCTTGAAGTTATTACAACCAAGTACGACAGCAACAATGTTTTTTCCAATATCGTGAACATCACCTTTCACAGTTGCAAGAACAACTGTTCCCTGGTATGGACTCTGAAGATGGAACCAAATCTGATGAAAGTTCAAAATTGATGCAAACCTCATCTTCGGCAAGACCCAAATTCTTTATATTTTCTTCTCTTTCTTTATCCATGAAAGGAATGAGATGGGCTACAGCTTTTTTCATAACACGAGCAGACTTGATGACCTAAAGCTATCAAGAAGGTTAGTTGTTAATAATTTCTACAAACTTGAGGCAAAAACATTTTTCCTGCTCCGAACAATTCTCCAACGACAGACATACCATCCATCAATGGTCTTTCAATAACATTCAAAGGTCTGGGGTATTTATCTGTGCATAGTCTAGCTTCTTCAGTATCTTCTACAACATGTGCGTCGACACCCTAGAATTCAAAGTAAGGAACATCTCTCCACCGACTTCCTACTTTAACCAAGGCATATTTCAATCGTTCTTCAACAGTGAATGTTCTCCACTCTTCCTCTTGTTCTTGTTTCTTATCACCCTGGAAACCATATACATAACTTCATTATTTGATTGAACCAAACCTTCTTTAGACCAGCGGCTAGCACTAACATTTTCTCTGTTGCATCAGGATCTCTATTGAAAATGAGATCTTCGCAAAGTTGAAGAAGTTCCTGAAAGATTAAGTCTATCTAGTCAATTAGATCATTTGTGCACCTTATCAATATCCTCATACAATGGTAAGGCTCCAGCATTTACAATACCCATGTCCAAACCGGCATCGATAGCGTAGTAGAGAAACACTGAGTGCATAGCTTCACGCACAGCCTATAAAATACACAATGAGATAATGAAAGCAGAAGCTTCACACCTCCATTCCTCTGAACGAGAAGGAAACGTTGGAAACACCACCAGATACATGGCAGCCAGGAAGATTTTCCTAGAAAAGAAAAACTAAATTTGAATCTATCTGTTTCAATCTACTCTGATTTGACGACAAGCGTCGATGAAGTATACAGCATAGTCAGAGTGTTCTTCCATTCCTGTACCGATCGTAAGAATATTGGGATCGAAAATGATATCGCATGGGTTGAAGCCAACTTGTTCGGTCAAAATTCTGAAATTATATTAATTCAAAAAATCATTCAAAGAGTTTGATTACCTATAACTACGTTCGCAGATTTCAAATTTACGTTCTGTTTCAGCAGCTTGTCCTTCTTCATCGAAGGCCATTACTACCACAGCTGCTCCATATCTTTTCACTAAGCGAGCCTTTTTAATGAAAGCTTCTTCTCCTTCTTTCAACGATATAGAATTGACAACACATTTTCCTTGATATGACTCTAATCCAGCAATGATTACAGAGAAATCCGAAGAATCGACACAAACTGGTACCTTGACACAAAGAGCTTGAACCAATCGAAAACAAGTGATAGTACCTTAGCTACATCAGGCTCCGTAGTGAAAAGACGCAGTAATTTACTCATGGCGTAAGGACCATCGAGCAAACCATCATCCATATTCACATCGAGAATTTGTGCTCCATTTTCCACTTGAGCGCGAGCAATATCTACAGCTGTCTAGAAGAAATTCATAGCTCATTGAGTTCACCTGTAACAATACCTCATAGTTTTCGTTTTTAATCAAGTTACAGAAACGTCGAGAACCAGCGACGTTGCATCTTTCTCCAATATTGATGAAGTTGGTATGAGGGCCTACTGTCATGGGTTCCAACCCAGACAGAAGCATGAGACCTTCGTGGGGGTTCGGAGGTGGAACTCGGGGTTTTATTCCCTGTACTGCTTTGTACATAGCATTGATGTGATCCGGTGTAGTACCACAACACCCTCCAACAATGTTGATCTTTAAAAACGCGTTTCAAACAGAATAAAATAAGAAATGAAGTTACAAGTCCATTTTCAGCGAATTCCTTCAAAACTTCTGCCATTTCTTCGGGAGTTTCATCGTATCCTCCAAGAGCGTTGGGCAAACCTGAGATAAAACCATGACATATTTGATTCACCCAGGATAATAATGAAACACAGCGTCAAGTAGGTAAAGGACAAAATGAAGTGTTATGGCTGATGCCAAGCCAATGCACGCGAAAATTAGCATACTGGAAACGAGCCCGCGAAAAATTTAAAAATCACCTGCGTTGGGATAACAAAGAATGAGAGCGTCAGAGAAGTTTGACATAGCTTCGACGAATTGTCTCATATCCTTAGCTCCTAAAGCACAATTCAATCCAACAGCAACTGGTTCTCCCTTAAAACTTCTGTGAGTCAGCCGCATATGTAAACACCTACTTGTCTAGTAGAAACTAAAAAGGCTTCTCCAGTTTGTCCGGACAATGTTCTTCCAGACATATCAACAATAGTACCAGAGAGAAAAACAGGGATCTCCATGACCTCTTGAAATAATTGCTGTAAACTTGTAGTCCATCTACGCTATTACCTTCATCTTCGAAAATTTGTCTGATTGCAAACAAAGCTGCTTTAGCATTAGCAGAATCGAAAACTGTCTCAACCAGAAGAACATCAACACCTCCTTTCATCAAGGCTCGTGCTTGTTCCCCATAAGCTGTAACCAATTCTTGGAAAGCTGTAACACATTCTTGGGTTAGCCTAGCTGTACTTCTGATACTAACTGATATTTCTGAATTCAGGTTTCTCAACTGATGGAGAGATGGATAACGTTTTGTTTGTTGGTCCAATAGCTCCACAGACAAAACAGCGACGTCCTGATCATACTGTTTAGCTACATTTTAGATATTCATGTAATACCTGTCTCTTTCTCCACATCTTCACATGCCCTTCTGGCTACTAAAGCTGACTGATAGTTTATATCAAATACCAACGGTTCACAATCGTAATCTGCCTGCAAATTACAGAGATCGAAAGATAGAATTGATATGATTTGTTTCAATTCGGGAAAAAAACACTTCCACGTTTTTCTTGGGACATTTCGAGAGAGAACACGCCGTTTCTTATCAGAAATAGTTCATAAATCTTATCAAACTGATCTCTGCGCGACATTTGTCTATCTTTTATGGTTTTAATGAAATTACATTACGACATTTTGATATTTAGAGAACACATTTGAAACATTCTCGAATACCCTATCAGCTTTATCAATCCCATCACTAATAATCTTACCTGAGCAATCGTTGTACCAGAAAAGGTGTTAGTTTCCACAAAATCAGCACCTGCTTCCAAATAAAGCTTATGAATCTGACAAGATAGAAAGTGTTACAATGAACTCGTATCCTTCGCTTACTTTATAAATGATGTCAGGCCTAGTGATAGACAGCAAATCATTGTTACCTTTAAGGGGTTTTCCATGATCTTTGAGAACCTAGAGCGAAGAATATTTGTAAAGGCGAAAAGTTGATGGAATTCCAAACCTCTCCACGGAAATCATCTTCATCAAGATGCTCTCTCTGGATCATGGTTCCCATAGCACCATCAATCAAGAGAACCCGTTCTTTGGCAAGAGCCGCAATTTCTTCAAAAGCCTTACTTTTCACCATTTTCTGTAAATATAACTAAGATTAGTTTATAATAGTAAGCATTGGAAAAGGAAGACGTTTATCAAATGCATTGTAATTGAGATTCAGGAGACACATATTTGTTTTTTAATCAATCAGTCACCGTTTACAGATCGTCTTAACATCTTCACAGACCTCTAATGGAAAAAGAAGCAGAAAATAGAGAGAAAATAGGAAAACCTGGGTAATACTTCAGCCCACGTGGTCCAAGTAAGATGACCGCTCGAGATCAGCCTCTCATTATACCTCGTTTCCTTTCACTATCTCTAATCTCACGAATTATAGATAAGAAAAAAACGGAACAAAAAACCCCATAACAAAAGAGAACTTGATAGGGAGCTCCTTTTCGAGAGGGTATGAGGAAGATTTCTGGATGAAGAAGCAGAAGCAAGTTGGTTGGAAGGTATGTTCGAACATCTGTGCTTGAAACGTACTAAGCGTTGTGAAAATACAAGGACACAGGCAGCAAATCGAACGATAGCAACATGATATCGCCATATATGACTATGGCACTAAACTTTGCACCCAACCCACCAGAAACTTTTTCAACTTTTTTCAAGTTATCAACGGAGTGATAAAAAGGTACACAATGAAGTAGTCTCTAAAAACATCGAAAGAGGAATTAGTTAATGAAAATTAGAAAGATGATGCAAACTTATAGTAATGTTACTATAGAAGAATGATAAAACCGTTCACATTAATGATTTGGCAGACGAAAATATACAAATATAGTCATTATATGAGTGTCGTCATATCATTCCCATCGTCCACGTTGACCCAGAACGACGATACTCAGCTAAGTCATGCGACCGGTTTCGAAGAATTGATGATTATCTGCATATCCTTGTACTTTTAAAGGAGTTTTGACGAGACTAAAAAAAAGAAAAGTTATTTCAGCGTTATCAACGTTTTCCAATTTACGCAATTGATTGTTCACGTGATTCCCATGAGAATAGGCCGGAAACCATTGCGATCGACCTGTCTGATGTGCACGTGTGGAAATACAAAAAAAAAAGATATAGAATACTGTATATCGTTTGAAATACGCAATCTCAATCTAGCTTAATGATATTCTGCCAATTAGTATAACACAAGGAAGTATTAGAAGCTTATTCCAGTCATCTGCTTCTTCGTTACCTTTTTTTTCCTTTTTCAGAGTTTGTCAGTCTGTCCTGCTATTGCTTGCTGTCTCATTTTCTCTCAAATGCCTGCATCAACCTCTCTCCTCCCTCAGATATCTTTCATAGACTTACACACACACATACACACACACACACACACACACACACACACACACTCTCTTCTCTCAGCTTTTTTTTTGTCTCCAAATAGATTCTTACTGAATCCTATGCCTTCATTTGGTCATAACAAAAGAAAATATTTCGTTTAGTAGTTCGTGTATGTTTGTGTTGAGGAAAAATTATGTTTTCATGTTTTTGACATTTGACATTTGAGCTCAGCCCAATAAGGATTGTGAAGAAGTATTCGTCAAAAATTTGACTATATTTGGATAGTATTTTGGATGGTTGAAGGCTTCAAAGGAAAACAATAATTTTCTCAGAACAATTACATGGTCTCTGAGATTTGTCGGTTTCCGTTTATTGGCGTGGCCATAAGATTTGGGTGGTGGTGTCCATGCAAGTTGCTTCAGCTTCAAAGCTTGGCTCAAGCTCGGCGACATGTGTGCCAGTTGAACGATGAACTTTCATGTGTTTTGGCCTAATTATAAGCATAAAACTTCAAATGAAGACAATGAAATGTGATGAAAATTTGAACATGAAGTACTTAACTTTACGAAGTTCTCTCTATCGCGTTCTCTCTCTCTCTCTCTCTCTCTCTCTCTCTCTCTCTCTCTCTCTCTCTCTCTCACTCACTCTTGTGAACATACTCATTCTTTCTTCCAAGCAATTACATATTCGAACTTATCGACGTCAAAATTCTTCACCCAGATTTACTGGGTTTTCGTTTGCTGAACTCTCCTTTGTATATATAATTGGTGATTCAATAGTATTTGGAGACTAAGGATTGGACTATGGCTAAGTCAAATTGAGCTCATCCAGGCAGAAGCTTTATCTTTATCTCAGACATTTCCATCCTTCTTATGCTCTTCGTGAGTTCTTTCGTTTTCCTGTCTCCCCTCTCTCTCATTTCAATGTTTTTCTCTTTATATTTCTCTTCATTTTCTGTCAATCTCTTTCCCGTTTTGTCGTTCATCTGACGAAGACATTGAACTACAGCATATTCTTCTTCTTCCTTTTTTAAGACTTGCTTGGATCAATGGGTGGCTGTGCTATGCATTGGCAATATCGTTGTGTATATGTATGTGTACCTTCGCACACACATACACACATACACACACACACACACACACATACACACATACACACACACACAGCCAGAGAGGAGAAGCTGGTGGTGCGACAGCTTTAGCCCTTCCCCAAAAGTAAAATGAGAATGATGTGGATAGTATGTCTATGGAAGAGAGTTCATACAAGACTAAGACTTCGTTCGAACCCCATGAGTGAAAGTTGTCAGATGCTACATCAGTTCTTGAAAACTCAGTCAGTTTTGGTGTTTTTCCCGTTATCAAAGTATCTTTAAACTCATTCTTGTTCACAGCTTTGCTTTTTGTGCTCTATTTCGTTACCTTTTATGGATGAAGAGAGAACATCAATTGAATGTGGCCATCTGGGGCTCGTTTATTCTGTCAACTTCTCTCACATTACTATTTTTGGCTGTGTCTGAATAATTTTGTTCATGAACTTTACCTATTTGGCATATTCATTTACAGAATTTTAATGCTCAATAATGTTTGTTTGGATAAAAAAATAGTTTTTTGCTCATCTCCCTCTATCTCTATCTCTCTCTCTCTCTCTCTATCTTTTTCACAAATTCATGTTAATTGGATGATGTATGCGCTATGTGTGTGTGTGTGTATGTATCGTGTGCGTGTATGAGTTCACCTCTCCTCACTTCTCTCCTCCTCATAACCCTTCCTACTCCCTTACAGCCGCTTCTTTCATCATGCTGCTCAACTGACGATAATTATAATTTTTAGTAAAAAGAAGGTTTTACTTTTCAAACACATTCTTCCTCATCTTAAATCGTTCAATTTCTTGTTTCTCTCTCTGTTCTCTCCTTTCTTCTCCAATTCTTTTTCCTCTTTCCTCATTGATTTTCCAATTGACCACTCTTTAGATTATTCCACAAAGGTAAGTGCATAGTATGTGTACAACTCAGTTCTTCCAGCTATTAATGTTGAAATTATTGTCTTCAATATCTTGACATTTGTTTCAAAATGCCTTACATGAAGCTTATTTGCATATATCTCAGAGCAAATCTCTCTTTCTATCTCTCTTTCTCTCTCTCTTTATAAATAATCTCAAGGCATATATGTGTCAGAATTGCACCTTGATGATGTAATCTCAATCATCGTTATGATCCATCTATCCATACATACAAGCTTTCATCTATAATGCTTGAAAGTTTTGCATATGTGCCACCTTACATTGCCTTTTCCTCCACTGCATTCAATTGCTTCATATATTGAACGTTTGATACTTTTTATTTTATTTTTATTTTTCAACCGTTTATTCACTTACGTTCTCCTTAAACTCTATGACTATGTTCTTCCATCTCCGGCAGCGTGACAACTTAAAATTGCCGATCAATGATGACCACAGTTGTATTGCAGTTGCATCATAGAAAAGATGTTAGACTTAACCAACAGCAACTCAATATATGGAATCGGTTTTAAAAGTTGAAAAGCTGATAGAAAATGACTTAAAACCAGCTTTGCAATCCAAGGAGAGTCTCAACGCTATGTCTCCGATTTAAATGTCCATTTCCCGAGTGCCGAGTAATCAGTTAGTGAGTGCCAGCCTATAAAAGGTCTTTCAAGAGAACCTCTAAGGCTGTTCAAAGCCAATGAAGCTATGCGTTTAGGGATTTCGCTTTAACCAAAACGCTCCTGTCCATTGTCTCCTCATCTCCTCTCGTATCTCCCACTTCAATTCGTTTTGAATCATTTTATGCATTTATAAGACTTTTTTCTTTTTTTTTTTGCTTAGAATAATGAAACCATGTGCGTCATGTCTGAATTAACTAAACTAACTTGAAATGGCTCAAAGCAATGAAGATAGACGACGACCATCATAGCAAACGATGTTGCCATCGTCGTTGCTCAAGTCAGTACTACCATGCTGCATCTCCTTCATCATCTATCTCTATCATATCATATCTTATCCATATCTCTATTATGTATAATGCTTCATCTCAATAACATATTCAAATTTCAATAGCTCTTTTGTACCTCATTAGCATATGAGAGACGCCATCAAATGATGGAATTCTTTCTTTTTGTTCAAATTTTCTTCATTTTTATCGTTCAGACGCACCGAGAGCGGTTGTTTTTCTTATTGCTCAAGCTCACTACAGCTTCATATCGTCATTGAGCATATCATTTGACAAAAAAAAAAGGAAAAAAAAAGTTTTTTTCTTACATCTTGCTCCCCCTCTCTGTCTCTCTCTCTCTTTCTCTGTCTCTCTCACTCTTTTTACTCTCATTTTACTGTTTTTTATCCTTCATTGCAATCTTTGACGCTTCATGCACACTATCTTTCACCAGTCAGGTTTATTTCCCGAATTCTGACGGAAATGACAAACTAGAGGCCGGAGACCCTGTGTGAACTAGGTTGAGGCAAGCAGTGCTTCTGAAGTTGAATTCTAGTAAGTCAGCAAACCAGAAGCAGAAAAGGGAATGGAAGAGAAACAAAACGAAATTATTTCGAGCCATCCATTCCCAATCTCGTTACTCTGCATACCCTTTTCTGGAAAGCTGCCTTTTCCAACTCGTTGTTTCGTTTTGGTAAGCAATGACATCAGTTGGAATGAATGAGATATCCATTTCCTTTTACTGATATTTTCTTCTAAAAAGGTTTTTTATTCGTTTTGTCTCCTAAATTTATTCGAATCGTGCTTGTCTTTCCCTGCGAATTCAAATATGTCTAACATGGGGAAGGAGGTAGACGCAAGTCACAGATACACACTCACATACACACACACACGAACACACACACACACATACATACATACACTCGTACATACACTTCAAAGACGTTTGCCATATCAGTATTATCTTGTAAATCTTTGAAGATGGAAAATGAAAGGCGTATAACGTCTTCTTCTATCTCTTCTACTCATTCCCTCTTACTCATATCCGTTCTACTCTCACTTTCTCTCCTTACCAGTTTCATTTTCTTTTCTCTCATTCTGATTTCATAAATGTTGCCAAATTCAGTTGTCTTGCTGTGTATGTGTCTATGTATGTGTGTGTATGTCGTTAAAGATCTAAACATGCAAAGTTGTTGCGGATATCTCCTAATCATTTCCAAAATACTTAACATGTATGTTTTTCTATTTTCTTTCGTTGTAAGCTTAAACATAGTTAGCCTCAGAAATCTGTATTTCATCTCTCTCTCTCTCATAGCCTTTCTCTCTCTCTCTCTCTCTCTCTCTCTCTCTCTCTCTCTCTCTCAATCTATTATCGTTCATACTCCTGCTCAGTTCAACCATATACACTTCTATTACTATTCAAACTATCGTTATGTTATTTCTTTTATTTTATTTTTACTTTCATCTCTGCTCATTTTGGGATTAACTGTGCTAAATGCTTGTTCCGTACACAAGACTCATGTAGGGGGGAGCAGAAGAACGACGATAGTCAAACGGGGTGTCCGGACCAGAAATGAAAACCCACAAATCCAATTAGCTCATCTCGTTGTTTCTTTCACCACACTTTATATGGCTTTGTGTATTTCATTTTCAATATATCCTCTTCTCTCTCTCTCTCTCTCTCTCTCTCTCTCTCTCTCTCTCTGGTCCTTTCTCGTTAGTAGCTCACAGTCTCTCTCAGTCATTCTCCTTCTGTTATCCTCTCTTACTGTCTCTCTCTATCTCTCTCTTATTCCCTCCTCTACTCCTAATCGGTACTGAACTTTTTTTTTTCCATTTGTATGTGTTAATGTCCGTTATGGAGTACGTGCATCTCACTTGTCTCCCGTTTTCACAGCTTCTTTGTACGTTGTCATCTCTTAAATGAATTCGCTTCGGCATATCCATTCTTTCTGGACCGATCCAAATGTGGAAAATAAATCTTCACAGCTTCGCGTCCGATCGTCCGTTTTCCGGGCCGTTTGCTTTCCATTTCTTCATCTCTCTCATTTTGAGTTTGTCTCTCATCCATCCCATATTTCGAAGATCTCATCTCTTGTGGTGGCGTTATGTTGTCCTTTCTGTTCCTCAAGATAGACCTCGCTTAAGAAAACTTAAATATTTATTTTTTTTTCGGCTGCCTTCAACTGTCATAATTGCCTTGAGTCTTTGAGAACATTAACATTTATCTCTTTCTGTCTGTTCCTTTCTCTCATCTTCCTCACATGTATTGTTGTTTTCTCTCTCTATCTCTTCCACTTTTCATCAGAAGCTTCATCTTTCCTCTCTCTCCTAGGTACTAGAGCTTCCATTATTTCTCTTTTTATCCAAAAGCTGAGGTTAAGACAATCCACTCCCTCTCTCCCCCTGCACACCCCTCACATTCCAACATCCTCTCTCATCAATATCATCCTTCAATTCTCCATGAATACATTTAACTCCGTCATGCTTTGTTTCAATATCATTCTCATTTTTATAATTTATATGTTAAAGGTTACGAATTAATGTTTTAAATTCATTTGATGTTGCCGACCATCTCTTTGCCATACTTCTCTCCTTCCTTGTCAGCAATTTTTCTTTCAATTTCAAACGGAATAGTTGTGTTCGGCTTGATCCGTGAAGTAGCGTCGTCGTTGTCGTCGTCGTTACTTCTGTCGCTGCCTCCGAGCCAATAAATACTGGTTGAAACTACCCTCAGAAATCTATCAAGAAAACGAATTCTATTTCTTTCGTTTTTTTTTTTCGTAATTTGCTTTCTCTCTCATCTTTTGTGGCCATCAAAGAGGAGCATTTTTTTTGTTTTCATGAGCTACGAACGATTCATATCCGGATTAGATGGTAAAATAACTTATTGAAGAGAGAGAGAGAGAGAGAGAGAGAGAGAGAGAGAGAGATAGAATGAATAGACTTCATAGGAGGGAGCAAAAAGGGTATAAGAGGGAAAGTTGGCCTAGAAGCTGAACCTTCATTCATGTCATTGGAACAGCGTCTTCATGCAATCTTTCAGTCTCTCTCTATCTTCCTTTTCATTTGATTTTCATACATCCTCACATATCCTCCATTCACTTGTTCTTTCGTTTACATTTTTTTGTGTGTGTTCCAACTTGTTGAAATTGTCTTACTAGACAATATATGCTTTCAGCTTAAACGTCTTTTTGAAAGTTCAGAAAAGAATTTTTTAAGAAAAAAATGACGAGAGACGTTTTTCGTCCTTAGCTCCATAAAATCACTGGGGAATTAAAAAATTTTATACATACATACATACACAACTGTCTAAATAAACTCTTTAGCTCAAGTTTACAAATGAAGATGAGGTTTCGTATTGAATTTTGTTTTGTGAACTTGTTTTTTCCTTTCTTTCCAACTATCTCTCAAGGAGGTACAACCAGAGAGAATATGATAGAGAAAGATGATGTAGAGAAAGAGAGAGAGATAAAGAGATGAAGGAATAGCAAACGACTCAAGTCTTTTTGCCATTTCTGGAAGAAGCTTCAGGCTCTTTCTTAAGCTGACGGCTTTTTTATGTTCATAATTGGTCAGATGTAATTTTGATCAATAAGAGTTTATGACTAAAAGAGTGTTCGCCATTAAAATTTTTTTTAGTCGGATCCATCTCTCTCTCTCTCTCTCTCTCTCTCTTTCTCTCTCTCTCTCTCTGTAATTCTAAGAGTTCGAACATCGAAACTTGCCCTCAGGATATGCTGAGAACTGACACTTGTACTTCTACAAGATTGTTGGAGTTTCCAATTTGAGTGAAATAAGAGTTAAATGATTATTTCCTTTATGTGCTTTGACTTTACTTTTCTATAATCGTTCATAGTCTTTTTGAAGTCATTTATACTACCTCTACAAGCTTGTGATGCTATTGTTACTCATTGTAAGAGTTTCTTATTAGAATGAGAGATGGCAAAGAGGGAGAGAAAGAGAGAGAGGTAGAGAGTGGACAGAAGAGGTTAGAGAGGTAGTATGAGTGAAAGAGAGATGAGAAGAGATAAATTACTTCATTTTATAGCTTTAGAACATCGATGTAAAACATGAGAAAACCCTAAAGTTCCATGCGGTTGCTATCTACAAACCTAAATATTCATTTTAAAGACTCAATAAGGGAGAAAGTAGGAAAGATGGAGAGAGAAAAGGAGAATTCCAATGATGGTCAGAAGCAAATGAGAAAAGATGTAACAAGCTGTTGTTTCTCTCTTTGCCGTATATGGCTTCAATACGGCCTTATGCTCTAATCACTATGACAGATTGCCTTAGGCTATGGCAAACTCACCATAAAACGATGCTGACTTGGATGAGGAATGATTACTGAATTTCCTTCTGTCTGCGAAAAAAGAAAAACCAAATAGAGTGTGAGAGAGAGAGAGAAAGAGATGTATATATAGAGAGAGAGGGATGAGTAGATGAAGAGATGGATAGATATTTAGAGAAAAGGAGGAACAAGATTTGAATGAGCTTCAACTGCTTTGTCCTTATGGTTGCCTTTTTAATTTCTTAAAGTTGAATGCATAGTTCTATTCTGAATAGCTTTGAAGGTATCATTAGGCCGAACTATGATTCATCTAAAATTCAAATTTACATCATTTGCACTTGCCTAACCTACCAGCACCACCATCACCACCACCACCACACCACACATACACAACGGCTGCTGCTGCTGCTGCTGCTGCCTCACAGCCATTCAAATACAATTTTCATATTTCAAAGCATTATGACATTTTATTTTGAGTTTGTGTCCTTCACAGAAAAAAAAGTACTTAAAATAAAATTTAATTAATATTTTTATTTTTTCATTTCATTTTGAGAGGGAGTTTAGGAGAGAGGAGCAAGAGGAGGTGGCTCGGTGGTAATGCTGTAGAGAGACGGGAGATGTGCTAACCCAGTAAAGGTTACTAGCATTCATTCTATCTTTCGGCTGCCTTCAAATGCTGCAGCCAGATGAAGCAATGTATGTCATTAGTACATGGAGACGAAGATCTCCTTCTACAACTCTTTCAAGATCTTTACATGTTGTTGTTTATGAATCGTTCTCTTCTTTTTGTACGTTTAACATCAAAAGTTAATCTTATGCTAAATGCTCTTTGATGAGATTGTCTTTAAGAGTTCCATCTAATTTGAATAATTCATTTGCGACATTCCATTGTTGATGTGTAGTTCTGTGTTGAGCGGTCGTGCTGTTGTTACTATCAGTTCAATCGTATACCATATTCTTAACTATTCTATTACAATCTCTCTTTGAAATTAGCTTGTACATGTTCTCTTTTAAGTTTTTTGTTCTTTGTTTACAATTCCTTTTTTTTGTTTTATTTTTATATGAGGATGTGAGGAGTGGACATGAAATAGATTGAAAGAGAGAAACAAGTAGAGAGAGAGGAGATTGAGAGAGAGAGAGAGAGTAAGAACAGAAGAAGAAGGAGGTAGAAAGAGTTTGTCCAGCTACGAAAAAGAGAAGAAAAGAAGGATGTGAATTAGGAATGTGATTCTCTCTCTCTCTCTCTCTCTCTCTCTCTATCAACGAAAGCATACAGAATGCTTGATACAACGCTCACCGATAGGATGTTGTATGAGAAGCAGCAGACACGGAGAACGAAGACGACAAAAATGAAAGAAAAAAAGCTTTTTTTTTCCTTTTTCTATGTCAGCTTTCGAAGATTCGTAAGAGAACTGTGACTTTTCGTTTCTTTGTTTCCATACACTCTATTACATACTCTTCGTGCATTCTTAATTTTCTTTTTGTTGTTTGATCCGAGATATTCACTTCGCAACTGTCTCTTGAACTTCTCCAACTTACATGCCATATTCAGTGTCTTTCCTTCTGGATTCTCTCCACCCACCGCATCTACTCCCTCTCACTTCTCTCGATGGTTTTATTTCTTTTTTTTTCGGATCTTGTAGTCCGAAGATGTTCAACCATCCTTGTTCTATGTTTTAGAGAGACAACCAGCTCAATTGATTCTCCCCATTTCAAATACTCTTTCCATCACCTTAGTATCTCCTCCTCCTCCCCCCCCATCACTCCATACTTTCAAATATTTTTTTCGTTCACCTCTTACTTTCTCTCTCTCTCTGTCCTCTCTATATCTCAACCTCTCTCTATCTCTCTCTCTCTTTGCTATTCCTCGTTTTTTTCATTTTTCATTCGGTCAAAACAACATTTTCCTTTTTTTTCATATAAAAGTGATTGAAAATCTGAAAAGCTTTCTTTTCTTTATTATTTTCTTCTTTTTCATATTAAATCGTATCGTGCTGCCTGTTGAGCAGGATCACCAACCTCCAGCTTCAGCACGTCCATTACCAACCTCCTTCATTCGTTGATATGTCGTTCTGCCTTTGGCTATTTGAGCTTTCAATTCTCTTTTCATATTTTCAGATTTATCACTGTATTATTCAGCCGCATTTCAAGCTTTATACACTGAACAAATGTGTTTTTACTAACAGAGAGAGAGAGTTTTAAAAAGAACTATTAGCGATCTTCAGGTATGTTGCAAATCAATCATTGCTCATTCAGCTTCTTCTTCACATATACTCATAGCTTCTTCATTCATTCTCTATCGTTTAGTAGAATAACGTGCTCAACAGAACTCTGAAACAAATGGAATGGAGGAGCAGCTGAAAGAAATAGAAGGATTGCTTGAGACTACGACCGAAACCGTCAATCCAACACCACAGCTTCGAATCAAGAAGGTTTTGTGTCATATTTAAAGCTTAATCATTACATATCTTTAACTTTAGTATATCAAACTTGTTTTTCCGCATGTGGCACTTGTTGCTGTCGTATGTCTCTATGCAGTCATTGGAGCTTATATCTTTTACAGATTGGAATCGCCAAATGAAGATCGGGTAATCCTTTTCATTTTATAATTAATCTATTATACTCTGTTTGTAAATGAGTAATACTATTCAATTGCATCCATAAAACTGAATGTAATTCATTGAATTAGCATAAATATGAAGTTACGGCTTTCACGTGAAGCTTTCACGTGAAGCTTTCAACAATTCATTTTTAATATAATTAAGTGAGACAATCGGTTGTTGCTCATCTATCACAAACATCTTCAAATACTTTATATGATTATTTCAGTTAAAATCAATAGGAAAAAACAATATAGGCGATATGAGGATGCGTATGCTTGATCTTGTGAAACGTGAGTTACACATGTGTATAGTTAACGAAATATATATATATTGATTGAAGGTCGCGATCAATCCAAACGGGTATGGAAAGACTCTATAGAAGAAGAATTATATAGGTTCAATGATAAAATATATAAAGCTTTTAAAGAACAATATGTCCGGTAAGTCTATCCACACATAGTTAACACATCTAAACTATATGATCTATTATAGGTATCCGGATGTTCGGGTATCAAATCTTCAATTGGATGCTGATAAAGATGATCCGGATAGAACGAAACGACATAGGTAATCATATTATATATAATTAACTATTATAACTATATACTATTAAAGGAATACAAAATCAAGAGCTGATAGAGGCGAAAAGATGTGGACAGCTAGTAGTGCTCTGTTCTTTGCCGCAACAACAATGGCTACTATTGGTTCGTTTATCGTTTTTGATCTTATTGTTGCTTTTTCTTTTTTTTTTCTTTGTCTTACTCAATGTTGGTGGGGTTCATTCTTGTCTTTCTCTCTCTCTTTCTCAGTTCAAAAGTAAACTTTGATCATTCGAGCTTCAAATCCTAATTCTTAGATCAATGACTTTGATGACGTCACAACTTGTTAATATTAAATGAAACTTTCCCCTTGAATTCAAGTAAATGACGACATAAAAAAGGACATGAAAGATGAAGGGATAGAGATGATTACATCCTTTAAATGTTGTTTTGTATACTCAATATTATAAATATAATATATATATTATACTATATAGTATATAATATGCATTGCAGGTTATGGCAATATCGTTCCAGCTACCTCATCCGGACGAATAGCTTGTGTTGTCTTTGCGCTATTCGGTGCTCCATTAGCTATCATAACCATCGGAGGTACGGCGCACTTATATGTATATGTATTATATGGAATCATCCAAATCTAATTAAGATTTGGGTAAATTTCTCTCTGAATGTACAATATGGTTATATAAACAAATGAAAAAAGCTAAAATCGTTATAAGAACACGATGGAAACGATTGCGAGGATCAGCTAAAGGTTGATAGAAAGATGATTATATGATATAGTTAACTATAAATGCTTCGTTTAGAAGATTGTGAAGATCAATCAGACAAGTCATCACAATCAACGCTAGATTGGGAAGAATTAGTAATGGATAAAACGGAAGTTCCTGTCCTCATGGTTTTTACTATTTTATTAGTTAGTTGTTGGTTAATTAGATATATCTAATCATCATTATATAGCTGTACATAGCGTTTGGTGGAGTTTTGTTCTCATTTCTCGAAGGCTGGTCATATATGGATGCATTTTATTATTGTAAGCTTAATCATATATATATATATGATTAGTTAATGATGAAAGTTCATTTGCAGCTTTCATATCGTTAACCACAATTGGGTTTGGTGATATTGTTCCAGAAAATCATGAGTAAGCTATATACATATAGTTTAATTATAATTACTATATGTTATATTTAGTTACATTGTATTAATGCTAATGTATCTTGGCATAGGTTTAGCTGTAACAACTATGTGTATTGATTTAGTTGGTATTCAATATATTCAAAAGATTCATTACTTCGGAAGAAAGGTCAGATAGCTTTATGTTGTGGAAGCTTAACGCAGAAGCTTACTTTTATAGTTCCGTGGAACTGATCTTCTGCATTTATTGAAACGAAAGCGAATGATAGAACGACGTCTAGCTATGGGACAAGGCGAAGAAATTCTTCAAATGTACATGCAACAAATGCAACAACAAATGTAAGCATAGTTCTTTTGACTATTAATATTTCGTTTTTCTATTCACTTGTGCAGTCCAGAAACGCCAATTGTTGATGAAGCATTTGAAGAGAAATGTCCCAGTCCAGAGTAACAATCATCATCAATACTATGCTATTATAATAATATAATTTATAGATGGGCAATTGATGATTCAATAATCAGAAGTCGGTGTAGTATAACCCTTCCACCTCATTCAGAAAAAGTGCCTTCACCAAATGTTCTTTCAATTCGAAGGTAGTCAAAGATACAAAAAGATAATATCATTCATAGCATTATTTGTATTTCAGTTTCCGTACTCCTAGTTTGTATAGTAATTCTTCAGCCTCTGGAAGGTCTATGTATGTTTCATGTCACTTATAGGGTTCAATCATTGTTTGATTTCCATTGGAAACGTTGTGTCCTCAATGATACCGATTAACAGATATTCAATAAGTCATTGATCTCTTTCTAGGATGTATAATCGTTATGGTTCACGTGGCGCTTCGTGGGATGAATCGGGTCCATCCCTTTCCGAACACTGCTCATTATCCACAGAGCCATCTGTATATGCTAGACAAGTAACGATAAACTCTTATTCATATTATAAATAACAAAGCATTTTGTTAGGCTTATTGGGACAACTATCAATCACCAGATCCATCAGTTACATCTTTCGAATATGAATTTCCTCTTCCAAGCCCTGATTATGCAGAGATTGGTAAGTCATTGTACTTCTTTAAAGTTCAGTCATGTGATTGTTTTCAGCCGCGGAGGTGCGACGATCACGTCGTATATTATCTTGTCCAGCTGCACATTTCTCCTGTCCTCCTTCATCTGTAAGAAAAAGCTCACTTCACAACTTTATGGCTTGTGAAAAACAAGAGCTTGAACCGCTTTTTTCTCAATCTCTTGATAGCTTCTGTATTTCTGAACCTTTTATGTTATCCAAATTAGCCATGCAATGTGATATTATGGATCGATTAGATGCTAGCCTGTTAAGGTTCCAATCTCCTCGAGCTACACAGCTTTCAGGAGAGCGAGTACCTTCGCCTGATTTGCATTATCCATTATTGACAAATGTTCCAACCGATACTGTGCATGTGCCACGCTTGTTTTTACCTCCAGAAGCTCAATCACCTAATTCTCCAACAACAACAAACAGAAGTACACGTCGATCATCATCTCGCTTTACTTTCCGCTCAACGCTATTTCCAATACCCGAACGTCGACCATCATCACATATCGAATCTCGAGAAGAAGGTCCTGAGCCATTGTTAAAACGTAAAAAACGTGAACGCCTCGCAAAACTTTCTGATCCTTTGCATGATGTTGATTGGCTTAATATATCTCCCAGAACTCGAGTGCTCAAACAACTTGTTCGTGATGATCTACCAACACTCTTTGATCATGTACGTCAAACGTCTGGATTATCGTCACCGTCTGTTGCTTCTCCACGCGTTGTAGTAACTGATTCTGCTAGCAGCTCGCCTTCCTCTGTTGTCCTTGTTAGTCCCAGAAATGTGAGTACAATTGCATTAATTGAACGGCTTCAAATATATACTTAACTTGACATGCTTCGCTTTTCTGTCAGCTACCTGTGAATGCTTTTGCTATTAACCTTTATGTCTCAGCATGCCATGTATGGCTATACCTAACCTCTACCTTGGCATGAAGCTGGTATATGATAAGCCAATGAATAAGCTTACTCATTAAAACAAAGCAAAAAGCAAATTCATCTCTTTATTCATCATTACAATCTACTCTGAAGTTCTCTTCATTTCAGCCAATCGGATTAGCTTGCATGGAGGATTGGGATTCATATATTCAAATGTTGGAAGAGTATGAAAAGCCATATGAAAGGTGCGTTTACCATTTATACCATACTCAGCTCGTTCAAGTTGATTATATGATAATCCACTGCATCAGCTCGTTGAATGAGTTTCTTTTCATCAATGGCTCTGCTGAGGCTATTCATTTGAAATAGTTTTAGAAAAGAAATAAGAATAGCACTTGTACTAGATTGCACTTATCTCAGTAAGCCTGAAATACATATTAGTTGAGCATGAGTTATCGATTCTTCAGTCAAATTTTGGTTTTAAACATTTAATTTATAAAGTTAGAACATAATGCATATATATATATATATAGATTATATGTTTTTATTATTTAAATATTTCAAAAAAACAGAGGTCAAGCCATAGTCGAGATAAGACCAACGGAGCTTCGAATTGAAACGCTGCCGCTACTATTTGGATTATCGCCAGTTACAACTCCAACCTATCTTCAATCGCCACCAAAAGACTTTGCTACATCACCAATGCCATCAGAATCGTGTGCAATGTCAACAACAACATCTCCATTAGAAACAATCTATCATCTTCCGCAATCACCACCAAGCATCTATTCTGCTGAAGTGACATCATCTGTACATCGCATGACATCATATATATCATCTCCACCACGTGCCATATCTCCAGCTGCTGTTAGCCTTCATGCTCCAGCAACACTTGTACATCCACTACCAGAAGTGCCATCCATATTCTTGGAATTGGAAGTAGAAGATCAGCTGCATATGGAGGTGCATGAAGATGAACTCTTAACTACAAGACGTAACAGGTTAAACACAATTTCTCATCATTTCGTCTTTTTACTTTTTATTTTTTTCCCATAAATGGAGAGTTATCTGCGTGGTCGTCTAGTGATTTCATTCTCTTTTTTGGCTTTTTCTTTCACGCTCAAATAGTTTATTAACCCTTTCAAAATAGCTTTTTGCATAATACACATATAGCTTCTATCAAAGCTTATGATTGATGCTAATCATGCTTCATCGTAAAGCTTCATAAGCTCAACAAGATTTGAATATCATATATGACTATCAAAGAAATACAAAAACTTTAAAATAAACTTTGTAACTTCACTTACAAATACTGGAATGCTATTGTGCTTGTGATTTGACTGATGTGTTGTTACTTCTGTTCACAACGTTAACCTATACTAATTGCCTTGGACTTTCATAACTATCTAGCACGTTCAACTTCTATCGTAGAATGTTCTCTTTGAACTTACCTATCAGTTAGACTTGTCACTTTCGTACATTTTGAGGTTGTGTTTGAGACTTTAGTTTCGTACAGTTTGCATAGACATTGTGTTAAGTTGATCGTTTGAGTTGATCTTGTGATCGTCTTTACACTATCTTAGTTGTTTTCTGTTTATTTCACTCACTTACACACCAAACTACATTCACACACTCACACACACACACACACACACACTAACACACTTGCTCTTACTGTTTCTTTCGCTTTATTGGTTGGGTTTGTGATTGTACTGTAGCACTTTCACTTGTCTTCTGACTTCACTTTCCTTTAATGGTCAGTATAGAAGTCTTTTCAGTCATGTAGCCGATTTACCATCAGAAGAAGAGAGTACCAGCGGCTTTGATCTAGATCTTGGTGCTTTTGAGCTTGTTGATTCTGGTCTTTCAGCAGAAACACTGCTCAATACAGAAGACCCGGTATGGGTTTATACTTACTATTTCTATTCTTTCCTATCTATTAGATATAATTAGCATAATTAGAAAAATTAATTTTCCTTTCATACATATTTCAATCTGTCTGACAGTACATTGATTCAGGTCATTTTCCATCAAGATATGCCTGTACACTCTGTTCATCATGATACGGTACAGACAGAAGCAGCATTAGCTAACTTAATGTCTGCACCGTCAAGCATGTTGACTGGAGCTATTCCACCAACAATGGTTGAGGTATGTAAGCTTTTCATCTGAAAAGCATCAGTTTGATAGTGTTTGTTCATTGATCTCACTTGTGTCGTATTGTCTGACAACAGATTGATCATAACCATTCTAGTAATACTCATATATACACCTTCACACATTAACACATAGTTAGCACATCTATCTATCTGATAACTATATATAGATAGATAGATAGAATATAAGAACAAAGCATATAACTATGCTTATAGGATAATTATTGTTTTGTGGTTGATGGTGAACGGGTACGTATGGGAGATATATTGGGAGATGATCAATGGTGGAGACATACTTCACGTCCAACAAAGGTATTCAGAAAAAAAGATGAAAATAGAAGTTATACGATAATGATCTCATTACTTCTCTAGTATTTCTATTCTGAAGATCTTCGACAGTTTCACCGTGTTAACTGTATAACAGCTAAAGGCAAAGTCATCACAGCCAAATTAGCCAGTGGAACATTACAAGTAAATCATTTAATATATATATTATATATGCATAGTTAGTGTGTTGAAATGTGTGTTTGGTTAATAGATATCCTTAGTTTATATATAATAATTATAATATAAATCATTAGGTAAATCATCCGATAGCATCATCCTCATCAACTCCACGATCATCTGTTAGTGGCACATCAACCAAGCCAACTCAAACGAATAAAGTATCATTAACACACGTTTACAAAGTAGGAATGCTCATCTTATTGAATTATTGATTGAAGCAGAAGCATTAGACAGCCTTCTACTTCTATCATACATTCATAGCATATCAGATTGATTAACTTGTTTCTTCTCTCCAGGTTATTCGATTCTACTCATTTTGGAAAACTTGCACATCATTTCATCGCATTGTTACAATGATTGATAAGGTTTCCACTGATGATCGCAACACCAATCCAGCATTCAAAAAGCGTCTCTTTGTTCAATATCTTTGGCGTAATGCTAAAGCTGTCGAAAAAGCACGGGTACAAAAGGAATTTGATCCACGACGACAACGTCTATTACGTTTCGTTACGGATTCAGCTCAACGCAAGAGGTTTCAGAAGATGTAGATGATTGTTGTTTGTTTGAATGAGCTTTCTGCCATTTCTACGGCTAATCTTACTTCTTTTCTCTCTTTCTCTCTCTCTCTCTCTATCTCTCTCTCTCTCTTCTTCTTAACTTTCCATTTTTTTTTATTTTTCAAGTTTATATGGCTATTTTCTGATTTCTTCTGTGTGTTCGGAGAGATTTCTTAACTTTTTCCAACTTTCCGCATAGCTTGTCTACTGTCCCTTTCTCTGTTTCTCTCTTTCTCTCTCTCTCTCTCTCTCTCTCTATGTTTCATTTCGTCCCTCTCTTCTTACGTTCTAACACTTTCCTATTGACAATGATATACTTTCTACTTTCCTTTGCTTCTTCTTCTTCATACGTTCTCTTACTTTATATCCAATAAACACGGGTTCAAGTTGTCTCTCCCTTTAGCTTATATCAAGGGTGATGATCATTATTTCCTATTTCCAAAGCAGAATCTCTATGTATCAGATATGCGCAAGCCAATCTCAGGTTAATGACAGTTGTGCTTAGTTCTTCATACCGTTTTCCATCTTCAAACTCTTTATCTTTCAATCAGAATATTCAAAAAGAAGAGAAAAGCAATCAGATGTTTGTTCATGATGACATCTGATGGAGCATTAGCTTTATGATTGTTATGATATCCAACTACAAAGACAATGAAATTCTCCATCAAATGTCTGAATGCTCACATTGTTTTATCAAATTCTTTGTTTTTGTTTTAACTTCTTCTCCGAAGGTTTATTCGACTATGTGCCATCAAACAACCACACAGACACGAAATCGATCTCTAATGATATGACATTTCATTTACCTTTTATATCCTTTTTCCATATTCCCTCTTGATCGTTTCCATTTCCTTCTTTAACTTCATCTCCTCTCTCTCTCTCTCTCTCTTTCTCTCTCTCTATACTTCTTCTTCTTCTCTTCAATTCACTGTTTGTTTTTATTATTATAATTATAATAAATAAAGATTATCTATTATCTGCTTCCTTCTATGACACGCGCTTTTTATGTTTTTTATTTTCTTGGACTTCTACTGTAGCTGATATACTGTAAGCTTTTGTAATCTGTATATCTCCTAAACAACATAGACTGCTGCTACTTCTGCTGCAACTCAACTAAAGCTTTATGTAAAGGCTTACCCTTCTTCACACAAATACATTTGTTGTGAATATGTGAATGATTAGCAAAAAGCAATCTCATGCCAATGATACAAGTTATCCTTGATGGCATCATTTAAGATTTGTCGAAGATGACACGTGTATGTTTGCTGTTATACTTGATGAATCTGAGAATATGATAAGACGAGGAAAGCTTCAAAGATTCATGACCATCGACAGGTATGAGATTATGTTGTGGACAGGTAGTAATGACTTAATGAATGGGAAATGACAATATAAAGTTCGTGAAAATCATGCTCAAGACCACTAAGATTTCATAAAACATCATACATCATATTGTATTTTCAATCTTTTATCATTCCTTTAGCAGTTCTCGCGATGAATCTGAAGACTCCATCATTGATTTTCCTGTTGAAGTTAATGCATGTCCGATCAAGCTATGCAAATCAGGTCTGATTGTCTTGTCTTCAATCATTCAACTCAACCATCAATACCTCATTTCAGTATTAACCACAAGTGATAGTGTTGAAGAAGAACGAAACATCCTCTATCATTATGGTAATTCATGTGAGCCGATTCCTGTCTTCTCTGTTGATGAGAAGCCTTTGGATGGACCCAGCACTCTAACTAACACTCTTCGTTGTCCTGTTAAGTATATCAGCAAAGTATCAATAACTTTCAAATATACTTTTGATAAACGATCATTCAGATACCTCCTTCTATGGTCGTTGACAACTTCTGCTTCATATGTGATGGAGATGAGGTGTCCGAAGAGGAAATACTCAGCGATCAACAATGGTGGAAACAAACAAGTTGCTCTACAAGGTTCTATTCTTCAGAAAATATGACAACCTTTCATCAGGTTCTTTTCATTTTTCAATTTAAATTTAATATGATTCTGTCAGGTAACGTTACTGACATGTCGAGGAGAAATGAGAGGAGCTTATCGATCAAGAGCTCGTGGAGCAGGAATAACTAGTGTTTCTCTTAATCAGGTATATACCTATTGTCTGCTATAAAATGAAATACTTACAGGTCTTCCGTGTTTCACGTCATTTCAGTAGCTGGAGAACATGCACATCATTTCATCGCATCGTTTCAGTCATCAGTCCTATCACAGAAGGTACGTTGCGCATTCTCATATAAGAGGTACTCACGTAAGATTCACGTAACTAATTATGAATACATTAACATAAAGCTTACATGACGTATACGTGAGAATTCAATAGAATTTCATCATTTCGATGAATAGATGCTCTTGCTCGGTTGTGTCTCAGCATTCAACCCCCCCCCCCCCCCCCTGCTGATGTTATTTGTTTTCAGAAGGCGAGAACTCGAATCGTTTCAAGAAACGGATATTCGTTCAATACTTCTGGAGACAAGAAAAGGTTCGCCTAAGTCCTACAATCATTCATAATAGCACCATTCAGCCGAATGATCGTGAGACGGTAACAAGGGAATACTTGGAATTCAAAATGAAATCTTCTCCGCGACATAGTCTTATTCCTCCGAGCACATCACTCACTACAAGGTATCCATCATGGTTATACTTTGATCTTTCCAATATTCACTTCAGAAGCTGGTCTTCTCGCTCACATTATCCTGGATTGAATCCTTACAATTCGACGGCATCAACATCTTCTTTAACATCACACGACTCCTTATCACCCAGGGTATGTTCCATCTATACAACCTCTATACTACATCCCTAGCATCTTCTTAAGTCTTAAGCATAAGTCGTACATTCTTAGCAATACTGAGAGAGAGAGAGAGAGAGAGAGAGCGAGAGAGAAGTGAAAAGGCAATTTCGTTACGTCTTCTGAACATTTGAAAAGATTGTCTCATTGAGTAGCCATCGTTCATTTGCTTCGAAAAAAAAGTTTTCTTCCTTCGCTTGCCTCATTTTTTTTTCTTCCAAACTAATCCACCAAAATATGATGGCTCAACTACATTTAAGCTCACATTCATCAACAAAAAGTAAAAATGACAATATTTCCTTCATTTGTCTTTCTTTGTAATTATTGTGGTGTCGGCATTTCTATCACCCTCCCTCTCTCTCTCTCTACCTCTCTTTTTCCCTCTCATCAACTTTCTTCTCTCTTTCTCTCTCTCTCTCTCTCTCTCTCTCTCTCTCTCTCTCTCTCTCTCTCTCTCTGATTCAATTTTGTGACAAACTACCTTTACAGGCACAATCGCGTTGGAATATATTGGGAAAAGCACTGAAATTCAGCCGACCACGCATGAAATCATCTGCAGGCTTACCATCGGCTTCATCAACATCTCAAAGTCCCAACAGCAGTAGCATAAATAACAATAATACTCCAACGACTAATATAAATAAAAGATATTCTGTTGATGATACATTACGTCGTCATCATCGATCTGATTCAGGAGTATGAAGAAGCTATAGAAGATGAAGCATATAAGCTGTAGATGAAGATGAAGCATATAAGCTGAGTAATATCATTAACAGTCTCTTATTATCAAGATTATTCACTTGTAATGCCTATACATACATTCTATATAAAGCATTCTCTTGCTTCATCATCTTCAGCTTCATTCATCTCATCATTGAGGTGTTCACTCGTCGCATCCTCCTCCTCTCTTTGTGTATATTTGCTCAAAAAACCAATGAAAGTTATGAATGGGTCAATCAGTAATTTGTTTATTTTCAAACAATTTTTTGTTTTTTTAATATAATAAATATAAAGAAATAATAAACTATTATATATATACGTGCATGAAGATCTAAGACACATACACATGTGAGAAAGAGAGAGAGAGAGAGAGAGAGAGACAATGGCAGATGTTGAGAGAGACACATAGAGAGAGAGAGAAAGAGAGTGAAACATGAAATGAAAATTGAAGAAACTCTTCTTCTCATCATATTCCTGAGATTATAAGGTTAGTTAGAGGTTAAACGTGGTCAATCACTAGATTCGCTTATTGTTCGATCAATGGTTGGAAATGAACAGTCAGATGGACAATAAGCTTCTTTGAATGATTCAAATGATTTAAGAGTTGCATCATCATCATCATATGATGGCGGATTCTGAATAGAGAGAGAGTAACAAAGCTGAATGAAAGAAAGCATGTAAGAGAGCTTACTTCCGAAACATCATATTCATATTCAATAAAGTCGTCGTTAATCATTTCTACCTCGTCGTCAATGACATTACATGACATCTGCAATTATATTCTTCACAATGCTTCAAATTCTATCTGTTTCCCTCTTCTATTCTCTTCAAGTTTCAGTGCTTTGCAAGCTTTTCGTCTTATAAGCTCATCACATCCTCACTCCCCCTCCCTCTCTACACCTTCAATCTTCAGAATTCTTTTCTCATTCACAACTTCTTATTCTCATCCTTGTTTCTCTCCTCTTATTACATTGCAAAACATTGAAAACAACAACCGCAAATCGTACCCTATGCAACGGAACGTCTTGCTGGCTCCTTATTTGTGACGTTTGAGGCTTCTCGTTCGAAACGATGTTCCAACTCATATTCTCCACGATGTTTTTGGTGTTGACAAAATCGAAACAAAAGAAAAAAACTTCCGGCCTGAAAGAAGGTTCATTTTTGAGAAAATGAAGAGGAAAAAGGAGAAATTAGTTTATGAAGGGAGGTGGGGGGAGGGAGGGGAGTCAAAGAAGAAGCTGTAACATACATGAAGATGGAAGAACACGGGGGAGTGACGAGACACCGACACATACAAACGAACATCTAATTTCAAGAAATTAATCAGAGATGTTCTATTCTAATGATTTTATGACATGTTAAATGCTCCTTTCTTCAATTGGCTATGGGAAAATGATGAATAAAGAGAAGAAGAACGTCTTAAGAGAGTGAGAGAGAGAGAGAGAGAGAGAGAGAGAGAGAGGAGGTCAAGGAGTCAAAGACTAAGAGGGAAATGGAACATTTAAAAGAGAAAGACAATAAGCCATTCTAATTAATTGACAGTGATTTATCCTCTTTATAAACTTTGAAAATAGCAATTGACAGAGTAATGGAGAGGATTGAGAAAGCTCATGATGATGATTGTGAGAGTGAGATGACGAGAAAAGATGTGAAGAAAAGAAGGTTTTTTGTTTGTTGGAGCAGATGATGATGATCGTCTTGAATTGCTTGTGAGTGCTCATGTGCATGACTAGATAAGATGGATTTGATGACGAAAAGCATCAAAAGTATAAATGAAACTTAAAGCTTATACTCTCAAGTGTGTGTCTGTGAGAGAGAGAGTTAAGAGTATGATAGTAAGTTAACTATTCTTTTGATATAACTATATGTGAATAACTAACGATCATTGCTGCTGCTACTTGACACACCATGATGATCATATAAGTCTCTAAACGCATCATAGATTCCTTCATTGTCATTATATCATCGAATAATTGAACAAGACGACTATATTCTTCGACGAACGCCTTCAGACGAAGCTCACGCTCCATGCTGTCTGAAGGTGTAGCACCAGGCAATAGAAACGGCAACAGCCTTCTGAAATATTGTTATTATTAAACTAATGAATAGCAACATTAGTATTTACAACTCAATAGAAATCATAAAGAAGGAGAGAGAGAGTTTATGATAATGAGAGCTTCATCAAGAGATAGAGAAAGAGAGAAAGAGAGACATGTCCTTTATAGAGAGTCATATTGAATGTGATGCCATAGGTTCTTGTAAAGTCACAAATGAAGAAGTAAACGATAGAATAAGCAAATGAGAGAGAGAGAGAGAAACACTGTGAACAAGAGATGATACAGAGGTTTACCTTTCAATTATCGAAATTACTCAAAAATCATATTTGAGGTGAGAATGAAGAAGAGAGAGAGAGAGAGAGAATGGGCTTAAGCGAGAAACGAGTGTAATGACGAGAGGAAAGGACTGAAAGACGAAAAGTGTTTATAAATGTAATTTGAGATTATGTCACTTTTCATTTCATTCTCTCACACTATCTTCAGCCAAAAAAAAAAGAATTTAAAAGCTGAAAATGATTCGAATATCTGCTCTGCTTCCCTCCATCCATCCATCTCTCTCTAACCTTCACAATAACACTCTTTACACGTTTGAGATGAATGTAACCAAGAGAACAGAATCATTTGTGGAAGGTTCACAAGTGAACAATCTCAAGAAGATGGAAAAGCAGCTAGGGTGGTGGCCAGTTAATCCGCGACTCCTTTTTAGGCAAATGGGTGCAAGCAGACAGAGAGCCAACTGCTTCGAGACGAATCAGCTACAGCAGCAGCAGTAGCAGCAGCAGCAGCAGCAGCAGCAGCAGCAGGAGAAGAAGTAGAAAGAGGCGAAGGAGGAGGAGTTGCTAGCGACGACCGCCTTTAAGCTAAGCAGTTAAAAACTAAAAACGACAAGAGCATTTATCATTTAAACGAAAAAAAAAGAGAATATATCAACTATAACTCATCAATCTGGCTTTCTTTTTTTCTAAAAAAGGGAATTGCAACTGAAATGAATGGTCATGGGTGGTTGTCATGTAGTAGGAGGTTGGAAATAAGAAAGAGTTCCAAGTATATAAGAGAGAGAGAGAGAGAGTGAAAGAGAGGGAAAGAAGAGATTGTTTGCTACCACCATGATGGAATCTATTAAAAGCCAAAGACTGCCATGGATAAAGCGGTCCGTTAACAGACATAAGCAGTTGAAGTATGGAAATGATGAAAAACAAAAGGAAAAAGCTTTGAGCTTCTGCTTTACTCTCTCATACTTGTTGGAAGTACTTGTAATAAGAGAAAGATTAGAATAATAAAACTGTTAAAATGATCATCTATTCTTCTATCTTTACATGTCATTAAGAGATCTGTCAATTAGCTTTCTAATAGATCATCTTGTGGCTTGTACTGATTATGATGGATTATAGGCGCCCTCTTTTGACTTGCTCTACCTATATCTCATTCGTCTCTCATACACATTTACTCTTTCTATCGCCTTTTGCCTCATAATGCTTTTAACTCAATATGATCACATTAAGCAGCTGATTATGCTTACTGCTGTTGCCTTGTCACCTCTCTCGCAGCTTTAGCTCCGTCTTCTCTGCTCAAAACTCTGTCTATGATGATGATGATGATGATGATGATGATGATGCTGTAGGCAGCGGCAATAGACTGATTAATATGCTGACAAAGCTTATAATAAAAATAATTTTAAAATCATAATGCACCTGCTTTTGTATACAAGCAGATGAAGTAAGATACCATGCAACTCTTATAGAGATAGAGAGAGAGAGAGAGAGAGAGAGAGAGAGAGAGAGAGAGAGAGAGAGAGAGAGAGAGAGAGAGAGAAAGAGAGAGAGAAAGAGAGAGAGAGAGTCGATAAGAGAGAGAGAAAGAGAGAGAGAGAAAGAGACTTGCAGGCGTCACCCAAGGAGGTGCACATAAAACAAATGGAACACACGTGGAGATCTTTATGTACAAACAGATAATTAGAAAGAAACAATATTATGACGAAAAACTCGTATGGAATAATGAAATGAATGAAAGACAATAAGATAATTGAATTGATAATGTCATTGTCATCAACCTCGAACTGTATTGAGGAAGCTTCCGATGCCACTCAATAGATTTCCTCCGCCTGACTGCTTCTTGTATTCACGAGCTTCTTGTTGGAAGCGTTCTTCTTGAAGCTTTTCAAATGCTGAACACTTCTTATCTTTCAGAATATTAGGAATCTGCAACGTATATGAGTTAAGTAAATGATCAATCTAGATTATACGTACGGAATTGGCTGTTGTGGCAGCTTCAAATAACAAATTCGTTTTAACCTTGGCACCTTCAATCTCATAATCAACAACAGCATGTTGACAAGCTAATAAGCGATCTGGATCTCTCTTTGATACCCAGAATTCAAGTAATTCCGAATTGGTTGGAGTATACGATCCTTGCTATAATAGTTGTCTTAGATAAACAGAAAAGCTTCATCGAAACAAATCCTCACATCAATGCTATTGGCTGCTAACCATTCAGCTATAATTGCCAATTTGAAAGCTCGACCAAGTAATGGATTGTCGATTTGAGCAAAAAATTCCTTTTCCAACTATAAAAAGACAATATATTTGGCATTTTTTCTGTGACGAACAAAAGGTAAATGTCTCTCAAGCAATATACTGAATAGAGAGAGAGAGAGAGAGAGAGGGAGTAAGAGAGAGTAAGAGAGAGAGACAGACACATGTAGGCTTTGATAGAGATTGAGAGAGAATGAAAGTAGAGAAAAGGACTTCAGTTCCTCACCTCAGGACGTGTTTGACCTCTTTCATAGAATTTCATCCAAACATCAACAGCTCCCTGCTTTTGCCAATAATCTTTCTGCCAAACAGACCTTGATGAAATATGAAAAATATAAAAAATTGACGTCCGAATAAGAGTACTTTGAGAATGCTGAACACATTGTGAAGTTTGGATCTTCAGGTGGAGGACAGAGCTTTGTTGTTAAACGATATGTACGTTCACCAGTAGCTCTACATAGATTTCCTTCCGTATTTTCAAGCAATTTCAATTGTCTATAAGTATGGAGAGGGTGGAAAGATGGAGGTATAAGCATTCATACCTCGTATTCTTACACCAATCACAGTAGAAGCATTCTCTTCCACATGTAGCTACATCCATACAACGTAACTTTCCAATTGGCTGAATGGAAACATCCAATTTCATTGCCAGTTTGTTGATATGAACACCTTCAAGTAGTCTTGTATTACACTTGTACACAGATGCATAAACAACCTGGTGGCAATGTAACATCAATGCCCATATCGAAGCAGTCTGGCCAAGTCAAATGGACGGTTTCTCCTTCACGAGTTGATGGATGAGAGAACTGAAACAATGAGTCTGAACTTTCAAAAGCATTTCATTTCAAGTAGAAGGTTTTCATGAACATAACGATGACGTGAACTTCACGTGATACGTAAACTCATGAAAATCATTTTGCTTTCATAAACAACGTTATGAGCGGTTGCATTCTGCTGCAAGTTCAGCACTTTGCACTTGCAAGCATCATCAATAGAATGACGCTTTTCTAAACAAACATATACTTACTGATGGGTTTGAAAGTTTGATTGGTTGAGTACATTCTTTGCCAGTCAGCTCTTTACAGCATGGAGCTGATCGTGCGTCTTTTAAACGAGCAATGAAAAGGTTTTTAGAGATAACAGCCTTAAATCCGGTTATATGAATCAGGATAGATGGCAGAAAACCTCGTAGCTTCGTTCTCCTAATTTGCGGACAGTACCTGTTCCAATTGGAACATCCTTATCGTTGTAAACGACTGTGTTTCCATTCTTATCAGCAACTACTTTTCCAACAGATTTACCTTGAGCATCATAGCATTGAGATACTCCCGGAGTTTCAGCTTAAACATTCAATTAGAATTTTGTCTTTTAAGCTCAGTTATACCTAAGCAATGATACTTCTCACTACGACGACCGAACAATGATTGAGCGAACTCTCCAGCTTGACCCTTGTCGGTTCCAGCCAAGAAAGCATCAGTACGTTTACCATTTTGAGAAATGGTATACTCATACTTTCCCTTCTTGCCATCTTTCTGAAGATAGAAGAGCAGGTAAGAATATAATGAGATGAAAGGCTACCTTGTCGTTATAGAACAATGTTCCTTCACCCGTATGATTATCCTGTGCGTGAGGCTTGACTTGGAAGTCAAATCGGTCATTCGTTGCCTCGAAGTCTGTCGACTGTAAAACATGATTCAATTTCGTTTTCTTTCGTTTTTATGATCAGACTTCCGGATTTTTCAGATCTCCTCTCATAATCGTATCTAAATCGTACTTTCCATCTGCTTTCAAGAAAGCGTGACGTCCTTCTTCGTCATCTTTGACACGAAGTTGACCCCTTGAAATAATCATTGAAACTTTGAAAGCTTTCTGTTCTGAAAACTTACTTGTGTCCTTCATATGTTGCTATTCCTCCCTTCTCTCCAATTTTCTGAACTTGAGCTCTCTTGCCGTCTGGAGTTTCGGCTGCAGCGACATTTCCAGAAGCAGAAGCTTCAAATCGTTTTTTTGTATTTAATAGTTCCAAAATAACTTTTTCTTTATTAGAAGCATCGAGAGAAACCTATAAATGAAGATATAGGGATAGATGATGAATGATAGAATCTCAAATGATGTTGCAGAAGAAAGATTTTAAAAGGATGAAGTGCTATTGAGTGATCTTACCCGCTGAACTTCTTGCTGCTTCTTATCCAACCACGTTGAATCAACTTCAATATGCTTTGTTTTATTGTTCAATGATACATGATTAGGAAGAAGTTGGAGAGCTGTTGTGACAGATATCAGTGGCACCAAGATGGTCCACTTCATGATTGCCGTCTCTGCAATAGACGCATATTAAGAGAACTTGGTTTTAAAAAGGGAAAATGAAAACCAATAACTGCTTTGTTGTTAAAAATGAAAGAAAACAACATTTAAAGAGTGATGTGAAAGTGTGTGAAAACGAGGAAATATAGATGAAGAGAGAGACGTGTTCATATATAGGTCGATTAGGTTGAATGGTAGAGGGTGTAAGGGGAGGAGAGAAGACAGCTATAGGAGAGAGAGGATGGATAGAGATAAGTGAACGAATGGATACATGATCTTACGACAATAGTTAAGGAAGAATTGGAAGGTATTGATCATGAACTGATCGTCTTCATCTTTCCATTCATGATGTCCATGAATGGGATTGCATCGTCCTCGATCAACTGTCATTGTCCTCGACATTGACGTCATAATGTAACGGCTAAGAGACTTTATAATACTTCAATAACCTTATGAAGTTTTAATTTTACATAATATAAATGAATAAGACGGATATGATTTAATTATATAAAATGGAACACAGAATGCATATCTTAGAACGAAAGATTAGATGAAGCTGGAATCTCAAGAAGCCGGATAGTCATATACACACAGTCAGGGTTGTAGTAGTTGGTGAAGAAAATGAAAAGTGAGGATTGGTTGAAGACATTGAATGAACTTGAAACAGCTTTCAACTGAGTGAATACGAACTGAATGACCAAGATGATCGGACAGTCAACGGCTTTGCGTCAAAATGGAAAAAAGAAAAAGCGAAATAGAAGGATGAGGTATGAGAGAGAGAGAGAGAGAGAGAGAGAGAGAGAGAGAGAGAGAGAGAGAGAGAGAGAGAGAGAATGAGATCAAATTGCAAAAACCCTCCAATTATGGATGAAGAACAGGTAGAAATGGAAAGGAGGGCAAAATGAACAATGTAGTCATCAACCAACTACTGCTTATGTCAATTCTCAAATCCAGTCATAAAAAAAGCATTTGGTCAAGTTTAGGCTGACAGCCACAGCATCATCATCAGCAGAAGAAGAAGAAGAAGAAGAAGAATACGTTGACAGACCAGAAGATAATAAGGACGATTTGAAATAAAGAAGTTGAAAGACTGTCGGTTTTTCAATATCCATTAACGGAGGAAAATCCAAGATATGCTGGTTTTTAAGATGAATGACATGTGAATTGACTAGATTTTTATAGCTTGAGGCCATTTGGGTATAGAAAATAGAAATAGATGAAGAAGATGATCATGATGAAGGAGTATGCTGAAGTTGATCAAACCCTCCCTTCTTCATAGTCTATCTGTTTTTATGATTTTAAGTTGTTTTCTAGGCGGAAGAACAAGAATTCAACGGCAGATCATCATTATCTGATGAATGCTTGGCAGATAACATACGATCAGGGCAGCTTCTTTCATCGAATGAGAAGTAATTGAAACGCTCTAAGCGACTGTAGGAACGATAGCTTTGTCAGTCTTTTAAATAACTTCATTTGATAATAAAAAAGATGCTTTAATGTGTAGTAAATAGGGCCAAGGCAATGTAAAAGGTGACTCATTCATCCTTCATGAAGAATAGGAAGGACACCCTGCAATGTGGAAGCTTAACTGTGATGTCATGGCAGTCAGTTGCCGATGTAATCAGATGATGGTGATTCACATCTGGTATAAACGGGTTGAAGCTTCGTGTCCACAACATCTTACGAAGCATCGTTCGCTTGAGAATAGCCTTCATCCTATTTAAACGATAGCATGATCTACCATTCTCTCAGCCAAGCAGTTGTATAGAGGCGTAGATCGATGACAACATCAGAAGCATTTAATGGATCATGAGACAACGCATTTCCTTAACTCAGGCTCAAGACATGCTGAATTGGAACGATAATCAATCCTAATCATTGGCAAAGAAGACTGTCGGATATCCCATTAACTTACATCCGAAATCGAACCATCATTCTGAGCTCTCAATCAACCTGTCCACTGATCGAAGTTTCGCCACTCTCTTCACCTCTCACTGCCAAAAGCTCTAGAAGATGCGCAGAATTATCTAATACAGTGCAGTTCCCTTTATGACTCAGAGACAAATCCGCCAAAACCTACCAGCAGATCGATTCAAGCTTGGAAGTCATACTAGCAGTCTAGATCTTCTGCGCTCCATTCACATACGTTTCGTACTCTTAGAATGATGGAAAGTGCGCCAGTTGCTGTCTTTCTCATTGTCGTCCTTAATGCGAACTAATCGCAACAAACTCCATCTCACTCATCCACACTTTCAAAAACGATTTCTTTCAGGCTCCCTAGCTACAGTCACCTATAGTTCCAATGAGAAAGATGTCGCTGTACATCATCCTTTTGTACTTGTTTCTGATTAGCGAAGTATCAGCTTTGATGGAAACAATAGCTTGAATACTGGAAAGAATGAAAGTCATGTTCGAGAAGAAGTTATAGCCACGCTGCTACCTCCATCAGGCTTTACTATCCCATGCTGTTATGAGTTTCATAAATGAACTTCGAACATATCAAAACCAGAACAAACAATGGTTACCGTGACTCTAAACTCATTTTCATTCTTTGCACGTTCCTTGATTCATTCTCACTAGAGTACTTTGGGTTCGAAACAGACAACCAGGAACACTGAAGATCTTCTACTACAACTGAGAAAACATTCGGTTGATTCATCCCACATGACACTTCTTGTTCTCGGAGCTTGGAACTAGGCGGCAGTTGCTTTTCTTCTCTTTGTCATAACCAACGCAAACTAATCGCAACCGACCCTATCTAACTCATTTACACTCACTTAACTGACTTCTTTCAGACAGTTCGTAGCCAATCATCGTAACGATGGGTACGATGCCGTTATACATCACACTCTTCTATATCTTCCTGATAAGCGGAGGATTCACTTTGATTGTAGAAAGGGCTGAAAAGGAAGAAGAGCATAATCTGACCTTCGCTGATGTCCCGGAACTTTTGACCGGCCTATCAAGTACTGGTTTAGCCGCTTTCAGCATTCTGTTCAACAAAACTGCGGAAAAATTCAACAATGCAAATGCTGAAACCGTGAAACAGATTGTGGAAGGACTTGAGAAGTCAGTAGACGCCACTGGAGAAGAGTCGAATGAGAAAGAAACAGATATTAGGATTGTAATCATTAACAACTCTCATATGGAAACAGTTAGCACAGCTCAGCCTCCAACTACGGAAGCTTCGACAACTCAGCCTCCGACTACGGAACATCCGACTACTGAACCTTCGGCAACTCAACTTCGAACTACGGAACCTCCGACTACTGAATCGTCGACAACTCCAACTCCGACTACGGAACATCCGACTACTAAACCTTCGGCAAATCAACTTCGAACTACGGAACCTTCGACAACTCCAACTCCGACTACGGAACATCCGACTACTAAACCTTCGGCAAATCAACTTCGAACTACAGAACCTTCGACAACTCCAACTCCGACTACGGAACATCCGACTACTAAACCTTCGGCAAATCAACTTCGAACTACGGAACCTTCGACAACTCCAACTCCGACTACGGAACATCCGACTACTAAACCTTCGGCAAATCAACTTCGAACTACAGAACCTCCGACAACTCAACCTCCGACTACGGAACATCCGACTACTGAACCTTCGACAACTCAACCTCCAACTACGGAACCTCCGACTACTGAATCGTCGACAACTCCAACTCCGACTAGGGAACATCCGACTACTAAACCTTCGGCAAATCAACTTCGAACTACGGAACCTTCGACAACTCCAACTCCGACTACGGAACATCCGACTACTAAACCTTCGGCAAATCAACTTCGAACTACGGAACCTTCGACAAGGCAACCTCCAACTACGGAACCTCCAACTACGGAACCTTCGACAACTCAACCTCCAACTACGGAGCCCTCGACAGCTCAACCTTCAACTACGGAACCTTCGACTACCGAACCTCCGACCAGTATGCTTCTGACTACTGAACGGAGAGTTTCTACGAGTGGTAATAATGTCATTGAAACAAGACTATGGAACTTCCAACATCGGAACCTCCAACTACAGAACCACCAACTACAGAACCTCCAACAACGGAACCTCCAACTACAGAACCTCCAACTACAGAACCTCCAACAACGGAACCTCCAACTACGGAACCTCCAACAACTCAACCTCCAACCACGGAACCTCCAACTACGGAACCTCCAACTACAGAACCTCCAACAACTCAACCTCCAACCACGGAACCTCCAACTACAGAACCTTCGACAACTCAATCCCCAACCACGGAACCTCCGACTACTGAACCTTCGACAGTCAGGCCGATACCTGGATAATACCCGGACGCTTGACAACAGAAGCATCCAGAGTATTTTTTTTTTAAATCTTCAAAATCACGTATAATATTTTTCAGTTGTGACAACTACAACAAGGAATTATTAAAGTCCGGCGAGAAAGAGAGCGCAGAGGTCCAGAAGCGAAACGTAGAGCACATTGTGAACAAGTTTGGATTTCTTTACGATTCATTTAGCCAATAAAATAAAGCTTTCGTTCTAAGGTAGAGTAACATGAACCATAATGTGGGAAGAAGAAAAGATAGATTGATCAATAGGCTAAACAGGATAGACTGTCTTTGATTTGTATGAGCCATACAGAGGCAACTCTATGTCTCGAGCAAGTAGATGTGAAACCGAGAACGGAAATGAAAATCTTCCATTTTTGGTTCTTTCTCATGAAACAATGAATTGAAGATGCTTTATTCACCGTTCAGAGAACAGACAGTTTACGGTTGATTAATATAAAAGAACTTTACAAACAACTTGGAAATACAGTTTGGACTAGCCAAGTAGCGATCTTTCAGGCTTATACATCGTTCATGCTGACTTCGTTGTCTTCTTCCTCTACAGGTTCCTCTACAGGTTCCTCTACAGGTTCCTCTTCTAAATATATAATATGTATGATTCTGTTCTTACTATAGTCAAACCTTCTGGAAGTTCAGTAGCCATCCAAGTTTCATCTGAAAATGATATAACTTTGACGTATTCTCTCCAGCTTGTACATACCTTCCATCATATCATTTTCTGGAGTCGGTTGGACATCTGTCTCTTTAGGTGAATCGACCGGTTCCTGAGCGATTTCTCCTTCCGTATTGTCAAATGGCAGATACGGATGAATAGGTATCTCATTTGGTAGGCTGATCGATCCTTGAACGGCATCTGAATCGATGTAAACAAGTTCACCATTTTCCATCAAAACTGCAATTTGGATTAATTCGTTTAGATAGGTTAACTAAGCAAAAGCTTTACCTGGTATCTTGAAAGAAGATACAAGTATGATGGCTGACAGAACTGTCAGAAGAAGAAGAAGAGAGGTATACAGTTTCATGATTTGCAAAAGAAACAATGCTGAAGATGCTTGTTCCACATCTCGCTTATATGAGAACCTGCTATCACTATGAGTTCCTTGTTTTGTGACAATTTACTGAGGTTGTCTTGTTCAACTGATTACAACTATGTTGTTCCGCTTCTTGTTATTAGTTCGGATTAGAGAATCATGAAAGAAGAAAACTCATCTCATACGTCATCACTTCCATAATAGCCACGAAAGAAGTACTTTAAGTGTTCGTACAAGACATGTACTGAACATGCCCTCACTTCTACAGAACACAAGTGGTAATCAGCAGCAGGACACTTCCATTGATTTGTTGTTCAAACATAGCCTATGAAACTGAATGTCTGCTTTCTGATGAACAAATTGAAAGAGTAGTTCAGTAAGTTCCACTTCAAGCTCTTCTTTTCTCATAAGCCCTACACCATCATGGAGACAGTAGCTCTTTCGATTCTGTGGAACTGAACAAGCAGATACTTTCTTCAATCAATCATAAATCATAGAGAAGTATCAAGACACACACTGATAACTTGTAATCTATCAAGAGAAGAAGGCTTCCCTCTCACTTTGCTGAAGTTTCCTTTACATCTCTTTCCGATCTCTCACCGGAGTAAACGTTTGTTCCAAGCGTTTACTCTGTTTCATGGAATACAGTATGTTAATGTGATTTGTTGTACGACTAGTGACTGGAAGAGATGAACGATAGTCAGATTAGAAGCTCATATTCTTTATTGAATTATAAATCAGTTTGTTTTATGAACAAAGACAACATGTAATGTGACTGCTTTGGATGGCTGACTGTTCAGACGACTCCTTGTAATCGCATTCATCAGCTTCTACGCGCTGGAAAGACATTCAATCAAGTGCCTCATACAACTATTACCAACCTATCTTACCAGGTGCTAAGCGGGAGCTTCGACCCTTAGGAGAAGCTTCTGGCGATTTCGTCTTATCTGAAATGACTTTGTTAGTATGTACTGAGAGAGATAGTATGTACCCATCTCTACGTCATAGTTTTCTTCGTATTCGTCTGGGTATTCGCCTGAATAGAGTTCGTCTGCGTAATAATCTTGAAGATCTCTTGATAAGGCTTTAAGATGTTGTGTAAGGAACAATGATTAAGTCAATAAAGATTGAAACATACTTGATTTGATGTTAGATCCATCATTGGCCATCGAACTTACGATTAAGGACAGGACGATTATGAGAGGCGGCAGAGAGAGCTTCATGATGTGATCAAGTGCTCAGCACAATGAATGATCTTCTTTAGCAGTGAATGGATGCTCAAGTCCATATCAACCATTAACTGATGTTTTGCACTCGTTCGATACACTTTTCTGTTTGTTTTTCAACATTCGATTAGAATTATGAGTTATGGGGTCTGTTGTTGAATGACGGTAAGTCTGTCGTCAGGGAGAAAACCTTTTCCGAAATGATGTCTAATGGGAAGACATATCAGTTTGAACCAATATATTCATTCTTTCCTTGTTTTCAATCTTCTTCTGTTCCCTCTCTTTCTGATTATCTATCTCAGAAGCTGTTCATAATGCTCAGACAATCGCTATTAGTAGTTGTTGAATTGCTTTCCATCACACAGAAAATCATCAAAATCCGTTCATTCTGACTCGAGTTGGAACACTTTTACTTCTCTTGCTCATTTACCTAAGCACGACCGCTACACTTTTTATGTGCGCAGGCGGAATGAAACACATCAACAACCGCTCAAGCGCGTTGAACAGTTGAAAATGAATGAACCACCGCAATACTGAGATTTCTGACACGGCTTCGACGACAAGTCTTCGTTGATCGGAGTAAATTAGGGAAAAGAGCTTCATAACCCTTCTCAACCATTTCTTTAGAGTCTGACTTCACAATCTGCTCTGATCTCTGTACTATCTCGATGTAAGAAGCAGTTGATATATTCCAAAGATCACAAGGCTGATTTGTTACTTCCTGTGGCATGGGAGCCACTCACATTTTCAAACTGCCCGGAAGCATCTGTTTTGGTGAGGTTCTCATACAATTCACACTCATATCATAGCTCTCTCAGCTTATCTGGAGAAAACGATTACACAACCAGCTCGATAGTCACATTGGCAGTACAGATCATGAGTGGAGCAACTGCTTTTTTACATCGCCTTGGCCTACTTAAATGCAATGTGAAGAGAGGAAAAAAAGGTTTTTTGCGCTCATTCAACCATTTCTTTACAGGCTGCCTGTTGTCTCTGAAAGGAAAGATGACTAAGATGTCGCTATACGTCGTCTTCTTCTACATCTTCCTGATAAGCGGAGGATTTGCTATGAACGAGAACATCACCAGAGATGTGGAACTCCGTGAGAGTCATGTTCGAGAGAAAAGGTTTTGGCCGCTTCTTCTTAATATTGTTGGTGCCATCGGTGGAGCGGTCTCGGCAGCTACTTCTATTGCAAGTGTGGTTCTTGATTCTAAGAAGAAAGGAGAGGACACGAAGGTTGTGGTTATCAATAACTCCGATGATTCAAAAGTGAAAGAAGCTGCCGAAAAATTTGGAAGTCCAGAAAAAGTATCAGACAGGTTCTACAAAGTAAAAACTACATCCGATGCCGTATCGTGCAACTCCGATTTCTGTAGAAAGCTAGGAAGATTTGGAGAAGCAGCATTCTCCTCGCCATGCAGTCCCGAATTCTGTCATTGTGACACTGGTGACAGAGCTTGGCTCAAAGTATGTGGACCTGGAACAGTGTTCAATCCTATTTACAGAGTTTGCGATTGGCCAAGAAACACTCCTGGATGTTAAAGAGAATTTGAAATGCTTCATGTAATGCGTTATTTGTAAATGACTTGACATTGATAAATCTGAAATAAACGTTTCAATTAGAGAATTTCATTTTTACGTTTTCTCGCATGAATGATGCATCTTTCTGGGCGAAGAGAGAGAATGCGAAGAACGCTATGTTGAAATTCGTTGAAACACTCGATGTTCTACTTTGAGTTTTGAATATCCATGCTTGATGGTTCTTTACAGGTTTCTGCAAAAATGCTTTTTCTGATTGGCTGTACGAATAGTGACTGGAACTGCTGAACAGATGAACGATATTCAGATTGCCAAAGAATACTACTGAACGTTGAGTTCTATCTCAGATACTTGTTATCATGTGATTCTAAGTGTTTATGTAACAAACTTCCAATAAACATATATTCAATTGACACATTCATTGTTATCATAAACTTGTTGCAAACACAATGCTTAACAAAGCTTGATAGAGGTGGTCATGTCGCTGAAGTCGCATCCGCTGCTTAGATCAGAATGGTCTTCGCAGTATCCGGGACCTCCTTCAGAGGAAACCTGCAAACGACTAATTAGCCCTCATTTTACGAACTCATAGCAGAGAAGAAGAATATCAAGTGTTCCAACGTACTTTCACGCAGCGACCTTGGCAGTTTCCATGTTCGCAGAGAATGATGCAGCCACCTCCTGTATTAACTGAAGTCGTGCGATCGTTCATCTGGAGAACGTTTTTCTTCACCAAAGACTTATATTTGAATTACTCACCCAATCGGGTACGTTAACGCAGTTGTGGTTGATTTTGGTTTCAAAACTGCGGCCTGTAAGAAGAAGTTTCACGTTCAGAACATCTTTGTTTTATAAAATCTCAAAGTTTCTGTCCAAATGTAATAACAATTGAGTTACCTTGATGGTCTATATCATCGTACAGGGTTACTTGCAGACTTTGGGTCAACACTACGACAGCTGAAAAGCAGATGAAAGAGCAATAGTTCATTCTGGCAGAAGATATTGAACTCGGAGTGAATGCTGGTAGCGGAAGTATTTAAACTGATTTCGACTTGCTATCTCAAACGATGAACAGACTTTTTAAACTCAGATTCTCACGAGGAACAGTGATTGTTCAATAGAATGAAAAAGTTACAATTGGATCATATTCTGCTGGATATGAGTTGGTGGGCACACGTGACCTCCATGCTTAATCTTCTAACAGCCATAACGTTCTGGAAGTAACAATGCATGGAATGCATGGAACATGAATAATTCTTTTTTCTTTCTTTCTGTTCGTAGTGATAGTTCATAGTATGGATCTGTTTAATATATGTAGTTTGGTAATTCAAAAAATGCAAAACTTTACGCTCCTCAATGCACGAATTTCGGGGGACACAAGGACACGAACGATTCCAATGGATTCGAGCGAACCCTTGACAGGAAATAACCTTAGAAGGGAATAACCATGTAGGAAAGACGATAGCTTGCGGAATACGATTTACAAGTGATCTAGGGGACGTTTTGAGTCGTGAACCCTGAAACACGACGCTCTGGGTTTCCCCAGGAACTTCAACTTTGGTCTCTTGTGTCGTAATCGCGCACTCTACCATTAGACTACGGTTTACATGATAAAATTAGTCTATATAATGTATAAGTAATTGGAGTAGTACAAACTACAAATCCTTTCATAATCCTGTTGGTTGCGGACAAGGTCTGAGTCACAGAACTTGGGTACTCAAACGAACTTTATAATTCTATGTGTACGACCATACCACGTTGAAAATACGCCATCCCGTCCGATCTGGCAAGTCAAGCAACGTCGGGCCTGGTTAGTACTTGGATCGGAGACGGCTTGGGAATCCCAGGTGTCGTACACTTTTTCATTTTTTTTCCAATTTTTTCATATTGCTCAGTTGTTTTATGCTCTGAGTAAACGTGCTCTTCTGTTAATTCGACCTTTAATGGCTTTAGTCAATCGATATTAAACCGTTATCATGAAATCTAAGCTTCAATTTAATGATTGGGAATTTTCATTTATCCTTCTTTTATCACTTCCATCTCCATTGCAGCAACGCATAGATTAAGGAGAACCGTAGATTACCTTCCGATCGCAAAAAATATCATCAAAATTGGTTAATTCTACACCGAGTTGTCGCCCTTCTTCTGATCATAATGCCCATGCACCACCGCTACACTTTTTACACGCAGCGCAGGAATGAAATGTGTGAACAACCGTTTAAGCGCGTCAGATAGTTGAAAATGAATGGACCACCGCTATGTTGAGATGTTAAGTTGAAAATGACTTTCTTCTCAGTTTCTCATTTCCCATTCAACGCCATGTAGTGAGCGGTGTTCATGCTCAATGTTCTGACTGCCATAACTTTTTCGAAATTAATCCGTTTTCAAACGTCTTTTGAATGATTTGTTCCTCTGTTTGAGATCCATAACATGCTAATCATCTTTCAACTGAGTTCTCACTATTCGCAAAGCCCGTATTCATACTCGTTATTGTAGTTTCGAAATTAAGTAAAAGCAGCCAGTGAGCTCGTTGTTCAAGTTTTTTGCGTCATTCGAATACTCGAGTGCTCCTATTAAGTCTTTTTAATCACACTTTTACCAAAGAAATTGTATCCTAATCGTGCCTAATTATCGATTGTATATAATATAGTTTAACTCACAGGAGTCAATTAAAATTTCGGTCCAGGACCTATACCTTGTAATCCTTGATTTCATGTTAACTTATTACTTGTATTTATGTTTGCTAAGGCTGCAACCACTATGGATACATTCTTGCATTTGCCCGGATTTTAACTTATTTTTTTGATACTATCAAATGGGTAAGCCCGTTCGGATACAATTTCTCGACAAGAGAGTTTATATGACACCGGCAAAAAATTTGATTGCTAAGTCGTCTATATTATCGGCTTTTTTGCTTCCCGCAGATGCTATCGTTTCGTTGTATTACAAAATGGATGTCATGGAGATGATGTGCGAGTAAGTCACTTGTGCATTATTTCTGATTTATTTCAATTAATTCAGAATGAATTTAACTGGAGATGCATTTCTTCTTCCTACCGATTGGCAGGACCAATATTACGTCGAGTCAAGCAGAGTTCCTTGGCGAGCAGCGTCATTACTGAAAGGTTTGTATAATTTATGATTGAATTACCATCTTTTGTTAATTATCTTTTTTTTTATGTTTTAATCCAAAAATTGTAATTTTTACTCTCAATACGCACTTTAGGCAGCTTGGACGAGCAGCATCATGAACGATCAGAATCTCCGCGTATCATTGATGGTATCTCATTTCAAATAGTCTAACAATTATATGACAGTTTTTAGAAAGATTGGCAATGGAGTTGCGAAATCGACTCTTCTTCATACCACGTGCTCAGAGAACTTACCAAGATTCAAAAGATTCTCCTGAGGAAACCAGTGAGAATGAGATAAATGGCGGGTGTGTGTCACCCATATCACCTCGTGCCGCAGTAACTTATGCGCACAGAAGAAATAAAAAGCTTCGCGTCTACAATGAGAGAGTGAATTTGGAAGAGAATGTGCGTAGCGTAGTTGAAATTCGTCAGTGCTGCAATCCAACCATTCGACATACGATGAAGGTTCCTCAAAATTTTTTTAATAACTCATTCAATATTTGGCAGGTGATTGTTGTTGATTCTCATCACGACTTCGTAATTCTATACTCTATGGTCGATCGCGATATCTTCGACGACTATCCTTTTATAAGTCGTTCTCCGAGAAACTTTGAATGGTTCTTCAGATTCGGTCTGAGTTACGAAAACCAAGGAGGACAACAAGTAGCACATCGCTCCGGCCGGATCTGCTCGGATATGGTGGACTATAGAGGGCAAATGTTGGCAAGTTCTTCTATAGACGGAGGAGACTCTGGAGGCCCGTGTTATGCGGAAGACCGATCTCTGATTGGGATAATGGTGTCATCAACAACAACTGATCCTTTGCTCGGACATGAGAATGATCGAGAAACAATGGAAGATGAGTTGCGAGACGCATCCTGCAGTCCGGCCGATACCTGGATAACACCAGGAAATTTAATAATAGAAGCATTCAAAGTAACTTTTTTAAAACCTTCAAAATCACGTATAATATTTTTCAGTTGTGGCAACTGCAAAAAGGAATTATTAAAGTCCGGCGAGAAAAGGAGCGCGATGGTCCAGAAGCAAAGCGTAAGACAATTGGCACACCGTGAACAAGTTTGGATTTTTTTACGATTCATTTAACCAGTAAAAAATACTGAATTAATATGTTTACGTCGAACAAAATGATGGTTAATAAAGTTTTTGAAAGGTTTTATGGCTTAATCGAATCGTAGATTCTAAAGGGCTCCTGTAGTCAAAATATATATTATTCTACCTGAGTAAGAGGCTCCCTCAATGTTCCTGGCTACATGGCGGGGAAAAAATTGGATGTTGAAAGAACTTCCACAAGGTTTGACTCTACTGACGGAAAGCTGATGCATATTATATATTTAGATTATGGATCTTTAAAGGAAGAAACAATCACAACAACGATCGTAAAGCTCATTGTTCATATGACTCTGATAGTCTCCTAATCATCATATTCATTACACAGAATCATCTTTAGAACCGAACAAGGGAAAAGACAGTACAGTGTTCAGTAAAGCCTAATCGAGAGGACTTGTTGTCGAAGTGGCTGCGTTGCTATTCACTCATTTACCTAAGCACGACCGCTACACTTTTTATTTGCGACGCCGGAATGTTCTTGTCTGAAATCTTAGTAGTTCGTTGGTTTATTCTTTCTCAACTGTTTAACTAGTTTGAGCGGTTCTTCATGTGTTTCATTCCAAAGTCGCACATAAAGAGCGAAGCGGGAAATGAGCAAGAGAAGTAAAAGTGTTCCAACTCGAGTCAGAATGAACGGATTTTGATGATTTTCTGTGTGATCGAAAGCAATTCAACAACTACTAATAGCGATTGTCTGAGCATTATGAACAGCTTCTGAGATAGATAATCAGAAAGAGAGGGAACAGAAGAAGATTGAAAACAAGGAAAGAATGAATATATTGGTTCAAACTGATATGTCTTCCCATTAGACATCATTTCGAAAAAGGTTTTCTCCCTGACGACAGACTTACCGTCATTCAACAACAGACCCCATAACTCATAATTCTAATCGAATGTTGAAAAACAAACAGAAAAGTGTATCGAACGAGTGCAAAACATCAGTTAATGGTTGATATGGACTTGAGCATCCATCCACTGCTAAAGAAGAACATTCATTGTGCTGAGCACTTGATCACATCATGAAGCTCTCTCTGCTGCCTCTCATAATCGTCCTGTCCTTAATCGTAAGTTCGATGGCCAATGATGGATCTAACATCAAATCAAGTATGTTTCAATCTTTATTGACTTAATCATCAATCATTCTCATATGCAAACAGTTAGCACAACTCAGCCTGCAACTACTGAATCTTCAAGTAATACACCCATGCAATCCAAACCCACCTCCGAATAGCTAAAAACTGAATTCGAACTATCATTCGGTTATCAATGAACCTGCGTCCTGTTTGTTGTACCGTCACTCTCTTTAGCTGTGATACAATGCTCACAAGCATCTGTTTTGATGCAGTTCTCATCGAAACCTATCAGTCAGATAATGCTCTCTCGGCTTACGTGGAGAATACGATCCGTTTACATCAACATGGGATTTCTATTGCCAATGAGAATACTGACTTGACTCTTGACTTACACAACCAACTCGGTAGTCACATTGGCAGTACAGATCATGAGTGTAGCAACTGCTTGGTTACATCGCCAGAGATTACTTGAATGAGGAAAAGTAAATTAGGGAAAAGAGCTTCATAACCCTTCTCAACCATTTCTTTAAAGTCTGACTGCTGCTTTGTAGGGAATGATAACTAAGATGTCGCTCTACGTCGTCTACCTCTACACCTTCCTGATTAGAGGAAGATTTTCAATTAACGAGAACATCACCAGAGAAGTGCGTGAAAGCCGAGAGTGAAGGTTTGTGCCTATGTTGGTTGGTCTTCAAAAGGGTAAGACACATTTGTTTTCGCCGCTGTTTGTATCCAGGACATACCGTTTGATTGTTATAGAGTTTCAAACCAACTGATAGTATAACTTCCTGGAAGTACGAAACACCTTCTCCTTCATATTGAAGAAGAAGATGTGCTATGGAAGAAGTGATCAGTAGAAGTATATGTGTGTTATTGAAAGAAGGAAGAGCCATTGTTGGAGCTCATAGTTCCTCACAGATGTCTTGTATCTCTTGTAATGAAGATTAAAGAAGATGTTTGAGAAATACAATATTTCATTAGAAGTTTAGCATTCAACAAAACGTTTAAGCTGAATTCATTGGTCAGAACCAATACTATCACATATACATAACAGTTTAGTTCATAAGCGAGCAATTAAATAGATTGAAAACAATAAGAAAATGAATTCAAAGATTGTTTGAAACAAATAGAAATGTAACCTGTCGAGATATGGGGGGAGTGGGGGGGGGGGGGCTGGGGCTGGGTAAGGGGTTCATTCTTATAACAACGGACCATCTTACAATATGAAGATTGTTTGTAATCAAAGAATGAAACATGAACAAGTTACAAAGACGATTGTACAGAGAGGTTGGTGCCAAATTTCTAATTTCTTGTTGTATAATTTGAATAAATAGAGATGACACATACGTCATACGCCGTGAACAAGCTTCAAAAGTGAATATGTGAGGACAAGCTCGTCACAGGCACGACTTGATAAAAGCATTTTGAGATGCTTTCAAGTAATGAAAGATATCTCATACATTGTTGTTGTTTTGGGTGTAATGAGGGAAGTTCGATACGTTGATGGCCATTAGGGGTAAAGCAGGGATGTAGGGGAGCGGGGGATAAATGAAGAAAGATATAGCAATGGACCATCTAGCTTGAAAGCGATCGTTTGGTTCGTTTGAGGAAGAATATCATTAAGAACTTTGTGTGTTCAAGTTGGATATGTTCGATTATGGACATGTACAAAATGCTTTTGTTTTCTTTTTAATTTGGAGATAGTTAAGCTCTTTAGCCTCGTCGACTGTGCTTCAATAGACCAAGCTCTTTGATGGCCTTATACTGATCGGGAATTTCCATTAAAGCATTGAGGGCGAAAGAAGCTTCTGGAGTTGGAGCGTTGAACATGACCTGTAACGAGTTATGATGATTCATATGAGAAGAGCAGCTATACCTTGTGGAAATCAACGAAATGGAAGTTGTCGAAGAGTCGCTTGGGAATATTGTCATCGAATCTTCCCATCATGTTCCATGGTCCGTCTCCAACTCCAACCCTGCAAGGTATCAAATATTAAGAAGCTTATATCAACTTCCATCTTACATAATGATTGAAAGAGGATAATGAGATGCAGCAGCGATGGCTTTCTGATTGATCTTCTCATTTGTCACCTAAATGATAGCACCATATAGATGACCCTAAGAGCTTTGAACAAACCTGTCCATCAGCAACGATAACCAGAATGTGATATGAATGCTTTTCCTTACAAATCTCAATAGCTCTTTCTGGAAAATGAATTCGAAATTGAGAAACGTTGTCTCTTCAATCGAGCTTACCAATCAAGGGAACGAAGTTAGTTGGTCCACACATGGCTACCTTAGGAGTGACTTCGTTGTACACAGATAGAACTTCTTAAGTTTGATTATTGAAAAGCTTCTTAAGACTGATTGTATACCTTCGAATCCATTACAGTCTTTATCTAAGTCATAACGACTGGCAATGTTGAAGATGCCTTTGTCTGTGAATTCTTCATCTCCAAAGCCATAAGCTGGAATTTGACCATCGGCATCGAAAGAAGACAACGTTTTTCCAACAATTTCGATGACCTGATGAGGAGTACGGTAATGAAGTTGGATTACAGTATGCTCACCTGTTGATAGGGGTTCAGCTCATTAGAGGACAAGTGATGAAGATTTCGTCCATCAAATGTTCTCTCTCCCTGATAATAATTGGATTTCGTATAATCAATACCAAATATGAGATTGGAATATTCTAATCCAGCATGCTTGATAGCACGAATGATATCATCGAGTGTCTTGAAATGAGGAATGTTATGAGGACTTCCGATGGCCAAAGCTTGAAGCAGACTGTTCCTTCTCATTGGAGCACTATAAGTATTGTTCATTATACTATATAGTTAATATAGTTAAAACATACAATCCAGGTGCTTCATTCTTCTTCAATTCTCTTCCATGTCGTTCGTGTTGTTCTTTCTTCATAGGTTTCTTGATTATTGAAGGCTTTTGATAAGCTGGCTCGACTGTCATTGACATATTCATGTCAAGCCGCTGATCGATGGCTTCCATCGTTTTTTCCGTAACTTCAGCAGCAAAGCTGACACTATAACAAGAGACGATTAGTTCTATTGTGCAAGTGTGAAAGATCTTTGGTAATAATTGGAATCTGTGTGTGTTTGTGTGTGTATGTATATGTAGAGGTAGGATGAAAGGGAGATGTGAGGAGATGGATGTGGATTTAGACAGTTTGATCGTATGGATGAAGTTGTTAAAGTAAAATCTGCAGAAGCATATTCTGGGTGATATGATCAAAATGAAAAAGGAATTGTGTGGGTAGAGTGTTTTCGTACTGTAAACAATCGTGATGGGATGAATATATAAAAAAGGAAAAGTAAAATGTAGTTTTTGCTAATAAACCAACCCATCCATTGAAGATAATGTTCTATAAAATCAAAATAATGAATATGTGACAGTGAGGATATCATCTCTGTCGTCTGTATATGGTCTGTCATATATATATATGTGTGAATGTGAGGTTGGTTATGAGGTAAATGAAGTAAAACAAACCGCTTTTCACGTTTCTCTTCACCATCACCAATGGCTGATTGTTCACGAAGGCGGACGTCTTTCTCAATCGTTTGATCCAACAAGATGATTGTTTCCTTTGCAGAATCTGTATTTAGAAGAGATGTTTCTTTCGCTGCATCACTAACAACTCCTTCAATCTCAACTTCAACCATTCTACGTTGGATATCCATTTGCTCTGTTTCGACTCTCTCATCACCTGCCGCCAATGTGGCGATACTAGCCCCAGGCATTTCATCTTTCTGTTTTTGCTGTTGGGTACCGCTTGCTTTAGCTTCAGTAGCTTGATGATCATAACTATAGTTAAGATTGAATATTGTTTCTTCACTACAACTTGATTTTAAGGCTGTTCCCTCCATCTTGTTCGATTCAGACTTTATGAAGTCGGCTGATTCCTTTGTGACATCCTGCTCACTTTGAATTTCGGCGATTGTTGTAACTGATGTTTCTTCTGTTGCTCTAGTATTTAAGCTTAAAGCTTCCAAATGTCCAATTGTTCTTGTTAATTCTTCCCCTCCTTCTGTGCATAACTTGTCATTTGCAATTCTACTCTCAACTGTTGTCGACAGTTCTTCAGCGGCACCAGTAGCCAAAGTAGCAGAATCAACACGTGACGTCTTGAGAACATGTTGAATTTCTTCAATTTGTATCTGCTTGTTGAATGTTGTCGTCATTGTATCTAAAGATGCATCCTTAGCTGCTTGGCAGCTCAAGTTGGCACCACCTCCATAACGAGCTTCCTTTCTGGTGACATCATTTTCAACTGTGACATCATCAGACTTCATGGCAAAGTTGGTAGAGATGAACTCTTCACCAGCTTCTGCTATACGTAGTTGTTGAGGTTCATGAGTCTGAGCACACGACTTGATAGTTTCAACAAGTTCATCAGATGAACGTCCACTATCCAAAGTGGCTCCCATTCCAATGACTTCTTCATGAGCAGCACCAGTTTCAAGCATAGCTTTCTGTTCATTTCCGATCTTGACAATGATATCGGCTGACTGTGATGACACAGGACGGTTCCAATCCACTTGTATAGATTTCTCATCAGATTCAGCATATCCTGAAGAAAGAGAAGCAACACCACCGAAAGCAGCTATCCAAACGACATGCTCCTTGGCTTCATGTCCTTCTTCTCTTCGGAATTGGACGTTATTAGTCTCCTCTACTGATGACGATTCTAAGACCTTGAGAAGAGCATTATCACCACGATTGGTATCAACAATCTTGAAGCTAGCTGATTCAGAAGCTAAGGCTCTCTGGAACTGCGAGCTGACTCCAGCAATAATTTCTTGCGAAGCAGAAGCAAACAGTTCTAGTGGCTCAGCCTTGTTGATAAGAATCTTAACGCATTCGGCACTCATTTGGCCTATGCGTGGCTTTGTCCAATCCTGTGAAGTATGAACAAGCTCATCTCCTGCAGCTTTAGTTTGTAATTTGAATTGGCCTCCACAACGAGCTTCTGTTCGAGTTTCTGAAAATTGTTCCTGAGCTTCATCTCTATCAAAGACTATATTAGTATTATCGGAGATAAGTGTTGATTCGCGCACATCTAATCTACAATTTTGACCACGATTAGCTGCCACTTTCACCTGACGAACAGATTCATTCTGAGAAGATGATGACAATTGAAGCATAGCTGATGTTGATGCCTCCTTCGAGCATGAACAACTGATGCTCGGATTTTCTGTTCTTCTTTGGTCAACAACAACAATTTCAGCTTGTCCTTCATGCAGACGATTGCATTGAATAGAAGCATCACAGGTTGTGATTTCATCACCAGCAGAAGAAGTATCAAATCTTAGTGGCGGAATAGAGAAAGCAATCAGACGAGTCATTTCTAGTTCTTCTCGGCATTGCTTCTTCTGCAGTTGCAGTGTGATGTTCTCAATGTTCTCAGAAGTTTCACCAGCACGGATTGCAACTCCATCCATCTTGTTAGGCCATTTGCGGACAATCTCGGTCGACTCAGAACATGATGGTCTTGTCCAATCAACATTCTCATCCGAAGTGATAGTTGATGAAGCCTTTGAACTGAATTGATTAGCAACATCTGTATTAGGTATGAAGAATGTGCGATCAGTAGCGAGATTCGATGGTCTTCCACTATCCAAGAATTTATTCAAATCGATCTCATCCAGTCGACTAGCGTATGTCTTCAACCGGAATTTGCCTCCTGGCTGTTTGATATGCCAAGTATAAGCTGATTCAGCAGTCTCGTTCTCTTTCTTATAGTCACAATGAGTTGTTTCATGACTATCAGTCGATTCAAACACATTGATGAAAGCGCTGCTGCGATTGCAGTCTTTCATCGTGATATTTGAAAGCTCGGATGGTGTAGGACGAGTCTCCATGAAAACGATGGATTCTTCAGATGTTTCAGAAGCATAAGAGTTGAAGACGATTGGCAAATGGTTATTAGAAATGATTGTTGTCAAGGAAGCTTGTAAATCAGATGGACGAGGACATAGCAAGTGTCCAGTCAATGTTGTTGAGCTTAATTCAGCATTCTTTGAGTTCAACTCAAGACTGCCTCCATAACGTTTCTCCCAAACTATATGAGATATAGCTTCATGCTCCTGACTGCGACTCAATGTAGATGTAACAGTTTCAGACACTTGTCTGCTCTCAGTAACAGTCTTCGAAACATCAATTCCTTTGTTGAACGCTACGCGGACAACTTTAGTAGATTCCATATCGGATGATCGTGTTAGCTGCTCATTGATATTCAGATTCTCATGGCCACTTGCAGACGTGATGAGTGCAACAGGTTCTGAACTATTAGCAATGATCGTTTTCAAATGAGCATCAGCCTGTTTGAGACGATCTTTTTCCAATTCCATTGTCAGAGTCAATTGATCATCCTGGGTGGCTTTGGTGTTTAAGCTTAGTTTTCCGCCATCGCGAGCAATGTAGATGGTCTCATCTAAATCGTGTTTAGCATTAGGACGATGATAAATTGGATGAATGTTTTCAATCGATTCTGCACTCTCTTCCACCTTCAGTCCCGAATACTCCAAGTTCTTGGCAACCATGGTGTATTCCGTAACAAGACGAGCATCATTACGATTCAATGTAATGTTGTTATCCGATGTTTCTGAGGTAGAAGCTGATGTGTTGAGGCTCAATGGAGCTGAATTGTTAGCAAGTATGGTAGTCTTCTCGCAATGCCACAATCCTATAGTTTCACGCACTATATCACGAGGAACATTGACAGAAATGTCTTCAGCTGCATCAGTCTTGAGAACATGTCGTCCTCCGAACTGACAAAGGTTCTTCGTTATTTCAGTCCGCTCCATTTGAGCTTCCTGATGGTATTCATTGTAGAGAGTATGCTTCTCTTCACGGCTTTCTCGCATTCGCATCGTAAGATCTGAACCTTTGTTTTTGTCTTTGACAATCAGTTCAGCCAAATGCTTTTGCAGTTCTTTAGTGAAGGAAGTGACAAAGTTACAGAATTCTGTAGTAGGCTCAAACGTCTGCAGTCTTTGTGGATCTGCACGGTTCTTATCCACCATCAGAATATGTTTTGAATCGAATTGTTCAAATTGTTCCAATGATGGATTGACACTAATCTCCACATCGTCAGCAGCATCACATCGTAGTGATATGGGTTGAGATTCCACAGCAACATTTCGGATTTGTTGAAGACTCTCATGTTCATTACGTTGGTTGAAATCATAGTATATGTTAGCATATGTTTCTTGAGTTTCAACAAGCCGAGTTTCAATTGGTTGACCCATGAATGGACAACAACGAACTGTTTCAGCTTTCTCCAATGAATCTGGTAAGCTGTAATTGAAGTTATGAGTTGTTTCCACTGTTTTGCTTGCAACAACGTTGAGGGTCACATCAGCTCGAATCTTCTGAATCTGGCGATGCTTCAAATGCTCAGTAGCAGCTGTGCGGACAAGCGCTGAAGAAGATGATCGTTCTTCTGTTGTAGCATACTTGGTATGAAGATAGTAATCTCCACCAAAGCGTTTGTCGGTCCAGATAGTGCTTTGATTTTCAATACGATCAGGAGTGTTGTAAGCCAAGCCAATTGCGATTGAGTTGTCTTGCGACTCAGCACACTTGAATGATAGGTTATCGCCTTTGTTGGCAATAACGATGAGATGAGGATATTCCAGCTTCTCAGGTGGGATAGACCAGTCGTTGTTAACAACAACTTCTTCTTCTTTTGATTCCATACAACGCAACGACAAAGGATCATGAGTTCTTGGGATATACTTGATTGTTTCTGTATCCTCAAACTGAATTTGGCGTGAGTTGATCTGTCCGTAGAAGAGAGCTTCCTCATCTCCATATTCTTCGAACTCAGCATCAATGTTATCTCCTTTACGTGCAAGAGGCCAGTCATAGGAAGTACCTGAATGAGAATCAGCTCCCAGTCCACCGAGCAGTTCAATTGCTAAACGACATTTCTCATCGCCAGACTCTTGGAGATTAACAATCAACGGCTCAGAAGTGTTTGCAGCTATCAATAGCTTGTTAAGAACTTGCTGATCTGGTGTGCGTAACAGCTGATGATCCGACCATACAACATCAGATTCTGAAGCTTCAGCTTTAAGGTATACTGGTGACACTGAAATTCGATTGATATCATCAAGACAAATTTCAAAGGTTTGACGAGGCTTTTGGAGCTCATACTTATGCAAATTAATGACAGCGTTAAAGCTGGCCATACCGCATTCCTTGACCCGGAATGTATCCTTTCTGAGCACCACCTCAGCCAACACCTTAGATGTTTCAGCTTCAGAGAGATCTGTTGTTCTGCGCTGCTTTTCAAACTGCTTGTCGATAGTTTCAATCTCGATGTTCCATCCTCTTGAAAGATGTTCAGAAGGAGTAATCTTCATTATTTGAATGACTTGACCACGTTCTTCTGGTATACAGATATCTTTGTGCAATGTCTGAACCTCTTCTGAGGCAGACATAGTTGCCAAGGAAGATGTGGCTCTGAGCTTCTTAGCGAATGATACTTGGGCCTCCAAATCTCTTTCTACTCCTTCCCATAGTGAAAGAATTTCCACTGCACCATCTTCCGTCTCACGGAGTCTTTCAACACTTTTGGCTCTATTGAAGTCGACACGTTGAACAGTGGCTTCAGCAACTCTCTCGTTCTCCTTATAAGCGACGTCTGCTGAAGCAGAACATTCTTTCACGCTTTCGGTGTTCAATTGAGCAGATTCAGTATTTGAAGCACGCCGAGAGAGTTCGAATTGTCCAATATATTTAGAGCTTGGCAAATTGAGTTGCACAGTTTCTTCTGTGCTAACATCACCTGCTGCTAATGCTGAGAAGTTCTGATGGAGAGTTGTGTTCAAGCTGATAACGTGAGCATGACTTTCTCGTACTAAAGGTAATGCTCGGCGAACCAAGCTTATACCTCCATCGGCTGTAGTTTGTTCGTATTGGCGGAATTTTCCTTTGATGACATCATTTTCTCTATTTATCTCATCCACCAGCATCTCGACCTCAACAAGGTTCTGAGAAGCTTTCTGCAGTTCCATAGAAGCCATTCCTATCACTTCGACTCGGAAGTTTCGAGATTGTTCTTCCTTATATGGTATAGCAAGCGATTTTGAAGATGATGCTGATGATTGTTGGAAAACTAAGTGTGTAGCGTTCTCTTGATCATTAAGCTGTGAAGCTTTGGCATTGAATGTCATCTCCTCCTGTAGCTTTTCGGTTCGAATGATTTCAGCTTCCAGGTCTGCCAAAATCGTCTGCCATTCAGCTGAAGCTGATTCCAAGTTAGTTTCCTGTTCCTGCAGGTTTTTGCTTGAGATACGTTCACGAGATTTAGAACGAAGCTTAATATCTGTTGATTCACGTCGAGGTGTACAGCATAACGAAGATGATGTTGTGGATGTAATGTCAGTGGCTGCTTTGATTGGCGATGAAACAAGGACCTCTTTGTATCCAGATTTCTGAGTTCTATCAGCTTCAATAACTTGTTCTTTGCGAGCTAATGAAGGAACAACATCAGCTGTTTCATCAGAGGAGGCCTTTGTAGTCAAGCGTTCAACCCAACGACGAGCAATCGGGATGGAGTGTTCAAGTTCTTCTACTTCAAACTTCTTCTGAACAATCTTTCCAAACAATGTACAAACTTGTACATTTTCATCACCGAATTCATGATACAATCCAGTTGCAGCCTCTTTCATAGAAATGCTATTTGTGTATTCGGATTGATCTTCTGTATTGGCACGTTCGAATACTTTCTCAGATTTTGTCATTTGGATAACGAATTTGCGTTCTTCAGAAGCTCTTGTGCTCAAAGCAACAGACTTATCTGCTAAACGGCATGAATCTCCTTTATCCATAACAACGTTGGAAGCAATGTCATGATCTTCACAAGCTTTCAAGCTTATCATCGATTGAGTACGATTACTGAGCTTGAATGTTTTCTTGTCCTCCAAGTCACTTATATAGGTTTGATAGTCAGAAGAAGCTAGATGATCTGATGATTCGCGCACATTTGAAATCATTTTTTCTTCCGAAGCAATCGAACGAATGTTCTGAACATCATAACGATCAATCGAACCTGCTCTGGTCATCAAACTGTCTGATTGAGCTTCCACTTCTTTAGAAGCTTGTAGATTGCGTTGATTCTGTTCACGAACACGCTGAGTGAAGAGAGCATTGCTTTCATCCATCTCATCTCTCTTCTCTAATTCGCTTTCGATAGTTGTTGCTAAGTCTTGACTAGCAAAGATGTGATGTGATTGAGAGAGTTTGGTAGAATCAGCAAAGTTCACTTCAGTTTCTTCCTTCTGTGGCTTACGAGCTTCAAGCTTTCCGAATTGTCCAGATGTTATTGATTGTTCGTTACCAAACTCGTGCAAGAGCTGAGAGTGTGCCGAACGGTTCTGATCATCAGCAGTTATAGACACATCAGCCGATGAGAACGAACTTTGCAGTTGGCATTCAACAGTCTGTCGATCAATAGACATTTGTCGATTAGCAGATTCGTGCGATTGCAGAGGGACACTAACTTGGTCTGATTTTCCAGGCTTTCTAACGGTGAGATCCAAAGTCGTTGCAGCATCGGAGTTAGAAGGTGTCATCGTGTTGAGCTCTGAACATGAACTCATAGTGTCCTTCCAGCATATCAGAGCTTCTTTATCGGTTTCAATGATGTCCCAATGAGTTGTTAAACCTCTCACTTCTGAGACAAACTCCTTATATGCTTCAGATGAGACATTCTGTCTTTGAGACGACTTGAGTTGTTTCTCGATACGTATATCATCTTGACTATGATAAAGATGTTGATGACTATCAAGAGATTCATCAGCAGTAGCTTGAATGTTACCCATACTCTTAGTTCGAATAATATCATTGATGATCATATGAGTATGTGAAGTAGATTGTTGTGCATCATGCTCTACGTTAACAGAAGCCGAATCGAATTCTGAAGCTTTTGTAGTAGAATCAATGGAGAGCTGTCTTGAGAGACTTCTGGTTAATTCAGTGTGAGCTCTTTGTGGAGCTGGAGCAGTTATGCGGGATAGGACTGTTGATGAGCAAACTGTTTCATCTCCATATTCGTCCACCTTATCAGAAGTTATATTATGGAATTCATGATCATCACATGTTAATTGAGCTATTCCTTCATTCATTGATCTCGTTAGATCTGAAACAAGGTCAATATTGGATAAATGGAAAGTCGTTGCATTTCTTTCACATGTTTTCTCACTGACTGTTTGATTGACTTCGCTTAATGGTACTTCGTTGGTTAGATGGTTATCAAATGAGACTGTATTATCGATAGATGCATGAAGAGTACGTGAAAGCGATTCTCTCTCAATCGATTTGCATCGAAGAGTCTTTGAAACTTCCTCATCATTGCAAATGGTATCAACGGCACTTTCGAACGTTTCATTTTGAGTTTCTTTGGCTTTCAATTCCTTTCTCTCAATGATATTAGTTTGAATTTGAGATACAGTTGATTCATTTGAAATACTCTGATTGCGTACAAGATTTTCTGTGCTCAATGAAATATCGGTAGAAGCCTTTGTTGTTATTCCCAGTGGTTCACCAGTAACTGATGATTCTTTCATGAAATTTGAAGACAAACTCATGTTTTCTTTTATGAGTTCATTTTCCGAGTTTACGTGAGCATCGGAGGATGCTATCATTCGTTCACTTAATTGTAAACTTGATGCTGACTTGAAAACAGTCGACGCTTCTTCGTTTTGCTGTTTAGGCTTAGAAATGCTGGATGAACTCATATTTATTCCTGTCTCTTCCCTAGAAAGCTCTCTTTGTCGAGACAAAGCACTCTCATGTGATTTTTGAGGAAGAGAACATTCAGACGAACAGAATGCTTCTGGTTTCTTCAAATCAGAATGAGCTGCGCCAGAAGCAATTCCAAACTTTGCCTCTTGTCCTTCTCTCAACGTTACTCCCAATGCTTTACTTGATTCTTCTTGAATCATTGGTGCATGATGAGCTTCGGAGATAGATATAGATGATTCTTCTGGAGCTCTGGTGTGCAGTTCTCCACCAACAAGGGTTTCTGTGGATCTAAACATCTTAGATGTTTCTTCTAGCGTGCTTGTAGAGTTCACAACTGTGGAAGCTGTTTCTTCGGAAGCTTCTTTTGATACCACGGAAGCACTGGATCTGTTCTTCTCACGAAGTTCTAGATGCGATCTCTCCGAGTCCTCCTTCTTGATTTCATTGAAACCTACAGAGGTAGAGCATTCCCCAGCTGCAGGGAAGCTGCCTGTTATTTGCTCTTTGTACACTGCGGAAGTGTCGTGACTAACTCCCTTGTCTCCAGAGCTCTTCATGAAATCAGAGGTTACGGTAGAATCGACGACTGATGATGCGGAAGTGCTGAAGGATTGGACTTGAGATCTCTTTGTGGAAATGATATGCTCAGACTCGGCAGTTTGTGGAGTAGGAGCACTGATTGATCCTAATGAGCCTGAAGTCGCTATGTTAGCAGAACCATACTCATTGTAAGAAGCATTGGTCTTCTCCGCAGTTCGGTCAGCAAACTGAGAGGAGCTCGACTTGCTCTGATCTGGCTGATTGAAAGCAGTTGACAACTGTCCTTCTGCGATTCCGAAGCTGTTTTGAGTTGAATCTCTAGGAACCAGAGAAACCTCATGATCAGAGTATTGAGCTCCAGGTTCACGACTAACTCTGAACTCATTAGCTGTAACAGTCTCCTGAGAAGCTTTGGTTACGAGTTCTCCACCAACAAGGGTTTCTGTGGATCTAAACATCTTAGATGTTTCTTCTAGCGTGCTTGTAGAGTTCACAACTGTGGAAGCTGTTTCTTCGGAAGCTTCTTTTGATACCACGGAAGCACTGGATCTGTTCTTCTCACGAAGTTCTAGATGCGATCTCTCCGAGTCCTCCTTCTTGATTTCATTGAAACCTACAGAAGTAGAGCATTCCCCAGCTGCAGGGAAGTTTCCTGCGATTTGCTCTTTGTACACTACGGAAGTGTCATGGCTGACTACCTTGTCACCAGAGCTCTTCATCAAATCAGAGGTTACGGTAGAATCGACGACTGATGATGCGGAAGTGCTGAAGGATTGGACTTGGGATGTCTTTGTGGAAATGATATGCTCAGACTCGGCAGTTTGTGGAGTAGGAGCACTGATTGATCCTAATGAGCCTGAAGTCGCTATGTTAGCAGAACCATACTCATTGTAAGAAGCATTGGTCTTCTCCGCAGTTCGGTCAGCAAACTGAGAGGAGCTCGACTTGCTCTGATCTGGCTGATTGAAAGCAGTTGACAACTGTCCTTCTGCGATTCCGAAGCTGTTTTGAGTTGAATCTCTAGGAACCAGAGAAACCTCATGATCAGAGTATTGAGCTCCAGGTTCACGACTAACTCTGAACTCATTAGCTGTAACAGTCTCCTGAGAAGCTTTGGTTACGAGTTCTCCACCAACAAGCGTTTCTGTGGATCTAAACATCTTGGATGTTTCTTGTAGCGTGCTTGTAGTGTTCACAACTGTGGAAGCTGTTTCTTCGGAAGCTTCTTTTGATACCACGGAAGCACTGGATCTGTTCTTCTCACGAAGTTCTAGATGCGATCTCTCCGAGTCCTCCTTCTTGATTTCATTGAAACCTACAGAAGTAGAGCATTCCCCAGCTGCAGGGAAGTTTCCTGCGATTTGCTCTTTGTACACTACGGAAGTGTCATGGCTGACTACCTTGTCACCAGAGCTCTTCATCAAATCAGAGGTTACGGTAGAATCGACGACTGATGATGCGGAAGTGCTGAAGGATTGGACTTGGGATGTCTTTGTGGAAATGATATGCTCAGACTCGGCAGTTTGTGGAGTAGGAGCACTGATTGATCCTAATGAGCCTGAAGTCGCTATGTTAGCAGAACCATACTCATTGTAAGAAGCATTGGTCTTCTCCGCAGTTCGGTCAGCAAACTGAGAGGAGCTCGACTTGCTCTGATCTGGCTGATTGAAAGCAGTTGACAACTGTCCTTCTGCGATTCCGAAGCTGTTTTGAGTTGAATCTCTAGGAACCAGAGAAACTTCATGATCAGAGTATTGAGCTCCAGGTTCACGACTAACTCTGAACTCATTAGCTGTAACAGTCTCCTGAGAAGCTTTGGTTACGAGTTCTCCACCAACAAGCGTTTCTGTGGATCTAAACATCTTGGATGTTTCTTGTAGCGTGCTTGTAGTGTTCACAACTGTGGAAGCTGTTTCTTCGGAAGCTTCTTTTGATACCACGGAAGCACTGGATCTGTTCTTTTCACGAAGTTCTAGATGCGATCTCTCCGAGTTCTCCTTCTTGATTTCATTGAAACCTACAGAAGTAGAGCATTCCCCAGCTGCAGGGAAGTTTCCTGCGATTTGCTCTTTGTACACTACGGAAGTGTCATGGCTGACTACCTTGTCACCAGAGCTCTTCATCAAATCAGAGGTTACGGTAGAATCGACGACTGATGATGCGGAAGTGCTGAAGGATTGGACTTGGGATGTCTTTGTGGAAATGATATGCTCAGACTCGGCAGTTTGTGGAGTAGGAGCACTGATTGATCCTAATGAGCCTGAAGTCGCTATGTTAGCAGAACCATACTCATTGTAAGAAGCATTGGTCTTCTCCGCAGTTCGGTCAGCAAACTGAGAGGAGCTCGACTTGCTCTGATCTGGCTGATTGAAAGCAGTTGACAACTGTCCTTCTGCGATTCCGAAGCTGTTTTGAGTTGAATCTCTAGGAACCAGAGAAACCTCATGATCAGAGTATTGAGCTCCAGGTTCACGACTAACTCTGAACTCATTAGCTGTAACAGTCTCCTGAGAAGCTTTGGTTACGAGTTCTCCACCAACAAGCGTTTCTGTGGATCTAAACATCTTGGATGTTTCTTGTAGCGTGCTTGTAGTGTTCACAACTGTGGAAGCTGTTTCTTCGGAAGCTTCTTTTGATACCACGGAAGCACTGGATCTGTTCTTCTCACGAAGTTCTAGATGCGATCTCTCCGAGTCCTCCTTCTTGATTTCATTGAAACCTACAGAAGTAGAGCATTCCCCAGCTGCAGGGAAGTTTCCTGCGATTTGCTCTTTGTACACTACGGAAGTGTCATGGCTGACTACCTTGTCACCAGAGCTCTTCATCAAATCAGAGGTTACGGTAGAATCGACGACTGATGATGCGGAAGTGCTGAAGGATTGGACTTGAGATCTCTTTGTGGAAATGATATGCTCAGACTCGGCAGTTTGTGGAGTAGGAGCACTGATTGATCCTAATGAGCCTGAAGTCGCTATGTTAGCAGAACCATACTCATTGTAAGAAGCATTGGTCTTCTCCGCAGTTCGGTCAGCAAACTGAGAGGAGCTCGACTTGCTCTGATCTGGCTGATTGAAAGCAGTTGACAACTGTCCTTCTGCGATTCCGAAGCTGTTTTGAGTTGAATCTCTAGGAACCAGAGAAACCTCATGATCAGAGTATTGAGCTCCAGGTTCACGACTAACTCTGAACTCATTAGCTGTAACAGTCTCCTGAGAAGCTTTGGTTACGAGTTCTCCACCAACAAGCGTTTCTGTGGATCTAAACATCTTGGATGTTTCTTGTAGCGTGCTTGTAGTGTTCACAACTGTGGAAGCTGTTTCTTCGGAAGCTTCTTTTGATACCACGGAAGCACTGGATCTGTTCTTCTCACGAAGTTCTAGATGCGATCTCTCCGAGTCCTCCTTCTTGATTTCATTGAAACCTACAGAAGTAGAGCATTCCCCAGCTGCAGGGAAGTTTCCTGCGATTTGCTCTTTGTACACTACGGAAGTGTCATGGCTGACTACCTTGTCACCAGAGCTCTTCATCAAATCAGAGGTTACGGTAGAATCGACGACTGATGATGCGGAAGTGCTGAAGGATTGGACTTGGGATGTCTTTGTGGAAATGATATGCTCAGACTCGGCAGTTTGTGGAGTAGGAGCACTGATTGATCCTAATGAGCCTGAAGTCGCTATGTTAGCAGAACCATACTCATTGTAAGAAGCATTGGTCTTCTCCGCAGTTCGGTCAGCAAACTGAGAGGAGCTCGACTTGCTCTGATCTGGCTGATTGAAAGCAGTTGACAACTGTCCTTCTGCGATTCCGAAGCTGTTTTGAGTTGAATCTCTAGGAACCAGAGAAACCTCATGATCAGAGTATTGAGCTCCAGGTTCACGACTAACTCTGAACTCATTAGCTGTAACAGTCTCCTGAGAAGCTTTGGTTACGAGTTCTCCACCAACAAGCGTTTCTGTGGATCTAAACATCTTGGATGTTTCTTGTAGCGTGCTTGTAGTGTTCACAACTGTGGAAGCTGTTTCTTCGGAAGCTTCTTTTGATACCACGGAAGCACTGGATCTGTTCTTCTCACGAAGTTCTAGATGCGATCTCTCCGAGTCCTCCTTCTTGATTTCATTGAAACCTACAGAAGTAGAGCATTCCCCAGCTGCAGGGAAGTTTCCTGCGATTTGCTCTTTGTACACTACGGAAGTGTCATGGCTGACTACCTTGTCACCAGAGCTCTTCATCAAATCAGAGGTTACGGTAGAATCGACGACTGATGATGCGGAAGTGCTGAAGGATTGGACTTGGGATGTCTTTGTGGAAATGATATGCTCAGACTCGGCAGTTTGTGGAGTAGGAGCACTGATTGATCCTAATGAGCCTGAAGTCGCTATGTTAGCAGAACCATACTCATTGTAAGAAGCATTGGTCTTCTCCGCAGTTCGGTCAGCAAACTGAGAGGAGCTCGACTTGCTCTGATCTGGCTGATTGAAAGCAGTTGACAACTGTCCTTCTGCGATTCCGAAGCTGTTTTGAGTTGAATCTCTAGGAACCAGAGAAACTTCATGATCAGAGTATTGAGCTCCAGGTTCACGACTAACTCTGAACTCATTAGCTGTAACAGTCTCCTGAGAAGCTTTGGTTACGAGTTCTCCACCAACAAGCGTTTCTGTGGATCTAAACATCTTGGATGTTTCTTGTAGCGTGCTTGTAGTGTTCACAACTGTGGAAGCTGTTTCTTCGGAAGCTTCTTTTGATACCACGGAAGCACTGGATCTGTTCTTTTCACGAAGTTCTAGATGCGATCTCTCCGAGTTCTCCTTCTTGATTTCATTGAAACCTACAGAAGTAGAGCATTCCCCAGCTGCAGGGAAGTTTCCTGCGATTTGCTCTTTGTACACTACGGAAGTGTCATGGCTGACTACCTTGTCACCAGAGCTCTTCATCAAATCAGAGGTTACGGTAGAATCGACGACTGATGATGCGGAAGTGCTGAAGGATTGGACTTGAGATCTCTTTGTGGAAATGATATGCTCAGACTCGGCAGTTTGTGGAGTAGGAGCACTGATTGATCCTAATGAGCCTGAAGTCGCTATGTTAGCAGAACCATACTCATTGTAAGAAGCATTGGTCTTCTCCGCAGTTCGGTCAGCAAACTGAGAGGAGCTCGACTTGCTCTGATCTGGCTGATTGAAAGCAGTTGACAACTGTCCTTCTGCGATTCCGAAGCTGTTTTGAGTTGAATCTTTAGGAACCAGGGTTATAAGATCTTTGGAGCAATCAGCTTCTGTATTTTGGCTGAAATGGAACTGTTCGTGAGATGAAGCTTCATGAGAAGCTTTTGTAGTTTTCGTGTCATAAAAAGTGTCTTTGAGTTGTAGAATCCTATTGGCATCTTGTTGTGAATCATCAGTGGTAATGAAGGTGTGAGTAGATTCTTCTTGAGATGGTTGAGCTGTGAGGGCGCACTCTTCTTTTGGTACTGAAGATCGTGTTTGATTGATTCGTTCATCATGAACAGAACGATCAATTTGTAGAATTTCGATGGCAACATCATTGCTTGTTGAAGGCATTGGTGATGATTGAGGAATTGATTGATTGATTGAGCTTTGAACATCTTGTACGCAATCATTACTTTCATTTGATTTCATTTGATATTTGCTAATTTGAGTTGTTTGAATTGTTTTTTCTGCAAAAGAAAAAAACTGAGTAGGAGTTAACGAGAATATATTAAAAAAGAAAAAAGGTTTGAAAAGGGAAGTTATAAGCTCAAGCTTACATCTTGATGCTCATATATCGTTATAATAGTTAATGAACTTAATACACTTATATGGAAATGATTTCTATTATATGAAACTAAATGATTGTTATTGAACTAAAGAGCTATAACTCAGCAAAAGCGAGTCAGAAGGTTTCCAATAGAAATCATCTCCACATTATCACTCAGATCTATTATGATCTGTCCTTCATGTACATCTGGAAGAAAAGATTCGTCATCACTTGCATGATAACATTGATCCTATTAAGTTCTTCACTCACAACCTGATTTGCAACTTACGAGCGATGAGCAGCTTCCCACTCATTGTTTAAGCTTGACTAATAGCAAGCTACGTGGGAGGATATTGTGTCATCGATACCAAGCATGGAGAACTGTATTCGCTCTCGTTCTCTATTCCTCTCTCTCTCTCTCTCTCTTACACTTTTAATCTCTCATCTTTCGGGAGTAATGAAATACAAAGCAAAAGCTTAAGCTAACAGAAGCTGAATGTTCTGTAATATGCTTGAGACATGTGAAATAGAAGCTTTGAATCATAAGACTTGTTATCTTTGAGTACCATTAAGCGAAGTGTAGTTTATATTAATTATAACATGCAAAAGAGTAATTTATATAGTTTATGGGTAGATATAGTTAAATGATACTCACCTTGATGATAGCTGCTTTGCTGCAACTGCTGATGCTGCTCTTGACTTTGATACATCTGATAGTCATCAGTGAGTTTCATCTCATCTTGATAATCTGTTTGCTGTCCTTTTGTCTCGAACATAGTTTGAGTTGTCATTGTGCTGCTACTGCTTCTGCTCAAGCTAGTTTTTGACATTTCTCTGTATTCCGATTTCGAATACAATCGTTCGTCTGTTTCAATTAGTAATCGTGCTCTTTGATAATTAGCCAATTGTTGACGGAAGACAAGCCAGACAGTCGTTTCAGAAAGTTGCTCACGTCTACGAAGACGGAGCTCTTGCTGGAACGTCTCTTCCGGTTGACGTCGGTGGTGCTCAGAAAGGGATTTCAGGTGGAAAGAGGCAGAGCTGGTTGTGGCCGCTTGGGGCAAAGTAACGCGCGTATCAGCCGTCGCCGGCAACATTGTTCGAAAGCAGGGCAAATGCCAGTTTTTATCTAATCGCGCTGAGTAAAGGGATTCAGAAGAAAGTTGACTTTGAGAGGATGAGAATGAATTGAAGAAAGAGGAAGAAGAAGAAGACAAAGCGCTGTTGCTGGTGAAGGCAGCAGCGGATGACCCACCTGTCACTGTTTCAGCTAGATTAGCTGACGTTGTTCCGTAAACTCCTCCGGTATTCTTCAGCATGACGGCACACGTTTCATGAGCATTTCCAAATTCAGCCACATCGGCATCGACAAAAGTTTTTTGTCGATCATTAAGAAGCACCGCTGCTTGAGCTGTTTGACAAGATCGACCAACCAATTGGCAAGTGGTGGCTGTGTGATGATCTTCAGATGCCCAACCACGCCAGGTTGTAGACTGATTATGAGATGTTCTCAATCTCTTCTCGGTATTCAAACTACTTGGTTGACTAAGACTACGAGCAATAGCTTGTTGAGAATTGATTGTACGCTCTTGGCTAGCCCAACAGCCCATTTCTACCCGCCGACTATCCCGATCACGAACCGTACCCTCAACAGCTATCAGAGGTTGATTAGTGCCTGGGTCTTTTTGGAGGAATAGACAACTAGTCGCTTGCTCTGACGAACTCTCAAGTAACGTACCTGCCAGAGTGTAGACGAGCGGCATTGCTCGTGTTGTTTCAACACCAGCACGACCAGTCTCGACATCGGATGGGGCAATAGTACACGTAGTCTCGATCTGTTCCAGCTCAGCAGCGGCGGCATAGAAGGATATTTGTTGTTTGAGCTTCTCAGCCGATACATGCTCTGCTTCAGCACGAGCTTTGTCTTTCAGGCTATTCTCGAATCCGTACATAAGTACAGCTTGCTCTTCGCGCATTTCGCGGAAACGACCAGTAGCAGAGGCTTGGCCAATGGCCGACAGGTTCTTCTCAGCTTCTTGAGCAATTTGGGCTGTTTGGAGAAGTTTCTGTAGTCCGAAAGAAACTGTAACGTATTCTTCGCTAAGTTCGCGACCATTGTACGTTTCGGACCAACGATTGATATCTTTCATTGTTCCACTTGCTTCTTCGGAGTCGGACGTTGGCTGCATTAAGCTACAGCTAACATCACAGGTTTCTTTCTTCATGACAGCTCGTTTGATGGACATGTTCATAGGTTCAGCGTTGTTTGGAGTTTCCAAAGAAACTTCGAACAGAGAGCTCGACTCTTTCTTTATCAAGTCGACCAGTGTAGGAGATCCATTGTTCCATTGAACAGATTCATCAGATTCTGATTCATATCGCTTGTTTCCACCACGTCGTATGTGCGTTTCTCCTCGAAGGTTTATTCCTTCTACTTCCAATTCGTATTGTCCACCTTCAGCTTCTCTCTCAATAAATTGAGTAATCTTCTTAGGTGGAGGAAGTTCTTCAGAAGATTCTGAGTCAGCAGCCCGTCCTTGGCGACGAATAACGGTATCACCAGTGAAACGTTGGCCATCTTGGAGCATCTCATAGTTTGCTCCTTCAGCTTCAACTTCACGAGGTTGCTTTTGCTCTTTTGGTTGTTCTTCACGAGCTGAGCGACTTTCAATACGAATCTCTTCGAATTCAGTGATTTGAGTCATTTCTTGTAAGTATTTGGCCCGTTGTTCTTCAATCTTATCTTCATTAGGCTTCTCTTCAGCTACCACAACCTTTTGCTCTTCAACGATTTCTTGAACAGCTTTCTGCTGTCTTTGAAGGGGACGCCGTTTAAGCAGAAGTGAAATGGCATGTAAGAGAGGAACAGCTATACGTACAGTATAGTTAGAGCTATCCTCCTTACGTACTAAATCACAATCAGCAAAGGCATGAGCACAACGAGGTTCGATTGTTGCACGACTATCAATCGAATCATCTGTTTCAAGTCGTCGTAATCGTCGTAATGATGTTTCGCCATCATAATGCTTTCCATCTCTTTCCAAATGAATATCAGCCTTTTCAGGATCGATAAGCTCTTCATTAGCTTTATCAAACTCATCAACATAGAGCTTTTCAACTTTTTCAACTGGTGGTGGCGTGTTATCAGCTGTTTCTTCATAATGAAGCTGCTGAGGTACAGGCTCTTCCAACCAATCATCAGCACGTTCACCAATAACATAGGTTTTCAGAATATTTGTAACATCTTCAACAACTTCTATTTCCACATGTGTTACAGCAGATACATCTTCTTTGTCTTCACGAAGATCTTGTAAAAGACGTTGACCAACTTCAGCAAGATAATCTTTCTTGTTCTGAAATGAATCAAAAGTTAATTATAAGCAGTTAATTATATGCTAATATATCAATATAGTTAATGATAATCAGGTATTTCGGTTGAATCAGCTGATAATGATTATGGATGTTGATTTATCTATCGCATATGTATATCTATGACGTCACTCAAACCTATTCTGAATATTTTCTAAATTAGCTTTCTTTTGGATCTCATATATCTGAAATCATCAATTGATATTCTAAAGACTAACTAAAGAAAGCCAAGCATAACAGAACAGAGAAGTAAGAGCAAAGCATTCCATAGTCAAGATATACTATGCTATAGATCAAATTGTTAATTATACCATATAGTTAAGTATATAAATATGATAATTGCTCATATTTCTATAAATGTGAGACGAAAAGCACACAAACATCATTTAGTATTAAATAGGATGAAATAGTTAAGAAATAACATTTGTATATCATATAGTTAACTAACCATAAAGTCAGGAACATCCAAATTAGCTTCTCTTTCCATCTTCGTTTCGCCATTCTCAATAAGAGTTATCTTGTATTTGGATTGGCCATCTTTGACTTCCTCCAATATAATACTTTTCTTTCCAATTGTTGTTTTGATCTGTAACAGAACGACCGGTAACGAATAAGCATGTGAATGATGACTGAAGTGTGAGTGTTCGTCATTCGTTCAAACTTACTTTATAGTTTGTGACAGTATCTTTGACTGTCCAAGCACTGGATATGCAACTATCGACGGTTATCAAATCAGCTCCAACAATCTTTTCCATTTTAAGCTTTCCTTCAACTGTTGTTCGAACCTTAAACAGTTACAATCAATGAGCGATCACAAAGCTTCATCTCTTACAACAGGAGGTAGTTTTCGTTCCTCTTCGTATTCAACACATGCCTCCGTTTGACGGACAGGAATTATATTAGTTTTGCCTGGATTTTGTTCATTTCTTCGAATAGCCTGAGGGGATAATCCAACCTATAAGAGGAATGTCAATGAGCAAATCGGAGAAACAGAAAATCAATGAGAAGACACTTGAAACATCACAAATGAACTTACGGATCTATAATGCTCAGCATCAGAAAGATCACGTTCGGATTCAGATCGTCCACTTTGATTTGCATCCCATGTAAAAACGTTTGATACCTTCAATTGACCTCCGTCCTATAAGAGTGTTATGAGAGAGAGAGTGAGAGAGAGAGAGAGAGAGCATGTTACTTGAGTTTTAATATATGGATTGACCGAACTAGTTGAAGCAGCTCTTTGCAAATGATCCGCATTTGTATTTACCCTATAATCAAAAGCTTTGATTAGCATATCATATGGTTATTGATAACCGTTTGGAATTATTAAAAGCTTTATGCTGTCGTTTACGTTCTGGTTCAGATGATAGTTTAAGCAGATCAAGAGTAGCTTGGTCAAGTTCGTTAAGTGAGGTTTGAATAGATCGAGATCCTGGTCCACGAGGATTACCTATAGCTATGTATACATCGTATGTTTGAAACATGTTGTACTTACCACGAGGTCTGTATTGTAAATGCGCTCTATTGACACCTGAATCATCCACGAAGTGAACACTTCGAGGTGAAGCTGGCATGGATACTGTATAGAAGAGCATACATTATAACATTGTTAAAAGTTATCTTACATTCTCGTTTCCCGTATCGGATTCGATCAATTGTCGCATAATCATCTTCATCCCTTGTAGGAGATCGTCTCTCTCGTTGAATTTGTCGTCCTCTAGGGTCTTGTTGTTGTTGTTGTTGTTGTTGTTGTTGTTCAGGTTCTTGTCCTCCTCCACCGAACCATCTCTATACTCATAGAACTTTCAATATAATTCATGTGACTTATCATTCTTTTTCCTTTCACACCATCCATCTCTCTCTCTCTCTCTCTCTCTCTCTCTCTCTCTCTCTCTCTCTCTCTCTCTCCCTCTCTTCTCAATCTTTTTGCTTCTCAAGAGCTTATACAAACAGGAAATCTCTTGCAACAACTGTGTTCCAAAATCACAAGAATCATTTCGCTACAGAAAAAAAAAGAAGTTTTGCTATTCTTACGATTCCTCAATTGCACGAACTGACAACTCACCTGGAAGAACCCTGGCCTCTCCATTTTTCCTTTTGTTTTTCGTCGCCGTTCGTTGGAAACTTCTTCTAAAGATCCTGCGGTAAGACCGCTTCTGAAATTTGAACAAAAAATCTTTTTCGTACGTCATTAAGAAGTCTCAATCAAAGACGTGGTTTCTCACGTAACAAGCGGCTTACGTGAAGCACGTGTGTCACTCTGAGAAACCATTTTGATTCCATTATGCGGCAATGAGCGGTTGCACTCATCTAACTAGTATGATAAGATGATGTTACTTACGCTGGTGCACTGGATCGTCGAAGCGGGCGAAAGCCGGGTTTCCGTTTGGTTCTGCAACAATCAGGATCAGTTCCATCAACATCAATAAAGGGTAGCGGAATAGAAACGTCTACAGGTGGTGTATGCAGAATACGATCAGAATCATCAGAGGAATCAAATGATTTTTGGTGAAAATCATTGATAACTCGAGATGTACGCCGTCGTTTTCCGATTAACCGCGATTTATAAGATGTAGATGATGAGCTTGACGAACGGACAGCACATGACGAATGACCATTACAGCCTGGTGTAGACGAAGACGTTGAAGCTGACGAAGACGCTGGCTCAACATCATATTCGGCTGATGAAGCTGAGCCAGATGTACGGTAACGTGAACAACGACATGAACAACAACAACAAGAACTACAAGCCATACAAACCATAGTGGCTATCTGAAGACAAAAAAGCATATCTTATAAGAAAATGATAATAATGAAAAATGAAATTAACAGATTGGTTTTGGAAGATGAGCTGAAGCATACACATACATCTTGTACATTCTGAATGGCGAGGAAGAAAATGAAGGATGTGCTCGGATAAAAAAACTATTGAAGAGGAAGAAGTAAGAAGTCGCAATGTTAACAACTGTTTTTCCTTTTTATGCTCAACATCTCTCGCTTCTTTTCATTTTCTTCCTCTCTACCATGTTACTCTATTCATCTGCACTATGCCTGACATAAGATGTCTCTCTAGAGACAAGAGACTTACTTGTAGTCCAAGAACAGCTATAGAATCTTCTGTTATCAATTGAATTGGATCAGCAATAAGAAATGATAAAGCAGAAGCAATATTAGAAGAAGTAAGAATTGATGACAGAATTCTATTTTGAGATATCTCATCATCATTCTGATATTGTGACATTGTCTGACTGTATTCATCTGAGATGTAGTCTGTATCATCATCTAACGATAAGTCATCACATAAGTTTTCAAATGAATTCTTTAAAAACGTATGTTCATTTAACAGTTTCGTTGATAGTAGTTGATCAGAATCTGATGTAAGATCACAGATGTGCTCATCTATGAATGTCTCCGGTTGAGGTGAGATGATAGGAGATAAGAAGACACCAGAATCTGTCATTTCGGAATTCATATCAATTTGAAGATTATTATTAGATTGAATAATCGGAATAGATGATGAAATGGTTGTAGACGATTCAGTTGCAGACATAGGACGTTCGTTGTATCGTTCATTTGATGACGATGATTGCATGTCGTAGTAGTGAGGTTTGACAATTTCGTTCAAAATTTAATGGAAAAATTCGAAAAGAAAGCCGAATAGTCGCAAAAAACTGAGGTTGAAGAAGCTTTTACTTATCAGCTAACATACACTCAGACGTCACATAAGTATCAGATACGAGAAGAAGAAGAAGAAGATGAGAGATGCCATGGTTGATCAATCGCACACAGATAGACAAAAAAGAAATTTTCGTTTTTTTTTTCTTTTAACGATGAACAAACCGTCGATCAGAAAATTATCTGTGTGTCGATCAGCTTCATCACCTCTACTGACGACTTTTACATTAAAAATGAGTTGGTTGACGATGAGGACAAACAAAAATCTTATTTTGCGTCTCTCTCACTCAACATCTTTCTGTAAACTCTCATTCATCATAACTATCTCTCAGAGCACAATGTGCGACGTGATGCTTCTGTGTTTCTTCCTTGATAATAACGATAAGAAGGACGGACGATGAGTATTTTATACTTTTGTAAGATAAAACAAAAGAAAATGAGACAGAGAGAGAGAGAGAGAGAGAGAGAGAGAGGTACGAAGGTAAAGAGACATTGACGTGTGATAAAGCAAAATACAATGGCGTAGAGGAGTACAACAAGTCTCTCTTACTCCTTGTTACTGTTGTTAATCTCATTGAAATGCTCGTTCGATTAGTCAAATGAAGAGAAAGAGAGAGAGAAAGAGAGAGAGAGAGAGCGAGAGAGAGAGAGAGAGAGAGAGAGAGATAGAGAAGCTAAAAGCCACACAATCAAAAAGAAAAAAAACGTTTGAACATTCCCAATATTCAGGATTTGTGAATGTTTTGTGTGTTAGCATCTATGAGTAGTTGATTACTAATTATGAAATAAACAAAGAAACTGTATGAGGTTGATGTCAAAAACATGAATCAGAAGGCAGAATGTCTAATATACGGATTTGAAGATGATGAAGAGGACAAGAAGCAAACAAGACAGAGAAGATTTCAAGACAAGACCTCATTCAGTGCTAATCTCGTTCAGCTCCACCTTTCCACCTGTTTCTCTCTCACACATACCTCTCTCTTTCTTCATTTTTTCTTCTTTATCTCTCTTCATCTATCTACATCTCTCTCTCTCTCTCTCTTTCTCTCTTTCTCTCTCTCTCTCTCTCTGTTTCATTCTCGACATTACTCCTTATCCCATTCTATATATATCCTTAAACTGTTTCAACAGCCATTTATAATTTCATGAAACTACTTGAGAAATCTTCTCTGAAATTTCATCTATTTCAATGCTTTACACATCCAAAATACGCCCTCAGGCGTTTGTGGACAAACCCAGATGATACAATATGAAAGACAAGAACAAAAAAAACTTTTTTTTTTGCATTTCTTCTTCCTCTTTTGTATCTTCTTTGCTAATTACACGAAAATGATCTCAAAAGGATGATCAACACAACACTCACATCTTTGAAAAAAAAAAGTAAAATGGCATGATGGACAAGCAACAGATAGAAGCTGATGAGAAGCTTCTTATTGAACGCCTGCTCTGGTCAAATGGATAAGCGACTGTTGCTCTCTCTTTTTTTTTTGTTTTTTTTTAGTTCTAATACTTGAAGGTTATTAGTCTTTCAGCTTTTGCTACTACTTTATCACATCTATCTTACAGCCAGCCATACCTCACTCTCTATAGCTTTTGCTCTTTGGTTTTCCTAATCTGAGAGAGGGGATGCTGTTTCATGTTAGCACTCAACAACACAGCTAGAAACGAGTACTTTGACAAGTCATTGAGAAGTCTGATGGTCAAGCAAGCTGCATGCATGTCTCGAACACTAGCTTTCAACAATACAACCATGGATGAACGGTGTGTCAACGATTCAATATATACAAAGCATCTGATAGGATGAACTATCTCTGAATCTCGTCTGTGTACATTGTCTTACACAGCTTAATGTGTTGAGCCATTGTAAAAGCGGTTAACACGAGTTTGGTTTCTCACACACCTCTCAAGATAACAACAGTCATAGACTGTCTGTGTTGAAAGATGGAAAAGAAGAACAAGGCAATAGACTCTCCATTATTACAAAAATGGAGATCATGAAGAGCCAGAGAGACATTGAGTTAGAGGAGAGAGAGAGAGAGAGAGGTACAGAGAGATAGAGAGAGAGAGAGAGAGGGAGAGAGTATGAGAGTGAATGGTTTGTAGAAACATAAAAGTTTAAATAAATAAAACGAAACAACTTTATTCAAAACATGAATGGGTGCCAAAGACGAACAGTTACTTAACTATATGTATAGTTAATCAATGATTATATAAAACTATAAGTGATGATGTTAAAAAGAATATTGCAAGATATTTAGACGAAGACAAAGATGAAGCATAAGAGAAGAAGTAGCAGAAGAAGAAAGATTCTTCAAGGCTTAAGATATAAGATGAAGGCGGCTGTTATCCGTCAGTTTGAGCTACAAAATTCTTTTCTCTCACCACTAGCCATTGGCCGATTTCTACTTTCAGACCTCATCTTTCTGATATCACTTCTCTCTTCTCTCATCTCTCTCTCAATCTCTCTCTCTCTATTCCTTATGTTACTCTTTAAGATTCTGTTCTTTTATCTCTCTCTCTTTCTCTCTCTTTCTCTGTCTGTCTCTATTCTGATCCATCTTCTATTTCCCTCTCTATACTTCTCTGGTAACTTTCTTTTTTTATTCAATTACTGCTGTGTTCATTCAAAAGAGAAATGATCTATTCGCAACAGCACGAGCCACGAGATGAAAACAGCTGGATTGAGATTGAATAATCGTTCAGATGAATCTTCATCAAATGAATATAATGAACCAAAGCCTTATTACCCTCTTTGCCTTTCTTCTGGTAAGCTGAGCCAAAATGATTTTTCGATTAGCGCCCCGACCACACATATACACACACAGATACATAGAATGCCCTGAGGCAATAACATGCACAAAGACTGAAGATGATGTTGAATGTTGAGAAAGGAAGAAAAACAAAAATGGTTTAAACTAATCATTTCAAAGATTAGAAATCCATCTGATATCATATTACATTGAGATATATTGAGCTTAACACATGGAGCATCTATGAATAGAGATGATACAGTAACCAAGGTATATGAGATGAGCTTATGCATGAAGCTCTGTCAAACATTCAATTCTAAACAAATTGATAAAATGATAAACATAAAGGTAAATTTTGGGTGAAGAAAAGAAATACTTTTTATTGTAAAAATAGAATGTGGAGGAGGAGAAGAAGATGGTTCGAATGAACAAAAGACAACAGCCGCTATTTCCGATAACTCAACCCACGCGAGAGGAGGGCTGGGGAGGAGGCTGAGAGGGAGATTTCTCTCTTTTTCTATGAAATTGTGCATAATTGAACAAATTTTTATTTCTTTATCTGTTTAATCAATAATATAGTTTGTAAGCAGAATACTTATTTATATATCAGTTAGCATATGCATTGCATAGCTTAACCACGTGCCACGCGTCATCTACACGTGGGAATTTGATGTCTTAAACTCATTTGTGTTTTTTGACGCGTAATAGACCGGTTGGTTATCTATCTCTCCTCTCTCTCTCTCTCTCTCTCTCTCTAACTCTCTCTCTTCATTCTCTTCTCTATCACTAACTCTTTCTTGTGTGGTATGAAATACATAAACTCTCTGTAACTTTACTTTCTTTTCTTCATTTTATTGAGATCAATTTCGGATCAAATGGAATTCTAATCATTTCTCACGTAATTATATCTGTAATGATTGAAATAAAAAATCAATTTTCTTTAAAAATCAAGGCTGTATAGGAACAGTTGGTGCGTTCAATACATTCGATTGTGTTGAGCAAGAATCGTGAAGACTAAAGGAGGTTGAAATAGAAAGACGTTTAGGCTCATGACGGGTTGAAAACTCTTTGCCGATTTCATAGAATCATGTTCAGTTGGAGTTTTTCAAATGAGATCTCTCTCTTGTAGTTTCGTTTGAGTGTTCTTTCACTGTCAATGTAGCTGAATGAAGAAGAATTTGCAAAAAAATATGTTTTATTCGTTCATTTGAAACTGGAATTCAATCTCAGATACTCATTTTCAAAAATATAATGGTTTGCAGGAATGGGTTGATGGGAGGGCTAGTCGGAAGTTGTTTAAGAGAATCATGACGTATTCTTAGAGAAGTGGAGCAACCTTGCCCAATGCTTCTTCCAAAGTTGTAATTTCACCTGCAATAGTGATTAGTGTGATTGAAAGCTTGTAGATAGATCAATGTTACTCTTAATTTCACGAGCCAATCTTTGAATTTCTGATACTTTGTCTAAGACTTCAACACGTTGTGTGTAAGCATTATAACGAACTTGGAATGGACGAGGAATTGTTGAAACCCATGCTCTGCAATGATAAGCATCTTGTGTTAAGTCAATGATGAAGCTGCAAACTCACTTCAACTTGTTCTTTGCATTTGCGAATGATTCAGCTAAAAAGTATTTTGGCTGATATTCAGTAATTGGATATTTGGTCTTTGATGTAACTGATGGTTCAAATGGCTCAACGATTGGCTGAAATCATGAGTTTTCTATAGATGGCACATGTTCTATTACGAAACGAACCTTATCGCTTAAACAGTATTGAAGTTCACCGAATGAACTGAGTAAACCGGCTCCAAAGGCTTTCTTTTCGCCATTCTCATCACACAAACCAAATTCAATTGTGAACCAATAAAGCTGAAGCATACTGTATCATGCACAAATGCAAATACTGTCAAGTCTTACTGTAGCGAGTTGTTCAATGATATCATCTGAAGCACCAAGTGAAGCTAAACCAATTTCTTGTGAAAATTGTGCAAATTCAACATCAGCAAATAGTGGTACATGTCCAAGAAGTTCATGACAAATGTCACTGAAAGCAAGTAATGTTAATGATCGTTTGGCTATAATGACAACTAACGGTTCTGGTGTGTACTTGGGATCAGAATGATGACGAATGTATTGGGTTGAATGGAAGACACGGAAAGCTAGACCGGCAAGAAAATCACGTGAAGATAGTAGTCCAGCAACTGGACGAAGAGTAAACCCAGTACAATCTATGAAAATACAGTAATCAATGTGTCAGCTATTAGTCTTACCACGAAGGAAATCAGATATATCTTGAAGTTGTGGAATGCTATCAGCTCCAAATCCACAATTTTGTTGAAGAAGAGGAAATATGTAATTGAATTCTTTGCAAGCATGTGTCTTATATAAGGTTGTAAGCTGATTGTAGACAGTCTTCCAGGTTTCTTTTTCTTGGTCCGTATAGTCGATGCGAGGAATCTTATCTCCGCTGAGAAGAAGAAGAAAAAACGAAATTTTATGATGAAATTAAAATGAAATGTTACTGTTTATAGTTGAAGGCAATGTCAGCAAAGTATTTTCTTCTTTTTCTGTAAACTTCGTCTTTGAATCCCTGAAAATTGGACAAAAAAAGCTAATTGTAACTGGAATGAATGAAAACAATCATTTCACAGCACAAGTGCATACACAAATCACATGAAGCACGTGCAGAAAATACAAAATGTATGATGAATGAGTTGTTTATGTGTACATATAGTATATACTTACTGGATGATCAGCATCTAATTCTGCTCCATAGCTCAATATTCTGTTAGCAAACTGATCAATGTCAGCAATCTTCTTTGGAAACCATGGTACAGAGTCTGTATTGAAGTTAAGAAATTAAAAAGCAAATTAGCAGATAGTAAGATGAACCTTTGTTTTGTTTGCTCTTTGTGTTCCAATCTTGAACAATCAATCCATCACCACGTTTCTTGAACAGTTGAATGATCTGAGATGATACGGTATGGGTTATGGTATGGTTGTCATGGTTACCTCTTCAATCTTTGTTTGTTCAGCATTCTTTTCACATTCAACAAGAATCTCATAACATCCTTTATGATTCTTAGAGGGTCTTGATTCGATATGAGACAAATTAACTTGATGAGCCTGCAAGAACTATTGTAATTAAAAGATGAAACATGATTGTACTTGAAGACAAATTAAATTAATTTTAATCAAATTATAAGGAATTATGATTCCTTTTACCTTTCTCTGTCTCTCTCTCTCTCTGTCTCTCTCTCTCTCTCTCTCTCTCTCTCTCTCTTTCTCTCTCTTTAGCTTAACATAGATCTCTAGTATGTCTGATCATTTGCTTCATCATGCGATAAGAGATGATTGGATTAAAGCCAATCCTTTCTTTTGCATTTGCAGCCATATAGCTGTCTCTGAAATCAAAGTGAAAGCTTAAAAAGTCTTAAAAGGAATGCAATGAGATGTCTATAGCTTGATTCAATGGATGATCATCATAGTCAAGTCATAGATACATCGAGTTGGTTCAAAAGTTCAAAATTCCTCTGTTAATGATGCAATTTCGTCTTTTGTTTTAATTGTCCGAAAGACCAATTATGTCATTGAAACGACAACTAATTTGATTACCTTTTTTGGACACAAATTTTTATGTTATAACGACGTTTTTTATCCGAAAAACGAGAAGAAGCAAAGAGAACACGAACGAACTATGTAAGATCAACTGTTCACAACTACCTATCATGTCTGACTATCTTCTCTTAGTTTTCTAGCACCTCTCAACCCTTCAACTTCCCTATCATTACTTCACCCCCCCCCCTTTCACCTCCCCTACCAATCATTCCAATCAAAACTTTCCAAGAGATCATACGTCATCACACGTGCTGTTTACGTGACAAAACGACTTATATGGTTAAGATGTCCAAAAGTATTTGGATAATCATTTCATTATATCTATCACACTCTCATAATGCATAATATGGCTGCACCTGAAAGACTTTAAGCGTTTCAGCTAAAGCTCCAGCTTGTTCTTTCAAGGTAAATATGATTGTTGTACGTCCACCATCTTGGTTAATGTCAGCGACATACGATTCCATTGCGTATTTCTGAAATTAAGAAGAATTATAAGGAATACAAGAAGAGATTTTGGGGGGAAGTTTCAAGGTGTTTCAGCTCAAAGAAACAGGTAGATACGATTGATGAGGATGAAGCTAGAGAATGCGATAGGCACATCGTACACGCTCAGATCTTGCTGATAGTTGTTGTCATTATGAAACTTACAAGCAAATCTTCATAACTTTGTGCGGGAGGCATGACTTCAGATTGGCTTAGGCTTGTCAAATGAAATTCAAAAAGGAAAATGACGGTAACACAGGATAGGCGGAGCGAATTTAGCAAGTCGCGCTAGAGAGTCTGATTATCACGTGGCCGAACAAGGAAAAAGAAAAAAAAAGTGAGATGAAGATGAGAAAGTTGACAATTTGACAGAAAATATGTTGTGATAATTAGAGGGAAGAAGGGTGAGGGGTTGGGAGGGGAGTGTTAGGAAGAAGCAGAAGTTGAACAGAGATTCAGACGTGGTGTGTGCTACTATGGAAGTCACAAGAACGAGGTAATACATTTGATTTCTTTGTTAACAACCGTAGACTGACATTTCATAGACATAAAGATGGAGATAGTAATACAGGTATAGAGAGAGAGAGAGGGAGAGAGAGGGAGAGAGGTGCAACAACACATAGATGAAAGACTTCCAAAATCAAAACACACATGTATGGTGTGTGTGGTCAAACGTGTATTTCAATGTCTCATCAAGGAGTTTAAACACTAAAAAAAGCTTTTGACTGAATGTTCGATGGAGAAGTTAAGATGTTGAGTTGAGATAAGAATACAGACGTTCCTGGCTCTCCTTCAGCTTGTTCCAACTTGGTTCATTTGAAGAAGAAGAAAAAAGAAAAATTTGCAAACGAAAAAGATGAAATGTTCATTTTGCGAGTCATTAAAGAAGGGTTTTTTGGAAAAGCAAAAAGAGAAGAGGAGGGTTGATTGGAATCTGATTGAAGTTCTGTAGAATACAGTGACGTTTCGAAGATGAAAACTACTTTGCAAAGAGTCACGTAGGAAGAATATGAAGAGAAGGAGGGAAAATGATATATATTAAGAGAGTAAGAAAGGTATAGCAAGAGTAACATAGAGATAGAAGAAAGAGAGACGTGTGAACCTCTAGAAATAGAGAGAGGCTTCTCTCTCTCTCTCTCTCTCTGTAGATATGAAAAAAGGTGTTTTTATTCCATTTTTTTGTTAACAAATGAAATGCCCCAAAACCCAATATCATCGTAGAACCGGACAGACGAAAACTGTTAAATGAGAGCTCATAAATCATTCTGTTGATAATACTCTTTTGAAATACAAAATGTATTTTTAATAATTTCTTGTTAAAAAAGAATAATATTTGTTTTGAAGAAGATGATGAAGATGAAAGAGAAGTAGACGTTGGCATTCCATGAATGGCAGACTCTCAGTTGCAATCCACACACACACACATCCTTATGTATAAGGTGTGGTCATGAAAGAGCTTTCATACATCATCATGATGATCAGTGAACACGGATCGAATAACTGTCGATGATCTTCAGAATTTCATTTGTCTATTTGAAAAGCAGCTATTCAGATAGAAGCTATGAACAACGCTAACAGTATGAAACAGTCCGACCGCTAACTCTATCATTTGTAGCTTCGAATGATCGCACCAACCGCTTACTAGAGTATACACAATATGAGAATGAAAATGTAAGATTTGAAATGTGTCTTGTTTGTTCACAAAGATTATGATAGAAAGTATGTAACTTACATGTAATGGCATATCCGGTGAGTAGAAGTAGCAGTCAGTAGATCTTTACTAACCATTTATATATAGTTAACAGAGATTATCTATATGAGATATCTATCATCTGATTACATTTTTTTGGTTTTTTTAATAAAAATAAATTTTATAAATTCTTCATTTCATTTCGTCTTTTCATTTTGCAATTTTCATTCATTTGTAGATGTGAGACCCACGTTTCAATTGGTTAAGGTCAGATTCAGGTTAATGAGGCTTCGGAGGAATGATCGTTAACGATTGAAATCTCTGTTTCATCTATTTCCATCTTCACATATGTAAACAATGATATCATTAATGAATGAATGACAACAGAATGTTACTCAATGAGCTATTAGTTGATGCATCAGTCACGTTGATGAGTTCATTTGCCATTGAAATGAGCGTGAGAATGCTCTGAAAGAGTAAATGAGATAAAGAAGATCGGAGAGATTAAAAAACCTCTTACACAGACACATATTAGAATATAAAGAGAGAGATATAGAGAGAGAGAGATATATGAAGTTATAATGGTAAGAGAGATTGAGAGAAAGAGAGAGAGAGAGAGAGAGAGAGTGCGAAAGTTGAGATCAACTTATCTTCTCTCAACCTTGGCCATTTACGGACTTACAACAGACCTCTATCTCATCGACTTATATTTCTATCTTTATGAAATCAGTTATAAGAAGAGATTATTATTAAAGAGAGTTAAGAGAGAAAAAAACATTTTTAATGAAGATTATTAAGAAATGAGAGAGTTTATGAAGTTAGGTCAGATATGTCCTTGACGATGGGCCATTGATACTCCTCTTTCAGCTACCACATAACATACGTCCGTCACCAATCTTTTTCTCTCTCTCTCTCTCTCTCTCTTTCTCTCTCTCTCTCTCTATTATATTCTCTTTATATCTTATAATCTCTCTTTCTCTCTTTTTGTACCATTTCTCTTTCATTCTATTCTTTCTTTGAACTGATGTCGAAGCCGATTTTCTTATAAACACTAGAAGAGGAATCTACCTCGAAACTGACATGAAGAAGGAGGAGGCAAATGATATTCTCTCCTATACTGTCAGCTCAAATCTCTTGTAATACTATTTCAACCTGTTTCCATTTCTTTTTAACTTTATGACACATTCTACCCTCCGCACAGATTTTCGTTCTTTTTTCATTTTTACTTTTCTGTTTTAACCTCATAAGGAACTTGGATCATAGTTCGTTTGACTATACTTACCTGTAGGTCGTGTGAAGATGCTTCTTCCCTCTCTATCTCTCTCTCTCTCTATCTCTCTCTCTCTCTATCTCTCTTGTACTCAGAATCACTTCTATTACTTCATTCCCAGCTCTTAGTTTATGGGAAAAGCCAATAGAAACCTTCAGAAGGAGGCTGATTCATTGTATTAAATGAAAGAAAACTTGTGATGAAGTAATTAATAGCTTTTCTTTCATATAAGGTCATTTCTCTTTCAAACACACTTCCTCTCTTCTCATTTGTCTTCCTCTCTCTCTCTCTCTCTCCCTCTCTCTCTCTCTGTCAATCTTTCCTCCTACAAATCATAATGAACATCAGAATGGATTATTGATTTGTCGTTTCTTTTCAATCACAAAAATTTGAATAAATAGCTGCCAGCCAGCCCAATATGAGGTTAGATCCCCTCCTCCTCATCTTACCATTCTCTATCCTCTCTGTCTACACCTTGCCAGCTGGTGTGACCTCTACAGTCCTTTGACTGTCTTCGTCTCTCTCTCTCTATCTACCTGTAAACTCTAATTCTCCTTATATTATATACTATCTTATTCATCTCCTTCTTTTTTTGTCAATCTAATTGTACCTCTGTTACCTTCTTTGCATATATGGAAAAGAGATCTATTGATCGACCTTCGAAGGTTTTATGTTTATTCTTTTAGCCAACCACTAAGTACAAAACCCTAATAACCTAACCACCCCTTCTCCTGTATTCAGGAAGAGAAGAGAGAGAGAGAGAGGCATTTTCATTTTTCAAATTATCTTATTCTCATTTACCTTGTACTATATATATAATTAAAGTTAATTATGAACATAATATTCTCGTGTGTTCGACCTCCTACTCTCTCTTTCGGTCGTTCTTTTTCTCTTTTTCCCACTTTCCAGCTCTCCCTCTTTCTCTCTGTCATCGTCATCTTCTTTAACGAAGCCTTGATGTTCACATCCTCCCGGCTACCTCCCTCGATGACCAATTTGTCGAAGAAAAAAGTTTTTTTTTTTTCAAAAATAATTTTCTTTTGAAATCCGATTAAATTTCATTTAATGGAAGGAACAGGTCAAACGTCGTTCAATTTACCTCCTTTCTTGTCCTTTTATAGAAACACATTAAAGAGAGCTAAAACCTCCAGAAGACATTGAAAGACTGTTTCTTTCCAAGAGAGACTGGTTGGATGAGAAAGTAGAGAGAGAAAGAGAGAAAGAGAGAGAGAGAGAGAGGTAAGCATGGATTACTCAGACACTTCCTCTATTCATCCATCATTTACAAACATTTTTGAAACCTTGTTTTCTTTTAATTATGCCTTTTCGTGTTTGAATAAGGATGTTAACGTGTTCAATGGTTATAGCATAATGGTCGAAAGACCACCACCCCCACCACGAACATCTTCCAGTCTTCCTGGTCGAGGAGTAACATTCGAAGGAGTAAGTTTTCCAATTCAATTACTTAAACACAACCGCTCTTCTATAATATTTTATAAATTAAATGAAACGTTCACGTGCTATTGCACTTACACGTGAACGAATCCAGAAGGTTTTGTAATTTGATTTGTTGAAGGCACAGACATGGCGGGAATCATTAGTCGCATTCATAGCAATCATTCTCGGAATAGCAGTTTTTGTAAGTTAATTATTATAATTATGTGTGTAATTCGTTCATTTCAAACACATATACCGCCAAACTAGTTCATTCGAGGCTTTCAACAATGCTTTTTACAGATTTCTGTCTGTGTACTAGGATTCTATGCATATCGCGATAAAGGAGTCTATGAGGAACTAGTTGATTATTTGGATAAAACTATAAGCATATCAAAAATCAATTATAATCCTATATTGGGATTGTATCAGCTGAATACGAAAGAGTTAGAAGTCTTAGGAAGTCAACGTACGGTATGCTCATCTCATCTTTCATAAGCTTTTAATCATTCATCTTATAGTATAAGACAATCTTATGGTGCTTCTTAGCTGCTGAGCTTGCATGTTACATTTTCATTTCTTTAATTGTCTTATTATACTTTACAACATCAGTTGGCAATGGTCGTTTAAGAATATTCTATTGGGTAAGAGACATCTTTCAGATATTTTTGTATTTTCATGCTTATTCAGACGATTGTTATCATTGGAGCATTCTATTGTATATCTGAAATTCATTTATTCACATTCGTCATTATGCCCTATTCTGGACAATTGCCAAACAGTACGGAACAGGTGAGATGCTGCTCAGCTTAATTCAATGTCTTCTGCTCATTTGTATTCAATTTGCAAACTTTCATTTGAATTATATATCTCATGAGATGTATTCTATATTTATTCAAAATGATATGTAAATGTGAATAGGAAGAAGAAGCTTATTAGCTTGTCTGATAAGCCACATGGTCCAGACGCTATGTGGCTGCGATTGAAGTGAATGACTGAACAGGACAGTTCTGAACGTAGAATGAGAGAGACAGAGTGAATGAATGCATTGCACAAAAACAAAATCGGAAGATTAACTAAGAGGAAGAAGAAGAAGAAGAAGAAGAAGATAGACAAGAAGATGAAAAACTTTTTTTTTGTTCATTTCAGCTTCTAAATCATGCAATTCCACACAATCCGGGAGGCTTACAACAGATGGAAATGAGATTCTCATGTACATTCGATCACAACCTTTACGCAGCCAATAAGAGACGAATGAATCCACGAGTAAGCTGAAGTGTAAGCAACAACTAAATTCCAACAAATGTTTTACAGAATACATGTGATCCACACATAGAGAATTCATTCATTTCAAAGCCAATGCTGTTTGCTTTGCTTGTTATTCGCTTGTTACCTATCGTCATTGGAGTCTTACTTATGGCTAAGCGAACACCATTTAGTGAATTAGTTGCTCAAACAATTGAAAAGATTAAATCACCCAAAAAGCAAAGGTTAGCATATCATATATTGTATTGTTAACTATATGATTATATAGATTATATATAAAGAAGCAGCAACATGTATCACATTCAACATATTCGCCTGAAAAGAAGAGCACAACGTTTGGAGTGACAACGCCAATGCGTACAGCCAGTACGCCATTACCTCCTATTCCATCGCCATCCATTGATCATAGTATAAGGTTAATCACATAATTAGCATATATTATTATTATTATTATTATATTTATAGTTATAATAATGCTGCTTATTTGGCCACATCAGGACCAGGAATGAATTCATCAAGGAGCAGTGAAATATCCCGAATTGACGCCAATGATCTCTTCAGGTATGGATGAAAGCTTAACAATGATCAGATATCATATCATTCAGAACATCAATATCTCATCACGCCAGTGGAAGTCTTCAATCTGAGGTTTGATGACTGTAGGAAGAAACAAACAATGAACCAAGCTTTGAACCACAACATATCTCATCATCATCATCATCATGCTTCTTCCTCATCATTCAATGTATTCGAACATACAAACGTTTATTGTTTTCTCTCTTTTTTATTTCATATTTTTCATTCAATCTTAGCCAATTTTCAAATGTGATAATAAAAAATCTCTGAATTGTTCGTCTTTTCTCATTTGCATATTATCATACAGCTGATGGACTACGTACATCAAATGAATTCTGTTTGCATAACGATGAACCCGGTGTCGTACAATTGGATGAAGCTCGTTGAGCTCGACGTGGAGACAGGAAATTCTCATCTTCCTCATCTTCTGGACATTCGGAGCCACGTCGAAGTGAAAATACAGAGTTACGTGCCCAATGATATGACATCCGTGTTCGCTGAAAGTAATATGTAGCATGAAGTATATGGAAAAGAAATTTAGAGAGAAAGAAAGAAATAGAGAGAGAGAGAGAGAGAGAGAGAGAGAGAGGGGGAAAAGCGTGGGAGACAGAAAGAGATTAGATGGCAGTGCATGAAGCTGGATGCGAGTTGGTTGTGGTTGAAGGCAAGGAAGAGTGTGAGTGAGCAGGGAAAAAAAACTTTTTTCGTTCGTTTTCTCTCTCTCTCTCTCTCTCTCTCTCTCTCGTTCTCTTTCGTATCATGGAGCGACGAGAACGAAACATAATCTGAATCTTTAAGCAGCAGATTACAAATACTTTTTTGTGTCTCCAAGAATTTTGTTGAAAGACAGAGAGAAAGTTTGTAAATTCAAAAATCATATTGAAAGTTTGTATGAATGATAGAGGATGGAGAGAGCAAGAGTAAGCGAAAGATAGGCAGAGAAAGATATCTAGTGAGGAGAGGGAGTGGAGGGAGGGGGGTGGTTGTCTAATCGAGAAGGAAAGGCCTTGGGGTAAAGGAATCAATTTGAAATAATTTGAACGGAAGTCATGCCTTATAAGGAATTGTGACGTCAATTTCAAATTATTTAAAATTCCGTTTTAAATGAAAAAACTTCTTTTTGTGTATGTGTGCATGTGTGAATTTGTTAAAAATAACTTTTTTTTTAAAGAAAGTAAGCAGCATCAGAGAAGGATGAAAGACGGAAGTAGAAAGGAATATGAAGTGAGAAGGACTAGCATGATGAGGTCGTGGTGGTGGGTGATGGTCGGGAATGTGTGTGGTGTGGATGTGCATGTTCATGTAGATGGATGTGAAGAGAAGGGGGGGGGGAAGAAGAAAAAGCTGATAGTGGTTAAGAAGATTGAAAACTCAGAAAGCACTCTTACCTGCACAACAGCGTTTGGTAGATTCTGAATATCTTTAATGCGACAACAATGGAATATGACTACAACTGTGATGGTAAAGATAAATAGAATTGAACACATAAAGATGGCTAAGATTACGAGAAACGTCTCTGGTGATGATGAAAACATATCTGAAATTACAATTCTTGAAAGATATCCCATTGGCAGAACATATAAGAAGGTGGTAGAAAGAGAGCGAAGATTGAGAGGTAAAAGAATAGAAAGAGAGAGAAGGATATATGGACAGAAGGATAGTAAGAGAGAGAGAGAGAGAGAGAGAGAGAGAGAGAGAGAGAGAGAGAGAGAGAGAGAGAGAGAGTGGTATATGAACAGTATAAGATTAGAGAGAGGTAAGAGATGAAACAACAAAAACTCAAAGAGCTCATTCTCAACGATATCCATTGTGAGAGAAGTGATTAGATTACATCTATTCTTTACTTCTTCCTCTTCTTCCAAAAATATCAGAAACGGTTTGGGCAATGCAACATTCGATTGGCTTTTTCTTACAAAATTTGCTTTTATTCTTCCTTTTACTTTTTCTTTGGGCGATTAATTAGAGAGAAAGTGAATGAGAGGCATAGCTGATGAAGGAGTAGCCAGTATTCAAAATCAGATGGACGAGGATATCCCACGCCCAATCACTACTACTTGCCATAGCTTGATTCTCGCAATCTTTCATTTGCAGGCTAGTGAACTTCATCTATCAAACAACAACAGCAGCAATAGGCTAGCTCTCCTACTAGATTGCTGTAGACGAAGATGAAGAGAATGATTGAGATGAACAAGTTAACCATCTTTCATGGTAAGGACATACAGCTCCAATGGAGAACAATGCATTGGAGTTAAGACACGGAAGAGGTAAGCGAAGGACAAACTTCAAAGAACCTAAATGAAAAGAGTTTCGAAGTTTCAATTTGCTAAGCAATTGCCTTTTCTGTTTTCTTTTTTCCATCAAAATTTTTTTTTCTTCTCAATTGAATGAGAGCTGACAAGCATACGTGAGAGGGACACACGAGGAGGATAGGAGAAGGAAGGGGGGTAGGAGATGAAGAAGAAGAGGTTCACAGGCAAAGCTTCAATAGTAGACAGAGAGAGAGAGAGAGAAAGAGAGAGAGAGATAGGAGGGGAGAAAGATTTAAAAAGGAAATTCTTGGGCTTTAGAATAAATAAAGTTTACGAAATAATAAAAATATTTTTAATCAACTAATGGCAGACGACAACAGCATGAAATACCACACAGGCGATCTGCTTTGTGGTTGAGTATAAACTCGGATATGTCGTTGAGAGTCCCTCGATTACTCTCTCTCTCTATCTCTCTCTCTCTCTCTCTCTATCTCCTCCTCCTTTTGTGAGTTTCAGTTGCAATCTCTATCTCTCTCTTTCCATTTACTTTTTTTCTTTTTATCTCTCATCATAAATCCTTTTCTATCTCTCTCTTTCTCTCTTCCTATCCACCTTTACTCTCTATGTCGTCTTCTTTGTGAAGGTTTTGTTTCTTTTTTTTTCTCTCACAATTCCTTTTTAAAAAGCTTTTGGTTCATTTAAAGGAATATAGTAAAGTAACAATATGGGGCAGGTCTTTGGAGCACACTTCCTGTTATACTCTCATTCTCTCGCAATCTTTATCTTTTCCCTCGTTCCCTCATTCCCTCTGTCTTATTCCACTTCCATACTTTTCTCTTATGTTCATAAGCATATTCGCATCCTTTTTGAACAAAAAAAGAGAAGGAGAAGAGAATGTGAATTGAAAGAGATTTCTGTTTTCTGTACATACACGGCTTCTGAGAAAAAGACACAAGGAGGTAGAGGGAACGAGATGGCAACACCGAAGATGGTGGTAAAGGCTTGAGGGGGGGGGGTAAGAAACAAAACTTTTTCATTTCTTATGTTTCACTACTGTTGGATGCTTGCCAAAAGACGAAATGATAGGATGATAGAGAGAAAGAGAGAGATATAGGAGATAGTGAATGAGTCAACAACCGTCTCTTGCGTCCAGCATGATTGAGAATGAAATTTCACGTGAAGCACGTGAACAACGTGTACGATAGGCAGATGAATAAGGTGATGAGATTGAAAACATTCGAAATGTAGCATCTGAATCTCTATGACGATGATGATGATGAGGGTCTATCGCTTGATGTAGACCTGTATACATGCACACACACATAACACCATATAGATGCTTGTGTAGACGACAACGACGACAATGATGAAGGTAACTCTTGTAGTTAGAAGAGAGAGAGAGAGAGAGAGCTAACAAACCCAATTTCCTTTTTTACCTTTTAAGACAACTTTTCAAATATTTCTGTCCATTTTCATATTCCTTTGTCGTCTTATAGCAGCTGTCATTATGGTAATGCTTTGTCTTCTCTAATATGTTATTAAAGTTTTAAGCTGTAAAACAGATTTGCATATTGCCATCAACATCACCGTCACAAGTTCAATTCTGTTTGGAAATAATACAGATTATAATTAATTTGATATCAATTATACTATTCATATCATTACTGTTTAATGATGAAAAACGTTTTCGAAACATTTCATTATTCTATCAGGTATAGTTATGATAATTATGCTTAATTATATGATATATAGTTATCGGCTGTTGTAATGAATGTCTTTCAAATGACATATCTATGTATCTTTTGGCTGCCATGGAATATTATTGATGTTTATCATTTAAATTTATGTTGGGGTATAGTATATATATCTATTTATATGATATAGTTAACTAAACTATATACTATATGATTATAGATGTGCTGGAAGAACGAGAGAAACTTCAAAATATCTTTGTGCCGATTGTTGTCAACTTCATTGTGGATGTCGTATTTCTTCCACTATCCATCTATACTATATATAACTATATTAATTATATTATTAAATTATAAGATGCATATAAATATATATCTTATTGAATGAATTAAAACATTCGAGAAAAGTTGAATGAAGAGAAGTCTTCTTCTGTAAATGATGTTTGATACATTTGAATTAAGCTATGAAGGATCAGATGGCTTCTTCTTCTTTCATCACTTCTCACATATCATCTTTGAATGGCATTGGTAGAATTACGTAAAAGGCTAACGTCATTCGAATGTGTTCGACATTGAGGACACATCCATGAGACAGACATACATGGTGAGTAAGCTTTACATCTGAAAGTTATATATATGCATTATTAACTATAAACAGTTAACTATATGACTTACTGTTTACAGTGATGAGGTTGTTGACCGGGATTGACCATTAGCGTCGTTAATCTATCCAGCATGGCAGCTTTTGCTCTAGTAGAAAGACAATCATCTATAATATATTATAAATTAGCATAATTATTGTTTTTAAATGCTTACAAGTGCTCTGTTGAGTCATTTGAAGTAAGTGTTCAGGTCTTTGGACCATTGCCAAACATGCAGGAATCATTTCATGCAGAAAGCAACGATCAAGTAACGATAATCGAACAAAGACGGATAACTGAATAATATTTATCATTTTCACCTAATCCAATATGCAAATGATTAACCTGAGTTTGAGGAGCTAAGAGTATCATAGCGCATTTGCGTAATAAAGCTGGACTTTCCATTTTGCAAGCTGACATGAGGACGGGAGCAATATTTTGCTCTGAAATCAAAGATTATTTGGTATATGATTGTTTATTAACTATAATATTCTAGTTAAGTATATATATGTATAGTAAGTAATAGAATTTCATTAACTATATATATATGTATTTACTGTATATATCGTTAACTATATAATTATATGTGAAGATCATACCCGTTATACGAAGCTGAGGTGGATGTATAGCCATAAGAAATGCTTTTAATTCCTCATGAGAACATGGACAAAATAATTCTTCTAAAGCATTAGGAGTTGTATAGACTCTTTCCTGAAAATAGTCATATATTATGCTAATTATTCCAATTTTTCACGTCAATTTCACGTGTAACTGCTTTTACGTCACTTTTATGTGTCAATAGCTCTCTCATTTAGAAGAAGGAGAAGAAGAAGAAGAAGCTAGACATGGACAGACAGACGTTTACGCCGTTACTTATCCATCGTTCGTTGTTGTTTTTTTTTTCGTTTTCTTTCTTTATTATGCTTTTGAAATTATAAATATTCTTTTGAAAGCATAAGAGAGAATGGAATGATGACGATGATGATGAGCTAGTAAGACATTGGATGATTCATCATGTTAACAGAGAGAGAGAGAGAGAGAGAGAGAGAGAGAGAGAGAGAGTGATGCTTCGATGCCCGTATATGTATAGATGTATGTAGGTATGTACCTGAAAGACATTCGACCAAGCTGCTATATAGAACGGATTTGCATAATATTGTCTGCCAGTTTTAGCTCGTATGACAGCAAATTGAAGGTCAGTTGCTCGTTGAAAGTGCTCCATATCCAATGGAGGCTCAGGTATTTCCTGAAATTATAATGTAAATGCATCATATACATGAATGAAGCTGATGAAATAAGATGAGGAGAGGAGAAAAATGAAAAAAAAAAACTTGGAATTGAGCCAACGATAGAGAGAGTATAAGTGAGAGAGAAAGAAAGAGAGAGAAAGAAAGAAAACAAGAGTGTGTCAACGACAACTTACTTCAGGAGCAGGAGCACCATGTAAACGCTCTAACAGTAGAACTTTCACTCGATCACTAAGAGCATAATATCGAGAACCCGTTAAATCCACTTTACTATGAGGTCGCATTTCGCGTAAGCATAATACTAATAATCTATTTAATTTATACCTATAATTAGCATAATGAATAAGAAGATTATATATAATATTATAGTTAATAAACATACCTATCAGCTATCCATACTTTTTCCAAAAATGGCAAATTATGTGTAATAAGAAAGCATTCACAACGATGTAATAAGCCTTCCATCTGATAATCATATGCTAATGGTAGAAGTATATGAACTGATTGATCATCAATTGATTTATATGTTGGATGTATACATTCAAGCATCTCCAATACATGATCATATTGAACATTGGCTAAGATAAGCTCTCTATCGGGACATTCAACACACCAAGCTCTGTAATGATACTGTATCAGCTGATTACTATCATTATCTCTTACACACACACTCTCTCTCTCTCTCTCTCTCTCTCTCTCTCTCTCTCTCTATCTCTCTCATCTTCTCATCAGATGTCTCCAGATGATTCTCCGACGATGTTTCGAAACTTCAACGAATATCCTTTCGTAACAACTATCTACTCACGTACTTCTACCTTCTCGCACAATGACATCTTCTTCTCTATCATTTGGCTCTTTGCCAAATTGATATCATCGTTTCACCTCTTTCATTTTCTCCATTTAAAACCTCTTTTTTTCATTTTTGCAACTTTTCCTGAAACAAAACGTTCTATTTACATATGTAATTTCTCAAATTCATTCAAATATTCGCAGGAAACGAAAATCTCAAATTACATTTTAATCAATTTCCTTCTTACTTCTACAACTTATTCTTCTTCTAACCTTTGTTCTATCTCTCTCTCTCTCTCTCTCTCTCTCTCTCCCTCTCTATCCATCTCTCTTTTAACTTCTCATTCCTTCAGTGAATTAGAAATTCTTTGAAAAGTTAACCTGAGAACTGGTGACCAGATGGAGATGTAATGCTCATCCACATAAAGACGCTTATTCTCAACCAATAACGGCCTATAAAAATATATTTTTTAATTTTCCATTTTCACAATTCCATGTTCATCTGTTATCCTGTCTTTCTGTTTTTCTATCGCTCTCTCTCTCTTCCCCTTCATTCCTTTCCCCTTTAGCTTGTCTGTCTTACTGGTTGAATGAAGGAAGACCTTCGGAAGTCTCGCATGTTCAAAGAATGCAAGTTTTTGAGTAAAAATTACATTTTTTCATTAAAAAAAACAATAAATGAATGTCACGGAACGTTAAGTGAATGAAGCCGTTCATTAGCTCTATATTTGGATTGAAACTCAACAGTAAAGGCGAACGAGAATGTTTTTTTGTTTGTGTTCTTCCCTCATCTCACGCCTATCCATACACATGCTACTACGTAGTTCCTATTGCGTCGCTCATTGTTGTTGTTGTTGTTGCTCTTTTCATAGAAATCATAGCTGTTCTTCCGATTGCTTACCTCGTTCTTTGTCCATCTGGTCTGGTAAAGTCGATGGAAACATCGATGGAGGGTGCTTGTTGACCCTCCACCGGTGTTCGAGATCGATCTGTGACCAACAGCTGAAATAAAAAGGTTTTTTTTTTGCAATAAAAAAAGCTGTGAATATGCATTTGGTAAGAAAGCAAGAAGAAGACGAAGGAGAAGAAGAAGAAAAAAAAACAAGCAAAGTGAGTGTAGAACATCCAAAGAAAAACGTTAATGAGAGGAAAAGCTCACAAAGGCCATCAAGAAATAAATTGAAACGAATGTCAGAATACTTATTGAATCAATCAAGTAGAAAAAACTCTTCTCTTTCTCACTCTTTTATACTGTTTGAAAGAAAAAAACAACAAAATGAGACAAAGACAAATAAAAGTTTCAGATGAAAATTCATATTTTCAGGCATATAACGAGACGAAATGAAGGCGAATGAAGGGGGGGGGGGAGGAATGAAGGGAGGCAAGAAGGAAAGGAGCAGGAGAATATTGGAATGAAGCAAAAACTGAAAATTCTGCATGTTGAGAAGCAAAGTTTTTGCTTCAAGAAAGGTCTCTGACCGATACTTCCAGTAATTATCGGAAATTTACTGAATTTTTGCTTTAAAAGTCGATAAAAAGCTGATTATGGAGAGAGTAGAGAGAAAGCAAAAGATTACAAGATGATTGCATTTCAGAATGACCGTTCACTTCTATCTCTCTCTCTCTTTCTATCTCTCTCTCTCTCTCTCTCTCTACTGCATCTACCTCCTCTTATTTCCATTTTTCAATGATTAAGTGAAAAATGAAAATAATTTTTTTTGAGAAATTTCATTACTGAAGGAGATATCGAAAGAGGAAACATGGCCATTTCAAAACAACAAATAAAAAATAAGAAAATAATAGAAAGGAGCTTGAGATTGAATGAAACAGAGAGAGAGAGAGAGACAAAGAGAAGTAAGAACGAGAATGAAGGGAATGAGTAACGCACACACAGAGGAGGGTTTGAAGCATGAAAAGAGAAGAAATGCAGTTGGCAATCCAGTCGTTTTCCATTCATCAAACCAATGATTAATCACTAAAATGGGATTTTATTATGAAGTTGGATGAGTGACTTCAATCAAAAAATCACCGAAACAACCTGAGTAGGAATGATTGAGTGAAGCATGCAAAGCTTGCAAACAAATGAAACGTTCATATAGAACAACCGCTAAATGATTGTTGCGAAGAACAGAATGAAAATGCAAGTTTGATGTTGTTGCGAGCTTGTAGTATGATGTGGTGGTACAGTTCAGTAAGGGAATAACGGATTGGTCGGTAAGATGAAAGAGAGAGAGAGAGATGTATCTGGAGGGGATGGAAGTATGCTTGAAAAAGAAATGAAAAATAGATAATTGAATGATTGCAACAAGAGGGTTAAGCTATTTCGAAATAAGGAATCAAAAAAGAAAATCCAACAATGACATTTAAAAGATGAACGATGCCGTTAGTGGAAGGGGGGGGGGTGGAGAAGACGAAGGAGAAGGCGAAGAAGAAGAAGGCAAAGAAGGGAGTAAGGAGAGCAGATGAGAAAGGAGAAGGAAGGAAGCAAAAAGAAAAGTAAAAGATCGATAAGTGAAATAAAAAAATTAATTATGTAAAAAGTAATGAATATACATATATAGAGATAGGCTTCAATGTAAGTATATGGAAGTTTGCCAAAGGACATTCGAAGGGGGCAAGAGGACGATGAACGCAACTGCAAATGGTTAAGAGAGAGATGGAAAGAAAATGGAATGCTTTCTGAAAGAAAATTGAATTTTGCTCAATAGTTGTAGAAGTCCCTGAGCAACATTTGGAAGAAAAAATAATTTTAAAAATAAAATAAAAAAAGGATGAAGTAAAGAGAAAAAAAGAAAATTTTTCATAAAAGGCTTTGGCGGGATGAATAAGAAGGAGATGGAGCTGAAGTTGAGACGTTGTATGAGAAGACGATGAAGAAGAATAGTCACACCAAGAGAAAGAGAAAGAGAGAGGGAAGGAGGGAGGGAGGAAGAGAAAGAGAGAGGGAATGAATGAGAGAGAGAGAGAGAGAGAGAGAGAGAGAGAGAGAGAGAGAGAGAGAGAGAGAGAAGAATAGAAGATGAAAATGAAGAGAAAAGAAGAATTGTGAATGAAAAAAGTTGATGAAAACGGGAGCACAAGAGGGATTGCTAATGTCTATCTTAAAGCAAGTATAATGGGAGGTCTAACTCTACTCAGTTTGTGATTCAGTTTTCTTGCTTGAATACCAAGAGTGTGACTGCTTGCAATGGAAAGTGAGCTGCCATTCATAGAGAGGGAAAGAGAGAGCGAGAAAGAGAGAGAAAAAAAGAGAGAGAATGAGAATAAGAGGGAATAAGAGAATAGGAGAACTAACAAAAAAAAAGAAGAAAAAGAGAGAAAGGAGATGAAGCCGAAACATAGAGGCACAAGCCATGGATAGAAGGAATAAAGCGAAAAAGAAAAAAAGAAATGATGGCTGTAGGGAAAATTCAAAATGAATGAGAGCGAAAGAAAGAGATTGAGAGTGAGAAAGAAAAATTGAAAGAATGAATTGGAGACGTGAAGTAGGAAGAGAGTTAGAAGCAAATGGGTCGATAGGATGGCGCCTCTTGCCCCATGCTGGACCAAAGTGAGCAAAGAAAAGCTGGACCAACCGACTTACAACAAAACATAATGGCTACTGCAGAGAGAACAGACAAATCAATGTACGTGAAGCTCCTACTTCCATATATGGATGGATGAAGACAAGAATGAAAACGAAGGAATGTGCTAAGGGGTGGCGAAGTGGCTGAGCGGTTCTCCAGCAGAATCACCAGCCTGGACACTTTTTTTTTCCAGCTCTCTCTCTCTCTCTCTCTATGTTACTCTCTATGTCACTCTCTCTGTGCTAGTCTCTCCCACTTTGTTCTCTCCACCATTTTACCTCATTTTACTTCTGAAGCCATTATTGTCTTTTCCAATAAAAATTTACATTTCAACATTACGTTGAAGCACCGAGAAGATGAAGAAGATGAAGAAGAAGAAGAAGAAGAAGAAGAAGGAGAAGTAGAATTGGAAAATGATGAAGAAAACGCTAAAATAAGAGTGAATGAAAGAGACTGACCACCATGCTTGATAGAGGAAAGAGGCTTTCTCAGCTTCTAAAATTTCAAGAGAAAATAAAAGGAAGCTTCCAGCCAATTCCATGGAGACGGATTCACAACATCAAGGAGAAGACTTAAAAAAGAAAAAGATAAAGGAAAGATGGAGAAGAAGAATAAGATGAAGAAAGAGATGAATAGAGAGAGAGGGGGGTAGGATAGACACAAAGAGAGAGAGAGAGAGAGAGAGAGCTGGTTAACTCTCTTTGAGCATTCTCGCCATGCGCTTCCCCCTCCCTCTCTCTGTTCACATCCATTCCTCATCAATTATTATGTTTTTTCCTTTCTTCCTATAAATTTAACTTTACCTTTATTCTTCAATTCCTCTTCCATCTCCAAATATTATATGTGAAGAAGACGCAGATGAGGATGGAGAAGAAATCAAATTCAAAACAAAGCTTAAATCTCTGCTCAACAACCAAATATGGAATCACGAGGAAGATTGGGCGAGAAAAGCTCAATCTTTCTTCAAGGAGACGGAAAAAATCAAATAATTTTATTAAAGTTACTTCACATACTTTAAGCCTCTCTCTCTCTCTCTCTCTCTCTCTCTCTCTCTCTCTATCTCTCTATCTCTCTCTCTTCTTATCTCTCTCTCTTCTTCTCTATCTCTGTATCTGAGCTTTAAAGAAAGTCGATTCTACATCAGCTCATATCCATGATAAGAAAAAAAAGAAAACCATGAGTGGAAAATGCTTCTTCCGGTTTGTGTGTCGCTCTTTCTTTCTTTCTCTCTCTCTCTCTCTCTTACTTTTTCGGATTCGAATCTCATCAGACATTGTCCCGTCTCATACTTGTCTTTTTCACTTTCTCTATCACTCTGCTCATTTGCATACAAAAACAAAAACTTTTCAACATTTTTTTTTCCAATTTATTAACAAATGAAGCAGAAGCACAAGGTAACAAAACTATTTATGTGAAAATAAAGAAATATGAGGAGGAGAGCTTTTCCGAAAAAAAAGGAGCAAAAACTACAATACGAGCTTCAAATTGAGAAATTTGGAACAGAAAAAGTAAATAAATATGCGATGGAGCGTACTGAAGCATGCAAGTGATAAATGATTTTGAAAATACCTTGGTGGAACCATGAAAATGAATCAAATATTCATCGTCATCTTAATACCACTACACGTCTGAACATCCATTCATCAGAAGCAGCCGTCATAGATCTCTCTCTCTCTCTCTCTCTCTCTCTCTCTCTCTCTATCAGTCATAGAATACTATATTTATACAAACAACAAGAAAAAGGAATAAGTATCTTGATGTCATATAGTTAGTATATCATGATTATATATGGATGACTATATTGATGAATGTAAACCAAACTATGGATGACTAGTTTATGTGTTTATAGCCTGGTCCCTAGGTAGTTCACATCTAATCCTTCTTAGACGTTCTCGTTGTTATGCTCGCGTGAGTTCAACATCGTCCGACCCTGAACATGTCGCAGTCCATAACTGAAGTCGACTGTTTCTGCATATGCATGCAGACACTCTCTTATAAGTCAATGAAGATGTTAAGAGAGGTTAGTTAAGAGGTAAAGTCATCATCATTTCAAGTAATTAATTGTTCCATTACGTTAACAGGACTCAAATCATTCTTGAATGATGTAAGAGAGGTCTGAGGAAGTTCGCATAATACTTCAAAGAACAGTTCTATCAATTGACTGTAGATAAGTGAATAACACTCACATTGAGCATTGCTTTTAACTTCATCAACAGTTTGTTATTCTCATTTCTCCATTTCAAATGTCTAATGTTGAACTATGGAATTAAGAAGAGACATAAGAAGTTGTTCGAAGTTCAAAGTTGATTTTGCATTTTTCTCTCTTTCAATCAGCACATTGTATTCATTCATCTGTGTCTAAGTAGCTACTGTTTAGCACTTGTATGATGAAATCAACAGACGAGAAACATTCGTCTATTGTAAAGCAATTATTAGAAGAATAAAGAGGAAAAAAAGGCTTTTTTTTCTTCATCCAACAAGACAAAATTGAATTCAATAAGCGTCTCTATTACAGTCTCGTGGTGGTTGTCGTGGTTGTCGTCGTCGTTGGTTTGTCGTGTGTCCTCCATTTAAACACAATGAATGTTCTTAATCCCTTTTGGTCTATCAGGTTAAAAGACGTTCAATGAGACATCATCATATTGAGAATATTCGTATATTCATCTTCTTATATTTATGAAAAATGTAAAAACAAAAAACAGAAAGCAAAGTTGATTTGCATTCATGCAAGTCATGTCCTTATACGGTTAAACAGCATATAACAATTGAAAACAGATGGCTCTAGTGAAGAGACAACCAAAAATATAATAATAATAATAATAATTTGTATATCTGAATAGTATTAACAACCGTATGTCATGTTACATTTTAAATCAAACTAATTGTGCGTCAGTTCACGTGAGCTGGCGTCAATGATGTCATCATTAGCATAGACACACACACACATACATAGACACTGCGTGCGCGTGCTTACGTAAACACACATACACGTGCCTGTCTACAAGTGATGATGATGATGATGTTGTGAGTAGTTGAGTTGGAAAGAAACAGATTTAAAGTTCTGATTATAATGTAAACAAACGGTTTCACAGAGTTTTCTTTCAAGTTTTGCTGTTTAAATTGAAATAATGAAGATTGTCAGGGAGTTTTTCAATCTTCACATTCGGTCATTTCATTCCAACTGTCTCAGAGAGTGGTCTTTAGAAGTTGGTTAAGGTACGAAGCTATAGTAGAATCCAGTAAAGCATCTTCAATTATCCATTTATAGCTACGATTGTTTTCAGTTTTTCACTCTATTCAAGAAAATGCATAGAGAGAAAGCAAGCGGTTCTAAGAGAGAGAGAGAGAGAGAGAAAGAGAGAGAGAGAGAGGGAATGTATTCTCTCTTAAGAAATAACTTCTTCTGACAATTTCGTTCATCGATAATTTTACTTTTCAACTGAGGCAATTGAACAATCTCAACCTCTCTATCCTTGTATTATTCTCTCTCTCTCTCTCTTTATCTCTCTTTTTTCATTTTTCTCTCTCTATCTAGATGTCTAATTCTCTTTTTTTTTCTTTTTTCATTCACATGTCTCTTTTCATCTTCTTTTTTTCTTCTTCTCTTCAATACTTTATTCGATGTCTCCTCGTCTCGCCTCACCTCTTTCGACCGTCACCCCTTTCATCGTCCACCCCTTTCTCTCTCCTGCATGATGAGGTTGTTTGAGGGTCAGTGGAAAGAGATGCGACCATCACAGCTCCTCTGTCCATCTTTAACAGCTTCAACTTTGAGCTTATTAGCTTTTATAATTGTAAATCTTGCATTACCTGCAGCTGCCTATGATTCTGACTGTCGTTGGAAGACGAACATAACAGGTGAGAAGCTTGAAATTTGAATTTTACATGAAAAATAAATATCGTAAAATCTGTCAAATGACTTAAAGTTATGGTGAATAACCGTCTTGCATGCATATCCGCTTCAAACAGTTCCATCATGCCTAATATGTCAGAAACTACATTGACACCTGTAATTCTTTCTGCTGGCTTAATGTGATGGCTAAGACCTCAATTATAGTTTGAATTGGCGATATTGCCGACTGAAAACGACCATAATGACCCCGTTTCTCAAATATTTTGTTGACTTAATTCTTTTTTTTAACGTCAACAAAATAAAAATAAAACATATTTGAATATACTGAGTTCTTACTGTTGCAGACATCGATGATGTTGCTCATCATAAGTATCAGGTGCTTGAGGAATGCCTTTTCTACAGATTAACCAAGGAAGCTGATCAGGCTCAGGGTAAGATGAGCAGAGCTATTTTGACGTACACATCATCTATGATAACATGTTTTAGGAAAATCGAATTCTCTAATGCTTCTGCCTCCAACAGTAGCTGCTGGTGAAACATTGGAAGTACAAGTGTTGCATGCTTCTGTCCGTCAAATGTGGATGAATGAAGTGTTCAAAGAGATGAACATCAATGGATATCTTAAGCTGGTAAGTTGTTTGAATGGTTGATCAAGTCTTTTCGTTCAAATTTTTTTCTTCTCGATTCATCGTAGATGAGACTTCTCAAGTATTTTCTTGCTCTTTCGACCTTTTATTCATTTACGGGCTCTCATTAAACACCAGCTTAACTACTTCTGACCCTTGTAGATGTTGAATGATTGACCTTTCTTTTATTTTTTTTCTCTTTCGTAACCAGATAATGACGATTACGGTATTTGAGAGATGAGACCTCTCTCGTTTAATCCTATAGGTGAGGAGGAGGAAAGATGAGAAATGCAAGAAAATTGAGTATAAGAGTCAAATATAATTGTTGTGTAAGCTAGTTGAATGTAGATTGTGACTGTACGGAGCTTTATCCTGGAAAATAGAATGTGAGATGACCAATCATACAGATTTTCGAGAGTGTTAGAGAGGGAAAAGAAGAGTTAGTCATGCTATGAGAGGAAACATGAGAGATAGACGGCTCAGAGAGAGAGAGAGAGAGAGAGAGAGAGATGTGAAGTTCACCAAGTTCTGGTCAGTGAGAGCTCCTAACCCTCAAACAAAACAAAGCAAACAAAGAGAAAATAAAGTGGAAAAGAGAACGGTCACACAGAGGTTGCTTAAGCAGTCCTGTTTCTAAGGATTTTTCCATTTTACTATCGTTTTCTTAAGATTTTGATTGAAAACGAACAATGTGCAGAACGTTTACCTAAGCATGTGCTAGACTTAAGCTTTAATAAACTAGACGAGAAATTGAAAGAATGTGAAGGGAAAAAAAGAAAATTGTATTCATAAGGCTTCGTGCTCAATGTCATTCAATGCTTCGGTGAATGAGCGAAAGAAGCTTACGCTGAGTTTCCCTTTAAAGTGCTTTATCAACGTACAGCACGGAAATGGTTTTCTTTCCATTTTTTTGTTCAAGAAAAACAAAGAAAAACAAACAGTTTCTTGTACTCTCAACTTGAGGAGAAAAAAAAAACTTCCCCCAGACTTCTAGGCGGAAGCGATTTGCTGTACGTGTTGCTCGGAGATCAGCTCAGCAGTCTTTAAGTGCCCCCGCTGTGTGACCAGACGGTTTGTTCAAAATATGAGAAACAGTGGAAAAAAGACACCATCGACAATGTCTTTATATGTTTATATACAAAAGAGCCAAATGAAAGAGAAACTTATGTAGTGAAATGAGATGAAGAAAGAGATTTATGATAATAGAGAATCAGAAGATTTATTGAATGCTGCTCCGTCTCTAGCTCTCTTTCTCCCTGTATATCATTGAAACTCGATTGACAGGTTATCGAAAACCTTACGTAGCTTCCGCTTCTCTTGTTTTGGTCATTTTTTTGTTTTGTTTTGTTATTTTCATTGTACTTGGTTCATTTCCTCTTTCATCACTAGCTCTCTCTCTCTCTCTCTCTCGCTTCCTTTCTACCCAATGAACAATGGATCTGTTGACGATCTCAAGAGGCAGATCAGAAGATCACAAAATGTTAGTTTCATTACAATTGAAGAGAAAAGAGAATTTGCAGAGTAATTGATGAAACAATTGAACGGAGACATGTTATTAGCTTTACCATTTGTGTACTTATCGCCCACAAACAATTCATTCAAGTTAATCTCTCACCTTGTCTTTTCGTCTTTTTTCTATTTTCTCAAAGATCTTCTTAACATAGTGGATGAACAAGAATGGAAATGACGTGTGTTTATTCAACATTCTTATAACATCTAAGCATCATAGACAGTCCCTCGTTTTCAATCTTTTCCCCTATATCATTATCGTATTCTCTTAATCTTTCATACTGTCACAAGTGCTCTATCTCTCTCTCTCTCTCTCTGTCTATCCCTCTCACATCAACACCTCCTCTTTCGTTCCTCTTGTCTTCAATCTCTCCATCTTTTCTATGCTACTATCCATTCCCCTCCCCTCCCCCCTCTTAATCGTCCTTTTTTGATTGTCTATGTTCGAAAATCAAAATCTTCACGTATTTTTGAGCTTTTGAACTGATAGAATCGAGATTGTGATTGGTCATCAGGCCTGCTGACCAAACATGGTAGTGTGATAACAACGACACGACATTGAGATTATAGATCTCTAGTTCTCTATTATGTTCAGCTTATTTCATTTAAAAACAAAATGAAAAGCAAAAAGGATGAAGCACATGATAAGGTTTATATTTCATGTGATATTATCTTGATTTCACGATAGTGGAATAGTAATTTTGAGCAAAAAGTCAAATTGTCTGGACAATCAAGACAGAGTCGTAATGATAACAACATGAGCAACAACATGCAATAGAATGCCATTGTATTTTGAATTCAACTATTGAATATAATTAAATATAATATTATATATATGATATATAATATAAATGCTTATAGTCATGGAAAGATCGTCGATTACGTTGGGATGTGAATGAATGGAAGACTGATAACCTTAACATCAAATCATTTGGTCGTCTATGGGTACCGGATATTCAATCAGAGAAGTAATAATCTGCATAACTATACATATATATATATATATATATTCATATATAGTATATTCTATTTCCTTAGAATCATCATTATTATAATGATCATTAGCATATACAAAGTAATTTGTATGCTCAAGTGTGATAGATCTTGAAGCTATATGCTCTCTCTCTCTCTATGAGGATGCCAGCTGATAGTATCAAAATCCACAAAATAACAAATGATGCTTGAATCCCAAGTCAATCACACATAATATACATATGTATGCATAATATATATATCTATCTATATGGAATAGATAGTTATCGAAATCTATTTTCTTTTCTTTTTTCAGGCATCAGACTGCCACTCAGGCTTCCGATTACGTATCTTTCCAAAACATTCAATCGAATAACAATGGAAATGTGACAGCAAGACTTGAATATCGTATTCAGGCACAGTGTGAAATTGACTACACTGAATATCCATCCGATAAGAAATATTGTTGTTTCAATTTGAAATCCAGTTTATATAAGCGATACATCAAATACTTCCTCGAACATGAAAATGGTAAGAATCAGAGTTTGAGTTGTTGTTGATTTGAGATTGACGTCTTCTGTAGTTGGATAGAGCAAGGAGTTGTCGAGATAGAGAGAGTGAGATCTAGAAGGAGAACAGTCAGTAGAGAGAGAGAGAGACATCTAGAAGGAGAACAGTCAGTGAAAGCCAATTGAATTTGAAAAAAAATCATTCAAATCCATGGCTCATTAGCTGTCTTGCATCATTAGATTGAACGTAACGCATAAATTATGCAAATTTCTAACGTGACCGCATCATCTCTCATTACGTTTGAGAATTCATTTTGAAGACAATGAAATCATGTGATGCGGTTGCATTCAAATGGCATTCTGTTAGAAAAGACTAACAAATGATGTATTGTATGCGTTAATGCATTCATCTCTTTCCAGATACACTCGATGTTTCTGGAATTAAAACAAATTGGTTTATTGAGAACTCATGGATACGTAAGGATACCGAAGAAGGCGATAACAGGTATGAAAACAACCAATGTTTTTGGGTATCCATTCTATCTCCCCGCCACCTTGTATGCACTACAGGCATATCCTTTTACATTGTGATAGCTCAAAAACATTCATAAATAATATAACAAAATGTATTTTATGTCATAATTTTCATTATATTTCAGAGCTGAAGTCTTAGAGGTATGTGTGACTGCCAGACGTCGTTCCACTACTTTGGCCATTGAATTGACTGTGCCGGTACTCGTGTCTGCCTTACTTTTGTTGATTGCACCATTTTTCGGAAAATTCAAACAGCAGGCTAGTTTATCAATTATTTCTTTTCTTTTTTTTCATTTCTGCTTTCTCCCTTCCCTCCTCCCTCATTTCCTTCACCTCTTACACTCTCTTACTCTTCCTCCTATCTCAATCTCTACTACTTTCCTCCCATTTCTCTATTTTTCTATCTCCCTACATCAAATTCCATTATTGCATCAGAGATGATGGCTTTGAAAAAAAAATTTTTTTTTTTCAATGTTGTCGTAAAAGATATTTTGAACTATAGAACGCGAAATCGATGAACAGTTCTGTCCGGATAGTAATAACGATAACATAGGAACGATAACACACAAATAAGCAGGAGGAAAGAAAGATTGTACACATCAGAGAATATTTGAATGTTAAAAGGGTAGCGAAAGTGTTATTTGGCTTAAGTGCTGGTCATAACTAATTATTTGAACCATATGCCGGGTTGTGCTCTCTGATCAATTAGGAGACTTATTGAGTTTCGATCATCGAAAACAGTCTGTTGTGTCTGATGTATTCATTATCCCACCCTCATATTCCTTCTGAATTTGAAACAGTCAATGGTTAGGCTTTTCATACATTCACAACTTGAATAATAACTGAAATATGTTGGATGAAAAAATAGACTCTGATTTTAGTGGAGAAAATGTGAAAGCTGCAAATTTTCACTTTCGAGCTTTACATTCAAAAAAAAACACTTTGCAACTAAAAATATACGGTAGTTATAACAGCTTGTTTCACTAACACCATCTGAATACATAATAAAAAGTTAAAAGGAAAGAAAAATATAGAGAAATGGTATTAGAGATAGAAAACGAAGAATTGAGAGAATGTCAGATGGAGCTTGAGAAGAGCTCATATGTATATGTGAAATCAGCCAAGCTGATCAAACAGTTTTCTTACAACTTCCGTTTGCAGGTTCAAGTTAAGATGTTCGCCCTTCTATTACAATTCATGTCATTCCAATTCTTGGCCGATAAAACTCCTCAAGTTGGCTTTGGAGCAACTGTGCCAAAGATCTGTGAGTTATTCTAGACACCATAACAGGTGGTGCAACACCACTTGACCCCTTGCATTACAGATATTTTCTATGCATTCACCTTGTCCGTCACAGTCATCAGCCTTATATTGACTGTCATAATATCGGCCATGAGTCGTGTCAAACGTGTAGTACCACCAGGTTTGTTTTACTCAGCTTTGCCAAAATGTTCTCGCCCTTCTTATGATGTGACCGTCATATCCGAAAAGATTTCCATATTGGCTATTTGATTAACCTAACTCTTATGATTACAGCTCATCGCTACACTCTATTAGCATCTGTGCTTAATGCTAACCTCTGCTGCGGATCAGAGGAAGACCCTGTAACAGATGGAACATCATCCAAGGTAACTATGGCCCTTCACTTGTGCAAAGATCACAAAGTTTCTCATGTGCTATATGGCACTTGTGACTATAAACTCTTGAGAGCGCAGAAACAGAAACATTGATTACTCTTCTATGAAAATCTTGTTTTTCAGGATGCAACGGCTGACTGGCTCCAGATCCACACTGCTCTCAACAACGTCGCCTCGTTCATCACTCTTCTTATCTACGTCATCGGAGCAATTGCTATTGCTTTCTGAAATGTTAGAAGAGAATATTTAAGTTAATATGTCATCGGTACTCATTGAAAATACCCTCTAAACAACTGGTGCTTTTCATAACTATGTGTGATAAATGTATAATATGTAATTGAAATAAAAAAACATTTGTTCATTCACTGATTTATTCATCAACGCATACAGTTATATACGAAGATGTGGTGAACACATGAGGTCTTAAATATGCACCATTAACAAGCCGAAGCTTTCAAATATGCGCACAGTCGATACAACACACCTCCTGCGCAAAAAAAATTAAAAAATATATGCAAACGTTGAACATAAGGTTTGTGGATGGAATAACCTTATATAAACAGGCGGATGTCAGTCGCCTGTGATCACAAATGGGTATAGATGTTGAACCCAAGGAAAAGGGTGGTTGCCACCCTAAGGAAGGAAGAGTAACATGCAAAAAACAAGAACTCTCTTTTTTTTTGATTTTTAATACAATAGTATTGGGGGACGGAACCAAGGCCATCATACTAAGAGTTAACAGATACAATTATCATTAATTAGCTTACATCTAACAATCCTAAGATGGCCTTGATTGCGTTGCTATGAGCAACAATTACTCTAAAAACTAAAGTTGCTACGCAAAAACCATAAACCAATTTCAATCTACGAAGGGAAAAAATCACTGATCGTGCACAAATAGCGAACTAGATTAGGTGGCAGAAAACTGACTAAGATAGAAACGGTGTAGATTAAAAAAAGAAAAAAAACAAATATACAGTTACTTATATACAGTAAGGATTTGTTGGAATGAGAATGTTGTGTTCCGATCTAATTAAACACTAATACATTCAGAGTTCAAACATATCCTCAGGATTCTCACTATCTACGCCCACGCATATTGCCGTATTTGATATACTTCAAACAATTCAGAATAACAGCAATATACGCTCACATAACAACAAAACCCGGTTTTAGCAAAGTCTACTTGAGTAGCTATGCTGTACTCGCTTATTACTCATATTAGGTTAACAACGAGAACAAGGTATAAATAACAACAGTAGGGCGATAGCTACAAGACGGAAATGCAGCTTTTCTCCTGAGAAATAGTCAAGGCTATAGAAAATCGCTCAACAGGCAGAATTTCATCATCTGTAGTTTCGGCGATGTACCGTCTTTACTAAGACACTAATGAAAACCAGCACTTCTTTTGTACACGCATTATGGGGGCAATAACATATTTACATGCGCCGATGACAAATATGTACAAACTTTGAAATCAGCTAATTGATTTCAGTCAAAGGCTTTATCCGGCTGAGATTGCACCAACGAGAAATCGACAAGTATTTAGGACCGGCTATATATATACAGAAGAACAGCAAACCCATTTGAATACCGGATTGTAGTTTACACGTTGACCTCAGTCTCGCGAGAGATTTGATGGAGATCGGCTTTAGAATCCTTCAATTGGAAAGTAAGAAACGGAAAATTGTCTTAGACCTACTTGACGAGCCATGGCTGTCTGGCAAGACTCTAGTTCTTTTACTTTCGACATTGAACCACAATTGAAGCGTGGCATACTTCCACGAGAACCCGCAGTTTGGCGATCGAATAACTAGAGCGCATTATAAGAGACGAAAACTAGATCAAAGTCTTACATTTACGTTAGATGTATTGGGTGGAACATCGTCCATATTAGGATTTGGAGAATACATAGGAGATGGATAAATCATTTCATTCGTAGCAGGATCCCAGAGATCATCTGGTGGAATCATGAATAAAGGAAGTGAGGACTAAAAAGAAAAATAAGATCTCCGAATTCAAATTAATCTCACCATTGGCAATGAACATGCCAAAGCTGGACTACCAAAGCAGAACTTGGATGTATCGAGTTCAATGTTATTACGAACTTCTTCTTCGCTGGTAGAAGATAACTGGTGTCTTGAACTAAGTCTACCTCCAAGACGATTCATAACATTGAAATGTTCAGTCATCAACTGGACATCTCTAGCAGAATCATTTCTAAACAACCAGACTTTGTCAATCTCGCAGTTAGGATAAGAAAAACCTTGACAAATTATTTGGTGTTTGAAGAGAAGTCATGGGTGCATTCTGTTGAAGCCATGGATGTTTCAAGACTTCTTCTGCTGTGTAGCGTTTTTTCACATCTTTTACAAGGAGATGAGTAACCAAATCCTTAGCCTCATCACTAATCATTCCCCATTCATCTTGTGGAAAATCGTACTCGCCTCTCTGAATACGTGCAAACAGAGAGCTCTGACATTCTTCACAAGGCTGTCCATCCATCCAACTATAAAAAATTTTGCAATCAAGAGAAATAAAAGATCAAAGGCGTACCCGCACTCATCGTCATCGCATTCTCCTTGGAAAGGAGCGTAGCCACACAACATAATATACAAAATGACTCCCAAAGACCACATATCGCATCTCTTGTCGTATTTCAAACGATCCCCAACGAATGTATCAACAACCTCAGGAGCCATGAATTCAGCACTTCCTACAGGAGATGCCAAATTTGGTTCACTTGAGACCTGAGTCGGATCGTAAGTTTTTAAAGAGCGCACCCTATCCAACCTGAGTCATACGTGGAGGAGAATCCTTCACTCTAGCCGGACGACTAGCGAGGTCCAGATCGCACAACTTTACGGGACTAACGCGATGTGGGTTCGTGCATAAGATGTTTTCCGGTTTCACATCACGATGCGCAATCCCTGCAAAACAAAGTTTGAATAGGTGGCTTCGATTGTCTAACATACCTTGGTCATGCAGAAATTTGAGAGCAGATGCGATATCTTTCGACACCATTCGAGCTTCTTCTTCAGTAAAGTAGCCTTTGCGAAGAATATGCTGAAGGAGAGGACCTCCTCGCATCTTTTCGAAAACCATGTAAAATGCTTTATCATCTTCAAACCACTGTAAGAAGAAAACGATCAGTTAAGCCTGGCAGTATCTTTCTATTTTACCTCAATTAATTGGACGATGTTAGGCTGTTTCTTACACAATTTCAAGGTGTTGACTTCTCTCAATATTCTAGATCTTGTGTGCGTCTCATCCTCTTTGCTAATAACCTTTAAACACAATAGATAGATGAGATGTATGCATAACACAAGATAGATCTCACCTTCACAGCAAACTCAATACCAGTAGACTTAGATACACACGTGGCGACGCTACCATAGGCTCCAGACCCAAGGTGGTCATCCATGAGTTTATAGAAATCTGAAAAATAAGCATGAAAAATAACCAGAAAATTGTTTTCAGTCACAAGTTCTTTTGTCTTCATACGAATTTTAACAGGGTTTGTAAATAAAAAACGATTAGAAAAGCGCAGTTAAAAATAGACAGAGATGTGATTTGCTAGCAAACAGTGATGAAAAACAGACGGCACTTCGGTTGAATATCTGATGGAAACTTCTAGGCCTTTCAAGAAATCTATCTATGTTATGGTTTATTATTATCCCGTCACTCTGTTTCTATAAGGGCCAACACTATTTTTGTGCGATGAGTCAATTGTTAGATAAGAGCATCCACAGTTACGTGTCAACTTCTCAACAGAAATAAGATGGAATGTGAATGACCTCCCTCTCAAACTGATAATACATCATTAACGAGTAAACCTCAGAACACAAATCGAAAAGCCTGATATAGGACAGAAGAAAACAAAGATGACGATATTTCAAGCAACGAGTTTTGAACTGACCGTGGAAAGATGTTGAGTTGATACTATTATGTCTTGGTCTTTGACCACGGGGACTTCTTCCTAATCCAAGAGGAACAAGCTCGCCAGGCTGTTCTTCTGCCTCACTTTCAACATCCTCAAATTCGCCGAAGAAGCGCTCGCTGTCCCTGCTAGTGTAAACTGCCCTTAACATGATTGCGTTGAGATTTGAAGATTAAGAGTAATAATTACCTTGAGAGATAATCATCGGACGCGGCAGAAGAGTTGCTACCATTCCGATTCATAACATGGCGATAAGATGCAGCTTCATCTGGAAAACAAGAGTAGCCATTACAGTATCAATGAAAGATTGGATACTTTTTCTTCTTAGTTTAGAACCAGGGAAATCACAGATTACCAAATTAGCAGTTAAAATTGGCATTTTTTAAGTTAGATATATACGAGGCAGCTAGACAGAGAACGGGCAAGAGACAGGCTACACACGCCACGCGCAGCTGGTTCTCTGACGCGCCGCGGTTGGGTAGAAAATTCGAACGCACCCGCCCCTTATACAATGAATGGCCCAGATCAATAATGGACCATAAATAAAGCGATCAGGCGACGAGAAGGGATACAGGACTGGTCAGGCGAGCAGCAGAAGAATAACCATCTGGCTCGCAGACTATAGTGATGAAACAGGGTTTGGTTTTCTTTTCGGTGAGCATGAAAACGCTGTTTGATAACTCACAGCCACTTCAAAGTCGAAAGAAGGAACTTTGTGTGGTAGGAAGAAAAGAAAACAATAACCAGAACATTTTTTCCAATGTTTACTTCTCGCAAAAGGTGAAGGTAAACTAAAAGACTAACTTAGCGAAGTATTTGAGCGGCTAATGAGGAGCATGTAGTGTCGTTGAACGCAAGTGCGAATGTATGAGCTCCTTTCAAATCGTAACAACGTGACTTCTGAGGTTCCCAACTATAGTTTACACAATTTTGAATCACATGTGCCCATTTGAACACTATCACGTGCTACAGCAATTCTCTGCGTCTCTAGCAACCACGGGGCTATCTTATGTGTAGTCAGACATACACACACTCATACACAAGATGCATTATGGATGATGGTTCAAGGGCACCTAACCAGAGTATCTTCTGCATTTTTTGAGGAAAATATTGATCTTTGGAATGAGAGTGTGATGATCACATGATCCATCAAATGCAAATATAAAAAAAACTTAAGAACCAAAACGTTTGGCTCAAGAACTGAGTAGATAAGTTTACTCGTTTCTTTGATAATTTTGTCTGCTAACTGATAAAGAATTATCAATATTTTCGAGAAACATTGAAATTAAACCCTTTGTCGTGAAAATAAACGCTTACCGAAGTCACATCCATGAGTTTCTTCATCGAGATAGAACATTTTTGAAGAAAATTGAGCAATTTTCACAAGGTATCAGTAAGGAACAAGTTGAGACACTGCGATTACGCAGTCGGAAGTGATGTTACGACCGAACGATCTTTCTTACGGTAGAGCCTTAAAAATTAAAAAAGTTAAGTAATTGAGTTGAACAAATAGTGAAGAAAGGTATGAAGACAGAAAAATAATGAAGACTTTGGAAAAAACGAGAAGCTCAGAAAAAATATTTCAAAAAAAAAAATTCTGAAAGGAGATGTAAGGAAGACATAACGGCGCAGTAGAAAATTCGAGAAACGATCAACAGAGGAGAGAGCCAGTAAAGAGTAGACAGCCAGACGACGAAAGCGCTGAGGCGCACTATGCCGCCACAAACCACGAGGATATTCAAAAAATAAAGCTCCCAGAAACTTCTGCATACCCATTGAGGTTGTTCAACGTTAACAATAGAAAGATAGTTTAATTCATCGTAATTGATGGGCAGAATGAAAAAAAAATTAAACTGTGGTAGCAGCAAGTGCTCGAATGAAACTAGAATGATAATGGAATGATTAGGAATTTATACACCGTTACTAAGGATTTTATATTTGCTTTTCAAGTGCAAACCTGTAATTAAGGTAAGGTTTGCAAAGAATAGTCAAAAGTAGAAGGATAGGTTAGTGCCAAGGACACTAAGCAAACAGGTTTGTTCTGCCGTGTCTTGAATACTGCTTGGCGCTATCGCAATCACACGATCATCACGAGTGTAGCAGTGACAAATGTTTCCCAGATAGACGACTGATATTATAGATGTCGGCCTGGTGAAGCTTCACATCATTCGTCACGTTCCAATACTTCCTGAACTTTTGGACTATAGATCTATGGTCTTGAAGTTACTATAGAATTTTGAGCCCAAGATCTATATAAACCGAAAAGCCTAAAAATTGCTTCGAGGGAAATTTTTGCAGATTTAAAGTGTTTTAGCGAATCGAAACTTTCTGCAGACTATCTCAGATCTTCACAAAACGTAGATCTTCACGATGATACAAGATTCTGTGGATATGAAACTATCAGAATCAATCCATGGAGAAAACATCAGGAAAAGGAAAGAATTTTAAGTTTGAAATGTTCTTAATAAACTTAAAGATCAATCATACTACTTGTACTGTGGAAAAAAAATAGAATTGCTACCTAATAGTACAAGAGAATAACGAAAAGTACTTTAAATACACCTTATCAATCACCAAAAAAGGAATTTAACCTCAAAAAGTAAACAAAAGAAAAAAGAATGTTTAAAATGATTATGAAACTAACACCAACTTTACGGACCAGCCGACCTTCTAGCGCCACAGGAGAAAATGAAAGGTTCTGACCTAATGCTAATCTACCGTAACCCATACACTCTCATACACTTTCGAAACACGCCGTCAAACGCACTGTATTTTGTCATCATCTAAAAGTAAATCTCGTATAGTTGATCTGCAATCGACGATGGCATCTGTACCCACGTAAGCTTAAATTAATTTATGTTGCCTTTATATTAGTATTGATTTTAAGTGCTAAGGATGAAAAAGAGAAGAAGAATGAAGCTCTCGCTACAGCTATTCTGAAGGACAAATCTAAGCCAAATCGCTTGATTGTCGATCAGAGTGAAAAAGATGATAATTCTGTCATTGCTCTTTCTCAAGCCAAAATGGACGAGCTGGGTCTCTTCCGTGGAGACACTGTTGTTTTAAAAGTAATACAAGCGCCAAATATTTCTTTGTAATACTCAATTTCTTAAGGGAAAGAAGAGAAGAGAGACAGTCTGTATCGTTCTAGCGGATGACAACTGTGCTAACGATAAAGTCAGAATGAACAGAGTTGTTCGTCACAACCTCAGAGTTCGTCTCGGAGATGTTGTTAGGTATTTGTGTTGTCCAGGATGTTGAAATAAGCAATTGTTGTTCAGCGTAACTGCTGCCCCTAGCATCAGCTACGGAAAGAGAGTTCACGTACTTCCAATTGATGATACTGTTGAAGGACTTACTGGGTAACTTTAAGATAGGCGTTCTGGGAAGACGTTTTAATTGCAGTAATTTATTCGAAGTTTTCTTGAAGCCATACTTCGTCGAGGCATACAGACCTCTTCACAAGGGTGATATTTTCACTGTGCAGGCTGCAATGAGAACTGTCGAATTTAAGGTAAGAAGCTCATTTTAATTTATGAAATCAATTTTTTTCAAGGTTGTCGAGACTGATCCTTCTCCATCTTGTATTGTTGCTCCTGATACTGTAATCCATTATGAAGGTGAAGCAATCAAGCGAGAGGAAGAAGAAGAGAATATGAATGACGTCGGATATGATGATATCGGAGGAGTGGGTGTTTACACGAAATCGCTTTCATTTGTTTGTTGTTTAGGTTCGCAAACAACTTGCTCAAATTAAGGAAATGGTTGAGTTGCCATTGAGACATCCTCAACTTTTCAAAGCTATCGGTATCAAGCCACCTAGAGGAATTCTACTTTTCGGTCCTCCTGGTACCGGTAAAACCTTGATCGCCAGAGCCGTAGCTAACGAAACTGGAGCTTTCTTCTTCTTGTTGAATGGACCAGAAATTATGTCCAAACTTGCTGGAGAATCCGAATCTAACTTACGTAAAGCTTTCGAGGAGTGCGAGAAGAACTCTCCTGCTATTTTGTTCATTGACGAAATTGATGCTATCGCTCCTAAAAGAGAGAAGGTGCTGAGTTTATAGTGTAATTTATGTTTCGCAATGCGTTTTGTTCAGACTCATGGAGAAGTTGAAAGAAGAATCGTTTCTCAACTCCTTACTCTTATGGATGGATTGAAGCAGCGTTCTCATGTTGTTGTTATTGCCGCTACAAACAGACCAAATGCCATTGATGGAGCTCTCCGTCGTTTCGGAAGATTCGATAGGTACAAGTCATTAAAAGAAGCTAAAACTAAATGTTGTTTTCAGAGAAATCGATATTGGAATCCCTGATGCTGTTGGAAGATTTGAAGTTCTCAGAATCCACACTAAGAACATGAAACTTTCCGATGATGTTGATCTCGAACAAGTCGCTAATGAATGCCATGGTTACGTTGGTGCTGATCTTGCCTCCCTCTGCTCCGAAGCTGCTCTCCAACAAATTCGCGAGAAAATGGAGCTTATTGATCTCGAGGATGATACCATTGATGCCGAAGTTTTGAACTCTCTTGCTGTAACTATGGAGAACTTCAGAGTAAGGATTCCCTTATGATTTAATGTTATTTGACAACTTTAGTTCGCTATGGGCAAATCTTCTCCATCCGCTCTCCGTGAAACTGTTGTTGAGACTCCCAACATCACCTGGGAAGACATCGGAGGTATGTTATCACAAATGTTGAAACAAGCACAACTTAAGAGCTTGATAAAACTTTTACTTGATGAAATATGTGGCAACGTTTTGTTATCGCAATATTTCCTCAAGTCAAAGCATGTCTTATCGAGTGTCATATTTGTGCGATAGTATCAAAGCATACAGGCATTAAAGCGTGGTTTTCTTGGTTGACCTGGACTAGTTCTAAAAAACGACATTCGATGCTAATGTTCACAGTTTAGGTTTACAAAATGTCAAGAGAGAGCTTCAAGAGCTTGTACAGTATCCTGTTGCTCACCCTGAGAAGTTCCTCAAGTTCGGTATGCAACCATCTCGTGGAGTTCTCTTCTATGGACCTCCTGGATGTGGTAAAACTTTATTGGCTAAGGCTATCGCTCACGAATGCCAGGCCAACTTCATTTCAATCAAGGTTAGTATAACTTGAAATAATCTCCTGCATGTTTTAAGAACTTGAATAAGTTTTGGCTGTATTAAGCAAATTTGTGAGGCGTTCTGCTTCCGCGTTTGTTTGTAAGCCGAAAATACTTACTTGAGTGTCATAAATGTGCTATAGTTGCAATCTGAGATTTTCTAGTCGTTTCATGCTTCCAAGGCTTGAGATATCTTCCACTCATGATTAAAATTACAGGGTCCTGAACTCTTGACTATGTGGTTCGGAGAGTCTGAAGCTAATGTCCGCGATGTGTTCGATAAGGCTCGTGCCGCTGCTCCATGTGTTCTCTTCTTCGACGAGTTGGACTCTATTGCCAAGTCTAGAGGAGGATCCGTAGGAGATGCCGGAGGAGCTGCTGATCGTGTCATCAATCAAGTTCTAACTGAAATGGACGGTATGAACTCGAAGAAGAACGTCTTCATCATCGGAGCCACCAACAGGTATGTCATACTCGACATTCTAAGTTAGCCTTGTTATGCAGACCAGATATCATTGATTCTGCTATTCTCCGTCCTGGACGTTTGGACCAACTTATTTACATTCCACTTCCTGATGAAGCTTCCCGTCTTCAAATCTTCAAGGCTAACCTCCGCAAGACTCCTGTCGGATCTGATGTTGACATGACATTCTTGGCTAAGAGTACTGTTGGTTTCTCTGGAGCCGATATTACTGAAATTTGTCAGAGGTATTATTACTTCTTCTCACCGAAGTGAATATCGTTTTTCAGAGCTTGTAAACTTGCTATTCGTGAATCTATCGAGAAGGATATCAAGATCGAGAAGGAACGTCAAGAACGCCAAGCTCGTGGAGAAGAGCTTATGGATGAAGAAGGAAGTGATCCAGTTCCCGAGATCACTCGTGGACACTTCGAGGAAGCCATGAAGTTCGCTAGAAGATCTGTTTCTGATAACGATATTAGAAAGTGAGTTCTTATTTAGAAGTGGAATTTTCATCCTAATTTATTCATTCAGGTATGAACTTTTCGCTCAAACTCTTCAACAGCAGCGCGGATTCGGAAACAACTTCAAGTTCCCAGGAGAGAACTCTACCGGAGGTTCCAGTGCTCCTGCTCCATCTAATGATGACGATGACTTGTACAACTAATGTATTTATCTTAAAATACTACTTTATTTATTTGATATTCTGACGGATCACAGTTCTCGGGTGTGATGTCAATCATGCTGGTTTTACTTTTTGGTGGTTTTCTGAACTAACTTATTTATCCAAACCCAGAAGAAAATCTCATTATATTGTAGTGTGCATGTGTAAAATAAAATTTTCTGAAGTTAATTGATCATTCAAAGTTCATCTTGAAAACTAAAAGAACTTTTCACGAGTCAACAAGCGAAATCAGCTGTCTTATTCGTAGGGTGAGATGTTCTCTATCTCTCGTTCGATTCTGGTCTGATTCGTTCCTCGCGATGGCTGGGATACACTCGAGTCTACGTGCGTTAAGGATGATTAAACGGGTGTCCTCAATTTAAGTTCTGAAAGAGCGTAAGAAATATAATAGCAGAGGTGTACCACTAGTTTAAATCGTAATAAAGGGACTGCGTCCAAAAAACGAATTGTTTTTCGTAAGAAGTGGACACTTCTCTTTTTCGCTCTACAACTTGAGCTGAGTCATAGTCTCATCACTGTTTGTTACTACATAAGATGATGCGGGACCTCAGTTTTAGCGATGAGTGGTAATTCTCATCTTAGTTAGCGAATTTCGCTTATCAATTTTCAGAACTTTAGAAGAAATTGAGGAAATACTTTTTGCCGAATATGGAATTGATAAAAAACAAGTTCTTCCAGGGAATATAAAAGCGAAGGAAAAAATAAGAACGACAATCTAATTATTAACTTTTATTCTCAAAATGAATCTCAACTTCTTTGTTTTTCTACTTGTTGCCGTCTCATATTCCCTAGCTGCTCAAGAGCCTAAACAGCCGGATAGTTTATCCGTCAAGGAATTGGCTACTGATGTCCCTCCAACTGAAGAACATCATTCTGATGATGCACCAGGAGAAGAGCATGATTCCGTTTCCTCACCTATGACTGAACATCATCCAGATGAAGAACCATTGGTAGAACAACTTGTAGGCGATGTTTCTGAGCATCCAAATGTTGCCCATATGTAAGACTGCATTCTCATTATAATCATCATGAAATATTATATTGCAGTAGAGCTAGAAGACATGGCTACGGCTATGGAGGACGATATGGTGGCGGATACCCACCATACATGGGAGGAGGTAAGCATAGCTATCTGCAAACAGTTTTTGAGTGATTTGCTTTTAAGGATATCCCGGTGGTGGTTTCGGCTACGGTAGTGGAATGGGAAGTAGCTGGGGACTCTCAAGCAATTTGAACATCGGCGGATATTCAAACTCCCACTATGGCGGTTTTGGATATGGAAAATAAACAAAAAAACTATCATCATAATTATTTCGTGTGACATAGCCATTCAACTTCGACGACGAATCTTTCGCAACTTTCATATTTCAAAACATTCGGACTAATACGAAAGGTTGTATCAAAATTGTAATAAATGTTTTAATTGATATCAATGTGACTAACTAGTACTATACTATAGTGTAGAGAACTCAGCATTTAATTGCTCTCGAATTTTTCACATTCTCTCATCAGTGGATGTGTGGAACGGTTGAATGGGCGATCTCTCCTCTTCTTTCTTTTTGAAGATCAATTGTTTCTTCGCCAATAGGCTCTTTCTTGTCTCTCTATCTCTCTAAATTTCTCATTCACTCTACCTCTTTCAAACTTTAAATGTAAACTTATTTCGACTGACAGCTTTTAACAAAGGTTAAAGATCTTTGAACAATTGGTAAATAACAAACATATTTTTAAGAAGAAAGAAGACGTTATAAATAGAGCAGAAGCATGAGGACAACTGATTTCTTATCAAAAAGGGGAATATCTATCTCTTGTGAATGATCAATAATACAAAAAGCGCAAGAAAACTCACATGTTCATGAACTAATCAATAAACTATCGTTTATGGGAAAGTAAGGGTTAGCCAACTGATTGTACGCAATATATTTCTTGTTAATCCAATCAGAATAACATACTTGTGTCGTATTATAACTTTATATATATAACTTACATAAGCTTTTCGTACTAGCTGAACGATGGCTGTTCGTCTTCAATTTCGAAAAATGGCCACAACTGTCGGATCATGTCCATACAATGGACAAACGACAAACAACACATCTTCGACACTAACTTTCAAAACCGTTAACGATATTCCTGGACCAAAACGGGTTTCGTTTTTACAAAAACGTGCATAATCAGGAAAGAGAAATAATTTAAAATTTGATTTGTTAAGGTCACGATGTTAAGAATTATTTCAATTATCTTTTGAAATTGCATGAAACTTATGGTGATATTGTTAAAGAAGAGTTTGCGTTCTCTGCAAAACCAGTTGTACATGTATTCAGTCCAGGTTTGTCAAGTTTCAGATTATTATAGAACTTGTGACAAGACTATTTTTGTTTAAATATGCTAATCACGTTCAGAATATGCTGAAAAGGTATTTCGGACTGATGGTAATCAGCCGCATATAGTTCCATTACAAGAGACAACCAAGAATTATCGAACGATGCGTGGTATGAACCCCGGATTAGGCAACTTGTTCGTTTTTTTTATTTGTCCGACTTATTCAAATGTATCAAATTGATATACTGGAGTGCAAAATGTTCCTTTTTTGCAAGTGTATCGGAAGAATAACGATTTTAGAAATGGGGACGAATGGTATCGTCTGCGCTCGGCCACGTCACAAATCCTAATGAAGCCACAGGGAATGGAAAAGTATGATGTGTTTTAAAATCGAAAATGATTTTATTCATTTTTAAACTTTGTTCTCAGCAACAAAAAAAAACTTGTTCAGATATGTGCCCTTTGTAGAACAGGTTGCTCATCATCTTATTGATCATATCAAATATAATCAAAATTCGGATAATGAAGTGGACATGAGGAAAATAGCTGGAAGGTATTAGTATCCTCAATTTCATAAATCAGCTGACTTGATTGAATGAGAGCACCATCTGTTCCTTCATCTTGTCATTAATGTATTGTCTGAAGTTCGTTGACGTCAATCTTTGACAAAAACACTGGAAGGTCGAGCAGCACGTGAAATTGGTAAAAACCTGGGAGAGAAAGAAAAAAATGAAGTGTCAGATGGGCTGAAATATCAACGAGTGTTCTTCGCTTTATTTAGTTTTCAAATATTTTTTCGTCTTCAATATTGTTATTCACACACACCGAGTTGAACAATTCGTGATTCTAGATGGTCATTGGAATCAGCGGGACTTATTGTATTTGAACGAAGATTGGGAGCTCTGAATGACAACATTGAATGGGCAGATTACCTAACCGGCTTGAATCATGAGATTTTTAAATTATCGGCGGAGTACGAAACATCTTGTTGACCAATTGTATTTAGCTTATCTACTCGTTTCAGTCTCAAGTTCGCTTTGCCCATCTTTCAATTCCTGCCGACTGGCAAATGGAGAAAATTGGTAGAACTTGAAGATAAATTCTATGCGTAGGAAGATTTACTTTATTTTAAAAATAATTTGTTGTTACAGTGAGGCACATGTGCTCATGCAACGAGCCATTTCTGACATTCGCAATAATAAAATAAAAGTTTCTCAACAAATGCTTGTTGGCGAACTTGCCAGTCAGAGGGTATTTCCATTTTGTTCATTTCAAACATCACAAGTATCTATTTATAGACACTGACAGAGGACGATGTGAAAATTATAATGCTTAGTCTGTTCTCAGATGGATTGAGCACTGTGATTTGAGTTCAATTATTTTGTTTTTGAAACATCACCGTTTAGACAGCGCCTATGCTCATTTACAATCTGTATAACCTAGCTAAGCATCCGGACATACAAGATGAGATACGGAACGAAGTAAATGCTGTTTCAAAGAACGGTGAAGGTCTATCGTTTATTTTTAGGACGTACATGTAATAAAAATTTTTAAGAATTAGTTTCTGCTAAGAGAAACAAACTTCCTATGTTGAAGGCTTCCATAAAAGAGACATTTAGACTTTACCCAATCGGCACTGAGGTTTACTTAAAGTCTTGTGATTCTATTACCGATGACTGTTTCCAGATTTCCAGGATTCCTCAAAAGAGTGTTAACCTGGGAGACTATCTTATAGATGCTGGAATACCTATTGACATAAATACTAATATACTGACAAGGTTGGTGGAGTGATTAATAAACGATATCGCGGTTTGAAGGTCTGAGAAATTGTTCTCAAATCCAAATGAGTACGTACCGTCACGCTGGCTTCGAGGAGGTCAGAAGGGAGATTCAGCTCACCCTTACGCTCTATTACCTTTTGGCATAGGACCGAGAATGTGTGCAGGTATTCTCTATTTTTAGCTAAAATTTCAATTTCCTGTTTTTGTAGGTCGAAGATTCGCTGAGCAAGACTTACAAATCGTTTTATCTAGGCTGATCCAAAACTACAAAATTAGCTATAACTATGACGGAATTTCTCAGATATATGAAACATTGCTTTTGCCTCATGGTAATTGTCATTTTAAATTCGAGCAAATCTGAATAAAACACTTGTAATTTGCATACGTGGATCAACGTTTCATTTCAAAGTCGTTTTTCACACAGAGCGGTTGTATTCACAAGTAAGTCCTCAATTTTTATGACTCGAATAATTAAAATAAATCATTGGACAGTGAGTTCGAACTTCATTGGAAATTCTTCGATAACACAATTGTGGCAAACAAACAGAAACAGTAACAACGAAATATACGAAACATTAAACAACTAGTCGGTAGGTAATATATCTTCCAGCAGTTTCTGATGGTCGAATGATTTTGACTACCTGAAGTGAGAAGAACGAAAATATTTCGAAATGTATGAACAATTTACCTGTCCTCGCTTGAGACCGAAATAGCGGGCTACAGGATCTGACAATTGAATCCTGGGCAATTGACTTTCTTTAAGTTTACTGAAAAAACATTAACATCGTATTTATGCAATTATGCTTACTATCTTGATAGGAGCTCGGATTTCTCTTCACTTGTCATGACTACGTGCTCAGGGACGAGCTCGTGTTCGGTAATGTTCACCTAAAAGGAAAACACATATGAAAGAAAGAAAGAGATAACGGTTACCATCAATTCAGCTTCCAAAAATTGTTCCAATGTATACTTAGGTGCCATATCGGCAATAGACTAGAACAACATTTATTTGAACAATAAAACAAGAAACATTCAGATACCTGCTTAGCTGATGGAGTCATTCCTGCTTGAACTACAATGATGGCTCGTGTAATGTTTTGCTCTTGCATTTGTTGGCAAATAGCCTGAAACATTTCCTTACGGAGGTACAGACCGCAACGACACTCACTTTAATAGTTTTTATTCCAATCTTACTGTCTTCGGGGAAGAAAACGAACATCTGATCTAAAATATAAAAACGGTATAGACTATTACAATCAGCTTCATACCTGTAGGATCATCGTTGTGAGCTACAAGAATGGTAAGCTCACTCCTAGCTGGTTTACGTTCACTTGGTCTATCACCGAACATTTCCTGCATAATTTGGGCGGTGAAACATGATTATATAAGACAAACCTTAAATTGATCTAAAGTTTGATCTAATTCTTCTTGTGTAACTAAATAACCACGATCATGGCACATCTGAAGTGATGATCTATACTGAAAAAATAACACGCATATATAACAAACCTGCATAATTGTCTTTCGCACTCGCCAAAGACGATAGGTTTCAAGCTCATCATCAGCCATATTGAAGTACTAAAATACTATTTCAAGTTTAGATTATACAGATTTAAAAATAAAATATAAATGGAAATATTTAAATATAAGTAACCCTATGCAACGCTTCATGAATTGTTACAGTAAGCTTTCGCCGTAGAGCGCGTTTCAAGCAATCATAGAGTGGAGTGAAAAAATTAATCGAAAAAAACAGTTAAAGTCGAAAAAAAACTCATTTTAGTCGATAAATTAATCGGACATTAGAAACCGAGGTATTTGCGACTAGTATTTTTTGCGAGAGAAAGTTTTATTTAAGTTCAACATTATTCTTTAAAGCGTTATATCATCAATTATTATCGCCAAATCATCTTCTTCATTTTTAGCAACTTGATTTAATATATAATCCACTTCTTCGATAGAGTTAACTTCCGGGCTTGATGAAATTATTGTGTCTCTGAAGAGCATTATATGAAAGTTGATTAGTAATAAATACAAAACTCACGGCACATTAGACGCAAGAAAGAGCAGTTGAGTTGAAGTTGTTTTACTAAGTCGATTTCTTCGGTTCTGACTGTACAGCCACGTTGCAGTACTGAAAAGTCTCTCCACGTCTGTGGAAGAAGGAGCGATTACGGAGTGTTTTGTAAAAAATGCGAAAAGAGTTGGGAAAGTAATGCGGTGCTCGTGCCACCATTGAAAAATGTCCAGCTCTTGTGGCGGTCTGCAGGCTTGCACGTACGTTTTGTATTTAGTCAGTTCGGTAGCTTCACTCCCTCCGAAAATCCTGAGAGGGTGCATTGATTCTGCCACGGCAGGTCTAGAGCTGTATGAGATTTCTTGAAATAATTTCGAAATCTCAGCCCATTGTGTAGGTTCGTACATGAAGGTATCAAACACCAATCGAGGATCTACGTACATCATTCATAAATGAATAGTAAGCCTGCATTAGCAAAACACAAACCTTTTGTATTGCTTCCGATTCCATTTCTTTTTTGAAGTAAAAGTCGAACTTGTAAAGAATTTCATTCAACTCAAGGCTGAAGGATCCAGTTTGGTTCATGAAGCTGTTTCTAGCATCCATTAGAGATGCGTAAACTTCGGAAAGAACTGCACACTCCCTCGAGCAGTACTTGGATTTTTTTTCGAAGGCATCGAAAATGAGTGTGAGAGACGCCATCAAGCTCCAAGCATCCTGTTCAAGGATCCACTCTAGCCCAACATTCGGGGAGACAGCGCAGCGTTGTGACCGCATAGTCGTTGCTTCTCTCCCCAATGAGTTGGGTGACTCTGACCTCAGTTGGTAACGTGTATAACTCGTTCAGGTCAGAGGCAAACTTTTTAAAGGAAGCACTCTCTTCTATACTCAAAGGGAAACTGTTAACTACTAACAATTCAATCACCACTGGGCACTTAGAGCAAAACTCTCGCAAGAAATTTTGATCGACTAGCCTGCAACATGTTCATTGATAATGTTTTTTTCCGAACCTTTACTTACCTGTAAGGCAAATTTCCGATGGCGAACAGACGAACCATCAGTGATTTCAGAAGATCCGCATCTGGTTGAATCTTCTCTACGAAAGAATCGAGCGTTGTGTTATTTCTTTCCGTATGAACGTCATGCTTTACTGCAAGATGGCGCCTTAGTGCTGAGTAGCAAAACACAAACCTTTTGTATTGCTTACGATTCCATTTCTTTTTTGAAGTAAAAGTCGAACTTGTAAAGAATTTCATTCAACTCAAGGCTGAAGGATCCAGTTTGGTTCATGAAGCTGTTTCTAGCATCCATTAGAGATGCGTAAACTTCGGAAAGAACTGCACACTCCCTCGAGCAGTACTTGGATTTTTTTTCGAAGGCATCGAAAATGAGTGTGAGAGACGCCATCAAGCTCCAAGCATCCTGTTCAAGGATCCACTCTAGCCCAACATTCGGGGAGACAGCGCAGCGTTGTGACCGCATAGTCGTTGCTTCTCTCCCCAATGAGTTGGGTGACTCTGACCTCAGTTGGTAACGTGTATAACTCGTTCAGGTCAGAGGCAAACTTTTTAAAGGAAGCACTCTCTTCTATACTCAAAGGGAAACTGTTAACTACTAACAATTCAATCACCGCTGGGCACTTAGAGCAAAACTCTCGCAAGAAATTTTGATCGACTAGCCTGCAACATGTTCATTGATAATGTTTTTTTCCGAACCTTTACTTACCTGTAAGGCAAATTTCCGATGGCGAACAGACGAACCATCAGTGATTTCAGAAGATCCACATCTGGTTGAATCTTCTCTACGAAAGAATCGAGCGTTGTGTTATTTCTTTCCGTATGAACGTCATGCTTTACTGCAAGATGGCGCCTTAGTGCTGAGTAGCAAAACACAAACCTTTTGTATTGCTTCCGATTCCATTTCTTTTTTGAAGTAAAAGTCGAACTTGTAAAGAATTTCATTCAACTCAAGGCTGAAGGATCCAGTTTGGTTCATGAAGCTGTTTCTAGCATCCATTAGAGATGCGTAAACTTCGGAAAGAACTGCACACTCCCTCGAGCAGTACTTGGATTTTTTTTCGAAGGCATTGAAAATGAGTGTGAGAGACGCCATCAAGCTCCAAGCATCCTGCTCAAGGATAGGCAAAGATCGAGATACTGTGTATGCTGTTATGCTCCTTCTCCGTAGCAATGAAAATAAAAAATAAAACATTGAACTTTTTCTACCTGCTTTAGAACATGGCGTATAAAAGCCGCCATGCTGTTCCACCTAGTGGGGACATATCGGGGAGGGAGACTGTCGTTCTCCTTGAAACTAAGACAAAACCTAAACAACTTTTTATTGTTTTGTTTTTTTTTCTAACTACTCTTTGTAACTGTTCTGATTCCTCCAGGAGCAAGACAGATCAGCATTCAGCTTCTGAAAGATAGTTTCCATTTTTGTGTAAATGGAAGAGAATTTCATAGAATTCATCAAGGTGAGATGTATACTGTGTGCGACGCAATGAACCCTAAGTACAAACTCAAAGATGAGATAGCGTTTTGATTACCAACCAAAAAGTGGTAGAATTGTGACGTTCTTTCTTTCTCTTCTCTTCTTTGAAAACTAACCCTAACCATTTGTTCCTTATTTTGTTTTTAATCATTTCGGATGCCTCCTCGACCTTATTAGCTATAAGGATTTTGAATGCTGCTAGAACCGGGGGATCGTAAGAGTTATTCAACTCTTTGCAGAGATTATTGAATGATTTGGATTGAACTACTCTCATAGAGAGATTGTTCGATGTGATGAACCTCACTACGGCGTCATTGATACGGTTCTGAAAACCTTATTCTTATTTTCGTGTCCGATTAATCGAAAACGATTATAATCGAATTCAATCAAAACTTCACAATTTCGAATTAGAATGTGTATTCCGTAACATATCTAATATGAATATGAAAGACTTTCGTAATGAAAGTTGATGCTCTTATTGCTCTAATAGTATTGTACACAAAAACAATGGCACCGTCTTCAGATTATCTCTGGACAATTTTCCGAAAAGTTGGTGATTTAGCTGAATGTCGGTTATGCTACAAGAAGTAAAAACGGGACCGAGGTCAGACGAGTAGCCTTCATTATCATGCTAAGTCTCAGCATGGAGATGCCGTTAAGCATGTTGAACGTTACGGTTATCTGCCGCGCAGTGAAAATACCGTGGAAAACTTTTTCAACTCTACAAGAAAACTATCAGTGGAAAAAAACGTGAGTGTATGTATTTTGTATTAGTGCAATAAGGTTTTCAGAACCGCATCAATGACGCCGTAGTGAGATTCATCACATCGAACAATCTCTCTATGAGAGTAGTTCAATCCAAATCATTCAATAATCTCTGCAAAGAGTTGAATAACTCTTACGATCCCCCGGTTCTAGCAGCATTCAAAATCCTTATAGCTAATAAGGTCGAGGAGGCATCCGAAATGATTAAAAACAAAATAAGGAACAAATGGTTAGGGTTAGTTTTCAAAGAAGAGAAGAGAAAGAAAGAACGTCACAATTCTACCACTTTTTGGTTGGTAATCAAAACGCTATCTCATCTTTGAGTTTGTACTTAGGGTTCATTGCGTCGCACACAGTATACATCTCACCTTGATGAATTCTATGAAATTCTCTTCCATTTACACAAAAATGGAAACTATCTTTCAGAAGCTGAATGCTGATCTGTCTTGCTCCTGGAGGAATCAGAACAGTTACAAAGAGTAGTTAGAAAAAAAAACAAAACAATAAAAAGTTGTTTAGGTTTTGTCTTAGTTTCAAGGAGAACGACAGTCTCCCTCCCCGATATGTCCCCACTAGGTGGAACAGCATGGCGGCTTTTATACGCCATGTTCTAAAGCAGGTAGAAAAAGTTCAATGTTTTATTTTTTATTTTCATTGCTACGGAGAAGGAGCATAACAGCATACACAGTATCTCGATCTTTGCCTATCCTTGAGCAGGATGCTTGGAGCTTGATGGCGTCTCTCACACTCATTTTCGATGCCTTCGAAAAAAAATCCAAGTACTGCTCGAGGGAGTGTGCAGTTCTTTCCGAAGTTTACGCATCTCTAATGGATGCTAGAAACAGCTTCATGAACCAAACTGGATCCTTCAGCCTTGAGTTGAATGAAATTCTTTACAAGTTCGACTTTTACTTCAAAAAAGAAATGGAATCGGAAGCAATACAAAAGGTTTGTGTTTTGCTACTCAGCACTAAGGCGCCATCTTGCAGTAAAGCATGACGTTCATACGGAAAGAAATAACACAACGCTCGATTCTTTCGTAGAGAAGATTCAACCAGATGTGGATCTTCTGAAATCACTGATGGTTCGTCTGTTCGCCATCGGAAATTTGCCTTACAGGTAAGTAAAGGTTCGGAAAAAAACATTATCAATGAACATGTTGCAGGCTAGTCGATCAAAATTTCTTGCGAGAGTTTTGCTCTAAGTGCCCAGTGGTGATTGAATTGTTAGTAGTTAACAGTTTCCCTTTGAGTATAGAAGAGAGTGCTTCCTTTAAAAAGTTTGCCTCTGACCTGAACGAGTTATACACGTTACCAACTGAGGTCAGAGTCACCCAACTCATTGGGGAGAGAAGCAACGACTATGCGGTCACAACGCTGCGCTGTCTCCCCGAATGTTGGGCTATAGTGGAAGGCATGATTTCAGAGGAAGGAGAGATAGTGCCGGAATCACATTCTTCCATTAATTGTTTTCATTAAATTTATGTTTATTGAACTAAACTCGTGTATTAATTTGTTTATCATTATATTCTCTATTTGATTAAAAGTTTTCAGATGTTTAAGAAAAACGCGAACCAAAGTCCTGGTACTCGATGTACATGCAGAACGTCGTCCTGCATGATTCCGGTGGACTACCAGGATTCAGCGGAGGTAGTAATATTAGTAGCAGTAATAATGCTATTTTTCACATTTTAGGTGGAGTCTTCTACGCAAGAAATGAAGCACTTCTCGGCATCGCTCATTGAGATGAATGGAACGGAAAGGAAACGAATTCGGGACGGAGACGTCTTGGAAATTGTCTCAACTCAACGTGAGTATAAATTTAATATAGGGTCTCATATAAATTTCATTTTTTTCAGTCATTCTCAGCCACATTGAAATCTTCAGGCACCATCCAAGCTCTAATTGAGCTCCTCTCTCTTCCCCTCCCGGTTTGGCAGTGATCAAAATGAGATGCTTCTGTATCTCCGATTTTTTTATCTACTGGTTTTGTTAGTTTAAGCCTTGCTACGAAGTAATAAATGTATTCTTAATATTGTTCTGGAATTTACTCATTTCACTTTTTTTTGAAAAAAGTGTTGTAAATAAGGTGATTTCCTGTCATCAGAGAAAGAAAAAACGTTCAACAGAGCAAAATGTCAAAAATGGTATTATAATCCCTCGTACCTATACTACTGAGTTACTATTGTTATTATTATTAGATATACTATCTATGCGCATATAATTAGTTGAGAAAACAATTTAGATGAAAGCCATACTTGATTAGAATATGAGAAGTAAGTCAATGTGATGGAAAAAAAGAAGAAAAGTCAATTGACATTTTGCACAAAAGGCCTTTTGAGAATCTGTATAATCTAAACTTGAAATAGTATTTTAGTACTTCAATATGGCTGATGATGAGCTTGAAACCTATTGTCTTTGGCGAGTGCGAAAGACAATTATGCAGGTTTGTTATATATGCGTGTTATTTTTTCAGTATAGATCATCACTTCAGATGTGCCATGATCGTGGTTATTTAGTTACACAAGAAGAATTAGATCAAACTTTAGACCAATTTAAGGTTTGTTTCATATAATTTTTATACCATTTAGTTTCAGCTTCTTTCAATGACTTGTACCTATCGAATTTTTCGAAACGACGGAAAGCTCTGTCATTGGCATTTGGTCTGTTTGTAGCGGCAATAACAACAACATGAGAACGCTGCTTCGATCCATCCATAAAAGTAAGGAGTTGAGAAACGATTCTTTTTTCAAGTTCTCCATGAGTCTAAACTTCTAGATTATACAGATTTAAAAGTAAAATATTAATGGAAATATTTAGATATAAGTAACCCTATGCAACGCTTCATGAATAGTTACAGTGAGGTTTCGCCGTAAAGCGCGTTTCAAACAACCATCGAGCTCAACTTATTTTCAAAACTAATACTGAGGCATATCACCATCAGTATAATAGAGGGAGAGTATGTTGATTGAAAGAATTCTATGACACACGTTTGAAAACCAAGCTGTATGCTTCTGATTAAGTTCTGTCATTTCCAGAGGTAAATGACCAATAACCGGTTGTTTTATTGACCAGTCGGGAAACTAATCACCAATATGTTTATTTACAGAGATTACATTTGTAGAAAAAAATGTTCGTTCAGAATGAGTAAGTCTTTTGATATAATTTGATCACAATACTAAATGAGCTTTTCATAATTCATTTGTCAAACTTCATATCGTCAGCTTTCTTGAAAACCGTAGTTTGTAAATACACTTTTCTATGCGTGTCTTAATAACCTTAAAAGCTAACTCAGATTCAGACAAGTCTGTTTGTTTAAAAGATATTCAATCTTCTTCTCCCTATTATTATTAAATTAACATTAAAGTTCAAGTAGATCATCGCGAACTTTGAACCGAAATTCTCTACCCGAACATTTCATCATGAACTTGCTATATTCCAGATGTACGTTTACGTGAAACCGTCAGGCATGTGAATAGTTATTGTGAGAGACGCCAAAATTAGAATACCATCACTCGAATGCTTAGGACAGTCGGATGATCTTAGCTTAACAAGAAGTAATACCATTCCCATACTTCAAAATCATTACTGTTGTTACAGTTTGTCCTGAGCTAAGTAAGCATCCTTTCGTAACAACTACTATCCCGATGCTTCTCCAAAAAACTTCAATTGGCTTTGTCATAGTACACTGTGAGGATGAATCTAACAAGTAGCTACAGGTACGAAGATTGTTAATTACTCTTGATTAGGATACTTAACATTTCGGGAATTAGCGCTATCCTTAAAAGGAGAGAGCATTTTCATTTTGTTTTCTTATTTCTCTGAATTTTTGCACAAACTTCTGTTTTGCTCAGCACCATCATAATTTCCGGTCAGTTCGTCTTGGTTTGGTAGCGAAGCGCAACGAATTGAAGCTGCTGATAATCCATCTCGCCATCATAGCGCCACTAGTATTCTATCGCTTTCTCTTTTTCTTTCTTCCCTTCAGCACAATTTGTTTTTCTTTCCAAATTTTCATAAGACGGATTTACTGTATCTATTTTCTCTGTGTTTGCTATTTCGAGAATTTGCACTCATTGGAAGAAGAGAAGTCATTCCCTTTCCGCAAGCATCTCTATCGCTCTCTTCTTTCTTTTTTTTCTAATTATTCGACAATTTCCAGTTTTATTTGGAATCTTCCATGATCTTTAATTATTTTTTATTTTTATTTTTGCAAATTGGAGACTCACGTGTCAAACATGCACCTATGCTTTAGAACTCGTATTAACAACGTTCCGTACCACGTACGCGTACTATTCACGAGACCATTTCTAGTATGATCCGTGTAATGAGGTCTTCTCCCATTCGTTTATCATTAGCGTTTAGTTCAAAGTCAAGAATTATGATTTGCTATTTTAACCGTTATGATTAACCACTAAAAGCATTTGACCATTTCTGAACTGATGCGTATGATCAACTACTCTCATTCGTATGTCATTTGCGTTTAGTTAAAGAATTATGAGGAAGCGCATTTGAGCATTTGCTATATATAAGTTGATCTATCATTTGTTTCCGTCTTCTACTGGATCAAGATGTAATCTATTCGCATCGCATCTCATCTCCATGTACTCAACTAGCTAATGCTCTTAGTAATTAGAGTTACTAATTAGAAAATCGAATGATTTACCATGTGCATCTCTATTGCCTAACATTTTTATTGATTTTTACATATAACAAATGATTTCATTTTTCTTTAACACTACTGTCATTCTTAGTTCTGACATATAAGCATCTAACTATACTCCCAAGAGTCAATGTTGAGATTCCGCATTTTAATTAACTTATTTGTGAGATGAAAGGGAGATTGCAAGGAAATAATGTTATTTCGCATGTCTTTTGAGTACATAAATGGACCTAAATATGGTGTTCCAGCTTCTCTTCTATATTGAATCTCTCTTTGCATTTCTCTGTCTTTTGCTCATTTATTCTCTCTTTTCCTGAATGCTTCATTTCCCTCTATTTCAATCGTCTGCCTTTCTTTATTTTCGTCCTGTCTCTACTATTTCTATGACCCAGCTAAAGATCTTCTTCCTTGCCTCCACCCTCTGCTAGCTGGCCAGCCTTACTCTCTCTGACCACTTCACGTTCCATGATCAATATTTCTCTGTGGTCAATGAAACAAACCTTCTGGCACATCATACAAGAGCAAATGCACATTCATTTCCTTATTCAATCGTTTACTTTCCAATGCTCACTAGGTTATCCAATAATTGATTGGTCTACCTCTCTCTCTCTCTTTCTCTCTCTCTTTCTCATTTCATAAAGACATTTTCATTTAAATGGATTAAAGTCAACATCCTCTCATAGTTATCAGCTGCAGACAATTTTTTCATCTTTCAATTTCTTTTTTTCTTCTTCTTCTTCATCTCCTTCTTCCTTCAGCTTCTGTGAAGAATCGTTCAACCTAACGAACAGCCGCATTTATCTTGAGCAGTATGCTTCTTCAACTTACTTTCTTCAATTTGAAAACATATTTCACACTCTCTTAAAGCTTGAATTGAATTTTTAAAATAACAATTACGTAATCCATCTCTTTAACTTCATTCCAATACATATCTCTGTGTGCTTAAAGCATAATGATAATCTCTTTTAAAGCTGTTCATTTCATTATTTCTATTATTCTTTCTGCTATTTTCGTATTAAAGTTTTGCGTAAGTCCGTAGAGAATTGACTTGCATAGAGCATCCTTCATTCCGTCCATAAAACATGGAGGCATAGAGCCTTAAAAGAGTATTTTTGTGTGTATGGGCAAGTCTGTCAGTCTGTCCAATATGTTCTCTCTCTCTCTCTCTCTCTACACACACAATATACGATGAGTGACGGAAACATATATGTCAGCAACCATTTCTTGAACTAATCTATTTCTTTACAAAATGATAATACGAAGCTGTAATCTTTCTCACCCCTCTTATACTCTACTATCTAATAGTATGCTCTGTATCATAGCTTCTCTACATAGTTAGTGACATTAAGAATATATATTTCTTTGGTTGCTTTTATAATTAATCAAATTTTCTTTAATATTATTTTGTTATAGTTCTTCTATCTGACCTATATAAAGCTCTCTCTGTCTCTCTGAGACCGTCTGTTCCATTCTTAACGTAATAGATATTGTGGGCAGTATTCCTGCATGTCCTCATGATCAATAACAATGTCAGACATCTTTATGCCTTTTGTGCAAAAATGCCAATTGACTTCTTCTTCTTTTTCCATTTTGTTCAATCATCACATTGACTTACTTCTCATATTCTAATCAAGTATGGCTTTCATCTAAATTGTTTTCTCAACTAATTATATGCGCATAGATAGCATATCTAATATAAGGATCTCACGTTTTTCAATATCTTCAGAGCTTTTCTTTCTGTCTGTCTTTATATACTTTTTCCTTCTTCTTCACTTCAATACTCATCATATTGGTAGTCTCTTTTAACAAAACGTTTTCTCTCAGATCATCTATCTCATAGCGTGTCTTGTGTCAAACTCTGCCTTCTTTCATTTCATCTTACTTATTGGCAGTCTTGTTTCTTAATCTCGAAGATAGACATCATTGTTAAATAGGCAACTGGCACTTATTTTGCTGTTGACATCTAGCTCTTAATGCCTCTTTATTCCATTACAATATTGTGTTGTTTCTCACTATCATATATCAATTATAGCTTCTATCCCATTGATAAAGCAGTTTTCATTAATCCTTTCTCTTACACATTAACCTCTTCTTGCCATCAACACTAGTCATTTCACTCTTCATTTCAATCTTTATAGACGTTCCTTTCTATTATTGTATTTGATTTGTATATTGAATACTCTTAACCGTATGATCTGCACACGCAACAGCCTTGTGCACTCTGTTGTCTCTACCTGCTTCATCTTCTCTTTCACCTCTAACCCTCTATGCTAAATGATATAAATTGGTTTATTCGTCTTTCTCCCATCATTGCTGTCCAAAAATGGCAGTAGATAATACGGGACGATAGATTTCGATTGAACAGGTTTTTTTTTCGTATTGGGGCGAGGATATTTGCCTCCTTACCAACATTCATCTCTCCTAGTTTGTTCAGATATGAGATGTGTCATCATATCTCTGTATGTGTGATTTTGAACCAATTTATAACAAAATAGTTTTACTTTCTATATATTGAACAGTTTGATGGAGCATAGTTAATGCGATGTTTCAATTAGTCAGTCTAGCGCGTCTCTCCTTTCTTGCTTTGTGTGTGTGTGTGTGTGTATGCGACTGATAATGTTCATTTCATTTACCGTCTTTGCTAACATTCAGAATTGATGATATTATGTGATTTACCATCTTTCATATACTTGCAACATTATAATAATCTCGCAGCATGAAGTTGATGCTTACTTGCTCCATGGTTCTCTTGTCTCTTCCCTCACCCCCCCTCTCTCTCTCTCTCTCTCTCTTTCTCTCCTTCTTTATATTACCTAAATTGGATAACTGCTGTACTTCAATTGAATAGTTGAAGCTTTGTTCAGCATTTTTTCATTTTCTTGATTCGATGAAGCTCCCTCTGTCAGTTTTCCATTTCGTTAAACATCATTTGACTGAAGCTTCTATCAAGAATATTATTATTTTTTTCTTTTTGTTAAAAGATTCGTTTTGTCCGTTAAATACGTTAAGCTAAGAGATGGGTTCTAGTTTTTCATCGCTAACATCATCATTATTCCATTCATTCTCTGTATATGACTCCTTCATTCAATCTCTTTCAATCATCGTTTTTACCTCTTTCTTTAGCGTTTTTCATCTTTAACGCTCAACTTGATATGTCTTCGTCCTTATCAGTCATGTTTTCTTCTAAGAAAAGTCAACGAAATGTGTCATACAAAGCGTAGTTTCATTTATTTGTCTTGATCTTACGTTAAAAAAAGTCAAATTTGTGTGTGTGTGTGTGTGAACTATTTGAGGATTATCATACCATCAATCATCATATAAGCACAAGTCTTTATCTCCTTTTCTCCTTTTCATTCACTCAACCAGTACTTTTGAGTGAAAAAAAAAGAAGAAAAATATATGATTTGTAAGAGAGAGAGAGAGTTATAAGAGAGAGAGAGAGAGAGGTTGCATGCAATAGGTTGAGAGAGAAGAAGAGCGAGGACAGTTGACATGGCGATGTGAGAGGTGGAGTAGAAACATCTAATCTGTGTACGTGTGTGTGTGTGTGTGTGTGAGATGAACATAGGATCTTTCAACAAAGTTTTTGTTGAAAAATGTTTTTGTTAAGAATAATCAAAATGATTGTGAATATCTAATAATAGATGGTGAGAATGATGTCTCTCACACAACATCACTTGTCTTCGTTGAGAAGTTTACTCTGAAAGTAATCTGAAAAATAGATATTAGTGATGATGAGAGTTAACAAGAGGTGAGATAGAAGAAGAAGCAGAGGGAAGGGGGGGGGTGAAAGGTGGGTTGCAAGATGATTGCATGGGTTAAGCTCTGACTCATTTTCATATTTTTAAGGAAAAATATATTTTTTTCTGACGTTTTATAGACATTCTCATTCATTTTTTGTTATTCATTGGGTATTATCAAGTTGTGTATATTACCTTTTATGTATAACGAAGAGTGAGAGAGAGAGAGAGAGAGAGAGAGAGAGAGAGAGAGACTGAATATCAAATGAATGAAGAGAATGATATAAAGAGAGTATTGAGTATATAAGAGAGATAAGATGACATTGATGTGATTAAAGACGTATTTCTTGAAAAACTGAAGAGAAGATCATCTGTGTTGTGTGTATTGAATGTTCCAATTCATTTCAATTAACGTTGTCAATCGACAGTTCGTTTCACTTTGGTTGATTAGCTCATAGACGTACATCAAGGCAATCGAACTGTTGTCATCTACTCTTCGATGATTAGTCTTCTCCTCGCAAGCATACTTTTAATGAACTTGATTTTGATAATGTTTCAAGCATTCTACTTGTACTACTTATCAACTTGAATCTCTCTCTCTCTCTCTCTCTCTCTCTCTCTCTCTCTCTCTCTCTGTCTCTTCCTTGAATCTTCATAGTTTCATTTGTCTTCAACGAACATAACTTAAACTCCTCTAGAGACCATTGACTGACTCATTCAGTTGTTGATTTGTCTCAATTTCATCGACAATTTATGAGTTCAATTCATTAACTATAATTTATAACTTAAATATAGTTAAGAAAGTAGAGAGAGAGTAAGTAGAGGAGTAGTTCTAGACAGTCTTTTCGCTGGTTTCGTTAAGGTTCAAGAGCCTGTTTGAATGATCATTTGGCAATACTTGTTGATTATGTTAAGTCTATATGGTCAAATATACTGGTTGCTTGTTTCATAACAAGAATCCCACACTTCGAGAGAGAGAAGTCTTGAAGACGAACAACGAAGACAAGCTTCAAGCTTCTTCTATGCATTCTCTCTCTCTCTCTCTCTCTCTCTCTCTCTCTGACTGTGTTGTAATAAAAAGAATATTTTGAAAAACCTCCATCCTATACTAGAATAATGTAGACGAAATACTACACACACTATATCAAGGTTAAAAAATAATTTTTTTAAGAAAAATGTTGAAATTCCAGTTAGTTTCTTGTTTGTCATACTCTTACATATGGTAGGCATCTCTCTTTCAATCGTTTTCCTCCATCTCTTCTTCTCTCTCTCTCTCTCTCTCTCTCTCTCTCTCTCTTCCTCTCTTTATATATATATAGAGAGAGAGGATACAACTTAATAGTTGATGAAAGCTTGCTACTCATATAGATGAAGAAACCCTTTTTTTTTTTCATTTTCTTCTGTTCTCAAGCTTAGAAGAGACAATGAATTGAAGTTCTATGTTAACCATACAGTTAGTAGATGCAGCTTCATCATGAACATTCTCATTCATTTCATATATTATAATCTTTAATTTCAATACAAACGCTCTTCGTCAGCTTCATCTATCTCATTTGATGGTTGAAGCTTTTGATTTCTGACCAAATTCAAAACTTCACTACCTGTTCCGTGTTCTTCGTTATCGTTTGCTTCTTTGTGTTAAAAGAGAAAGTGAGGAAGATAGAAAGACGAACAACACAAAAAAAAAAAAGGTTTTTTCATTGGGTAAGAGCATGCTAAGAATGACGAAGATGATTGGGTCTAGCTCTTTGCACAGATCATGTCGATCAGAAGCAAAGAGCCAAAACAAGTCGAGAACGAACGATGGTCTTCACCCGTCAACCTAATCGCTCATGCCCGGTTCCGTAGTCTGAGCTTCTTGGTTGCAATGGTCAAATTTCTGTTTCATCTTCATGTTTTCCTAACTTTATACTTTTGTAATTCATATCAATACACATCAATTACTAATACTATGTGTTAAGCTAATTATGTGATTGATGTTCTATGCTTTCATCAATCTATCTTTTGCTTGTCTCATCTATAACTCATTGTTTTCTTTATTTTATGTGTTTTCATCTTTATAATCATTAACATTTCATTTTTATTTTTGTTTCTTTGCAGTGACAGAGTGCTTGAAGAACGCACGGCCGGCTCCACTGCCTTGCCAAAGCTACTTCAGTACAAGCGACTACGAAACACTACGAACAGCTGGTTATAGATATACTAACTATTGATGAACAACGTCGATTTACTTCAAACTCAACCTGGTTGCAGTACAACAACATGCTCCAGCCTTCGTGTACGAGATTTGGCACGACGGTTCGTTAGTAGATTATCATACATTCATATCTCATTCAAATCATTCACTTCTCTTTCCATCATTTTCGTTTTGACTATCTAATGCATGTACGAAAGCATTCTTCTCTTTATAGTATATAAGCTTACTTATTATGATGTTTTGATTTCTTTACAGCTTCGAACCATCTTCAACTTCGCAATATGATAAGCCACGTCCTGTGCCAACGAAACGACTTGGTAAATTCCGTATGAGTGAAAGTGCTCTTGTTAAATCAAGGTTAGTTTTTCCTACTTGAAATATGTTCTAATTTCGATAATGTTCGCTCACTCACTCTATCATTATCTTTCTCTCTCTCTCTTACTCTCTCTCTTACTCTCTCTCTCTGTATATTGAGATTTCCTCTTCTTCAAATATCGTTTTTGTTCGATGAAAATGGAACAAATTGAGTTTTGAGGATATTGCAATGAATATAAAGGATTATCTTTATATATGTTCATTCCATTTTTCTTGTTTTACTAATACTATAGTTGTACATATCCTAATGCTTCATCTCCCTATCATAGCTTCATCTCAACTTTCATAGAAGGGTTGAGGGGAGGCGAGAGGGCATGAGATGTAAAGCATCAACGTACATATCTTTCATTTGAAATCTCAATCTTACTCATTCCGTTATAATTTGAAGTTTACGGTCAACAATTTAGTTTTCTTTGGTCATCATCATAATTGACTTGGTATCGTTCCAATTCAGATATGCGGCTAATACAATCTAGTAGGATAGAGTATACCTGTTCTTCGTGCTAACCCCCTCTCTCTCTGTGTTGTACCCCTTTTGCAGTTAGAATTCTATCGATCAAGCGAGATTAACCTATTCGTTGACCAGTGTGTGTCTGTCTATGTAACTACCCTAACTAGTTCGTTAGCTAGTTGCCATGGGGTTTTGTGAAATCTTGATTGCTAATCCATTACTATTATATAACAACCATATTCATATTCTCTTTATACTTTCACATGTAACTCTCTGATCTAATGCCTTATGATCATTCAAATTCCATTTATAAAGTTATAAAAAGGTAATCGTTAACGTTATATCATATATTGCAGTCAAGCTCCTGTTCGTGTCGGCATTGTACGTAAGAAAAGCTCTCTCAAACGACGCTCATCCAGCACTCAAGATCTCAACATCATACGACGTGAGTTGGCAGACGTTTTTTCATTTTAATGCTTTTGTTTATCAATATATCATATCATATTGGTTGGTTTCTATTCTCAAACAACCTTTTCTCTTGTGTGAATGAAGATGAAGAGGAGAGTGAGTATATGAAGTGGAGAGAGAGAGAGGATTCTTTATTTATTTATTTAATAATCTCGCCTTATATGGTTGTGGTCACTCGTAGGCTCTCAAATATTAAATCTTTTTTTCTTCTTCTTTTTTGCTTTTTTTTTTCTTTTCTTCACTATATATCATGAGATGCAATGAGTTTTTGTATTTTTCTCTCTCTCTCTCTCTCTCTCTATCTCTCTCTATCTCTCTCTCTCTCTCTCTCTTTATTACAAAACATTTTTGAAAAAGCAAATACCTGCTCTGTGTGGCTGTTTCTCGCTCTCCATTTCTCTTCTTCCTTATGTCAATTTCCTGTTTTCATTTTTGTCCCTAAAAGAGCCAGCGGCAACATTTTTTTGACGTTCAATCATTTCGTCTCACATGAAATATTGTCTTGAAGCTTCCGGATTTTTGCGTAGGCACCATGTGCAACTGTCAATGAAGTCTAACATAACACACGTCTTGAAGCGTTCATTTTTCAATTATTTGCGTGAACACCCACCTTTCATCCTCATCATCCTCATCATCATCATCATTATGCAGCAATAGCAACACGTATTCAGTTAAGCTCTTACATAATATGTAACGGTTTAGCATATTCATTTATATGTTATAAAGCTTGTATGTAAGATGCATCTTGTTCTAGTAGCTTGTTGAAGATAGTTAAGATGCGCATATCCATCTCATCCTCTCACTTCATATTGTAAATTGAGTAAACTACTTGTAAACATTCATATGTTTTATATTGACCACATCCGCTAACCGACCAGTTTCAAAGCTTTGTCTCATCTCCAATAGCCTGCTTAATTCATTGAAACATTTCAATATTATTATTATTATTTCCAAATTTTATCTCGCTATTTTGTAGGAGACTGTTCGTTAAAGAAGAGTATCAGTTCTAACTTCGCCGTATCAAGTACGTGCGAGTCATCCAATAACAATTTGGTTATTGAAAAACCAAACAGCCGATCATCACGTTCGCCTGTCGAAATTGAGAAGCGATCGGTGCCTCTTCCTACTCCACGGTATGTTTCATATTCTTTATTTTCTTCAAAATATTTGATTGAAAGCTCTTTAACCATGCTTTGATTGTCAATTAGTTTTCATTAACTATAAATAGCTTAATCATCATTTATAATGGATTGTTGTAGTTCACGAGGAGTTAAACCACAGCCTCCGGCCAAGCCGGCTCGTCTACTTTCATCTGCACAACCAGCATCTTTGTGTTCAACAACAAGCGAGCTAACACACCAACTTCAAACGGTATCATCGAGCGAAAGACAGGCAGCAGTGCAAGCGGACAGTTCCGGTTCCGTGAATATTATGTTGACGGTTCCCTCTAAGACAACGTATGTTTATATTCTTAATTCATCTGTAATTACTTAATCCATTAAGTTTCACTTCTTTCTTTCGTCACATTGATATTCTTGTTTAGAACATTGAGCAGACCCAGATGTCCTCCTCCAGCTCCTCCAAAACCACCTTCACGTGAACGCTTACAACGTATACCAAGCTATAGAGCTTCTACTTCAGTCAATCAAATGGCACCATCAACACCTAAAGCTAGACCATTACCAAAGTAAAATAATATTATATTATGATAGTATTATAATCATATTAATAGATTATCAAATTCATCAGATGACGAAAATTATCAGCAGATGCCTCATATTGTACCGAGCATAGCACCCAAGAAGCCAGTTCGATTTGAACAACGTCGACAGACGAAAGACATCCCTCGGTTAGTCTCTCTACATAGAAGATTAAAGAATGATATAAAGGTTATATCATAGTTGTTTTCATCATCATTCATATATTACTCTTTCTCTTCTTCTTCTTTTTTTTGTCTGATTGTGTTATTAACTTGTTTCTAGCGTTCCTTCCATTTCGCCTCCCAAGACACCAAGTCACGAGTACAGCGACGACTCGCAATGTTATGAAGAAATTGGAACGGAAGAATTTGCTAAGCAGGTATCAGATTTGATAATATTCTCTTTTAACATTAAATTAACAATATTAGAATCACATATTGATGGAGCCATCAACATCTCGAACTCTCACCTCTTCTGGCTATTCAGAGAATGCTGAACAAGCATCAGCCGTTACATCCAATTACAACTATGTAACGAACATTGTGTGTGAAGACAGTTCAAGGTAATCATTATATGATAATGAGTTTCTGTTGTTCAACATGTCTTTGTGTGTGTGTGTGTGTGTGTGTGTGGTAGCTGTCCTATTGCATTTACCTCTAACGTTTTATGTTTTCTGTTAACTTTTCAGTTCACATGCCTCAAACTGTACATGTACATCATGTGCTATCTATCCAATTCATGATAGAACATCCACATCAATGGCCAATATCATAATGAATGGATCAGCAACATGTCCACGTCGTTTTTCTTCACAAATGTCTGTTCATGCTTATGATGATAATGATTATCATCGAAATGTATCGTCAAAAGCCAATAATGATGAGCAGCGAATACATTTTGCCACAATGGCACGGTATGTCGTCTATCAAAGCTTCACTGTTCTACTTTTCATCTGTTATCATGTTAACTATATGTTTCACTTACTTACTATATGTTCTTTGACTTAAAATCTACTTCCATTATTCTATTTTTTCGATCATTATATACATATTGTATTGCTTTAACATTCTATCAACATGTTTCAGTCCAAAAAAATCTCGACGACCTGTCAGTACGATTGAATTTGACAAACTCATCAAGTTCACCAGTGACATGCATTTGAATTTATCCAAAAAGGTAATAAGACATCTTCATATTGATTACAATTGATGAAACGAATTCATTAGATGATGACACTCGTATGTGTTGTCATCTAACGCTTTCTTACCATCAATCGCCATCTTCTTCCATCAATTTGAAATAAGTCTGACCGATGTACTTCTTCTATTCAGATGGACCAGTTACGACAAAAAGTGGGAGATAGACGACCACGGCACACCAATAAATCTCGATTACCTTCCGATGACAATGTCATGACGTCTTCAGCACATCATGATCCAACATATCATACAACAGATGATGATCGCTACATCTATGGTGATGATTGGAGCAGCGATGAAGGTACTTATCATATCATATTCGTAATAAGCCTATCTAAGCATTAGTAAACTTACCATACAAAGCTCTATCCATAGATCTAATTTCATTTTTATATATTATAAGCATATTTCTATTCACATACAGCTTCATAATTGGCAGTTTTTACATATTCATGATCATATATTATAATAAGAATGATATTTGAAAACTGCCAAATCATAATTACATTACTGCAGATGCGACAACACCTTTTAATACTTAGCCCTCTTCTTGTATATGTTATAGTAAGAGATATCGTAGTTGCTCTCTCTCTCTCTCTGCCTATAGTATATAGTATTCAATACGATTATGTGCCCGCTAGCAGTAGCAGCAGCATTTTGAGATTCTGCTATGTTTCTCTTGTATCTCGCAGCTGCCCCCCTCTTTCAACCTCCACCCCCAATCGCCACCTCTTTTTCGTTTTTTTCTTTCTCTCTCTCTCAATCTCCTCTAAAAAGGTGTTTTGAAGAAACCAAAACATCTTGAATGAGAACATCAACGTCGTATGCCTCAAAAGGCTTTATCAATCGTTCATAATCTTTCTAATAGTTTATACAAAGTGTAGTTTTACTTAGTTCATCTCAACATACACTACGACCAACATACACACACATACACAGCCAATCGTGTATCGTTGTATGGAGTTGAAGCTTGCATTAGGTAGTAGCTATTATTTTGATTTGCACACATAGCAGAGAACAATCTGTCAAATGCTTTTCAGTTTGCTTTTTTCTCAATTTAGAGAACAAAACATAGTTGTATACGGCACATCTTCTATGTAATTACTATTTGACTACATTTTCATTTGGCTTTTTCCTCCATTTCCTCTTGTTGCTACTTCGTCTGCAAACTTGAGAAGCTTTTTGTTTTCTTTCACACTTTCACTCATCCACTCTATTCTTGACTTCTGTTCCATATATATACAGACTTTACTATTCCTGGTAATCATATTTCAATTTTTTGAATTAACATTTTGAGATAAAAAAAAAAACATAATGTTCAAGGTGTGGCTATCCCATCCGCACCTCTCCCTCTCTCTCTCTCTCTGTGTTCATCTTTCCCTCCAAACCCTTCTTTCTTCTCTCTCTCTCTATCTTTCTCTTTCCATCCATGAAACAAACACTTTAGCAAATACAATTGTATTATGTTTTTCATTCTTATTCATCTTCTTCATTCCTTGTGTTCGTCAGAAGAAATAGTACGAAAGCATTGGTAGCAATTAGTCATTTGGTTTAGAGTTTGGTATCTCCTTCTCTCTTTCTCTCTCTCTCTCTCTCTGTTAGTCTCTCTTATACTCTATACTTCATGGATATTCCATGAAGATGCATATGAGAGGAATAGAGAGAGAAGACAAAATCCATTTTCATCATTCACCGCTGTTACTTTGATGGCAAACGTTTGATTTTAATTATTAATTTATATTTCGTTAATTCTTCAATCAATCCATTGTATATGAGCTGATGTTATGATCATCCTATTTCCAGACGAAGTATTCGATGATCAACGCTCCTCAATGTACAAAGAAATAGAGGAACATTTGAATAAAACGTTTCCGAATACAATGAATAACGGTATTATTAATTGTCATTTTTCAAATGCTATTCTGTGTATGTTGCAGAAGGTGTATATGCTACTGCTGAACCTTTAACAAGACCTGATGATCTGCCGATAGAGAAGATGTCTTTAGAAGAACATCCTGATACATTGGTACTATTCTATAGATTGTCTTCATCTTACTTATCATTCTATTGTTCAGGACGATTCATCTCCAGAATATAGCTATGGGCAACAATATACTAGTCGCTTACCGATTGAACCGCCTCTCTATCAACTATACATGTTAGGAGAACAGGAAAAGTTGGTTGATGATGCTATTCTACCTGAGCCATCAGAAGTTGTCGATAGAGTCACTATTGAAGTTGGCGAAGCTCCCATGAAGGCAATTGAGTTTTATATGTTATTAAACATGTTTTTAATATTTAAGAGCCGTCGTGAATCATCTGTCTCATCAGATAGTGGACGTGGAGCAGACTGCAGCACATCAGCTTCAGCCTTAACATCAAATACTTCAATGAGACGTGAACGACTTGTAGCTGGAAGTCATTTTGGTAGTCAACGAAGCTTATGGTGCGAATTGCCAGAAGTCAAATCAGCTGGACTATTGGAGACATTAGATGAATATACGAAACTACTTCAAGAAGCTTACTTTGAAGTAATAACTTCGGAAGCAAGTTATCTTCGCTCTCTTAACATACTCATAACACACTTCATGGCCAGTCAAGAAATGCTTGGTATTGAGCTTATTCAAAATCATTACCTTTATCATCGTTGCAGGATCAAAAAGTCCATCATCAGTAATATCAAATGCGGACAGGAAGCATCTCTTCAGCAACATATTTGCTGTTCGAGATTGTAGTGAAAAGTATATATTTTGTATTTATAATAATTATATTATTATTCCATTCGTTAGGCTTCTATGTGATTTGGAAACGAGACTCGAAGAAAATTTAGTTCTCGATGACATTTGTGATATATTAGTGGAACACTTTGAAAAACATTTTGATGTATATATTAAGTATTGCTCTAATCAGGTATGCTAATTTGAATATTGCATTAGGTAAAGCTTAATTCATCACATTCTTTTTTAGGTATATCAAGATAGAACTTTAAGACGTTTAAAGACGGAAAATCATGGATTCCTTACATCTGTATCACGCTTAGAAGCTGATCGACAGTGTCAGGGTTTAGATATGAGATCGTTCTTGATGTTACCTATGCAAAGAATAACAAGGTAATACTAAATCATATAATATACTTTTTATAATCAATGCATGATTCAGATATCCATTGTTATTATATGCAATCATTGATCGCGTCAATGCTGAAGCAGACAGATACAAAACTGTCTCTAGAGCATTGTTACTTGCAAATAAGGTTTGATATCTGATTATTAATTATATATTGAACTCTTGTTATTAGGTTGTTCGTGAATGTAATGAAGGTGCACGACGTATGGAAAGGACAGAACAACTTCTGGAAGTCGATAAACGACTTGTTTACAAAGATCCTGATCTCAAGTATGATAATTGAATAAGTTATAATATGCATATTAACTATATGTTATAGACGAATTCCTCTTGTATCTAATAGTCGTCATTTGGTGAAGCGTGGCACGCTCACTCAATTGGTCGAACGTCGAACGAAAGGCCTCCTACAAGGAAGGCAAAAAGCTCGAAGTATTCACGTGTTTCTGTTTTCTGATATCATAATGATTACAAAGAAGAAAATGTAAGAAGCTTATCATTATATTCAATTTTCAATTTCACTGTTCAGAAATGGAACTTATGTTTGTAAAGATTATGCCAGCAGGCCATATGTTGATATTGAGCCGATTGAGCCGGACAATCCACGAATACCTCCGGGTGTGATCTCTTCATTAGCTACGCGACCTCATCTCTTCCTATGTGTTCTGATGAGAAATGCTCGTGGAAAGCAAACGGAACTTCTCTTAAATGCTGAATCAGAAACAGACAGAGAACGATGGCTTTCTGCAATCAGACCACCTACTGTAAGTATCATATTCGTCATTTCGACTAAAACAATCATCAAAAATATATTTTTTTGAGTGACCTTTGGTTTAACAATTTATCCCATTTGATTATTTAATATTATGTATTAGGTTTATTCTAATCATTCTTGCTGTTTCTTTACTCAAATCCTTTTTCCATTTGCAGAAAGCTTGACAGACGTTAAGCTTAGCTCAAACATCCGAAACTTCTCTTCTCCTAATTTGTTCTAACTGCTAACACATGTTTTCCCTTTTTCAGTCATCCAATCCGGAAGAGAAGGTCTATGCAGAATGGGATTGCCCTCAGTGCATTGTTGTTCATCCATATACTAAATCTCAGGATGATGAATTGAATCTTCAAGTCGGCGATATGATCAATATTCTTCGCAAAATGCCTGACGGTAATACAAGTGACGATGATGGTGTTGATGCAGATGTATTTGACGATGAGGAAGATGATGACGTTTTTCATGACGATATGCATGCCATCATGACTAATGTCTAGAATCTGAATTGTCAGCTTATCAACCTTTGTGCCATATGTCTACATCAAGCCAATTGCAAAATAATATCATTTTGGAATGTCTTATGTATTGTGTGAGCACCTTCCTTTGTTCAACGTTCTGTTATGGTCTCTCATCTACTCATAATATGTCTACTCACGGATTATTCTGTTATTCATTTTGGTTACTGCACGTTCCTCCTTCTCTCCTTATTTGGCTTCTTCTTCCACTTCTGCAGCATGAACTTCATCGGCAGCACTTACACCTTGTGTCATATCATGTACAGTGATTTTATCCAGCACTTTCCTCTTGCAGCTTTTATAGTTTTCTTATTGTTGAACTTTCATCCTAATTTTATTCATTTTTAGGATGGTACTACGGAGAAAGATGTCGAGACAACGTGGGAGGATGGTTCCCCTCATCATATATTCAACAAGTACTCAATGACCATGTACGAGCAAACAACTATAGACACAGACTCCGACTTATACAGGTATGTATATTATCAATCTGCATACCGAACATTCTAATCATAACATGAACAGGCAGCGTCTGGCATTACGAGGAGCAATGTGGGGAGGGGAACGTCTCCGTTCATGGATCGACTAAGACGCATGAGTAATCCGCGTCAACTCTTTCAAACTGGCATAGGTTTATAGAATTGATAAGAGAACTACAAAAGAAACAAAACTCAAAAAGAAGATTTATTTCAAACAACTAAACATGACGACAACTTGATAGTCATCGTCTATATAATGTTTAAACTGTTATAATTAATATAATATAGACTCTTTGCTATTCAATCCCTTTCCTTACCAAAAGTTCCCACTTAAACTGTTCACGGTTCATGTGTATACATAACTATACTAGTCAACATCTTGTTGCATAATTTATAATTTATATTTACATATCTTTTATAATGTTGTGATATTTAAAATGAGCTATTATCGGATGTCGATAAAGTAATAGAGAAAGGCTATCAGTTCCATCAATGGAACGGCAATAAGTGTTTTTTTTTATTTTTTTTTGTTGTTTTCATTTCATTTATTAATTAATTAATAAATAAATCTTTTTTTTTACTGTTCGGAGTCTTTTATTCATTCTGGATCATCTTATTCCATAGCTACTGCTTCAGCTTTACAGTTTGTCAATGAGCACAGCCGCTAACAATTTTCTGCCCATCTGCAAAATGAGGAAATGATTTTGAGCTCTCTCCCCCATCGCCGCAATTTCTATATTTCATTCTTGTTTTTTTCTCAACACTATTAGTGATGACGTTTTGAAATTTGAGAGAAGATCCATTTATCGTCGTTGTACACGTCATTATTAGCGGTCGTTAACCCTTACGTGTAGTTAAAGCGCATATAGTGAATGTACTTTGATAGGTATGACTTCAATTCAAGAATCATCATATGTTTCTTCTATAGTTCGATCATGTTCGCTCTCGCGTTTGTATTGATTCGACTGGTTTCGTTTACTTTTTTCTTCAATGGTTGTATCATTGATTGACTCGATTTGTTTTGTTTGTTGTTTTGCTTTTTTTATTTCATCATATCTGGATTTGAGTGTTTCAACTCCTTCAGCTTCTGTTTGCATTTCTTTGAAATGATGTTGAGAGATTGGGGAAGGAGTCCGAGCTGTAGGAATCATAGTGCCACCGCCTTCTCAACAGAGCTCTGACTTTGTTGCTTGGTGTCTCAAGTTCACTAAAGTCAAGGAAAATAATGAGTTGATAGAAGAGCATTCTAAGCTCAACTCAATCTCTATGAGTGTATCATAGGAAATGGAACTATAGTACGGCTATATTTAATATACTCTCTGATAAACGCAATCCCACAAGAAATCAAGAAGAGAACGTATCGACGTACATCTCATCGAATGCCGCCAGTTCCTCAAATGATAAGACATGGACTTGTGATGTTCATGAGTAGTATAAGAGCAGTAGAGATGAACGAACGAGTTTGATGATGTACTGTGGAATGCGAACTTGTAGAGCTTACCTCTTGGAATAATCAAATGATAACAATTCAGACAGCTTCAACTCCAATCTTTTGTTTCTCCTCAGGTTCTCTTTCATCGAATATGAACCGTCGAGATGAACTCCTTCCGCATTCGAGCAATCGAGAGTTACATTTCAATCCTCTTCTCATTTTTTTCCCTGTTCCCGCGCTATGCTCCATCTCAAAAGCTGTTCATAATGCTTAGATAATCGATTTGGATGGATAATAGTTGACTGGGGCGCAGTATAAAAGGAGGATATGGTAAACAGAATTCAGTCGTTGCCTAAGCTGAGCTCTCATAGAATTAGTGATAGCTCTACAATCCTGAATCCACTGCTACGTTATTTCTTAATTCAATTCTTCTTATATAATTTGAAATCTATTCTCATAATTTTATTTCTCATATACTATTGCATTCATTGTATTCTTCATTGAATATTGTAACTAATACATATATTTTAAAAAAACCTTTATCTTAAAACTGTTTCTCAATTTAACTTATATATTTTAAAAACATACTACCACTGAGCCACACAAAACCGAGCCGCTTGTCGACCGAGACAAAAATACCTTTTTTCCAATCTTTTCTTGTTGTAACAGCAGGAATGCTCTATCATCTTAAAGAGCTGAAAATTACACTTCTTGCTTTAAAAGGTGTTTGTTGAGACCCCTCGTTCCACAATTCTCTTTTTTAAGTTTACTAAACTGACTTTCCAACTCTACTTGTCCTTACTAAATATGTCGTGCCTTTTCTTTACAAATACTATATGTTTAAGAGGGATTCAACGTTTATTGACATCGACTTTACTTCATTTCTTCTTATTACTTTTGATCATTTGTTTCAATAAACTATATGTATTCTCCATGTTTTGCTCTTAATTAGCATAAAAAGAAGTTAAATAAAGCTTAAAACATTTGAATAATGTTAAAGGAATTATTTTAAAGATGCAATTGGTCCTGCAGCGAATGCAAAGTGAACGTGCACGTTTCGTACTATGTACGTTGCACAAAGTACACGATACGCGTGGAAAAGCATACAAATTTGGGTTGAACGCGTGTGTCTATAAAAAAAACTCTAGCCGTGTGATTTTGTCACCATGTATCCCATTGGGGTCCTCATTTTTTGAATGACGGTATGTCCCTCTCTCTGGAGAGAAGTGAGCCGTTTCCATGTTTATGATAAGTTTTTGTTACTAGTGTTCCCTTGTGGGAGGTTAAATCATAACAGTCAGAATCGTTATTTTAATTTTTTTTTCGTATTCTTTGAATATTTTTTCTCTTGTTTCTGCACGTTTTTACTATGTTCATTGTGTTAGAAACCTATTATATTGAACTGAGGTATGAGTAGACACTAGTTCTGTTGAAAACAGTTGATGTTTTGGTAATAAAAATTGTTTTTCTCTTAATTTCTTTTCATTCACCTGCTTGAGAATCTTCTTTGTCTTTAATGAAAAGAGCTGTTGATTAGCTTTCGATTAAAAAAAAGATTTTCTAAATTGGTTCATTCTGCCCCGAGTTAGGACGTCTTTTCCTCATGATCAGAATGGCTATGCACCACCGCTACACTTTTCACACGTACCACTGCAATGAAACACGTGAGCAACCGCTCAAGCGCGTCAGTCAGTTGAAAATGAATGAACCACCGCACTGCTATGCTTTACTCTTGAAAATGATTTTCTTCTAGGCATTTCATTTTCCATTTAGCGCTTTGGAGTGAGCGGTGTCCATGCTCAAGCTTCCCACAGCCGTAACTTTCTTCAAATTCATTCGTTTCCAGACATCTTTCTTGTGTTTTACATTTCTGATCATGCTTATCTACTCTCAGCTGAGTTCTGAACTCTTGCGATGCCCTCGTTTATATTCGTTCTTGTTATTTCGAAATTACCAAATACCATCAAATGCCCGCGTTGTTTCTGTTTGTTGTTTCATTTGTATACTTCAAATAGTTATATTATACGTTTTCAATCACCTTTCTTCATAATTTACTTTATAGTTATGTATAGTTATCGATTGTATGTAGTTTAACTCATTGAAACAACATGCTATACTGGCTTAGCATCCATATCTTAAACTCCTTGAGTTCCTGTTCACTTGATGATTGTATGAACATATGCTTGTTACGATTATCTTAGTTATCACTCTTAATGCCAATCGTGAGATCTTAATCTACCTGTTTGAAGTAAGAAAGAGTCAAATGGTAGGTCGATGTTCTCAAGTTTTCGTTTTTGACATTTGGATGGTTTCAACTGTATTCTCTGTTCGTTCAAATAGGATTTGTGATATTACTGTGATTGTTCATTGTTCAGGTTCAATCACAAGAACTGCTAAGAAGTATCCAAACACGGAAAGTTCTGGATTAATCTGTTGATACCAGGATATGTCCCTCGTAAGTGTCTCTCCAACTTGATTTCCATTGGTTGTCCTGTTGAGGCTAAGCTGTGGGTTATGTGAATTGGATACTGTTTATCATGTTTAATGTAAGTTATACTTCTGTTTTCTGTTATGTGTTCGTTCAGATATTCCAATAACTCTATTAGTTGATCTCAACTAGGAAGAAGGTTTCTCCATTGAAAGGTATTCAATGGAGGAGCCATCAAGTGAACGGTATGGTTACGTCTGTATCCTTCGATGGTGTCGAGTAACAGCTAAGTAAGATGTCTTTCCAACACTTCGAGAGGTGAGGTGCTAGTTCATAAGTTCATAACTCACAAGAACTACTTTCAGTTCTCTCGTCTCAATGGTAGCTGGAAGCTCGTAAGGGAATGGTCGTGTAAGTTGATAAGAGTAATGATGAATGGAATTGAATTAGGTTCGATAAAATGTTGAGAGAAGCAGCTTTCATTTCTGAGTTTTGGTTTGAATTAGAAGAAAAGAACTTTGGGTTCGAAACAAACAACCAGGAAGATAAATGGATGACTACTGAGAAATGCTCCCTTGCTGTAATAAGACCTTATGTGTTCATGTACGCTTGATTACGTTCAAATGAACATTATCATTCTTTGAACTTGCTTGCTGATTCATCCTCGCAAGAGTACTTTGGGTTCGAAACTGACAAGCATTAACATCAAAGATCTTCTACTACAACTGAGAAAACATTCGGTTGATTCATCCCACATGACACTTCTTGTTCTCGGAGCTTGGGACTAGGCGGCAGTTGCTTTTCTTCTCTTTGTCAAAACCAACGCAAACTAATCGCAACCGACCCTATCTAACTCATTTACACTCACTTAACTGACTTCTTTCAGACAGTTCGTAGCCAATCATCGTAACGATGGGTACGATGCCGTTATACATCACATTCTTCTATATCTTCCTGATAAGCGGAGGATTCACTTTGATTGTAGAAAGGGCTGAAAAGGAAGAAGAGCATAATCTGACCTTCGCTGATGTCCCGGAACTTTTGACCGGCCTATCAAGTACTGGTTTAGCCGCTTTCAGCATTCTGTTCAACAAAACTGCGGAAAAATTCCGTTCTCTAAGGAAAGAACAATCGAATTTGGTTATCAGGAACATGGATAATAGAACAGTTGCTGAAGTAGTCGAAGAAGTGAAAGGTACAGCTGAACCTTCAAAACCAATAAAGGAAGAGAAGGATTTCCAGATTTCTACCGCCAACAGGATAGAAGAGGGAACAGTCGACACTGTTACCAAAGGAACAGGAAGATCACCTATCTCAACGAGTCAAATGCCTAAAACTGAAAAACAGGACATAAAGATTGTGGTCATCAACAATGCAAATGCTGAAACCGTGAAACAGATTGTGGAAGGACTTGAGAAGTCAGTAGACGCCACTGGAGAAGAGTCGAATGAGAAAGAAACAGATATTAGGATTGTAATCATTAACAACTCTCATATGGAAACAGTTAGCACAACTCAGCCTCCAACTACGGAACCTTCGACAACTCAACCTCCAACTACGGAACCTCCGACAACTCAACCTCCAAGTACGGAACCTTCGACAACTCAATCTCCAACTACGGAACCTCTGACTACGGAACCTTCGACAACTCAACCTCCAACTACGGAACTTCCGACTACTGAACCTCCAACTAGCAAACCTAAGGATCAGAAAGTGATCCTATACGAGGATACAGAATATGAAGGTGAGTCGATAGTTATCCTCTTTGTGGGAAGCATTGGAATGCAGAACTGAAACTCTCAGGTTATGTATGGAATGAAAAGCATTTTCCATGAGCTTCATCAGTTGGAGCAAGTGGAATGAGAGTGAAAAGTGAAATTCAGAGAATTCGCTATAATTCTGTTATTAAAACATGATTCTTGACATGACCATACTTGTTGCAGGGAAATCTTTGGAAACCTTCATCGGAGAACACAGTTGTCGGAACGTGAAGAGTTGGGTGAGTATTACATGTACAAGTCTTTGAATAAGAAAATGAGTGTTCAGATGGATAACAAGGCGAGTTCCATTAAAATGGAAGGCAAATGTGTTATTCTGTGCGACGAAAGAGACTGCCAAGGCCGCTGCGTAAAAGTACGTTGAAAGAATTACCATATTAGTTCTACCATAAACTAAAGATTCATTATTGGTTGATTGTTTACAGGTTTCCTCAGAAGGAGGTTCCGGATACTGCACAGACCTTAGTGATCTAAGCTACTCATGCGGTTTCAACGACATGACCTCATCTATCAAGCCTTGCTGAACACTGTTCATGTATCAAATTATAAAAAAGAGTTGAATTCATAAGTTGCACAAGTCATTTTATTAAATAAAATCATTCAAATCATATTGAGACTTTCATTTTCCATTTAGTAGCATTGAGTGAGCGGTGGAGACAAGCAAGGTGATGCAGACTTGAGACTTGCTCTCCCTCAATTCTCTTCATCGTTCGTGAAGCATCTTTGGAGGAAGTTGATGGAGATCGAGTTGTTCATGCTGTTTATGGATGTTACAGGACTTTTCCAGGTTTCTTCAATCACTGTTCCACTTATCCTTGTAATCATGTACGTAGTCACACAGAGTTGTATTTGGAGTTGAAAGGAACTCCTAAGGCAATTCCTTGTTTGTAGGTTCTTTATGTTTCTCAAATAAAAGGTTTTCATTCTATTTTCTGATCATCTTTGTTATAAAGAGGTTTGTAATCCTACAGTATCTTCAGCCCTGAATGAAGCACGTCTTCTTAAAGAATACTACGCTGATTCAAATTCTTGACAAGTCAAAGCCGTTCTTTGAGTTTGTAGTTTCAATCTGTAGTCTAGTTGTTTATGTTTTGTTTGTTTATCGTCCCTTTGGCAATATCTGCCTTCACTGTCAACTTACGTGATTATCGATTGGTCACACGGGCTAACTGTTGATATCCATGCAATCACTCTTTCACCTTTTCATCCGAGTGCTGTGAGTGAGTAGGTTTCAGTATCTTTCTAATGTTAAGTGTTTCCATCTGTATTGTTTGAATGTTGTGTTAACAATTCATGTGTGACAGAAGAGAGAGAGGGAGAGGAGATCAGAAACGTTCTGAGCTTCTTTGTAAGTGATAGTTCCAAGTGTATTGTAGCTTCATACCTTCGTACATGTCGAAGGTCTTTTAACCTCTGTGACCCTAACTCGATAGCTTTCATCATGAGTTTGAACCTGTTAGATCTCTTAGTTGTTTGGTATTCCCTTCATCCTAGGTTTCTCTTCCTTCCATGTTGATGTTTCCTTACAAGTTGTTGTTAAGTATCATTCCCTTCTGACAGAATGTGTGAATGCACACAATGATTCTCATTTCCTTGTTTCATTCGTCGTTTACTTTGTCTTCGTTTTGTATTTCAAGTCAGTTCATGTGTTCTACTGATCTGTTCCATTACAGGCTGATTCCAACGAGTACAACGACGGCTGATTCTTACTTTTGGTGGATGAAGCTGATTACTATATCAGGTAAATGATAATACAAGTTTTATAATTATAATGATTTATTTAAAGAATAAGAACACATTTGAACAAGGACGGCCATGGAAGGCCAAGTGATCCATCCTCCTATCGTGCTCGGAGGCTACCAAGAGCCAAGCATCGCTAGGAGAAGGGGAGGGGAAAGCTTTCTTTTTTGAAAGTTTTCCTCTCCCAAGGTGGAGGAGTGATCCTCCCCACAATCAGGGGGTGGTTACGGAAAGGGTTGAGACAGGGGGGCATCGCCATTTTTTTCAAAATTTTTTTTAAAAATTTCTCCAAAACCCTCCCGTCCTTGTGCCAGACTCTTTCTCTCACTCACACTGCCCTTCCGATGGAGATCTGAGTCAAGAGTCTGGCAACTCACGGACGGTCAGGGTATAACACGCTGACTCAGATCTCCGATGATTGGTGCCTGAAATTAGAAAGAATGAGTATGGTAGAAACGTATATAGGGGTCACCCCCCTTTGGAAACGGGGGTGACCGGAACTTACTATTTGCACTCTCGTAGAAGAATCCTTGACAGGGCCAGGAGTCGAACCAACCACTTCCTTGTTTGAATGACCAACTAACCTCTTGGCTATCCTTCCACGTTTACTATATTTTATTGGATATATATAGAGGATCAAATTGGAAATAATGACCAAAAAAAATGGGGAAATTTCTGGGCCAAAGGGTGTTGATATACCCTTCCCCAGTAAATCCAAGGGAACTGACAAACTGCTGCAAGTTCACGCTCACCCAGGCATTTGTAGCACTGAGGGGGTGAACTTCCATATTCTTACTGCTTGCAGCAGCAGACGTATGACTCCAGAAATACGCGTCCAACAGACAACTTGAATACGGAAGTAGTGAGAAGTACACTGAATCCTGGATAAACAATTTGAATGTAAATGATCAACGGTAAATGACAAAGTACTTCAATACCGAGCTTATCTTACTCCTCACACATCTCATTCTATCTCAATGTCCCTCTGAGAGCAAACAGGTAACTAACTCAAAGGCAAAAGGTGTAAACTCATACTCAGAACACACTGCTCTTTTTCCCACCAAAATTCTATCTTACTCGTTGAAAATCTAATGACTGTTCTTCTTCAACCAACAAGTAGAATGTATAGGAACATAGAAGTATAAGTGATCAACAGCTCATATGAACGATGAGTGATAAGTAACAAGAAGGAATGGAAGAGTAGAGGAGCTGACTCAATCGAACAAGTAAATGCTATTAGTCATCATTCCTCGGACCACGTTTTCCAAACATTTCAAATCTTAAAACTCCTTGAAACATCATTGAAGAACTTGTTGTTCTGGAAACTAGACGATAACTCAGTTGCGAAGAAAACAGTTGACGAATAACAGATCCAGGATCTCAAAATAATATCGAACAAACACTAAACTTCAAATATCAATTAGAACCCTTGCACGACTTTTACCCAACTCTCATTACCGAACTATTCGAAAAACAAAACAACAGTCTTACATTATAAGGGAGAAGCGAATAACAAGAAGAGGGCGTTTTCAGGGACAGTTTGAATTGACTTTCCTCTAATACATACCAAGATACCTTTCAATAGACAAGAACTATCTTTATCAGTTACATAGAATGACTTGAAAATATTTGTGAAACTTGATGCCAATATCAAACTACATTCCATGCATGGAATACCAAGCGACGAAATGGAAACTCAAAGAGAGACCACTCCCGTATCTTCTAATTAGAACTATTAAAGATTCACAGGGCTTCTTCGATCTGATCATACATTAACATGTATGAACAATCCTATTCCAGAATTAGTGCCTGTTGCTTCTATGACAGAGAGTAATGAAACTGTTAGAAGCAACCTTTCAACTCCAATAATAGAAAAGAAGAAAAACTAGTGGATTACTCAAGAGGTAGTGAATCTTCGATCAGCAGAATCTTTAAGTAAGCAAAGAGGAAGTAACATCAGGTTAGGGTGATTTGACATAACCTCGAATGATCTAGGACAAGATGAGTTATTGTATTTCTTAGCGGTCTATAGTAAAGTCTGTACGAAACCCATTAGTACACATTTTCATTTCGTATTTCGAGATTATAGCTCCGGAACAAGAAATATTTCCCTCTCTCAACAAGATATTTCCTCATTCGTATTGAACAAACTTCTCATTTGAAAGAACCTTTTTTTGTGTGACGTAAAAAGAATGCTTTGACAGACAAGCAGAGTATAGCTTTCATTTGGACAAGACGTGAAACTTATGCCATTCAAACCGGTCCAGAGCTTGTAACTTCTAAACCAGAATTTATGAAAGTTTGGCAGTAATGAAAAGCTTGTCAAATACACAGACAACATACATGCAGCGCACTCATTGAGTCCATTATGGCGCAGAGCATTGACAGACGAGAGGCTGGTGTTCGTTCGAGAGTCGTCAACCAAATATGAACATTGATCTAATACAATTGATATATTGTATATAATATATAAACTAGAAAAGAATAAAAAACTTTAATTTGAAAGGCAAGGACGAAGCAGAAAATCGTACGACTGGACCTATTTAATTTAAGTTGAGAAAATTTGAAAAGTCTGATGATAGTTATGCAAAATGCAACAATAGTATTATGGCGACCCAAAAAGCCGAACCCTAAGACAACCGGAAGTACGAAGTAACATCTAAAAAGGAATACATGAGAAACGGTTGAATGTATGATATCAAACAATGAGCTATTGAAGGTGCTGCCATATACGGAATGGAAGACATGACGAGAAAGAATATGTATATATTGATATAGAAATATATATATATATATATATATATATATATATATATATATAAAAGAGAGAGAGAGAGAGACTTTGTGTGTGTGTGTGTGTGTTTCGACGAGAAGACGAAGATAGAGAGAGAGAGAGAGAGAGAGAGGAGAGAGAGAGAGAGAGAGATTGGTTCTAAAATAATAATAATTTCAAGAATATGAGTATTATTAATAACAAGGAGTATAGTTAGATGCTAATATTCACCAAATTTGTATAAAATAAACAACACGTAGAATTTGACATGTAATGATGATATAAAACCGAGGAAGACTCCATATAAGAGAGACAATTAATTATCGAAACGTCTAACGATTCCAATGTTTACTAACTAGCAATAAGGATTGTCCACTACTTGCCCTTCTCCTTCAATTCTTTAACGGCTTTGATGTATGAAACTAGACTACTTAAGGGCTTTGCTCGTTGAATGAACGGATGCTCTAATAAGGTTTGGGTATCAGCTCTGTAAATAGATTGCATCTGCTTCAACAGCATCTAGACTATATCTCACCTGTTTTCCGGTTCAACAACCAGACAGGCATCAAGGAAGTCCACGAAATCCGGCGATAACTCATTTCGTTTCTTTATTTCTGGTTTGCCATTTTGAGCAATTAGATATATGGCCTGTAACAAGAATGAATGGTTAGGAGAGGCTATGTGAACATGTGCAACTCACTTTGATTGGGGTTTCATGAAGATATGGCGGTTCCCCATCAATCATTTCTAAAGCCATTATACCCAATGACCAGATATCTACTTTATAATTATATTTTTTCTTTTTTAATATTTCAGGAGCCATCCAATAAGGAGTTCCGACAACTGTGTCCCTATAATAAGAAAATTGAAAAGTTGTCAATGTGCTAAGCAATAAGAAACCTCTTGGAGCCAGGTTGTATCTGAGCACAGAATCCCATATCCGTCAACTTGACTTCTCCATTCATTCCCAATAAAACGTTGTCACTCTTGATGTCTCTATGTACAATCGAATGACTGAAACAAAACCAGATTACCTCAGAAAGTCAGAAATATTAGTTCCTCTTTCATACAAATCATGTCTTTATGGTCGTTAATTTACAAAAAAAAAGGAATATGTCATTAATACGGATCGAAATGATTATCAAACCGCTAATGACATGATCCGATTTGACCAAATAAGGCTTCTCCCCCACATGTTTAACTCGCAAAAATCAACACACACACAACAACAACAACAACATCTTTCATAACACAAACCTGTGAAGGAAGTTAAGAGCCTTCAGGCATTCTTTTAGCACTGCAGCAATTTGACCTTCATCCAATTCGGTCTTGACAACCACATCAGTCAAATTGCCTCCTTCTAAATAGTCCATGACGACCCAAAGATCATCAGCTTCAACCAAATATGATTCGATGTAGTTAACAACATTCTGCAATAGACTGACGTCACGCATCATTTAACGATAAATCTTACCGGATGAACATATTCTCTCATGACTTTGATCTCTGTCAATAACATCTCCTTTTTAGGTTGTGTTTTAAATGTCATCCGCTTAACAGCCACAACCTCATTTGTTCCTCTTTTATTGGCAACAAAAACAGTTCCAGAAGCTCTGTAAAAAATAGTTGCAGAATGATAGCTTGTAAGAAAACAGAAGAACAACATGTTAAACAGGCGCTCTCCAATCCAGTCTTAAGACTTTGGGCATCTCTCTATCACCCAATCACCGAATTACATTGTCGGCGTCCTGTTATTATCTAGACAACATGTAGCCTTTGATTTGGTTATTGCCCTAATAGACATTACCAGGATAATGACAATAGCTTGATGCCCCCTCTCTTTGCAATATTCTTTCATCTTTCCTACTACAACCCCCCCCCCCTTCCCACCATCCGACATCTTTCCTTCAAACTCACTCACTGACTCTCTCTCTCTCTTTTTCTCTCTTTGCTTTTGATTCATTCAGCAAGTCAGCAAAGGAGAAACTTCAGGATTCCATATATAGGAGGATTGCTTTCAGTCATAAGTTCAATGACCTACCACAATGCACTTTGTTGATTTTGGAACTGACCCCATACATATGAGAGCATTTCTCGACAAAAAAACTTGATCTCATCTGTCTCCGAATTAACAAGGAAAATTGCTTCTGACACTTTTTTTCATTCTGACTCTCTGCAACCAAGTACCGGAGGAAAAAGACTAAATCTTAAAAACAAATAATTTCGAAGCAAGAAACGAAGAAAGAGGTGTGCTGGGCTATAAAACCAGCTAGAACAACATGAAAAACAAGGGATAAAGTCAGACAGTGCGCGGCAGGGGAGCTAATGCATCTCTAGAGGGAAAGTTAAAAGAGAAAATGACTGAACAGCAACGAAAGAGAAAGGGAATTATCAAGAAAGGAAATGGAAATGTATCATCATTATTGCTTTTTTCCAGGGGCGAAAGGAGGAAGCAAAGAACAAAACATTCAATGCCACATAAGTGAAAATGATATCTTTTCGTTTTTTTTTAATGAGAAAAGAAAAAAAGAAACGTACCCGACACCAATCTGTTTTTTCATGTCGTACCTCACCCGAGGATCACCATCGTTAACAATCAATCGTAGCTCTTGCAACACCTGTATAGAATAGATCATTATATCAGTTAATACAGAAGCCATATGATAATCACCTGTCCATCTGTCATCTTCTCTTTTGCATGACTCCGTACTCGTACTGCCTCAACACCAGAATCAAGGGAGCCTTTATCTGTTGTTGGAGCAACTACTTGACTAGCATTTTCTTTCTAAACATGTCAATAAGAAATGGGTAAATGCATTGGGGTAGGAGAAGCTGGAAGCTACTGAAAAAGCAAACAAATCTTACATTGGAAACAGAGATGGGATCAGCGTCATACGAAGCATTACTAGCAACACTTCCATTGGATAACGAATGTCCAATAGAATTGGTCTCAGATCCATGCGAGAAGCCATTAATGGATGAGGAATGGCAGGACGAGGAGGATTTTAGATGCTAAACAATACAATGCAATGAAAGGTGACAGTCGAAGGAGTAACATAAAGCTTTGGATAATAACAATAACATCGATTTTCGCTTATTCTCGAAATATTTTTGGAATTCCACCCGTTGACAACTATAATTCGGAGTGCGCCTATCGTAAATTACAAAATTTTCTAAAAAGATTGCGAAAAAGATACTGAAGATGTCTCAAGGCTAGCATCGTCTTTCCTCAACAAAATAACTTCTACGCTGATAAAGATTTTAAGTCTTTACAATCAATGTGCGGACTTGAACGATCAAGACAACTTACCAGAAGTTCATTCTCAATGTGATTTATAAACATTCCCCATGGAGAGAAAAAGCTCAATCGCTTCGGAGAATATGTCCAGTCATACATGTTCGTTTAGGAATAAATCTCTAACAATAAGTCGCACGCCACAATGAAAACGTAATTCCTTTAAGGGGGCAAAGGAAAGATAAGCACAAGCCAATACAGAAGATAGTCAGCTGGCTTGGTGCCGTCGACAGGTGCCGATCCAAGGCCGCTGAATCAATCAGCTATACAGGATGAAAACAGGCGGAACGCAACAAATTGGGCAATGCAATTGCCTATGAGTTGCTGACTGCTGCTGCAATAAGAATCAGCAGAAAGTTGCTTCAGACTAGTAGCTGCTTTACTAATACTAGCGAAGTAGTATCAGTGACGACAATTAGTGTCTGCCTCCGAAGTCAATCCGAGGCTGCCAGCGACTGTTTGACTTTTTACCTCCGGATTCGGGTGGGAGGGAAAGTTGAGTAGAATCAACAAGGAGGTCCGAAAACAACGAAGCAGGAAAGAATAAGCTTAGAGGTGTATGGAACACGTACTGGCTGTTGAAGAGATTACGGGTCTCGTCGCGAAAATGGGAGGAGTCGAAGACCTGACCGGTTAGTTGGTTTGCAACGAAGGCGCCCCACCACTATCCCAACTATCACCCCAACATCAGCAAGTAGCAGGCCAGTCATCTCCAATATCAATGCATGGCTTTTCCCCTACCGATGTTGTCAATGACGATCAAGCTTACATCTCAAAAATTGAAACTATGTCATCTATAAATGGCAGATTCACATACCAGACAACATAAAAGATAATTGGTGAAAGTGTGATAAGCAGAAAAAGATGGAATTGAGAAGAACGAAGAGAAGATGGAGTTGAAGAGATCGCAGAACCTACCGCGACCCTCCCAAAATGTCACTCGTTAATGACATACTCTACGTCTCTCAGCTTTTGCCTTAGCTTTCAATTAAGAAATCTGACACTTCGTTTTCTCATTTTCCTAATTTATGACATTTAAGGGCAAGACAATGACATCGTCACTACAGGATTCTTGGGAGTGAAAACATCATCAAGCGCAATATAATTAGAAATATGAAATTCAAAAAACGCAGCGCGAATTGCTATTCAAGCATTAAATTTCTTGTTACAACTCTCTTCCTCTCTCAACCTTTGATTATGTTGTTCGGCCTTTTTTAATTTCCCTCCGAATTATAATTCTCGTCTGAAGGAAGATCAATCGAGTGGAATAATATCATGCAGGGGAAACAAAATGAGAAAAATCGACATAGGCAAAGAAGCAACATCGAAGAAGCGACAAACACACGAAGGGTAGGGGGGCTCGAGAAGAGAGGGAAAGTTAAATATTAACTGGCTTACCGCTGGCTTAGGTGGAACTTTCGGAGGTATTCTCGGACCTCCAGGAACAGGCGCGCCATTCTCAGATACTGTTGGCACAACCTTAAGTACAAAATGGAACTATCAAACTTCAATTCAATAACTTACCTTCGTTCTTTGTGGCGGGGGTGGTGGATTGGGCAACTGATTGCGGGGATGAATTGGTGGCGGTTGAGGTATATTTGGAAATACAGTGCTTTGAAGACGAGATTCGTCTAAAAATAAGGAAAATAGATAAAATCAGAGGAAAAGCTGCTTGATACCTTTAGGAGCTTTCGGGGCAGGGGAAGGAACTGATCTCTCAGAACTAGATACACCATTACTAGACCCCCCTGGAGAAGAAGCAGAGGTATTTGAATCTGAACGTCGTAAGTTAATGAATAATTCAAATCAAAGTAACACCTGCGCAATCGAGTGTTCGAAGAAGCTCTGTGGCTCTGCCAGTCAATTGGATATCAATATCATCTGCATCCTGCAATGAGTTGAGAATAGATTAACTTTACAATATCAATTAGCACCTCATCGCTTTGATTATAAACACTATTCGTTGTCATAAACTTAGTTTGCTCCTGTACTTTCAGAGATGCAGCATAGAAATTGAGAGCTGTAACAACAGCATTTGGATTCTTCTTTTGATCTGCTAAGCTAAAAAAACGAGAAAATAGTTTGATCGAATAGAAACTAGTATGAATACCTAATATCTCGAAGCAAAATATCCATCCATGGTTGAGGTAAACCACTAAACTTCTGGCCATCATAGCCTACATGAACTCGATGAACTGTATTATAAGGTTGACTAATTTGAAAACTAGAAGATGGTTTAGCTCCATCGAGATCTTCTTTTTCACTTTTATCAGCCGGTGAGAACAGTCTTCCTAGAAAACTTCGCAGCCGCACCTATAAATAGAATAAGTATAAGTGGGGGGGGGAAGATTTAAAAAGGTTAATTACCCTCTTTTCTTTGGGAGTATTCATTTTAAAAATAACAAAACGTTGCTAGAAGACACTCCGATTGCTCGTTTCTCTCAATAGATGTTCCGGGGCTAAGATCTGCAAAGATTGGCGATTAAAAAACATCACAAACGACAATGATATGGATGCAGACGGAAACAAAAAAAATACAGAAGAACAACGTGATAAAATGTGTGAACGAAGTGTAATTTTTGAAATCGATATACACGCTCCGAACGATTTCCGAAAATGTCAGATTCTAGTTTAGTTCATGCATTTCAAGGAGCTGAAACAAGAGGTTTACAATCGAAATAAGAAGAAGATGCTGCTGGATGGACAAATTAAAAATAATTTCGAGAAAATATAAGGAGAAGAGACGAAGACAAGCACAGCAGCACCTGATTTAATAAGCCCTCGGTCTTATTGTCCATCATTTTCAACGCAGACACAACACATATAAACTTCTTAATAGCAACTGCCGATCAAATATGCTTATTAAACAAGATATCGATCGAACAAACTAATCTTATCAGTTCAAGATTCAGTATAACATAGGTATACATATACAATTACAATCAAGACAACCGATAAAAAATAAATATCAATATACAGAGGAAGAAGCGTAAAGTGTCCTGTGAAGTATATCTATTAGAGAAGGAAAATTTGAACATTAACAAACAAGAAGAAGCAGGCAGACCAATATTTACACATGCTAAACGGTTGGAATTCATCACTCGAAGAATCAGTAGATGGCCTGTTCTCATTCCAAGAAAGTGAAGTGATGATAATGAGGAGGAGTACAATTTCCAAAAACGACAAGACTTCATGACAAGTTGCGAACAGACAAAAAGGTGCGAAAGGAGATATGCACACTTGATATCACAGTTTGCACGTAATAGTAACGATAGGCTTGTTGTAGCTCAAAAGATGTTCAAAGTACTTTGAGTTGAGCAAGAGGATGCTAACTTTTCTATTTCGAAAAACACGAGAAATAAGTCAAGGAGAGCTTAGATAAAGGAAACTAACGTCGACATCGTCACGATGCTGACTCATCGAGTTCTTGTTGTATGTGCGGATAGGAAACATTCCAACTTCATAAAAAAACTGGTAGATTCATAAATAAACTTTTTCTACATGGCATTTCATGGCAAATATTTTGTAGACAAAGTTCAAAATTTCTCTTTCTCTCTCTTTCAACGTCTATCGTTCTCTACATCACATTGACGTGCCTGAGCTAGTGTGGCAATTTCTCTTTTTATTTCTTTCATTCATTCATTCTGCTCACTCACTTTCTAGACTTTCCAATAAAACTTAGAGCAATGTGTGGACACATAGACGGACGACAACTATACCCTGGCAGTGTTGACCATTAAGAGATGATGACTAATGTTATTAGGATATCGATTACTTGTCCAAGATTTTTAGGTTGAAATAATTAAGAGAGAAAGAGAGCAGAATCGTTGAAATGAGCTATTGAAGAGATGAAACTAGATGTCTTAATCTGAATAAATTACTATGAATCATAGTACTCTTTATCTTAACCACGCCCAAATGAACAAAATGATAACATTTAAACTTGGTGGGAAGTGAGTGCTTACAATACGGGTTGTTTCTTGGTTTGGAATGTTTTGTGTAGCGGATTTAGAGCATACTTGAAAAAAAGATAAAGAAGATGGAAACGATAAGAAAAGAAATCACAAAAGATATAATGAATCAATAAAGATTGCAAACAGAACAAAGCTAGAGCGAGGATAAGTAACTCACGCAAACGCCGGCCGGCGTCATTTCTCCGACCGGTCTTTGATGAAGAAAATGAAAAATAAAACGTGGCAAGCATTACTGACGCTCAACTTATACAGAAATTGCTCACAAAAGATACTCTCGAACAAAAGTACACATAATAAAAGTTGCGAATTAATACAAGGAAAAAATTCGAAGCACAAATATGGACGCCCGCAATCGCAAAGGACAGTCTGGTCAAACGTTAACGTCTCAACGGCGGTTGTGTATGGTACCAGCAGAATGGAGAAAGCCAATCGATATGAGTGAGCGGAACAGCCATTCTAGTCTAATGACCCATACAAATGATCAACAACGCCACGTTTTCCAACAGCATCTTGAGATTAATAAACGAAATCACAGCTATCTAGTTCACAGATCTTTCGCTTAAGCGGAAAAGCATGTTCCGTTCAATAGAGGACAGCTGCTGCTACCCCACACACATAAACTGAATGAAAGAGAGAACGGAGGATAAGTGAGGAGAGAAAGAAAAGTCGGTAGGGAAATTGGTCTAAGACGATAGAAAGAGAGACAGAAAGAAATTGGAAAATGAAGGAGGAGAGACAAAAGAGAGGATGAAATAGTGAAAGGACGACGAAGAAGATAATAATCGAAGGTTTGAAGAGGCCCATGAAAGTCTCACATGAGACTCTCTACTTAAACAGTTTCTACAAAAGAATAAAATATTCGTGCTTTAACCGCTTCACAGTGTTATTGTCATGTTCGAAAGAAGAACCAACTTTATCAGATACAAATCGTTGCAAGGTGATTTATTAGATACAAATAATCAATGTTACCGTTTTTACAATTGGTGAAAAACAAGATTCAACTCAACAAAATTCATTAAATTAGAGTTTGCTAAGACCACCAACAATGAGGATCAATACCACATCTAACAGCCGTCAGATACAATATGAAATAACAATTAAACAACTTGGAACACACTTCGGCGACAGTTCGGAAATTATTCTTCTCGATCATGCTTTCGTTTTCGGCTTCGACCATCTAGTGGAAACAAGATAAACAACATCATTATGACTATACTTACCGTCAACTTTGAAACTGAACTCTAACTCCTGATCCGCTCCGAGGTAGGAATCACAAATGAAATATAGCTTATACGTGAATTTTCCTGCTTTGGGTGGAACGAAGTCAAGGTGCATTTCGGCCTTCTCATTGATGGTAAGACTAGAGTCAGAAATTACGACTTCAATTGCATTAATTATACTTACCGCTTGATGGAGTATAAAGCGTTTTCGGCCGTATCTCCAATAACCAACCACCATCCTTCTTCTTTTCTTTTTTGTGGGAAGAGGGGAGCAACAACAGGGGGAGCTAACTTGTTGATATCATTTTCACGTTCCATAGATACAGAAACAACCAGGGCTTCACCTCTGAAAAAAACGACAATCAGATTTAAATTCCACATGACGCATACGGGCTGATAGTGTCTTGGTTAACAGAGTGTTCAACTTCAATTGAGGGATAGTGGTTACAGAATTTAGCCACATCAGCAAGCTGAGCTCCTTCCAATTGCAGTACTTCAGATCTATCCTCGTCTTCAAGGTCAAGCAATTCGAAGACAGATTCAACCTTCTAAACTCGATACTTTAAACTTAACTTTTTTGTTGTTGTTACCTTCTCCTTAGCTCTGGTAAGTAAATCAGCATTGCAGTGAGGAAGTTGCTTAAGATATGGTTCATTGCTGTACATAGCCTGTGTCAACATTTGACTCAATTCCATAGCGTTAATAGCGGGTGAAAGCCATCCATTACTATAAACAGAAATTTAATTAAATCGGGAACAACACCGCAGTACCTAGATAAGACATCGACACAAGCTTGTACGAGACGAATAGCTTTGAGAACAATAAGTTCGGTATCCTTATTTAATTCGGCGGAAAGTTGGATTCGGGAAAGATGGGCGTGGATCAGAAGATTAACCTTGAAAAATAAATCGGAATGCAACCGCTCTGAGCTGAGGAGCGAACCTTAACATGAGGATCAGAGAACTTCTGATTTTTCATTTGTCCCGGAAGTTTATTGGCTAACTGTCTCAATACTACATCTTCTCTGTGTCTCATTGGAACATTGGCAAATTCAGTAGCGTTAGAGATGATTTCAATCAAAGCTCTCAATTTGGTCTTTGATTGCAGAGACATGGAGAATAATTCTATAACAAATAAACGTTATTATGTTCACATTAAGGATGTTTACCGATGGTAGTGTAAGAAATATAATAATAAGCTGCAATCATTCCCAAATTAAGAGGCAATGTGTCCATTTCATCCTTTACAGCGATGCACTAAACGAACAAAATATATGAAATGGAGAAGAAATAAAAATAAAAACCTTGCTGTTTTCGAGATCTTTCAAAGTATTTTCAACTAATTCAGAAAGAGCATCAGAAAGATGACGATGTGTCACTCCTTGCAAATTGTAATAGTTAGGATTTTGGGTCATACGACGATAGAGAAGAGTCCATGTCAAATACTGCAATTTGAATATTGAGAAATCAAAAAGTTAGACACGCGGGGGGACTCGAACCCCCATTTCCGGATCCGGAGTCCGGCGCCTTCTCCATTAGGCCACGCGTGCTACAATTATCATAAAATCCTGATTATCCGGATAATTAGATACTATTGTTTATCACAAACAGATTACTTTTACTCACATCAATTGCGTCCTGTTTGTTTTCGATAGTTTTCGTCACTATTTCAGCGTTGAAATGGTCGTGGAGGCAGTGATCCAAATGAGACTCAATAGGCAATGGCTCGTAAAGGAACTTTTTGAAGAAATCTTTTTTAGATGACTGACACATAAGCACACATTTGGCTTAAAAAAGTTGATAAAGTTTTCAATATCTTTCGGAGATGAAAAAATACCATCTTGGTCTGCGCCAGGACGGTTCGCCAATCCCACCATATGCAAAACATCTCCGATTGGATAATCTTCATAGACGTGATACTTTCCATTATAAAATTGTGTATCCATGATGACAACGAGATAAGCAAACATGTTGATTTGATAACACATGCTTCTTGGCACGATACACACCTAAAAAAATATTTTCCAATCTTCCATAGGATTTCAACGCACTTGGATGGCACCAGATTGGAACAGTTTTTCAACGATTTCCACGTCTTTAGGATGAGTTCCTTCATGAAGGAAACCAACTCCGGCAGACAAGGTTTCTTTGAGAGCTTCATCCTGAAAAGAAACAAGTTTACATTTCGTAGAACATTTTTGACATTTCTTACATGAATGGCACCGAGTAGAGTGGCGAAGGTCTCGTCCTGTTCACTGATATGCAGGAAACGATTAGCTTGACCATCAGCGTGAGCCATTGTGAGAATGTCAACGGCTGTAGATCTTGCCTGTCTTCTTCCGGGAACAAAAACCTGAACAGATGAACATACGATTCGCAGAACAGTTCTGATTTACCAAAGCAGGCTTAGGATATACTTTACCGGCATGACGGCAGATGGATTGATAAACTGGCCGGACCATAGCGGCTAGTCTAGATGCGGTGTGAGAGAGGTTGAATCCTTGAATATAGAGTTCCAAAGGTACGGGTCTTGTATTTGGAAGGAAGTTGAATGTACATCCAGGAGCACAACCCAACCAAGCTCCAACATCACTAAACATATGAAATATAATCTCATTTCTTCTTTTTGGCATACCGAGCGTTAGTCAGGGATGAGGAAAGAGCGACAATACGACATGCACTTTCTAATTGATTTGACATATAACGCATTCGGGAACAAATAACTTCCAAAACTGGCTGTAATATAATATTATCAAGTAAAAAACTTGAATCCATTAGCGTTCATACCCCATTAGATCCTCCAATCATATGTAAATCATCAACAACAAATAGTTTCACGGCCTGTACGTTCTTTCTCTGTTTCCATCTTCGAGAAATGTTATCCCATCTTTCTGGGGTAGCAATGATCAGTTTTCCTCTTTGTAGAAGTTTCAAATCTGTAGAGGGCTCTCCAGTCAAAAGAACAACTTGTTGTTCGATAGTAGCAGCCAAGTTTTCAGACCAGTCATTGTATACCTAGAACATAGGTTTTACCAATGCGCCGTTGGAGTTTCTATACCTTAATGGCCATGTCTTCCATAGGAGTGACATAAACACATTTAGCTTCAGGCGTGTTTTCGAAGTGTCTCAGAATAGCGAGCTCTGCACATATAGTCTTTCCGGAACCATTTGGAGCAGCGACAAGTACATTATCGTTGTTTTCATAGACAGTACGGAAAACTGAAATGAATAATAACTTCGATACAAATGTTCAAGTTTACCTTGGGTTTGGATAGGGTTAAACACTTTAATTCCGTTCGCAATGAACATTTCGATATACTTAGGATTGGATACTGCGGAAACCGGTAAAGGTTGGAGATCAAGAAGTTCAGTTGGGGGTGGATATTTCTCAGGAAGAATTAAATGTCGGAATGAGATTGGAAGGATCTAAAGTTTCGATGTGCTAGGAAATATTCTGTCAACTTACAGTCTCAGAGCCAAGCCATCTATCTGACACAACGCGCACGAAATAAAGTGGTGGCAGAGGATCAAAAACAGGGACGAACATCTTAACGACGTGCTCGTCTTCACAAAACTTTCTGTAGAAGTAAATTTATGTAAGATGCTATAAAAAATGAGACTAACTGTTTCAGGAGGAAGTATTCATGATGGAGAATAGTTTCACCATCAACATCTTCTACGAAGATCCAAAAACCTTCAGCATTACCGTGAACCCTAAGAATTGATAATGAGATTTGTTGGTTAGAACGAAGCTCACTTTTCATCCCATTTGAAATCGGGAGTGATTGTCAACTCAATTCTGAGGGTGGTACGAGTGATTGGTTGAATCAATGTAGTCATTTCAAGCTTGGGGAACTTGAAACATTAATGATAATACAAGTGAATCCATTTGAAGCATACCTGACGAATAAACTTGTGGAGTGGTTTTCCCATCTTTGGCATTTTGATCAGTTCACCAAGCTGGTGTTGATCTAAATCGTAAAGACGCTCGAAAGAGTAATTCTTCTTATCAATGCTTCTGACAACATCGGTAGGGATTTTCTTGAACTGATGTAAAGGATTCAACGACTGCCATTGTCTAGCTGTCACCATCTTAGACAGCGATAGTACTTTCTAAAATCATAACATGAGCTCATTTGAACAGTAAACTTTATACCAATGCAAGAGCAGCCCATCCTCTCCACAATACGATTTCGAAAATAGCACGGAAAAGACGTCCTGCAGACTGCGCTACGAAAACCATATCCGATTGAAGAGCAAAACCATCCAATTTCAATTGAGAGATGTAAGCCTAAAAAATATGTTCAACGTTTCATAAGGAAATAGTTCACCTGGAGAAGAACATTTGTCTTGGCGCTTCCCTCGTCGAGAGACTCCTTGATTGGGATAGGAACATGTTCAGCCAGCTTTTGGAGCTCAAGCTTTTCTTCTTCACGAACCTGAAATAAGCACAAAACATGACCTTCCAATTTCGAAAAAACATACAGCGATTTGTTTGAATTCACTGGAAAGTGAGAAAATGCGGAAGAGGTCAATTTCAGTTGATGTTGGCTTCAACAGTTGGTTGTAAGTTTGCATAGAATCATAGGAACAATAGAAATGAGATGAAATACGTCCCAGTTCAGTAGCCTAAAGATTATGTCATAGCAACGGACGGAGAACAGTTTCAATACCTGAATCATTCCACTCTTCTTATCATACTTGATCAAATGTCCCTTATCCAATTGAATAGCAGCGGTGTGGATAAGATCAGCACGACGTTGCTCGAGCAGTGGATCAGCTTTCTGTAATAGAAAAATGCAAATAAAATCGAAACATCTCGTGGCTTACAGCTTGTTCATAAGTGATACCATAGAGAGTAGGGTTCTTGAGCATACGAACATACAAGTAAGTATAACCAAGCCAACTCATAGCGTCACTGACACTGTTGATAGTTCCCAAAACAACTTCGGCATTCAACATATCAGGGAGCCGGGCGATAGTTTGACTTTCAACTGGTAACTGAAATTCAACAGTTATGCCAAATAATCCTCAAGTGCTTACTTGTTGGTTCATGAGAGATAAATAGAATTGAAGCTCGGAGTGGTGAGTGATGAGAATACCATGACCTTTGACGTCGTGCTGAGGACGACCTGCTCTTCCTAACATCTGAAGGAAAATGAAATAAAAATGAAACTCATCAAAATAACAGTTCTAACCTGCATGACATCTAGAGCACCTAACTCAGTCCATCTTCCTTTCTCAGGATTATAAATTTGAGTACCCTTGATAATTACAGCGTGAGCTGGCAAGTTTACTCCCCAAGCAAGTGTAGCAGTGGAAACGAGAACCTAGCAAATAAAGTTGCAGAAAAGTGTCAAAGATAAGCGTCTTACTTGAATATGTTTACCAGCGAACAAATCTTCAACAAGTGTACGGTCAACTCTGTTCATACCAGCGTGGTGAATAGCAAAACCATGTGGCAATATGGTTTTCAAATCCGAATTTTTGACCTGTTGGTTCAATATAAAATGAATACGACTGATGGCTGCTTACCTCATTAGACTCTTCGAAAAGAATTTGGGAGCTAGCACTTCCGGATTTCAAGAAGAGATTAAGGGTGTCGTTTTGCATGCATTGGTCGATCAAAGCTCTAGCAGTCTTTGCTGTTTCCTTACGAGAGTGGACGAAAACAAGAACCTGTAAGAAAAAAGAAGAATAAACAATATTTCTGGAAGACTCATACTTGATTCTTTCCAGCGTGTTCCATTATCTTCTCGTAAACTACTTCATTCATGGCTTGGAATCTTTTGATAGCTTTCTTTTCAGTAACTCCGATGTATTGTTGTTCCAGGGGTACTGGACGATAACTAGAAAACGTTCGACTAAAAAGGGTTGAATAACTGATAGTACCTGTTCTCAAAGTAATACAAGAACTCTTGTTTAACTCTGAGGAAGGTGGCTACGTCTTGGTAATTCGGAAGAGTAGCAGACAAACCAACAAGGCGACAATCATCATGGGTTTGTTCAATTTGACGCAAAGTTCTGAATGATTGCAACAGTGAACATATTAACAATGAATATTCGCACCTAACAATTACAGCTTCGAGAACTGGACCACGATCATCATGCAGCAAATGGATCTCATCGAAGATGATCAAACGAACAAGCTGATTGTATGCTCTTTCTCCTCCCTTTCTGGTGACAATATCGTACTTCTCAGGAGTACAGACAATAACTTGAGTAGCCATGAACTGTTCTTTGCTCATTTGCGAATCTCCAGTCATTTCACCGACCTATAATAATGAACATACAATATAACATAGAATAATACTCACTTGAATGTTGTATGGTTCCAAACGTTTTTTGAAACTGGTAACCATTTCTTGTACAAGAGATTTCATTGGAGCAATGTAGATACATTTGAATTCGTCCAAACGTACAGAGCCATCCTCATTGAGATGCTTACCAATTTCATGGAGAATTGTGAGAAGGGCAACATTAGTTTTACCAGCTCCCTTAATATGTACTCAATATTTGAGAAGTAAACTAAGTAACTCACAGTAGGAGCGCACAAAAGTAAGTTATCATCATGATTCAAAGCACTATCGCACAATCGTGACTGAATTCTGTTGAGCTCTTTGTAACCCGCAAAACCTTTTTGTGCCCATTTGGGAAGGGAAGAAATTTGGATTAACTTCTCTCCTTCTTCGAATGGTTTAGGTTTCAAGGCAGGAATGTGAATTTCTTCATAACTTTTCTTTTGCTTACGATATGATCCATCGGGAAGCTCACATCTGAACAATAATAGTCATAAACGCCACACCCATTTATATTACCGTTTGTTACTCATAACATGACTCCCATTGGTGAAAGATAATTCGTCAAGATCTAGGACTTTACGGCTAGCTAACCATTGTCCAGCTTGGACAGCATCATCTCCAGCAGCAGCTACAGCTCTACGAGCAGCATTCTTATCTCTCTTAGCTCTTTCAGTCTGAAGAAGCACGAATAAACTATATATTGCTTAATGATTACTCACTTCGACAATATCTGCACTATCCTCTTCCTGTAGTTGAGCCAGGATGTGATGGAGATCAGGACGAGCTTTCATTTCCTCTTCAATCTATTTGTGGATCGAATATACAGGAATAACTAACAGCAATACTAACCTTGACTTTTTCGTCGTCACTAGCTTGTTTAAGCATTGTACAGTACAATACGAGTTGTCTGTGTTGTCGAAGGGTTCGGATGAAATCGAATTGGTCGAAACCAAGTAATAATACAAGTTGATTTTCACAGTCACGATCATCAGCGGCCTCCTGGGATTATTCAAAATGAAAGTAGAGTAAGAGAATCGAAAAATTACCTTCAGAACATTGATAACTTCTGTTACTTTTTGTTGAGCAACAATAGCATCTTTGTAGAACTTTGCTAGAGATCTTTGAATCCAATGGGCATCAACGTCTCTGGCATGCAACTTATTGCGCTTGCTATCTCTATCATCCCCATCTTCGAAGCCTGTTCCGTGTAGAACCTCTTGGTACTCTGCTTCGTCACCTCCTTCCCCTTCACTTGAACTTTCTTCGTTATCACCTTGAAGTTATAGAATAGGGAAACTGATGAGTGAAGATACTTACGTTTGATGTCTGTGATAATTTCATCGTCTTCTTCATCAGAATCATCGAATTGGACGTTAACTCCTTCATTTTCATCGATATCATCCTGGGTAATTAGACTTTGAAGAGCTTACAGAGGTTTGAACTAACTGTTTCCATCCTCGACTCTTCTTCTGTCGAGAAATCAGTAATCTTCTTAGTCAAATTTATTAAAGCATGACAACGTTCATCAGTAAGTGTTCCCAATAATTGTTCGATCTATGGTTGAGACTGAAAGATTATCAAGTCTAGAAAAACTTACTTCTGCCTTTCTATCCTTCTCACGGCCTCTATCGCTCTTTAAAACAGCTAAGATCTCATCAGCAGCTCCGCACAATACATCACGAGGCTGAACATTAGTGAGTTTAACAGATATAATAGGAAGTCATACCTGATCGCCGAGTGCGTCCTGTATAAATGCAAGTATAACTTCATAAGTTTGTTTGGTTTCTTGTGTTCTTGGTTTGTATACACCTAGGAGATCAGTACTGTCACCAATAGCGGCTTTAGCGGAAGCACGAGTTTCTTCTACATCTTGTCTTTTCTTTCTTCAAAACGAATCATAGAGCAAGCTGATGCAAAATGAACCAACTTTTTCTTCTTTGACTCTTCTTGTACAGGAGCTCTTCCTCTTTGATATTTATCTCCCATTTTCATTCCTTTTATAACCTTATCCGTGAGAGCCAAGACTTCACCAGTAGGTTCCTCCCGACCTCTACGGTCGGTAAGGTTATAATCAACTTGGAGTACAAGATTAGAGTTCTACAGTTGATACAAATATAACCAAAAACAGAAAGGAGATACAAACCTGTCTGTACTCATATTGCTGGATACGTGCTAATTCGTCCGCCATCTTTCAGCTCAATGGGATTAAAACCCTAGAAAGTACATAAAGAATAGAAAAAAAAGCACATATAAGGTAACTCTCAGAGTGAACGAACACAAGTATAGGGAATTGTTTCTTTGGATTTTATAAAACTGTTATTATTATTATTAGAATTATGAACAATCGATGAAAATTAAGTACAATTTGTTTGAAACTAGTTCTTAAAGCGGAATGTTGATTAACTATCACAAAATAGGAATGAGAGCTCTACGAAATCAATTTTTCTTGTTTTCTCTTTCGGTTATCAACTTGACATCATGATCAACCACCATTTGAGCCGCAGTGACCATGTGCACGAGAGAAATCAGAGTTTTAACAAAAGCAATAGGGAAAGCAAGGACGGCCAAGTAAGACATGAAGTGAATCCCGAAGATCGATGGACCGGGATAGAAGGCACGGAGATACATCAAGATATAAAAGGCTTCGTTGCCACCGCACATGAAACCGAGGAATGGGCGACTAGTGTAGTACAAATGTAGAATAGGATTAGAACTCTATATAAATACAATTGAAAAAAAAATTATCAAAAAAAGAAACTACCTTTTTATGAGTAGATGATCCAGACAGGTCAGTTGCATGCAAGTGGAGCCAGTGAGACGCGATGTCAATCACGGCGCTCATCTGTATGAAAAAAAATTAAAAATTGAATAGAATCTCAAACCTGGAACCAGAACATCCAGGAACTGTAGAAATGACACAAAGCCATACAAATTGCCATCAATGCACAGCGATCAGTTAATTGATCGAGCATGGCACCAAACCTACTACTCTGATTGTAGGTTCGGGCAGCCCAACCATCGAAAGCGTCCAATCCTGCACTCAAAGCATAGCTACAGAGAAGCATTCCACAAAAGCTTTACAAAAACGAATTACCATAGTATAGCACAAATTGGAGAATCCATCATGTAACGGAAAGAGAGAATCGCCAGGACAATGCGACCATACCCAATAAGATTAGGATAAAACAAGAAAACGTTTGTGTCGGGCATTGTCATCGAAGGCGGCGAGAAACCCTATAAATGAATAATTAATTTTCAGCATACAATAGTCTGAAAACTCATTCAGAAAGTGATATGAAAGCTTCAAAAATTCAAAAAAGATACAAAAAATTCGACTGAAAGCCGCGAAATAAAGTGTTTCGAATATTCAGTTTCGTCTTAAAGGGCGGTGTCATTGGAGCGCGTTTCACACAAAATGACAAGTACTGATCTAATGGTTATCTTTCCTTCGAAGAATCATAAAGAGAGTTCGAAAGACGTTTGCATAAAGAAAAAAATTGATTCGACCGTAATGAAGAAACTGAAGAAACGTTTTCTTAAATGGTTAAGTGGATAATTGGTGAGAATTAGTTTAGTGTTCCAGGAAATCAACGTGGTAATGAATTTCCAGTAATGTTGGGAGCTGTGTTGTCTTTATTGGCTTAATTTTAAAAGAAAGTTTATTTCTCATTATGTAACAGCTGATCGTGTTAATGTTCGAAAGTTTCAATGCAAATAAACAAGTGAGAGTTGGCTAAGAAGACAAGAGGCTTATACCTCGTCATGCTAAACTAAAGAAGATGAAGTGATAACTTTCTCGTGGTGAGTAGTCATTATAAAGTCGATTGTGAAACAAAAACTCGTAAAATTGTCTTGCAAATGACAAGGAAGTAAGGTTGCAACTACGTAAAGATGAAGAAAAGCAGAAATAATAAGAAGAGTCTATTGTCATGGCTTTTAACTTGGGACTTGCAACCACTAAAAGTCCATGAACCTTGCAGGTTGTGGATCAACTTCATTAACTCTGCACAAAAAATGTTTGTGCAGTCATGGATTTTCATTGTTGCTCTAATAGATTTCTTGGATCAGTTTTGTTTGAATTGTACTTTGTTCGATATTGAGGACTATAAAACAAGAAACATCTCAAATTTATTAAGAAATGAAAATCTAGCCGTACTGCAGAATAAAAAAGCCTTTACTATCATAGAAGAACCCGTTAACCGTATAAGGACAACTTTGATTAAATATTAATCGTTTAACGAAGCATTGGCTGCTGTTCATCGAAGAATGAGGTACTAGGTCGTTTGGAAGGAGATACCAGATGAGGTGGTATCTGAAAATTATTCACTGATTGCAGGTGTCGAGAAGACAGTCTCACCTGAGGTAGTTGTCGTCTGGGTACTGAAGGAGTCAGAATCGGGAATGAAACGCCGGGAACATTCATCATCAAACTGATAGTTTGATAGTTTTTCGCGGATGTACGAGGCTTCGGTTTTGCCCATTTCTTGGCTATCCAAGCATCAATAGGAACGACTTCCGAGTTCAGCCTGAATAGAATTTTAGAGTCGACAACTGCTAATGATTCTTTACCATATATAAAGGACGGGATTGAGTAGAGGAGCGAATCGACTAGCAATCACGGGTCCAATCACATAACTGGCATTGCGAAAATCGGATTTCATGGGATTTAAACAAACAACGGAATAAGCCAAATAAGGGATGGTCGAAGATAACAAACAACCCAGCCCAACCTGGAACATAAGAATTTGATTTTTTCATTTCAATTAAAGAAAGCTCAACCTTAGCGACATGATTCTGGAAAGCCCATGGACATTTTGAAGTTGGGTTGTTTGAATTTGCATCTTCCCTGGTATCCATGGAATTCAACCTGAAATTTGGAATAAAAGATGAGAATCACTTGAAATGAAACCTTTCAACATGATCAATGACACTGTAGTAGAAAGACGATGCAATACACACAGGAATGAGGAAGAAAACTAGGCAGGTTGCCGTCAAGAAAGCAATGTAACGATGTGCTTGTTCCTTTGCCAGAGGGCTGGATGAATCATCAATATCCCCCTGAATGCAAAAGTTGAAATAGAAAATAGATGTGTAAAACTACCTGCTTCCAATCCAATGAGCAAAAGTGTCCATCCAGAAACAGATCATATTTTCCATATCCGAATATTGGAACGACACTCCAAAGAGTGACACTGAGCAGAATTATGGCAATAAGCTTCATGTAGTTGCCGTGGCATCGCCATTTTCCTGCAAACAAAGAAAACAATTTTAAAGAAGCATTCATCCACAAAATGACTAACCCCATTTAGGAGAAATGGTAGATATGTATCGATCGAATGCAATCGTACAGGCAGTTACAATTTGAGCAAGAGATAAGGCCATATCCAATGAGCCATAGATTTGGCATGTTGCTTCATCAAAAATAGCCCTGAAATATGAATTCTCTTCAATAATATTGTAAGGAAATGTTGTTTTTTTTTTCTGAAAGAAAAAAAAGAGAAAAAGAAGATTATACAAAAACTGATTAAAGACCAAGTAGAAGATGGCATTTGAGCTTTCTTCCAAATTTTTTGATTCCAATTACGATGTATGAACTTTGAGAAGATACAGAATGAAAACAAACAATTATTTGAAAGGAAGACTAATTAAAGTATGAAAGAAAGAATCTGTTTTACTCGTCCCTTTCTCAGCTAGTCTTTCATTAAAATAGAGCTGAGAAATAGACGTATTGCAGATTCCTTAATACCTTTCAGGAGGTTTTTTTTGGAGGATTATTTCCACAGACCAGAGAATGATGATTGATGTTCCATCAGAAGCTTTGGTAAAGATATCGAAATGCTTCTTAAAGCACTCTAATGACACACTCAGTTGAAATTAGAAATGAAACGAAAGAATTTGATAGGAATGCAACCGCTCGGTACCAAATAAATTTCAAAATGAACGCCTAGCAACTCTACGCCATTCCAGTATTCTAATTTCTGGTGAGAAGGGGTGGCAATGGTAGTGGTCGTGGAAGACAAATTTTTTGAAACAGAAAATTACTTCCGTTAATATAAAACACTGAATGAATGAGTGAGTGTTATGGGAAAGTCATAAACTGCAATGAAATAACTATGGTAATGATTATGTTTTAAGACATGAAGGAAATATATGTCTCGATAGCTTCCGCAATGATTTTTGTGAGTTTCGGTTGTTCAAAACAAACTGCATTGCAGCTAGGTACGTACCTCTGTGTGGTAAGAGAGTATATTGGTGCAGCAAGGATGAGAGCAAGGCCTGTATCTAATAGAAGCAACAGTAGTAATGGTAGATGACCTGGATTGTCCCTGAAAATGTTAAGCAGCATTAGCATGAGGTAAAGAAGAAGCAACTAACAATAATGTTTTTCCTTTTTTCTGTTTGAGCAATGGAACAAATGATGCAATATTGAGTAGTAGTGAAAGCCCACCTAAAACAGAATAGAAAAATTAAAAAACTCTCTTGCATAACACCCTTTTGTGTCAAAGTTTATCAATTGGAAAGAAATTGAAGAAAATCTTTGCTATTCATGATAAAGTAGTCTTTCCTTCCTAATGTTTTCTAAGAAAACGTTCCCGAAATAAACTAAGGTCATCCCACACACACACACATACACTCTCATACACTTACACAAAACAAAAATACTATTCAAGTGCGAAAGATTTTTCGAAAATGCTCTTCTGAATAAGTTTTAATTATTGACTTCCGTCCTATACCATCGAATTCATGGATCAATAATCTCTCAATCTCTATAATCAGGAAGTCGACACTCAGCTATTCTTGAAATGAGTAGTAAAGCTGTTTTTGAAGCAAAAGCAATTAATTATATATTTTGCATAATTTATAATATATAAAACTGTTTTCATTGCCATTTTGTCGAATGTAAAGTCAATTTATTTATTATTTTTCCAATGCAACAGCTTTTTATTCCGAGAAAGAAGAATTAGAAGCAAAGCTCAGCCTGTGTTTCAAACCGAACTGAACTATATATAAAGAAAGGCAGTCGAAATCTAATATTTTGCCAAATATTTGTGCACTCAGACTCACCAACACACATACACACACACACAAAAAAGGTTTTTTTCATTCAGTTTCGTTTTTGATTCATCCAAATTCGGTTTCACTTTATCAAGACGATCCCAACTGCACCAGCAGCATCAGCATCAGCTTCAGCAGCTGCAGCCTCAGCAGATGAAGCATCGCTTCATACAGATGAATGAAAGAAGATTGAAGAAGATCTCTGCCTGTCCGTAAAAAGACAAGAAAATACTTTTTGGGTTTTGTGATCGAATTAAAGCCAAAAACATTCTTTTCTTCTTCATTATTCATTCATATAATCTATCACAAAATTCCTATACGTGGAGTCATGAAGACGACGAAGCCCAATGACTGACTCGGCTCTTCATCATAAGCAGCAGCTCATAAATAATTTCTAATCGAAATGGATATTTATAAACCGCGTAATTGACATATTTTAATAGATTATGTCATTAACTATATGGGTATAGTTTAAAAAACAGGAGATTTATATCCTTTTTTATATAATAAACAACAGGATGATATCTTTGCATCTGTTTCCTTCATAACAAACGCCTTAAGCGTACAGGAAGTTTGCTTTATGTTGATTTCAGATCGCTCGCTTTTCCTTTATTTCTCTTCTTAAGGTTTTCACCTTTAAGCTTTGAAACTCCATTTAGATAATAATGAAGTTAGTTAAGAGTATCCTATGTAAAAATCTTACCATGGAGCCATTCTTCACTTCCCAATGCGAAAACAGAAAATTCAAAGTGGCTTGCTTGTCCATTCTTGAACCATTCACATCTCTTTTCTCTCTTGTCCCTCAAGCGTTCCACTTCCTTTTCAAAGCTCATAAGTCTTTTCTCATTGCCATTCATCCCTTTTTTGAACTTGATATCTCGCCAGGATATTAGAACAAGCTTCGAAGGTCACTATGCTCTCAAACGATGCCCATAAATGTGAAAATCTAATGAGCATATCAAGCACGAAACGTTGGGTATAATCTTTTTATTGAAAAAAAGGCTTAAAATGGACATTTAGATGGATTCTTCGGTTACTAAACCTTCATTCGAGTTCACATAATTCAGACTGGCTTCTTTGAGTATTTTCGGATGGAAGTACGGGCATTAGGCTGATGGCACTAGTAAGCCTTTGGCGGTATAACTGCTTATACTTGGAATTTCATCGTTTTTCATTTGATTGTCAATCCTTAGAAAGTTAGACTACAGAAAAAATTTTTTTTTTTTTGCAAAATTTCAAAAGCGGAACAGCCGTTTGTTCAAAATTGTATGGAATGACTCGTCTGAACACTTTTATGATAGCAAACTGGTTACTTCCGTCATTAGTTGAGGGATAAGGGTTGGAGAGTGAAAGCATATGGAGGTAGTCATTAACAACAGAGAGGGAACACGATCATATTTGATGGATAATTACAAGCAATAGTTGACAAAACTTGCTGCCGTACTTATTGTCTCTCCCTGCCCACATCCTTCTGTCTTATTCGGCTCAGCCCCCCCCCCCCTTTCTCTCTGTCTCTTTCCCTTTCTCTCTCACCTTGATAAGTCGTAGTTGGTAGTAGAAGATCATAATTGCCGAACTTGGCCTCATACATTCGTCATTTTCTATAAAGCAAAAAGCCAAATTTAGACTATTTTGGCGACTTCTCATTAGAATTAAGCATTCTTATCGTGCAAAGAATAACTTAGACAAAGTTTATAAGCCTGCTTTTCAAAAGAAAATGTTGATAAATTGATGTAATTGTTGGCCGAGAAACATCAAGTAGAGAATCATTATAGTGCACTTCGAGCTAAAATTCGCAGCTTTTTCTTCATCAAAACTTATGAGAGCTTAAAGGAATGAGACAGAGAGAGAGGAAAAGAGAAAGAGCATCAATATGAGCTAGTTTTTGAACAAGCATCATATCTGATCTCTGAACCTACAACAACAGCCCTAAACCTCATAGTTGAAGGAACCAGTGTAAGCACGGTAGACAATCTAAGATTGCATGTGAAATATGTAATTATAGATATTCTTCTCTTGTGTTTTTCATCTTCAAATTGTCTCTGTTGGCTCATTTATTGGACTTAAGCCAGAAGAATACAAGTAATGAAAACACAGAGATCGATGATAAGAGATCACCGTTCATCACACAACACAACTCTGTTCCAAAATAAATGATTTTTGAGTTTCATTACTAGAGATACAATTTCATTAAATTACAATGAAAAAGCCACTAATTATGAATTCCCTATCTACATCTGGAGAGCCAGCGGCAGTTAATTAGAATAAATTTACGTCATTTTCCACGTGAAGTGACGTTAGCTCATCTTTTCGCATGATGCTTGCGCGCAAAGCGGTTGTTTCTTCCCCTAACTTTTTCTATTTCTCTCTCATTTTTCGTATTTTTTCTTCCTTACTCGAGTCCATACACGTCAGCTTTCTCCGGCTATTTTTTTTACTAGGAATTCCTGCTCTTCCTTATTCCATTTTGAATCCACTCTATTCTTCCTATTCTTCCTTCTTCTTCATTGAATTGCACGAGAGTTCATCGTTTAATATCACCCAGTTTCAACTATGACTTGACTTTAACACGTTCGAGATTGATGGCGGGGATTAAAGCGATTGGTAGAAATGGTTAGAGAATGAAGAAATGTTTAGGAAGCCCTTTCAATCTTATTCTCAATCGTGAAAAAAAGGCAAAAAAAAATGAAGATTCAAGCATGGTTTAGTTGAGCAAATGGGCAATGGCGAGGATTAAACTGGTCAGAATGTTTCCATTTATGGTACATCTTGGCCAGAAATTTCTCAGCTTCTGCATATTTGCTCCACATACTCGCGGTCTCATTGAAGAAACAAAGAATACGAACGGGTATGAGAACGCAAGTGAAGAAGAGAACAGAAGACAAATCCCAAAAGAAAGAAAGGTAGTATTAGTTAAGAAGGAGCAAATGCAGAATAGAGAGAGGAAAATGACAGCAAAACATGGATACGTTAATTGACAGCAAGAAAAAGAAAATACAAAAAATCGTATAGAAATTCACAAGTTGAAGCCTGTGTATGTATACATATATACATATTATAGAATTTCATTTTCTCCAAAAAGAAAGTTTAGCAGCTTATCAATTGAAACGAAAGAGATGAAAAGTGTGTGGGTAGGTATTGTACGAGCTCATCCTCATTCATTCATTTCGAAACATATGAACGCTTTTGCAGTTCTTGAATATGGATGACAATTGGTTTGCACGATTGAAGTCACGTATCCATGGGTAACATTGAACTTATGAATTATTAGAAGAGACAAAAGATCAGATAAACTATTATGTTGTTGTCTTTTTATTAGTCGACGATTGGAGGATAACCAATTAAAGCGGTCGAGAGCATGGCACACAACTGGCTGAGAGTCTGTTATCATCTCATGATGAAAGCATTCATTAGTTCTTTTCAATACACATTCGTAAAACTATTGATGCTCATATTCTATTTTTTTCCTCTTCATTCTTGGTCAGTCTCTATTCGTCAGGAAATGCGTTCATATGTGTGGGAAACATGAAATCATGCAAATTTTCGGAACGACTTACATAAGGAGCAAGAAGACCAAAAGATAGAAATCTGCTGCAAAAGATGTGCATACAATCATGCCTCCCTCTTTCTCACTCTCTCAACAATCGTTTTCTGATCTCATACTGTCACAAACATTCCGAAAAGATTACAAAAGAAAAAGAACATTGAGATATGCTTTTTCCATGTGAGGATCTGAAGAACGTCGGTTTTGTTTTTAAATCTATCACATCCTGAAACTGACTCTTCAGCTAATCCTCACTTCCATAATAATCTACCACCACGAATGCCAACTTGTATTTTGTTTTGTGTTTGAAGAAGTACTTTTGAAATCCGCTCTCAACATAATGAATATCCATCTTTGGTAAAACGGAATTTTCAATTGTAATTAGAGAAATCTAGAATTTAACTTAAACACGAACCATTCGTAATCAAGAAGTGTTTTGGTATTCCTTCCCACACAATGAAAAACCTTTGAACAAGCCGAAAAAAAAAAAGCTAAGAAAAGAGTCCCTGTAGCGATGGTTACTATTCCCGGAACACACCTACACCCCTACACTCGAAGCAAGGACCAAAGAGAACAACTTGGATAAGAAAATGTATTAGTGGACTAACCGAAAACGATCAAGTTGAGAGTTAGCGTCGGATACAACATATGAAACGATCTGATTCAATAAAATGGCAATATATATCTGAAAAGTCTGTATGAATAAAGTTAGAGAAACCTCACAGAACTGATGCAAAGCTTCTGCTGAGCGGCTTTTCCAAACGAAGACAGACGTCGAGCTAGCGAGGGTGGAGGCGGGGCCACAAAAAGAAGGCTGGACGTCTGGGCTGGCTTGACATAGCCTTCTGGAGCACATGGTCTGAAACGAGCATAACAAACAGAATAAAAATAATAACACGTAAAGTAGAAAAAAAAAAGAAGGAAAAAAGGAAGAGAGGGAAAGAGTAGCCAGGAGAGGAAAAGATGAAGTTATAATAAATAACACTTTCCCATTTGTTGTTTTCATAATTACCATAATTTGAATGACAGAGAGCCTGCAAAAAATGGAGAGAGAGAGAGAGAGAGGCGAAAAGGGAAGATGAAAGAGAGAGAGAGAGAAAGTACTAAAAAATAGAAAACATATGATAATACTTTCTTCAAATAAATAATCCAATGCGTACGTATGGAAGCTGTTGGAATTTGAGCAAACTATGTTACGTACCCAATCTAATTTACACCTGCTTCTATCATGTGGAGCATATCGTTCACCTTCGTCCACGGTGTCGTTGTCTTTGGTAGCAGCATGTTTGGAAATTGAGAAAAATGCTCAACCTGAGAACTTTGCTCGATTTCTGAAACTGAGAGATTGGGAAAAAGAATTAGAAAAAAAATTGAAGGAAGGAGAAAAGGGAATGGCAACCACTGTACTTTGCATCTGAATATGAAATGAGATGTTTACTCAGTTTACAACAAGATCCACGCCAAATTTTCACGCACGTTTTCACATATGTAAATTTTGTTGCAGCAGGGAACATCTTATGTATGATGATGTGTCTCGTCATATATATGCACCAATTAGTGTATTAAAATTGATCGTATTTCTATACTACAAGACATCAGAGTATTATTCGATTTCCCAGTTGTCGTTTTACTATTTTGAATGGAAAAAATAAATAAAACTTCGCCTTCGAATAGGCGCAAGTCTACTCTTTATAAGGATTGAAGCTTCAAATCAAGAAGTTAGTTCCTGCTTCACGCAATTGAATACAATTGGCCAGACGAGACCTTTATATCTTCTCATGAGTCCATATGTCATTCATATACGTTTGGAGCATAACTTGTTATTTCTATAAGGAAAATCATGAGCTTTAATTAAAAATTTTTATTCATTTGAAACAAAGATGAAGAAGTTTAATGATGAAGTGCTCCATTGAAGCTACAGAACACAAAAAGTTGCAGGATGAGATATGAGAGTTCATTAAGATTTGCAATGACATCATTGATAAGTTAAATATAACACACCCACATGAAGAAATCCTTTCCGGCGTATCTTCAGGCTGTTTGCTCTTCATACCGATTTCAATTACTAAGATTTCATCTTTGTCTTCTAACAAACTGGCCATGTTTCAAGAGGACTCATTGAGATGTGAACCACAAAACCATATTAAGCTTTTTCAACCCTAGAATGTCAACTCTTCATCTTCTCTTTGTCCATTTATGATCATCTCTTAATCTTCAATGTATGACTCTAATGTTCAAATATAGAGATCTGAACTCACTAGTCTCATGCCATTAGGTTGAACCCCTCGTTTCTTTCTTTTTTTTGGACCATCAAGACAAGATAAATACTCGAAATACTTTTTTATATATATAGAAGTAACGTTACCTGCCAGATCAAATCGTGTAATTTAAACGCTGGTCAAACACTTGCCGGAGCTGAGAACGATTTCAGTTTAGCTGAAAATATGCCGGCTGCTTTTTCCGGTGAAGCAAGGCGATTGGGTGTCAATGCTGAAAAAAGCTGACGAATATCAAAAGATATTGTCTTTCCACTGATCCTTATTTCTTATTAATGGCTCTCTCAAGATTTCATTCAGTACATCTCTCACCTAAAATGCTTCATCTGAACAAAAAAGTAGACGAATAAAAGAAAGAACAAATGCATCTCAAGTGATTCGTCCTTTTACAGCTTCGTGCAAGCTTTACCAAACCACTCCACAACCTAATTTATTTCTGAATTCTGTCCCTCCTCCCGTTAATTTTGTTTTCATCATCATGTCTGCAGCTAGGCAATTTTCCCATTTTTTTTTATCAAAGAACAGTTGATCTCAATACTTGACTGGAAAGAACTTACAAAGTAAAAGGGCCGTTCACGTCTTCTCAGACACTCATACTTAACCAGATTTTGGCACGTCATTATTCCATTTGGTCTCAGCACACTTCAGAATTGCATAGTGAGCAATGCGAAGAGCACATGGAGCATATTAGCTATTGCAACCTATTGCCTTTCTTCATTAAAAGATGGTCAGTGAGCAGCCTGAAATCACACAGATTAAGAGATTTTACATAATTACTCAACTATTTCCATTGTCACGACGTCATTTGATGCCCAATGACGTTATTGGTCCATTATGAGCTTTAGGCATCCGGATGCGGAACTACCACAGCTACAACATGGTCAGTAATCAGCTGGCTAGCTATACAACCACATTCGCCACTTTCAAAGTTTTCAATCTTATTGCAAGAAAGTACAATCATATATTCAGGATAGTCTGGACGGATGTCTAGACATACTCGAACCACGTAAGAGAATGCTAAGATGAAATGAAGGGTGGAAAATGACCATAGAAGATGTGAGTCATACACATGAATATCAAATAGCTTCGGTTCCCAATAGCCAATCTCAGGGATTTCAAACACCAATTTGATAAACGAACTATAGAAAATTTATAAAACTGATTCAGAAAAATGTTAAAATTCAAACTAAAAATCGCATATACATGACTATAAGTAGTATATTATGTCAGTTACAGTTCATCCCCCAATCACAACAATTGAGATAAGTTAATTGGATTACTCGTTTTTACAATATCACAGATCTCCATATAGAGAAGATGCACTAAAAAATATCTGTTTAACAGTATGAACATATATGTCTCTACATGGATCTTAAATATGCTTTGTTTTATGCTTCCGAGAAGTTAAGCACAATCAAACTCAGTGTAATTTCTAAATGAAATCCAGCACGGAAATGCTCGATAATTGAGTAGAGCGTGGGAATTATCTGCAACAGATTACACATAAATGCACATTATGCTGCTTTTTTGTTGAACCTGATAGATGTTCTCTTTGTACTTTGCATGTTCTTCTTCGAGGCCAGGCCATGGGGAGACCTCATATTCAACCAAATCAGCTGTTGCATACACTCGAACGGCGATTTTGCTGAATTCAAAACTTTCGTTTTGTTTTCGAAGAGAAAACATACTTCAAATCCATGTTTCTCAACAGTGGTATGAACGTATCCAAGTGAAAACTACATTCACGGGCAATAATTTCTGCGACACTTCAAAAACAATTGTATAGGCATTGGAGTGTTTGTTGATCTTACCTGAAGAACCTTGGTTCTTCCTCAGGTTCGAGACGCCCGCTTTTACGGTTCAGAACTTGAGATAGGATAACTCCGAAGTGTCCCTTATCAGTTGCATGTAGTACAGACGAGAAAGCTCTCTCCAAAGATAACCCATACTGATAGTTTCCCTTAAAATGAAAACTTAGAAAGATTAATTTGACTTCTCAGACCCCAATATATTTGCCACCAATAAGCGACTTAGGAGAATACTCGGATATGTTCTCATCATCGTCAACCCAAACGAATGAAAACTTTCCACCATTGGGATCTTCGACTGTAAAATCAGTGAACTGAAAAGAATCATTACTCCAGGCTTGTCAATCGCGAATACTACCTCAGCACTTGTCAAACTTTCTTGGAAAGCCAAGAACTTCTCTGGTTGCATCATAATGGCAATGCCATCTTCGATAACTGATAGCTAAAAGAGAATGTTATGCCAGAACATAGAGCTTAAAAGACCTGTAATTGCCCACTTGATTTTAAAGATCCGTTAAATATAACGAAAGATGCTCCAGTCACTAAAAATAAGAGATGAAAATGTGTGCCAGAAAACATGTCTCAGACTATTGTTCTCAACATGAACTTTGAAGCTCACCTTCTCTGCTACTGTCCTTCGAAAGAACTTGAGTGACGTAAAACCCATCAGAAGTCTCCTCGCATACCAAATGACTATCAGCAAGAACATTAATGTCGCATTTCCAAGCAAGAATTGAACGATTCCACGATAGTATTGAATTAATCTGAAAGTGCATTCGGAGTTGCGGTTTCAATAGTGTATCGCTTACGATGGCCTTGGAACGGTAGGGAACTTTGACAACAGTATGATTGCCCACAATGTGTAATGACACTGTACTCCCCACAAGCCTTTTCATACGGTATGACCATTTGCGGAAATCGGTAAACACCTTAACCAAGAAAACACGTAAGCATATTGAGTGCACGAGAACTATTAATACCTTTAAGGCAGTTCGATTAGTTTCAGAAGTATAAACGGCTTCCCTATTGGGAATGTTTACTATTGGTATTGGATAACCTGCATAATTTTAAAATAATAAATGACCCGCATTGTATATATCATCTTACAGCTTTGTTTTAATCCCAGCCGAAGCAGTACTCTGTTAGGACATGCAAGTACCCATGGAAACTCATCATCATGTACAAAACAAGCGACGCGGATTCCTTCAGCATTTGGAATGTTAAGGAAATTTAAATTCTAAAAAGAAAATAACAGTTTCATATCGAAAACACACTACTTACCTGAGTAGTCGGCTCAAAGAAAAGAATGTGTCGTGTTAAAGGGAATGAAAAATCAGTTGAGGAATGTAATCCCGGAAAACGTTCCTCCACACACTGCACGCCATCAGTGTGAACTTCACAGGACGACACAAATACCTGTAATAAGATGAGTTGATGATTTATAAAAAAAACGATATAAAACCTGAGCTATTCGTTCCAATACATTTACAGGGACACAATATTCATTATCTCCCCTTTCCCAGCAGAAAACAACCTCGTTTTGTCCAATCACAGAAAACCCATTTGAGACGATAGCCCATACACTTCGATTATCAACTGAAATCGATAATGACAGAAATTAATGAGCAGCATACCTTCTGTTATTTGCACATGAGCCAACAAATTCTTTTTTATATACACTCTTATATTTTTAGATTCTTTTAGAATTTCTTCAGCTTTGCTAACATCAATGTTCTGTGCGTCTCCAGCATGGCCAACAATCATGAATTTCAAATTCTCTGGTGTGGGCAGCAAGCTTTGAAGTTGATCTTCCAACTTGAGTTCCATAATTCGTCTCTGTACGGATGGCCTTTTGCGAGTTTTCTACATAAAGATAGATAACAAAGAAATGTGTATATAAAGATTACCTTTTTAGGCTTAATTGCTGTACTTCTCTCTTCCTCGCCACTTTCTTGTGCAGCTGAGCCAGGCTTTGTGCCATCCCTGTTTATGAAAACTCTAAAGAAGTTTGAAAAAAAAACCTACCTGAACATAACACTTCGTCTTTGGGAGCTGGATGAGGTTGAAGTTTCAGGAAGATCCAGAGGCTGTTCAACCCCATCTACAGTAGTAGTCGATGCTGTTCTAGTCTTCAGTACTCCTTTCACTCTAACTGCTTCTTCGTTTCTATAAGAACGCATGAAATTTATCATGAATAGAGTGTTCGCGGAACCTCTCATCCTGCAGCCTCTCTTCATACTCTTCTATTTTAGCCAGCATAGCTGAGCAAGGAGTACACACTCTAGCAGGTCCCTTGAATTGAATTGATCTTATTTCAACAAATTTTCTGAGTCTCACTTGTTTCGGATCATCTGCCATGTACTGCAACATTGCCTTTCCACTGCAGCAAGCAGCACAAAGAACTCGACCACATGCCCTGAATTAGAACAAAGTACAGATGATAACCTTATAAAAAATCACCTGCAATGATGCCTTCTCAACAGAAATGAGAACTTCAGTTCACACAGCATACAAGAAGCGCAGTCGGAATCAGGAATCCAATATGGCTTTGACTGGATATCGTATATTAAAAAAAAAATTGAAGAAAAAATTACCTTGCCTAGCATCAGCTCACTCTCGGTCAAACGCGCTGAACTGGAGTTCTCTCCCAAGTCGTGGAAAGTTGCGAGAGACTGGAACAGCAGTTTGATTGAAAAAACGACATAAAATCTCTAACGTCATTAAATCCAGATGTGCTCTCCTGTTGGTCCTCTCCAGTTTGAGTATCACTCAGGAATTCCTCGGCATCCATCATATTAGGAAGTGACGACTGTGCCACATCGATATCAGCAACTTCAATATTCGATTCATCATACTTTCCAACATCGACGTCTTGATCATTCTGCATTTCTTCGATTTCATCACATTCTTCCGCCATTATCGAAGCGAGAGCTTGAGAATCATGGCTTTCACAAGATGATTCATTGGTCTAAAGAATAATGTTGAAATTAAAAAAACAACGATAGGAAAAACCTCAGAAACTTCAGATGTTGCGTTTTGGCTGATGTAATGATCGAGAACCGCATCCTCCACCTCATCACTGACATCGTCAAGGAGGTTCTCTGCCACAATGTCAGCTGCCAATTCTACATTATCATCGGCAACACAAGTGTCCTCCTCCATTTCTCCGTCCGAAATGTCATTCTCATTCTCGCCCTGCTCTTCAGATAGGGAACCATGATCATCTTCATCTGAACGTTGATAATATAAAAATGGAGAAAGCGCTGTATCCGTACGTAGTTCAGAACTGGTGCAATGAATTGGGGAGTCCGTGCTTTCGTCATTTCCATTCATATCGTCTGTACTAATCTCCGACAAATTGGATTTACCTTCTTCTTCGTCATTAGTAGTGACATCTGAATGGAATAATAAAAAAATAAGAAAAACAGACAGATTAAACCAGTAATAGGCAGAGCTTCGGCGGAAAGTTCGGCAGCAATCTCAACTTCTTTGATTTGATCTAAATCATTCAGGGATGTAACTAATATATCATGAAGAGAGTACCTTGACTGGGGTTTGGAAAGCTATCCAAGTACAGCAATGTATCTTGGTAGTCGCAGGATGAACTTTGGCAATTCACACTTTCCTCATCATCGGTTTTGGAATGATTCTATTAGGATATGGTCAGTCATATGAGACAAGAAAAAGACTTACTAAAGGAACATCAACGACAATACTGTGTTCATATTCAGCTACATCCTCTCCAAGCTCTATTGTATTTACATTATCAGCAATTTCATCAATGACAATATCATCGGGTGATATTTCCTCGTCTTCAACAAATAAGATGAATTCTTATACATATGCTAGTTATACCTGTTTGTTCAGCTGACATATTCTCAGTAGGTGCACTATAATTACAGGATTCAATTATATTAGTATTTTTCTGAATGAAACCCCGTTAATTCAGATGTTATGGATTATGTAATGCTTACCAAAATAGGCTTTACAATATTTACAACATTATTTGAATAACTAGTTGTGCTTATGCTATCTTCGATCTCATCCAAAAGATCGTCCATATTGGGAGCGGACTCCATTTTCTATAAGTTAATAAATAATAAATATGTTCGAAGTATGTTCAGGATGAGGAGAACAGAAGAAGCTTCAAACAGTGTATGCTAAGGTCAATCTACTACCGTACAAAATATTACGCGACGACAATTTGCGTACACGTGCGAATCACACGTATGTTAAGCTTCAATCGGCTTTATTTAACATACACAACCCCCAGATTTGATAATCGAATGTAATTCCGTTCCATTTGATTAAATTTTTATTTATGTCATTATAATTAACATATCAAGTTACTTCCTCCTTCGTCTAACTAGTCATATTGATTGTTTCGCTTATGTTCCGCCCAGTTACACTTGAACCTTATTTAGCTTAAATTATCCAGCGAGGCAATCTCTGTTGTGATGGCTACATCTACGCAATACAATAGTAAATGCGCAGGTTATTCATAATCAATTGTATTTCATGTGATATTGCATGCTTTAAGGTGTCAAGCGGCTAATGAGAGAAGCAATGGAGCTTGCTGAGCCGACAGAAATGTTTTTCGCTCAACCTATGGAGGTAGTGACATTCTGAAAGAAACAAAACAAACATTTGAATGCTTCAGGATAATTTATTCGAATGGCATTTCACAGTTAGGGGTCCACTTGACACAAACTTTGATGGCGGCGTCTATCACGGAAAAATATATTTCCCGTCAGAGTATCCCATGAAGCCTCCGAATCTCATTATATTAACAGTGGGTATTGTGTGAACCTCCTTTTCTGTATGCAAAATTCAGCCTAATGGAAGATTTGCGCTCAACAAAAAGATTTGTCTTTCTATTTCTGGATATCATCCTGAAACGTGGCTTCCCTCGTGGTCAGGTATGTGCAATGCGGAATCAATAATTCTAAACCTTATATGAACTGTGTAGTAAGAACTGCCTTACTTGCGTTGATTGGTTTCATGCCTTCTGAGCCAGGTGGAGCATTAGGAAGTTTAACCTATGGAGAATCAGAGATTAAAAAATTAGCTAAAGAGTATGTTGAGTACAAGCTTAGCGTTTTATTCTCAAATCCCTGCAGTAGCTTGAGGTGGTCATGTTCGGAATGTGGAATTTGTATGAAAGATGCTTTGAAGCCACTGGTTGACGGGTCTGCCATGAACGAAGCAAAAGAACTTGCCGGACAATTAATATTTAAGGTTTCGCTGTTCCATATAAGTAATTAAACCATTCCTCCAGAATTCCAAGGATACTCCAAAAACTTCGGAGTCATCAGAAACAGAAAATGTGATAGAAAGAGAAGAGTCTGTAGAAGAGACTGCCAATGAGCCAGAAACCTTAGCTCCAGCTCCAGCTCTACCTACACCTGTAGTAACGACTTCTTCTCCTCCTTTTAGGAACAGAACTACTTCTCAACGTTCATCTTCATGCGACCTTCAGTTATTTATATTCATTCCACTGTGTGTAGTATCGTTTGGCATATTCAGTGTTTTACTTGCTCGACGAGCATACATGTAATTGGTACCATTTTAGATTTGTCCATTCTTTCATCTCTCACTAGTCATCACTGTGAGTCTTATAAATAATAAATGTACAGTTGTCAGATACAAATCATACAAATCTTCCCTACTAGTGTTTCCTAATGAGAAGAGTTTCAAATAAACATTCATTCATCTCGATTAGGTGTTGTTCAGGAAATTTTCTTAAAAACAAAGAACAAATAATGTCATGCTTTGTCAAAACAATGCCATTCTACAATGCTCTTCCCTGTCATAATTATCAAGAGAGAAAGAACAGGATAGAGCGAGAATCTGAGAAAGAGAGAGTGAAGGTGGAGAGGCTGAAAATGGAAAATAAACGTACTTGTGGTCCAAAATGCTTCACTCAACTTCCCGAAATTACTAGAATGCAACCGCTCCTCATATCACTACAGCTAGGAATGAACAGAGGTTTGTTTGGCGCGCAACAGAGAAACGCGCCAAATGTGCATTCAAGTGAAATTATATGATTAAAAGATATTTCAAGACATTCTTTTTGCATTCATGAAGATAGAAACAGAGAATTGTTGCATCTCGCATGGGAAATGTATTTCCCGATGTGTGTTGTTGAAACTAAAGACAAGATTTCAATTGTGAAAGCAACAGAGAAAAGAATGTGAACGAGAAAGTGGTATAGTGTTGTGCAAGGGCGTAGTATGGAAGAGAGAGGGAGTTGGATAATAAAACTTAGAAATAATTCTCTAAATGTCAAATATATAGGTATTTGGTCAAGTGTAAGATGATCGATGAAAGCTAAATCTTTTGAAAGATAATTTCCTTCCCAAGACATTTTTCTCGTAAAATCTATACATGTAGTTACGTTAAGTAGCAAAAGCCTATGTGTGTGTGTGTTCGCACCTCTTCCCTTCTCTCCCAACTCCTCTACCCATTGTAATTTAATCTTCAAAAATACTTGTATTAATACATGTTTTTTGCAGTTCGAAACAGCATGTTATGAGAAACTCATCATTCTCATTCTTCATTCTTTCGTTTTGTCAAATTCATTTAGCTTTTCCTCAGAAAATTGACGAAATAGCTATTTCCTCACAAGTAATATGCAGCCGTTTGTGAAGTTGTCTTTTCCGTAAATATGATTCGTTGAAGAGAGTTAGAGGGTGAGAAACGAAGTGATTTAGACAGAGAGAGAGAGAGAGATAAATTTTACGTTTTTTAAACATCTCTCTCTCTCTCCTTCAACCAAACATCTTATCCAATAAGCGATACATTGTTTCTCCCATATTGTCAAATGTGCTTTTTCGACTTCAGCGATGAAAGCAACGATGGCATGAAGGACTGTACGATCCATCACACACATTTTTCGACATTTTTTATCAATTTTTTTTTGTGTTGAAAATATAAGAATAATAAGTGAAGTGGAATAAATAGGTAAATTTGAACAAGCTGTTGTCGACATGGAAAAATCCATAAGCACACTAGACCTTCAGAGCAGCTTCCTTCCACCAACATTACCACCCACACCATATCTCTCTCTCTCTCTCTCTCTCTCTCTCTCTCTCTCTCTCTCTCTCTCTCTCTTTCTCAGTCATTTTCTTGTGCTTCACAAAGTTTTTGTCTTACAAAGTTTCATTTTGAAGCATTAAGCATTACCTTGAAAATAGCTCTCAAAATCTCCGGAATAGATTCGCTGTCTATGCCACTCCCCTCATCTATTTACAACAAAAAAAAAGAAATTTGATTATTGATCATATTGAGATATATAAAACCTTTTTCCACGGATCGCGAACGCTAATTTTCAATTTAAGTTTTATGAACAGAAGAAAGCACAAAAACTACAAGAGCTGCTAGAGAGCGAGAGACAAAATATTATTATTCAAACGTTGCCAGTCGCAAGCTCTATTGTTCCAAATTATTTTCTTCATGATCTCCTATTTCAAATCATTTTTTTTTCACTTACTCTCTTACAAAAAAAAAAGTTGTTTTCATGCAAAAATCACAAAGAACAAGCGGAATTCAAATGTTGAAGGATGCGAATTGATAATTTTTGAATCTTTTTTATGCTTTCTAATTGACTTCACTGCCATCTTTCATTCTCATTCATATTGTTTACCTGTTTCAGCACGTTTTTTGGAAGGCAGAGAGGGAAACGAGTGAAGAGAGAAGGTCATACACTGCATATAACGATTGTTAGAAAGTTTGCAGTTTTTTTCTCTTGCTTGCAAACCTCTCTCTCTCTCTCTCTCTGTCAGTTGTTGCAGACTACCTTCTCTTCTCTCTCTCTATCAAATTCACTGAAAGAAAAATTAAAAAGTAATAAAAAGCAAAGTCAATTAATCTTTTTTCTTTTTTACACCATTCTCTAAGTCGTAAGCAGATTTAGAAGAGCAGAAAGATAAATGGATAGGGTTAGAATTGGAGAGGCTTTGAAAAGCTGAAACCTGCGAGCTCATGAAGTCAGTCTAGTCGTCTAGGCAACCATTTTTATCCGCAAGCAAACTATATTTTATATATTTTTCTTTTATATCTCTTCTTATTTGAGTGTAATTTATAAAAATCTACTAGTATCTCAGGTGTAACTGTCCGTCGTTTAATTGTAGAAAGGATTTGTTTTTTTCCGAAATCCTTTTCCTTCTGCTGGTTGGTCATGCACCCTATCTCCTCTTAGCTTCAATTTATGTAAATGTATTACAGTATTGAGTTTGTTCGGCATTTTATATCAGCTTCACATCACCCATCTGCTCCAACTACAAAGCTTCTTTCTCTCTTTCTTACTCTCACTCTAACGCCAATTGAAAATGTTAATTTACACGAAAACGATTGAACACATATTTTCATTCGAAACCTCAGAGCTATATCGAGTTCTATTATTCGAAACATGAGAATTCGTTGTCATGAACTCCAAAATAGGACATTTTCAAACAAATCTCCTGAGATTTTCTTCATCTATCGCTTAAAAAATGACAAAATTGTCAGATAGCATAGATTTGACAATTAATGCTCAACATTCCCTGTCACATTGATCATCTTTTCGTTTTGCGTTGTCACAGAAGTGAGAAACCTTCAAAGAAGTCGGAATATCTTACAAGTCTAATGGAATCCATGCTTGAGAAATCAATACAAATTCATAATCCCCATTAAACTTTTCGTTTTGGCGACCAATCTCTTTCAATGAACTTTGGTAGTGAAGGAGGTAAATGTTTCGGCAACGACGAGAACGACAACTTGCATATACGACGACAACCAAAACCGTTTCCACAGCCAATTAACAACTAACATAAATTAGAGTTTTATTCTGCTGCTCTTATTAAATATTGTCTAAAAGCCAGAATCTTTGTCTTTCCTTTCTCTTTTGCCTATTGTGTTTTACCTACATACGACTTCCTCCACTACCTTTTATTATCTCAACAAATGCTTTTTTTGACGTGAATTCCATATTATTTTGAGTAATGAAAGAGTTGCGAACGGTTGCGCTTACACTTCGTTCTCTTTCTCCCTTCTCAAGTAAACAGCTAGGCTCTCTTTTTGTGCTTTTTCGAATTTCAAAACTCTCTCCACCCCTCCTTTCTTAACTTCTGCATCTTCCTACACCCCTTCCTCCAACTCCACCACATTTTTACCAGAAAGCTTATGTAAAGTCTATTCCTTTTCTTCTCATGTTCATCTGTATCTTCCACTCAACTTAACTTTCTCTCCCAACAACCACCAAATACGACTCTGATTACGCATTTAGCTCAGCCGGAAATCAATAGCCATCGCGAACGATTGGAATTTAGCTTTGCTTTTCTCTTTCTAGATTCATCTAAGCTCTTTCCTTTACGTCAAAATCTTCATACATGGCCAATGTTCATACTCATTTTTACGCGAAAGAAGTACAAGCCGGAATATTAGTTTCGTGCCAGGTCGCTTAGCCAATGATCTCTGTTTTTCTAACTCGAATTAGCTTAAACCGACTTGATTTTCTTCCTCCATCATCCGTCGTGCAACGAGGTTTTGATAATTATTTGGGCTTTAGCATTTGCTCTTTCATGCTGCAAAGTCTCTCCTCAGTCTCTTTGTGCTCTTTACCTACGAATCATCAATCCTTCAATAGAGCTTCCGCGTGTGTCAGCCTACCTCACATTCACCTTTTCTACACATATTGCTAGCTGAAGTTTCTGATTATTCGCTTTTCCCGTCTCTTCTCGTTCCAAACTATGACCATGAACATCTTCGCATGAAGCGTTCCCGCAAATTTGATCTAACCTCCGCTCATCCTGGAAAATAAGCTGTCGCAGTTTGTTCCCTGTTGATAGATCGCCCAGCCGGATAGTGTTCCTTCCTACAGAGTAGTAGTTCGCCCTCTCTGTATTCAGAAAAACAATTATAGTCATTCATAGTCTCTAAAACTTAAAAGTTCACAGTGGTAAAACCTACAAGCTTTTTGAAAATTCAGTGGTTTTTCAATGTTTTCCTTCAATTAGGGCGAGTCTTCAGCTTCATATCGCTCGAAAACTTCATAAAGCTCCTTTTGAAGTTTACATATTTTTCTTTTTTGTGTAAACATATTGGGTAGCTTAAAAAACTCGAAGAAAAGCATTTTCTTCGGAATAATCTTTTCATTAGAGTCTATTGAAGTTCAGCCTCTATGTGCAATCTACTCGGATTCACTACATCCTCCTAACTTCTATTGAACCTTTCTTTCTTTTTTTCTCAAAAAAAAAAGTTCAAAATATGTTTTTACTACAAACTTCACTTACTATTATTCGTTACAGAGACCCTTTGTTTATGATTTACTTTTAAACACGAATGCTCATCACATCTTTGACAAAATGTCCAACTCTCCAAACATATCCAATATGGAAATTGTTCGTAAGTCTCTCGAGCCACAGATGTGCCATACTGACAAGTCTCATTACATTCCAGAAATTCATCACTATGCCGAGAATATAACATCTCCGGAAGTTGACAAACTATATCAAGATGATGCTGTCTGGATTATTACCAGCAGTTTCATCATTTTCACAATGCATTCAGGTTTGCTCATAGCTAGGAACGAAAACATGCAAACCATTGCTATTTCAGGTTTCGGTTTGCTGGAATCAGGAAGTGTTTCTGCTAAAGATGAAGTCAATATAATGGTCAAGAATGTTGTTGATGTTGTATTTGGGGGTTTATCCTACTGGAGCGTTGGCTATGGATTATCATATGGAGATTATGAGCCATTTCGAAATCCATTCATAGGTTTTGGACGATTTTTTTATGATCCGACCAGGTAAAAACAAGCTCTGAAAACTACGCTCAAATAGTTAATAAGAAATTAAATTACCTGCTTTAGCAACTGAAAAAAACAACCGTTCTTGTCCACATGCAAAATGACAATGAAATTCATTTATATACTTCCTGTGTTTCCCGCTCAAAATAATTTTAAAAATTGTTTTTCCGGAATATGTAAATTTTTACTTCTTTGTTGCTACAGGGATGATATGGCTGTTAATGCTGAAGGATGGTCATACGCAGCATTTCTGTTCCAACTTAGTTTAGCTACGACAGCTTCTACTATAGTATCCGGTAAGCAAGAGCTCACTTATTTTTGCTGATACGTGAAATGATAATTATAAATATAAATACATCATATCACTTTTTGAAACTCTCAAGTTCGATTGAGGAGTATGCAAGAGTAGCGACTTGCTAGCTAGAAAGGTAAAAACAGCTCAATTATGTTGACAATACTCATACATGTCAAGATATAAGTTCTCAATGGACTGACAAGAAAACCATATTTGAATGACGGCACTTTCCTTTCTAATATGTCATGCGCCGCTTTAACTTTGAAAAAAGGACAGCGTTCTAACATATAAATCAAACATCATTTCAGGAGCTGTGGCTGAAAGAGCAAAACTCAAATCCTACATCTTATTAGGGTGTTTGGTTATTCTCATTCAAGCTCTTCCTGCTCATTGGGTTTGGGATAGTGAAGGCTTCTTCAATAAACTTGGTGTTGTGGACTTTGCTGGTTGCTCAGCTGTATGTTATTTTCAGCTGAAAACAAGTATGAAAGAGTCCATTTAGGTGCATATGGTCGGAGGTATCATTGGTCTGATAGCAACAGTTTATTTGAAACCTCGAAGAAATCGATTTCATGAAGATAGTGTACATCAAATGAGTTCTCCGACTAACGCCTTGTTAGGTACATTTCTCTTATGGTGGGGATGGTTTGGCATCAACGCCGGCTCAGTCTGGGGAATAACCGGAGGGCGATGGAGATTAGGAGCTCGGTAAGCATAGCTGTCTATTATTATCATTATGAGAATTTCAGAGCCGCCGTTGCCACGATTATGAGTTCGATAGGTGGAGGTGTGACTTCAATTGTTATTTCGTTTGTGAAAACAAAAAAACTTCAAGTAAATTTTCTCATCAACGGAATTCTATCTTCAATCGTATCTATCACAGGTTAGAATACATAAACTCAAAACATTAGCAATCCCTATTTAGCATTATGTGCTGTCTCGCGACCATGGCATGCTTTGATTATTGGAGGAGTTTCAGCAGCTTTCTCAATTTCCGTGCTTCCACTTCTAGAGAGGTAATCAACCAGCATCTTCACTATACGACTTTTGTTGTAGGTTGAAGATTGACGATCCGGTCGGAATCGTCCCCATTCATCTCACTTCGTCTATTTGGGGAATGACGGCAGTTGGCATTTTTTGCGAGAAGGATAAGTATCTGGTAAAAATCCCATGTTCAGACAATATCTCACGATACTATTTTTAGCATCGAGCCACTGGATTCCGTTCAGGCCTTTTATATTCGGGTGATCCAACCTTATTAGGAATACAACTGCTTTGTACAGTTACCATTTTAGCTTATAGTGCTCTATTCGGTCTATTAGTACTAGTGGTATTTACATTCAATCTTTTCCATAACTTATATCCTTTTTTCCAGTTAATATCGAAAAGCCCACTTGGTTTACGTGTCACAGATTATGAAGAACAAATCGGAGCTGACGTTATTGAGCATGGTTTGGCAGGAACTAATGTTGCACGCTATGTGGTAGAAAAGCCTCTGAGTACAAGGTTTTTGAAGATCATTTAATAACATACTAATATCCTTGTTTAGAACATTTCAAACTGTTACCAAGGCAATAGCTAAGTGGAAGATGCTGGCCAAATCAAAAAGTCGTTCTAAACGAATGGAGCTTGCCCGACAGAAGAGATTAGAAGAGGAAACCATAGCAGCAGAGCAGTTTAATAATGGCAGTATGCTTTTTGAATTTGTATAAAACCAATGTTCTATTTTTGAAGATCTAAGCAATGGCACCAGCAACGTACTTCAGCACAGACGCGTTTCTAATCACACCCGCACTTCTACACCTACTTTCAATTCTACTACTAGTCCTGTGGGGCGATTAACTCAGCGATCTAATCGTTCTACATCTATACAAATTGAACCACAAACCTCATCTCGTGGGTTGGTGTATGTTCGTACTTCTGGCAGGTAAGTATATACGTTTTTTCCTAACTCATCCCATTAATCTTAGACCAGAAAACAACTCGGTAACTGGAAGTCAACCAAATGAACCGGAAGGCAACAATTCATCTCAATCTTCCTCCTCCACTGCCATAGTGACATCAGCCCGGGATGAGCCAAAAGAAACCGCAGTAGCAGCAGCTACAGGAACTCCTTCTTCTTCATCCTCAGTACATATCCCACAAAACACTTCGTTGGTGCGTTTTGTACGAGCACCCCAAATGAGGTTGACAACACCACCAGCCGATTTTGAGGCTGTGCCGAATCCCCCTTCAGCTTTGTCACGAAACAACAAAGTGGGACCTCAAAGCTGACCCGAAGCAAGTCATGGTGATTAGCCTGAAACGAGACTTCTATTTAACGTATATTATATTAATGTAATAACCACCTCATGACTGTTTGACAGAAGCTTCAATCACTCATTCATAATCTTCGTAATACGGGTTCTTTTCTATCATCTAAATTAAAAATAGAAGAAAATGAAAAGATATGAACAGATGAAAGGGTCTGACACGAACACTAATGTTTTTCAATTCTTACTCAAAGACTTATTGAGAATACTTGATTCCTAGCTATTAGCTCAAATAACGACTGGTGCTTCTTTTCATGTTGAGGAATTATGTTTATTGATTCATAAATGACATTTCATCTTTACTTCTCTTCAAAAAAAAGCGCCTTTATGCAGCACACATCTGGAATAAACACATTGATAAGCTTCCTCTTTCATGTATACATACATAACCTTCTCAGTCAACTGCATGTGCCCGTTATCGGTAAACGCGTTCTGTGGAAACAGCCAAAACAAAAAAAAATTATCATTCTGATAGCATAATATGTAATCAGAATTCTCACTTAACCTTGGAATGCAAACTTTCATGCGTCATGTGAACACACCTGAATATTCAAAATGCAACAAAGCATTCATGAAGCTGCCATGATATTCGTGACGGGACTATATATTCACACAGCTATAGATGATATGTTTTATTGAATTTGACAAAGCATTCTATTAGAAGTATAGTAAGTATTCTGATGTATTTAAGTTAATTTCATATAAATGATGATTAGATAGATTACGATGAAATCAGATTTTTGATTTTCTGTCACGCAGGAAACGCCTGAGAATCTTTCCGGCAGCAGATTTGGGTATTTCATCAATAAATTCAACACCTCCTGTCAGAAATTTGTATGAAGAGACTTTTGCTGAAAACAGACATGATGACTTTCTGACTTAATCTATGAACAGCATACATTCTACGAATTTTTGAACTTCGCGTTCTGTTAGTTTAGGATCAGATCGAACAACGAAAGCTTTTGGCTTTTCACCCGTTCGACCGTCAGGAATACCAATAACAGCAGCATCTTTGATTGATGAATGCGACAACAGCAGATCTTCCAACTCTGCTGGAGGTACCTGAATCAACACAAACGATTTCTCAACTCAAGCTTCTCAAAGTACTTGAAGCCCCTTTACTTTGATCAGTTCTTTTAAGCGATCAACAATGAAAGTTTGTCCTTTGTGGTCAACGTAGCCTATATCTCCTGAACAATAAACATTCATTCACGCTCTAAAGGATTTATGTTGCCTGTGTGAAGCCAGCCTTCGTTATCAATGGTCTCAGCAGTAGCTTCTTTACGGTTCAAATACCCTTTCATGACAGTTGGACCGCGAACACATATTTCTCCCCTTTCACCTTGTTGTAGTGTCTTTCCGGTAGCGGGATCAATAATCTTGAGAGATAATACAATTTAAAGTCATTATTCATATAATCATATACCTTTTGTTCAAAATTGGAAGCTGCATAGCCGACAGTTACGTAATTCTGCTTGTCATCCAAAATAGGCAGATGAGAAGCCATTCCGCACTCAGTCATTCCATAAGCTGCAGAGACATTCAAACAAATCAAAAGTCTATCCGTTCACATGTATACCTTGTGCCATATATTTAACATTCTTATATTTTGAATAAAATTCTTCGCATAATTCTTTTCCGCACGGGGCTGCACCTGTGATTACAATCTCAATTGAACTTAAATCATATTGAGTTGTTAATGGATGCTTGGCAAGGAATAATACAATAGGAGGCACCAACATCAATATTTTCACCTTCAAATCTAATATATGTAGAGATTATGAATGCAAACAAGCATACTTTATAAGTTTGAATGGCTCTTAAGAAGTGAGCTGGATCGAACTTTGAAAAAACGATTCCAGTTGAGCCATTGAGTAGGCATTGATTGAGATTTCCAAATCCATAGATGTGATAGAATGGCAACATGAGCATCACATGCTCTGTGTACCAATTGAACTTGGGTACTTTCTTGAGCAAAATTTCTTCAAAATGACTGAAACATGATGAAGCTTCATAATAGCCTCAATCATGCTATCTCACGTGTTAACAACATCAATCATTGTTCCAAAGTTACGATGTGATAGCATAACTCCTTTAGGAGATCCCGTTGTTCCACTTGAATATGGCAATATAGCCAAATCTTCAACACTTTAAAATGATAATGTTTATGAAACAGTTTGATAAGTGTATTGTTTAACCTTCGATCAGTCTGGGCAATGGTCGACGGTGAAGTTCTTATGACTTCATCATAATCAAAGACATTTGATGGCAATCGCGCTTTTTTATCTTTTCTCGTACATATGATAGTCTAAAATTATTTTTTTTATTGATACTAAATAAAGAAATACCTTGATCAAAGGACACTTCTCAACTGCCCTTCGAACCTTTTCCAGATTAGCATCGTCTGTTAAAACGACAGTGCATCCAGAATCCAAGAATTGCCTTTCAAGCTCATCTATCAATTAACTATTACTATTTTATGATAATTATGATATTAACAATCTGTAAACATAGCACTTGCTCCACTTATAGCTCCACCACACATATTGGCAGCCAAATATCCGACAACATATTCAAAAGAGTTTGGAAGAACCAGACACATCACATGTTTTCGAAAACCTCTATATATGAATAAATTATAAACATTTGTTGCAGAATGCGACGACACCTTTGAGAGAGAAAAGTACCTGCAGCAAGGGAATAAACATATATTTCCTTGTATGTTATACGATTAGTTGGATTTTCACCACAAATCTAAATATGTTAATAGACATTATAAATCATCATAAGGCTATATACCAAAGCTGGCTTATCAGGATGAACATCCATATGATGAATCATTGCTGTCATCAGCTTCTGATCCAATGTTACCTTAGATACAGGTACAGATTTGTATGGACTTTTCCATGTAGCCATATTGAAGAAACAATCTAAAGAAGAAGATGAGATGAGAGGGAGAGCTACGTACACACACACAAATGTCTTAATGAATTGCAACGAATGTTTTGATAAAATGAACATTATAAACTCTATTGATAATAAAGATAATCACTTAATGTATTTAACAGAATCTTAACATGTAAATGAATACATTTTTATATTTTATTATTCACAAAAAAGGTCTGTCAAAAAATGGCTACGGAAATGGAACAAAGAACAAAGTACACACTCATCAACATCATCAATGATAGTCATGTTATGAATAGCATATTAATTATCTATATGAACATGAATATATAACCTCTATCTATCTTATACTCTCTCACACACACCTCCTTCTTGTTATATCATATCAGTTAAGCATATCGTCTACATGTCTGTAAAAGAAACGGATTGAACAAAGCTGCTTGTTAATAGACGGAAAACATCAAATGATTGTCTCTTGTTATTGATTGATACCATTTATGTTTCAAAACAACAAATGTTTTCTTAATCTTTTTTTTTTTTATTTAAAAAAATCATTAAACTCTATATAGTATTGTGTGTTGATTATGTCATTTGTGAAGAGAGGGGGGGGGTGTGTGTGGAAGTGCTTTTTCCCTGAAGGAAACAAAGTAGAATTGTGTGTAGATGCAACCGTTCTTCAACGTGATAATGAAATTAAATGATCTTGACATATGTCGGCGTGACACGTCAAATACGTGGAATGTTCACGTGAAGACAGATGAATCAAAGAAATTCTAATTGTCTTGTTCATTGACTAATCAATTGATTAAAATACGACAGATGGAAAAATACAAAAATCTTTGTTTCTTAAAGCACTTGCAATACTCATTCAATTTACCCGAAATTTAAAAAAGAAAAAGGCTTTTACATTATAACATATGTGTTAACTATGTGTATAAATAAGATGTTAATCATAGCAATCGTAATCTTCTAGCTCTCCTATCAATGGTATTGTTGCTTCAACATCATGACGTCTATCTATTTCGAGGATATTATCAAGATCTTCCAGAATTTCATGAATCATACGTGGTGATGCCTTAATAATCATATATGTTAACTATATGATAATTATAATTATAATTACATGAAATTCTGTAGCAACAATAGCTATCAGATCACTAACACGCATGCATTTGCCATCAATCCAAATGGGTACATCTCGAGCGCCGGTAAAGCGTCGACCAAAGTAATAGACCTGCAATTAAGGCGTATTAAAGAAGAGAAAATACATTAAAAAAAGAATCTTTAATATAATGAGATTGTGTTAGGGCAAAAAGCCATAAAAGGGGGAGAGAAAATACAAAAAAGGTAAAGGTTAGAAGCACATAAATATCCATGCGCAAAGGATCGTAAAGGAGAATTTATGTTTGAAAGTATTGGACTGCAAGGAAGCAGATGAAGATGAACAGAAGAAGTCTAACAGAGGAGTAGAAGAGAAGAAAAGGGGGGAAGAGGAGAAGAAGAGTAGAGAGTAGATGAACAAACCTTCTGAAAATACGTGCTCAAATACGAAAATAGAGTTGTTGTTAAGATCATTCCCCATGTAAGAAATATAAGAATAATGAACATCTCATAGAGGTTGGTTGTTGATGGATATTTATCACCAAAGCCGACTGTTGAAAAACTTATGAATCTGAAACAGAAGAAGATGATAGAGCGACATGTGGCTGTCTGTTATTACCCAAAATAGCAATGGTCAAAGAGTGTTTCTTTACCCGTATGGGGAATATGTGATGTACCAAAGACAAATGTTATTATAAATAAGAATATGATGAATGGCAATGGCATGTTTACATCTTTATACATGTTAACACTGGCTTTTGGCTGAAATGATGCAATTAGCGATTGGAGAGAGGGGGGGGGGATGCACACTTACAATCTTGACGTATGATAGAAGAAGCCAGAAAGCTTTGCCTAAATGTTTACCAAAATTTGCTAACATTAAGATAGATATAGGTATGCCTATAATGGCAAATAATATACAGAATACACGTGACTTATCATTGCGTGGAGCTATATTGCCATATCCTTGAATGTTGATTATGATGAAATGAGAAGAACGAAATAAGAACAAAACCTATCGTTGCTAGTGTGGCAAACTCGAATATAATGATGTCATAGAAAGTCTGATTTGCTAAATGTCCATCGAGATATCGAAAGATATGTGCTGATGTGTAAAGATGAACTGAATACAATAGAACCAATATGATTTGAGGCAGTACCACCCGATAGAACTGAAATTCAAAATTTTTATTTGAAACTTCCGGTTGAGACCATAAACGTCGTCATTTTTACGGAACATTGTCAAAAGGAATGATAAGTTTTGCTGTTTTTTGTCGCTTAAAATGGAAACTCTTCATAAAGGGGGAGGCAGACCGTTAAGAGAGAGAGAGAGAGAGAAGTGATCAGCCTATCGTACGATTCTCATCGTTTATCATCAATTTTTGCAAAATTATGACAATTGAAGACAATTCAAGAAATATGTGAACATACTCGAATAATCGGATGAGACATTGTTCGCCTGGAATGGCAGCAAAAACGAGGCTTCACGCTGATGACAATGATAAACGAGTTGTGGACGTTGCAGAGGTAAGTAGACGACTGAAATAAGACATTACTATGTTTAGATAGGTTATGGAAACAGTCAAAAGATGGAGACATCAAGTTCAAGCGATAACGGGAACGAACACAGCCATATTCGAAACGTTTTCAAGTTCGAAATTTTTCTTGAAAGACATCCGCAGTTCTGTGATTGCAGAGATGATGATGACAACGATTCTGATATGATCAGCTCAACCTGATAACTTTTCGTTTTTTTTTCCAATTATGTTAAGGAAAAAGCTCCTGAATAGAAATTAAAATAAACAAAAGACCGCAAAAATCTTCAAAAATGGAGAAATAGAGAGAAGCTGCAGCTCTCTGTCTCTCTCTCTCGCACTTCAGAAGTCTTTCAGTGTCTTTACAACAAGCAGTATATGTTATTGATGAGAAATGTGATGTGTTAGCGATCATGACGGTGGTGACGTTAGAAAGGTAAAACAAAGAGAGAAAACTGAGAGAGGGCTGAAAGAGGTGGTGGTGGGAGGGCAGATGAACAATTACTTTTTTCATTATTTGGATACTACCAACTAACCAACTCATTCCGAAGTTCAATTGCTTGTGTGTATGTGTTCGTTCCTTCTCCAAGAACGTCCACTTCTCCTTCATCTAACTCTCTTCTAGTTCTTCTGTCACTAAAACAAGTTAAAAATCTTTTTTTTTTCTCCCTATAAAGACCTCATAAAACTGTTTTTTTTTTATTTCGCATTTACAAAGACACAGTATATCTAATAGATTTATTGTATTTTCTTAGTTACATTTGTAGAGTCGATCAGACCCAAACTTTTGAATGACAGAATTGTAATGATGGATGCTAACGAATAATAAACTAACTGTACATTATCATACAATGCTCCACCAGCCAGTAGTAGAGCAAGACGTCCAATATCAAACGTGAATGCAAATTCACTTCAAAAAGAGACAATTTGTTGGATGAATGCTTAAACAGTAACATACCTCTGATCAAAATAATATCCAAACATCTGCATTATGGCTAAGAGGTAAATGAAATGAAGAAAACATTGATAATTCGATAATGTTTGACGAATCTGAACTTCCTTGTTCGTGAGGCTAATTAGGCTGTTCACTAACCTCATTGAATTGAAGGGCGGAGGTCACTAGCACAATCATTGATGCTAACAAATACAGTCGAATTGGATAACTCAATGGGGGATTGTATATTTGAATTGGCTTCTCTATTTCAGGAATTCCTTCTTCATTATCAATCATACATCTCCACCAAAAGAATGGCTTCGTCTTTACTCCGGGAAAGTATCCAGGAGGTCCGAATGTGGCTTTGAACTATATCATATTGCATATCAGCATATTGAAAACTATATAAGCTGCACCTTGTCTAGCCATGTTGGAAAGATTTCATTTCCTTTTTCATCTTTTAATCGAGCTTTATCATAGCCTAACTCTTTGAACTCAAAAAACTGAAAAATAATTAAAATTATAATGATTACATTCGCATTAACTACTTGACAATAGAATTGATCGAATGTATTGACTGGTGATACGAGGCCATAGGCAATTTCCTCATTTTCCTTTTCACGTGCGTAAGTGCCAAATAATCTGGAACAATCGATTTCACTATGTCATCAAGAGCTTTTTGTATTAAGAACGTCTTGAAATCATTCATCAAACCTGTCCCAAATAATTAAAGTTCCTCCATAATTTCGATCAATACAATAAGCATTACGTCCATGATGTACACGATGAGATGATGGTGTATTCAAAAAATATTCCAAAAATCCCAAATATGGTACCATCTAATGATGATTTTGTTGCCAAAAACAATCATAATTAACATTTGTAATACCTCAGTATGTAACCAAAACTGATACAGCACATTGAGATAACGATGAACAACGAAAATATTGGGTGGAATAGCTAGACATTGCAATAAATCAAAGAAAGCCATGCCAAAATCCTTAATTTTAACGTTTCTTCACCCTATACTGTAGTATATCAACTGACTTGGACAGCTCCTTGTCGTAAAGCCGTACTCAAGTTATAATACTCAGATGAATGATGCATTTGATGAAAAGACCAGAATACTCCAGCTTCTATAAACTTAATTCATCATTAACGCATATGAATAGAATTGAAATATTGATTGATCTCAATGAACTGCGACAATTCATTTTTGAATCAAAGAAAAACGTGAACGGTTGTGTTGTTTCTGTTGCTTTCCTTTTAGCTAACAACTCATGTGACTGTTTGAATTAAGAAAATGCATACCATGTATAGCTCGATGTCCTAAGTAATACATCAAATCTTGTGAAAAGAAGCAGATAATCCATGTTGTTGAACTATCAGAAGGTAAATCAATTATATGTATATAGTCATAAACATCTTTGTATAGTTTAGCTGATAGATAACGTCCTCCGAATCTAACACATTATAGTTATGATTAGCAAACAGCTCAACTTATCGCATATTACTTGATGAGCAATGAGAATATTCCAGCATTGATACTGGTAATAGTATCATTGAAAGCATATTTTCTGTCATCAAGAAAATAAAATTCAAGAATAACAAGAACTAATAACCATATGACTGACTGAAATGATTAACATGACAAGCATTTCAAATCATCTGATAGAAGCTTACAAGATCAGTATAGTTAGGTACATCATTCATATGACTATAGATTGTCTCATTTGGTGTTACCATATAGAATAGATAACGTAAATTATTTGGATGTAAGCCATTAATTATACGTTCTGTCATCTGAAATACATAAAGAATACTCAAAGAAACAAGTTGAAACAGGCTTTGCTTAGGAAGGGGGGGGGGCTAATGGTTGAAATTGAAAAACACGTTGCCCACTATTGAAATTGAAAAAATAAAATGACTCTGTTCATTCTATGATAACAATCTTAACTATATATATGTAGAGAGAGAGAGAGGTAGATAGAGTGATAGAGTGAGTGATAGAGAGAGAGGTAGATGACTTACAAATAGATTGTAGTTAATCTTTGCTCATCTTGGCTCCAATGTCTAGTTCAAAAGGTTAATTATGATATTGTATTAGTTTATCTGTTATCTTGCACATCCTAACTAGAATCTTTTCTTGAATTATAATTCGGTTAAAGTATCATTTTCATGTTAAGCCATCAAGTTTACCTTGGATAATGGTGAAAGCTATCAATTGCCATCACGCAACATCAATTTCTCATCAACAGCAACACCAAAAAAACGAATGCTTTTCAGTTCAGGTTATGCTGTTCAACAAATCAGCTTACATCGAACATTATTCCGACCTATGATCATTACAGTTCAAAGCAGCGTCAGTGATTGATTCAGTTCGGATGTATGCAATCACATTTGACTCTATCACATCCTAGAGCAATGTTCTAATCTATCAGATCAATACGTACCTGACACACATATACAGTCTTTAATGATGTGGATGGCATAACAAGTATTCAACAATCTCTTAATATATTATGTTTCAAAAAAAAGCTTGCTTTAGTCATAGTCCTACCATCTTCGACCTCTATCGCTCTCTCTCTCTCTCTCTCTCTCTCTTCATCTAACACAGACTATCTCAATTTCCATTTCGAATACGCTTGTCTGAGATTATTTTTCTTCTGAATTGTCTGGTTAAATGCTGGAATATCGTTGAAATCTGTCATCCTTTTTTCAAAAACTTAACTGGCTAAAATGCCGTATCCTTTTGTAAGATTCTCTCCGCCCTTTTTCTAATCTCCCTATATTCGGCGGTCGTTTCAATATTCGTCTTTATAAGTTAAAAGTCTTCGTAAGACGTTTCACTTTAATATACAACAATATACTAAAAGCTATTGGACATTCCGTAAGATATGTATTCATATCTGCCTGTGCTTTTACTATCTCTTCTAGCTCAATCAGCTGTTTATGCGGATGAAATAAATAATAAACGTGTTGATCAGGTAATATATTATAAACTTATAATCTATTATAAATTATGTGTTTTTAGCCTCAATATTCTTTTCCACCAAATAACACTCCTGTTTCCAAGGTTTATGTGTTTGGGCAGCCTCTTTTCATTCGCGAACCTTTTGTAATCCCAGACAGATCAGGACGAGCAAGTAGGAGAGAAGAAGTCTTTTTTATAAAAACAAATATTTTTACAAAATTTATAGGCAATGAAATAACTCCAATCAACTCTGCACGTCAGCCAAATGTATTTGTGCTCGGCCAAGAAGTTAAGAGGCAGCAAGTATGTGAAATGATGACCTTGACGTTTTCAACTAAACGATGTGGATTTAGATCATCTCCCCCAATCATCGTTTAATCCGTAGAAATGATGAGGGAAGCTTACCTCTGCAGCAATTTCCTTTGAAACAATGCTATACAAACAAGAGTGGTGAGAAATTTGTATTTTTGAAAAGCTCATGAATAGCCGTCGCGGCTCATTTCAGGTTTTATGTGTTGCAATCCTCGATTGGAGGAAGTAATGATTGAAACATACAATGATTTACAGAGGAAGAAAGCATTCAATAAGTGTAATATTCAATCAATCGCAAATGCCCTTCAGGTTAATAATTTAATATTTTGAAAAGAAAAAAAAAGAGTATAGCAGAAATCCAGGGACAGGTTAGAATTTCTAAAGAATTTTCAATGCAACCGCTCTGACCTCATGAAATGTTAAAGTAAATACACGGCTGTTTCGTCTTAAACATAAGCTGCCACGTGAAATATGCTAATCAGCCATTCAACAACATGAATAATGAAATTATGGCTTTTCTTCAGAAAGCCTGCGAAGCTGAGTTCAAAACAAATTTTGAAGCTGTTTCTGGAATTGCGGATTTCGCCTCAAAAGCACATTTCTGGAGCGATCTCATTTGCAAAATGGAAATTGATGGCAGGTCAGCTCTGTTTATCTGTTTCACGTTTCATCTTTCCCTTTTAAAGATATATGATCGCTTATGCTACTCCCAACCGTGAACATCCAAAGCCTACAACAACTACTACAACTACCACCACTACTACTACCACAACAACCCCAGAGCCAACTACCGAACCTTACTACCCAACGACAGCTGCAACTGTTGTGCCTCGTGTCCCTGGATACAGCAACCCACCCTCACATGTACAACCTGCACCAGCTCGTTATGGAAGTGCTCAAGGCCCAGCCCCTTACTCAGCTCCGCCTATTCCTGCATACGGCTTCGCTCAACCTCCAATTCAAGGACCTACCAGCTCATATGGCAGTGGTAGACCTCACCCAGTATCACGCAACTACAACAACGAAAACCCCTACAAAGCCTTTCATCAAAGAAGCTAATTAGCTTCAGAGCTTTCCCATCAGTTTTTTTGTACATAGCGTGCGATTTTTTTTATTGCCTTATGAGACAGACCCAAATAAGTGATGAAAGAATTTTTAATCTATGTGATTCATTCCAATGAAGATTTCATACTATTGCTTCTATATTGAGTAGAGCAAGTGTTTATAAACCTATATTCTTGCATGCTCACAATCACTATTGCAATCGCAGAAATAAAATTACAACAGCTGGTAGAGGAGACTCCTCTTTAAGGCAATTATCGTCATATTCTTCTTCTTTCAACTAATAACATATAGCTAAACTCAACATCTGCTAATATTAAATATGCAAAAATATGTGATTGCCTTATATAAAAACCAAGAAGTTGGCTTTAATTGACGGCTGACAACAGTTTTCTTTTGCGGTCATCTGTCCAATTACTTACTTGACTACCGCGCTTGTTTACGCTATGTAAACAGAGTGTGGACGAACCGTCATTTGAGTCTATCGTCGTCCCATTCAGATCCAACTCACGAGGACCAGCACTAACCAACATCATTTCGTTCTTCTCTCTCATTCTATCTATTTCTCTAACTTTAATCAATACAAAAGAACCGGCTGGTTACATATTTTCTATCTCTCCCGTGCCTTCAGTCTATCTATCCGTCTCTTTGTCTCCCTATCTCACTGTCCACTCTCTCTTTATTTTCCCTCCCTCTTCCTCCTTCGTTCCCTTCATCATTCCAACCAAATGAGCCTAATAGATTATCTTGTAACATATTGTGTTATGAATGATTTTAGTTTGTTTTATTACCAAAATCAAATGATCTCACTCCCCGAGCTTAATCTCGCTCCATTCTCCGATTTGTGGACGAGCTGTTTATTTAAGATTTAGAGATTTTTTGATATTTTATTTGGTTTTCTAGAGATATCTCTTGATTTATTAAAGTCTGCCAATGATCTTAATGTCTATGCGTACCCTTTGAACTACACTTCGTCCGTCTTAAACCCTCGAACAGCTGTCACACTTACCAACTATTCTCCCACTCCTTTACCTCTGAAAATTTATAATTTCATAATCTGGTTTGAGACCAATTTTTTGTTTCTGTGCTAATTCCGTCTTTTTCATTCTTACTCCACATAGTTAACAACGTCCATTTATCAATCTTCAAGGAATATCTGCTGAAATGGGAAGGCCAGCCCTTCCCACTTCACCGTAAAAGGTCATAGATTTTTCAGTGGCGACCGCATCTGAGAAATGTGTTTTTCTTTGTTTTTGACAAGTGTTTCTTGTTTTTATCATCTCTTTACATCATTTTTTTTGTTCTGTTCGATCCACATGTTCTTTTATAGAATTCTACTATATATGATACATGATTATGACTGGTACCTGTGCCGAAGTAGTAAGATCCATACTCCGAAACCATTGCGACGGGGCGCAAAACGAACTTGACTATGTTGAGGTATTTCTTTTAAAATTTTTTTTTGTATTTCTCATCTATCCTTCTTCGTCTTTTAATTTTCTTCTGAATCTTTATGGAACTCTTTATTTGTTGATAACTAAAACGTCTCATAAAAATCTTTTTTATTGAACGGGCACTGTGTGTATTCGTTTCTTACCCCCCCCCCCTCCTTCTTTCAAATTGCCATGTCGTACTAGCCAAATACGAAATTTTATGCTTCCAACTTAACTTGAAAGACAAATGTTTCCTAAAAAGGTATTTATTACGTCATTGGACTATCCGTATACATGGCTTCTCTTTTTGAATGACGATGAGCAAGGAAGATGAAACCTAAGCTGACAGATGGTTCAGGACAAGATTTGTAATACGATAAGTGTATAAACACTAATTGCACTCAGTCTTTCCTTTTCACTCTCTCCCTCTTTCTCTTTTACTCTCTGCTATCTCTCAATCTCTCTCTCGCCCTTTTCTGGCTTTTTGCTGAATTTGATCGAAACGTATTCTCTTTTGAATATAGGAAATGTACAGGTCTCTTCACACATTTTGAAATATCTGAATTCTCGTCTTATTTCCTCTGGCAAATATTCAATGGATTTCGTCGAGATGTTTCTTCTTGTTCTACTCCAGACAATTCATTAATCATAAAACGAAGGCGTTTGAAAGACAGATGGCAACAAGGGGTTATCCAGCATCCGGATAAGGTTTCTCCCTCGCAAGCTCTTCATGTCTTCGGGCTTCTAATGTCGTTCGTGCTGTCGTTTTAGGAATTGTGCTAACTCATTTTCGGTTTCATTAACGACCTTGAAATAAGCAGGCTTCCTCCTCCCCTCTCTCTCTTCTTAGAGTCTTTTTGGGAATTCAATCGACATAAAAGTAGAAAAGGGTCTTTCAAGTCATTTCGAGTCAAACGTAATTAATAGCTTTCAAAGAATCAAAATCCTTATCCTTTGTGTCGAACGTCAGCGTTGTCGTGATCGTCCTCGTGGATGCAAAGGCTGTTTTGACCTCCCGAAAGCTTTCAATAATATCTTTTTCTTAGTTATTTGAAAGAAAAGGATATTTTGTTTCTCTCTAGGGACATTCATTTCCTTCAAAAAGAAGCATGTCATTGTTCCCATACTTGAGAATACTTTGAAATGGGAGTCTGGCAATGCATAATCCCCATAGACTAAACATGGTCTAGATATCTTTTAGCTGATCAAAGTATCTTACTACTTTTTACTTTGACATCTGGAAAATGAGACTAAAGCATGATTGGGAATATGGACGCGGCGGACTTTCGCCGGCATTTTGGAATTCATAAGCTGCTTCATAACTATTTACATGTGTTCCTACGGGGTTTAACGAAGAAGAAAGACACATCTGAGCTGTTTTACAGTAGCTTCTGACTATACGTTAAGAAATTGAATTTTCTTCTTCTCCTTCTTCTCCTCCTACGTCCTCATCGTCATTTCTCGCTTCATTCGTCAATATTTGGTTTAGTAATATGAGAGAGCGAATGAAAAAAGGTCACAAAAACATTGAAAATCATAGTTGAATAGTCTTCATCAAATTTCATTTGCTCAATAAAGAACTATAATTACATTAGTTATGTGACATCTTGCAGCTTTTCCTCGACTTCGAGAATGCCAAGCCTACTGAGCCTGAAAAAATTATATACGAGAAGTGCCAGCGAGTACTGGAAATGGGGACGAAAATACTAGAAAATGCCCAAACTTATGGGAAAGGTTCGTATACTTTGTAAACAGGCTATAATGATTCAATCTCGTTCAAGGTGCCACTGATGAAGTTCGTCTAGCTCTTCAGAATCCTTCAGTTGCTCAACTTCAGCTTGAAGCTGCTAACACTGTTGATGCTTTTGTACAGCGTATTAAAAGCTATTACGATTTATCTCTTCAACTCGAAAAGGTTCGTCTTCTCTCTACCTATAATTGCACGACCATTAAAAGCTTTCACATCGAACTTGTTTCGAAGAAATCTTTCGATTGTTTGTTGATTGTCTCCAAGTTGATCCATGTGATTCTCTCATACGATTGCCCACAGTCATCTTAGAGAAATTCAAGAATTTTTAAATATACTCTAATTTCAGTTATTACCGGAACTTTTGTGGGATTTATGCTCTACATCATTACCACCTGAGGAGCAACTAGATAATCGCCAGGCTTTGGCAACTCAATTGGCTCGTATTGTTGACTTTGTTTTACAATTCGACAACATTAAGGTATTTTCGGATGAGCCTTTGGAATTTTTCTTGAATAAGGAACAATTTTTTTCCAGATGTGCACACCAGCTCTTCAAAACGATTTTAGTTATTACCGACGAAGCATGAAGCGTAACGAGGTTGATCCCAGGTAAAGCATCTCATCGGTCATTCAGAATGGTTTCATAATAATGATTTTTCCATGAATATCTAGACTCGAATACATACTAAATGCGTTTGAGACTACTTTTTGAGTTCAAAAGTTAGGGACCAAACTGAACATATTCATAGGGGAAAAAATAATGGAACTTCATCAATGTGTTTTTCAGTGAAATTGAATTGGCAAATCAGATATCGCTCTTCTTGGCTAATTCAACTCCGATGTTGAACACTCTTTCCAAATCTTTTATCAATTTTGTTCAGCTACATCCTCATCTACCATTATCCAACACAACCGACACAATTGCGACCATTGTCAGGTTTTTTGTCCAACTTCTTATACAATTTCTCATCTGGCTGGTCATTATAGCGTTTGTCGATTCATGATCTGCTGTCCAGACATCTGTGCTCGTTTATCGGAAGCCACTAGAACTTTTTGCATTAGGGTGATGGTGGGATGCTCTATAGTGTACGACCATATTGATGATTCGGGAATTTTCGCAAGAGAATCTCCCATTAACATAAGGGGAGTTGTGAAAGTGCTCAAAGAGCATTGTGAACCTGATCAGGTACATGCAATCATGGAAATTAAACTTCGAATTATTTCTTTTATAGGCAACAGCTCTGATTAATGCTCTCAAATTTACATCAAAAACCTTCTTTAGCCCTACCACGCCCAAATGGGCTAAGGCATTGTTGCCTTAAAACAAAAAAGCCTCAGGTTGAACCTCAGAATTCATAATAATGTCATTCCCGTTGATCCGGTGATTTCAAGATTGTATACTCTCATATATCTGAGAAATAGTTTTACTTCTATAGGCCTTGCCAGAATATTTATATGCTATGTATGTGGTGTTGTAATTCGCTTTTGGTCATTTTTGTGCTCAAATCGAAGACCAACTTCCTCTATTAATCGCTATTGGTATATATATCATATATATTATATATATTGCCTCTTCTCTAGTCTTCTATTTAAGTCATATCTTTATGAAACTTCTACTCACAGATTCGTATAATCGTCATCCTAGTCTGCATTCCTAAGATCATTCTATTTGACTCAAGAATCTCATCAGGTTCAACTGACCATCAATATAGATGATTCAACATGGAATTTGACATTACGCATGTGTTTTGCATACATAGTTTTTTGTATTGCTTCGTCATTTCAGCTTTCTTTTTTTCTTAATTCAAAAACTATTCCGAGTCACTTGTTGCTCCTCTCGTTTGACTCTTCAATCACCAACTCTTTTGTTTTCTTTTTTTTCAAAAAAGTAGACAGTGAATCGCCGCCCTGCGACGACTAATCAATCCGGTTCATCATTGCCATTATACGTATATGGTAAACTACGATTAGACCGTCAGACTGGAGTTATTCTCTATACTTAGGATAGAACATGTATATAAATTTCTATTGTTGATCGCTGTCGACTCTCTCAAATTTCATCATTTTGTCCCGATGCTATTTCATAGTTAATTCGCTACAATCAAAACTATTTCCGTGTGTATAAAACAAAATAAAATTATATTTGACTCATTACTTTATTCATTTGCGTACGTGGCACGCTACGCTTGAACTCGCGGCACGCTCGCGCTAACCAGTGCACCATTCGTTTGTGGAGCGATGTAACGCGTGAACGGTTGTATTTCTGTGATTAAAACTAAAAAATTTTTTCTTAGATGTGGGTGTGTTTGAAATTATGAAATTGAGGATTAATCATTGCTACAATTCAACCAATGTGTTCTCTAGTGTTCGCAACCGACTACACAACTCTATCAGTTTCATCAATTTATAACTTAACAATTGCGAATGCATTACAACTCAATGAGTCATTTACTCCGTAGATTTACATTTTTGACAGAATCGATTGTTCTACAATAGAATTGTCCGCCTGCATAAAGAATGGAGCGAACGGATTAAATCTAGGAGGAGACTAGATGTAACTACGTGATAATAAGAACATTAGTGCTAAACACACACGATTCTTAACTTTTTTGTTGCTGATAACGATAACATCAACAGAAGATCAGTTTGATCATAGAATACATAGAGGAATGAAGTGTGAAAGATGCCTGAAGAGATAACAGATATTCCTGAATCAGCATGTTTTGCCAACAAAGTACTGTTCCAAGGTGGGTGGAGTATGGCAATCAATGATAATATTTGGAAAGCTTGGAAAGTTCTCTTAAGATAGCTGAGCTCTTCACGTACATAAAGACGAAAAGCAAACAGCTTTTTTAGGAACGAAAAGATGACAAAGACGTGTGAAGCTATCGTCGATGATAACAATGATAGTGATGGCGAGAGCTCGCAAGCATGATTGAAGCGCCTTGTAGTCTATGCAAAGTGGCAAATATGCGAATAGGGAAAACGTGTAATAACAGTTCATTTACAGCCATGAGACATGGAAATAAAATAGAATGTGAATACAAGGAGTGCTTTATTCTTATAAAATTTCGCAAATATTTTGACGATTACAAGGCCCTAGATTCACATCGTACTTTCAATTACACTTGTTGTTAACAATTGCATTATTCACTTAAGTTTAAACACAGCGAGCGAGAAACCGTTATACATAAAAGGCAATATCTCAAGAACAAACCATAAAATAAATAATCAGGCTATATAAAAGTGGGAAGTATTGAAATTGTCTCAACACATATCCCGTTAATGCCACAAAATGTAACACACACACACACGCACGCACACTGCGAAGTTCATAAAGAAAATGAACAGAAGAATTAAGAGAGATATGCTCAGCATTTGACCGTTCTAAACATATTCCCTTATCTGGCCATTTACCACACGAAGCTTTTCGAATAATAGAGTTACTAATGTAAAGATCCCTTAGACAATGAAGTGAGGCATTAATTGGGGGGAAGGGGTGGGGGCGAAAGCGTCGCAGAGTTTGTTGAAAAACAAAGTTCTATCGTAACGAAGAATTATAGAATTCTTTTATTATAAATTTAGAGCTGCTGAGTATGGTCTGCACTAGTGGAGAACGGCAATACAATATATGGTATTTATATAATTGGAGGTTCGGCTTATAACGTGCTAACATGAGTACGTAAAAGTAATTCTCACTGTGAAACTTAAAGGATGGTACACCTCTTCTTCTTCTCTTGCTGAGGTGGTTCCAGAGCAGCGAGAATAGCTTCGTCAAAAACATTTTTCAATCCTTTCTAAACCACAACTCTCGAGATTATGTAAAAGTAGATGGAAAACTAACCTGTGTTAAAGCAGAACACTCAACATACTTAACAGCCTTCAATTCTTTAGCTAACTTCTCTCCAACATCACCAGATATTGGCTTCTGCTTGTTCTTGGCTAATTTCTCGAGCATATTTGGATCATCGCGTAAATCAACCTGAACACCATAATTTCAATTATGAATTTGTATAATCCCAATTAAACCTGAGTTCCAACCAGAAGAAATGGGGTCTTTGAACAATGATGGGCAATTTCTGGCACCCACTAAAAATGACAGAACGATTAAATCAATAATATGTTGAAACATACTTTCTCCCTAACGTTTTCGAATGATGCAGGAGCAACAACTGAGAAGCAAACAAGGAAAACATCTGTTTGTGGATAAGAAAGTGGTCGTAGTCTGAAGAAGGGTGTTTGACTAATTATTTCAGGATGCGTTCCAACCTATCATAATCTTCCTGGCCAGCAGTATCAAACAAGCCAAGTGTGTATGGTTCACCCCCAATCATAACGGTTACCTGAAGAACGAAGATGAGAAATCAATGAAAACATTTGAAAATATCCTGGCAAATTAAGGGATTAAAAATAAATACTTACAGCATAATTGTCGAAGACTGTGGGAACGTACTCAGATGGGAATTTGTTAGTTGTGTAAGAAATAAGAAGGCACGTTTTACCCACAGCTCCATCGCCTACTACGACACACTTGATTGTTTGCATCTTCTGTAACAAAAAAGGTAAAACTGATAAAGAATATTCTCGAATTCAAAAGGCGCCGAAACAAAATGATCAGAAGAGCACTGAGAGGGTGTGCAGGGAGTTGGCAAACATGATGAAGTAGAAATAAAAAGCGAGAAAAATATAAAAAAATTATTAAAAGCTCAGAACACAGAGGATAACAGAAGCGTCTTGGCTTCTGGCCGACAACAGGACCCAGAAAGCGAGGCTAGATTGACAGTGTATTACTACTGGCGTTTCTATACAGTCAGTGACCTAAAAACAACGGCTATAAAACTATAAAATGCAAATGAGAATGCTTTGTGGAAGAAGCTGCAAATGATTGGAAGCTTGAAAGTGTTTCAACAATGGTTAAGGGAAACAAAAATTAATCATGAAGACCATAACCGCAAGCAAAGGAGAAACGAAACGGTGATGAAAGAAGTATGCTGCAGCCGCAACGCGTCCGCCTCGCGCCAGACCAAGCGGTGTGCAACGGCGCATCGGATACCATAAGGCGAACTTATCAATTGTTCTAATCTTTTGAAAATTTTATCAATCAATGAAATATATATCGCCTAAACTGCTAGAATATTGTTGATGCCATTGAAAATTTAATTGAGAAAGAGGAATAGCAAGGGAAAACCAAGTCGGTCTTGCATGCGGCAGTTGAACTGTTTTCTTCTGTTTACCACCCCCTTCAGTCCGGTTTCGTTCTTTTTTTTGTCATTTTGTAGTCTCTGCTCAGTTTACTTTTATTTATTTCTCATTGTGTTTTTAAGAACATCAGCTATTGTTTTATTATTTAATATGTATATTCTGCTTTGAAATTTTTGGCCATAACTCCATGCTGGTTGTTTGCTACACATGCATAAACTCCTTGATCGCCCATCGTTGCTGGATCTTCAACAGATTTTATTTGTTTTCTTATTTTTGTCACATTGATAGTCAAACCTATCTCCAGTTTGCTCCAAAGTATATCATCTTCTAACTTCTTCTCATAATACTGAAAAGGCAGGTTATGTAAGTGAGAGAAACTGTTAAGAACTCACGTGAATGTTCGGCTTGGGATATATCTCTGCACCTTCTTTGTACCACTTTATAGTTGGTCTTGGTTCGCCTCTTGCCTAAATACAGGAAGGTGATGCCGGAACAGAATCCATAACGAACTTTACAAATCAATAACAGCTTATAACCGAGTCTAAACGTTTGACTGAAATGCGAACCAGTCAGTATTTGAGCGCTCTAAGATGAATTTCTAGAGTTAATACTTTTGAAAAAACGAAACTCTATTATCTGCTAAGGCTGTTTGAATTAATGAAAATTCGGCAACTTGAGCGAACTGGAGATTACTTTTTCCTTTTCCTTTGCCACCCCTTCGACCTCCTCTTCCGTTCGTTAAACTTTGGCACATAAATAATACACACAAGAAGATCCAAAACCTGTTCATCTGAATAAAGTATACTTTCAGATTATGTTATTACGTTATTTTCCCAAACAATATGCCCATTTCGTGCATCCAGCACTACGGCCACTAGTTCTAAGGTAAAATTTCCGAAAAAATTTGCTAAGAAAGAAGGTAATAGGAAGAAAAACATGAAAATATTCGTAATCTGGCAGTTTCAAGAAATAAATTATCGATTATTTTGTTCGGAAGATAGAGAGAAAGGGAAATTTAGAGATATATATTGCTCAAAATGTCAGCTGTTCGTGGCTTTGAAAGTTTTCAGAAGTATGACAACTTGAATGAGCTTCAGGAGACGAATCCCTAAATCAATTAATTCTCATCAGTTTTGCAGAAGACGTAAGAGGTTTAAAGTCAAAAGGACACATTACCAAAGCATTCTAAACAAAATGAGAAAGATAAAACCTCTTCCGAGAGTTTTTCCTTTTTATTGTGAGGTACATGATGATTCTATATGAAAAATAGTGGACACAATTGCTTTTAAGATTTGCACACTATCATCCAGGTTCACTCATGTCATCCGCGATCACGTTTGTTCCAAAAGAAATGAATCAAAACACGTCTTGTCCTTCGAAAATGGTTCGTTTTTAAACTTTCTACTCGTTAAGCATGTGTGGGACATGAGGGGAAGGGGGAAAGAATAATGGATGATTTCTTTCTAGCTTTCGTAAGATAATTGAGACTTCTCTATACACAGGGGAATGCTTTAGTCTTCTCTAAGTTCAACGAAGCTCTGAGAAAATGTTTTTTAGAAGTTCGAATAGTTTCTGTCGGTGCCATCAGCAAATCAAAAGATGCTCAAGCTGTTATGGAAAGGATTCCAAATCCACAACGAATTGATGTTTGAAACCTCTTTCTTCATGACTTACTCTATTCTTTTGCAGTTCAGAGTTCCCATTAGAGTCTCTCATGAACTCAAATTCAAAGCAGAGTACGGAGTTCCCTCCTTAGTGTAAGATAAGCACAGCTCCTTCATAGAGTGATCAATCTATTTTCAGAAACTTATGTATGAGAATAACAGGCTTGTCCGAAATTGAAAAAATCATTCCCACGGACGACGTGTTCGACCCTCTCCCCCCGAAACAAAACATTTTCGTAAAGATTCTGAGCAACATCAAAATTAGTAATATCATATACTTTAGAAGGAGAGATCTTCTAAAATGGGCTATATATGCGTATCTTGTAAAAATATGTTTTCAAACTATGCGGATTTCGATGATCATCTGACTGAAACGGAATGTCAAACTAAAACAGATCAAGTGTTAGAGCCAATAGAAATCGCGGTGAGCTTAACAAATGCAGTTCCGGAAATCAATCCTTCTTCAGATGAACATGGATCGAGTGCCGGGTTACGGGTATGGCTGTAGGGCTCTTAAAACTTTCGATGAGCCCAAGCAATTGAGGATATGTAGTGGATGTCACTGCGATTCTTTTAAAAACGACGAAGCTTTCCATAATCATATATTCGAATGTGCAAAATTCATATATAATCCAAAGCATTTATAATTCTAATATTTATATTTGGATTGTATATTGTAGAGTTTAGAGAATTCCAGACAACAGTGATCTTTCAATTAAACGAGGAGTTTGAATTACAAATGCCATAATCTTGTAATGAAAAACTAATAATGTATCATATTTATATTATTCATAATAAACATCTTGTACAACTTCTATATTTGGAAAAGCACTGCAACCAACCCATTCTATATTACACTTCAGTTAATTTCAATTTTTTCTGTATTTTACTAGAAGTGATGACAGAAAGCCTTTAAGTTCGAACCGCTTTTCCATTCTCTGCGTAGCCGAGGACAAACGAGAATATTGAGGTTGGCAAATAGACAGCCGTCAGTCTGTTGGAATGATGAGGATCTTAAGATGAAAAAAATGGTTCTGACGGCAAAAATTACGAAGTCTACATGACTTTCGCCGTAAAAGATCCTTTACTCAATCAAAGAACCACTTATGATTGAAGGTGAGAAAACGTAAGTACACGTGGGTTTGCTGATAAACCGAAGTCTTTGGTTTAACAGTTTGAGCTGGCGAATAACGTGGATAGACTCTATTTTCTTGAACTTCCGGAGAATGAGTCCTAATTGGAATACTGAAAAGGTTAGGCGCGAAATAGTTGGTTCACGTGTAAATTCACGCGTTCAAACACTGTTTTGGACATAACAGAACGGTTGTGTTACGGTTGGCTCGAAATCAAACTATAATAGATGTATGAGGTGAGTTACAATTCTCGTTTGTTTTCTTTTTAACGGATGTTCTTCTTATTTAATCATATATTCGATGAGTGTGCGCATTATGATGGAAATGATGATTCTATTATATTCTCTAATGAATCTGAAATTATTGGAGTTAGTTCTGTTGATTCAATAGCAGATGTTTATACTAGATTTCGAATTTTGAAGTTCTTATGACCCGCACTGTGAGGATAAATAGTTTTTGCTAGTTTATCAATGGTATTATGATGAAGTTGCGCATTGCAACTCAATAATCTATACTATTCAAGAAGGTATATCCGTCGTGTGGTGGTTAGTAACTGAAATAGCTCCTTGGATCCTGATATAATAAAATAAATAATAAATACGTTCATTCTACTATTCACGCATATTAGGTAACAATGTTCGTAGTAGACGTGCTTTAAGTGGTCCGCAAGTATGCTTACATTAATTCGAGAGATTCAAAATATTCTTGAGGTATGGAGAGAAAGTAGCTTGGCGGTATTTAGAGTGTAGAACGAGAGCTAGAGCTTCAACCCAATTCTAGGCCATGTTTCCAGTTTTATTCCAATGTTTATTTTGGCTCTCCCTTCATGCCTCGGGCCGGCTCTTTCTTCTGTTCTATTGCTACGCTGAGCAATAGCATAACATACCTTCGAGTGAGGGCGTGTGCGTGTATGCGAAGTTTTTTCTTCCGCTTCTCTGCTTCGTTGACTTTTTCATTTTTTTTAATGAAATGCACATTATGCTCTGAGGTTATATCATTGGAACAAAGACATAGCGGTTCAGAAGTTTGTCATCCAAGTTGTCATTTAATAATACCTTGTTATTTATATTGCTTCTCTTGAATATCCTGTGTTTATTCAATCAAGAGAAGCTGTAGTAGCCATATTTCTCACTTGTTAGAAAACTAGGCTCACTGGAAGTTACTTTCTTTTTTTCCTGAGTCCATGCTTTACCTTCTGCTATGACTTTTATAAAGAGACTGCCAAACTGCTATAGCCATTATCTAACCTACACTTTCAATTGAGTTGTTCCCAATAGCTGCTTACTTTCATAGTGGCTGTTCGTTTAGTTTAGCATCTAACTAAAAAGTATTCCAACTTCACATACCTTTCATATTCCATTGGCTTAACCTATAATGCTTGCATTAATTGTCATCATGCCAACGTGCTCGGTTCTCATCCAACTGGTTGGTATTGAAAGTTCAACATTAAGCCTGTTTTCTTAGACATGTTATATGATAGTGCCAATAATGTTTTGTTCAAATTTGTTCAGAATTTGATGAATTCCATTTCATTTCACTCCGAAACTCGGTTGATAGTTATGAAGTGAGAAGGTTTGAGTCAACTGATTGGAGTTGCTTCGAAATATGAATTAAATCTGCGTTTTTCATAGTCTCATACACTCTACCATTTCTAGACTCATTTTACTACTTTCTCACAAAAAAGTTCAAGGCTCCAGCTGAGCTGTTATGTGAGCTTTGTAGCTTGAAAAATGTTTTTAAATAATTTTAGTTCCAAAGGTGTTTAAATCGAATTCAAAGGACATTGCTACTTCCGGCGAAAGACTGAAGGTTATCGTCAAGCTCATTTTGCCCACACACCTTAGTTACTTTTACTCATGAATCAGTTTATTGGACTTGATCTGATTTTAAGAACAGACATTAAAAGATTTTTCACTCAATGCTATCAATTCCGACATTCTCTTCTTCCGCCATTTATTTGCTTTCTCCGATTTGTCAGTGGGAAGGTTTTCAGGAGTGAGAGCGGCAAAGAAAATGAGGTCTGTCCACCGTTGTGGTTCAAAGCCATTCATCGACAGTTTTCATACAAATAATGCTTCGTCCAAAGAACTGAGGGAGTTTTGTACACACGGGTGACACATGCTGTTCAGAAGCGAAACATTTTGATTTCAATTTTTGAGTCATTTGCCATTTTTGGTTTTTGTGATTTGTTGATGATTCTTCCGTGTCCTCATTGATTTGCAGCCCAAACTCTTAGTTATATTGTAACATGTCTTTGCAGATGACACGACCACCCGGAAGATCGAAACTGGCTTTAGCACTTCTATTACTTTCTGTTTCAATTCAGGTTGCTAAGAAATGTCCAAAAGCTTTGTATCTCTGATGTTTCAGTTTGGCTATGCTCAATTTGATAGCTCCACTTGCGGGCGAGACAAAGGATGTCTGTTTCAACCGACTGGGTGCGAACCAACGACGAACAACTGTCAAACACAGTTTTCTTATACGGTAAATTATCAGAATGATCAGAGCTAGTTCGAAAGTTTTGTAGATTGATGGAGACTCAATGGATATGGAAATAGCCGGAATCGCGGAAAACAATAACTATGTGGCTATTGGCTTTTCAGATGATGCATCAATGGTAGTTCGTTATGGCTAAGAGGTTCTATTCAGTGTTTAGGGAGATGATACCGTTGTCTTTTGTGGACAAATGAATGGAGGTGCTATTGCTGGGTTAGGTTACAATAGAGGGAAATCGAACGAAGTGCTTGTGAGTCAGTCAGAAAGCTATTGCTGTATAACATTCTTTCTAGAATATTCCTGGTGTGCAAGAGGTTGTTAGGACTCAAGCTGTTAATGGGAATGTTTATTGCCGTATAAAGTTGGATTATCGACTGATGTTCTTTTGACTGTGATCTCATGTTTCAGACAAAAATTGAACCCTGGCCAGTCAAATGTGAAAAACTTAAGTGGACAATATCACATTCTGTCAGCCCGAGGTCCGATGGCAATGCAAGATTCACGACCAGGTGAGATATGTTTCATGAGCATTTCTTCTCATTAATGCTTTTAGTATTACAATATCATAATGTGAAGTATGCGTCTCCATCAACGAATATGAGAGTTTATACTACAAGAGGAGTCGATCAAACGCAAACTTGTAAGTCTTGAACATCTTCAATCAAGCAAGCTTAGCATATTTCAGTGAACGATAGTGGAGACGTTCCTAAAACCAAAGTTCAGAAGTTGAAGATAGCTCACGGTAATCACTGGTTAAAATAACGGAAAGATATCAAAATTTATAGGAATTCTTATGTTGTTGGCTTGGACTGTGTTCTTTACAACAGGTATTCTCTTTGCCCGTCACTTCCGGGATCACTGGCCCAAAGGAGTCTTCCTCGGAGTTAAAGTGTGGTTCAACGTAAGTCTTTACTAGAGTTCCAATCCAAACTACCAACTTAATTAGCTTCATCGTACCCTGAACATGGTTGGCATTGCTGCTACCATTTGCGGCTTTGTTTGTATTTTTGTCGCCAACGATTGGATTTGGACGGGACCGAAGGCAACTCAGACAAAAGAACAAGTGAAAAGAAGTTATACCATGTTCATTAGATATTTCTGCTTCAGAATCAACAATGGGGTTCTATTCATTCGATTCTTGGGCTGTTGGCTTGCGTTGTAGCATGGGCTCAGCCACTCAATGCTGTCTTCAGGTATTATAATCTCACAGAGTAGTTCATTCTTGCCTTGTGATACAGATGCAATCCTGATTCCAAAGCTCGTTTCATCTTCAACTGGATTCATCGATTCTTAGGAGTTGGAGCATGGCTGATGGCATGTCAGTTTTGCGTTTTGTTATTAATTGTCATACTAAACTTTTAGCTGCTGCTATCATGATTGCCTGTGTGCATTTCCGAGGAATGTTTAGTAATCGTGATGCCGCTTTAGGAATTTACATAGCCTTTATTGCGTCAGTTGGAGTAACTATAATTCTCTTGGAGCTTTTGAAGTTTAAGAGTAGGCGAATGTAAATATAATAGCAAATTTCATTTATTCATTCAGGTTGGTATTCAAACCGGGGAAGGGTAGGAGCTGAGATGGAGATGGTGCGAATGGGAGGAGGTCACGGCAGATCAGAAGTTGTGACGATTGATCCCAAGGTATGTATAACTTCTTCGTTTGATCACTATACTATCTTTTTCTCAGATTCAAAAGCTACAGACTCTCATCATGTTACTATGTACGTTGATAGCCATTGGTGCTGGTGTTGCGATTTCGATCCTAATTGGACTTTCTTAAGATTACTTGTTTTACCTTTTTTTTTTCACTTTTTGTTTCATTGCCATTATTATTGCTAATATCTCATTAATACTCACTGTGAAGATGTTATATTCATTCCTATGTCATGCTCAACCTAGTCTGTTTCTCATGAAAGTTGTCAAATAAATATTGCTTGTTTTATTTCTCTTCATATAGTATAAGATTAATATAACATTTCATTATCATCGAACGTGATTGTCATTAAAGGTAATGTACGGAGTAGCAAAACCGAGGATGAGATTTATGTATTTCCTTTTAAGGGAACAGTTGACGGGAAAAGAACCAAAGGAGTAGTATAGGTCCTTGGAGCGTGCCTCAGGCCTACCCGTAACCTAAGCTATAGTGATAGTTGAATGGGAGTTTATATAGGTAGATACTGCAGTGCTTTCATGATAAGTCACGAAGTACTGATAAGTTCACAGCGTGTACGTTGCAATGATGTAGGCGGGACTGTAGTAGTAGAACATCATGATCATACATCACAGGCTGTCTTTTCTCCGGAAGGAACAAGCTTCAAGTTTTGCTGCTTCAGTAGGTGAGATAGGTTCTCACGAGTTTGATTTACTATTAATGTGATTATTAGCGTCTTCTGTTCCAAAAGTAAGAGTTGGCTTCAGAATTTAAATTTCGAATTGAAAGATCGTATGTGAGTTTAAATAAGGTTTATTAGAGATAAGGAGTTACAATGGTTCTTATAGTTAAGATTATAAGTTATATGGATAGAATAGATAGCACATTGATCTTATACATGAACATAGATTAAGTTAACAATAGCATATAACAGAAGATAAGATAGGCATCTTCTGGGAGTACTCGAGTTCGGGTCTAAATCTAGTCTACAGTATAGTCTATGAAATAGACGGACGAAGAATCTCTGAGCGAGGCTCTGAGTAACTCTACATAACATGAAGTTTGCTAGCTTATATATGGTTGTTCTACATCTATGTCTTACGCTATTTCTATGCTTATAACCTAGTCTGCATGTCTATAGATTCCGAACGGAACATCATTCTCGAAAATTTGGTTAGGATTGGAGAGATCGTTAGGTGTGATATAATCATTTGGGAGATCGTTTGATCGAGGAGTACAGTTTGAACTGGGGGGTTCTTCAGCAAATTGGTAAAAAATCTTTTCAAGATCTTCTTCATTACTGTTTTCGACAGAGTTTTCAGCAGCAGTAGAAGGGTTAGGCCCATTTAATAAACGATCACGATATTCTCTGTAACTGAATAAACACGTGGGTTATAAAAGAAACCAAGTTCATGCAACAACCTTCCAGTTCTTTTCCATTTGTAGTAATAGTCTACAAGTTCTCCAACAAAACGATACGACATCTGAATCACACGCATAGAAAACATTAAGCGCTAACAACAAACCTTTTGTTTTTGAACTTCAGAGAAATTCTTTCCTATTTCTAATAAAGCTGTAACAAAAATCTCCTGTTCTTCATCTGTGAACTTCGTAGCATTAGCACTTATAGTTCGTTCAGGGATCGCCACTTTGGGAAAACCGTTGACTTTGATGCGATCCTAAAGGAAAACTGAGAAACCGGAAGCCTAACTAATTATCAAACCTGGGTGATATTCAAATCATAGTTGTTCATCATCAGAGCATACAAAGCTTTCTCTTCATCCCGATGCTGAATGCAGGAATTATTTCAGATTCGTGGAACTATAAGTTACCTGATTTTCTTTAAGATCACGCGCAACGTCAGTGTCGGTTCTATATTTCCGTACTTCAACTAGATAATCATTGATATCCGAATCACTCAAACTAGTTGATGGTAACCACATTGGTATAACACGATCTTCAGCTTCATCATCACAATCTCCTTTAAACTCGGGAATTTCAGCTTGAGTTTGAAGAATCCGCTCCTAACCGAAATGAGATAACGAAAAACTACTGAAAAGCAATTACTTGTCTCTTGTACATGTCCGGTGGGGCATAGTCTCCATCTTCGGTCTCCGTTTCTGTTTCATCTTCGATTTCAGCCTCAGATTCATTCTCAGCTTCTCGCATTGCTGCTGCTAAGTCTTCAGAACAATCCGCCTGTAAAATTCGCTTGTTCTATTGATATTATATAAAAAACGTACATTGGCTACAGCTTCTGCTTCTGCAGGATACCCATACTTGCGCCGCAATTCTTCGATAGACATCTCGTTCTCGTCCTCAAGATCTAAGAAACAAACGATGAAAATAATAACATGAACATAATACCTAACACAACATATAGCTTATAGAAACAACATTAATAGGAATAATAAGAAAGTTTAAAGCAAACCTTTGAGTTCATCTTCGTAATCTTCCTGAGCTAAGCTCTCTTCTTCATCCAGAGTTGCTGTAACCACACGAACTTCTCGTATTGTATTCATGAATCAAACCTTCATAATCTGCTCCATCATCTTCGTTTTCGTCAAACTCATCGTCGACTTCTTCTACGTCCTCAACATCATGATCGTTCTTAGCTTGCGCAGGAGTACAAGGACTTTTAACTTTCGAATCTGACGCCCGCGTTAGTTCATCGTCAGACATTATCTTAAATATTATGGAATACAGTTGAGAAATTAAACTTAACACAGTACTGTTACAAACCACGCAAAATAAAAAAATGGTAGATGCAACACGGATAAAGGGGCGTTGCCAAAGTTAGCACTGGAGCGCGTCTTAATCCTTGACCTTTGAGTAACGCCCCTCAAAGTAAAGAATTAGCTGGTGCTCTCCACCATGATAGTAAAACTAGATTGTTTTATAATAACCTGTGTATATCTTTTATGAGGGTTACTTCATGTCCTGACAGGTTGGATTGGTTTTTCAATTTGAGATACTTAATGAACAAAGCTTCAAACTAAACTTAACCTTCTGTTTATTGAATATTTGAAAAGCGAAAAGTACGCAACAATACTTTTCTATCACGCGGAACTGCGACCTGAAATAAAATAGTTCCTGAAAAAATTGTAGATCTTTATAATATTCAATTCTTGAATTTACAATGTTCAAGTTACCATCTTAATTCAAGATTATTAATTTTGTCTATTTTATAGATGTTCTCTCTTCTTGGAAGAGCCCAGAGTAGGCCTGTCGCGGCTTTCTTCTCAACGTAAGTGATGTTAACAATCGTGATTATAATCAAATTTTTCAAAGAGGGCCACCAACTACTCCACAACATCAGCTCCCAGCTTCCTTAAAAAGTTCAGAAGCTTCAAAGTTCAAGAGAGGAGGTGGTGGAAGGTATTTATAAACTCTCAAATAGCTCAATAAAAAACTGTGATAGAGCCTCCTTTTCTGGAAATGTTGTCACTGTTTTCGGTGCAACTGGCCACCTTGGTTTACCTGTAGTTAACAGATTGGCTAAAATTGGATCCCAAATTATTATTCCATACAGGTTAGTTTGAAAAACTCTATTTTTCCTCATATTTATTATATTCCATTAGACAAGATCCTTACTACGTTAGAGAATTGAAAGTACCAGGAGAGTTGGGCCAAGTTCTCTTCTTCCCATTCGAGTTGAAGGATGAGGAATCAATTCGAAAGGTTTATTGTATGCTCAGAGTTTGACTTACTGTCCCATTTTAGGTTGTTAAATACTCCAACATCGTAATTAATTTGATCGGAACTCGTGTTCCCACCAAGTGTGTAGATTATTGTTACGATTCTTGTAATTTTCCTTCAGAAATTATTCTTATGCCGAGACTCACGAAAATGGTGCTCGAAGGCTTGCTAAGATTTGTAAGGAGATGGGTGTTGAGAGATTTATTCATTTATCGGCCCTGGGTGCCACACCTGATCCTCAAAAGGGCCATTTCGTAGGAAAGAGTGAGTTCTTAAGAACCAAGGTTTGCCTCAGTTTGTCGCAGCGTTCCTTCACTTTCATTCGTTTCAGGGACTTGGGGAAATTGCTGTACGTGACGAGTTCCCTGAAGCTACTATTGTCCGTCCATCTGTTATTTATGGCGAGCTTGACGGTTTCATCCAGGTGAGATTAAAACAATTTGTTATACCATATAACGTTGTCTTCCAGTACTATGTGAGTAGATGGCGTAAAACTCCTTTGGATCATGTTTATCTATACAAGAAGGGAGAACACACTTATAAAATGCCCATTTGGGTAGGAGATGTAGCTCATGGTATTGATAGAATTGTTCGAGATCCCACTACTGCTGGCAAACTCTACGAGTTTGTTGGCCCTCATTGCTATCAACTCAGTGAACTCATGGATTTCATGTACAAGAAAGCCCATTGTCTCCCAGAATTCGGTTTCCAGTAAGCAGGATGAAGTCTCATTCAGCTTTAACGATTTCTCTTCAGTTACAAGAGACATGGTCTCCCTGATCCCTATTTCATGGCTTTAACCCTCGCCACTGAGCTCTACGGCAAAATTTTCAAATGCAAAGTTCCACTCAACCGGGAATGGATGGAGTATATTGTTAGTATATGCTGAAACTGTTTGGAAACTAATAGAATTTATAGGAAGTTCAAAATGATGTTCTCTCTGGTGAACGCACTCTTGCCGATTTGGGAGTTCAACGATTGACTGAGTTCGAGTTTGCCGGAGGACAACAAGCATTCTACCGTTCATTCAACAAATATTATGAAGAACAATACGGAGAACTACCTCCTCCTTCACTTCCTCTAAGGTGGTTATATGTTTACAGTAATGAGTTTAATGTCTGTTTTGCAGATCGCCTCCTATTGTACAGAAAAAAGGACAAACCGTTTTCAACGAGAAGGAAGCAGTGTACGTTTAGAGGCTATTCAGTGTTGTAGATGTTTAGAGTATCTTTGATACGAAGTAAAGATTATATTTATGTTCTTTAAGTTTTTTTTAATAACAAAGGAATGAACTGAAACGGAAAATTTATTTCTGTGTACATAGCTGTGATGAGAAACAGTTAAGATATCGGATTATATTTAAGTTCAGTTGAAAATGATTAAATAGGCTCTATGAATTCATAGCCGAAGAACACAGTCCACTAGTCCAATAAATACAGAATAGAGTCCTGAAATGAAAGGTATCAGTCATAGATAATGCAAAAATATACGAACTTTTAAATTACGGCAGTAACCAGCATTCCGTTCACTGAACATCACCACGTGTTCGAGAAAAAACCTCAAAAAGAACTCTTCTCAGTTTTATCGTATTAATTTAAAATATTTGTATTGTTTAATTGAAATGTTTTTTATGACACACTCTCGTTCCTATTCATTTGTTCGTTTTTTCCTCTCTTGCATAATTTCCATTTTCTTTGATGAAACGCTTACTATCCTATAGAAGCAAGCTGTAGATTACCTAACGATCTAAGAAAAGATCATCAAAATCGGTTCATTCTAAGCCGAGTTATAGCAATTTCATCTTTTGATCATGCCGCTCATGCACCACCGCTACACTTTTTACACGCAGCGCAGGAATGAAATGTGTGAACAACCGTTTAAGCGCGTCAGATAGTTGAAAATGAATGGACCACCGCTATGTTGAGATGTTAAGTTGAAAATGGTTTTCTTCTCAGATTTTCATTTTCCATTTAGTGTTAGAGTGAGCGGTGTTCATGCTCAATGTTCTAACTGACATAACTTTCTCGAAATTAATCCGTTTTCAAACGTCTTTTGAATGATTTGTTCCTCTGTTTGAGATCCATAACATGCTAATCATCTTTCAACTGAGTTCTCACTATTCGCAAAGCCCGCATTCATACTCGTTATTGTAGTTTCGAAATTAAGTAAAAGCAGCCAGTGAGCTCGTTGTTCAAGTTTTTTGCGTCATTCGAATACTCGAGTGCTCCTATTAAGTCTTTTTAATCACACTTTTACCAAAGAAATTGTATCCTAATTATGCCTAGTTATGGATTGTATATAATATAGTTTAACTCACAGGAGTCAATTAAGATTTCGGTCCAGGACCTATACCTTGTAATCCTTGATTTCATGTTAACTTATTACTTGTATTTATGTTTGCTTTAATGTATTCTAATACTGACAGAAACTGGTGAGCAACAAATAGAGAGATGGGAAAGAAGAAAAGCTTTCGATGAAGGATTATAGCGAACAGCTCCGAATAAGTTGTATGATAAGAGGTCAGTGAAAGATCAAAGGTATGTTTCGTCTTCATTTCTTAAAGGTTTTCCACTATATATCCTGTTCTTTATTGTTTCAATGATTTTCAATATTTCTCTGATTGCTCATTATTCAGGTTTAGTCTTAATCATTCGCTTACCTTAACAGAGAAAAGGGAAATTTCGTTTGCACAAGATAATTCTATATGATGATGTAAGTTATACTTGTACAAACAAATGATTATTATAGTTTTGTTCAAATTCTTCAACTACTTCACCCTTTATGAAGAATGTTTCACACTTGATCAGCGTTATTCCATTCAACATATTGGAGGAGCCATGAACAGAACTGTTACCCTTCGTCTGTTTGCATTGTTGGCATCGTTAACAACTGAGTCAGATATCTGTTGAATACTTGGAAAGGTGAGTTGCTAGTTCATAAGTTCATAACTTACAAGAACTCTTTACAGATCTGTGAATACCAAGAATTCGTTCTCTGTTATGACAGAAGCTTCTCACGTTGATGTAGTTGCAAGTGATAACAGCCATCGAACTTCAATCAGAACCTCTCGCCTTTGCGAAGAACGTACAAATGGTATTCATGAAACTGAAAAGAGTTCTTGTGAGTTATGAACTTATGAACTAGCACCTCACCTCTCGAAGTGTTCGAAAGACATCTTACTTAGCTGTTACTCGATACCATCGAAGGCTACAGACGTAACCATACCGTTCACTTGATGGCTCCTCCATTGAATACCTTTCAATGGAGAAACCTTCTTCCTAGTTGAGATCAACTAATAGAGTTATTGGAATATCTGATCTAACTCATAACAGAAAACAGAAGTATAACTTACATTAAACATGATAAACAGTATCCAATTCACATAGCCCCCAGCTTAGCCTCAACAAGACAACCAATGGAAATCAAGTTGGAGAGACACTTACGAGGGACATATCCTGGTATCAACAGATTAATCCAGAACTTTCTGTGTTTTGATACTTCTTAGCAGTTCTTGTCATTGAACCTGAACAATGAACAATCACAGTAATATCACAAATCCTATTTGAACGAACAGAGAATACAGTTGAAATCATCCAAATGCCAAAAACGAAAAAAACATCGAAAGCTTTCCTTCTTTCCCATCTCTCTATTTGTTGCTCACCAGTTTCTGTCAGTATTAAAATACATTAAAGCAAACATAAATACAAGTAATAAGTTAACATGAAATCAAGGATTACAAGGTATAGGTCCTGGACCGAAATCTTAATTGACCCCTGTGAGTTAAACTATATTATATACAATCCATAACTAGGCATAATTAGGATACAATTTCTTTGGTAAAAGTGTGATTAAAAAGACTTAATAGGAGCACTCGAGTATTCGAATGACGCAAAAAACTTGAACAACGAGCTCACTGGCTGCTTTTACTTAATTTCGAAACTACAATAACGAGTATGAATACGGGCTTTGCGAATAGTGAGAACTCAGTTGAAAGATGATTAGCATGTTATGGATCTCAAACAGAGGAACAAATCATTCAAAAGACGCTTGAAAACGGATTAATTTCGAAAAAGTTATGGCAGTTAGAACATTGAGCATGAACACCGCTCACTACATGGCGTTGAATGGGAAATGAGAAACTGAGAAGAAAGTCATTTTCAACTTAACATCTCAACATAGCGGTGGTCCATTCATTTTCAACTATCTGACGCGCTTAAACGGTTGTTCACACATTTCATTCCTGCGCTGCGTGTAAAAAGTGTAGCGGTGGTGCATGGTCATTATGATCAGAAGAAGGGCGACAACTCGGTGTAGAATTAACCAATTTTGATGATATTTTTTGCAATCGGAAGGTAATCTACTCCTTAATCTATGCGTTGCTTCAATGGTCATGGAAGTGATAAAAGAAGGATAAATGAAAATTCTAAATCATTAAATTCAAGCTTAGATTTCATGATAACGGTTTAATATCAATCAACTAAAGCCATTAAAGGTCGAATTAACAGAAGAGCACATTTACTCAGAACAAAAAACAACTGAGCAATATGAAAAAATTGGAAAAAAAGGAAAAGTGTACGACACCTGGGATTCCCAAGCCGTCTCCGATCCAAGTACTAACCAGGCCCGACGTTGCTTGACTTGCCAGATCGGACGGGATGGCGTATTTTCAACGTGGTATGGTCGTACACATAGAATTATAAAGTTCGTTTGAGTACCCAAGTTCTGTGACTGAGACCTTGTCCGCAACCAACAGGATTATGCGAAAGGATTTGTAGTTTGTACTACTCCAATTACTTATACATTATATAGACTAATTTTATCATGTAAACCGTAGTCTAATGGTAGAGTGCGCGATTACGACACATAAGACCAAAGTTCAAGCTCCTGGGGAAACCCCGAGCGTCGTGTTTCAGGGTTCACGACTCAAAACGTCCCCTAGGTCACTTGTAAATCGTATTCCGCAAGCTATCGTCTTTCCTACATGGTTATTCCTTCTTAAGGTTATTTCCTGTCAAGAGTTCGCTCGAATCCATTGGAATCGTTCGTGTCCTTGTGTCCCCCGAAATTCGTGCATTGAGGAGCGTAAAGTGTTGCATTTTTTGAATTACCAAACTACATGATTATGTGGTTTTACTATGTAAAATCATAAAACAGTTCAGTTCAAAGAGCATTTTATATATTAAGTTGAAACATGCAAGCATAATGAACAAAAGCAATGTAAGAGGATGAGAACAGCTTGCATAACCGAGTATGGGAGACCAAAAGATAAACAAGGCATACACATGATTATCGTTGAATGAAAAGCCGTTTATCCGAAATAAGAAAGATGCTTCAAGGTAATGACGTTGGGTGAATACTACTGCAGTACCTAAGTATAAATGAGATCACAATGGCGTTCATAACAACAGAACCAATAAATCAAGGCTACATACATACATCTCAGCAAACAATTCCTGAGTCTGTTTGGGGATTCGTGGAACTACTGAAATGGTTTTTATGATGAACAAAATTATTCAAAGAAACTGTCATAGAAAACAAGAACGGCTAGTTTCTAGTTACAGAGCTAAGCCATAACGTTGTTTCGACAGATTCTACAAAAGCCACAAAAGCACCTACCAATTAACCTTTGAGGTTTCATCACTCTCTTCTGTTAGCAAATCGGACAGTTTGACATTGGCTAAAAATGAATTTTCATAACTTCGCATATAAAAGATATAATACATCCACCAAGAATGATTTCATCTGGAGCATATATGACGTCTTGAGCATGATTTTCGGGCAACTTGTATTGCGATGCATACATAGAAACTGTTGATCTAGTTAAACTATCTCTATCAGCCGATCTCTCCATATCGCCTGTAAGATTGTGAAAATCAATTAAAGATTTGTCAACTCTTACTGCAAGAAGATTGCGATAAACGAGCATCAACCGGAATTCCAGAGGGTGGACGATGAGAACTGTTACTTGATCGCGAACGGAAATTGACTCTACCACTAAAACGAGGAGCATTTAGAAGATCGTAAGATATGATTCAACATACGGTGTTGTATTGTATTTTATGAAGCTCGTGTCCATATTGACAGTATCTTCCGCATTTTCATATTTGTAGACCATAACGTCTATGCTCTTTCTCATTTCATCTTTCTCTACTTCAACCATAAGCTGTTGTCGTTTAAGTTCTTCATTTTGATGGACTAACATCCTGAAAAAAAAGTGTTGCTATCTTCTTTTGGTTTTGAAATGTCACAAAAAGGGTACAGGGTCATCACTAGCCAAAATCCAAAGATGACACAAGACCAGACGAACGAGATTTTGAAGATAAAATCAGACAAAGCTGGCTTATGATCAAACCCAGCATATGGCGATCCCGAAATTGAGAGAAAAAATATATAACCCAACTTACTTTTCATAGTTAATTTTCTGATCCAACGACTGTTTCAGCTCAGCTACCTTGTGTTTCAATTTTGTTATTTCTAAATCCTTCAACGGAATTTCTTCTACACGCAAAGCTATCTATAAACATTTCAACATAGTGCATGTGAAGACATCATAGGACATACCTGTTGATACTTTTGCCTCAACTCTTTCATTTCACTACTTTTCAATTCTAAGGCTGTTTGCAAGGAGTTGATCTCTTTGGTTAACATCTTAAACAGGAAAGGATAAGAACGAATTATGTCCAAGCATTACCTGGTTACGTTGATCACTATCATTAGCTAAAGCTGTCTGAAGTGCAACTTTATCAGCTTTCAACTGAACAGCAATTTTTTCCGTTTCTGCTATTTTTTCATCCAATGCACCAATGACTTTTTGATGACGGCGGCTCATGGCTTCAACTTCAGCCTCTTGTCGACTCTTCTCATCTTCGACTGTACGATCAAACTCCTTAGCCTTTTCAGCCAACTGGAACAACAAACATTAGTATCAGTAAATGAATAAGGCTATCATGATGCCAAAGAAAGCTAATAATATTACCTGAATTTCGAATCGTTCCTTCATTCGTAGCACAGTCTCATCATGTGATCGAGTAACTGTAAATATGATTACCATAATGGGAATGAAAGCAGATGTCAGTATTATTATGTTTAGGGGGAATACTCTTCTAGCTTCACAGTCAGTTATGAGAGCCATAGATGCTAAAACAATAGTTGAAGCCACCATAGTGATAGGAATAAGCCATAGCTTTGGCATCTGATGGTTCGAGAATCGTAGCTCTTCCTTTTTTAACATGACAGGTTTGTAGGCTTTCTGCTCTTGTAGGGCACTTGCGGACAGAAAATTTAATGATGAATAATTTTAGGAAAATCTTTGAATAGATCTATCGACTGGTTCAAAACCAAATATAGAAATCGAATATGTTCTGATCGCCGCTGAACTATCCATTTCTAGCACGCCTACTCTTCCTCAACTCATGCGTTTACAACGTTTCCTTAGCCTAGTTCTCTCTCCTCTCTGACTTTCTTTCTCTCAGCCTCTTTCATCTATCAACACTTCTCGCTTGAGGTAAGATTGAAGATAGATAAGATGACCGGACGTTTGCCTTTTATGAATTCAACCCTAAAAGCTTTCGGAGAATCTTTCATCCCTCCAGATACACAGAAATATTTCTCATAAATGTTGGGACACTTGAGTGAACTGTATTTGTTCATCTTGTTTTGGAAGTTAATTAAGCATAATTAAGAATTACCTTGCTCTGTATGATTCCTTAAACGTTCTACATCATCAGAATGTAACTTCTCAACAGCACATAATCGATTTTTCAGGTCTTTTGAAGACGTTGTCTGCGATTCTGAAAACCAAAAAAATACTTTTAATACTTAAAAGTCATTTTCATAAATTCTCTTATTTGAACGAATGATTCATGATCTGTTCGAAACTTTTTTACATTCGCATTAAACACTCAATCTATCTTTCAAAAAAGTAATAAACTTTCATACGAACCTAAGTTTGCTGTAAGCTTGTCTGCTTCACGTTTCATCTGCTGGATTACCAATGCCAATACATCTACAGCTTGGACAGCTTGTTTAAGACGTTCTAACTTCTCATCTTCGCCTTAATCATGAATATATACAAGAATGTATGAATAGTTCACTCACTTAGGGATTTGACTTTAGAGGTGGTTGCATTACGACTTGTACTCGGAACAGAACTTGTTGTTGATGACGTTCGTGGCTTTCCTCCAGCAAATGACGATGTTGGATATTGAAGAGATTGTTTGGAAGCTAAAACATCGACATTTAAGTTTTTTTTTTAAATTCTGAAAGTCGATTAAGAAAACATTCAGCTGTCGCAAAACGCTCAATGGAGCGCGATTGCTGCCCTCAACAGCTTAAGAATGTTCAATACTAACTCACCTTTACTTGACACCGGAGCAGCTGGGGCTACTTTTGATGCTTCAACTGAAGGTTTTATTGAAGTCTTTGCAACTGTTTTCGGCTTTTCTTCCTTCTCTTTACGCTCTTCAATTGGTCAGTTGTACAATCGGCTTAAAAATAACGAAATGCTTACCTTTAGGTGGTGGAGGGACATATAAAGGTTTCCGTTCGCGCTTTACAGGTTCCGGCTTAGGTGTAGTTGAAGCTAATGACGTATTACTTGCTTTAAGCGGTTGTTTAACAAGACGAGGTGTAGATTGCGTTTCGGCAGGCATTTTGACTGGAAAAAAAGTAATATCAATATCATGAATAAGAGAATAAATTGAATACAAATGCAGCTGCTTGCAATGAAATTAAGTTTAAAAATGAAATGTAGCAGCACGTATCTCACGTGCCCGTCAACAGCTTTCATATGGTATGCAAATGGCAATCAGATGGCATATGATGTATACATGTTCAGATAGGGAGGTAGTAAAATGGAAACAAGATGTTTAGATGTTTAAAAACTAAAGCCTAACAAAGTCATAACCAGTTTGTATTGTTATTGAATGATGTAACTTCATCTGAATGACTATGCTGTTATAAAAAAAACATATTTCAGCATATTAGGATACTATTATTGACTGAATAGAGGTTTGAATTGAAATCAATATGAGATAGGCGAGAGAAGTCTAAAGACTTGAGTTGGATTGATTGTTTCAAGCATATTTGAGATGCATTGGAAGATGAAGCTTAAGCTTTTCACAAACGAACAACTGAAGTAGGAAATAAGTCTCATCGCGAAAAGCTCACAAAACGGAATAGAGAATGATGATAATGATGATGAGAATGATAAGATCCGTTGTGCAGAGTGATCATTCGCAACAAAAAATATTTTCATCACAACTATGCTATGAACTTCATCTACAGAGCAATTGTTATGACAAATCGTTCTCTTTTCAATCGTCTTACGAGTTAGTGGGAGTAAGAATGTGAAACAATGAATACCTTTTGGTTCATTTTCCTTCTGCTTGGGTGCAGGTGGAGGTGGAGCCAGACTCACACGTGGCTTTGCTTCCTTCTTCGGCTTATTCTTGTCTGCTTCTATGGAAGCCTTGAATGAAAGAGCATTAATCGTTTATATTTAAGCGTTTAACAAATCTTACTTTCAGCTGTTCCATCATCAATTGATGCTTCGATGGAGCTTTTGGTTTTACTGGGAACTTTGGAGCGGCAGAAGCTGGAGGTGGAGCTGCTTCTCGTTTAATAACCTTAAAACATTTCGCTCATTAAATGATATGCTTATATGAAGAAACAGCTTATAATCAGTAGAACATGAAAACATTCTTTGTTCTTTCTTTCAATGAAAAAGTGGAAGGTGTGAAGTGCAAACAGGTCATTGAAGCTTTTCAATCAGCACAAACGTTATTACGAATTTCTGTTTTAAAAGAACAGAACCTTTGGCGGTGCGGCTGCTTCCTTTTTCTCCATCGCTGATGATTTTCCTTTCTTAGCTTCTGCTTGGGATTTTGCACTATCCGCCTTTGAAGAAGTCTGGAAGTTCATTTTTGTATTTTCTCTTTTCTCTTAATGAAGACTGAAGGAGCAAATAGGAAAGGGGAAGAAAGAAGATGTCCAAAGATGCAAAACAGCATTTTTCACCAAAAAAAAATTGAAGAAAGCTCAAAACACCGTCAAAAGACATGGAAGAAACAACGAGCAGTTGTAGCTTCATCTCCCTCGAGATTTCATTTAGATGGCTGTGAAAGGAGAAAAAAAAGACAAAAAATCACAAAATTTAAGGAGAAAAATAGAAAACTGCGAAAGTGTTTTAATCAATCTGATGATGAGAGAGGAAGAGAGAGAGAGAGAGAGAGAGAGAGAGAGAGAGAGAGAGAGAGACGAGAACGAGAAGAAGCTAATGCTGGGAGTCAAACAAAGATTTTATGGAGCATTTGATAAAAGAAGACGTATATATGCTAATGATTACTCTATTTACACATAATTAATAATGTTAATTATTTGAAAATAAATAGGAAGCTGGAAGGAAGCAGAGAGGTAACAGCAGACACGAGAGAGGCAGCAAGAAAGGTAGTTAGATAGAGGTGTTATGTGAAAATTGGTAAAAGCAAAAGCTGAAACGGTAAGCTGCTATTAGGCAACGAAAAATATCAGAAAGTAATGGTGGCTATTGAATTGGAAATAACTGTTTGAAAGAGGAGCTGAATAGTACGAAAAGGTAGACGGAGAATGAGAGATGAGGAGAAGAAGAGAGAGAGAGACTTGTTTGGAGTTGCAAAAACAGAAAAGAAGGTAGTAGACTGTAGAAATTGCATGTAGAGTAGCTTAATTAGGAAGAAAAAGCAAAAGTTCAGAAAAATCCGATTGTGAATGAGAGAAACATGTGCATTGAGCAGAGTATTATGTCAAATGGCTAAGAATCTGAGCGCTAAATGACATTGTACAAATATTGAAATATGATATGCAAATTGACTACCAAGAGGGAAAGGAGAGAAAGAACTTCATCAGGTAACCAAATCATTCTCAGTTTAACTGAGAATAAATGAGAGATGAAAGCGAATGAGGAAGCTGGACAGGCTGGTAGAAGGTTCGATTGCAGAAAACATACCGAGGATGGAGATTTTGCCGGCTTTTCTTGACAGTCGCTGTTGGAAGTCGACGACCTGGGTGTTGTTAATGCTTCAAATGATATAAATGAAAGAATGCGAAAAGAACGATTGTCCAAACCAGTTGATGATTGTGGAGAAGCTGCTGGCTCAGTTTGAGGAAGATTGGAAACCTCAATGTCTAGCTTTTGATGAGTTGATGATGATGGCGGTATTGGTCGTCTTAATTCAACAATTGGCGTCAGAAGATCATCTTCATCTTCATCTTCAACGACAGGGAGATGTTCAATGCCAATTTTTGATTTTTCCACCACAAATGATTCACCGACTGGAATGAAGTTGAATCAGAATTGCAATTTGACTGATGCCATACGGATTCGTTGAGTTTCTCGTTTCAGCTCTTCTTCATCAATAATGACTAAGTCTGATGGAGCTTTTATGTTCATCAAATCTTCCTCCTGATCATAGTGACCACGCTGAAATACAAAAATTGTTTTGTAAATGTGATTAGGAACATACCCCTGGCGGAATGATGTATGTTGCTCCAGAAGCTTGCATATCAGCATCTCCCCATGAAGCTTGAGAAAACTTAAATGATACGACAATTTAATGATACATTACTTATATGATATTGCTAATTACCAATGAATCATCCATATTTATAGAATTACTTTCGAATGACGATATGAGACTTGTTGGATCGGATGGATGCTCTGGTCGAAATATGTTGGTCAGCTGAAGGCTGGGTAAGGCAGATCGTGATAAACGCTAAAAATGAAATGGTTATTATGATATACTAGATAGATGGATAGAGCTGTTGAAGCTCTCATATTTCGTAGAAAATGAAAAATGACTTGAGAGTGGACATGGGAAGAAGGACAAGATGAGTGTGATAATGCTTTGAAAGACGCAACTACATACATTCAATGTGACGAACTGTTCGTTTGAAGATAACAAGAAGCCAATGAAGAGAAGAAAAAAAAAAGAAGTTGAATTGTTGTCTTTATTGGCTTCATCAACAGGTGGTTTTGATTGAAGTTGAGAGATAACAGATGAAGCTTATGAGCCTTTAACTAAGCTGAGAAACAAGTTGTCTTTGTAGATAAGAAAGTAACATACTTTCAAAGAGCATATAACGATGTTAAAAGGATAAGCTTTAGCAAAATGATATGCGAGGTGTTCGCTAGAGGATTTTCTTTTTTCTCCTTCTTGTCAGAAAAGAAAGAAGAATAAAAAATAAAAAAAAAAGCTCTTGAAGAAGTGGAGAAGCAGAGGTTGGTAAGGGATGTGATAAGCTTCAACTCCGTGGGGATAATCGTTGTGTATGTGTGTGTGTGTGTGTGTGTAGCAAAAGACAAAGAAATAGAACAGATAAATGAGAGAGTATCTTGCAAAATGTGAAAAAAGATAGGTTGAAGCTGTAAAAATGGCCTGAGGGGAAGTGATATTATTTAAATTAACAAAATGACATAGATGAGACAATGTTGAATAGCATATGAAGTGAGTGGAGCTCAGTGTCCGTCCGCTCATCATCTTCATGACATTATTTGAACAAAAGATTTTATTTGTTAAATATTAAGATTTAACCTTTCTCATTCTTCGTCTGTTCAACAAACTTTTCATAATAATATTTCTATTTTTAACAAATAGAAATTAGCATAAAGCTGGAAGCACATGAAGATGATGATAACACTAAGTATAAAAACAAAAAGAAGAAGAAGAAGAACAGAGAGAGAGAGAGAGAGAGAGAGAGAGAGAGAGAGAGAGAGATTACAAGAAGGAAAGAAAGGAGAAGGGTGTTCGCATGTACAACACTCTGAATATGACGAATTTCATTTTTAAGAGAAAGCCGACAAGCTGAGCGGTTGTTCATGAGAAAAAGCAAAAATCAATGTAAAAGGTAAATCTCCAGCTGTTTAATTTGTTTTTTTTAAATTCTTTTTATTTGTGAATAAGTAGAGAGAGAAGAACAAAAAAAACAAATAAATAAGCAAAGACGAATGGATTAGATAAGGTTGAAAGATAACAAAGTGAGAGGAAAGAGAGAGGCATATGCTTTGTCTCACCTCTGGAACTTGTTGTTGATGTTGAGACATGGACATCATTGGCACATCATCTGGTTCATCTAATTCTACCTACAATTCATATATCTATATATTATAATATGTATTGAATGTGTCATACTTTATACATTGGAGCAAAGATGCCGCGTTCTGGTGGACATTTGAAGTATGAAACTCCTTGATAACTTCCATTGTGCTTTCCACCAATTGTTGAATCTAATTCTATTCCACAAAATAATCCATCTTTACCATGTATAGCTCCAACATATCGTAAGATGCCTTAACATATATATATATATTATGCTATGTATAGTTAATGATATATACCTGGTCCAACGCCGGCTACTTTAACGAAACAGCCAACATCAGCTGCAGTAACAACAGCCTTCGAACTAGTTGCCTATATAAGATGATACATATACATGGAGAGAAATGAGAAAATACCTTTGAAAGAAGGGATTTGTTCATTATAGTTCAATAACTCATTGTATTATCTCTTAAACATTCTAAAGATTAACGAATGATAAAAAGAAATAAAATCAATACAATTCATTGAAAGAAACATCTCAATAGCACTTAATTAAGGAAATGATTGCCGAAATTGAAAACAACAATTTCTCTTTGGAAAAGAAATTTTTTGAAAAAAAATTTCAGAAAACTGGTTGAAATGGGATATGGGCATCAAGTTAAGAATAGCATGAAATGGAACGTTTCATTCGCACAGGATGAACTAATGCTAGAAAGAGAGAGAGAGAGAGAGAGAGAGAGAGAGAGAGAGAGAGAGAGAGGGAGAAGGACATTACGAAGGGAGACGTTGTTAACAGAAATGACTCTGATATACTCTCTTGTAAGGCTTTACTATTGTATAAATGAGTTATTGAAAAGAACTATAAAAATTGTTAGAAGAGAGATGAAAAGGCTAAAGAGAGAAAGAGAGAAAGAGAGTGAAAGGGAGAGAGAGAGACTTTATGTGTATGCGTAAGCCTTATATGGAACATAAAAGATAGAGAAATTGAGAGAAAGTTATTTTAATTTAACAGTAAACGAGAGAAATAGAGAAGAAGAGAAAATGAAAGAGAGAGAGAGAGAGAGAGGGACTCACAGAGAGTAAAAGAGTGACGATTGTAATTGCCTCTATGTTCCTTCTTTTGCCTCATTCGCATTACACACGTGGTCGATATTACCAAAATAGGTTGGATGTGGACAATCCCACCCGAATCATCATCAGCTTTCAGTCTATTTTGGAGTTGTGTGTAATGGAGGATGTAGGAGAGCAGAGTGATGCATCAACAAGTTTTCGAACGTTACAAGCCTTTAAATGAAGTAGACGAAGAAGAAGAAGAAGATGATGATGAGAATGGCACAAGAAGGACAACAGGGTCCAGAGGTGATGTTATTAAAATAATTATTTGAAAGAGAGGAAGACGAAAAGAAAATTTATGGCGAAAGGCAGAGGATAGACTGGTTCGGGTGAGACGACGTGAAAGACGAAAAATAAACTGAGAAAAAGGTGCAAAATGAGCAAAAATGTTGGAAAAAAAGAGAATGAAATGAGAAAGGCTAACAACTGGTCCGAGGAATGCTTCCGGTCTGACCGTCTTCCTTCCATTCTAATGGAATATAAGCTTTTGCTGCTGATGCTGCTGCTGCTGCTGCTTTTTTCACTTCTTACATCGTCTTGCATTCTCATTTGTTATTCAGTAAATCGATCGATTATGCAAATTTGGACAAATATAAAATGAGCAAACAAAAAATACACAAAAAGATAGCTGAAATGGTGAATGCAATATGGTATGACGGCCTAACAAGATAATTACTGGCCTAAGAGGCGTTGAACGTTTATGGATACCATTATGGAGGGTGAGGGAGTGTTGTGTAAAAGCTTGTTTATTGACCCGTTAAGAAGCTATGACCCTCAAGGCTTATGTAAATTCTCAAAAGCACAATGAGCTTACAAAGGGCATTGAAATGGATTATGCTAGTAATGAAGTATATTGATAACATCTTAATTCACTTTTCAACTATTGGTCAGAAAAAGGAAAAAACAATCTTTGCCTTAATTATATATTCGAACATTGCTAATTGAATTCAAATATATGAATACGTGTAAAAGACGTGTGAACACGTTACAGCCCTATGACATGCAAGATTCTGTCTGAACGCACATTCATAGACAGACATGCGAACAGAGCGGTTGTGCTATTTCATCAAATGAAGTGAATGAAACGAAGGAACAGAACAAAAAAAAAGTAAATTCTATATATATCTATGTGAAGGGCCAAATATGCAAATGCTCAATATATATCTTGGAACATTTGAAATATATGAGATGAGCGAGCAGCACAAAATGTACACAACAGCTTCTTCTTCTTCTGCAGCTGATAGCATCCGTTTTTTGCCTTCATCATCATCTTTGTATCATTTTCTAGCAATCATTTCTCATAACATCAAATGGAATGTATTGAATTGATGACACGAGAATATCTGTTTTCAGAAGAGATAGAAGAAGGGCACAAACGAAAATTGAATGACCATATGTGGTCAATAACACAATGAATATCTTAGAGTGCATGACAATTCTCTTAACTGAACATAAGCAAGAAGCAGCTGAAACAGATAGTTCAGCTTTTGCCTATTCCTTTTTATGAAACGAAAATTAGTTTCTTTTTCTCTGTTTCCATGAAGGAGTAGCAGCAGCAGAACGGTTGCAAGAGCATGAGCACTAGTTGAAGAGTAAGAGAGAGAGAGAGAGAGAGAGACAGGAAGACATTGAGGAAAAAGGAATGGGCTGCTCTATGAAGAGATTCAATTCAAAATATAAAAAACGAAAATGTTTACAATCACGTGAAAGATGGTTATGTGCTATGCCAATTGCAAATAGATGAAGACTGTTGCAAATCAATTTTAGAAACAAAAACGAAAAAGACGAAAATCAATATGAGATGTAACTTAATGAAAGCAGTTGAATAAACAAGAAAAAAGGTTTTTTTTCTCTTCTTCTGTAAAGCATCACAAATGATTCCAAACATAGTCAATAACAAAATGTTTGAGTAAGTCTTCAAAGAATTCAGTGAAACTCTCTCTCTCTCTGTCTTCTCCTCTGCTTTCAAATCGATTTCAAGGGAATACTATTCTCGTTTAGCTGTTTCAAAAATTTAAAGTTTTTCAGCACTTTGTAGGAATAAAATCTGAGAATGAAAAAGTTGAAGTGAAAGAGAAAGAGGGAGGGAGTAGCAGAGAGAGAGAGGAAAGAGAGAATGAATAGAGGGTTGAGGATGAGTAGGATTAGGAGAGAGGAAGAGATATTGAAGCTCTCGGAAGAAAAAGTGGGAATAAGGATGTTATCATGTAATGAAAGAAATATTTTTGAAGAAAAAAACATTGAAGCGGAAATGATGTAAGGGTTAGATGGACAGAATGAAAGAAACAAAGAGAGAGAGAGAGAGAGAGAGAGAGAGAGGAACTACGAGGTGAAAGAGAGGGAATGGAAGAAGCTGGCTCGTAATTGAAAAGCTGAAGCAGAAAAAAAAATTAAAAATCAATATTCAAATTAGGAGATAGGAATGGTATTTATGTGTGTAAAAGGCTTAATTATATATGTAAAAAGTGAAATCATAACAATATAATTATTGACTTATATCATGTTACTAATCGAACATGACAACTGACTATGCAATGAGGGAGGCGAACAGAATGAGTGAGTTGAGCTAAAGATACTCAGCTTCTTTTCCTTATACAACCAAGCTTGACTTTGGTCCTCCATCTCTCTTATTTCAATTCTCTTCTTTCGCATTCTCTCTATGTCATTCTATTTCACTGAACGAACTCTCTTATACATCTACACTCTGTATCTTTTCAGCTTTCGCAAAAGAAAATGAGAGGGAGCGACAGAGAGACAGAAAAGCAGAAACATCGATTGTAGAGACAAAATGAGAAGCCAAGCCAGACGGCATGTGGCACGCCTTTTCTCTCTGACTGCATGGATAATTTGAGAAAATGTGTGACAGCAAACAAAAGATGTAAAAGGATAAGCTTCTATCAACAGCTATCCATCTAACGCCTTCAAATACTAACTTGATGCTTCTTGAACTATGTAATGCAATTGCAGATGCACATCCTGCACACACACACACACATACACATATGAACGTATTTGAACTATAATTCAACTTTACTATTTATATATGCAATCGTTATCCTGTTATAGCCTCAGGAAGCTAATTAACTAACGCAAAAGGCGCAAATCTCATTGCACCAAATTCGTTAAGAATAGCATCATGAAATTTGAATAATAGCCTATAGCATTGACCAATTTATACATTTCTATCGGCTTTCCAATAAAATGTTCAGAGGATAAGTCAAATTCGCAGAGCATAGATGCGCATCACACAAATGATACAACTTGTCCAAGGCAGATTGTTCACTATTTGAAACTTTTGATGAATCCATGAGCCAAGCCAGTCAAGTAGAAGAGGAAGGAGGTCAGGCAGAAGCTATTTTCCATAAAGTAACACCAGTACATTGATAGATTTCATCAAAAATTCATATAAACTATATTGCATAGTTGTATTATACTTCTTGAAACGAATCATTTATAATCAAACTGTGAAGAAAGACGCATTAAGAGAGTGATTATGATTAGACGACAGGCTCCAGATTAAACGAACGAATGGAATGCATATGAAACAAGAGCATCAAGCACCAGAATAGAATTTGAAATGCAAACAAGTTTAACTTCAACTCAAAATACTCAACTGTCTAAGAATCAGTTCTGCGTTTGTTGCTTTCGCTTTTTAATGATTTCCGCGAGTTGTTTGAAGCGAGCCAAGCATTGCTCCTTGTCCTTTCCGGGAACAGCTTCTGATATCCTCTCCCATCTACAATAATTACAATAACGATAAAGAGTATTATGAATAACAAACCGTTCATCTGTTCCCTTGGGAAACTGTTTCAAAGCTATTTCGAAAAGCCTCTGATCTTCTTGTGACCAATCTCCGGTCTGTAAAGTAAAGTACTTGTTCATTCAAACATTTTTCAGAAAGTTATTTGACGGAAATGGAAAAACACTAGCTCTCAATCATTTCTGACAATTGTTAACTCGTTCTTTCATTTAGTATGTTTCTGTGTACTTAGCGGTGGGCTGTTCATATCCCATTTGGCTAGTTCAACCGAACTTAGTCGGATGAGTTTACAACTTATTCTCTTGGTTATCCCGAACTTGCCTCTGGTGCATCAACTTTCATTCGAATTTCTAGTTTTAGCGGTCATAGAACTGTTCTCATCTTATGAGAGTTCAAATATAATTAAAAGAAGAAACATACCGATGATGAAGTTGCTGAAACAACAGGAACAACCGATTCTGATTGTTGACCTTGTAGCAATTTACTGTAATCTTCCTAAACGGTTTCTTGATTAAGTAATACGCATAGTGCTCAAACTTGTTTCATATTCTTCAGTTTACCAGCCATAGCAGTAACATCATCAGCATTTCTGTTTAAGGCTCTTCCAATCAACTCCCATCTTGAAGGAGTTCCTGAATTTGCAAATGAACAAAAGTTTCAAAGTAAAAGGATACCAGGAGGATACTTTTCAGAACTCAAACGAATGAGAGAAGATAGCTCTTCGAATGTCCATCCTTCACCGGCATGCTCTAAAGATAGTTATTATCAATTCACACTTTCGGAATCTAAGCTTACTTAAAGCAGTCAACTCAGCTTCCTTTTTGTATTTTTCCTCAAGTTTAGGATCGTTCATAGTCACAGCCTTTACATCTTTGGCAACTTCGAAATGATATTCAACTCTTGGAGCGGCAACAGGGCGTTTCTTCACAACAACAGCTTCTTCCTGAAGTATAACATCTACATTAGCGCATCCTGAATGTAATCTACCTCTACAATCTCTTCCTTCTTCATTCTATTCTGCATCTCTTCAAAAGCTGCCTTAAAATAACTAATTGGTCGGAAAATAGCCAAAAAAGGACTGACCTTTGTCAAGTTAATTACAAGGTGTACAAGAAGAAAGGGAAGCAAATTCAAAACGTTCGGAAGATGCTCTAGCATAGCTTGATCAAACATTTTTTTGTTTTCTTCTTCTGATTCATTGCTTTTCTTTTTTTTTGACTTCTTTATTGTCTGCAACAGAGGAAGAATGAGCTTATGAAAGAGGGAGCACAACTTACCTGGGATAAAACTAATTTCTTCTCATAATAGGAAGCCCACATCATACAATAATGAGCTATGGTTGCGACTAATAGAAGGACTAGTAATGCTTCCCACCAGGAGAACTTGCGCATTTTTCTAAAAACCATAGCTAAGCAAGAACTTTTGAAGAGTTCTCACCTGTAATAATAAATAGGTTGACGCCAATCAGGCAATCCATGTTCCAATACATTATCATACTTCTCACGAAGCTCTGTTGATTTTAAAATTTCATAAACAGCTACAACCTGAAACAAAGCAACAGATTCAAATAATATAAGATCCGTTACTTACATTTCTGAATGTTACAGTGGCATCTTCCGCCTTGTTACGATCAGGATGAAATTCCAGGCTAAGCCTTCGATATGCTTTTTTAATTTCGCCCAAAGTAGCATCCTAAAGATTATATGCATTATAAAACAAGCACATTTGATCGAACTTACTCGCTTTATACTAAAGAAGTCATAGAAGTTGCTACCTAAGTCTTCAATAAGATCATATAAGGCTAGTTCTTCCGATGACCAGGAAGCCAAGACTGAGGAGCATAACGCCAAGCTTATCAATGATTTATATAAAATCATTGAATTACACTCCCGGAAAGAACGTCAAATCGTGCAAAAGGTAAGAAGAAGCCGAATATACATAAAGTAAATAAGAACGTTAACGTTTATTTTTATGTTTTGATAAAGAGTTATACGTGAAGAGAAGTGTTGTTTCTAACAATTGTATAACTATGTGAAGTTGATTGTTGGCAAAGCTCCGCAACGGATCAAAGAGGGAAAAGATGAAGAGCAAAACAGATATTGAACGTTGGATTTCTTTACAGTTTACGCTTTCTTCGTCTTCGAGCTTGTTCCTTCCTCATTGCATCTTCTAAATACCAAACTTCCTGGAGAAGACATCGATGAATGACATCATTGAAAATACAGTCAAACCATCGGCTGATCATTAGTTTTTCGGGAATGATGATCCAAATGCTCTTCATGTACGACTTTAAAGTAACTGAAATGCCAAACACATATGATGTTGTTGATGTTGAAGCAAACTATACCGATATATAAGCTTGGCTATGTTGAAGCATATCACACCGGTTAATCCAATAAGTACCATGTAAAACGATGTAGGGCTTGGTTCATTTGTTTCATTGTTACTCAAGATACGAATTGCCATTTAATGAACAGAATATGAGAGAGTTGGTTGTTCCTTTACTCAAATTCTTAGTAGTGGATATTAGCATATTGATGAAGAAGACGCCGAACAGTGTTTGAATGGTTGAAACCGATGGATTTGCATTACGTGAAGTTGACGTGACCTATTAGCATATTGGAAAATGACTCGAAATCTTAAATTCATTTGATTACATGTATGATAATCATTCGGCTTAGCTTTATTTCCCTTTCTAAGGTATCTTTAAACGCCAAAGATAGTTGTAGCTTTACAACTGCTATGCTTCAGATGTGAGTTCGGCAATGTCAAAGCGGTTATTGTATTATTGTATGAATGGAGACATGGTGCTGAATGGATTAGACTAAGGTACGATCACGTTTTTCATTTGTTGTTGTTGTTGCTGTATAAGTTGTGAATATTCTTTGTCTCGTAGCTCTTCTCTTATGCCTTTCTTTGGGACTGCATTCCATTTGATTCGATAACGTTGCTCAGCTTTTGAGCTTTATACTGGACTCTTCATATATGCGAAAGGAAAGAATAATATTCTTTTAGCTTATGATGCTAAAAGGGTGATTGAAAAACAAGTTGTTACTTATGTTTTCTAGCTTTTCCTTCTAAGTAATTGATTAGAAAATCTAAATGACGAAAGCTGTTCATTGTCCTCATTCATTTCATTGGCTTTTAGTTACTAAAGAACTGAACAGATGAAATTATGAAATTTGAAATAAGTAACAGAGAGAGAGAGAGAGAGAGAGAGAGAGAGAGAGAGAGAGAGAGGGGTAAAGAATAGGAGGAAGAACAAGTATACAACCAGAAAAGGAAGAGAGTACGGATGAAGCGAAAAAAATATATCTGGGAGAATAAGATATTTTTGAAGAGAAAAGACATATCTGAATGGAAATATAAAAAAAAGAGGAGGAGAGGCTTTAAAAAGAGAAATAGAGAGAGAGAGAGAGAGAGATAGAGAGATGATGCGAATAGAAAAGAGGAGAACGTTCAATGCCATTGTCTCACTCAGATTCTTCTTCAGAATCTTCAGGCCTTCTTCTGGTGAGAACAGACGACGCGGTTCGTAAATCAGTCACGCAAATCCGTCACCTTTTAAAACTCTTTTGATGTTTTCCGTGTATTGGCTACCGTCTGCTTCCATCATCTTCTTGTATGAATTGTCCTATTCAGACTTGTAGATGTATGTGGATGCGTTCATTCTCATCACATTTTAAGAGCTTTTCTTTGAATTTTTGCTTTTTTTTATTAAAAAAACGTTTTTTTTTTCAAAAAAAGCTTTTTGCATTCGGTTCTTCTCATCCAATTTTCTTTTTTTTTTGTTCAAAGTTTTATGAACAAAAATAAAGAAGAATAAAAAACAAAAATAGATAAAAGGTTTGCCTCTCACCCATCTCCTCCAACCCTTCTCAGTTAATGATGTTCGTTTTAAGGCCCTTTTGGGATGGAGAAAAGCTTAGTTGAATGACCTCTTCCTAGCTGAAACATTCAAAGCTTTTAATGCCCACAAGTTTTTTCCCACTAACTAAGTCAATTTGAATAATCCGCCATTGCCTCACGCTATCAGATTTTTTCTGATTTTACTCTTCTTTTTCGTTCTCATCTGCAATACCAATTGAGAGTTAGCAGAAGTGACCACAACCGAGAGAGAACGTTTCCATTCTACTTCTTTGATTCAAATGAGGCTTTCGCCGGGTTTTTTTTTTCATATTTTTTGGATAAAAAAACAGAAAGTTTACTCACTACCCTTCTTCCCCTCTCTCTCTCTCTCTCTCTCTTTCTCTCTCTCTCTTGAATTCAGATGAGAAGCTTATTGATGGTAACGTCTTCAAATAACTTGATTAAGAAAAGCTACGTTCCTTGTTCATTCATTGATCATTCGCTCCTCTTTTTTTTTTCTTCTTCGGCCATTTTTATAATTGTTTATTTAAAAACATTTGTAAATGCATTAAAGGCCATTTGAAGAATGATCTTAGAGCGTTCAAGTGTCATCCAATAAGAACATCATTAACTGATGTTCGTTTCCTTAATTGGCCATTTCGTAGGAATATGTTCAAAAACCGATTATCCTCCATTTGAAGCTTTACACATTATTTGAATGATGATGCTGTCAATATATGTGATTCATTATGATGTTGTGAGGTAAAGCAGACATCAAGTTAGTTAGATGCATGTGAGAGAGTATGAGATTGTATGAATGAAACGATAGTTGTCATTTGGGATGGCGGCTACAAGTAAAAGCTTCATCTATAGGTGGCAATGTATGTAATGAATAAAACAATACCTATTTATGCTAATTATTCAGATAGATCAAATATACATTTTTATTGTATTAAAAGAAAATGTTTAGCTCTAAACGGTATATTTGAAGCTTAAATCTTAAGAAAAAGCCGAAACAATTAAGTTAAGCAAAGGGTGGGACAGCGTGTGTGCATGTGGATGTTTGGCTGGTCGCTTATTGTTCTCCAGTATGTCACAGGTGGAATACAGAAGTAGTCTTGTATGTATGCTGTATTCATGCTTGTTACCAGCCGTTGTTATATTCTAATTTTTCTGAGGGGGGCTTCATATAGAAGACATATAGTTAGCGACATATACCTTGACCATTCTACTCGATAGAATCAAGTTCAATTGAACAACTTATTCATCGAATTTGTCTCTCATTACAATACTCTCTATCTCTTATATCTCTTCAAATATAATTTATAATTGTCTCTCTATCGTTCATCCTCTTTATGTTACATATAGGCAAGTATGAAGAGTTCTGATTCAGAACCAGAACGTCACTGGCCTATAATTAGAGAGACGAGAACCGTCCAACAGGCCCGTCTTTCATTTTGTTGTTGACAAGGTACTACTTCATGTTCTTTTTATTTTTATTTTTTATATATTTCAAATGAACTAGAGGAACGTTCAATTCACATGAGCAGATGTTTCATACATCGTTATCGTAGTTCTTGATGATGCTTCAAGCTTTTCGTGTTTTTTTTCTTCTTTTCTCTGACTAGCTCATTCGGTTGTTCACATCTTGTCAGTAGAGCTTCCTTTATACATCTCTCTCTCTCTCTCTCTCTCTCTCTCTCTCTTTCGTTTTTTTAACCTCCAACATATCAAGACGTAGTTCTTTGTGCGTTTACGCCAAACAGCTGGTCAGCTTTTCCTTATTGAGTCGCTTTGCTTCTTAGTTAATCCATTTAATCACTGGACACCTTTGACCCGATTTCTTCAAGCTTTTGCATTTCAATAGAAATGCTTTGTGCAATCTACTGGAACTAACGTCTTCTTGTTAACAAGAGAAGAAAAAGAAATTGTTTTTGTTGTGTTGATGTTCTTCATCTCCTCTTTGACCATCAGAATTCGATAAATGTCCATTGGCCCAATTGCATTATCATTATACAGTTTATTCCACTTAAGGCTTACATATGAATGATGTCGGCTGTCTTTCCATTCTTATTTATGCAAATTTATCAGCTTTGATCTATATGATATAGTGTAAGAGTTAGATAAGCATATGAATTGACCAAGATATTCATGTTCATTCATCTTCTCTATGAATGCTGATGTTGCAGCTGACGATAGAATGCTATTGGAAGACCTGTCTCCTTCTCATTTACTTTCTCTTCTGTTGACTTCACAATCCCTGACCAGTGTAGATGAAGTATGATTTGGTGTTATTACATCAAGTATTTTCTCATCTTATATTAATATAATTATATAAGAATTCAGGCCAATTAGATGGCCTACACTGTGTATCGTTGTCACTTTTGACCTCAAGAAGCTCTGACCCTCTGTATGGCATTTCTTGCTCAACATACAAGCTAAATGAATGCTGGAGGTCATCTGTGCTTCAATGCTGTCATTTGAGCAATAAAACTCTTTTTAAAGATATCATTTGATTTCTCTCTCTCTCTCTCTCTCTCTCTCTCTCTCTCTCTCTCTCTCTCTATCTATCTATCTATACAAAGCCCTACCATACATGATGAAATCTCATTATTGCTTGTTAATTTTTGTACAAATGACCATCTTCTATTGCTCATCATTACAATCGTTTAATCTTCAACGTCAATCCGTCACGGTCATTGAGGACAAACCGTTTGTGCCGCCAAATATTTTGTTGAGCTGATTGAGTCTCTTGTGTTGATTTGTTGAAGCATTTTCCTTTTTATGCTACTAATGTCTATTGTATATTGAGAAATGGCTTATAGTCATTCATTTTCATTGGAGTCACCTTGATGAAGCTATAAGTGTCACGACTTAACTCATATGATATAGTATTGATACAGTATGTTAACTATTCATTATTTTATATGATGATGTGGTAGATGAAGAAATGAAGCTTCTTCTTCATATGCACATTGTATTCTACTCTATAGGGTCGTGAGCACGACCAGTTTCCATTTTATACAATTGCAGATTGAATGATGAATTAGTCTGTCAAGTCTGTCAAACAGTTCATTTACTTTTCTTTTATAAAGAGCTTCTAATCAATTCAGAATCTTATGACCTATTCATATTATTTGACCTTCTAATGATTTGTCTCAATCTTACTTACGCATGCAAATTACTGACTGTTAAACTAGCACCTGCTTATAACGTAAAGCTTATCACACACCACAACCACTAACGAGATGTACGATTGTATAGCTTCTGAGGTAGCTATACTCTGCATGAGTTTTGATTTCTTAGTCTTCCTTTATAAGGAAATTAATCTTCAACCTTTAGTTGCTTTTTTCATTAAAACGTTAATTGAAAAACAAACAGTATGGATTGTTCGATCAAACTCATCTTTAGCATCATCACATCTTCTGTTCAACTGTTCTTTAGCATTCATCGTCATTGCTTGCCATCTTTATATTATTTATGCTAATTTCTACATTACTACTATATACTATATAGCGCCATAAGCTGTTTTATGCTTTTTCTGAGCTTCATCTTCAAAATGTAAGCTCATATGCCACTTGTATCGTGCTTGGAATGTTGATGAAGAGCTTCAGTATGATTTTGTTCCGAAGATGTTGCAATGAAATTACGTGGCGCGGAACAATGCTCGGCAGCGTACGGAATCAGATGATGAGCATCTCTTGTGAATAAAGGAGAGCCATATAACAAACTCATACTCTTTCTCTCTCTCTCTCTCTCTCTCTCTCTCTCACTCTCTATGTCTCTCTTATTCTCTTCTTTTGATCATTTTCTCTTTTCTGTAAAATCTTTTGGCTCATCAATTGCTCAATTGGTTTGATATGAGCAGAAGCATGTGTATCTCATCTACAAGCTCTTTACTATTCAAAAATGTATTTTTCTCATTTCATATAAAAAGTATACATTTATGCAAATTACGGAAATGTAAGAAGAGTCAAGTTAAAATGCTTAAATGGTAAAGCTTCATATTCATCTTCTTATTAATTCATCTTCTACCAACGAGCCAATCCAGCTGTCTCATATGATGTGTTGGTCGGTTATATGGCTTGTTGATTATAAGCATGCTGAATGTATAGCACACCAATCATCTTCATTTCTAAAATACCTTTTTTAAATATTTCTAATTGTTCGGCAAATATCAAAAAGGTAAATGATGAATATAACTATTGAGCTAACTGAATCGTGACGCATATTGTTTGGTGAAAACAGAAGAATATTGTCGTCAATCTGTAGGCCTCATTGATCTTCATTTATGTTACTTCACACATTATGTTAAACTTATCGAAACGGTTTGATTGTCCTCTGAAAATGGGTTTGTTCCACGCGCCATTTACCTTTCATTATTGTCACTCTTCAATGAGTATCTCTCTCTCTCTCTCTCTCTCTCTCGTTGACCTTCTCTCTCTCTCTATATCCTTTACTCTCTCAATTTCCCTCTTTATTCAAATTATCAGAGTGATGTAATCGTTTTCATAACTCTTACTTCTATTCTCATTACCAATCCTATCTCTTCCACCCATTCCAATATGTTGCCAGATGACGGTAGCCTCTTCATTTCAATTTCAAAAACAAATATGAAATGTAAAGCTTATTGTGTCAAGTCGTTTGCTTCATAAGGTAGAAAACGAAAAGAAAATCCAATAATGCTAATGTCTACCTATCTCTCTCCTATTCCTACTTCATCTCTCATACTGGTTGTTCTCACAGTACATAAAGCGGATGAATAACGAGATTACACCCCTTTATTATTGTTTTTTTTCTATTTCATCTAACCATATATGGCTTCTAGTTAGATATGAATGTTGTAACAGTTTCCGTTTTAAACTCTTAGAGAGTTGGCAGTGTAGCAATGAGAAGAAGCATTGTTATAAGCTCAGAACATCTACCTGCTGTCATAGTCATCTTCATTGTCCTCAATGCCAACAGCATAATTTGAATGTTTTAAAATATATTTTTTTATAATCTAATCCTCTAATTTCTCTCACTTTTTTATGCTATTTCATTATGTTCTTTACATTTGCATATATTATTCTTCTACTCAGAAAACATTAGACTTGCAATAGAATAAGATCATGTATCCAATTTCAAATTTTAGGCTGAGCCTTAAGAACTTGAGCATTTGCAGTTTGACTTTTCATTATTTTTCTTCTTCATTTAACATATTTCATATATATAGTTATCTGATGATCATTATTAGACTGTTACTCAAATCTTCATTCATCCATCATCACAACTCATTATGAGTTTCAGCTCACCACATTCTTATAGCACTTAATCGGTCAAGAAAATAATTGCTACCAAAAGAAGACATCCAAACAGATAGAGAGAGAGAGAGAGAGAGAGAGAAAGAGAAGGGAGAAACCAAAAGAGAGAGAAAATGATTGAGATGGCAAATTATGTTCGTTTGCAAAGTCAAGAGGATTCTTTTATTTTAAGGAAACAGGGAATAAGAGAAGATGGACGTACTCTTATTGTCTAAGACGATTGCTTTTGATTCATTTGGAACTTTTCTTCTTATTCGATAGTTTTCCTGAATCTGTTACGTTTTTACTCCTCTCCCCTTATCCCTTCTCTCTCTCTCTTTCTCTCTCTCTTTGTAGTTGGCTCACAGATCGGTTGCCACCTCATCCCGTTAACGTAGACTCACAGATCGGTTGCCACCTCATCCCGTTAACGTAGACTCACAGATCGGTTGGAACTTCTTCTCGTTAACGTAGACTCACAGATCGGTTGGAACTTCTTCTCGTTAACGTAGACTCACAGATCGGTTGTTAACTCATCTCTCTAACCTAGACTCACAGAATGGTAGCAAAGTGCTATTCAAACTGTAGCAAACGAAATGGTTGATTATCCTCCATTCTGCTCTCATTCTCAATAACTCTTTCTATTGGACTTCTGTGTAATGGCCTTGAATACCATACGTGAATGCAGACAAACTCAAGTGTTCCAATTCTGATGATCATTTGCTCATTAACTTATGCTTAATAGATGCCCTTAAGGCTCGTAAATACAGTAAGCAGATGTGTCAAAGGTCATGATGATCGAAATGCTGCCAACTGAATCATTTCATTCAAAACTTTCTTGAATGAAATGAAACAAAAAAAAAAAAACAATTTTCGAAAAGATTTTCGCTCGAATACGTATCTGATTACTTGACCTCAGTAATCTGATCTTCATTCGCTTAACTATATTCCTTGTATATACCGCCATTCTTAAAGCTTCTTCTCACATTGTTATAAACATGTTTTAAGCTTACAAAAATCTTATTAAGCTTAAAACTTAAGCTTTATATTAAGTAAATAATATTTTATTTCAATAAAGTCTGAAAATATTATATTTCAAATGTTTTTTAATCAAAGTTCTCATGAGACATTGAACTCAGCTAGTTTCAACATATATGTCTCTCTCTCTCTCTCTCTCTCTCTCTCTCTCTCTCTCTCTCTCTCTCTCTCTATTTTCCTCTTTAAGTTCAATGATCTTGCATAAACCTTGCATATATAAGTTATAGAAGGATGAAGCAGACGTTTTCTTGTTTTCACTTCCTCAAATCACTTCTTTCTTCTTTCTTTATTTTTTCGTTTGAAATTAAAAAAAAATTAAATTTTCGTACGAAATCACTTGAAGTATTTGTCTTGGCTCTTCTTCTTCTTCGTCTTCTTGTGATTCTGGTTGAAATATCTTTTAATTCTACAATAGATATCCTCTTCATATCATCATCTAATCACATTTTCTATTTTTTGTTGCTTCTTCTTTGTCTTCATCAGCATGTTCAAATGTACTTTATGATATCAACCGCTAACTTCAGAGTTACGTTGTTGCAATGTGAATGAGACGAGAGTGAAGCTGAAGTGTGTGATGATAAAGGAAAAGTAGTAGCAGAAGCTGATTTCTTTTTTCCCTTCGTTCTCATAACAGTCGCTTTCTTGTGAGTAAGAAGAGGGAAAGTTCAATTTCCTTTTATTGTTTTTTCCTTTTTTAATTATTTTGAATACGCACAAGCAGAGATGTGTCCTCAATGCTGTTGTAGCTTTACATTTGAAGTAATGGATGTGTACGGTTGAGTAAGAGAACGATATTCATGCGGATGTGCCATAAGCGATAAGCAACAAGATGAAAGAGATCTGAAGTGTGTTTGTGTGTAAGATAGGAAGAGAGAAAGAATGGAGATAAGCTGGAAAACGAACTCGAAGCACTCAGAGTTAAGAAGTATTCCAATTCAAATCTTCTTCTTTTTAATTTTTTTTTCACTTCTTGCCTTCATTCATGAATGCCTTGTTTAGCTGTAGAAATATAAAAATCAAAGCATTCACATATCGAAAAGAGCTGAGAAGAGAGGCAGAAGTGAATGAAGCTGACAGATTGACTACACACAAATCCAATAAAAGTGTGATGTTGATGGATGAAGCTGGTAAATAATGTGTTTAACCTGTGTGTGTGTGTTTGCCTGTTGGTCTATAAGAGCTGTATTCAGTAATTTGCATTTTCTATAATATACTATATGAGATGTTGCCACAGGCAATTACGTAAAAATGTAATATATTCAATTATATAATTACATTGGATGAGACAATAATTGCCAGATTCTCTGATGCTTTTGTACTTCATTACTTACGAAGCTTACGAAGCTTTCACAAGCGGTTATCCTTTCAAATATATTTTTCAAAATTCGTAAGTGTTAACGGGTACGTATTCTCACGTATCCAACAGCGATTGAATGATTGATATGCATATGATATCCGTATCGCATTCGGGTTAACGGGAGGATGTACGATCTGCCACAAGTATATTCAGACGTTAAACGCTAAATGAAGTTACGAGGGCACAATTTTGGTAAACTTCTAACAAAAAACACATTCAAATGATAACTTATAACATCCATTGTTAACTATATGAATGAATGAAATATGATTTTCATTCTCCCCTTTATCTATTTGATTGTTATAAATACTAAGGCGAATGCTTTAACTATACTAACTATGCTTCAGACAGATCCATATGCATAGATATCTATGTATAGTTAAAGCATAATTTCATATAATTTTCTTCATTGATTATATGTTATATTTCATTGAATTCTTTTGAGGGTTTTAAAAGAATATTTTCAAATTAAATTTTAAGAATCCAATGCTTTTCGTGTCTGAGTAAGTGCTTGAAAATCATTTTCTATATGTATTGAAGACATTCGTACATCTTATAATATGAATGAAACAGGATAAGTTAATGAATGTATGACGTCATCATTTATAATATCTTAAACGATATAATTAGCATAGATAGTATAGTATAAGCATTTAAAGTTACTCATCTATTACAATATAACAAGTATGACGTCATTAACAGTAGGAAGTCAATCTCATCGGTCATGGTCCGTCCATTTGACCATTGAACTGATGTGAAAGTCTTGGCATGAATAGCTGTTTCAAAGAAAGCATTTTTCGAATTCTCAGAAGGAAACTTCATTACGGAATCTTCTGTCTTTAACTTCACAAATCCTTTTTTTTTTCTTTCTTAACTTATACGTTATAAGCCACATTCACTTACTTTCTCAACTCAACTCTCTTTATGTGATTGGCGCGTGTGTAGATAGAGAGTATGAGAGATGAAGCAGAGCATCGTTACAGTCAAATGAGACATTCATCTCATTTTTATATCTTTATTTTAACATTTATACGATTTATTACCAGATAATAAACACTTCATCTATAGGAAATAGACTAGTGTACTACAAGCTGTTAACTCACAGGTGTTACCAGGTTAATGAGGTACTCGAGTCACAACATTTCCTTTTCTCCTTCACTCTCTCACTTCCTCCTATTCATTCTTTACTATTCTCTCTTTCTCTCTCTCTGTCTCTGTCTCTCTCTCTCTCTCTCTAGATCTCTACCTTATTCCCTCCTTTTTCCTTTATTTTACCCTTTTTTCGCACAACTTTTCTATTGTTGGCAAGTTCGTCGTTCTTCTAAACTGATCAACTGACCAAATATGGCCAAAATAAGAAAAGTGGCGTGTTAGCCATGCAGCTATTGGGGCAGCCTCGGCTTAATCTTTTCACTCCTTTCTTCATTCATTCATTTTCATCGTTTTAGTCCTTCTGACCTTAACCTTTTGCTTTCAAATGTAAATCATATGTTATAGTATTATATATATATTATAATCTAAATAATTAGTATAAGAAGTTAAGTTAATCCATCTTGTTGAAGTGTGAAGAGCGAGTGTGTGTTGTTAAGGAAATGTATCTAATAGATCATTTCATCCATCTTCATTAAAACTGTTCATCAACTTCACATTAAAAATGTAAATGTTGGCAGAAGAAGCTTAAAGATGAAGCTGCTAAAGATGATGAAAATCGTGTGTCATCCTTACTCTCATACACCTAGAGAGCAAGAGAAACACCCCACCTCACACACACACACTAACACACACACATACACACCTATGAAGCTCATCAATCTGTTTCATATTGGCTCATTACATGCTGTAATAATGTATCTTCTCTCCTTAACTTATTCTTATTCACATAAATAGTTAATTATATGTCTAATTTAATATATTTATAGGAATTGTCATCTATATTTATACTATATAATTCAATGAAAACAGTATGAAATTATATTTTATCATTCTGCTTCTGCTGCCGATCGTCTATTGCATCTGTCCAGATACAGCTTCATGTATAAGTCGCATACGTGAAATCGTTGCTGGACCCAAAAAATTTTGGTTTGGTGAACAACGACGAGCTCTCTGTCATCATCGTAATGCTAATCCAATTGACTGTTTTGGTATTCGATTGCAAGTAGCTATTGTTCATTCATCATTTGATATTAAGGACCTGCACATCTGGCAGCATTTCATTCTCTTGGAAGCAGACTGTTTCGAGTAAAAACCTATCATTCGGCTTATCTTCGCAATTTGGAGTTGTTCCCTCGAATTTCTTATCGAAATCATCCAGGTTGTGTCTGATTTATGCAATTTATTATACAAAATATTACAATATTGTAGGTCATTATCGAGCATGTGAGCACAACTTTCACACAAATTCATCGTCGCCAGCCATAGAAGCTGATCCGGATATGACACCTGTAGAGCCATTCTCTATTCGTCATAAACCCGAGATAGGTATGATGTAGTAGAGAATGATATCTATGATCTAACATCATTACAGGATGGCATGGATTACAATACGATGATGAGTATATTCTCTTGATGACGGATGTCGGTTTTGGAACATTGAACTACCTTGTAGTTGATTTTCCGAAAAAGCCAAAGGTATGACTGAATGATTCATGTACATGATTGAGCATATGTTCTCTGTGTTTCAGATTTTAAAAGATTATGAGCCATCAGAGAACTTCAGACCATTAGCTAATCCATTGGTTCTTTTAGTTTTTAAGAAAGGAAAAGCTGAAATAATATCTGATGGACCGGATGAATTCAATTTGGCTCATTTTATGATGAAAAATGGATTAGAAGATAGTTAGTTTTCTTTGTTTTTTCATTTCTAAAATCATCTTATGTCAACAAATGAATGATGGATGAATGAAGGAGAAGCTTCATTATATTTATCAATCAAGCTTCAGCCTAGTCTCCTCTTATCTCTCTTATCTCTTTCTCTCTCTCTCTCTCTCTCTTTCTCCTCATCAAAAGTAAAATTTTCAACCTTTTTGAGCGTTTGTTCAACCTTACTCATATCATGATTGACCTTTTGATTTTCATTTTCATTTGTCCTCTGATTCATAATTAAGCATATCTAGAGAGTGATAACAACGTTCATGATCATTACATTATAGATTTGGTCGGAATGAACATTGTCGTAGTCGGAAGTGATCCGTTTGCTATTGAAAGACAGCGAGTACGAGGCAATGTCGATAACTGTCACAGTCTTCTTATGCCAAGTCAGATTTCATCCGTTTTCTTAAGATTACACATGAAAACATATTACAGAACTTCATCGACATCCACCAACTCGCATTGTCTCAAACTTGCCATTGAATGAGATATCTCAATGGATATCAGTCTCGTTTGAATCACCAAAGTTGGATGTTAACGTATGTTGTCAGAAAATTAGACAAAAGTAAGAGGATAAAGGAATGAACATATGTAACATAACATGTTTCAAGAGAATCCTTAGTGTTCGTTGATCTTATTGGAGATGAAGCTATATCAGCTATCTCGACATTGAGCCCGCCAACCTTTACATCTCTACGTATTTCGACTGCTTCAGCCAACTATATGAACTATCATCGTCAGGCTCGAACTTATGTTGGTAAGTTTGATTGAGAATAACATGTATTCCATGATCAATTGATACATTGCAGCTCTAATAGATGACTTATACACATTAGCTATAATTGATGGAGATACAGGAAAGCTTCATTGGATGTTAGTTGATATTCCAGCTGCTGAATTAGGAACAGAGCAAGTCAAAGGCATTACGGTAAGTGAGGAAATGAGGATCGCAAAAAAATGTCTTTGATTGCCCTTCTAAACGGAAGACATCAATTTGAATGCAATTGTCTTTTAACTATTGAACGGAATTTCAGAAGGCCAAATATCACCCGTTAACGCCAACTGATCCAGCTTCATGTCGCGTCTACTTGATAGTGCTATTCCAACAGACAGACAGTTTAAAGAAATTAGAAAACTATTGTAATGAGGACTGTAGACATCGCAAAGAATTCAAGTACACAGTGCTATGAGATCATACATCTGAGTCTTCTATTTTCAGAATTGATGCATTCAAGCAGCAGCATGGACTTCGCCTCAATGCCCTATCTTGGGTCAAGTCGTGTTATGACTTGCCATACGCCTATCACGTTCTGAAAACCGAACATACAAGCTTGATGGAGAAGAAGAAGGAAAATAGGTATTGTATATCTCTCTCTCAGATCTTTTGTAACATTTGTGTTTCAGTAATCGTTCGAAACCTTCACGAGCTAGTTCTTCTTCATTAGCAATAGCCTCAAGCTCAGCTCAAGTCTGTTCAGCATTCAAAGTATCTCCAAATCACCGTTGTACCATAAGCTCATCAAATAATAATAATAATGTTATAACTAATATTATATTATTATTGATAACTTCCTTATTTCTTTGAAATATCTCAGTCAGTTGTGTGTTATTGGACTGTATAGCGCCTTCTTTCATTCTCTCTCTCTGTGTCTCTCTCTCTCTTTCTCTGTACATCAACTCATGAAGAACCTCATTGCAAGCTTTATCTCATCCATGACTTGTTTAAGCTACAGCTGTATGCCTAATCTTCCATTCATCAGATGTTTCATAATTCCAAACAGATTCCTATACTAGTCAAATATGTTTTCTTTTTCATTTTTTGTTTGTTTGCTTGTTCTCAACCTTCTAATTCGACACACATTTGTTTTTACTTTACTTTCTCTCACATACTCTGTCATCTTTACAATTGTAAAGATAGAGAGAGAGAGATAGAGAGAGAGAAGGAGAACATGAACGGTGAAGTAGGAACATGAAGGAGAAGAAGAAGACAACTCAGCGGTGCTCTTGGCCTTTCCCGACCAATCTGATGACGTCAGAAAAGAAATAATTTACGTGTTTTTTTCCAAAGATTTCTATAAATATATGTATTTAAATAAAATATTTTCTTTTCATAAAGCTGATATGTTAATTAATCAATAGGCAATGATAAAATGATTTAATGATATGCTTTATGGAATGATTTTGAACTCTTTTCTCTCTCAATCTACTTATTCTCTTTCTCTGCTTCTCTCATCTTTCTGTTTCTTTCTCTTTGTCAAAGATGAAAAAGCATAAAACCAATCAAAGACTATTTAAATTAAAAGTTTTAAGATTCAATCATGAACTAATCAATATGCTAGTATCATCATTTGTAATCATTTTTTTATAAATTAAATAGTAAAAGTAGAAAGTTAAAGCTACACATTAGATAGTACACAATAAGAAGAGAGTAACAGAGAGAGAGAGTGAGATAACACTCTCTTCTATCATTACTCAACATGAAACAAAGTTTTTCTTTTTCAAATCAAAGGAATTATGAAAGAAGGGCAAAGTTGAACTTCAATATTGCTCAAAAGAATCTGAAAACCTTCTGTAATCCAACCATTTCATGCGATTGCATAATCAGAATGTCATGATGAGATACCATTTACAGATTGTGGCTTATGGCACGTGTATGCCAATGATGAAGCTGAAGCAGTAGACTTAAGCTATAGAAAGTTATATTAAAAACCATCTAACATACATATAGTAATCAGTATAAACTATTTTGTTTTAAGAAATTTTTGAAATTGTTGAAATTCCGGGTGTGTAGTAGCCGGAGATTGTTTGCATTGACATGAATGCCAATTACATATTGTATTCGTCTTGAACTGTCTGATGGTGTAGAATGAATGAAATTGAACTGTGATGATACGTGTGATGATGAGATGTTAATGACTCGGATGTTATTAATAGTATTATATAAATGTAACCTGACAATATCTTATAGTCATATAATGAATTCATCATAGCTATTGGGGGCGTAGTCAGCCAATCATAGACGTAATTTGGTGGGATAGTTCTTGGAATGACTCTTATCTATTATAAAAGCTTAAAAGAGGGCTTTAGCGCTGATAAAGACTGAAATACTTGAATCATTACGATTTGAAACTTTTTTTTTTCTGTTGATATTCTCATCTTTCTTTTTCTATTCAGCTTAAATATCATATTTTGCATTCATTGATTTAAGACAATGGAAGACGAAATCACTGCTCTCGTTATTGACAATGGATCCGGTATGTGCAAAGTAAGCTCGTTTGCAGCTTTATGCTTTATATGTAAATTCATTTGAGGCCGGTTTCGCTGGAGATGACGCTCCACGTGCTGTCTTCCCCTCCATCGTTGGTCGCCCACGTCACACCGGTGTTATGGTCGGTATGGGACAAAAAGACTCTTACGTAGGAGACGAAGCTCAATCCAAGAGAGGTAGAGCATTTTGGGAGAAGAACCTTGTATATCTTATGCGTTTTAAGGTATTCTTACCCTCAAGTACCCAATTGAGCACGGTATTGTCACCAACTGGGATGATATGGAGAAGATCTGGCACCACACCTTCTACAACGAGCTCCGCGTTGCTCCAGAAGACCACCCAGTCCTTCTCACTGAGGCTCCTCTTAACCCTAAGATCAACCGTGAAAAGATGACTCAAATCATGTTCGAAACCTTCAACACCCCAGCCATGTATGTTAACATCCAAGCTGTCCTCTCCCTCTACGCTTCTGGACGTACCACCGGTATTGTCCTTGATACCGGAGATGGTGTCACCCACACTGTCCCAATCTATGAGGTAAGTAACATTTCAAACTTTGATTTATCAATCATATATATATGTAAATATAATGTACCATGTTATAGGGTTATGCTCTTCCTCATGCTATCCAACGTTTGGATCTTGCCGGACGTGACTTGACCGATTACATGATGAAGATCCTCACTGAGCGTGGATATGCCTTCACCACCACCGGTTAGTATCATTTTGTATAATTTTGAAGTCAAAACGTAGTATCTCTCTCTCTATCTCTCCATAATACTCTCTCAACATACTATACTGTCTCTTGCACACCTTCTAGCCCATTTATAGCTTTAATGCCAGCAAAGCAACAATACAGCATGTCGTTATCAATGATTACTATTTTATTTCAAGTATCGTTTCAATTTTCATGTTCGATAGAAGTTTGAGATGATACGTTTCACTTCTTATCAAATGCTTACTTGCCATTCTAAGAATCATTCAACACCCAACAAGAAACTCCAATCTTATCGTATTGGTTGATTTGTTTTAATTTCCTTATCGAACAACTTTACACAAAAGAGGAAGCTCATCATAAAAATTATCTTTCAATTTGCAGCTGAACGTGAAATTGTCCGTGACATCAAGGAGAAGCTCTGCTATGTTGCTATCGACTTCGAACAAGAACTCGCCACCGCTGCTTCATCTTCTTCCCTTGAGAAGAGCTACGAACTTCCTGATGGACAAGTATGCTATAACTATAACAGACTGCATACTAATCATTTGCATTTTAAAGGTCATCACCATCGGAAACGAACGATTCCGTTGCCCAGAAGTCCTCTTCCAACCAGCCTTCATCGGAATGGAAGGAGCCGGAATCCACGAGACCACCTACCAATCCATCATGAAGTGTGATGTTGATATCAGAAAGGACCTTTACGCCAACACCGTCCTCTCCGGAGGAACCTCTATGTTCCCAGGAATTGCTGACCGTATGCAGAGAGAAATTCAGCACTTGGCTCCAGCGTAAGTATTTCGATTACTACATTTGCAAAAAAAGGCAGAGAAATGATTATTGATAAGAGAGTATGTTTCTGGAAAGATGATAAGCATTAGTAGACAGGAGCAGGATACGAGAATGAGAGAGTGAGAGAGTGAGAGAGAGAGCAAGATGTTTAAGGTGAAAAGTGATCAAGAAGGAGGAAGAAACGAACAAAATCTTTGAACGATTACAATAAAATGATGTAACATGTTGTATATTCAGTACCATGAAGATCAAGATTATTGCTCCACCTGAGCGTAAATACTCTGTATGGATCGGAGGATCTATTCTTGCTTCTCTCTCCACCTTCCAAAATATGTGGATCTCAAAGCAAGATTACGATGAATCTGGACCAAACATTGTTCATCGCAAATGCTTCTAAATTGAAAAAATGTTTTTTTATTTTTCAAATTGTTCATCTCTCTCTCTCTCTCTCTCTATACGTTTATCTAATAGAAGGCTATTCTCTATGATGTACAGATTATTATTAAATGATTATCATTGTACACATTGATGTGTATGGCTTCATGACAGTGTCCTCTCATCAGATATGATGATGTGTAAGGATTATCATATTCTTACATTCTTCATACTGTCTTTCGCAGCTTCATCATTCACAGTTGATGATGAAGCTATGAAAATGATAATATAATAATAAATTTATAATATGATATACTTGTTTATTGAATATTGGATATGCAACAAGTGATTACGATATACGACAAGGCACGGCTTTCAAAATGAACAACATTCTCATCTAAAAGAATGATGAAGAAGCATAAATCATAAGCTATCATATGAGATCATTAAATGGAAATATCTTACAAACAGAAACCGAATAGTATGTGCCCGCTTTTGTACTGAACAAAGAAGAGAGAATAGAAGCATATCTACTGAAGAAGGAGGATTGAAAGATTGAGCATCAAGACTGAATGAGTCAACTCAAAGCAGAAATAGAGAGAGAGAGAGAGAGAATGAAGGGAAAGAGAGCGAAAGTGGGAAATGCTTTACGAAAGCCGTCACATATGCGTGTGTGTACACGTGTACGTGCTGGCAAAGGGTAGTTTTAGAAAAATTCTTTCAAATATTGAAAGATCTCAATTGGTATCTATATATACAACATTTAAAAAATGTTCCTTAAATACATGCAATTTGATTTTCTGACCGAAGGCAAAGAGAGAATGAGGGTAAGAAGCCTGTTTAAGCATGGCTTCTGCTAACTTTCTTTCCAGCATGGAAGTTTCCACTTCGCTTTCTACGGGCTGCAGCAATTTCTCGTTGAACTTTTGGTTCGAATGAATCACGAATTGATTCGATTAAATGCTTTGAAGCTGGAATTGGAATGACCTGCAAGAAATAGAGGAATGCTTTGTAAGAACTCAAACAATCTAGCTACCTTATCATCCTGGAAACATTGATCGTGTTTTTTGAGTGCGCATTTTCCACACGAATGACGACAGTTCTCAGACATGAAGTCAGCAGATTCTCCCTTGCACATACCCAATTCACTCCATGTTTGACATTGAATGTGACGATCATCACATTCTAAAACATAGAAGATAATTCCATTTATATTCTATTTTAGCAATTAAACCATTAGTGGCATTGTAACTGGGATTACAGACGGAACAACTGGCAGCACAGTATTGTGACATGTATTCTGGAGTCTTTGAACATTCACCAGACTCTGCCCAAGCGGAACAACATGGGTTTCTGAATGATGCATGATTCAATCAATCTCGTCTTAAGAGGTTAATGAGAGGTATTACCTGTTGAAGCAATCAGTGAACAATGGAACTTCCATCTTAATTATCTCAACTGGATGAACTGTGGTTGTTTCGGTTTCAGACAATTCAGCCAATGGACTCTTAGCCGTCGAGTTTTTGCTTGTGACACTTCCGAGCATGCGGAACATTCCTCCAGCTGGAACACAACGTCCCCACCAACATCTTCCTTGGTAGCAAGCATCGAAGTTCTCAAATCCTTGGCATCTTCCGTTCATTTTGATCTTAGCAACACAATGAGGATATCTATAAGTAGATAGAATTATAGTAATGAGAGTTTCAAAAGAAATTTATAAAGTTTTTACCCTCTGGTATCGCAGAAGAGATATGGTGATCCACAGTTTGGTCTTTGAGCTGAACATGTTGGACGAGGAGCATAACGGTACATCTGATCAGTGTAAGAGTTGGATAAGCCATCACGGTTTTGCAAGTATGGGAATGGTCTCATAGGAGCATAGCTGAAGTGTTGCCAGTTAGCGCAGTAACCGTTATCTGGAGCATAAGCCTGAAAGAAGATAAGACAAAGCTCACATGGCTAAACAAAACCTGTTCACGAAGCCATCTTGGTTGACGAATTTGACGCCATAACTCCCAGATATAATCAACGAAAGAGTGATGCATGAAGAAGATGGGCTGGAAAACAATAGGTATGAGTTATGAGGAGGTTGTCTTCTCACCTCGTTGGCAGAAGTGCTAGGTGGTTTCATGTCTCCTCCGATCCAGAGATGGATGTTAGAGTGAGAGTACTCAACAGCTCCATAGTTGTTTGGGAAGGGGCATCCAGCTTGTGGAGCTGTATAAGCCATGGTGTTTTCAATTCTGTCCTGGGCAATGATGGTGTTGACTTGGTTCTCGCTGAAGAGGGATCCTTCACGGCCAAGTTGACGAAGGATTGTTGCACGTCCTTCAAGTGTACGCCAGTAAGCAAAAGGACCCTAATCATTAAATTTTGAAAATATTCAATGAGACACTGTTTTTACCTGAATAACGTTTCCATAGAAGTCAGATTCTCCTGCAAACATGTTGGAGAACATAATAGAATCTCTTGGATCTGGAAGATAGTTATCCATGACAGAGTCCCAGTATGGGATGGCTACTCCTGGGTCGACCATTCTCAAGGAGATTTCGAATCTGTTATAATGAATCCGTAACTAATGCATGTTCGATATCGATGTTACCTCTTGAGATATTCACGATGCCATGGAAGGAAACCGGGGCCTGAATGAGCTCCAGAACCGGTACCGACTTCGAAATGCTGTCTGCTGAGAACATCGTATTGTCCATTAGATTTCAAAGTGTTCAAAGCGTTGTGCCATCTTCAAAGGACTAAGGTTAAAGAGATAACGATCATTAGGATGTTACCTTTGTCTTTCTTGATCTGTCATCATACGGTACTCCTTACGATAAGCCATATCAAGACGACGTCCGTTTCTAAGAACACAATTTCCATTTCTCATTTGACCCTGTAAAGGACCATTATTTATCATTTCGTTGTTGATGTTTGGTTTACTCTGAAGAAGGGGCAAAGACAGGCAATAGTCATGCAATCGAATGGATGATAAGCAGCCTGCCCACGTGCATTAGGTGGGACAGCAATTGGTCTAAGCCAATCTGGTGGTCCTCCAGGTGTGTTGACAACCTGTAAACCGCATGATGATAAAGATATTACGAAAGCAGTAGTCTTACTTCATTACGAGCAACTTGTCTGGCAATTCTGCGACGAGCCATTTGATCCATATGTCTCATCATTAAACATGTATGTTTCAAATCCTTATTAGGTGCATCAGAACAATCTCGAGGAGGCTCCCTCAGTAAACGATGTGGAGCTGAGGCTGTTTTGTTTTGAGCGAGTGCTGCCACACACAGCAAGGAACTAATAGAAAGTGCGAACAGGCGCATTTGTTCTGAAAAGCAGAAACGATAAGTATTGGATGAGAAGACGAAAAGAATACAAGGATACGATGAGTAAAATGAGGTAATTGCATGAAAAGAAGAAGAGAAGATGGTCGCTGAACAAGTGGTCGACAACATGAAACCTTTTTGCTTATTTTTTATTATAAAGTTTTAGATAGAAGGACAATAACATGAAGAAGCCACATTTTTATTGCCCCCGGAGGTCAAGCACGAGAGGATGGCATTGTCTACTCGGAACATCTTCTAGTTTTTATTCTTTTTCATTTTCATATCAAACTTTTTCTTGATTCTTCTCTTTCTTCTTATTTATCTGTTCTTTTGATGTTCTTCTACTATTTTTGGGAGAAGACGAAACAAAAAGTGAAATGAGAGGAAAAGGAGAGTGACAGAGAATGGCTGCAGGGAGTGTCTTGACTGCATTTGATGTAACTCCTTCTCTCTTAAACTGAGAAGAGAAAAGAAGAAAGGAAGAGAGATAAAAGATGTGAATGAGAGAGAGAGAAAGAGAGAGAGAGAGAGAGAGAGAGAGAGAGAGAGAGAGAGAGAGAGAGAGTATGCAAAAAAAAACAAAGAGAAACGTGAACTGTACGAATGAGAGAAGAGAGTTCAAAGAAAAGATGATTTTCATATCTTTTTTCCTTTTTATGATATTATTTTGAATTTCGAAGAAGGACATTACGTTTGTCACATTATCTATTCTCGAGAATATCTAATGAGTTTCAACAAATGAAATTCTTTTAACAGTTAGCTTTAAACAAGCTGTTTCATCGCATTTCAAACCAGTTTTATGAAATTTTTTCTTTTAAAAAAAAGAAAGGAAAATACAAAGTGAGAGGACAAATATAGGAGGTTATGAGAGAGGAGAATCCAAAGTCATTTGAGGAATGTCAAGCAACTCTCAAATAATACAATCAAAAAAGGGTTTCACATTGAATTTCATGCAAAAAAGTGAAAAGTCTGTCATACCTAGCATCTCAACTTGTATGCGTCTTATGAGCTGTTCCAATAGGATTGTTTTACTGAAACTCGTTGACAACATCATGTTTTTGACCAAACATGGCAACATCTTTGAACTGATGAAGATCAGAGAGAACAGAAGAGATCATCTCTCTCTTTCTCTTTCTCTCTCAACCACCTTCTCACTTTCAGACGCTCAACGTGAGAGATTAGCGGACAAAAAAATAGAAATGAAGTTCAAAAGTCGTCAATGAAATATGTAAGAGAAGAATAGGAATTGAAGAACTGGATATCTCAAACATAATTCATTTGGCACGTTAGCTATGTGAATAGTTAACGGTTTGAAATGCCATCACATAAATATCATAATGATATCTATGACATGACAAGCACTGGTTGGGCTGATGATACTGAAAGAGAAAACAAAAATACTAACAAAAACTGTTTTTTTGAATGAAAACGAAAAACACAAAATTAGAACAAAAGATAGGAGAAGCGTGGTGGAATGGTCGCGCTTGGTTGTCATTCATGGAATTTCCATATGGAAATGATATTTGTTGGAAAACAGAATAAAGAATAAGAAGAAGTTGATGGTAGGACAGTTCAAGGCATCATCAATATGAGCTAACAGAATGAAAAAACGACCGCTCAACATGAATTGTTGAATGGAAAAAATGAAAGCATAGAAGATGCTTGTGAATGAAGAAGCTTAAATGTGCGTTATGATTGATGAGAAACGTTTTCAAAAGTTAACAAAACTGTTTTAGATTGTGTTTTAGTAACTTCAGAAGACTGTCTTCATCAGCTTCATCATATTGTGGTCTGTCCTTATTCATTATATACTCGAGTGTTGAAGGTAGCACAAAGGGGCGGTGTCTCATGTGTTTCTCTTCTTGGCATCGTCTTGCGCTTCTCGAGACTGTTGACTCCGCCCCTTGAACTGCCTGAGGGCATTTGGCCTCCAGCCGGCTTTTGCGTCTTTTTTTTCTCTTCGCTTTCATCATTCACGTTGTCTCTTGAGAGACATCTTTTTTTTTTGTCTTTCCTAATATCATTTTACCATTCACCTTCACCTATGTCATAGTTTTCGCTAATTTTCTTCAATGGCAGATGTTGTAAAGCTGGACGGTCATCGGTGGCTTCTTTCACGTCGTTAGCATTTGTCATTGCCAGATCTTTATCAGAAGCTTGTGGACGTCATGTTGAAGAAGACGTAGAGTTCATTTGAGAACACTCAATCAAACCGTTCGCCGAATTCTTTTACTATGCCAACTACAACAATCACAAGATTAGTTTGTGCCGTTGTTCATGTCATCATGATGACGTAGACTTGCGTGCAAAAAAAAATTTAAATTCCACGTGAATTTACGTCAAAACGATTATTTTAAGTCAAAGACACGGAACACGTTGTTCATTCTTCTTTCTCTCCAGAGACGGCAAATTTGTAAAATTTTATTCGAAAATGAATAGAATTCTCGGAAATCGTATTAGCTAGAATCAATCATGAAGGGACAGAGTATCATTTGGCATCAGTTGGAGAAGTTTGCAGACGATGAATCAGATGACAAACGTTCAAAGCAAAAAAGGAAGTAAATCTCGCACATAGCTTATACTACGATTGTATGATGAAATTGCCATCTGATTCTTACAGTTTCATTTCATAAAATAGAATATAAGCTTTCTATAAGAGCAATGCGCTTCTTCTTACATGAACACAGTTGTGATGGCAGTCTCATCATGCTGCTGTGACTCAAATCATAGTTTGACAAACGCACATTGCTATATCATAAAGATTGCTTTCTATGAGAAATAAAACATTTGTTTCTTTGTTTTCTAGTACACAATTTCATTTTATTTGACCAAACTTCGATATTTTCCGGTCAACATTCCAGGGAATCGGAAATGGCTGCGATTGTAAGTGAAGTGCGAAGAGAGAGTGAGAGAATGACTGTATGAGTGAGATGGGATGGATCTATCTTGTTCAACCACCCTCAGAGAAAATTAATGAAATAAAAGCATAATTACAATATATAATTCATATATGACCTTCAGCTTATACGTTTATGATAACTGGAGGTCTGTCAAGTCTGACAAGTCATCATTGCATGGAGCCATCATCTAACCATATGTATGTTATGCGTTCTGAAGCTGAACACATGATATGCTTTTAGCATTTTCAGAAATTTTTTGAAACAATTGTTCTTGATAAGGTTACTATATATTACATCCAAGAATCAAAGGATTTACCGGTCTATAATTGGTAGACGAATAATGTGAAAACAAGCCGTTGACAGCTTCATTAAAAACATTCATATCTCTCTTTTCATTTATCTTTCACTTTCTTACTTTTCTCTTGTCTCTGTTTTGTTTTGTTCTTTCTCACTCCAATTTTCCCGCTCTACTCTTTCATTTCATCTCTTCTTTTTCTATGATTCTTCGCATATTCACGCAAGGTCATTGCCCCGAGGGCATCGTTAGACAATGCCTTTTTAGTGTTGCAACGAATTAAAAGAACAAAGTAGAAACTAGCAAAAAAACATTCAACAAGATGTAATTATTCATTATCAACAAAACAAATAAGGCCATTAATCGTTCACGGACTGAAAGATATCACGTATGTGCGAGAAGGGATTGCAATTCGTCCTGTAACGATCAGATCCTTCCATTGTCGCACATCAGCTGTGTTATGCTTAAGTATCTCATGAGATTGATACATCTTGATTTCTATCGCCCCCCGAACCTACAGTTCAACATTCATTCACGTTCTCTCTCTCTCTCTCTCTCTTTTTGTCTCTCTGCTTCAATGTCCTTCTCATTATCTATCTCCCACGTTGAAGCTTCTATCTCAAACGGTCCGAAAAATGATCGGTATGTCGAAAAAAAAGATTGAAATGATTAGTCAGTCTATTTATCTTTGATTGCCCTTTTACTTGATCGACCTTTTCTAGCCACTTTGTCTACGTTGGCTTTCCTGTTTCTCGACATTCACAGCTTAACATCAAATGAACCTTTGTAGACATCTTCTATTACGAAACTTTCTACAAGTTCAGAATAGCCATAAAGATATCATCATTCCATAGTTGCATGTTTTCTTTAACTAAACAGATAGTTTGAGAAGGTTGTAAGTTTTCTAATAATATTTGCATTTTATTGTTGTCAACCTGTCACTCGACGAACTTGAAAGACATTCCTAAACAGTTTTAATACTCTAATCTATCGTTTTCTTCCCTCTTCCACATTATAAATGTTCGAAACAATAGGAAAAACAGTTTAATGCTCAATGACATGAAACTTGCTTCATCGAATTCGAATTTCCTCTGTTCAGTCACGTCGGCACTGTCGACAGCCAAGCCAATACACGCCGTAGACGACGATGACGATGATGATGATGACGACAACGTCGATATCAATACCCTTAAAAAGAAAATAGAAAAACATAAACTAAAACAGGCTCATTATGTTGTTACTATTTCAATGTCTTTTGTTGTCCTATTATTATTTTCCTATAAAACAACAGTTTCAACAATGAGTAACAAACATGATGGCATCGTTTTTGAACTTTGTCATTAATACTGACCAACGATGTTATGACTTTCCTTTCTCCTAACTTTCATCCAATTAGTAGAGGGGTTCGCTGTATGATAGAGGCGAAAAGCCAATAACAGACTGTTTCTTATAATCGAGAGGCTATTGCTGAAGACATCCGATTCTAGTTTAAGCAATTGCCACACATCATACAACAACATCTCATTTGTTCGGTTGAATCTGTCTATAAAACAAGCAGTCTTGTGGTTGTTAATCATCAATCTGACCATATAAGGCTTTTATTGAGCTTCTGCGTTTTTGCTTGTTGATTAGAGTTCAAGGCTTACTGTAAATCACATAGGATCCAAAGGAACATTACATTGCTTCCGTTCATAACAAGCTCACCACATTGATTAACAAGGTCAAAGGTGACAAAGACAGACCATGTCCTGCTTATTCTCGTACCGGAGCCGAAAAAAAAACAAATTGCTTTTTATTTTTGTTGTTTAAACCAACTTCATTCTATTCAAAAACTTCTCGAGGCTTCATCGAACAGCATAATGTTCTTTGTTAACTTATAGGAATTTGTCTATTTTATTCGAAGAAATAACCATCGGCTACAAAGAAACAGGTGTCAAGCATCGTGAAAACAAGCTGAACGACAATGACATGACTTGCATGCCCAAGAAGCTGTCAACTATCGAGAATAGGAAGTAACAAGGCTGCCGCTGGCCGGCCTGAAAGGTCACGTAGGCTTTTCCTATTTGTTGTAATTGTTTCATTCACAGTTTCTGCTTCTTTACAACAACTTTTCAGCTTCTCATCATTGTAGAGACTTCATCATTGGCTTTAATCGAAGAACGTTTCGCCTTTCTAAGTTTTTCATATTGTTACTACACTCTCTCTGTTCCAAAAAACAAGGCATTGTATACATACGGAAAGATGTGTCTTACATCTGTTTTCATGTCAAAATTCAATTTTCATTCAGTTTCAAATGTGGAGAAAGCTATTCATATTCTTTCTTCAAGTTTTCTTTCTCAACACCCGAGATTGAACTCGTTTTCATGAAGTTTGTTAATGGTGAAACATGACACATTCACGACGATCAAACCTCCTTTGAATTATTGCTTCAACCGTTGCCATTTCTCACTATTCTCTCTCAATTCACGACAAACAATCGAATAGGAAACAACAATAAAAAAACCATTTCTTCATAAAAAATCGAGTTCAATATAGTAACTAACCAGTGCGTATTCAAATATGCAGATCTCAAAACATAAGATATTCAACTTTCGCTCCATGAAAGCACTAACACGTTCTTTGACTTTGATTTCGTTTTCTTTGTTTTTTTTTCAGGCTCACATTATTTTTTTATGTATCGATAATTTTAATCTTTGTCTTTACTTCAAAACTTACACGTTTTTTCATTTTCATCGTTGAGAAAGAAGAGCGACATTAAGGAAACCTGGAAGACATACGTTGAACAGTTTATTTTGAACATTGAGAAGAGCATAGTTGAGAAGAACGACATTATGGAAACCTATAAGACATACGTTGAAAAGTTTATTTTGAACAATGGGAGAGCTATTATAGGATTGCGGTGTTTCTAGCATGCACTAAAAGCGATTAAAAAACAACAATATAGTTTAATTGAAAAGTGAGGCTGATGACTCAATCTTCCTGGTCTAAGGAATCTTATATGAAAAAAGGAGTTATTGCATCAAGCATTCTAAGAACAAAAAGGAACAAATTCTTTTAATAATCCAATTTCTTGATTAACACATATACACAAGCTATCGAAGACTAAAATTGAAAGAAGAAACTAAAAAAGTTTCAAAACCCGTATTGCTTGTTCTTCAACACTTTGAGTGATCGAGTTAACTTTTCACAAACAGAATGGCATTTCATGCTGAAACGAATTGATGATTATGGATACTGATACATTACTAACCCAAATCAGTTTTAGCTTTCCGGAATAACTCATTCATTTCCTGAAACATTTATTGAGAACTAAAAATGTGTTCATTCGAAACCTCTAATAACAACTCCGTTCTATCGGGGACGAAGCGTATCTCCGGACAATTCGAACCCATTGATTCAGCCAAAGCTCTCCTTAAGTTGAACTTCTCTTCCTCTAAAGCCTCTTGAATTGTAACATCGTTTTTTCCATTACAAATCCAAGAAATGGTTAACTCCGTGAAGCTGCTATTAACTTTGATCTGAATGACATTTTGCATGAGTTTACGTTGTAAATGGTCGAACCTGTCCGAACCGAACAAGCAAACTCCCAACTTTTTCATTGGCTGAAACGACTTCTTCGAACTTCATGGCGAATATTTCGGAAAGTTGCTTCATTTTCTTATTGTCAAGCTTTCTTTGTCTTTGTCCCATAGAAGCCAGTATGAGTTTTGACTCATAACTAAAAAAACTGTTGTCCCGTACTCAGCTGAGAAAATTACCCCAAATCATAACCAATCTTCTGCCCTACTTTCTTTTGAAAACTTTTCCCGAGTGCAATATCGTATCTCCAACTTTGTCTTGGCAACACACAGTTACCTACATAGCTTATATAGGAATAGAGATGTCAAGTAAGCTATACCACAAATTTTGGCAGTTCTCCTGCTCTTGAAACCTTGGGAATGAGCAGAGCGAAAGACTGTTGTAATCGACTGTACTCTGAGCATTCTGTAAGAATCAATAGCTCCTCTATATCTTGATGGTTTGAAGGTAATTGTAAGGCTATTCCTCATTTTGGGTAAGCGAGAAGAACAAAAAATAAAAAAGTATATTAAACACTTTTGTATTATTACATCGTGGTTTCTACTCGTACTAAACATCATATCCACAAACAAGTAAGCTTTGGAAACCGTCAAAGAACTATGTGATATAATTGGAAAGGAAAATAGTTCTGATAAGTAAAATACACAACATCTGTAAAGCCAGAGTGACAAAATAAATAATGACCAGGGAATACTCTATTGTTCCGTTGAAGCTAGATCTCGATTGATTCGTTTTAAGTAATTGGCTCTGTTACACTCGATCATCTCCCATTTACGGATATCGAACAGCTTCTTCCATTGCGAATGATCCGTTGGCACTTTTCCAGAAAGTTTGGCTGTCTCACTGGACTCATTCAATTTCCCTGATTTTATACGCTCTATGGTTTCCTGAAGAAGGGTAGGATCAGCGGAAGTGAAGTAAACGGTTACTTACGTTATAATCTTTAGTTTTATCTAAATCCCATCGGATAACTAACAATGGGATTCTTGGATGTGATTGCTTAATTTTCATGGCGATTTCGTCCATTTTACGTGGATCCAAAGGTTTCTTCTGCAAGCTCTGGATTCGCAAACAAAATGGTCTTGATACTCACTTTCGCGGCACTTGCGTTTACAGCAGCTCGGAATCTCCGTTTCACAGCTTCAGCGGCATCAAGATTAGTCCAAGAGCTTGATTGTATAGACAAATCTTCAGCAATTGCTTTGGATAATCTCTTGGTGAAGTCTTCAACAGATTCCTTAAAGATATATCCCTTGAATGAATAAAAAGCGTGATCTCTCACATCTTCATTTCGGCGTAGAACAGGTAGCCACTTGAGATGAATTACAGTCAAAGGAAGGAACATGAACCAGAAAACGTCTGACCACCAGGTAGCTCCGAGAATCGACGAGTTTACTTTAATTGGCCTCCAAACGTGGAGTGAAATAGGTTGAATAGAATCAGAAACTTCAGCTGGCCAAGTGCTAAAAAGAAACCCAGGATGTTAAAAGGGTCGGATGCCGAAATAAAACCTGAATTTGAGCAAAGCTTTTTTCCCACTAGTAATGGCACCTTCAGGTAGTGATAAAATAGGTAACTCGCTAGTTTCGATGTGTTTTTTTCCCTGTCGCACTAGTTCGTCTCTTCCACTTCGAGCTCCAAAATCAGCGTAGCCGAAACACCTACAATCAGGATAATAAGACGAATGTGACCGTGAAGACGGACCATCGAAGAATCGAAGGAATATCCCAAACCGAGGGGAGTATACATGATTCCACCAAGTCCACAGCTAAATGGTCAAGTGCGCTTACATGATTGGAAGATATCAATTTGACAGAAGAATCTCTATAACGTTACACTTATGAAGCAAAGATGCCAGGTAATCAATACCTCTCCCCTTCTTGCTTGACGATGATGCCTAACAGACCACACATAATGCGAAGTACTGCAGTGCGTAGTACTGTAGACTTTCGTAACAAGCAGGCAACAAAAAATGTGTGCAAGCCAAGGAAAATGCGACATAGAAAAACGAAGAAACCTAAATATATTCACGTTGATGAATAAGGAAAAAGTGTGAACGAACCGACAGGAGAATATAAGAAAACAAGAAGTCTAGAAGTAGGAGAAGATATTCGATCCATGTCGAAAAGCTCTTTCAGAGGTATCGGAGAGTTATTGTCGGTCATCTGGATGAATGGATGATAAACAGTAATAACAACTTATGTAAGTATGGTTATGGTATAGACCGATGGAGAAGAAGAGTCATGAAAACTTTAAAAACGTTCAAATATGTACATAAAATACTCACTTTAGTGAAAAAAATAAAATTTAACGGAAATACTAGAGTAGAAGCTTGCACAATGTTATTACCTAAGTTTTAAAAATAAACAATATTAACAAATGGAACAAATTTCTTAAATTACTCAACGATGGGTGCTTTGCACATAAAAGGAATTGGCAGCATTTACAGTATGCTAATAAATTTTAATCTCGATTAATAGGTAGAAGACGTCGGTTCAGGATTTTCACTGATCCTAAACCTTCTTCCCAAGCTCGTGCTTTCTAAAAACCACCTGTCAGTCAGCTAATGGTTTTTACTCAACTCACCATGCTGATAATCCGAGGACCTTGCGCTGTGTCAATCTTTTTATAACCGTCAGGAACGTCAACGTATGTGGAGTCTCCAAATAGTCTTAGTCTGCAATAATTTGTGATTGCCTTTCATGATCAATGATCAAAACATACCTTGCTTCATTCGACTCAAGTTGTCTTTGGGTCTTTCTTCTCATAGATCTCATAAAACGATCATCTAAGAAAGTACAGGACAGAGGTAGAGGCTGAAGAAATGGGTTGATCATCAAACAATGGATTAGAAAGCTTACATCACTCAATACTGTATCTGTGATTACATCTAGTCCAGGTTCATCCTTATCATGAACTGATACTTCATTCAAAACATCGGCAATTGTTGTCCTTTGTTCATTCGAAGCTGAAAATACAGAATACGAAAATATAAACAGTCATACGCCCCACTTATGATCACGCGACGAGCAGAAGGTTTGTTTCTAACAGGAAGCCGTAGAAATAATTTTTTAATGTCCTGCAACAAAAAAGGGATTAACCCACTGATGATTGCTGCTACCTCTGGAGTGTTTTTGGTAGAAGATCCTCCTTCTTCTTCTTTTTTAGGAGATATCTTTTTAGGTGTTTCTGAAGGTACAGGTAGCAAAGGAGTGAACAATAAAGTCTGAGAATGTCACATTAACCACATATTATATATTGATGCTTACTCGTTTGACTGATTCCTTGACAATGTTTTCCGTTTTGGCTAACTCTTCATTTTCTATTTCACGAATAACAGCAGGTGAAGCCAGCATTCTTTTCGTTGGCGAAGAACCTATTATTTTAATCAGATATTGAAGTAAGTGTTCGAGGACTCGATACCTTGAGATGAAAGAGGTCTTTTTTGAGGAGTCAATGGAGGAGGCTCACAGCCATGATAAGCATAATAAACATTTCTTTCAGACCATGAAGCCCATTCGTTTGCTGGCTCTAGCGACGCCGATCGAAAGTTCTTCTTGGCTACTTCATGTATCCGTCTAAACATGTGTGAATGAATATACAATGTCGAAACAGCCAGTTACTTCAAATAGAAGTGTGTAACAGGCTCGAGTTGTAGATGCCGACCAAATCCACTCAACGTTTTATAATAATAAGTACAATTACGGCAAAACGGACAGGATAGCCCCTTGCCATTTAAAAGCTGAAAACCACAAGGAAATAACAAAATCACCACTAATTTTGTACCTTTCGGACTTCAGGTGAAATCTGAGCCTCTTTGGTATGTTCTATTAAATGCATATGAAGTGTATGAACGCTGTGACTACGAAATTTACAAACTGAGCAATCCCAAGGAGTTCTGGATACGATTTCTATTTTTAGGAGGAAGGAAGGAATACACTGACCTTTTTTTAGACGGTGTTACGTTCACATGTGGCGATATGGCTAGAGGAATACCGAAAGCTTCGATAGCGGCTTTATTAAAATTAAATTTTCTGAGATATTGAGCTTGAGATGATTTGAGAAAAGTTAAAAAACCTAAAACATTCTTCGGAAAAATGATCAGTACAGATGATGCCAGTACTGGGAACATTAGATGCAGGCCCCATACGCAACCTTAACATTTCCTGTAAATAGATAAGCTGAGAAAAAGACAGTAAGGAAGAAGTATTACGCAATAACGGAAACCCAACATGTTACCCCAGAGACGCCGTCTATCCAGATCATCAGGAAAATTTAAATACATTTCATTTGTGGGTACTTCTCGATTACAAACAATGCAATTTGGATCACGCACAGAAGTAAAAGGCTGAGAATAACGAAAAATTTTTTTGAAAATTAGAAAGACTGTCTTACCAGCGCTAAAACATTAGTTGTATCCATCAGAGTAATATTTAATTTTCCTCTAATTTTTTTGACTATAAATGTGGTTCCTGTATCACTCGTGGGAGTTGCACGGGCGATCGAATCTTTATTTAGATCTGGGGGAACGCTACTGTACACTACTTCACCTTCTGTTTCTTCAAAATTTTAATAAATTAAGAGTTTTCAATTGTGCTTATACCTCTATCATCGTCACTGACTCTCTCTCCCGAACTAGTCGAAGCCGGCAGTACAATGCTACTATTTTTTGTTGGAGAGTCATTTACAACATCAACCTGCTGATTTATAAGGACATATATTTTTATTATTATATTTTACATACATCATCAGAAGATACTACGGATTTAGTAGGTGACGCCGTTGCTGAAACATTTGTGTCCGGCACAACAGCTTTACTTGACGACTCCTCCATGAACCCTGAAAGGCAAAATTATTTATTCTAATTTCATGATGCGATAGAAGCTGATTTCATAAAAACATTGATTAATATATACCAAGATATAATATACAACCTCATATCAAACTACAATCGGTAGTTTGTACCATATAACTATTTTAGTAACTGAAGGTGTTGAAGGTCTAAGTTTGCGGGGTAGGACCAATTGCGAATTGGCGAAATTTTCTCGATCTCATATTAAATTTTGAGGGTAACCGATGTGCTTCCTCTGTTTTAAACTATGTTTTAATTATGTTCTTGCTCTTCTATCGTTGCTCAATGGATTTCTAGATGTATAAGTTATGTTTCATTCATTTGATTTCTTTATTACATTGAGGGATATATTAGGAATCAATATTTTTTCTATGCATTTTGAATTTCCTCATGTACTTATAACAAATGCAGACGTTTCTGGTCACCGAATCAGTTTATTCTTCCAGATGGCTTCTATCCAGTGCCTTAATCCTAAGGCTGAACTTGCCCGACATGCTGCAGCTCTTGAGCTTAACATCAGTGGAGCTCGTGGATTACAGGAGGTTATGCGCTCCAACCTTGGGCCCAAGGGAACATTGAAAATGTATAAAAAATACTCTAGACGGATTTTTGAGTGAATTCTTTAGGCTTGTTTCTGGATCCGGAGACATCAAACTCACGAAAGACGGAAACATTCTTCTCCACGAGATGGTAAGCTACTATATATAAATCATAGTTACCGGTTTTCAGTCTATCCAACATCCAACTGCCTCGATGATTGCTAAGGCTTCAACTGCTCAAGATGATGTTACTGGAGATGGAACAACCTCCACTGTACTCTTGATTGGAGAGATGTTGAAACAGGCTGAAACTTACGTTTTGGAGGTTATAATATTTCCTCGTTATCTTCAGCATATTTTTTTGTTTCTAGGGAGTACATCCACGTCTCCTCACCGAAGGTTTCGAATGGGCTAACACTAAGACTATCCAGTTTTTAGAGTCTTTCAAAGAAAAGGTTCGTTGTTACCAGTCTTAGTTTCTTGAAGAAAAGTTAACAGATCACTGTCGACCGAGCAACCCTTATTGATGTTGCCCGCACTTCATTGCGTACTAAGCTCCATCACAAGCTTGCTGATCATATCACCGAGTATGGACATTTTTCAAATCTCTCAAAGTAACTATGTCTGTCTAGGTGTGTTGTAGATGCAGTTCTTGCTATCCGAACCGGCGATGAGGCTCCAGATCTCCACATGGTAGAGAAGATGGAGATGCAACATGAGAGTGATATGGATACTCAGCTTGTTAGGTATGTGTTATTTCTTACAACACTTATCTTGATCATTTTTTCAGAGGACTTGTACTCGACCATGGTGCACGTCATCCAGATATGCCAAAACAAGTTAAGGATGCCTATATCCTTACCTGCAATGTGTCCTTAGAGTATGAGAAGACGTAAGTTATACCATGAGTAGAACCAATCGATGTTTGAATTTAGTGAGGTTAACTCTGGACTTTTCTATAAGACCGCTGCTGAACGTGAGAAACTGTTAGGAGCCGAGAGAGAATTCATCACCAAACGTGTTGAAAAGATTATCGCTCTTAAGAAACAAGTTTGCTCTGGTGATAATGCCAACAAAGGATTTGTCGTCATCAACCAAAAGGTTATTTATTAACTCTTTCCGTTTATATTATTTTTTGCAGGGTATTGATCCCCCATCTCTTGATCTCCTTGCCAATGAAGGAATCCTTGCTCTCCGTCGTGCCAAGAGAAGAAATATGGAGAGACTCCAATTAGCTGTTGGTGGAGAAGCTGTGAACTCTGTCGATGATCTCACTCCAGAAGTCCTTGGATATGCTGGAACAGTTTATGAGCATGTTTTGGTATGAGTTAGATATATCTACTGAAGCTAAGATTGTTATTTAGGGAGAAGAAAAATACACCTTCGTTGAGGATTGCAAAGAGCCCAAGTCTGTTACTCTCCTCATCAAGGGACCCAACAAACATACTATCACCCAAATTAAGGACGCTCTTCATGATGGTCTCCGTTCTGTTTTCAATGCTATTACTGACAGTTCGTTACTGGCTCAGTCCTTTGCTTCATATGAATACTTCAGAAGCCCTTGTTCCCGGAGCTGGTGCTTTCGAGATCGGAGCTTATTGTATGCTTATGAAAGAAGTTCAAAACCTGAAGGGACGTGCTCGTCTTGGAGCTATGGTAAGATCGACAAGTGTTACTCAATATTAGGATTTTTTAAGGCTTACGCTAATGCTCTTCTTGTGATTCCCAAGACTTTAGCCATGAACTCTGGATACGATGCTCAAGAAACCATTGTGAAACTAACTGAAGCTAGAAACGATACTGGTTTGCCAGTAGGACTTGACGTCAGCACAGGAGAAAGTTATCAACCAAACGTAAGTTCATTGCTGAATATATTGAAAAAGAAACTAATTTTTCAGGGAGTTTGGGATAACGTCATTGTCAAGCACAACAGTGTCTCCTCCGCTTGCGTTATCGCTTGTAACTTGCTTTTGGTTGATGAAGTTATGAGAGCCGGAATGACCAACTTGAAGTCCGGAAACAATCCAATCGCTGATGCTTAATCTACACGTTACTCTCTTACTCATCAAGTTGCTTTTAATACTAGCTTGATGTACTTTGCCGATCTGTAACCTTTTAGCTTTTTAATGTTACGATGTTTTAACTTCTTGCTATTCCCGCTTTTTTGTTGAATTTGTTGTTTGCAATCAATTGTTTTTACATCGCGTGAAGTATTTAAAAAATTTTTTGAGAATCTTGTCTTCACCTGGTTTAGATCCAGAGAAATATTTGAAACTCTCGAGAATGGTGTCGAAATAAATTGAAGAACGTCGTCGTGCTTCCTAAATGGTGATTATATTGAAAATGAAATAGAGTTCAAAAATTCGAATAGGTTTCATCGATGGCGGAACCACCTTCATTAGAGGAAATACTTGCCCGGAAAAAACAAGAAGAGGAAGAGCATGCCAAGGTATGTACGAGCTGTCGTCTCTTACATTCTCTTCTTCTCAGCCCAAGTTTTTGACGAAAGAAGAGCGAGCTGCACTGGCTCTACAGCGACGACAAGAACAGGTTGAGAAAATGAAAGAGGAACAAAAGCGTTTGGATGATGCGAGGAAACAGTTTATGCTGGAAGCTAAAAAAGCCCAAGGTGTGTTCGTGGTATTTCGATGCTTCGAAGTTACTTCCTTTTCAGAGCGTCCTGAACGAGGTAGTGGAAGGGATAGAGACAGGGATCGTGAAAGGGACAGAGAACGTGAAAGAGATAGAGGAGACCGTGATAGAAACAGAGATAGAGATCGTGGACGTGACAGAGACAGGGATCGAGAACGGGATAGGCGTGACCGAAGTCGATCCAGGGATCGAGATAGAGACCGTCGCGACCGTAGTCGTAGCAGAGAGCGACGGGATGATAGAAGGAATGGAGATAAAGACAAAGTAAGATTTGCTGCGGTTTTTAGTTAATGTCATTCTTGGTTTTCAGTCGCAGGATGACGATGGTTTTGATCCGGATAAGTTAAAGAGTGCAGTCGGAGCCCGTTATCTTGGAATTCAAAAGGAAAAAAAGAAGCGTGGTAGAAGACTGCATGAAAGAAAATTCGTGTTTGATTGGGATGCTGGAGAGGACACAACGTCACAAGATTACAACAGATTATACACTCAGCGACATGAGGTAATTGCCTTCCGACTAATTTTATTAGAAGCCTTCTTCAGATCCAATTTTATGGACGTGGCTCAATAGCCGGAATGGATGTGAATGCTCAGAAAAAAGAAAAGAGCGAGTTTTATCATTCACTCATGGAGAAAAGACGAACAGATGAGGAAAAAGCAGTTGAGAACATCAGGTAAAACTTTTATTTCAACTCGAACTAACTTCTATTGATTTCGTTGAAGATTGTCTAAGGAGAGAGCCAAGGATCGCGCTCGAGCTCATGACGACCGTCACTGGAAGATGAAAGAATTGACTGAAATGACAGAACGTGATTGGCGTATCTTCCGAGAAGATTTCAATATTACTATCAAGGTAAATTTTCTCTCTTAATAAGTTAAAGTCATTCTATTTGCAGGGAGGTAAAGTTCCCAAGCCCATGAGGAATTGGACTGAAATAAACTTGCCCAACGCCGTGTATGAAGCTATTATGAAGGTTTTTTCTCTTTTGAAGTGTTTATTCTAACGTTTTGACTTTACAGGTAGGATATAAAGAACCAACTCCTATTCAGCGCCAAGCAATCCCCATTGGCTTACAAAACAGAGACATTATCGGAGTAGCTGAAACTGGTTCCGGTAAAACTGCAGCTTTCTTGATCCCTCTTCTAGTAACAACTATTATTATCTGTTGAATTTATTTAACGTTCTACCTAGGTGTGGATTACCAGTCTCCCAAAAATGGAAAGACAGGAGCATTTCGAACTAGGACCATACGCTATTATTCTTGCCCCAACTCGTGAGTTGGCTCAGCAGGTATCGTAAATGTTTTCTTCTTTTAAAAATGATGTGATTCAGATTGAAGAAGAGACAAACAAGTTTGGTCATATACTTGGAATTAAAACAGTCTCTGTTATCGGAGGAGCTTCTCGCGAAGAGCAAGGAATGAAGCTTCGTCTTGGTGTTGAGGTAATTCTTTTGTTTTCGTAACTTTTATCATTTCTTGCAATTCCTAAAAGAAAATTCATACAAAGCTGTTAATTCTTGTTTACTCTCTTTTTGAGAACGTGTGCTATATCGATTCTCTGATTAGCATAATGTTACTGTTTATCCTAATTTCCATTAAATCATGACAGGACTTTACTTTCATTTTACAGGTGGTTATCGCAACACCTGGTCGTCTCCTCGATGTTCTCGAAAATAGATATTTACTACTTGAGCAGTGTACCTATGTCATTCTCGATGAAGCTGATCGTATGCTTGATATGGGTTTCGAACCTGATGTCAGAAAAGTAATTTCTTTTTTTGAATGGGATGCTGGTAAAAAAAAAATTTTAGGTGCTTGAGTATGTTCCAGCAAAAAATTTGAAGCCTGATTCGGAAGAAAGTGAAAACCAAGAAATATTGATGAGCAATTTCACGTCTAAGCAAAAATACAGACAGGTAATAAGTAAGGGAAATCCATCTAAACCGTTGATCAAGACTGTCATGTTCACCGCTACCATGTCTCATGATGTCGAGCGTCTAGCTCGTCAGTTCTTACGCCGGCCAGCTGTTGTACATATAGGATCAATCGGAAAGCCAACTGAACGTATTGAACAGGTATCATTCATTTTTCTGTATCAAAAAGCATACATTTAATTTCAGGTTGTTTACATGATATCAGAGGAACAAAAAAGAAAGAAACTACTGGAGATTCTGGAGAAGAAATACGAACCTCCAATTATCGTTTTCGTCAACCAAAAGAAGGTTTATCGCTTTAATCATCGTTAGAATTAAGCCTCTCGTTCAGGGTGCTGATTTACTTGCGAAGGGTCTCCAGAAGCTTGGTCACGATCCTTGCGTATTGCATGGTGGTAAAGGTCAAGAAGCAAGAGAGTTTGCTCTCCAATCTCTCAAAGACAAAGCTAAGAAAGTTTTGGTGGCTACAGATGTTGCCGGAAGAGGTGACAATCCTTCATTCTTTTATATTTATTTTATAACTTTCTTTTCAGGTATTGATATCAAGGATGTATCTTTAGTATTGAATTATGATATGGCCAAGACGATTGAAGATTATACTCACAGAATTGGTCGTACTGGTCAGTTTACTTTTTCATATTTTGTGGTTGAGGCTCATATTTGTGCCAATGCCATTTTTGGCATAATTCAGCTCAGCTCAGACCCATGGGGGTTATTAACTTGCATATATATTGCGCTCTTTTTGATAACGTCGTATTGGTGTAGGTATGATCTATTCGTATCTATCTCAGCGTAGTGGAATATGCATATGACCGTTAAATGTGCCACCCTTGAACTCTGTTACGACAAATACTGCTTCCCATTTAACCAATGCACTTTCAAGTCAATACACGTAGTCTGTAAGTCCGGTACGCAAACATTGTGGAGTGTCAAGCTCGTGTGCTTTGCTACTGCCGTGAATTACTTAGGTCGAATGTATATGTATGTTTCTATTTGTGTCTGACCCTTATTCCAAATGTCCGATGTAGATATTCCGCATTGTGGACTCAGCCTATCTCTTTAATAATATTTTCTTCTATTCATTTGCTTCAATTGCAATCTCGCAACCATAACCTCAATCATTTCATCTTATTGCGATTCCTGTATAAACACAAGCATTGGAATGGACCGCATGCATGTACGAAAGTTTTTCTTCCTAGTCATCTTTCTTTAAAATGTCATCTGAACCATGAGTATATCGCTTTCGGGTTTGTGCTTCCAGCCTGTTTTTGAAATTTATGCATTGGCTTCGTTTTCTTTTCTTAATTTTCTATGTTTTCTGCATCCCACGACTATTATATCTTCAAATTAGACCACATTCCTAATTTACATGTAGAATGCATGTGGATAGCATGTGAGTGTTTAACGTTTGTTTTAAAATATAAAAACCGTCTATTAATACAAATCACATTGCGCTTTGTGACACTATTCTTTTGTGAAGAATAGACTGGCGTTGTTAAAAATATGCTTCAGCCATGCATTGAGCTACTTCAAATAAGAATTGACTGAAATGAAATAGTTCGAAAATTTTATTTCAATTACTTTTCATTCAAACTCATGCCAATGTCAAGAAAAAATTGCCAGAAGATTGTAGAAGAGCGTTAGTCTTAGTGAAAATGTTCTTTAGAAGCTCATTTTGGTCTGATAGGCATATAGCTTAGAATAATTATTTTTAATTCTAACATCATTCCTGTCTGAAGCTTTTTTATGAGCAATTCTATTGAAAACTTTTCATAACTTTCACTTCATTTATTACTGGGATCTCATTATAATTTCTATGTCGACCTCAGTTTGTTATAACTCTCAATAAGTCATTGAAATGAATGAGACAAATTTCTGCTATGGAATGATTTCTATTGGTCTCGCCGGAATGTTTTCACATTTTTACTTAATACATACGTTTCTCTATTTAAAACCCTGTGAGAATTGCATGCCGCCTCAATAGCTTAATCTGGGTATTTCATCTGGGGGATGTTGTATATGGATGTACACAATTGCGTTCACATGTTTTTTTATCCATGAATGTACGGCTAGAAGCAGTTCTGGGCTGCAACACAACATGGGCCCTGTCGTCGCCGTCGACAACGAGGCTTTTCTCATCGAAATTGTTGTTGTTGCCGAGTGTTTGTGTGTATGTGTATGTGTCTCCCGTCCTCCATTCGCTCGTTCCTTCTATTCTCTCTTTCTTCTTACTATCTTTCGCCTTCTAGTCAGCGCGGCTGGCGCAGGGAATCCTCCGCTGCATGTCTAGCCGTCTTCCTCCCTGGCTTCAGCTAGCAACAACAGAAGCAGTAGCAACAGCCCTGCCCTGTCTATGTCCTCTCACTTTATCTCCGACTATCCCTTTTCTCTCCCTTCTCATGCTCTCCCACGTATGCGCGCAGTTGTTTCCTTTTGCTCCAGCCTTCCCTCACTCCAGTTGCAGGAGCTTATAAACACCCGTCCACATTCGTCACACGCACACACACACACATACAGACATACAAATAAAAACCTCTATACTTGATACTCCTCCTTTCAGTTTTTCTTGAACGTTTTACATTTTCAAAAATGCTGATGATAGTTGTTGCTTTTGTTCATACATAGTTCTGTTGACCGTGCAGCTGTAGCATTCATTTTTGTTGTTGCCACAGCTGTTAAGCTCAGCTTTTCTACTTCTTTATCGATTCACTGCCCGTTTCACGTGCCTCTCTCGCTCCACTTTCAATAAAGCGTTAAGCTAAACTTTGGCCTCACTCGGCTTTTCCCGCATAGGGAACAAATTGTGGTTGTCTTTGTATAGATCGGATTTCTTCCTGATTTGCTTTCGTGAACCAGGCAGTTACTTTTTGGGGTTCGATTGTGTGGTAATCCCTGTTGGAGCGTTCTTATCGTTCATTTCTAAGTTTCGTCTGTGTTTCGCGCTCAGAGCGAATCGTTTGCGTTCAATAGCACCGGTCAATAGTTCATAATATATCCTGCTGTTGAAGAACTTTCTGTTCGTTAGGCATGTATCTCAAGCGTCGTTTTTTCCCACAAAAGATGTTAAGCTCCAAAGTTGGAGTGTACTATTACTACTTATCCGAAGAAGAGCTTGTGAGTGGATGCCAAATATACATGTGAAACTGTGTGTTTTGGGGTTTTTTTCCACCTAGCTATATATTTATGTTACTTCATTCATATTTCCAACCTTCTCATCTCTATATGAGAGAATTAGTTTTAAGCTCTTCGTAATTCGAAAGCAGTATGGGATATGATAACTTTTCTATTGTTCAGCGATTCTTTCGATTCCATTGACTCCTTTCCGGCTTAATTAAAATGCTGTTACTTGGTTTCTTTTATCACGTGGAAATGGTTGACATGACAACCATATTAATATTCTGTACTATTCACTGTGAATTCGTTTCCATTTTTTGTTCTCTTTTTTTTTGAATTGGTTTCTCTGCTAGAAGAGAATGTCATCACGCTCAGAATGGTTGCATTCAGATGTTTATTTGTAAGTATCCGCTATTACTATATTGTCTCATCTGCTCAGACTTCACGTGTGCAGTATGCTAATTGTTACTATGTGAATATCAAATTTGCCCAGGAAAAATGTCATTTACTGTTTCTTTCTCGACTTCGCCTGCATCGCCTTTGTTTGATAAGATAAGGGGAAGGTGTCGAAATCGATTGTCACATGTTTCGTTGACGTTTTCTTCTGCTTGGTTATTACTTGTTCTTCTGAGTAGTAATTAGCTCAAAGCATTAACGTTGTCATTTAGTTTTATTTTGGGTTTCAATTTTTTTCTTAGAATTATCAGTAGTACTATTTGTTATTGCTGTGAAAAGTGAATAATTAGCGCGTTGTTCGCGATATGCTAGTTCGATTTGCTGATATTGCGACTCACACTTTAGAAACATTTTCTACTCGTTCTCACTCACGATACGTTCTCGTACTAATTTCGAGCGATCACGCGATTTGGAACGATAGTGCTACTCGTAAGTGTGCAAGCAGAATAAAAACTATGTAACCTTGTTTTTCCTCCATGATTAGAATTACTATTATCATGCTTCATACTTTGGTACTAATCAATATCTCAAGGCCTAAACTTGTGTTATATTTTAGTATCTCATTTTATTACTATATGCACTTCAGCATCATGGATTTTCACTTACTAAGGGTATGTGATAAGAATTTTCTTTCACAATTAATTTCACGATAATACCTGAAACGCACACAATATATTACGATGCTATTCTATGCCATTTCCTATAATCTGAATTTTCCTGCTTCTTTACTGATTTAGCCAAAGCGTGCAATTCATAATATATGCAATATGTTTAAGAATTAGAGCGAAAGCATTCATAGTGAAGGTTCAGACAATTCTCATTGTTTATTTGAGTGTCGTTTTTTATCTGAAAAGATATGATTCTCATCTCACCGTCATGACATTTTGAGAGATCAATTTGTTCTCGTGTGCTTGATAGCAGCGGCATAATGACCAGAACAGACTAATCGTTCGAAATATATCTTACCTCTTAACAGTCAATCTAACCAAAGAGATCACATTGAGACACATGTAGGATAGACTGCGTATTGATTTTTGTAGATGTGGTGAGATGGTCTGAAGTAGACCTTATCTTCTCATATTATCTCTTACCAGAGCGATTGTATTAAGACACATAAAGGATAGCCGAGGTATTGATTTTTGGCTAAAATTCCCATTTAATTATATATGATGATTGTCGAAAATACAATTCTGTCAATTTAATAACCCAAATCTGTTTCATATATTTCGGATATTAAAAAATAATTTGTTCAAACAGTTACTCTCCGTTTTTTGGAGAGATTGTGTCCTTGTTCTTTTCTCTTATTAAATTTTCTAAGTCGGTCTCTTTATCTCTCTACTCACCTTGTTATTTTTTGAACTCTTTTTTTTTCTCGCAGCTGCTGGTCAGATACAGGTTCTCTCCTATTTATCCTCTGCTTCTCTAGACTGCTGCCCTTTTCTCCACTTTATATTATGCACTTGTTTCGATTGGTGAGAGCATGCAGGCTACATGTCTTGTTCCTCTATCTTCGGCTCTTCTCTTCTTTCTCTGCTTCTGATGCAACACTTTGTTCCATCATCTCATTCACTGTTTCGTGCTAAGCAAATCTAGATGTTTAACCTAACTGTATCGTGAACATCGCAAAGTTACTACGAAAGCAATTGACTTTTCCGAATTCTATCTGCAAGTTATAATTCTGATTCATTTGTGGTGACATTCAATAAGGTTCCACTCCTATTTGCTTTATATTAACTAACACACCAGCTTAGGATCTACTACTACTACTTATTTTTTTTATCAATGTTCCCTCCTACTTTTCTATATTTAACAATCGTTTATAAAGTGTTCGTCAGGCACACTTTCTTTGTTTTGAACAAAAACTCAGTTCAAGGCTTTTTGCTTTGCAATTCGGAATTGCTTTATTCGTAAGAAAGGACGTGTTGATTTGTTTATATTGAATACGTAAAAGGTTTCAAATTCCGAATACTTACTCATGGCTTAGAACATATTATTCGTTCTAATTTTCACAAAGTTTTTGTTCGTAGTCATACCGTGTCTTTTCTTTTTGGTGGTTAATATGTAAAAATTGGCATCTTTTTTTCTCTAATTTAAAATTTCCCATGCTGACTGCCGGTTTCTCATTCTCTCATCGTATTCCCCATCTGAAACATTCCGCAGCCCCAACCACCAGTTTTGAATATGCTTGTTATAAACCAATGTCTAACTTTTTTCTTCAGGACGTGCTGGAAAATCTGGATTGGCTATTACATTCTTGACACCTGATGATTCTCTGCTCTTCTATGACATGAAGCAAATGCTTGTGGAGTCACCATGCTCAACTTGCCCACCGGAACTTGCTAACCATCCCGACGCTCAGCAAAAGCCAGGAACATTTGCTGTGAAAAAAAGACAAGATGAAACATTGTATCTTAAATAGATAAGTTTTCTGAAAAGTTAGAGAAGTTTCCTTTCTTGGAACACTCTCTTTGTTGTTTTTTCGTTCCAACTTGTAACTTATGTTCTTACTCTGCTCTTTTGGCATCTATTTATTGCACTGAGTACAGCATCATGTTGCCGATGCCTCAAACCATTGATCCACTGTGGATACTTCAACATTCTTTTGTGTATCTTCCAACATTTCCTCTCAATACGGTAAGAAACACTATAATTTATAGCTTTGCTTTGTTTTACTGTCAATGTTCTGAAATGATCAAGTATTAAAATGTGTTTCTTGCTCCTGGTATTCCATGCAGTGGGAAGTTCGCCTAGGCTTCCCTCATTCAAACGTATGAATTACGTGTCGAAGTATCTTTGTTCATTCAGCATTTTTCGTTTTGAATTTACTGTCTTTTATTACAGTTTGGTATGTAGACCGTTTCCCCAATAGTATCGAAACACGAAAGCAAAAAGATTGGGGCCATAGTGCGACGATCAGGTAACTATTTCATTTTCAGAGATCTTTTAAGGCTGATTGTTGTAATCTGCAATATTTAAGACATAAGATCTTCGAGGTAATCCGAACATGCGATGTTTCCTTTTAATTACAGGCAAGAGATTGACCTTGTTTTATTATTAAACTACGACCTGGTCCACTCTTCGTCGCTTTTCCAACAGGGGCTATTGGGGTTAGCGCTCAACGTTGAAGTGTGATCAGAAGTTCCCAAAATATGCTAATGAATGGGAGCTTTCAATAGTGTTCCACTACCTCCATCTTCGCACAGCTTTGATTGTAATTTTTTAGTCTATATGCAGGTCATTTAATATTTGCTTGTAAACTAGTCGCGTACGAGGTGTTTCTATTGGTACAAGCAAGATTCGTCTTTTATCGTGAAGTGATCGAATGGTGTGGTATCCTTTCTCTTCTTCATATTCTGTCAACAACCTAACCATACTGTTTAAGGAATATTTCTGTTTATTTATCCTTTCACGTCTTTCCTCATAACTGATACGAAGTTCTGCAAACGTAAAATCCTGTCTTGTTTTGTGTTTTTTACCTCTCGTCCCTCCTGAAATTGGATTCCCGTGCTCTTGAATGTAGAGCAGCAATTTCTTGAAACAACAATTCTTTCTGTTTTGTTTATTTCTGTTATTTCTTGACTTGAGATCGAGATTGAGAACGATCATCCATTTTGAGAGTGAAATGGGTGCTCGAAGCTCCGCAGGTTCGTTCACTCATTCAAACCCGGTGCATTTGGTGCAACATGTCCTTTGTTTTCTACTCTCTTCGATTAGCGATTGCCCGCAAAATTGAAAACCCTTAATGAACTAGTGCTAGTACCATGTATGTATCTGTATAGAGTAGCGGCCGTCATCGTTGTTAGGGATAGAGATGGTATTAGAAATAGCAGCTACAGAGAACAGGAGAGTTGAATCAAGGGAGTATGGACTACGAAAAACGTAGAGGGATATGCGAGACAGTGACGGAAAGAGAAAGATAGAGAGAAACCAGTCCGACTGACACGGGGTGAAAACGGAGGCGATGGCGACGACGACACTCGCAGCGGTCTCTGCACAGCTGTCTCTTGAGTGTTACTTTAGCCCTTCACCCATTCACCTATTGGAACTCCTTGTCCTCAAAGTTTAGTTTCTCCTCAGCTGATTCCAGCATGATAACTTTCTTTCTTTCCGTGCTTGTGAAATGTGAACGAAAAGAACGATTTTCACTAATTGTAGAATAATATTAGAATTAAATAAATGAAAGTGTTACCCATTTGTGTCAGTACAGTATAGAGTAATCTGAAACGGTTGAGAATATGAATTATTGTTTTATTTGGTCTCACAACTTTCTTTGATGTAGATAGGTGTGTTAACTTCTCTTTTTTCTTGATTTTCGGGCTCACGTAGTCCTCCACGTGTCTTAGAGTGATGCAGGTCTCGTTCCTGATGTGCAGAAGACGTTTTCTTGACTTTGTTCTGAAGTTTTCAAATTTTAATTTTTTTTATCGATTTTCTTCTTTCTACTCCTAATATCTACCCCTCGTCGTCTCCTCGTTTTTCTTTGTCTATTGTCCGACTCCGAACAATTGTCTTGTACTTGGCATTTACAAAAAATTTTATCCTTCTTGTAAATCCCAGGCCATAAGGAGTAAAGAGAAAGAAATAGACGGAGATGGCCGTAAACGCAGCGGCCCAATTTGTTTTTTTTTTCGTTGTAGCTAGTCGTCATACGGGCAGGACTGTTCAATGTGTCTCTGTCTCTCTGCTTTGTCTGTATGTATGATGAGATGGTGGTATTCGGGGTCTCGTTCTTCTAAATTCGTAACTGCTCTCCTGCGTGATGGTGATGTGGTGGTGGTGATGGTGATGTTATATGTGGTGCAGAGAGTGTCTTTTAATATTGATTCTCGATGTTCGTATAGAAATATTTCAATTAATTTTTGTGCTTCAGATATTTTTAAAGCTCATTCAGAATTCTCATTACATCCGAATATAAACAAAAGTGTTTATTAGCCTTTCTGTTTCACATTTCGATTTTTGCGTAATATTTCTCTTTTTTTTTTGTTTTTTTCTTCGGTATCTAATGACATCGTCGTCGTGCTTATTATATGTATATTCCTTTTTATCTTTTTTGTCTTCTTCTCTTTCTTCGTTCGTCTTCTGCCTCTTCGTTATACTTTCTTTTTGCAATGATGTCGCTCTATCTTTTCTTGTTTATTCTATGTTTTGCTTTTTTGTCATTATCAAAATGCTTCCAACTTTTATCTGATTTCAGATTTGACAGGGAGGGTATTAGAATTTGCGCTTCAACAGAATTTTATTGATTATTTTACACAGACTATGACGGACGAGGACTGGCCGTCTCAGAAATTCAGGGATCATGTGATTAATAGGCTGTAAGTTGCCCTGTTATCTCTAATCACAAGTTTTCATCGCCTTTACCGAGTTATTTCGTTTTTCAGTGAGCCGGAACTCCAAAGGAACCGGCAAAATGCTCCTAATCTTCCAGTTCCTGGAGATGCTCGACAAGTAGAAGAATATGTGTTTCAAAAATGCGTTACCAAAGATGAATACATGCGAACTATAGCTAAGGTTACTCGCACTCTCCTCGACGAAATCAACAATACAGTTTAAGGTTATTAATGCCATTAATTGCAATTCGAAATCGGCTGCTGTTCCGCCTGTGTTACAACCTCCTTCGTTCCATAGTCCTCCATGTTCTACCCCGTCTAGTGTTAACAGTGGATCTACTGGGTCTAGTAGTTATCGTACTACTGTCCCTCCGGATCCTCAGCCAACACAGGTAAATTTTATTTCTCTCAATCGGATACTTTTGTCTTCTGCTCTATTGTTTCAATCGTTCTCTTACCGTGCTGTTATAGGCTCGGAATCAACAACAGACACAACAGAATCAGCAAGCACAGCCCTCTTCCTCAATACCAAATTCTGGTCCTGGGCCGCAACCTCAGCTCTCCCCTGTATTTTCGATCCCTGATGCTTTACCATATCAAGCACCACCTATGGGTCAACCACCTCCTCAAATGCAACCTACCTCACAACAAGTTCGTTATTTTTTCCCATCATTTCTTCCCGGATTCCTCTTTCATATCACACTCATTTGATTTAGAATCCCATGCAAGGAGCTAATGGATACGGGCAGTATAACATGATGCCACCTCAAGGTCCTATGAGTCAATATGACAATAGAATGCCCAAACAGCCAAAACAAGTAAGACTGTTGCATCTGCCTATTTATGCTTAATTGTGTCTTAGGAGCCAATGGCTCGCGGTTGGGAAGGACATACTTATCCTAATGTAGCACCTTGGGCACAAGCTGGATATCCACCCCCTCAAGCCACACCGAACCATGTTCCTCCTCAGCAAAATGTGGCTGGACAAGGATCTGTTCTCGAGTCTCTTATAAACCAGCCCCAGTTCCCTCCACAGGTTTGTATTCTTTCCTTTGGTATATTTCTTAACTAATAATTTTAGCCTCAAATTAGTCGTCCTAATATGGTACAAGGAGCAGAGCTTTTATCTTCTGCTCCACCCGGAGTCATGGACGAACCTATGCTGACTCCTGAAGAGAAGGCTACTTACAATAATAAGCTTAATTCTTTAAGACAATATTGTCCTCATATAAGGTGTGGCTTTTTTTATGTTTTGAAAACATCTCCAACTTGCAGAACACGTGCTAATCAATGCCGCATGCAAGGTAACAAAGAAGCAGCCGCTAAGTTAGAAACTATGCTGGGTGTTCTGGAGGGGAGGCGCATTGTCAGTCTAGGCTATCTAGAAAATTTGGAAAATTGGATATATAGAAAGAGTGAAATGCTGGTCCGTTCTTATTTTTTATCACTATCACAATAGAGTATTTGCAGCAAGCTCCACAAGGTATGCGCCCAATGCCGCCTAATGGTCATCACCAACCGCCACAAGGAATGATGATGGGAATGAACCCGGATGGAAGCCCTGTCCCTCATCCGGTTAGTTGTTACGCTTCTATATGGATAACAATAGACATCCAGATGCACCATGCTCAAGGATATCCCCCTCATCATTCATATATGGGACCACCTCAAGGAATGTGGCCAGCTCATCCTGCTCATATGCCTCCTGGAGGCATGATGATGCAGCCAGGAGCTCAGATGCAACAACAGGGCGGGCCTGGTCCTATTCATCCATCCTATAGTAGAGAGATGGTCGAACATCATCGGCCATATCCTCCGCCAGCCAATATGAGAAACGTGGGAGTTTATTTATTTATGCTTTTGACAATGAGTATTGTAGATGAGAAATCAACATATGGTTCGGATGATGAATCCAAGTGGTCACGTACCAGGTGTTGAGGGTATGCCACCTCACGGAGCAAGTGAACCTGTGCGGATACCCAATTCTACAGGCATGGAACAACATATGAATACTCCCCCTCCTCCGAATAGCGGAAATATGAATAGTTAGTGACTTATCATTTTTCTATTGTTGACTTTAGAACCTGCAGGTTTTGACATTCCTCCTAGTCAGTTACATGGTAGACCCGGCTATCATTCAAATGCCAATGTTGCTCCTGAACATTCTAATGTTGATGATCTCTATAACGTCGAAGACCTTTTGCCTACTCCTATGGAAGCAATGAACAATCAACAACCACCATATCATCAGAACTTACAGAGTCAAAGTGCAAATGATGTGCGAAGCCCCGTGAGTATTCTTGTTCAGCTATCTAAATCATGTTTTGTTATTCAGAATTGCGGTACATTAACAGATACCGCTCGGCGGGAGATGAGTTCTCTTAATGATAGATTCGAGTTCGATACTACGGGTCCAGAGGTTAGAGAAAAAAGTTCCGTCCTTCTCAAGTGCAAAATAAGTACGTTTCTTGCAAGAAAAATCCGTAGAAGACATTTTTTTCTAGGATCAATGCAAGTTCCGCCTCTGCGTCTTTTAGTTCCTTTTGCCTATCCTAACGGGTCCATAACTATCGATAGAGCTGCAATAGATTTAGGTAGTGTTATGATCCGTTCTACTAACTCTGGTTTTGTTTCAGACGCTTATTTTTACGACGATCTTCAAAATTATGTTCATGACCGGCTAGGGCGTGGTGATTTACAGAGCATTACAGATTATTTAAATACATGGGTATGTGCGTTCTTTGATTGGTTGATTAGATTGTTCTGTGTTCTAGGAAGCAACTGTGCGGAGCTACTATAATAACCAAAGTGCTGCCACAAACCCGACTACAGGCTTTGACGATATGTTCAATTATGAGCATCTCCTCAGTAGTTAAACAAAGCTCAATGTTTGTAAGTCGGGCCTTCTGATACATCCCGTGTCTAGTGATCAGCAGTTCAAAGCTTCATGCTAAGACTGATGATTTCAAATTTTTTTTCCTCCAAAATCCGATTAGTTTCTGTTATTTCATCGTCCCGCTTGAAGATTCACAAAATAGTTCGTTCTTCGGCTCCTCATACACACGATCTGTTGTTTTCTTTCTGCCTAGAGAAAGTTGCATCTGCAGCTTGACTCATATGGTGCTGCTTAGCCTTCCAGTTGAGGCGGCCTAAGTGTTCTAGTGCCAAGACGCTTCTAGGAAAGGCGTGTATCTTTTTCTCCTTCCAGATGTATTTATAAATCTATATCCGATTTCTCTCCATATACCTTAGATTTCTCCTAAATTCTATACTTTCTATTACCTTACACCTGTTAGAGTTCTCAATATTATATATATACATATGCCCAAATATATATATATATATATATATACTATATATATTAATATATCAAACATTTGTGGATAGCCCTTCTTCAAATTCTGGGCGGGTAGTGGGGTATTTTTTTTCTACTCCCAGTCGTTATGCAAATTGATTGTATCTGGATCGAACTGTACTCGTTCGTGTTCTGTTTCTTGTGAATCCCCTTGTACTTATTTTTAACCAGTCTTTGATTGTACAGTAAGATCCATATGATGGCTGTTAGTTTGTCATTTTCAAATCTTCATTTTACTGCAATCAACCCTCAAATAACAGCAAGAGCAGCATTCTAGTTCAGTTTTTTTCGTTCTATACAGAGTTAGTGGTTACGGATTTCTATTACACGAGTTGTCATTAGCCGTATGTATGTGTGGTGGCTTCAACAACCAAAATACCTCAGTTATATTGCCTTCGATAAGGTTAGGAAGATCCTATGTTCTCGTTTTCTTTTTTTGGTGTCTTTGTAGTTCCTACTTTATATCAACATCATCAATTTATGTCTTTTTCAAATAATGTCTGTGTGTGTGCGTGTGTGCGTGTGTGAAGATATGCTTTCTATGTTTTCAAGTTAAATAGCCTCAGTTCATAGATCCGGGTTCTTTCTGGACTTCATAATTCTAATGTCCAGTCTGTCTGAAAGAGAACTACCGTGATAAAGCCATTTTATCTTTCCTAATATGTATCTTAGTCTTTTTATGGTATCCAAAGGTGCACTGTAGTACCCTCGTTCCACAGACATTCCTACTCTGTGATCACGCTTGATAGTCGATTATGCTTAGTTTATCAGATGATTTTCTTCTATGTATGTATCTGTGTGCATAGACCTCCAAACTTCTATCATTGCCACAGCTGTTTGAAAACATTTATATATTATTTCATCCACTTCTTCCTTCCTCTCTCTCTTCTCTTCTCTCAACTCCTCCACTGTCTCTCTCTTTTTGTTGTTGTTCCGTTTATGCCCCAGTCAACAAAATGGTTGTTATTTATTTGATGATGTACACAATTTGTAAACTTTGCGTTTGTCGTACTTTCTTGCCACTTTTTTTATGATCAGAGATGTTCTTTATCATTCGTTCAACATCTCATAGTTTCTTCTTCTTCTTCATCAATAACATGAAAGATTATTTAATAATTTAAATTTTAAAGCTATGCGTAGTTGTTCTTTGTGAAGAAATGACTGAATCTGAACGAATCGTCAAACACATTTATTAAGAACAAAAGTAATCAGACTAAATTGCAATTTGAGTTCGATTGCTAGCATATATATGAAGAAAGAACTCTCCGAACGTAGTAACTCTATAACATCGTTATCGGCATTGAAAGCAAAGAGCGAAAAAGGCACCAAGAACGAATGCTACGCCAATGAAAGATGCTGGTCTGAAAATAGATCTTCATTAACACCGTAAGTTTATGAAATGTCATAATCAAACACAGCCACATACATGCATACACACGCACAGAAGAGAAAGTGATTGCCGAAAATAAACTTGTTCTCTTTTCCAAAAAGGCAACCATCTACTGAAGAACTACACAAAAATCGTCGCTGTCGACAAAGGATGTACTATATATGTAGATGGATTTTTCCCACACACGCACACACATGGAAATGTCGTCTCGTTCTTAGAAAATGAGGGATGTATCAGTCAGAGAGGCCATATAGAAGTTTTAGCTTTCCATCTTCATCATTACCCTTCTGCGTAATAGTTATGTAAGCATATGCCAAAAGATGTTTTGATACATTATTGACCGGTCGTTGCACAAGATTGGTGGCAAATGATGAAATATTTTTTATCTTGGTCACCTGTTCCCATTTCCGGACTGAGTTTCGTATGTACGTATTTGGACAAGTTCGATTGCAATAATGAGGGGCGAACATGACGTTATTCAAATACATTTGTATTATTAATTGATGTATGGCTGGTAGACGCAATAACATCAAAGGTTCAAAATGTTATAATTACAATTGATGAAGAGCATAATCCTTTAAGACATCGATAAGCTCTAAGAAAATTCCCAGGGCTGCATAATGTTGTTTATTTGGTAGCTAAGCACATCGCAATATGAATTAGTTTCGGATAAATAACTAATTTATATGAAAATGTGAATGAGTGAGTGAAAGAGTGAACGAATAAGAGTACATTGAGCCCAGATAACTTATTTTGATTGATTAAGCTTAATGCTTGAACTTAATAGAATTTGTAGTCAGCTGGAAAAGGTGTGCAAAATCAATGAAACTTCTTCTACTTATACATTCAACAATAGAAGATGTAGATAAAAAGAAAATTCATAAAAGAACTAGAGGTAAGGGAATAGAAAAGAAGAGAATGGACTCAAGTGGAAAGAGATTCACAAATGTTAAATTATTATGGAGCGCAACCGTTTCTTCATTCATCTACTATGCGAATGAATATAGGCGCCCACGTGGCATCACGTGAAAAGTTCACGTGCTACTATTTGCGTACAGAAGTCAAGAGTTGGGGGACTGAGACTGAGCGAAGATTGTTTATTATTGCATTTTCTTCCTCATTCCATTACTCTCAGTTAATATTTTGCACTCTCACTCTTCATGTCTCTCTCAATCTATACCTGTACCGAGTCTACAGTCGAGAGCGCATGTATGGATGAATGAATGTGCAGAAGTTGGAAATAGAATTTTAGAAACTACGACATACTTAACGGTGCAAGATGTTCTGCTCAACAAACTCCACTCTTTATTCTTTAAGTCTAATTATCAAGATTCCCGAGAAAAGGTGAACAAAGCGTAATCTTTGATTCTCATAACATACGGAGAAATGCGGGTGGACATTCGGGAGGTTGACAAGAGACGAATTAGAAGAAAGAGAGGTGAGGGAATGTCAGCAGAGAGGGGCCAACCAAACATAATTTTTATTTTTTGAACACAAGTACATAGGTACATAGGATTCTGAAGACTGAATGTGTGATGATAAGCTGATTTCAGATCAAATGTCAGGCTTACTATATATTCCGACAGGCAGATAAACATACATAAAACTAATGCAAATAGCCTTTTCAATTATAATTTTCTTCCTGAATGTTGTAGTTTGTGATTATTTTTGCAAATTGTTTTATGTTTGCTAAGCTTGCTCGAACTATTCAAAGAAAAAAAAGGACGACAATGTCTAGATGAATGATGTCACCTTCTTTTTTTTCGGAACACAGTGAGTTCAGCTTCTCATTCTATCTCTCCCCATCTCTCTCTCTCTCTCTCTCTCTCCTTTTTTTTCTAAAACTGAGAAGTTCTTGTTCGCAAAAAATGGATAAAGCTGCAAACGAAAAATGAGAAACAACAAGAGAACAAGATATGAAGAGATAGAGAGAGAGAGAGAGAGAGAGAGGAAGCCAGCGTACAAACTTCAAACAAAGAACGATAAGTCTGAACCCTAGATAGCACAAGTATCATATCATTTACTGGAACTTAGTTACATTCTTGCGTCAAGTGAACCGTCTGCAATATATCAATCGAGACATCGAAATGTCGTCTTTTACTATTCCCTCGTGTGTATCTACTTGTTCAAATACTATACTTATGCAGCTTCTTCATATAATTATAACAAACTATACCAGACATTCATAAAATAACAACTCGACCCCTTAAGCCTATTTTTCATTCTTTTCGTCCCTTCCTTTTTCCTTCTGTCTCTCTCTCTCTCTCTCTCTCTCTCTCTCTCTTCATAAATCTTCGTCTCTCTATCTCTCTTCATCTTGTCCTTACTCTCTGTGTACTACAAGCTGTTATCCTTTGGTGGCAAAGAGGGGGCCATCTAAACAGGTTCAGATCTGCTGTTGGTAGTACTTGAAAGACCTAAGCTAGAGTAATGGGATTCCGTTTCCGGCACTTTTTCCAACGAAAACAGACAAGCGAGCAACTCGGGCGACAACAGGCAAATCATCGTTACGGCTCTGTATAAGTTTTTTTTCACAAATCCCTCGATTCAGCCAACTCTCTCTTCTCTTTCTATATAGACCTTTCTGTGTTTCTTCCTCTCTCGTTATCCATGAGCATTCTTCGTTGGCCCTCCTTCTTTGCCTACTCAAAGGGTTCTTATTTGTGGAAACGTAAAAAAAGAAATATTTCGTTAATAAGACTTGAAAAGCTCACAGCCGCATTATGAGAGTCACAATCAACAAATAAACAAAACAAAACGTACACGAATGGCAGTTCGTTTCAAACTTTCTTATTTGTGGATAAGTGATTTGACATTTCGGCAAGCTTGTTTGTTGTTTGCTTCTTCTCTTTCAACCTCCTGCATGCTTCAATCACAGAGAACAAAAAGAAGAGAAAGAGCAAAACAAGAAGAAGAAGTTTCTACAATTGACAAGCTTTCACATTGTTTATCTTCATGTTACTACCCAGTTATGACGATATTGCTGTCGTTGGAATGGGGCCAACTAGACGACAGACAATTGGCCCCATGGGCCAATGACAAGGCTCCCCCACCCATTCAATATATACATATTTGAGCAAACAATAATCATAATTTGCACTTGAAAAATGATAAAATAATTGCCAAATTGACTGATGACAATAGGTATTCATTACTATGCAATAGTTATCAGCCATGTATAAGATCAGTGACATATGAACTGTGTGTTCTTGTGATGAGCAATGAAAATAATGAAATAGCTTATTGTTTATCACGTATTCTTGGAACAAAGAAGAAGAATCATTCTCTCTCTCTCTACCTACTTCGTTCCATTCTCAATGATTACAATGTTTCAAAATGAAAATTCACCATTTCAGGGACAGACAGTTGCTATGTCATCATCTATGTGATACTACCCGCTTATGGAAAACTATCTGATTGTCATGAACTTGGAAAATGCTTTTTTTTTTGTGAAATCGTGAGAACAAGATAAATGAAGGAACAAGAGATAGAATAACAGATAGATAGACATCATGGCGTTTCACAGAAAAAAAAAATTTTTTTTTATTTTGTACAAAGGTTGATGAGAAGACAGAGAGAGAGATAGAGAGAGAGAGAGATGACGAGTTAAGAGTCGACATCAAGAACATCCAGGGAAGCAATCATCGTCAATTTTAGATGAATTTTAATGAAAAATGTTTGGCAATGACCGTCAAAGACAATATTCAATTAGATGCTCATCCATCAATCTATTCACACTTACTATATATACCATATAATAGTTATTATAATTAGCATAATATCAATGTTGATGAAAGAATCGAAGAAGCATATTGAAAGCACAAAGTAGAACACATTGTGTTTTGGGTACAAGATTGCAAAACAAATCCTGAACTACAAAGAAAACTCGTTCTATTCGTCGTTAAAAATGTCCAAATTAATCAGAATCTCCCCCCCCCCCTCCATAAGTTTTATGGAATTTTCCTTCCTTTGGAACTTTGACAGTTTACAAATGACAACAAGACTGTTACTAGGGGGATCGAGATGACAATAGACATTCCTCTATCTTTGGCTTTCGCTTCATCAAAAAGGCTTCTCACTCCTCTCATCTGCTATCCCCTTTTCCTCTTTCTCTCTCTTCCCCCTCTCTTTCTCTCTCTCTCTCTCTCTCTGTATCTAACTTTATCATCCGACATCTTCAATGATATATATGAAGTGAAAGAAAATAAAAATAATCAATTTGGAACGTTTTCCCTTTTCAGCAATCACTGACAGCATGCTCATTGAATTGTAAAAACATATCGTCGGCAGATGCAGCAATTCTGCTTATGACACTATTAAATTATTTCAAATTTGCATATTGTACCAGCTGATTGACTACCATTTAATAACCTTTAATGCTTTTACTCCAGCTTCTTCAACAACACAATAGATACAGCTCAACGTCGTAATTTGCATTTCCTATCTTGAGCATATTCCATGAACCTCTTCTACATAAGATACTCCTTTTCTCTCTCTCTCTCCCTCTCTCTCTCTCTCTCTCTCTCTCTCTCTCTGTCTAATCTTCACACATCCATATACGCATACACACACAAACACCAATCGTAAACGAAGGTAATTTTCAAAAATTCATTTCATTTGCATCATCATCACGAAAGTGCCGACAGGCCACTCGAACATTGATGATGACCATGAAACACTTGATATTCGCATCTTTTCTTGTCTCTTGTTCGAAGATGTAAGAGAAAACACAGAAAAAAAACTTTTTTTTTTCATTCATCTTAACCATCTTCTTCAATCCTTCATCCTGTTCATTGTCAGATGATCGCTTTGGGCTCTTCTTCTCGAGTCGTTTGGTTGGTCAGTTAACTTATGTCAACGTGAAACACAGAAATCTTTAACTCAGCTCAAAGTATATACTTAACGGCCAATAGTGGAGGGTAATAAATTCTTTTAAGCTAGCTACTACTCCTGATTTTGTCCGGCTTGTGCTTAAAACCCAAACGATCCATGTTCTGGCTGTCGACGAATGTAAAACGATATGCAAAATAATATAATTTGCATAGTAAAGAACATAATGAAAACGTGTATGTGTGGATGGATCAAAGTGAACTGAAGACACCAAAAGCTGGGTGGTAGAATGGCCAAACAATACCAGAAGAATAAAGATGAAGAAACAAACAACCGCTTAGTGCAATCACGCATTAACAAATGACAACACCTCAGTTGACGTGGAGAGAGCTGTCTTACGTGCAGATAGCTCATTATGCAAATGAAGGTAAATCCAATGCATCTCTAACCCAATATCATTTCTCCCCCCCCCCCCACTCCCTTCTTGTCTCAATTTCATGAAAACTAAAAATCTCAATGGAAGTTATTTTACAATTGAAATCAAATCATTTCCAGATTGAGCTTTACACATGCTCCCTCAAGCCAAAATCAAATTCAGCTGGAACCGCATTTTAATCTTATACACAAATCTTAAAATAACTTTTTTCTTCTTCAAACAATTCAATATATATAATATATATATATATATCTTCTACTCTATATATGCGAGTATGTGTACATATAGTTATACTAACTCCTTCCTTCTACCCAACTTCACTTCAAACCTTCCCTCTTTTCCTTTTTTTTCCGAGATCCCCCCCCTCTCTCTCTCTCTATCAGCATCTGCTACTCCCTCAAACTCAAATTTGAAATGGAATATTGTTTTTAGTCTTCGTCATGCTCTGATTTACCGCTTCGGAGTCAATTAATGACCATCATAGATGAAGAAAAGGGTGGAGGGAGAGTCCGTTGACGTGAAAGCATAAAAGGAATGCTTATTCACATGAGCATTTCCTCCATTGGTCAATAAGAATAAGGAAACGAATTGAAAAATGGAACAAAAGCAAAAAACAAACAAAAAAAGTGTTCAGAATATTAAGATGAATTCCAGTTGAATGCAATCGGATGCTATTTCAGTCCATCTCCTTAACTCAACGTCACTTCCTGCACAGTCGTTTTTGATTTTCTATCTCGCAACCTTCTGAATATGCTTCTCAGCTTCATGTTGCAGCTTCTTCATCGTTAGCTACATTAACCCCCCTCCCCTCTTTTCGTTATTTTTCAGTTTCATCTATCGTCACGCAATGAGTGTAATGAGGAAAAAGGTAAAACAGAGTGAGAGCGATTAGAAGCTTATTAAAAACTAAAAAATTTATTCAAAAAAATATTTTTCTGAAACGGTTTTCTCTCCTTCTCTCTCATCTCCTTCCTCTCTCTCTCTCTCTTTCTCTCATTTCATCATTTACCAAGGTTTCGCTTACATTTTTCTCTCTTTTAGACGAAAAAAAAAACATTTTTCTTCGTTTCGAGAAAATATGCAGATGATGGTCCAATTCTCAAAACATATGACCATTTATATGCATGGCTCTTAGAGCAAAACAAAGATTATTTAATATATATATATACTATATGTATATATTCAAATTATTACAAAGAGAGACATAAGGAGATGTTGATTCCTAGCTTGCAACTCATTCCTCCCCCCCCCCTCACCCTTCTTCCTCATCTTCGCTCCTGTTCTTCTTTTGCTCCTCTAGCCATTCCCACATTTACTAATAGCAGAGTCATTCTCTCTCTTTCTATATTCTATCATCGTTACTCTCTGTTACAGATACTCTTTCATAGTCATTTCCATGTTTGGGTAATTAACCATTTTTTTTTGTAAACAACCTTGATATGTCTGGGGTCTTACTCTCTATGCTTGCTTTCTTAATCACTTTCTCTTGGTAGAAGCATATCCACATGCAAATGTATAATGAAACTTACATCACAAAAAATCTCAGCTTATTACAGCATTCTGTTTCACAGCATGCTCGATATGAGAAGAACGTCTCTAATTCTGGATCAGAACATCTGAAATATAAAATGAACTGTGTTGGTTGGGCAATCTGTTTCATCTAGTTAATATCAATTATTTTATTTATTCATTATGTGTTCGTATGTCTTAATGAAGTAGTTGTAAGGATGGAGATAAGCAAAAGAAGTTGTTGCTTTGAACAAAACGTCTGAATAGTCCTAATTTGGTAGAAGAGAGAGAGAAAGTTAGCTGGCTGTGAATGGGCAGAGGGTGCAGAGTAGGATGCCAAAAATCTGACCTCAAGTAGACATCTTAAGATGACTGGACAGCTTTACTTCATAGCTAAGGACCGACCAACAAAAACCAAAAAATACAACTGACTCAATGCAAAGCTGTGAATGTCATCGGTTTATGTAAGCCCTTCTACGACATGCCTTTTCCTTTATATTTTCTCTTCTCGTTTACTGCCATTTCATCATCATCATCCTCATCATCATCATCATGAAGCTTATAAGAAAAAAAAATATGAAGACTGAATTACACAGAGCTATTACATACACACCAACAGACACCAAAATGGAGCAGCAAAAAAAAAAGAGAAAAACACCTCTGTTACACACTTTTCCCTTCTAAAGCTATTCATTCGAGCAATGCTTCGAAATACGAGCTCCGACAAAGGATTAACTCAGTAACCTCACCGTAAACTATTCTCTTAAGAATTATTAATTATTTATGAATGATAAATGACTCTGTTGAGATTAAAGCAATACAAGCCATGTCAACTCGGTGTCTGAGTTCAGTCAGCCGCTGACCACACTATCAATGTCCATCGTCTAAGATGCAAATCTGATTATTCTACACAAATATACAAATGAAGTTAGCTGTTTCAAACGTCTCATATGCACAGAGCGTGACTCTCAATAATTACTTGAAACGTTTACTTGCAATAGAAGCTGTTAGTTCATCTTCTTTTTCATTCTCTTAATTCTTATCTTCAACGAACTCTCACAGAGTAGAGGGGAGGGGGGGGGCAGAGAAGTTAAGAGAGAGAGAGAAAAAGCAAGAAGGTTATGAACATACAACATGTACATCAAACATGAAACATGAAGCCTCTTATCAATTTATCATCTGAAGCCTATACGCATATTCGCGTGTCACATAAAATACTCAAAGATTCTTGGAAGTCGGACAAAAAAGGCGAAAAAGATGATTCTATGGACGTTATTCACGAATGAAATGCGACATAAAGCTTTGAAATGAAGACGATTCTGAAGTTGAATGGCAAGAAGCAAATTTTGAATGATGATGATTCAGTTTGGCCCTCTGTTGCTTGATATCTGCATCAAAGCGTCAGCTGAACAATCACATCTCGTATTGTATGTTTAAGCTTCATCTCAAGAGGGCAAATGCATTACTTCTTATTTGGTCAAGTTTCCATTCTAATAATCTTCGCACATGAAATTCCGTTGGGGAATGATGAGGCAGCATGTTCAAATCATAACTGAAGCAAACATCTAACTTTCCAGCCTTTCTCATTCAATCACATTTTCTTTCTTGCAGTCCAATCGGATAAACCTCTTTAAGCTTTATCCCAACAAACTATTTTGCTTTTCTTTTCCTTTTTTTTTTATCTTTCTCTCATAGCTCTCTAACAGAGTTTACTTAGATCCATCTATCTTTCTTCCTCTCTTAGCTTCTCTTCCTTTCAACTCCATGCCTTCTCTCTCTCCATTCTCATCCTATCCTTTCACTATACCCTGTCCCTAACTGCTATCACAATTTGGTCAACTGACTCACAGCAATGAGTAAAAAACGATCTTTATATGGTCAAGAAGATGCTTCTCACGTCAGTTAATTTGACAGCTTCTCTCATAAAAGCAAGTTTTGACGACCCACAGTTGTGAGGAGGGAGGAAAACAAGGAGAATTGCCATTTATGAAATCTTGTGGCTTTTACATGAGCTTTTGAACTGCACAATAGAAGAGAGAAGTTTTTTTTTTCTTCTCGTGTCTATGAAAGACAAAGAGAGAGAGAGAGAGAGAGAGAGAGAGAGAGAGAGAGAGAGAGAGAGAGAGAGAGAGGGCAATAGCGAATAGGATGAGTAGTGAGAGTTGCAGCATCAGAAATCTCACCCACTCATACTGACCAACTTTTACAAAAGGCTTGATATTCAAATATGTAAATGTAATTACATAAATAGTGATGAGATGTATAGAGAGAGTGAGAGAGAGAGAGAGAGAGAGAGAGAGAGAGAGAGAGAAAGAGAGATAAAGAGAATAAGGTTACTTCATTTTAATCGAAACAGAAATACACAAATGAATTGAGAAACGAAATTGAAACTTACGTATCTGGATAGCAGATATCTTGTGCTCTCGTCGTTGACAAAAGAACGAAACTGATGAGAGCCAAGAGGTAGAGGAACGATTCGTTCATCAGCTAGACATCAGATGCTTACAAGCTATTGAAAATAACGAAAAAGTGACTAATTGCTTTTCCCGAATAGTTTCTTCAACGGGGCCCGTTTTACAGCTTTAGATTGGCCTTGTCGTCTGCTGTTTCGTTTTCTTCTTCTTCTTTCTTTTTTTTTCTGAAAATAGAGAGCATTTCTTATTAGATGAGCTTACAAGTCAAAAATAACAATAATTCATGATTTGTGTACATAAAAATAAGAAGATAAACTTAAAGAATATTTGGGTAACATGTCCAAAAGATTTAGGATGAAGCCGCCAGGGGTTTGACGGCAAAAGAAGGAGGGAGAAGCAAAAGCTGAAGCAGCAGGACCAACGACGAGAAAGACACACAAAGTGGGCGGTACGACACCGGACTGAAGCATATAGAGCGAATGACTCGTAGCACTAGAAGTAGTAGTCGAGCAGGCAGTTTCATGATAAATTATAGTAAGTAAAACACAATGAAATATATTCGTTTCTTTCATTTACATGTATCTTACACAGATTCCAGAGAGGGAGTTACAGATTGTTTTGGTGATAATGATAATGCAAGAGAGAAGTGCTTCCATGAGAAAGTAACACAAAACGATCTGTAGAACGATGATATCCATAGAGAAGAGATGAAAAAGAAGGAAAGACAACAATGAAATCAGATGAGCTAAAGAGGAAGAAGATATATATATGGAATTTCCGTACAAAATGAGAAAATGCTTATGAAATAAGGCTGAATGTCAATGACAAGCTCTTGGCCTCAGCTCAATTGGCTAAACTTAAAATCAGATAACTTTCTCACTCTCTTCATAAACTCTCATTCTCTCTTTTAGTCTTTCCCTCTTTGCTTCTCTGTTGCTTCATATCTTTACATCTACATGTTCCTGTCTCTCTCTCTCTCTCTCTCTCTCAAGCTCTCCTTAAATGCTTCTGTATTCATGAAGTTCTTGGAGGACAAGGCTTGTCATCAAAATCTTCCGAAAAATGCGAAACTTCAACGATCAATTTCGCCAAAAACTTCCATTTGAGTTCGAATTAATTGAAAAATTCTGCATAAATGGCAAAGACAAGGAACGGCTTCTTATTGCTTTTCCTTTAAAACTTCAAATATTATCTTTGAAAAGCTAATGTTCATCATTATCCCCCCCCCTCTCTCTCTCTCTTCCTCGCTGTCTCTCTCTCCCTCTCTTTCATTTCAATTTTGCTTTTTGTTTGTTTCTAGTTTGTTTTCTAAACAAATCAGAACAACACATAGCACAACAGTCAAATGTGAACGTTGTCACTCTTCCTTAACTCATCTCCAACCATCTACTCCTCCGCATGAACTCATAGATGGAATGAACAAGTTCAGAATTACAAATCAACAGCCTTCCATGAGATCACTCTTACACTCCACACAGACCACACCACATGTACATACACACCCAACAACAACCCAGCAACTATCAACGTCATCACAGAGGACAAATCAACCATATATATGTGGAGAGGAAGAATAAAAAAAAGAAAAATGAACTTAAAAATAAGAAAAAAAAAAGGAAAACACAGCCAGTCAAAGCTATTGGACGTCGGATAAATCATGAACGATTGTCTCAGCCAAATCCATACAACTTGCACACACAGACACACACACACATACATATCCACCAGCACCAATCCTCCCTCCCAATCAGACGTACTTTGACCCTTCTTTTACTTAAATATCTTATTGATCAAATGAAATAGATTGAAGAGAGTTGTTGTGTGAGTCTGTTTATTTCATATGTTTGACTCTCTCTCTCTCTCTCTCTCTCTCTCTCTCTCTCTCTCTCTCTCTCTCTCTCTCTCTCTCTCTCTCTCTACAGGATCGACGAAAACTTGTGTTTCCAAACAAAATCATTTGTGTTCACTGACGTGGATTATGCTTATGCTGATGATGTTGAAAGAATGGCTGTGGTGGTTGGAAGTAAAAGCAGAAAGTTTTCTTTTCTTTCATCCTCATATTCAGAATCTTCTGACTTGAGCTGTATTGAAAGCAAATGCAACTGCCAATGATTATATATTTGTTATTTTTATTAAAATCAAATTATTATGTTTAATTAAAGAAATGGTAATGATTCTCAATGAATTCGTGCTCGAGCTTGGGTCATTAAGCATCCAACGTTTTTGGTTCGTCCATAATCAAAGACTAATTGAAGTTGATAAGGAGAATCGTCTGAAGGGGCAATTATATGTTATCGTTCATCATCTATCTATATGAAATACCTTTTAACATATTTATAATAGTTTGATGCTTTGAAAAATCTAATTCAATGTTGAATTGCTGTGATCCAGCTTGTACAGGACACTTGATACCATTATCACATGCATTCAATCCTTTCCTATAATCAATATTTAAATGTATAAAGATTAAGCATAACATACAAAAGACCAAATGTTGGTAATGATGACCATCCACATGAATTAGCATTCCATGTGAATACATTAACAGTCAATAGCAAGTTTGGTCGATCATACTTCTCTGGGATGTAAGCATCAGTCTTAAGTAATAAAGGAGCACCCAAATGAATCGGATATTCGTATGTCTTTCCTGCAAAAACAAAATTTCATTTTTTCTTCTTCTTCTTCTAAGCTTCTTCTTCATCATTTTTCATTTTCTTCATTAATTATCCACACTTTCATTCTTCTCTCTCTCTCTCTCTCTCTCTCTCTCTCTCTCTCTCTCTCTCTCTCTCTCTCTCTCTAACTATCTCATCTTCTTCAATTTCTTATGCTATCTATCAATCTCTCTAACATCATCTCGTTTTCACTCTAAATATATATTTTTTATATTTTGTACATTGCTTACCGCTCGCATCATATGGAGTAACATTGTAGAAGTTCATTCCACCAGTCGCACATTGCCACCAATCAAAATGTGTATCCGTGTTATTGGGCCAGGACGTACAAGCCGAGACTGTTGATGAGAATAGAAAGATGGCAAAGAGGAAGCTGTTCATTCTTTCTTCTTCTTTATATCAAATATATATGTTTGTGTTGAGTCTGCTATGACTTATATACGAAATGCTGAATGGAATGAAGAAGAGAGACGTTTGGATAGAAACAGCTCGACAACTGAATCTTCTGGATGAACCGTCGCTTTATACGAAACCTCATTGAAGATAACGCAGAAGATATAAAACTTTGACATCCGTTATCGTTTTGTGATAGATTCATTTGAAGAGCATCATGTATTTTGATACATAGATAAAGCATTTAACATTAATTTGTTATAGTCTTGGCATCAACAATCACTATGCCAAATGAATTTCAAAACATCTACCTCGTCCCTTCAGCCCACTCATTCTTTCTAACTCAACTATGAACATGCATGGTACACGTCAGATTTGCATATATCTCTTCACGTCACATATGCTATACGCTTCAATAGCTGTAATTCATTTTGTATTTTTTTGATTTCGACAAGCGGTTGCATCATTTCAATTTCTTTATTCGTTCCTATCTGTTCTATTTGAGAGTAGGTGGGTGGGTGTGGTGGAAGGAAAGGAAAGGCAGGGCTTGAATGTTGCCAAAGTGTATAAGCTGTGATGTTCGGCTATTATGATGAGTAAGGTTAAGCATTTCATTTGAACGAGAAATAAAAAAATTGAATTTCAGATTAATTTAAATAATTCATTAAAGAGAGTCTAAACGATAGAAACAGCAATATTGAGAGTACGGAACTGTCCTTGTGGGAATAGATGAGCTTGGGAGGACACCAAAACACTTTTTGTGTACTTTATTCGCTAATGATAACGATTCATTAATAAGAAGGATGTTCCGTCAGTTAATTAGCAATTTAGAATATTTTTATGGAAAAGACCTTTGAACGAACAAAGTATTATGTGTAACAGCTGAAATTGACATGCAAATTATTTATTTTCAATTTAACTACAAATCTCTCTCACACACCATTATCTTGTATACATTCCAGTCGGATATCTATGCGTGTGTATGATGTATAGCTTATATGCCTTTAACATTACTATCCATCTTTTCTGTTAATTAAACTATATTTTCTCAATCGCCTCCAAACATAACTATTCTTGATTGAATTAAAAGAAAACAAGGGCAGAGAGATAGATACTCATATATCGGATAATCTGATCCTCCTCGATGCAATGAATACTTGATCCCATTCTCATTCACTGATTATCTGAATGATAGAACCATGTACTATTCCTGTCGGAGAAGTAGACTCATCGAGTCTATTTAGAATTCGTTTCACTGTTCAAATCGCCTCTTCATCCGATTCGTTCGCCTCTGGGCCTGCAAGTAAAAAATGATACTTGAAATTAATAAATATGGTTAAGTGCATATAAATTGTGAATCAAAATCGAAAGCATATCTAGGTGTACGAGAATACAAGCTGCGTTTAGTTGTCGTTTTAGTCGAAGAAGAAGATCAACGACCGAAGAATTCTCAATTTGTTTTTTGTTGAACATGATTACTGTTATCGATCGACTGATCTAATCTACTACACACAGTTGGTTCTCGGAAATTTTCAAGTCACGAAACTGGCCTAGTCGAAGTGGATATTTGCAATATTGTGTACGACCATACCACGTTGAAAATACGCCATCCCGTCCGATCTGGCAATTCAAGCAACGTCGGGCCTGGTTAGTACTTGGATCGGAGACGGCTTGGGAATCCCAGGTGTCGTACACTTTTTCATTTTTTTCTAATATTTTTACAATTCGCATAGTTATTGATTGTTCTCATTAAACGCGCTCTTCTGGTAAATAAACCTTTAATAGCTTTGGTCAATCGATATCTTATAATTACCATAAAAGCTATTATTTGTAATTGATTGATTTGGAAGCTTTTCATATTGTTCATTTGACATGTTCTTCCTCACTCTGCAGTTCATGTTTCTCTCGTTGTCGTTTTTCTTTTCTTTTTCATGACAACTTCTCGCATGGCCTGTTATGGCAGTCTCATTCCTATCCATTTGTTCGTATTTCTTGCTTTGCTTGTACTTCACTCATAGGCTTTTGGCCGTGCGGTGAACTACAAGGAGATCGGTGCCTAACTGAATGATTCGAGTTTTTTCTCAATTACTCATCTTCATGTTCAGCGCTTTCTATCCGATCGCCACTCTTCTTACACGAGTTGGTCAGCACTTTCTTAACAATTCGTTAACAAATGATTGGAATCGAGTTGTCTCGGTCTTTATTTTTCTTAGAAGCTTGAACTGTCAGAGTGATTATTTAACATGATCTTTGTCAATAAAAGCTTCCTTTCAATCAATTGTTTTATGAATAGCATGTACATGTATACTAACATTTTATTAACTTTATACTAACTTTGTATTATCTTTATACTAACTTTATAATAATTGTATACTAACATCACCATATGAAAAGCTTATGATACAAGAGACCGAAGTTAAGCTCCTGGGGAAACCCAGAGCATCGTGTTCCAGGGTTCACGATTTAAAACGTCCCCTATGTCACTTGTTTATCATAAGCCCTAATGTGTTTGCCTAAAGGGGTTATGCCTATCAAGGGTTGGCTCGAGTCCGATGGATTTGTTCAAGTTCTTGTTAAGGTATTTATGGTATTTAGCGGTATTGAGTGAGGTGGTGTCCTGGCTCAATCTTCTAAATGCTGTAACATAGGCGCTTTGTTTTCTCTCACTTCTCTTCATTGTTCAAAAAGCAGCTTTGAAGTCAAGTGGTAGAGAATGAGTTGCTGATGTCAAATGAACTGGGTTTGTTTATGTATGTTTTTGGATGAAAAGTTTCATTTGCTTCCGGGTATTCTTCGTTGTAACCTCTACTATCAATTAGAGCAGACGATTACCTTTCATTAGAATCGAAGATCATCAAAATTGGTTTATTCTGCGTCAAGTTAGTACACATTTGTCTTGAATCATACACCAAGCACGACCGCTACACTTTCACGTGTGCCGGCGGAATGAAACACGTGCACAACCGCTTGAGCGCGTCAGACAGTTGCAAATGAATAAACCACCGCACTGCTAAGTTTTCGTGTTAAAAATGATTTTCTTCAAGGCATTTCATTTTCCATTTAGCAATATTGGGTGAGCGGTGTCCATGCTCAAGCTTGCCACAGCCGTAACTTTCTTGAAATTCATTTGTTTTTCAAAATTTTTTTTGTGTTTTACTCCACTCATTATGATGATCAACATGCTCTTTTCTTTTTACCCTAATGCTTAACTCTGGCGATGCTCTCGTTCATATTCGTTCTTGTTGTTTTTAAGTTACGAATGATCTTCTAGTGCACGCATTCTCTTGTTGTTTGTTTTCTTCAAATACTTTTTTTAGTTCAAGTTAGATCCTTTCAACCACCATTCTATATAATATACTTGATAGTTGCGCATAGTTATCAACTGTATTGATTAACTCATTGAAGTCGTGCATGATATCGGTCCAGGACCTATAACTTGTAATCCTTGAGCTGATCATAACTTGTGTCATTGACTTGCTGCTTATCGTGTTTGTTTCAGCTTAAGAGGTTTTCTGTTTTCCGTAACAGAGGATAGCCAGAAGCTTGTGAACTCTTGGAAAGTAACTGGACGTTCAGAATTCGATTTCGTTTTAGATGATCAAAGGATTTCCACTGTCTTCGACTCTTTCTTCTTTCATAATGGTACAAGGTTAATGATTTGTTTGTGATTGTTGATTATTCAGATCAACCTTGATCATTCATTAACATAGATCAAAGCAGATAAAGCCATGAAAGTGACCACTTGTGAGTATCATTCTCATTTTTATTTTTATGTTCTTGTAGAAGCCATGTTGCGAGGAGAGTTCCAAGCTGCTTGTGATGTGATGATGTAAGTTATGCTCGTGCAACCTTTTACCGATTATACTCTTCTTAAGACTTGAAAACCATTCTACAACGTTCTTCCTTGAATCCTCGTTCTTGTTGACAAAGTTGATGATGGGAACGGTTAGGTTTCGCCTCTTGCCTTCGTTTTCATCGAGGAACAGCTAAGTCAGATGTTCCATAACACTGTTCTACTTTAAGATGTTCGGCATTTCGTCCTCTGATGAAGCATGAGGTTGTGATTGAAGTAATATGGATTGTATCACAAGAGTGAACAAGAGTTGGTCAGCTAGATAATGTAGATTTGTGTTACAGCTTTCTTTTCTTCATAAGGATATCAGATTCTATGGCGCCTGAATGAATTCAGTTCAAGCGACTTGTTCTTCTCTGATTCTCTGTATCCTTTATAAATCATTTCTGAGAAGAATAGGTGGAGATTACTTTTTGTTTCCGAGAACTCAGTTGTTTATGTTTTGACTATGATTGCTGTGTGCACACAGTTGTATTTTGGTTTGCAATGCAACGCTTCATACGATCGTATCTTTGTTATGCTTTCCAAAAATGAGTCCTTGTTGCTGTTGTGTTTATACTCATATCCAGTGAAGAGGTTGCACCCCTTTCTTTCCTTCATTGCTAAGTATTCAGATTAGTTTCGAAATCAACCATTGGAACGCAAGCCTCACTGGAATCTGTGGTTCCTAAGCTGACTACGTTGTTCACCTTCCCAGACTGGGTATCTGAGCTAACCAATTTGATTGAAGAACAAGATTTTAGAAAAAAACTTATTTGATACACTTGTCATCACCACTCTTCTATTTGACGCATATCTGGTTGGAGGGTAGGCCTGGACTTATGACAAGCTCGTGAAGTGATCAGGTAGTTGTACTGATTCATTGTTCATCTTCGAATTGGCCAAGTTCACTCTCGTTAACAGCTCTTCTGATAGTGGATGTTCTAGACAGACTGGTCTCATAATCTCTATCTATGACTTGTGAAGTTGCCATATCAATATTCTCTTCGAAATATGTGAAGAACGAAGATCATGCAATCTATATATGGTTGAACTGAGCTGAAAGAAGTTTATAATAATGTAGTAATCTCTTTGTAAAAATTGGCATTCTGCATCAATACCTCTGATCATTTGGAGCCATTCGTGGTAACTATAAACCAATCAGCCAAGCTGTTGTTTATTCTGTCTGAGCGATAGCTTCGCGAAACAGTTCCGATTGCTTTGATTATTCGAATGTGGAGTGTTCTTGATCTCTATGTATCAACTATGAAATGCTTGTCTGTGTTGGGTATATTGACATTATTGTTGTCAATCTACATGTTCCAATGCGTTCCCACGAAGCTTAGTCCGCTATTTCGTAGAACATTGTTCGGAAATTCCATTGCGTAAGATAGCAGCCTTCCCACACCTTCAATACTTCCATTCCAGACGTTGCTTCTGCCAAATCCTTCTAACACTCGGTACAATCCCAGTCTTCCTATTGCCTTGCTTTGCTTATTATCCGAATGGGGTTCTCATACACTTAGAGGTTAGCACTCTTCACCAAACGATTGCTCAAATTTCATTCTGTTCCCGTAAGGAAACTTTGTTACTATTACTTTCCATACAAATCTATTTACAGTATGTGCTTGGTTCATTCTGTTTATTTGTGTTTTGAGAGCTCTTGCCATATCAATTTATGCAGCTGAATGGCAGAAAACATTGATAATTAGTGTTTTCTGCACTTTTTCTGCTTTTTATGCTGTTCTCTGGCTTTTTTACCTTCTTGGTATGGAAACAACAGATAAAGCTAGGCTCCACTGTAAAGAGGTATCCCATTGTTCCGCATCAACGCATTCCAATAACCCATATTTGAAGATGTTCGAATCTGATCCTCCGCCTGAGATTTTCATGACCAAAACTCTAGTATTCAACGTAGATGATAACAAATACATTTCTAACCTTTTGATTTTTTCAATATTTTCCGTTGGTGGGATGTCAATGATCGGAGTTTCTGCAACCATATACCTATTCCGTAATTTGATTCGCTCTTCGGCAGTTTCGACTAGAACAGCACAAACTCAACGTAAGCTAACGTGGAATATTCTGAAGTTGGTATGGGATAACAGATTGGTTTCATAATATGACGATGATTCTTCAGGGATTCTTTGAACTAACAGGCCTCAGCTTCCCTTCTATGCTTTTGTTCTATATCATATTGAAATCTATACCTTCAACAAGTAAGTCAATGAGGTCTCTCATATCACCTGGCTTTGAAGATATACCAATCATTATTATATTGCTGATGAGTATAAACCCCATGATATCTTCAATCCTTATGATCAGACTGGTACCAGAATATGCTAATTGGTTGAATGAGATGTGCTTATCAAGTATGATATCACAGAACTATGTCTGAATAGCTTATAACCTTTTTAGTCATCCCAGCACCCATTCTCCAACTTTTCTCGTTGCTCAAAAAGAAGAAAGTATCTAGGAGTGCTTGGACTTCTAGTCACAGCTAATCCACTCTTAAATGTTATCAAAAACATGCAAATTTCAATTGACTCTTTCGGATCTTGATTAGCAGTGGAACAGGAAAGAGTGTTGCTCTAGTTGTATCCAATCAAACCAATCTATCCCCTTCGATAGTGTTTTCCGTGTTCGTATAGCAGTTTTGTAAATCCATGTTTCCTATTTTATGAGGAGACGCTTCAATCTTCAATTACAACTGCTTCTCATTCTATGATTACTTGTTAACTGTTGTAGATTTGATCAGAAAGATGAAGAGCTTCGGTTTAGTTATTCGTTGAAACAATCTGTTATCTTAGAGCATAAGTAGTCCATATGCCCAGGACGTAACCCGAACTAACATACCATCACATATCCTTGTGTTCTAGCCATTGAACACTAGGGTAATCCCTTTCTTGAATTCGTTTTTCTAAGGCTGCTCTGGGATTTATGGAGTATCCGATCCAATAGAACTGAAGATCACATTTAGAACTAGACGTACCACCGCTACACTTTTACGTGTGCCGGCGGAATGAAACACGTGCACAACCGCTCAAGCGCGTCAGACAGTTGTGTGGAGCCTGGCTGGGGGTAGTTACTCTTTCCCTGAGTCACCGGGGGATTGAGTATCCTCAACCAGACGACAAACTACATAATACATAGGTTGATAAAAGGTTCATTAAGCACGTACAATATTATAATATAGCAATGTTATAAGTCTAATATCGTTACCAATATAATTGTCTTTATAGTCGGGAAATGTTTCTGTCTTCGGACGATGGAAACTGAAGCGTGTTGCAGGAGCCGATGATCCATACCGCTGCATGAACCAAGACTGCCGCTTTACCGTTCTGCCTCGTTGTAATAGTTTTGGGTTCCGTTCTGCCTCGCTGTAATAGTTTTGGGTGATGTGTGTGTATTGTATTTTATCCATGGAGCGTCGTTCACGACACAGTTGCAAATGAATAAACCACCGCACTGCTAAGTTTTCGTGTCCAAAATGATTTTCTTCAAGGCATTTCATTTTCCATTCAGCAATATTGGGTGAGCGGTGTCCATTTTCCACCCAGTTGTGCATAGTTATCAACTGTATTGATTAACTCATTGAAGTCGTGCATGATATCGGTCCAGGACCTATAACTTGTAATCCTTGAGCTGATCATAACTTGTGTCATTGACTTGCTGCTTATCGTGTTTGTTTCAGCTCAAGAGGTTTTCTGTTTTCCGTAACAGAAGATAGCCAGAAGCTTGTGAACTCTTGGAAAGTAACTGGACGTTCAGAATTCGATTTCGTTTTAGATGATCAAAGGATTTCCACTGTCTTCGACTCTTTCTTCTTTCATAATGGTACAAGGTTAATGATTTGTTTGTGATTGTTGATTATTCAGATCAACCTTGATCATTCATTAACATAGATCAAAGCAGATAAAGCCATGAAAGTGACCACTTGTGAGTATCATTCTCATTTTTATTTTTATGTTCTTGTAGAAGCCATGTTGCGAGGAGAGTTCCAAGCTGCTTGTGATGTGATGATGTAAGTTATGCTCGTGCAACCTTTTACCGATTATACTCTTCTTAAGACTTGAAAACCATTCTACAACGTTCTTCCTTGAATCCTCGTTCTTGTTGACAAAGTTGATGATGGGAACGGTTAGGTTTCGCCTCTTGCCTTCGTTTTCATCGAGGAACAGCTAAGTCAGATGTTCCATAACACTGTTCTACTTTAAGATGTTCGGCATTTCGTCCTCTGATGAAGCATGAGGTTGTGATTGAAGTAATATGGATTGTATCACAAGAGTGAACAAGAGTTGGTCAGCTAGATAATGTAGATTTGTGTTACAGCTTTCTTTTCTTTCTTCTGTTTATCATGTTTAATGTAAGTTATACTTCTGCTTTCTGTTATGAGTTGGATCAGATATTTCAATAACTCTATTAGTTGATCTCAGTTAGGAAGAAGGTTTCTCCATTCGAAGGTATTTCATGGAGGAGCCATCAAGTGAACTGTATGGTTACGTCTGTTGCCCTCTATGAAATCGAGTAACAGCTAAGTAAGATGTCTTTTCAACACTTAGAAATGTAAGGTTCTAGTTCTAGATATCTAACCCTCCTAGCGTGCTCGGAGGCTACCAAGAGCAAAGCATCGCTAGGAGCAGAAGAGGAGAAAGCTTTCTTTTTTGAAAGTTTTGTGACAGGGGGGCATCGCCAATTTTTTCAAATTTTTTTCAAAATTGTTCCAAAACCCTCCCGTCCTTGTGCCAGACTCTTTCTCTCACTCACACTGCCCTTCCCATGGAGATCTGAGTCAAGAGTCTGGAAACTCATGGACGGTCAGGGTACAACACGCTGACTCAGATCTCCGATGATTGGTGCCTGAAATGAGAAAGAATGAGTATGGTAGAAACGTATGTAGGGGTCACCCCCTTTGGAAACAAACACGAGACTTATCTACTTAATAACTTTGTTATTTGCAGGTAATGTCCGACCCAGACAATCACGTATACACTTCACATGCTAAGTTCTTCAAAAATGTGACTGTAAATGTGAGAGGAGTCAAGTTAGACCCTGAGGGGTTGCTTTCTTTGATCCAGGACTAACGGAGAAGAAGAAATTAAAGGCGAAAAAGCCAAACGTTGAAGTGGTTCAGAAGGAACTACATGAGGCCCGCTAAATTATCGAGAAGCTCAGAGGAAAGAAAAGGAAGTCTGGAACACCACCGACCTAACTGTTTTGTTGTTTTGTGACGTCCGGCACTGTTTTTTTCTAAGGGCCTTCCCCTTTTTTTTTAATAAATTATCTTCTCATTTTGTTGCTTAATCTGGGGCGGGTGGGCGAATTAAATGAAGGAGTAATATAGGTAAGGTCTAGTGGATCACTAGCGATTGAGTAGAGGCGGTCCACAAGATTACATTAAACATGCTCTTTTGTTAAATAAACCTTAAAAAAAAACCTATGTTTTACTCATGAAAATGATTTTCTTCAAGGCATTTCATTTTCCATTTAGCAATATTGGGTGAGCGATGTCTATGCTCAAGCTTGCAACAGCCGTAACTTTCTTGAAATTCATTTGTTTTTCAAAATTTTTTTGTGTTTTACATTTCTGATCATAATTCAAAACAAGAGAGGTTCTGGATTAATCTGTTGATACCAGGATATGCCCCTCGTAAGTGTCTCTCCAACCTGATTTCTATTGGTTGTCCCGTTGAGGCTAAGCTGTGGGTTATGTGAATTGGATACTGTTTATCATGTTTAATGTAAGTTATACTTCTGCTTTCTGTTATGAGTTGGATCAGATATTCCAATAACTCTATTAGTTGATCTCAGTTAGGAAGAAGGTTTCTCCATTCGAAGGTATTTCATGGAGGAGCCATCAAGTGAACTGTATGGTTACGTCTGTTGCCCTCTATGAAATCGAGTAACAGCTAAGTAAGATGTCTTTTCAACACTTAGAAATGTAAGGTTCTAGTTCTAGATATCTAACCCTCCTAGCGTGCTCGGAGGCTACCAAGAGCCAAGCATCGCTAGGAGAAGAAGAGGAGAAAGCTTTCTTTTTTGAAAGTTTTGTGACAGGGGGGCATCGCCAATTTTTTCAAATTTTTTTCAAAATTGTTCCAAAACCCTCCCGTCCTTGTGCCAGACTCTTTCTCTCACTCACACTGCCCTTCCCATGGAGACCTGAGTCAAGAGTCTGGAAACTCATGGACGGTCAGGGTACAACACGCTGACTCAGATCTCCGATGATTGGTGCCTGAAATGAGAAAGAATGAGTATGGTAGAAACGTATGTAGGGGTCACCACTTTGGAAACGGGGGTGACCGGAACTTACTATTTGCACTCTCGTAGAAGAATCCTTGACAGGGACAGGAGTCGAACCAACCACTTCCTTGTTTGAATGACAAAGGGTGTTGATATACCCTTCCCCAGTAAATCCAAGGGAACTGACAAACTGCTGCAAGTTCTAAGCGCTATCACATAATTCGTTTCGTCTTAGTAAAGAAAGTCAAATGACTAAACTTTTTAAAACAAATAGAATATATTGAAAGCTAGGAATATACGTAATGAACAACTCAAAAGAACAATGAATAACAAGAAACGATAGGAAAAGAAGATACAAGGAGCCGAGAACTCGATCGAAAGGAAGATGTTAAACAACGAACAAGAAATGGGTTCTGAACATCGACAAACCTTACATCTAACTGCTCTCAAGTTGTCAAAATACTTCGAAGCATTGAAAGTGTTGAAAACTCAGTTTAAGGGAGATGAAGCATGTTAAATATAACAGAGCGGAGTGAACCAATGACTAAGCATAACCGCATAAACCAATTTCAGCGATACCTATTCTCCAAACGTGATAATATTACAGAATGAGTTAGTGCCGAATCATGATGCATTTCCAAGACAAATGGTGTCAAGGCACAGATCTGGGCCATGAATTGTAACAGAGTAATGAAAAAGGATAAGGAGACAGTGTCGTAACGAAGAACTAAGCAGCCGATAAATAAAAGCAAAAAGAGATTATCGAACAACAACGTGAAATTCTTGTGAGCTATCAGAAAGGCGCCACAGTTCCTATCCACAGCACACGAACCTGATTACTGAGCAACAGAACTAAAAAGGATTACAAACCTCTTAATAACAAAGATGAACAGAAAATAGAATGAAAACCTTTTATTTGAGAAACATAAAGAACCTACAAACAAGGAATTGCCTTAGGAGTTCCCTTCAACTCCAAATACAACTCTGTATGACTACGTACATGATTACAAGGATAAGTGGAACAGTGATTGAAGAAACCTAGAGATGGCAAGGAATGTAGATCACAAGTATCGACTCGAACTTTATCAATTCTCTGCAAAGATGCTTCACGAACGATGAAGAGAAGTACAAGTCTACATCACCTGTACTCGCAGCTATGAAAACAACACAAACAACCAATGGAAATCAAAGAGTTTGAGAACATCGACCTACCTTTCATCAGTTAACTGTTGGTTCAAGCCGTTAATTTTGTTGAAAAAGCTAATATGAGCATCATACTCGTGTGTGCATATATACAAGTAAACAGGAACTCAAGCATCATATGAATGATATTTCGTAAATCAGAGGATATCAAACGCTGGCTGGAAATGCCAGAGGCGAGAAAGCTGTTCAATCAAACAGTCAATCATTGAAGTTGTTCACTTTGTATGTAGTTTGATCAAACGTAAATAGACATAAAAATGATTTTATAAGCATATTACCTCAGCTTCATCCTAATCATCATCTTGTATGAAACGTATCTAACACAATCAAAACATGTCTGCTATTCTCACAATGTTATTAATATAAGATGAATGGATTTGTGAGACAAATCCTAATTTTCAAAAATACAAAAACATTCGAATATTGAGTAGAGTTGAATGTAAAACGGCTTACATGTTATATATTCAAAACAAAGCTTCAAACGATAAGCTGCATATGTAAAGAAGAAGAAGATCTCAGCTCTTGTTTTTGACATTATTCTATATTAAGGACGTTGCTTAAAACACATCCTCAAATAGTTCCTTGTAAATGTTACAAATGAATACAATTGTTCTTATGAACTAACAACAACATAAAAGGACACTTCTCTAACTCTCTCTCTATCTCTATCTCTCTCTCTCTATCTCTCATTCTGTATCTCTCTTTGTTGGATAAGAGATGTGTGATTCAATGATGCCACAGGGAATGCCAATCCATCCATTCATTATCATACTGTTTGTTGATCATTAACGATGATCTACAACTGTTACATATTTGGTAATTGCTGTGAACATGTTGCTGACAAAGATGACCGTACTATGCTCCTTTGTTGCTCTTATAGTTTGCTCTAACTAAAGATGATGAACTATGCGGTTATTGAACTTCCTCTTCTTTAACTCTCTCTCTCTCTCTCTCTCTCTCTCTCTAACTCTCTCTCTCTATCTCTCTAACTCTCTCTCTATCTCTATCTTAATAGAAATGGAAATTAGATGAACAGCTTTGTTAAGTTAATTACAAACGTTTCGTTAAGATAATTATGTGATTAGAGATCATTGAACATCTCTCATTTTCAACTTCAACTCATTCACATCATCAACGGCAAACCCTTTTTTCGTTTCTGAAACAATAGAGCATCGTTTTCAACAAAGATAATTGTAATCTTTATTCTTTTGACAAGAAGAGAAAAATGAAAATAATTTGTGAGAGAACATACGGACGTTAAGAGTTTAATGGAGAGAAATGGTCGCGCAGGATGGAGAGAGATGGACGGGAGGAGAGATTTGTAAGATTCTTCTGTCTGCTTATGATACAGGAAGCTGCACACTATCCTATCATTCTCATACCTTTCCATCTCTCTCTCTCTATCTCTCTCTCTCTCTCTCTCTCTGTCTCTCTTTCTCTCTCTGTGGGTATGAGAAAATGGGAATATATATGTACAGAATAATATCTTTTAAAGATAAACAAATACCTTCAAATGAGACTATGGACGAAAGCTTTGCCAAGTTTATATGATAATTAATGAAATTAGCCCTGAGAGGGGCATATCTCTCTTAATTTGATTGTAATGATAACGATAGAGAGAGAATGAATGAAGTAAAGAAGAAGAAGAAGAAGAAGATGTTGTCAACCCGATGTCACGGTATTGGTAAAGCAAGATTGAGATACACATTTTGAAATATTTTGTGAAAAAAATAAAACAAAATGTTTGAACATCAGATCAGATTGAAGATGATTTGAAGATGGAAGTTGCAGGGAGGGAGGGCGGAGGGTGATTGAGGGAGAGGATGAGTTGAAGTCAAGTCAGGAAGGTCGATTAGAGAAAAATAAACAAAAGACAAAGAAAATACGAACAGATGAAGAAGAAGAAGATGAACATCAAGCTGAACACAGGATAGACATATGAAAATGAAATTCACAGAATTCTTTAATTGAAAACCGAACGTTGAATAAGGATGTATGGTAAGGAGGATGATGCATTCATGTGAAGGTGCTCATTCGACGCTTCTTAAGCTCCTTAAAATCAACTGACTGATCTTTGTCGCTTTCTTTTCCAGCTAATCCTAGCCAGCGAAGAAATTTGTTGGGATTGGAGCTGCCGACAGAATCCTTCTTTTCGCGACAATGTTCAGATGATGTGGAACGTTGTGGTCCATTAACACCCTGCAATACAGTATCATCAATCATCATCATCATTAGCATAAAGCCATTACATTCTTATGCTTCTCATGATGATTATCAATGGTCAGCTTTTCCATTTGTTCTTGAGTTATATGCAAATGTTGGACAGTAGAAGCATGAACGCTATGACGATGTTTCGGCTTAAATATTTATGAGTTTCAATGAAAAACTATCTTTATGATGGCTTATAAAACCTTAAGTGATGGTTGTGCAGCAATTTCTAGAAGCTTAGCAGCAGCATCTTCACTATAATTATAAGAATATATGATATAGTTAACATAGATGATTGTTGATTATGAAACATGTAATACATCTAGTTTGATGTACTCTCTTTGTTATTTCTTATTTCGGAAACAAAAAATCATCTCATGAGACTATATGATGACTAAGACGATGATGAATACAAAGAGAGAGAGAGAGAGACGTACCAAGCAGCTCGATGAGCACGATCACGTTGAATTTCGATGCTTTTCTGTCGTTCACGTTGTTTCTTTTCCTTTTCTTTCTGTTCAGCTTTTTGTAGTCTCTGAAATTGAATGAATGAGCTGCATGTGAAAAGAGATTGAGGGAGGGTAGTCTGCTATGAGGAGGGAGAGAAGGGGTGCGGACGGCAATGCTTGGTGGTGGTGGTGGTGGCGGTGGAAAGAACGACAAAACGTTTAAAGATGTATTTGAGCTTTAGCTTCATGAAATACTTTTGAGGGGCTTTCTACTGTTATCTCGTTTCTTCTTTTGTTCAAAGTCAAATATGATGGATGTGACTTCATAAAAATGGAAAAATAGCTTTTATCAACAAGCTAAGAATAGACAGGGCACCATGGCAGCTTCTATGTAATTGGTTTGAATTCGTCGTCGTCAACGTCAAAACGAACATATTTCTTTTCTCAGAACGAATATGAACTTTGATGAAAAAAGGACATAAAAACCCCTCATCTTTCGAGACGATTGTTAAGTTTCGAACAAACGTATCTCAAGATGATTGTAAGCTTAGTGACACTGACACAGAAGCTTCTGCCCTAACCAGCCCCCCCCCTTCCTTTTCGTGCGTGTCATCTCACAGTACGAGAATTGACAGCTAAGTTCTAGATGCTCTTCCATAACTACATATGGTCAACATTGAAGTTGCATTTCAAGTCATCTTCAGAAGAAGCAATCTTCTCAAGTGTTCAAAGACATGGTCTTCAAAGAACTTGTAACAACTTTCAATCCTTTTCATTAGTTTGAAAGAGAACGAGAGAGAGGAAGTTGTCGAATGAAGACGAAACGTCTTGAAACATCCTTCTAAACACCATTTGCAAGAAGTTGATGTTGTTGAATTTGAAAAAAAACATTCCTTTGAATGACCAGCAGTCAGCCAGCTAGTCAGTCTTCGATCTCATTCACAGACAGACACATTTCAACCTCTTAATCATTTTGAATTCTCTAAACGTTGATGTGATTGCACGACAAAGAGCACAAGCAAGAAGACTGATTGGAGGTTGTTGTGACAAATTTCTGTTGAGAGATAAGATATGTGTGCACGAGTCTTCACACATACTCATTATAATGATCAAAAATCCCCAAAGGTGCTTGGTGTTTCTCCCAAATACTTGTGTCCTAATGACGATTTATCCATTTGAACTTACTTCAAAATCACTGAATCCACCGGCAAAAATCATCTTTCAATAGAAGGATTGTAAGAGATGAAGATGAATGAAGGATGATGAAGGATATATGAAGTTGATTGAAGAACTGCAGAATAGGTATAATGAGATATAATATACAAAACGAAGAGATCAATGTTGAAGAGAAACAGATAGCTTGTGTGTGTGTGTGAGTTGAATAGAAGAAGACGACGACGTTTTTTTTTTCAACAAAAATGAGATCTATCTAATGCAACGTCCTATAGGAGTTTAAGCAGAAGAGGAGGAGCTTTAAGATCTAAGCTTAGATGAAAAAGCCAAAGAGGCGGTACCCAAATGAGAAATATGGTCTTCGCCTTGCCTCGCTAACCCATGAACACAAAATGAAGAAGATGAGGACGAAAAGAAGAGAAGCAAAAAAAAAGAAATCAAGAAAGAAGACAATGAAAAACAAAAATATTTAATCGTCTTGAACGCATCGGAAACGGTGAAGCTTCCGTTGTCGGTGATGCAACTGAGCTGATGCTATTGCCGGAAATCTGATGAGTATGTTGTTTCAAAAAAAAAGTAAAAAAATACATGAGAAATGAAAAGGGGATGCAATTGAAACAAATATAAGAAAAACAAGGAAACATAGAGAGAGAGAGAGAAGGGAAAAGAGATTTGGATAAAGAGGTGGAGAAGATAAAGATAGAGAGAGAGGGTATGTAAGAGAGGGTGGAGATAGAGGATGGCGAAAAAAATATCTTTAAAGTACAGAAAACTCTTTGTTCAGAATTAACGAGAGTGAATGAGGATTGAATAGAATTTAAGAGAGAGAGAGAGAGAGAGAGAGAGAGAGAGAGAGAGAGAGAGAGAGAGAGAGAGAGAGAGAGAGAGAGATTGAAAGGAAGGGCAGAGAGAGAGCAAGATTCTGGCCAATTTGAATCATTATCTTATCTGAAATGTGAAAAAGGAAGAACATTGATGGACAAAATGGAACATGTTTAGAAATTTTCTCAAAAATTGAAAGAAAAGAAGGCGAAAAACGAAAATCTTTTTTCTTCACGCAGACACACCACACACCCAAAGTGCTGTGCCAAATGAGTTGAAGCATCAGATTCATAGTCTCTCATCTCTAATACTCGCACTCTGTGAAGCTATTGCTTCACATAGAAGAAATATGATTTGACAATAAGGTTTGTCAATCACCGTTCTGCTCTCTTAGCCTTCGTCTTCGTCTTCGCCTTTTCATCATTTTTTTTTCGATGGAAAATGCTTTTTCTTTCGAAGGCGCCAGAACAAAAAAAATTTTTTCATTCGAAACGAGATGATGATGAAGGGAGGGAGCTGAGTTTGAACTTAAGAAAGGTGGGAGGGTTGTTAGACCCCCTGGGGCTATAATCATGTGTGGATGTGTGTGTGTGAACACCTAAACAAGACACACAAGTAGCCAGTAGCCAATTTAATTGTTTAAATAAAGATTTTTTCAGAACAAAAACAACAAAAACATTCTTTTCATTTGTTTTTTTCACATAAATAACATGGCTTGAAAGATAGAGAGAGAGAGATAGAGAGAGAGAGAGATAGAGATAGAGAGAGAGATTAAGAAAGATGAAGAGAGGATGAATAAGCAAGATAGAGAGACTGCCAGAAGACGTGAAAAGCAAATCAGAAACATATAAGACTATCAGTTGTTGAATATGAAAATGGATGACAATCTTTCATATGTTGTTGACCTTACATGGATGACAACAGCGTCGTCCTTTAACAAGCTGCTTGACAATAGCCAGCTATATGCCAAGATGTTGTTTTCTAGCAACACAGCTTGATTTGTAAGCATAGTTATTCTATTTGCCATCATATCATCTAGCAGTTATGAATTAGAGTCAGAGCGATACGACGACGAAAAGCCTACATGAGATGAGTAAACGACCGCAAACATAATTCATTCTGATCTATTCATGTTATTTTAAAAAAAAGAAAAATGAATGAGATTTTAAGAAAATGATGGCAAGCACGGACGGAAGAATAGAAAGAATAAAGAAACACAACCGTTCAGCAGGGGCTGCAGATGTTAAAATGAAATAGGCAGATGGGAATTTTTCACGTGAGCCCACGTGGAAGTTTGGAATTAGAATAATATATGAAAACAACTATTATTATGTCAGGGATGTTTCTTTCTCTCTGGAGGTTTAACAGTAGACATGCTGCGAATGATGAAAAGAAAGTTTGAGAGAGAGAGAGATAAGAGATAGAGATAAAGAGAGAGATAGAGAGAGAGAGACAAACAATCAAAGAGAGGGAGATAATAGAGGAATGCGTGTAGCTGATGTGAAGAACAACAAGTAAGTGTTGAAATACAAGAAATCATGTATGAGATATAAGCTTTGCTCAACAATGTACTTGCATGCTCTCTCCTCTATGTGCACATAAAAGACTGTTTCAATTAATTATAACATAGCATAAACAGTATAAATAAGAGAGGAAAGAGAAGGACAATTTGAAAATAGCTCAATGATGCAAGCTGTATCTGAATGATATTGGGTTACGACGTCAAAATAGAAATTCGAATGGGGGCACGATGACGATGAGAAGGATGCGAACGACATCGACGATAACGACAACCGTCGACTGTTTATAGATGAAAGAGATAGATAGCCATATTTGGATTAATTGAAGAGATTAGAGATTATTCAAATATTTTTTTGGCATTTTCTCTATCTACTTTCATCTCATGTCTATCTCTCTCTCTCTCTCTATCTCTCTCTCTCTACCTCTCTCTCTCTCTAGATCTATCGTTACCATGAGATGGAAGAAGTAAAAAAAAAAAATAAAAAAATTCGAAAAGGACATCAAGTCAGAATGGTTCCTTTCTCGTTTGCAATTAGCAAGATAGGATGACGATAGAAGAAGAGAGAGAGAGAGAGATGAGAGAGAGAGAGAGAGATATGGAAAGAGAGGTAGAATATGAGGTTATAGGTCGTTGTTACATGTTCTTTGCTACTTCTTGAATGACTTGAGCTTTGTTAGCTTAATGAATTCGTTGTTCGTCCTTTAATTAATGCCCCCAGGGCACTATAAATGTAAAATGAAGTTTATATTTTATATATCTTCTTATGTGCATTTTCTATTGGCGTCAATGGCAAAAATGTGGAACACAAGAGAGCCTTAAATAGCTTTACAACTTGCTTGTTGAATCCAGGAAGTTAGCGAAGGACGACCCGACCAATTGACACAGAATTATGACGTCGATGTTACAAGCTTTTTGCGGCCGTCGTTTGACATTCTATTCATAGGGAGCATGTCTTGAATTGTTTGAAATGATAAGCAATATTTCCTTTGAAGCCATAGAATGCACATCATCTCAATCAGCTCATTGCAGATATCGTTTGCACCATGAAGAATGAAGTTCATAGAGAGAGAGAGAGAGAGAGAAAGAAAGAGAGAGAACACTACATCTCTTAGTGTTTGTTAACGGAGAGGCTATGAGATTCAGAGAGAAAGACTAACTGAGGGCAACAGATGGAATCATTTGTAGCCATGAACGGCATCGAATGAATTCAAGTGATTTATGGAAGGGAGAAGCTCAGAATTGGCTATTGTCAGCTCTAAAATTAGTTTTTTTCAGCTGTTAAAAGACAGAAGAATGAAATATTCTTGTGGCAAAGATAGCAAGGACAACATGAATAAACGAGGGAAATAGGAGACATCTCTCTCTCTCTCTCTCTCTTTAGCCTGTAAGTTGCATCTATCTTCTATCTCTGTCTGCGTGTGATGTCAACTGATAGATGAAGCTAAGAACATGGATAATGCTGGTAGGAGAGCTAAGAAATGATTTCAAAAAGGGTAATTCCAGAATAAATGGAAATGAAAAAGAAAGAAAAAAATGAAAAGAGAGGGAAGAGAGAGTACAAAAATCAGCTTGATCAAGAGGGAGAACGAGAGATGAGCAAAGAAATTTAGTAAAAAGAAATCAGCTGAGATAATAAAATGCACAAAGATACAGAGAGAGAGGAGAGATAAAGAGAGAGAGAGAGAGAGAGAGAAAGAGAGAGAGGGATGAGCTAGACGAGTTAAGGGTTGTAAAACGAAAACATATAAAAGATATATGTAAAATAGATTTTTTAATTTCGAATGCTCTCTTTCACAAAAAAAACAGCTGGGACAGAGGAGGTGGTAGTGCTTGCAATACGGTTGCAGACAAAGATGAAGAGAAAAGGAATTTTGTGCAGAAGAAGAAGAAGAAGAAGAAGAAGAAGAAGAATCTCAAAATGTTATTAACGAGGATGGTTGGACGGAAGAAATATTTTCATTCACAAATGCTTTTGGATTGAGCTTGAGCAGTTTTCGTGCAAGAGAACTTCAGAGGCGTTCAACTGCGAATGACACTAAAAGAGTATAAGAGAGAGAAGAGAGAGTGAGAGAGAGAGAGAGCGAGATAGTAGAGAAGAGATAGAGAGATGGGGCAGTATAAGCTATCGAAGCATGATTTGTTCGTTAAAAAAAGGAAAATTAAATAAAAACGAAAATATGGAAGTAAAAATCTTTTTTTAAACATTCCAAATGAGACAAATCGTCCTTCACAACTAGCAACACACACACACACACAAAGAGAGACATAAGGAAAGGAAAATATATTTCCTAACATGGGAAGAGCATCTATGAAGCATGGAAACTGCTTTGGAGCAAAAAAGTTTTCTTCGTGCTTTAGGCTTGAGTCCCTCCCTCTGATGTTACTCTTTCCTATCTCTCTCTCTCTCTCTCTCTCTCTCTCTCTCTCTCTTTGACAATCTATCTAACTCTCTCTTTATCTCTTTCATTCTCTCTAACAATCTCTTTTTCATCTTCATTTCATCCTCTTCATATTTCCCTCCATTCTCTTTTCCTTCTTTTTGTCAATTTTTTCCAAATTTGGGCTGCACGAGAGAGACATCAGCAACGTGTCAAGTCAACAATCATATAAACTATTCTTTTTCGTTCCTCAAGTCTCATTCGGATTTTCAACCATTATTCCCCTTTCTCTCTCTCTCTCTATCTTCTTCACTTTCCCTTGGTCTTTTTATTTTTCAAACTATTTTCTAAGAAATAACGAAATAAAGGAAAGTCAAGGAATGAGTTGAGAGAATCATTAAGCATTAGCAACAAAAGAGAATTAGAGAGAGAGACAGAAAGAGAGAGAGAGAGAGAGATCCCTTTAACATTCTGAGAAGGTTCGACACCCTACTCATAGAGAACTGAACGAAATCGTTTTGAAACATTCAATTTGTCTTTAGCTAAGGATTAGTTAGTATATGTTTATAATAATTGTTGTTACAAGTTCAAACATAAAGGAAGAGAATGAGGGGGAGGCTAGTGTCATGGAATGTTCAGAATAAGATAATAAGAAGAAGAAGCTCAGACAGAAGAAGCTCAGATAGAAGAAGCTCAAGTAGAAGAAGAAGCAAGGTGATATCATCGACATATCACATAGATTGTCTTGCAAAATGACAAAACGTTGTTTCAGAGTTCAAAGACGAAGGAATGATAAGGTGGGATGGGGGAACATCGTCAATCTCACTATTCAATCTCGAGAATCGCATTGAAACGAAAGTTAAACCAAAGTGTTTTTGTTTTGTTTGATATAGCAGACAAGAAGGAGCATCTGTTGGTACTTTCCTTATCTTCCAGACGAGGCATCTCTTGTTGTGTGTCCAACCACACACATTTCTTACTTTAAACTAATAAAAATGGACAACAGAGAGAGAGAGCTGAAGAAGAATTTGGTAACAAAAAATGACTTTCAATATTCTATTCTCTTACTTTCTCTCTCTCTTTGTCTCTCTTTGTCTCTTTGAAATCAATCACATCCATCTCTTCATCTTTCTCTTTGAACATTCTCCACACATACACACACTCATCCTTTCTGGAAGTTAAGAGAAGTTTGTTTTTCAACACAAAAACGTTTTATCACATAGAGAGGAAGAAGCATGCAAGAAGCTGCACAATTAATTCATTTGTGACAGAAACTTTTTTTTTTTCGCTTAAAAATCGTTGAGATCAAATGCTGACTCGAAATGAGGTCCTCTTAACGTCCTTTGACTGAACTTTTAATTTGAAAAAGGAAATTTTGTGAAAACTTCTTAGGAGACGACGACGATACTGGTTAGATGACAAAAGAAGAAGAAGATGTGCAGAAATAGATTATGAAGAGTCAGCAATAGGGCAGCGTTCAGAGAGAGAGAGAGAGAGAGAGAAAGAGAGAGAGAGAGAGAGAGAGAGAGAGAGAGAGAGAAAGAGAGAGAGAGAGAGAGAGAGACAGTTAGAATGTATGAAATGAGCCAGAAGCATGTAGACGTCACAGAACAGAATGACCATCTTGGATGAAGCATCAAAAACTAATGAGAAACTTCTTTTACCCAAACAGCTCAGAGACCTTCAGTTGAATAATGGCTTTGCAAAACTTTCTTTCCAAGCATTTTCTTGGCTCATCAAGCTTTAAGCTTAAGTGTATTCATGACTTCAACAGAAATCAGAGCTCAAAACAATTGATCATTCTCCTATGAAGAGGAAAGGGAAGTTATCCAACTGCTTCGTATCATCCACCCCCAACTTCAAGCTAAATCTGTCTTTGGCTGTTTTGGAGCCAAATTTGGCAACTTGGCTAAAGTCTTGCCGAAGGCGATATATATGAAGAGTGTTCATGTAGATAGATAGATATGTCTACATGCGCTCTCTGTATGAGTTAGCTTTGAGGATGAAGCTCAAAGGCAATGCAACAAAGTTAAAGAGAAAAGCCGATGTTTACTTTATTTTAAGAAAATAGAAGGAGGAAAAGATGAAAAAAAAAAACTTTTTCCTCTCTGTATCTCTCTTACTGTCTCTCCCTCTCTCTCTCTCTCTCTCTCTCTCTCTCTTTCTATTCATTTCACTATCGTCGCTTAAAAACAAAGCTGCAAAGGTATGAAAAGCTTTATCGATGACGTCGTTAACCATTCACCAATCATCCAAATGAATCGTAAAATCATTTTGATGATTAGATATTTCAGTTTTTTTCTATTCTGCTGCGTTAACGTCTTCTCTGCTTCTATTCAGCTTCATCTTCTGCTTTATGTCATTTCTAAACAAACGTGTATGCAATTCTGAGTTGCCATACATAGCAGTTCCTTATTTCTCTCTAAGCGTGTTGCACGTGAAATACACAATGGCCAAACGCCAACAATTCATTTGGAGCTTTGATTGATGTTAGCGATCAGTTGATCTCATTCAGCTTCAAGACACCTCTTTTCGGCTTCTTATTTGAAAAATGAATGTTTGAAAGAGGAGGTTGTAATCGAAACATCAAATGACAGTATGCAGAGCTCGTCTCTACCTCTCATCACATATCCTTCTAGCCGTCTTCCTGTGATCACTTGCTGCTGTTTCAACGATTCTCTCTATAACTGTGGACGAAATAGGAAAAAGAATGAGTTTCAAATCCCTGCACTCATCCTTTCCTCCTCCGACTCCCTTTGGCTTTCAAAAAATGCTTTCAAAGCTTACTTCTCATGTTCCTTTTAATTTCTCAAATACAAACTATTTCATAAAAATGAACAGAAACATTGAGAGCAGAAAACGAATTTTCGTTATTCGAGAGCTTCAATCTCTTCCGAATTCAAGATATCTCAGGTGTTACGCCTGAGGGCAAGTTCATAAATCAGCTGTAAAGCTTACTCAAAACCTAATGCAACCTGTGGCTGTCAAAAAGCTAGAAAATTAATGGAAACAATTAAATACCGTAGAAATATGAGAAGAATGGACATGTTGACATTTCAAAAAGCATAGAAAAGTGATTAGAAACAGAGAGAGAGAGAGAGAGAGAGAGAGAGAGAGGTAGATATAGAGGGAGAGTGAAAGAGAGGAAAAAGGTGGAAAAAACAAAAAATGCTTTTGCAGGTAAAAATTATTTTCCGTTTGCTCATTATGTTCAATAAGGAGATGGAAAATTCTATTTTATTTACCCAAAAAAAAAGTTTTTTTTGTTGTTTTGAGTTCGATAAGGGAAATCCTCCCCTCGACGTTCTCTTTCTTCACATTTCTCTGCATTTTCGGAGCAATTGCTGTTTCGTCTTCGATGAATCTGGTGATGGTGATTGAGAAAGACTATTCGGATACATAGAAGCTTCATAATTTCCTTCTTACAAAGGAAACAGAAGGATTTCTGCTCAGTTGCCACACAACATCAATGGTTAAGCTGGTGATGTTGCTGTATGACAGAGAGAGCGAGAGAGAGAGAGTGTGTGTGTGAGATGACTGTAGACAGTTGAGTGAATATCATAAGTTAACTATATCATATATAATAACAGTCAGGTGAGATGAAAACATCTAGCAGAAGCTTAAGTTATATTTAGCCGACCCCAATGAAGTTGAAAGGCCAATGAATCTCGTGGGAATAATTTTTCCGATTCATCCACAGACGAAAGATTTTCCAAAAAGAAAAAAAACGACAAAAAGCATCAGCTGTGCTCAAATACTTCACAAACTATGTGGAAGAATCAACTTATCCATATATGCAATTGAAACATTTGCCATTTTTGAAATTGTTCGAACAGGCCATGTCATGTCTGTACGAGATACACAAACATACATATACTACAAGAGAGAGAGAGAGAGAGAGAGAGAGAGAGAGAGAGAGTGAGAGATGAAGTTAAGAGAAGCTTAGATCAAAAGTCAAGATGATGCTATGCACATGCAACAGCATATGCTTATACAATATATACTATATGAACCTAATCATATTAAATTCATATGGTTAACGTTTGCATCGTCAATCTCCCCCCCCCCCCCTTCTTCTAGTTCCATGATCCTCCCTCTATCTTGCAAGCTTGATCCCTGCTCTTCATCGTCTATTTCCTCATCGTATTATGGAATGCTTATAGAATCTCATAAAACGACGTCATATTGAGCGAGAAGAGTTAAAAGGCCTCGCCAATTAAAGTACATCAAACAACTTCCTTCTTTGTGAAACAGAAAAATTCTGTTCTTTCTTGTCAGAAAAAAGATTTTTCATCTTCGAGTTCTTCAGCCCTGTTCAGCTTCTGCTTCAGCTTCTTCTTCTTCTTCCTCCTTTCTTAACGCATCATTCAGCTGCTTGATATTATCAGCTTCTGCCTCGTCAAGACAAATCATTTTATTTGAGAAAACCCAAGAAAGATAGAGTAGAGAGGAAATAAAAAAAAAATGAAAATTTTCTTGTTCGCCTTATTTGGATTTTGTTGTCAAGAGTAAGGAGAATGAAGAACGATAGAGAGAGAGAGAGAGAGAGAGGGGTGGGGGTGGATAGGAAAGCCTTTAACTATTCATTCTTTTCTCATATTATTCATTAATGACAAGTCAAGAGATGAACAAAAACAAAAATTTTAAGTCATTTTCTAATTTCTCTGACTGTCTGTTCAACGGAAAGCTGAGCAGACAATTAAGCTGAAAGTCTCTCATAAGCTTTCATTGGCACTTTAATTGAGAAAAGAAAGCAATTATCGTCGACGAAGAAAAAACTGTTTTTCTCATCGTTTAACTCATGTGAGCAAGATATAACGAAACAGGCTATGCTTACGTAGTGAGAGAGAGATAGAGAGAGAGAGAGAGAGAGAGAGAGAGAGAGAGAGAGAGAGAGAGTGAGAGAGAGAGAAAGAGAGGTAGAAGTAGAGAGAGGAAGAAGCGAATGGTTGGCAGTGTGAAAAGGAAGAGAATGATGTGAAGGTAAAAGCTTGTTGATGAAAAGAATCTTATAATATTATTCTTTTTCTTCCAGCTTATACTTGTATAGCTAATAGCTATTTATTATAACTTCGTCACCAAATCAGTGGAAGAACACAACATGGAGAAAAGAGGTTACCTAAAGGAGGGAGTGGGAAGGGAGGAAAAGCTTGTAAAAGAGGAAGTAAGAGAGAGGAAATACAATATATGAAGAAGGAGAGAGAGAGAGAGGAAGCAAAGTACTGAGAGGGGAGAGCGATGAGCATTGTAAGATCTACTGCTATATTCAGAGTCTATCTCTAAAGAGAGAGAGAGAGAGAGAGAGAGAGAGAGAATATGATGGAGGAAAGAGGAAAAATGCAGTCAGCCTGAGCCTGAAATTTGATTGAAGACATTTCCATAAGATGATAGACTAGATCAGCCTGATATAAGACGAAAAACGATAGATTCTGAAGGCAAATTGATGAAATCTGTCGCATCTTGAGAACAATTCTATTTTCAGTTTCAAGAAATGAGCCATAAATACATTACTATGCTTTACCCAGTTTAACCGTTTCACAGCTGAAGAAAGCTCATGGCCAATATCCAAGGAGAAAAACGATGAAAAAAAACGTATTTTGTCTTACCCAACCACCCCCCCCCCTTACATCCTCTTTTAGCTACCAGACCCCCCCAGTCCTCTTCCCATTCCTCCCTCGCCTCCCCCTCTCCTGTTCACCCTCTTTTTCCTTTTGGTGGAAATAAAGAAAATGAAAAAAAAAAAGCTCAAGACATACACATACAGAAAGAGAACGAGGTTACGAGAGAGAGACAAACATCCTTCATCCCACCTTCGCACAAAGAGCATTTCTTGTTTGAGTCAATCGTCTTTGATTGTAAGCCTTTCGTGATTTCAACAAATTAATTGAAAGCTCATGCTCTTGTTAAGACAACTCGAGTTGTACGCCTGCCTCCCTATCCGCCCTATACGCTCACAAGATACGATTTGATCAAAGAGCAATTGTAAGTGTGTGAATGAGGAGAGTATAGAACTGTTACCCAAAATAGCTCTACGTACACGATTGAGAGAGAGAGAGAGAGAGAGAGAGAGAGAGAGAGATAGAGAGAGAGACAGGTAGAAGCCCTGAGGCGACATATTATCAATTCGAGTATATTTGAATATGCAGAACACAGGTGGGCTTATTCAAGTAAAAGCTATTGGCGTACCTGTTTTGTTCGAAGTGCTTGTGCTCCCAACATGTTGAATATCAAAATGGAATGTGTGCGGCGTGTATGTATTGGAGTTGATTGATGATAACTTCTCTCTGAAATGCAAATTCAAAGTTGAAAAAGTAAAGAATTTAAATGAAAAAAAATGCTGAAATGAAGTGAGAAAACGACCCAAAAACAAACAGAGAAAGGCACACAAGAAGAGAAAAGAAAAACTTTTTTTTTCCTTCTGAAGTAACGAAGATGACAAGTGGATAACATTATTTTCAGAAAAAAAAAAGAAATTTCCTCTCTCTCTCTCTCTCTCTCTCTTCTAACCTAATCCAACCTATCACCCTTCCCTGTTTCATGCATTAAAAAAGGTATAAAGAGAAGAAAAATAAAATAAAAGTAAACATGAGATAGTCAGAAGACATGGATAAGATGTGAAGTCAGTCAGCATGAAGAAGCACACCATACACACCAACAGACAACTCTCAATAACTTCTGTTCCAATCATTTTTTTTGAACAAAACGAAAATTACTCAAAATGGCAGAGAGACTGTGATGTATTGTGGAAGAGATACAGAGAGAGAGAGAAAGAGATACAGTGAGAGAGAGGGAGAGAGAGAGATAAAGAGAGAAAGAGAGAGGGAAATAAAGAGTAAACTAGAGAGTGAATGAAAATATGGATATCGTAAGTTTTACCACAAAAAGACATATACATACCCATATACACACACACACACACACACACATATAAGCTCAGCTCTCACACAGACAGACTTGAGGGGCGGAGTCTCTCTGAACAAACGGTCCCTGGAGGAAAGTGCTACTGGGCTGCAACATGGTTGAGCAAGTAAGAAGAATGCTGATTAAGAACAAAAGATCAGAAAAAATTAAAAAAAAAAGAGAAAAAACGATATGAGATATCAAACAATGTCTTGAAGCTTAAAATAATAAATAATTGAATTCCATAGGTAACAAACAGCTAACAGCAGATGCATTGAGGACATGCCATCACCACAACCTAACCCCAACCGTTCTGCAACTCTACATACTTCTCAAATGAATTAGATGTTTGCTTTGAACATCGGTCACGTATGTTTCACGCATGCATTCCAATTACTTCTTCACATTTTCACGTGATATCACGTTTTGTACGTGAAGTCATACATACATCTTTGAGATAACAGAAATGTACGTGGAGAAGATTATGTGTATGAAAGGAAGTGAGGAAGAGAGAGATAGGATGAGAGAGAGAAGTGAATGAAGTGGCAGATGAAGAGAGAGAGAGAGAGAGAGAGAGAGAGAAAGATAAAAAGAGATAAAAGATACAATGTTGCAAGAATATGAAATGACGTCATGTAGTTGAGAATACGATAAAACGAGAATGAGAATGACCTCCTTCCCCCCCCCCCTCCTTGTAGAAGAGAAAAGACAAAGTTGAAAGTTTGCTTCTGAGAGAGATAAAAGCATGTGTGAGAGTGATTAATTGAAAATCACACTGAATTCTCTTAAATGCTGCAGCCAATTACACCTGACCAGGTAATATATCTATTGATTATAAGAGAGATAAATCGGCTGCAGAGCACTCTTTGAGAAACATTGAGAGACATTCTGAGGAAAGCTAGAAGTAGAAGGAGAGAGAGAGAGAATGAACATCGATTCGATAGACGAGGAAGCTAAATGTGAATTTCATTTTCAAAAGTTGAACAGAGCATCGTTTGCTGTTAAAGAAGAAGGATATAACTGAATAATTACTAATCCACCTTAATCTCAATGATCGCATCAACTTCATTGAGCTTTAGCTCTCCCCCCCCCCAAGCCCTTAAATTGAAAGCTGAGAGTAGAGTGTGAGGGTATAAGGGAATGGAACGAAAGAAGAGTTGCTTGAGAGCATATCCCAAAAGGTTTTGCACTTTGCACTCAGCTTTTGACCTAAAATCATTTGATTGTGTTAACCCATTCCATTTTCTCTCTGTTCTTCTCCCAAATTATCAGGATCGTCTTGAGACAACGATACACTGAGAACTTCTTCTTTGGTGTTCATCATCATCTTCGCCTGTTTCGAATGAATTTTTTTTTTGTCTGTTAGGGGAGGGGTTGGTTGAGTTGTGGCATGAAAAGGTCGTTGATAGATATGGGGTTGGAGAATAACATGGCTGGTGATAGAGGACAACGCAGTCGTCATACACAAAAAACGTATACGAACGATCATCACATACATACAACTTTGAAAGATCTTTAACCATTTTGTTTATCTCTCTCTCTCTCTCTCTCTCTCTCTGTGTTATCTAGTCGCTTAGTGTTCAGTAGTCTTCTACTTGAAACGATTCTCTTTCACCTTAAAAAGATAGTGAAAAGTGATGTCCGTTGTTGACCTGATTCGCAATAGAACATTGGGTAAAATAGCTTTCGGGAGGGTCAGAATGTATGAAGGAGGATGCAGAGGAGAAAAGATTGAGAGTGCTAAAGGAACATGACGTTATGGGACGTCTGATAGGGGCGAGACAAGAGCGGAATAAGAAAAAGGGACGACTGGCGCGAATATTTCAGGATATGCAGAGGCATCACACAAGGCTGAATGTATTGGCCGTCAAGAGGTTACTGTCTGAATAAGAAGATACATTGGTCTAGACGAACTTATTAGTCAAAATTCAAACACATAAAAGCAATGGATAAGATGAAGATGAGAGAGAGATAGAAAGAGAGAAAGAGAGAGATAGGATGCAGGTGAGAAGGAGGGGATTGCCCGTCTGACAAATTCATCAAAATTACAGTCAATCGGAAGAGAATTCAGATGATGCGAGAATCGACGCAGAACATTGATGATCGTCCAAGTTTCAGAGATTTTATGGACCAAATCTTCTATTAGTCTTCATATCACCGCAACTCTATTGACTACATAATCATGAATTCCATACATCCACAGGTATGTTCATAGCAATGTCTTATGCCATTCACCTCATCAATCTCTTCAACTACTTTTCCATTGCCATCTCATATATGCTCATAACACCTTATGCTTCATTCTATTTCTGGATGTACAAGACAATGCTGTATGCATGAAACCATTTCTTCCTCCCCCACCCCTCTCTCCCCGTCCTTCTAGTACTGTTTGAAGTAGAAGATGAAGATGGTCTATTTACATGCAAAATCTCGTTGTACCAGAAATATAAAAACGAAAAAGAAGAAAAAATAGGAAAGAAAGTTCCAGAACTGACCACACAGAAAGTGAGAATGAGAGAAGGTTCACAGTAAGGAGGTATGCGATGAGAGGGAACAAGGAAGTCACTTGATGATTAAAAACCGGGTTTGATTCGTTTTTCGTAGAAATGAGAAACAACATGATTTCTCTTTCTGGTAAAAGTGTTGAAAAAGAGAAAAGCTTATGAAGGATAGACCAGATGTAAATGGAAATATAAAAGGAGATATCTCATCCCCCCCCTGTCCCCTCTCTCGTGTTCAACCGCTAACTACCCCCCAGCAGCATCTCCGTGTTGTCTTTTATTTTTTTTTTCTTCTTCATATTCCATCTCGATAGTCTTTGACTTCAAGAAAATATGAAGAAAAAGAAATAAAAAAAAAGTTTTTTTGACTTCTTTCTGTGTGTGTGTGTTAGTCTCTCTGAGAGCCTTGTTGTCATATATTCACAACAGAACATGTAGAAGAGTCGTTGTGACGATGAGACAGCCCAGAAGAAGACAGAAGAAGAAGATGAAGAAGGAGGAAGATGACGAGAAGAAGACGTTCAACAAGTATAAAGAAGACCAAGATCACAAAAAAAAAGGCCATTTGAATGAGATACAAATTGATTTGAGACTAAGCCTGCGTGACCTTAAACATCCTCAATCTTATAAATGTTCATTTAAAAGATTTTTCGCATAACATTCACATTCATAATATTATTATTATATTCGTTAGTCATATATATACTCTATACTATATGCATATAGTTAAGATTACTTTAGTATTATACCACTTGATCTCATTTTCATACCCGTTTTCGAACTTGCTTTATGAAGCTGTTCTTATTACCTATTACGGGTCAACAGTATATATAATTGGTTAAACTACTTCAACACCATCTTATATATATATATAGTAAGAGAGAGAGAGAGAGAGAGAGATGAGAAGCTGTGGTCATCTTCTGTTAATTATATGAATATATGCTTTCTGCATTCATCATACTGACCATCAGCAACGTTGTCCACCACAACGTCCACCACTACACCGTCGTGGACGTCGTTGTCTTCATGTTAGCGTTTCTCCCACACATATTCCTTCATCCGACCTTGAACTTACTCAAAACGTTCTAATCGGCTTCTATTCAAAACATTTTTTTGTTCAAATCTTCTCATCTTCTTCGTTTTCTTCTTGTAGTTGTTATTCTGACGCTTCTTTTTCGTTTGACAACAAAAAAAAATATGTTCGAGATCATTGTGACATAATCTTCGTTGTCTTTATCTCCATCTCTCTCTCTCTCTCTCCCTCACTCTCTCTCTATCTTTCTCTCTTTTTTTTTTGTTTGAAAAGATTTATGTTCACATCTTCAATAATCACTTACGAGCTTTTACATTCTAAGCTACCATAAGGCTTCAGCTTTACTTATTGTCTTCAGATAGAGATGGTGATGGATTTCATCAGATCACTCAATACATTTCAAGTATATGAAAATGGAACAGATAATAATATGCAATCAGATTATCGTTATAAGTAAGCTTTAACCTATGATGACATCTCTTATCTCTCTCTCTCTCTCTGCCTTTCAGATTTGCACTTCCATTTGAATACATTGAAAATCCAAAAGAGAAGACAATCATCTTTCAACAACACTGGTATCACTCCATAACCATTTCAATTGTTTATTTTATTGCAATTAAAAGTAAGTTTTAGACATGATAGAACAAGTGGTTGAATGTAAGCATAGATGTAAGCATAGATGTAAGCATAGATTCTCAGATGTTCATCATACTGACTTACTTCATCTCTCAATTGCGTTCATTCATTCACAAATTCATTTTTTCACATCATAGTCTTATTCAATTCATTATTGAATAGTCTTCTTGCAGTTATTCAATATGCTATGAAAGATAGAAAACCATTCGAATTACGGTTACCATTATTCTATTGGAATGGTGGACTGGCTTTGTTCAGCATATTGGCTCTCGTCCGATTCAGTGAGGTACGTCAAATGCTTTTTGACATTCAAATAACAACAAATCAATTCATATTATAGGATTTCTTTGAGTCAATGATTAACAGAGGTTTCTACAAGACAATCTGTTATTCAGTTCATCCGAATGATGTAGCTGCATATTGGTGTTTAGCTTTTGCATGGTCAAAGGTAGATTTCATTTAATGAAATTAAATATATAAATCAATTAAGGTCATAGAACTTGGCGACACCTTGTTCATAGTTTTACGAAAACGACCATTAATTTTCCTTCATTATTATCATCATGCAGCTGTCTTAATCTATACAGTTCATTCAGGTGAGATTATACCATGTCTCTCTCTCTCTCTCTCTCTCTCTCTCTCTCTCCACACCTCACCTTCTCTCTATATATCACTGACTGATATGGCAAAAGCATTAAACACATCATTAACAATCGTTTCATTACAGGAGCTGAACATACTGCTCCAGGAAGAATCTTCATTTGGATGAACTATCTAGCTCATTCATTCATGTACTCATACTATGCCATTCGTGCATATGGAGTTCGCATACCAAGATGGGTACGTTAATCATCTTAATCATATCTCATATACGTTTAATGCTTACGATCATAAGACATGAAACCCGACTGAGATGCGCGTGATCGAAACATCGAAAGTGATTAGCTTATGATATCTCATACAGTATGTAGAGAGAGAGCACTAAAATATAAAAAAGGCGAAGCTAACAGTATAAGATGGAAGTGAATGTTGAATGTTAATCATATATGCATAATCAATGATAGGCATATCACATAGATATATATGTTATAGAGGTTATATAGCTATTAATGAATACTATTTGAAGATATCAATGGCAGTCACCACCATTCAAACATTACAAATGTTAGCTGGAGTTGCTGTCACATTCATTGTGTATCGCATCAAGACATCATATAATTGGCCGTAAGACTGATGAGCATTATCATATATGTATAGTTAATGATATTTTAGATGCCAACAATCAGTTTCAAATCTCTATTTGGCATTCATCATCTATTTTACATTTGCCATCTTATTCATTCAATTCTTCTATAATACATATCTAACGAAGAAGAAGGTTCAGAGTACTCGACAGGAAGCAAAGAAAATCCAATAATAGGATGTTATGAAATAAAAAAATGCTTTTAACTTTAAAATATTCTAATTAACTTTTCCATCATCATCATCATCATCAACACGCACTCACAACACAGTTCACACCACCACCACCAACAACAACAACAACAACATGTAAAGATTGCAAAAAGAGTGCTGAGGAGGGATGGTTGATAGAGGGAGAGAACGAAATTAAATAGAAATGAGCAATAGTAAGCCAGTTGATGGAGTAACAGAAGAAGCTCAAATGCTTCAGCTTAAAACATCATAAGCTGACAGAAGCAACGAACTCGTAAAACTCAAGAAAATTCGTGTTCCAAGTCATTCATCCTTCATTCTTATACTCCTCCCCCTTCTTCATTCGTTCGTATAGGCCCCCTCAGGCTAAATTGCTACAAACTAACATTTTCTATTTTTTTTTTACTCCCTTTTCACTCTCTACTTCACCCTCTGCACCCTTTCCTTTCCCCTCCTACCATCTCCTGGTTTCGTTCGAAAAACGAATAACTTCTCCAGTGGGACAATGTCGGAACATTTCACTAGGAAGAGAAAGAGCATCAAACATCAATTCTTATTTCCATTTAGGGAATAAAAAGAGTCTGCACATTTTCTATTTTATACTCACTCCAATGCCCTCTGGGAACATGTATCATTTTAACTTTAAATTGTTAAGAACTTCACTGGGTCAAATCATTTTCACTTTTGCTGCCTCAATGCATGGCACACATTTCGTAGAAACACACAAATAAGCACAAGAAAACAACCAAGCTTATATAGCAATTCTCTCATTCAAACCTCAAATCTGTTTTGCAAAATTTGACAAGAAACTTGACAACTTTAGAATAAATTACGGACAAGCTTGTCGAAAGTTCACTCCGATTGCTCTTCTTAACTTTCACGGAAACAGCAAAGGAGAATTTGTAGAAGAAGCTCTGAACGCAACAGACTGAACACACACACACACACACTTTCACAGAAAAAAAAGGAAAGAGAGAATGATGAAAATCACAGGAAGTAAGTGTGCGTTATGACAACCATAAGCTTCATCTCCAATTTCAAAAGCAATTGCCGACTAACGTTGTCGGCAATGCTGTGAAGCTTTTCAAGCTTTGGTAACAGCTTTACAATAGCAGAATGATAAGAATGAAGAGAAACAAAAAGAAGGAAATTTCAAAACTCACAGACTATACTGGAATGCGGTGAATATTCGCTGGTATTAACTATATCCAATATTAATTGAGTGTTGTCATCTGATTCTAATATTTCCGAAGCACTTTTCTGTTTTAATATATTCAGAATACGTTGACTGAAAGAAACAAAACAATAATATATATATATATATAAATAGTATAGTTAAGTATAAATGGCTACAAAAGAGGATAACAGACCTCATTCTGTCCGACAAGGCATCAATTAAATAAATTTTTTCATTCAAAGTAAAGATGTCGATCTGCAAAAATATGTTTTAAACAAGTATGAGAGAAACAAACTATTACAATTCGATTGAGTTGTGATGGTATATCATGTAGTCGTTTTGATATTAATATAATTAAAACATCATCTGGATGACGATGAGGGCTGTTTTGAAAAATAATTTCTTTTTCATCCCATTTTGATAAGAATGAATAGTATTCAACAGGTGGAGCTTCTTCTATATTATATATAATCTATATAGATAGATAGTTATGATAATTAGAAGATATCACACCAATGGAACTGCATTTGATAGATGTCGTACAATTCGTTGACACAAATCCTCATCCAGCCATTGTAAGCCTTGCACATCAATCGTAGCTGCATGTGCAAAGATTTTTAGTAAAATTTTCAGTAAAACATCATTTTCATCAATGAACAGGGTGAATCGACGATTGAATGTTACATTTCTGAAATATATGTTTAGAACGCTTCATCATCTATACTTCTTCAACGAATTGTTGAGAACAAGCTCTTTGCATGCATGCTCTTACCGAATGAACTCCATGGCTAAATCGGGGCATGATGGATTTGCGTATTGAATAAGTTGTCTGTTTTTCAGAAATTTTAAACATTCATCCAATATTTTCTTAAAACAAAATAATATTTTGTCATTTGAACAAAACTATTTTTGAATATGAACCTGCTTAATAGTGCGACTTTCGTTCGCTACCATGTTCACATAGATGCTTTGTAGACAGGATATGCCAAAGAGGTCGTTGTCCAAGTTATTGAAAGCTTTCATATCAGCAATCCATCTAGAGAGTTCAGAGTGTATGTAACACAATATAAATGCATACTTCTTCTCTAAATTTGACAATTTGTTTAACACCAAGCCGCTGTGACGTTGATAAGCAGCCAACTTCCTATCTGACGATAGATCTAGCTCTAACTGCCGTCGCTTCTCATTCAACTTCAATTGATGGTATGCATGAGAGTACTACTTGGGATGAACTAACCAATGTTAGATCATCCTGTAGTGAATTGATAAATATCTTGATCTCTGAATTCTTAATCTGAATATCTTCAACTTCTTGTAACGTTCTTCGTAATTCGTTCCGCTTCTCACTCAAGTTTCTCAAAGTGCTGAAACATGTACTTTCATAGAGGGGTACCAACAAAAAAAAAAAGTTTCGACTACCTCGAAAGTTTAACCAAACTTTGAACCCACATGGACAGCTCAGCAGCCAATTCACACTCCGTTCTCATCTTAACTGGACGGAATTCACGATTCTCCACATATTTGAGTGTCTTGTTCAGCTTTTCTATTGACAGACTGGCCTCAAATTTGAAATACACGTAAGGCAGCAAAGAAGCATCACAATATACCGGTTCAAATTTCAAGATTCGAGAAGGAATCTGTGGAGATCGGAGCATCTTCTGTAGTTGTACCCAGTTTTCAGCTTTATTCGTTTCTGGAAAAGATTTCTGTCGATGGCTTATCAAATGAAACTATACTTCGTTTAAATTCAGGACCAACTATGATTTGAAGTACTTCAGCTACATACCTACTTCCAATCGAAGGCTTTGGAAGTTGAGAATAGGTTCGGTAATCGTTAGAGGAGAATCGGTTCAATGATTCAATGGCTTTGTTATAAGTGTTCTCAGGCTCCTGTAACAGATTGTTACAATAACTGATTATGTTATGAAGTTACCGTTAAGTCTTCATCCAACGTTTTTTGAAGTTCATTGATAAGCTTTTTCTTCTGTTCAATATTCTTTTCAGCTTCTTCAGTCTGTTTCAGCAGGCTCTCCAATGTTTCAGTTTTCAACATGATCTCCTTTTCAGTGTTATCTAATTGTGACTCCTTATCCCTTATTCTGAAGGAATATGAATCAGATTTGCTTGAGTGTTCAAACGAACCGCTCAACAAGCAAATTGGAATCCATTAGCTCAGCTGCAGCCTTTAGTTCTCGAACTTTCTTGAGAGTTGATAGAGCAGCCGATAAACTTTTATATTTTTCAGAGTATTGACTGAAAAAAAAAAGAAAATGTCTCAATTGCAAGATGTTCAAACATACAAATGCTTTCGTTCATATATTTGAGCCGTTTGGTTAACTATATGATATAGTAAACTGAAATCTGAGATGGTTTTTGTGTTCTTCTGTAGTGATTGATCTAATAACGATATTCCTAACTTATACAGTTGATGAATGATGAATGCATTGCTCTCGCCGTCTATCTTAGCATCTTGCAGAATCTTGCAAGTAACAGTATCGAATTTGCTTTCTTCAATTGGCTGAAAAGAAATTTGAATGTTATCTTCTGTTTGTGCCAAAGCAATACTTTCACATGAATAACAGAGCACCAGGAGAAGTCACTCTTCACGTGATGGCTAACTAAGAAAATCACATGTATGAGATCATGAATACGTGATTCCATTATGCGACGAAGTGTTTGTGGTTCCTTTAGAACTTCAATAGCCAGAAATCTGCATAGACGTTGTCTAAAAGTAGAATGTTAATCATTGTTTTTGAGTGTTTTGACAAACCCAGGCAATCGTATTCCAACACTTTGCATCTGAGCTGCAAGTGATTTCTCATTTTCAATCAGTTGCTCTCCATAAGTTATCAACTGCTCATCTGAGATGATTCGACTCGTTTCTGGACGTTCAAGCCAAAGACGAAGATAATCCATCCATCGGGGTTCAACACGAGCATACTGAAACGAGATCAAAGGATTGTGATCATTGTGAGTCAAAGTACATTGAAATCCATATGAACCAAGATACACACTTGTTGATTAGACGTTAAAATGGAAATTATTGATCGACTGAAGACATCATACCATCCCTTTAAAGCAGATTAGATTCACAGAAATAACATGAGCAGGGACAAACCTTCAAGAAAGTTTCAAACGAGTGAACATCAGGATAAAGACGTATAAGCTAGAGTGAAACGGCTGTAGAAGTAGATCAAGAAAATTCAATACTTGAGCACTGTTAGCAGCAGCAGCTAGAGTGACCATTTGACTTCTTCCCTGTCCAGGTAATCCACAAAGACAAAGATGCTCACCAGTTTGCCTGATGATTCTGCTAATTTGCTGAACACAAGCAGATATCTCACTGAAAAACGTTAAGTGATTAGAAGTAATCCTCGGGTAGAAGGAACTTGTTGATAGAGAGCTGTATTCGATCACGTTTATGATTCTTGTGATATTCAAATAAGAAGTTTTCCATTATTCTATTGAAGTTCATCATACTCTTGACAGGAACATAGCTCAGTCCATCGTAAGAGTCAGCCACATCCATTTCAGAGTAAAGCAAGGTTTGCAAGGAAACCACAGAAACTACTGCTTGCTCGTTCAGCAACTGATCCTGTAAGTAGACAATTCATTCAAAACTTGAAAACTCTCCGATCACATCATCATCTGTTGACCAGCAGTTGAGTTCTTTCAATAGATCTTCCTCTGTCATTTGGAACTGCTCACGAATGATGGATTTCATATCCTCAATTAGCATAGGAATCTGATCATTATCTGAACAGTATTCGCTTGTGAGCAGCTAGCACATCTACCTTACCTAAGCCATCCATCAGTACTCGTAAGCATTCATGAACCCACAGGCGCAGAAATGATGGGGTATCTGGAGAGTTGTCAGGGAAAGCGAATTGAAGGCCTTTGACGATTCTCATACAAACTGTCAGTACGGAGAATGGCTCAAAGTTCAATTTTAGAATGAAAGGGATGCAAGATATCTTACCACGTAAGCCCTGGTTGCAAGAAATACGGTCCCATACGAAATGGGATCCAGAACTTTCTGATATTCAGTACTGAACGATCTAAAACGCAGAAATAATAGATATAAACTGTGGAATGAGCTACTTCAAATTAAGATTCCAGTTGATCAGTTGGAATACTAACAACTGTAGCTCGTCAAACGTTAAAGGCTTCATCGGCAAGTTAGAGAACGTATCCCATAAAGCATGATTATCTTCAAGGCTCATCCAATCCTCGTCTTCCGTGATCAATATGAACTAGAAGATGATCAGAACTCTAGTTGTGAGTGGTTGTGACAGTAATACCTTCAACTGTCTCTCAGTTGTGACACGCTTCTCATTTTGATAATATGCTCCGCAATCGACAAACAATTCAAGAACAGCTAACAAAGGCTCAGCAACCGAAAACTTATCCACAACAATGTACTGTAAAGAGTTAGTTGTAATCGTTATCATTTTAATACCACAAAACCTTTGTTTCATTGATTTTAGCATCCTCGACAACTCGCACAAACATTTTTTGAACGTTTTCCAGACTCGTTCTTGATTCGTTGCCTAACCAATGAAATGATATACTCGCATCGGGCTCCCGCTCTAGTTGTTTCCCCAACATCTTTAATTCAGAATGAATACGGTTACAACTATACCACAAACTTTGACGAATGTTGATTTCTGAGAGTATGATGATCCGCTCACAATCAAATTCCTTCCTAGCGATAACAGGCGGAGACCATAATAGAGCATACGATCTAATACTGGCCAGACAACCTAGAACCGGAGCTAGAGAGAGTACCACACAAGCTTTCACAAACCACGAGATCACTTAGTCTGTCCTCTTTTTCTAAACTTGATCGGTGGTATGGTTGATCTTGCCATTTTACTAACTTAGCCAAATCCTGAAATACGAATAGGAATAAATCAGATTTTCTCAATAAGATTACCGTAGATGACAATTTCCATTCTGACAACCTTTCAGGTAGTTTCACACAATTTACTGCCATCGACAAACGTTTATGAACCTAAGATTTTGAGTGTACTATTGGAGAACAGTTACGTCCGCACAAATGCATCCAATTCTTCCGGTAGATCAGCATAAATTGCTAGAAAGTTGTCAATCAGGATGATGCTTGACATGATCAAAGCTTCAGAATCGGTAGGAGTAATTTCACTGAACTCCTTCAACATCACTTTGAACTAGAGATTCGTACGGCTAGTAGTACCTGATACAAAAGATGCATAATCACATCAGCATGCTGTTTACTGATATCAACTTCCGATAAGACTTTCCGTAGCTGTAAGAGAAGAAGTGTTATCTATAAGAGAGACTCAACATACTATGAGATCAAGAGGGTCCATAAGATCTGTTGAAACCAAGATATTCTGGAACTTCTTTCTCCAGAAAAGTTCAAATGTTTCGAATAACGAGTTCATCAGATCGCTGTCATATACCTCATACGGTATCCCGAACGATTGAAGGAATTCCTGCTTTGAATCCTATAAACAAAGCTAAAAAATGAAACCGAGAACAAATCCAATCCAAACATCAGAGTCTGGAATGCACAAAACGCAATGCGTGGCTAAAGGACACAGAATGGTGCTTCCGTCTGCCAAGCTCATATAGGATTTAGGAATGACATTGTCATCAAACTATAACATATGAGGCATTATCAAAACGTATATAACAAGCATACGCGAAGAAACAAAGTATTCAAAATTGGAATGATCTGCCAGATGTTGATATATCCGTAAAAGATTATTATTTGTTTCAACTCATCACAACCCTCTTAAGAAAGTACTTTCGGAGAGAACATGTTGATAAGATACCTTCAAATGATGTTAAGCCATTCTTCGTTAGAACATCTAATAACACTCCTTCATACTCTCCTCCAAATCCCGTACACTTTCGGATAGACTGATGTTTCGTTAAGCCATCAATATAGAACCATTCAAGCTGTAAGAGAAAGCAATGAATATCCATCTCTCTATTCAAATACCTTTTGTTTTAAAAACTTCTGGCTCTTTCTCAAGAAAGATTTGGCCAAAGAACCAACACAGGCCGAAATATTCCTGCAATCTTTCAGTTTCTATGTTACGATCATGAAGCTTACCTATTCCTTAAGCGCTCAGCTAGTACTTCGATAGGTGACAAAACTTTTTTTGGAATTATGACACTGACATCGAACTCAGATGGCTCATTGTCATTTTCGTTCTGAACCAAATCATTGAACCAAATAATAAAGCAAGGTTGCCATACGAATAGTTGTATTTCAAGCTTTTCTTCAACTGGTAGAATATCTTTCGTTATCTTATATGGAGTAACACACATCGGCATATGAGCTGTCTGCATTTGCTCGCAAGAGGTTAAAAACAGTCGGGGAAACGATTCTATAACCGGATAGATCACGATAGCAACAAACAAAGATAGTTACTAACGTTTTAATACTCGTTTTCTCATTAATGAAAACAGATTATGAAGTCCTGAAGCACCTAGAAGGTTCAAGTTTTCCAAAATGATGAGTACTGACTCCTTGCTGGAAGCCTAAACGTTTTTGATGTTGAAAGACAATTCGAATATCTCATCGTCTTGCTGTTCCATTTAACATAAATACCAAACACACGTAGGAGTTGGTGTTTGGACTACTCCTACTGCTTGTTCACCATGTAAACTGATCAGGTAGAACCACCGGACAACTTAAGTTTCACGGGCAAAATTAAAGTAGCGTGAACGACGGGACGACTCAAGCTTCACGTGCAAAATGAAAACCGCGTGAACGACCGGACGACTTAAGCTTCACTTGCAAAATGAAAACCGCGTGAACGACCGGACGACTTAAGCTTCACGTGCAAAATGAAAACCGCGTGAACGACCGGACGACTTAAGCTTCACGTGCAAAATGAAAACCGCGTGAACGACCGGACGACTTAAGCTTCACGTGCAAAATGAAAACCGCGTGAACGACCGGACGACTTTAGCTTCACGGTCAAAATGAAAACCGCGTGAACGACCAGACCACTTAAGCTTCACGGTCAAAATGAAAACCGCGTGAACGACCAGACCACTTAAGCTTCACGGTCAAAATGAAAACCGCGTGAACGACCGCGCGACATGTACACTACGTATGCAAAATGGAAACATTATGCGTGTTCAAGCTGGGCTTTAAAAGGGATTTCTAAAATGAATTACATTGATCATTGGTAACAACAGTATTTGATGCTATCCATATCTGGAGAAAAAACAGCCGCCCAAGTAAGAGTAGTTTGAAGAGGGATTTCTACTTGTATCAAGGTAAGAACGGACAGTCACCTACCTCCACTACGCGATTCAATAGAGAAACATCTATATCTTCATGACAGTTCACGAAATGATAAGAAACACATAGTTTCGTTATTATATTACTGAGGACGTTTCTGGTCAAGCTCAATGAGCCGATAAGAAGCATGATGTGTCCCTCAGCCCATAACTGACAAAGGTTTCGCCTGTACATACAAAAGCTATGAATATTGAGAACAGAAACTCACGGTATCAAGACATGCTTACAGTTCAAGTGAACAAATTCCAGAACTAAGTTCGATTGTTGGATATGTGTGGATGTTTCCAATACAAACTTCTCATCCTCAAAAAATAGATTGATTATCCTTGTAACATATATAAGATAACTTACGTTGAACACAATGAATAGCTCATCTGGAATCTTTTTGTGAGTGAAAAGCTCATTTGAAAGATTTCTGAGCATTTTGTTTGAATGCTTTCCATACTCCATATGCTGTTCATCAGAAACCACCTAAGCAAAGCAGATTAGCAGTTCCAGTAGAACATCCTTACTTCTATTATTCTCTTGAATGTTGCCTCCTCTATCTTCTCAATAAGATCACAACAAGACATCATTTTGCATGATTCGTAAGTGAGTTGTTCCAAAATCATTCGATCACCTGAATGGTCGTGAAGCTCCATAAACCCATCTGAGGTGAATTGGAGATTTCGCAAATGAGGGAAGACTAGTTGAATGAATTGTGATAGTCTGTGAAAAGATTAATAGCATATGATTACGATATAGTTAAACACACACTTCAACAGAGTTTTGAGCAGAAAGTAGTATTAGAAGATGATAATCGGAAATGATTGTCAAGCGAGGAAAGCTCGATCGAATGCGTTCCATTAGTTGCCAAAGGTTCTATCATATATATATGTTAAGCATAATTAGCACATTAAAACCTGTGTTATGGATGACATCATACCAGATATAGATTTAAGCCAACATTGAACATGTTTAAGCTCCAGAATCCGCAACACACTACTATCACCAATCAGATTCTCAACTAACTTCTTCCAATATTTAGCACATTCTCGGAATTGTTTAAACTGATCCTGTTAGTAACTCATTCAAGCTAAATCATATGCTATAGACTCACATTCAGCTCAAACTTTGAGCGTTCAAACAGCCGTGCCACTTTGTGCCAATCTTCCCAAGTAACGTACCAGTTTTCTAATATTTCTTTGAGCTTTTCAACGGTACTCGTCCATTTGCTTGAATGAAACTCGATAACATAATGAAAGGTTCAAATCATCACTTCAAGTTTTCACTGATATGAGGTGGGGAAGCATCAGTGTCCCGGATATCATGAAGAATTTCGACATCCTTCTTGGCATCATTCAATAAGTTCTTCAGGTTTGTAGGTCGTTTCAGATGCCAATACTTAATTTCCTCAATATCGAATAAAGCCTAGAAGTGAACAGAGTTACACAAAGTAATAAAGAAGCTTACTGTAGTCCAATAAGCAATGACATCATCCAAATGATCTATTACATGAGCTTCTCTTTCAGCCGCAAAAACTATCGGTTTCAATTGACTTAGATGTTTCTCGAGTCCTAATTCACAAAGAACCGAAACAGAGGAGTTGGCATATGCAGACATATCGAAAGCTTAAACAGTTCATTGATTATATTAATGATATTCTATTGGAGAGTTACACATGATCTCAGACATCTTGTTCCAGTGATTGTCCAACAACCTTGGACACGACATTATTTCCATTACTGCAAAGTTCTTCTTAAAAGCATCTATATCATTACGCAACTGAAAATATGATAGTTAGCCAAGATGAAATACACTCAACAACCAACTTGACCAATGAATAGACGTGAAGCACGTTGACCAACCAAGCATCGCTCAAAATCTGATAACTGCTTCAACAATTGAGTTATAAACTCAGATAAGGAATGGATATTGACAGAAGTTCGATGGCTCTCAAAGAAGTCGCTGCAATGTGCATTCAATGATTCAGTTTGGAAGGGCTGAACTACTTTACAACTTGGAAATACTTTATGGTGCTCATGAATAGTTGTTCCATTACATTCATATGTTCTGCAGCTTGTTTGTGCCGAGGTAGCTCTGTGGTACCACTCCCAATTACCTACAAGTATCAGTTTGAGTTTAAAAATGATAATTAGACATTGAGACTTTCTCGAATCTATTGAGCTCTTCTAAATCGTTGAGAAGATCCTGTATGCTTGGTTTTAGAAGAGCTATTTCCTTTGAATAGGTTTCTGAATCCTGTGGAATAGCCATGGTTTGTAGAATCCGAAGTCTTTCGCTCAACTTTTGAGAAGTACTGTGAACAAACTTCTGTCGCTTCTAAAGCGGAATAGTAAGAGCATAGAGAGACGTAACCTACGTTCACAAACAACTGGAAGGTCCCAAGCCTTCTTATAAAGAACTGATGGTGATGTTCTATGAGTTTCGGTAAAGATCTGCATGTTGTTGATAAGCGAATTAGAGCTTCATCTTGACTTGTATCCAAAAGGATATGCTATGATGAAGTACACCAATAAAACTATTGAGCATTCAAACCTGAGTCAAAACAAGAATCTGATCGTAAATAGAAGCCAGAAGCTTTCCATGGTTTGGAATATCATTTTCTAGCATATTATCGACAGTTGCCTAAGCATTTGGTTTAATTCATATCTCGTGGGTGTTCACCTTGTTAGACAGCATTTGAGCAGGATTGATTGAACGAAACGAGAGTATACGTACATCTTTCCTGAAGAAACCTTGCAATTCTTCTATCTGTCTGAAAAAGCAAAGTAGTTAACAGAGAAATTAACTAGATAGACTATGCATACTGTGCAATGTTCGATTTCAGATGTTGGATCAGACGCTTATAGACTGTCTGTAGTCTCAGTTCAATGGCTTGCCAAACTTTCTTCAGCCTAATTGTGAAAAGAATATGTTGTAACTTCTGAAAACAAACAAATTCAAGATACATTTTGTCAGAGTTCCTCACTTCTGGAGCTTTATCAAGTCGTAGTTTTAGAGTATTCAGGTTCTGCACATGTACAATAAGGTTCCCAATTGTTGCCTCATCAGATATCTCAATTGAATTTTTGAGAGCAAAACGAGAGATCATCTCACCTTCTCATCTTGAATAAAAAAAATGAACTGTTTTAGGATAGGCGAGTTTGTGATTCTCTCCTGATCCAGTTGATCCATTATTATCTGACCTATCCTAGAATATATAACGAGGCTTAGAGTTCCCAATTACTTCTTGGAAGACTTACAGATCTGTCCAGTGGTCGACATCTGTTGACGAGAAACGTACCCATTCAATACTTGCTAGCAGCAAAATAGGTTCCTGAAACAGAGAAAAAGGGTTAAACTTGGAGTCCAAGTCAAAAACTACTTTGAAGTACTCTTTCAGTTGTTCTAATGGGAAGAAAATTCGCTTTCCGACCAAGTTACTGTCAATATTGATAATGTCATGCTATAAAGTACATGCTGTTGAGAGCTGCAGTATGTAAGTGAAACCTCTCTCTGGAGAAACCCTATGTAGTTCCGAATGGCATGGAATGCTAGCTTCGTTGATTCTTGAATCAAGGTTATTTCGAACATTTTCCGACGTGTTTCCTTCTTCGGAAGATCCTGTAGAAATCTTAAGAAGGAAAGATTAGAACTGGACTCGTCTCTATTACCTCTTTGTCAGTTCAGCAACGAAACTCTCGATACGATTTTTAAAAACCTGTGGAATTTCCCTCGCTGATCGTTCTTTCAAGTTTAGAATGTCCTTAGGATCAAACAATATTGTCATTCTAGAGCAGATGATATGAGTTATGACATGTTTGGAAACCTCTGATCAAAAAACAGTCGAAGTTGGGAACATTTGAGGCTGTTACTCTTTGCCATTCGAGTTGCTAGCAAGTCCACATTGACTTTTCTCTTCTTCACTGACATCAGTGCTGAAAGTACGTGCAGGCTTTAGGAATGTTCTATTTAGCCTACCACTCATTTTCGAATATCTCAATCGTTCGTTGCTATTGTAACTATCATTCATATAGAGGATGTAAGCTTGTCGTTCAGAGCATTGTATCCATTCAAGTATTTCGATAGTGAGTATTTGATCTTTTCTCGGTAACCTAAAAACACTAGATAATCCTTGATTGAAAATGACTAACTGTAGCTGCTCCATCTTAGTTTTTGCTCGACTGAAATCCAAGGGATACATCTCGATCACGGTCAACCACTGCCTCTAAAGAACAGGAATATGTCACTATTTTCAAACACGTACAGCTTCTCCAATATCGATGCACCGACTGTCCCGTAAGCTTTGGAAAGTACGTTGACGCTCCAAAAAGTTTTTATGGTATAAGACGAATGCATACCTATTTCCATGACTGGTATTGCAAATATTTTCTAACTTACCTATATACAGGGATTCCTTTCTTTTTCTTTTCTTCGTCTTGTCTCTTCCATTCGTTGATCACTGTTTCGAGATCTCTGGGTGGAAGTGGGTGACATGCGAAAATCTTGGGATTTCTTTCAACTACAAACGAAAACATTTTTTACCGAAGACAAGTTTAGACTCACAGCGGAAATATTTAGGTTTCAAAAAAACAAACGTTTTGTTATGTTCCACATGTTGGGTCATCATTTAATTTCAATAAGGCAGTAATTCCATAATGGGAAATCTGCGGGTAGCGCGTGATTTAGTTGCTCCAATTGAAGCGGAAGAGATAACCGGAGACATGCTTGAATGATTTCAGAGTTCACAGGTGAAACCGATTTATTGACACATATACATAGCTTAATGACAATACAACTAAATAAAAATTATTGGTTAATGCTCCATTGCTGCAGCTTTTTCTGCGGCGTTCTTAAGCTTGGTTCGGAACGATGACGTTTTGACAACATCCAAAGGAGTTTTCTCATTCTGAGATTCAGAAATAGTTATTTCTAAAAACGATCAGAGGAAACCTTATTTTGAACTTCGATGTTCGCTCCTTTGAAGGCCAGTGCCAGAGCAGTATCTTCTCTCTCCTCTTCGCATGCCATGAACCTGAAGTGGATATTCACTATGCGAAACTCTCTGCTAGTCTCACAATGGGGTGTTCCCTTCTCCGTTTTGAACATCAATGTTTATATTCTTCTGAGAAATCAGTAGATGTACTATCTTAAATGAATTAATCATCAAGAAAAGATAAAATTTACAAGCCTGATCATGTCCTTGACTTGCAGCCCTATGTAAAGGCGTATCTCCATACTTATCAGCCGCATTCACATAAGCACCTGACTCCAGAAGTAGAAATGCTATCTATCATAATAAGAGTTCATCGGGTTCAATTGTTTCTTGCATACTTCTTTGAAATTTTTGCTGCAGGCATAATGAAGAGGAGCTTGTCCATTCACATTCTTTTGATTCACATCGACCTGCAATTTCGCTTTTACTAATCTACATTGATGTTTTAGTACTTCAGGCAAGCTTAATAAGTATGACACAAGTTCCTTCCGTCCTGCAGAAGTAGCAATCATCAACGGGTTCCATCCATACTAATATATTTCAGTGTTCAGTTATGGGAAGTAAAAACAAACGTCATCTTTCAAGTTAACAGAATCTTCATCGGAGTTCACGCAGTACTTCAAAATACTCAAACATCCACCAACAGCTGCAAAATGAACTGTGCTTCTTCCTGTGTCATCACGGCTTGTTAAGAGATCTGGTACTCGTTGCAGCAGTCGCTTAGCCTCCTTAAATATGATCCTTTCCTTTCTTCTCTATTACGCATTTCAAACATCTTCTTTTCTCTCCCGAAGCAGATCCGAAAGATTTCGGACATGATCAATCATTTTGGGCTTCTCCTCCTTGGCGTCCGTCATTTTTCTAACACGAGCATAAGGTAACGAAGAGCTTCAACATTGAAAGTAGACAGTAATAACAACAGTGTTATAAATTACAACAAGAAGTCGTAAGAATCTTTATGCTATCACAGAAAATGAAAATATCCACACCTTCCCTTAAAAAAAGGAGAATTTAAAAAAGACCCGCTTCTGTAGAATATAATAAACAACCAGTGCATAGAATATAAGCGCAATAGTTACAAGGATTTTGTCTGTTAGTTCTCTTCTTTCATATTTAGATAGAAGTTTGTTTGACGTCTGAAACCAATTATATTGGAAAACTTTGATGGCACGTATCTTACTTGGATATGAGTGGTTTGACTTTCGAATTCACTCTGAGTTTCTGCAAGCACAGCGCTAGAATGTACCAAACTATCCATCGTTTGTTCACTATGAGATACTCTCTCATTCATTTTAGAAACTAATTCAGTTAATCTATCTGTCGTCTGAAAACTATACTCAACTACGTATAACTTAAGTTCAATTACCTTTACAGCATCTTGTTTCAGAGTATGTTGATCAACAAGCCGCTTACGGACTTCCACACTTGGAGTACCACCAGTCATAAGCATTCTGCGAGTTCTTTCAGCTGAATTAGAGATTATACAGATGAGTGTATGTGTTTCTTGAACCTATTTCTTTCTTAACATGGACCAGAGCATTTGTGAGGGCTGCCGTATTCTCACCAAGCTCTTTCTTGTGCTTCTCAAGTTGCGTTTGCATCTCCAATTGTTCATGTTGTAATGGAACCTTGAAAGGAGATAGATCAAAATGCTCTTTTCTTATGCCAGCATTACCCTGTTAACCACATTTTGTAATGTATCAAGCTTTCTTCGCAATTGATTAATAACTTCTTTCAGCTGTTTATTTTCTTCGAATAATGATTTGTCATCTTTGAAGTTACTGAAACATAACTTTGTATAACTACTGTCTCTTTGTTACAAACCTCAGACATAGAATTCTCTTTTTCAATTGAGAATCTAATCGAACAATGTCTCGATTCAAAACAATTACCTCTAGAGAATTCTCATCGTTCCCTTTTTTGCTCATTTGTCTCTTAATCACCATTGAGTTTAACGGAAGCAGAAGCTTATGTAGAGAGGAACGGCTTGGATTCAACCAGGTATGGATAATCCGAACAAGCGATTAGAGGGATTTATTAAAAAACAAAAGAAAAAACAACAACGGATAACAACTCTTAATGCTCTATGAATGACTGGGGATGAATGTACTTAAAGCACAAAACACTAATAAAATTCCTAAACTGCATCTGATGCGGTCAGTTAGATGTCGAAACCAGCATCTCTCATACACTGTTTGTGTGCTTCAATCAGCTTGCCACAGTTCTCTTCACCATTTTCAATGATACATGTATCACGAATCTTAAGATAGCAGTATTAAAAATAACTTTGATCACAACGAACTTTCTTAGTTTCTGGACATGCACAACAAGCTTTGAGCTTTTTTGGTGGCTCCGTTGTCACGGGAGTTGGTGTGGAATTCTTTCCGTCTGACATAAGGTCTAGAAAATAGTGATTTTCCAACTACGCCAAGAGTTTTCTGAACTTAGAAGGTACATGTTTGAAAAAACAAATTGAGCAAAACGAACTTTCATATTAATCAGTTTACTTTTTTTCCTTTTTACACTACAAGTAAGAAGAATCACGGAAATCCAATTCGAAATAAGAAAGCGAAGTAACTACACCAGGAAAAACTGTGTTGTTAAGGTTGATGTTACAAGCGGATGAAAAAAACATTGAAGCAAAATAATGATAAGTGAGCAATATAGAAGCTTCTACAAAGAACGGAATAACCAAATCAGTAGAAGGAACCGAGACACAATATAGAGCGTGAGAGAGAGAGAGAGAGAGAGAGAGAGAGAGGGTGGGAGAAGAGTCACAGCGATTATCGTTTAGCTCCTTATAATAAAGAAAACAGTCAAATCGAATAACACATACCGGCAATGAGAACTGTCTGAATTAGAAAGAAAAGGGTACTTTCTTTTCAGTTACCAATACAACATAAGATAAAGTTCTAAGAGAAAATGTAATCCGTAGCTTTGGAGAGATCCCAGGCATTGCAGCTGAGCACAGAAACAGCTTCGTCCTGAACATCCTGAATAAGGATAAGAAAAATGCGAACTTACCTCAGTAACACCCATGTCCATTAACTTGGATATCTTAAACCTGAATTCGGTGCAGTCCGGAGCGTTTCCTTTGGCAAACCGGGATGTCCAGAAAATAGCAGTTTTCTATAAACGAAAAGGTGAGCTGAGCTCAAGCATATGCTATTGAAACCTTGAACAATTGAGGATCATCCATATATTGACGAGCCACCACGGCATCCTGAGGATCTTTAGGTTCGGGGCTACACATTAATGATTGGATAGACAATAAAACCGTTCTTAGAGTTAGTGAAGCAGCCCTGAAGCAGAAAACGAGAAGTACATGAGCATCAATTCAACGCAAACCATTGATCTTTCAGGATGTCCAAACAAATGATACCTGTCTGAGAACTGATGTTCGGATGCCATATTTTCGTGATGAACTTGGCCTATCAAATTTCTTTTCTGTTAGATTAAACAAAGCGTTGAACAAACCTTAGGAGGGATGAATGGATATTGCTCTGGGATAACAATTGAAATGTCGAATGTTCCACCTTCATATGGTGAATCAGGAGGTCCTTTGATAGTTCCCTGCAATAGAAGATTTGTGATAAGAAGCAAATAAAAACGAGGTAATATTACGAAACAATGAAAAAAAGAAAGAAGCAAACCTTTATGTCGGTTAGAGTATCATTTAGAATTTCGATCATTATACCAGTATCTTGAATTTCCTTGTTAGTAACAACTTCTTTGCATTCTCTCTGAATACGAACAAATGCTATATTGGACATTTCTCCTAAATAATGAAACATTAACAATGTAAATGAGTCGGAGAATAAGGTGAAAACCAGATTCTAAACTTCTTAACTATCAAATCACAAATGATAATTTAACTTATAATATGGAAGAAAACGCTTACTTTCGCCGTCTTTTCAAAAATGCCATACGCAAGACGCGCAAATGCACACATCGTGAAAATGAACTTTGACCTTATATAAATATTAACTTGAAGCTATTATTCTAATTTTCACTTTTTTTCTCGATTTTAGTATGAATAGAAGACGTTTAAGTACAGAAGAACCGAATACTATGAGCCCGACTGAATCTGATTCTTTTGTGGACAAGAAGAAGGAGACGCATTTGCGGTGTGAACGTCAGCGAAGGGAAGCCATCAATGTGAGTTTACTATTACTTTTTGTTTATAAAAATTTATAAATAGAATGGATACAGTGATTTGAAAGATTTAATTCCGCAAACTCCATCAGCTATGGGATGCAAAATAACAAACGCAGCCATTTTATTTAGGTTCTTCGAAATCGTTTGAACTTTTTTTTTGTAATTTATGACATTGTAGAGCTTGTGAACATATGAGTCAATTGAATTCTGAAGTTGAAGCTAGTGGTAAAGAAATACAACAGCTAACAACGCAAGTTTCTGCCCTTGAAATGATTGCTGCTCAGTATGAAGCAATGGCTTCCGAAAACACTACAGGAGCATCAGTGTCAATTCAGGCAAAAATGGTTGGTTCATATCATCTTCAATCCTTAGAAAGTTTTTTTTGCAGGTCCAAGCCCTTCTAGACGAATGTTTCGAATCGTTTTCTGAACAAGTCGATTTCACTAGTTATGCCACCATCACAAGGACTCTACTAACTTGGGTTGAATCGTTAGCAGGTGATAATGAACAATTCAAGGTTCGTTTTGAAAAAAAAGATTCCGGTATCATTGATTTTGTTCGTTCAGAAGACGGCTAGTCGGTTGCTAACATTGGCTTTAAGTCAGCCTTCCATGTAATGAAACGAAGGAGTTTACCTCCTACAAATGGGTCTTTTGCAATATGTGACATCCGAACTTTATTTGAAATTGGTTATTGTCGCTTGTCGACTATCAATTCAATTTGTATTATTATAAAAGGAAAATAACTTGTACAGAAAATGCCAAAGATTGCCTTGCTCAAACGATGCATATGATTTCAAGAATTGAGATTTCTATCCAGAACAAAGAGAAATTGTAAAAATTTATTTATATTTCTACATATATTTTAATAAATCATTACATTTATCGTCGTCTTACCGTTTCTCGTCTTATCTTTTTCTCTACTTCATCTTCAATACTACGTAACAACTCAATTCCTGGAATCCACTTCAACGATTTCATGTATGAGTCCCATATCTCTTCAGTTGACCAACGTTGAACAAGTCCTCCAACATGAATGATTATTGGAATCTATAGCAACAATTGTTAACATTAACAGACGTTCTCTCACATATTTGGGGATAGGATGAGCATCCACGTCAATCTCCTGGTTGAATAGCACAACGAGAGGCCGAGACAGAATTTCTCTAATCGATTTTGATGTTTTCAACTCTTCTCCAAAAATGGCAGGTAATTGTCTAAGAAAAACAATATTATTGGAGCTATTCTTTCTACCAATACTTTATCAGATCAATCGGATCATTCTCGCCATTCGTTTGTTCTTCACTGAGCTTGAATGGCCCTGTCAAACAAATTTTGTTCTGTGCTTTCTCATTCAACTAAAAATGAAATTTTCAAAGATTGTAACACCACATCAAATACTATCTTGTCGAATTTGTTCAAGTTATCAATAGGAATATCATTGTTGGCTGTCCATATATTCTTATTCCATGTTCTCATATCTCCACTCATAACACTTCCGATAGCTATAGGGCATACAGTAACTAAAACAAAATACAAGACAGTTACATTATATATATTCAAAGATATTGTCATACGCAAGTTTTCTTTGTATTTTTCAAGTTCTTCAACCATTTTGGGGCTTGAAACGGAAACCACATAACGTGGTCCCCAATAGAAAGATGATAGTGGCCCAAAGCATAAACTACAATACTCGAGAAACTGCCGAAAATTATGAAATCTAATTGTTGAAAAGAGAATGAATGATTCATTATAATGAAATTGAACCTCTTAATCTCAGAAAGATGTCCTTTGGTCGCAGAAATATTATTTAATGTTTCACCAGGCTCTATAGTAAGTGGTGGCAGTTCTTCTGCTGGCAACGGAAGTTTCAATCCAGGTATGGTTGTGTAATCATTAGGTCGTGGCTGAAGTTTAATTGTATTTATCGAATTGTTAATGATAGCCATCTTCCCACTCACGAAAAGATTATTCCAAATACGATTAGGACGAACCTTTGGAAATCTGTTGTAGATGAAGAGAAAAAAGAAAAATCCTAAGGCATTTAAAGCAAAATAAAGTAAAACATCATACATGATGTTAGTCTGGGGGGATAGGGTGGGGGGGGTGGATACAAGAAGACAAAGTTTTGCCTGTAATGACCCGATAAGAAAATGTGTCATGATAAGGTTTTGTGCGTGCATTTTGTTGCTTTCTGAGGTAAATTGTGTTAAAGCAAAGGTGTATGAGTTGACAAGTGCTACTTCAACCATCCAAAATCTATCGGCGATTGTTCCTCAAGCATATGCTGGCGTCGATGACTAAATTTGTGAAAAATTTGAGTGGGTTATAGATAACCTATGATGACATCATTTTATGGCTATTTCAATATTTTCTGATATTGTTCTTTAATATACTTTTTAAAAATAAAAAAGAAATACGATTCATTTACAAAAACGATTACATAATGGATGTATTTAGATGATGAAGTCTAATGGAATCATAATCAGTTGGATTATTCATGCGATATATAGGAGATCAGTTGGTATATAGTGAAGGAAGGCAGATGATCAAGCAATGTCAGAATGCTGTTAGAAATCCTTTTGGTTTGCCTTTGTCCAAGCTGGAAATTCGTTTAAGTGGTGTCTTGGCAGGTGGCTGTGGAGCAACAACGGGCACAGGCATTTGAGCATCACCGGTAGAGCTAACAGATCCAGAACGCGATTTCTCAAATGATCTATAATAATAATAATATATTTAACTATATGCATATAATTATAATACATACTTGCTGAATGATCGATTCATAGTGTATTCATAACGTGGTGATTTGGCTGGACCAAATGAAAACTGTAAGTATATTGAAAATGAAAATGTTAAGATTAACGACAAAGTTTAGATGTTGTTTTTCAAAATGGGGGGAAATGTCATATCGGCGAATATGAATTGAGAGAGAGAGAGACAGAGATAGATTAAGAATCATGTGATTGATAATCAACTCAACTGTTTTATAGTTTTCACATGAAATAAGGGAGTAGTCTTGGATAGATTCACACATTTTTATGGCTACCGTTCTTTAATTAATGAGTTGAGGTTCATATGGCGTCGCCTTTCATCAATCATAGTCCATGAGCAAACTATCAAATATTATGAAAGCATGTTGTTAACGTTATTCTTAGTTATATATATATATATATACTAGATAAGGAGTATTGTAGAAGCTTTAAAACAGATTGATAGCTGAATTAATCATTTTTCAAAGATTCGTTCCAATCAACAGTACTACTGCCTGATGAGGAAGTTGGCATTGCAACCAAGAATAGCATGGGATTGGAACACGCTTCTTCTTATAAGCTCATATACAGTATCTTTCTCTCTCTCTCAATCTCTCTATGGTTCTTGAAACATCAACATGTAACTAGGGAGTATAGGAATGTTTGTTATAATGAAATCATATAAGCAAACCTTCTTCATCTTCTTCAACTGCTCCTTTCGGTCGTTGTCTTTCATTCCGCTCAGGGAGACTGTATCATTAGCATCAACGGACATCTATAATAATATATTCTATAATGAATTCATTATATATTATTACGAAATAATAAAGATTGAAATTCGGTGTTAAGGAAGCGCAACTACACAGAAACGCAAAATCGAGAAGTGATGCTTCGTTCTTATCACATTATTTCATAGATGACTCTGAACATGAGGCGGAGTCTATTCGTAAAAGTTGTTTGATGACGAAAGGTTATGGAGAAAGTTAATTATTTCTTACTTTCCATGACTAAGCATTAAACTGAAATATATGATTAGATGTATAATTAGCATAAAACATAATGATAAGATTGCCAAGAAGTGTGCTTACCACGTGCACAGTAAGGCAAAATCGATTGAAATGACACCCATCTTCATCAATAATAATATCTTTATGAAGTAAACATATAAAACTATGTTTTTAAAAGCTTTTTTTTTTATTATAAAAACTGCTTCACACGCAAAGTGTACATGTGACTAGCCATGGAGCTTATTGGAAGAGTAGCTAGGTTACCACACATGTTGATTTAGCTTCAGTCATGGATTCATCCTCTATGGAGAAGTATACTGGAGTAAGTTTTTGATATAATGAAAGCATATGCATTATCTGATTTCATAGAAAGGTCAGGAGCTCTATGAAGAATGGATGGACTACAAGCAGAAGGTATGATCATGCTTAATACCAAACTCCTATTAAGATGCTTAGATATCTCGTCCCCCATCAACTTTATCGAAGGAAAGCTTAAGCTTGAAAAAGAAAGCAAAGTTCATCTTCTCTAATGACTATGCTACTGAATCACAGGTTGAACATCAAGTTGTTTAATCATTCAGATGTATTGTAGATTAACTCAACAAGATCATCAACTAAAGTGAAAGATGATGATGAGCCGTTCAAAAATCACCCGAAAGCTCAAGAACATAAGAAGAAGTCAGCTGAAAAACAGGCACATAGCTATTCTGAACAAATGAGATTTGTGTTGTGTTCATTTTAAGATTATTGATGAGATCAAGTCAGAGTTTGCGATCTACTACAAGTGGGTAACTAATGGCAAGAATGATGATTTGTCTGAAAATAATATTAAAAATATTCTTTTTTCAAAATAAATAAGTTTCATTTGCAGATGTTGTGTTTGAGTTGTTGTAAATGTGACATCAAAAGATTTTCCGTATGATTACATGAGAAGAGCTTTGAAATTCATTGAGTTTGAAGCATATTATGCTTGCTTGATCTGTATGTATCTCCGGAGCTCAAAGCACGACCGCTAAATATAACAAAATGAAATGAAAAAATATATAAAACAAAGTAGTTAGTTTCATTCTTTCAAAAGATATTTCATAATTAGCGGTTGTGTTCACGTGAACGACCGAAAAGTATGAGTTTGTGGATAAGAATGAAATCTGATGGGAGTTCATGTTTCACTTGATGACAGAGTACACCGGTTGTGCTCCATATGAAAGCTGTGCCAATTCATTACTTTGCGTCAATAGGATCGTTTTATATTTAATTTTTTTTGTTTTCATCCTAGTTTATAGTGTCCACACCATAATATATACAGTCGTGGCCATTGATTTTCGCCACTCCCTCAAAATTATAAAAAAATCTTCTAACAGAAAAATTTCTTGAAAATTTTAACCGAACTCTCAAATGGAAGTAGTTGAATTTTTGACGGTTTCGCTCGTCTTATATACTGTACCATGGCTTCATAATTAGCATATAGGTTTAGTATACGTGAAGCTGCACGTATTCGAATTGGAGCAATTAGTAGTTAGTGTTGAGTGGAGTGCAACATGCGTGTTAGTAATTTATCAAGTGAGAACTCTGTACTACTCTCTCAGAATTGATTGTTCTTCCCTGAATCTGCCACTTCCTTTTGTATTTCAAGGGAAATCAGGGCCGATATCGATCTCCGATATATCTTTCTGTCTGGATGCAATAGCAAAGCTTCCCTCCCTTCTCCTTTGTCATCCATCGAGTTCTATCATCTTCCCGAGATGCCACTCCTTTATACTCCAAATTATATAATCAAAACGACAAAAAATGAACACTAAAGGGCGAGAGAGAGAGTTACCAAAATTAATCATCAAAATTGAATCAATTTCACTGCATTTTGCGTTTCTTGGTTCCTTCTTCTTTACGGTGTTTGGAATCACAGGGACAAATGTCAGTGTGCATGGTAGAGTTACGACAACGTAAGCACCCCGAAGAATCAGAGCAATCTCTGTTAGCGTGTTTCGTTTTCAAACATTCGATACACAGATCGAGAGATAAAACTCTTTTTAAGCGAGAGTGTGATGATGGGAAGGTTCTACACTGAGAGGAGCGCACATGCTTATTACAGAAGATGCAAGTGTCGGGGGAGAGAGTGGCAGAAGTTTTTTCATGAGTTGGCAAAACATTCTTAATACTATTGATAATGGATTTCATTTCCTCGAGGCTCTAAGTGACATGAAACGAGAAATCTTCTTGCAATTTTGACATTTTCTTGAGTTGGTTGAGAATAGCTTGGGTATCTTGAGAAGGCTGGAGATGTAACTCTTCCATATCCAGTTCAAGATTTTGAGAGTTGCTGGCAAGAGGAGTGATGGACACTGAAAGCCGAGAGGTTTAGATTGGTGTTCGTTTCAAGGATAAAGGATGGATCAAGAAGGAGGAATGACTGAGATTATTGATCGTGAGGTAAATCGTATACTTCTAAGGGATACAATGAACATGGTGGACGGAGATAGACATTTTTGTCTGGGTGACGAACCGAGACTGTCCTTATGTCCCCGACGTCATCCGGAAAGGTTTCTTCGACGACACCTAGATGCCAAGTTCGTCGATCTTTAGTCATGTTAGAACACAGAACAATTTCTCCTACTCTTGGATATTTAGCATTTTTTGCTTTATCACTCGTGAGATTTCGTTCGCGCAAGGTGTTGAGGTATTCTTCACTCCAATAATTCCAGAGTTCATTTAACAGCTTGTCAGTTTCGCGCCACACGTCGCGGAGTTTCGCAGGGATAGATAGAGGGAATGGCGAGCGTGAGTCTGATGCGGGTGCTATGAGAAATTCACTTTGCGGATATGGGAAGAGGAAATGACGCGGAGTCAGTACTGTACCCAGTTGGTCGTCTATAGGAGTCAAAGGTCTAGAATTCACGAGCGTCGTAGTCTCCATGATTATCGTATGTAAAACAGAATACGAGATGATCTTACTATTCCGTAAGATCTTATTTATGATAGATTTGATAATTCCTATCATTCTCTCGTACATACCACCTTGCCATGGTGATAACGGAGTGATGAATTCCCACCTGAAGTTCGCATAAATGAGTGAGAGGAGGAGGAAGGTGCGGAGAAAACGACGCGGAAGAGAAGAGTGCCCTTAAAGCTTTGTGAGATGAGAGGTTATCCAGGAAGATAACTCGAGGAACTCGGTACAACGCTATAAACCTTCGCAAAGCCAGAACTATTTGACTCGATGAGCTATCGTCCATGATTTCGATGTGGACCGCTCGAGTAGTAGAACAAGTGAGCACTAGTAAGTAGTAAGAAGAAGACGTTGTGGAACGTCTCTGAAAAGGCCCGGCTTCATCTATGCCTATACTACTGAAAGGGCTTCCGGATAGACGTCTAGTAGGTAGAGTTTCTAATACCGGCCGACTAAAGGGTCGAGCGTTGAATCTTTTACAGAGTACACATGACTTCAGCACTGATCGGATAGATGACCGAGCTAATAATGGCCAGTAACGTCTCCGTATCCTACTCAACGTAGTGGCTGGACCTGAATGACTATTAAGCTCGTGGTATTCGCGGATAAGTAGTCTTCCGAAAGGTGAGTGTCCCATGATGACTAGCGGGAAATCCGACGTACGAGGGAAACGTCCACGAAGTCTCACCAGATTGTGACTATCTATGATCGTATCGAGATCTGATTGTTGGATAGAATCTCTGTATTCAGCTTGATGACGTAGGACAACTAGATACTCAGCTTTCTCACCAAGAGTAGATTCCGTTATCAGAATTGGAAATGCCGTCTCCAATTTCTTAAGAGATTCTTCGCTACCTTTTTTCCTTAGGCGTTGTTGAAGAATTTGTAGTACTACGATCATTCCTCTGGCTTGAAGAAACAATCGCCGTAACGAAGATGTAGCAGAGGGATTCAGAAGGGCAGAGTGATAATCTATTTCATTAGTAAGTGCGAGCGAAGTGAATGCCTGGGGCAATAAACACCGAAATGGTTCCGCTTGACTGTAACTCTTAGGTGAGTGACGGCTTCGAGGTCCATGCCACCATTTCTTAAAGGTAACTAGTGATGGAGGGTCCATTCCTCGTGAAGCTAGATCGGCTGGATTGGAATTACCTTCTATATGATGAAAGGATACTGGGAGAAGATTCGACAACCTAGTGTATAGAAGGTTCATCTTACGAAGTCGGTTGAGGACAAAAATGGGCTGAGGAGGTGTCCTTCCGAAGATCCATTGGAGTACAGTGGTCGAATCAGAGTAGAAATGAATACTGGTTATTCGATCTTTAAGAGTTTCGATATGTTGTACCACCATCTCCATAGCTACTACCATAGCTACTAGTTCCAGACGAGGTATGGAGCCCTTCGGAGATGTCATAGCTTTACCTAAGAGAATCCCAGACTGTGTCTCAAATCGGAGATAGAGACAGACTCCCACCGCCAGAGCCGATGCATCGGCATATGCATCGAGATGAGAGTGGGCTTGATGGATGGCATCATTACAGACGGGTATGACCATTCGAAGGAGCGAATGAGACTCTAGAGTTTGCACCATGCATTGTGCTGCCTCCGTAAACTTCCTTCCCAGACTAAGGTCCACAGGTTGGTCATATAAAGTAGCGTCTGTCCAGATTTCGTTCATTAGGAGTCTACGATAGAGTATGCTTGGAGCATACATACCCAGACGATCATAAAACGAAGAGAGTACGCTCAATGCAGCTCTACGTGTTAAGATTGGTTGAACTAAAGATGGAGGAGGTTGGAGAGAGATGGAGTCAGTTGGGATATTCCACCGCAGGCCTAACGCTGAAACCTTGTCTAATTTAGACAAACTGGAGGGATGTACTGATTTCAAGACTTGAGCGTTGTTAGAAGTGAATTCACGTAAATTCATGCCTATGTCCCCTAATACTGCCCTCATTCGGTCACAATCGGATGCTAGATCAGTATCGGAATCCCTGGTTATGATCAAGTTATCTACGTAAGTAGATTGGAGTACTTCTTGAGCTAAGGGAGTACCAATTTCTCGTAAAAGGAACTTCAACGCTGCTGCTAACAGAAAGGGGGAGGAAGTCACTCCGAATGGTAATCGAGTATGCTGTAGAATGCGGATATTACTCGAAGAGGGTGGTCTGTCCGTGTGTTTCAACCAAATGATCATAGTGTACTTCCGATGAGCAGGGTTCAACTCTACTTGATGAAACGCCTTCTCGATATCCGACATGACTACATGAGAGTGAATTCGGAAACGTACGTACAGTCGTGGCCATGGATTTTCGCCACCCCCTCAAAATTATAAAAAAATCATTTAACAGAAAAATTTCTTGAAAATTTAAACTAAACTCTCAAAATTAGATTTCTCCCAAATGTTCTAAACCCATGTTTCTGATTTTGTTCCTAGTTTCTTGTAAAATTTTGAAAATTTAGTCTTCCGATTGTTTTAAACATTTTTTGGAGGGATAGCCCTATATGAAAAAGTTCGGAAGTAGTAAAAAACACTTTATAAGTAAAATTTGAACAAGAAACTTGAACATAAGACAGAAAATATATTAAACTAAATATAAAAACCGATCAATATTTGGTGGCGTGTCCCTTAGCCTTCAGAACAGCAGTTATACGACGAGGCATTGAGCTAACAAGCTTGAGCAGCAATGACCGTGGTATTTTCTTCCAGGCTTCTTTCAGGATCTTCATCTTTTCGTCCGGTGATCGACAAACAGCTTCTGAGACCTTGTTCTTCAGTATGGACCACAAGTTCTCAATAGGGTTGAGGTCTGGGCTCTGAGAAGGCCATTTCAGCAGAGTGACGTCGTTGCTCGTGAACCAGTTCCTGGTCATCCTTGACGTGTGTTTTGGGTCGTTGTCTTGCTGGAAGACGTGACCTCTCCTCAGTTTTCAGTTTCAGTCTTCATAACTTTCTTCAAAATCGATTTTTCGAGACGGGCGGTAGAGATCTGAAAAGCCTGAAATCTTTTTGATCTATTCGTCATTTTAAAGTTTAGTTTTAAGAAATTTTTTTTTCTGAAATTTTTATTTTCTTCAACCAAGGGGGTGGCGAAAATCCTTGGCCACGACTGTATATCTGACGCAGATCAGGTAAGACAGTAGGACCAGGCAGTAGCAGTTGATTCAATGAAGCCGCGTTTCTCGTATGAGAACTAGCATCCAATACAACTCTGAGTTTAGTTGTAGAGGAGGAAGGTTTTACAACTGCCGTATGTGGGATGAAATACCCAAGTTGCCTCGTATCTTGAGATGCTACCTCTTCTAAGATCCCTGTTTGAAGCTGTCTATTAATCGTAACTACGTATTCGTCCCAGAATGAGGTATCTTTATGACGCATATAGAGCTGTCTCATCCTTTGGAAGGCTAACTTGTAGTTATTCGATCCTAGGTTTGACGGATGGCAGTGGAAGGGGAATTCCACTTCTAAACGACCGTTCACCTTTTGAACTGAAGCGTCAAACATATCGACAGCCCGACTTTCTAAAGTCGCTTCGGACATTATCTGATCTTTTAGGTTAGGATCTTCTAGTTCCATGCTATGTGTATGGTGAGTCATTACAGACGAATAAGAGCGTGACTCAGATGTGCGGCACCTTACATCATGTGTGTTCGGTCTTCCAGTGACGAGCAATCCTACTTGCGACTGTAGGAGTGTCAGACCGGAGGGGAGAGTCACTGGGCACACGTCTTTCCACAATTCCCATATAATATCGACCCCTAAGAGAATTTTGGGTCTTACGAACCCTGATACGGGTAAGGGATTCAGAGGGTGGGAACGAATGGCTTGAATGTCTTCCTTTTGTAGCTGGGGAATAAACATTTCACCCACTACTGTAGTAAGACCGATACATGGTACCGTTAACCGTCTGTCGGGTGATACTGAGATGGGCACTGCGTAGACCTTTCTAAGTTTGGGACTCCCAGTCCCTGATACACCTTTGACCGTGATCAATCTCTCTGCAATCACTTGTAGCTTGAGATCTGAGGCTATTTTCTCATCTATCAGGGAACATTGGGATCCTGAGTCAAACAATGCTTCCAAGCACGAGTTGTTAACTGTAATCATAGTCACAGGAAGAAGGTTGGACAGACGCGACATGTTTACGGATGAGAGAGAAACAACAGGAATCGCGTCTGGAACTGGAACTGCGTTATGAGAGGGAACGACCGATCCAGAACGTGATTTATGGGACGCCTATCGTCGAATTCTATGATGTCGTGGAATACTTTATCGACTTTATTACTAGCAAGTGCTCGATCGGTGGGACTAAGCTGAGTGAGAGAATTTAACATATTTCTCAGTTTAGTTATCTTACTGCGTATCCCGTTTTTAGCGCCGTTAATGTGAGTACTCACTGAAGGTGATCGCTTCCGAACTCGACGAGGAGTTACCCCACACGATGAGTCGCGCGGATTCGTTCCTGCATTTAATCTCATGTTATCATGGAGTCTCTCTGATTCGTTGTCAGACTCGTGCGGAGTACTGTCGGACGACATAAGGATCGAGTAGAATCAGACTCGGAGAGAAAAGAGGAGTTGGTCGCAGAGAGAAATGCTACCAGACACTGAGTTATGACTGAGTTCCGAAAGATCGAGTAGAATCAGACTCGGAGAGAGAAGAAGAGATGGTCGCAGAGAGAAATGCGAGAAACTCGGGGGATTCGAGAGAAATAGAGATGTTAGAGCTTGCGAGAGACAATTTGCGGAGGTAAGCAAGCGTGGAATACGTACAACACCCGAATAATAGAAAAGGGAAAGATCTGACTTGTATTCCGGGGAGCCAAATGTTAAAGACTTCTTGTCGGTTTCAGAATAAGTGTAGGAGATAGAAAATATATCGACCGATTGTCGAGAAGAACTTTTATTATATTATCAAAAAACAAGCAACCCAAGTCAATTTACATGTTTCGTGTTGCCCTATGCTAATTAATTTCTCAGTCTTTCGCTTATGCAAAACACATATTCTAAAGACGTATGCTAATTATCTGTTGGTTAACAACAGAGAGAGAGAGAGAGAAAAAAATGATAAACATGCAGCTTTTGATATTGCAGATGGAAATGAGTGTTGGCGAAGTTTAATTCTAGTCAAGACATGGCTTCCTTCATCCGTCGTCTGAGCTCCCTGTTAAGGGGTTTGCACTCCAAGGGTGATCCAAAAAATGACCTCCCGGTTAGATACCTGGTACGACAAAAGGTACCCGATATCTACTTCCGTGAAGTTAAGCACACGGAAGGAAAGAGAGCGTCACTCTATCCTTGTGCATGTCTGTGCACCCAAATGTATTTTGACGTATATTTACTGTCTTTCCGACTGAAGTTACACGGCTTGATATGAAGCTGTTTTATTATTACACTAAAACCGTCGAAAAAGGCTAATCGAGTTGCCACGTAAAATTAACATAACCTCCACGTAACTTCAAAGGATAGTGGAAACAATTAGCATAATAACATGGTACAAAGAATGATTACAAAAAATTACGAAACATGTAGAAATCCTGTCTTCTACACTCCCAGCAGACGGATCACAACTTTCTCTTCTTGCGTTGATGGCATGGTCATATTGCTGTGTGGAAAGTCTCCATCTTGCAGTGTTGACAGCCAGGGCTCACTTTGCAAGAGTTAGAATGGTTGGGTGCCAGCCATTGCACACACAGGTTTTCTTTTTGAACATGGAGCATGCGTTCCATTAGGTTTTCCACGGCTCGGCAGTCTTCGGATAGCTTGTGTTTGTGGCAGAACACAAAAGAATTTTTGTGGTGGACGTCTCCTTTATTCCTTCGTAGTTCATCAGAGAGATCCTGGTGAGCGGTCGTCAATTTCTTGATCTCGTTGGCTAATTCTTCAACCTTGGCGCAGAGAAGAGAGATAGAGGGCTCATCAAGAATGTTCTCGTTCGACAGCGAACTAATTGTGGAAGACATGTGTGGTTAGATGAGGCTTTTGACGGTTTCGATTATCTTATAAACTATGTCTTGGTCCCAGAATTAGCATACTGGTTAACCTACGTGGAGAATTAGCACACTGTTTAACCTACGTGGAGTTCCACGTATTCTAATTATATTACTTAGTAGATAGAGTTGATTATCTACCCCTTTTAGACCGCATCGAAACGTTGAACCCTACTTCATCAACAAAAACGAAACATGATGAACTAATAAAATTTTTCAGTAAGTTAAAAGTTTGGGCATATTCGAAGCGAGCAGAAATGGCCGTTACATTGTTTCTGAGAATTGGTTGTAAATGCACACGTTTTAAAGTATAAGAAAAATCAGCAATATATCTATGAATCGTAGATAACGAAATATCTGAATTAAAAAAGTTCATACAACGCTGCGAAATAGTTTTGAAAGTTATAGAGCAGTCCTTGTCTACCCAATTTTTGATTTGCTGCTTCTGCTCATCACTTAATTGTGAATTTCTTGGGCCGCTTATTCGATTAGCTATCACCCGGTTTTCTTTTGAGTAAGTTTTCACGATTTCATGAACAGTGGTTCTATTGATTCTTGAAGATTCGAAAAATACAATGTGCTCAGAATTGTTAGAATAACCAAGAACTGATGCTATAGTTAGTGAAGATTGCCCATGAATAAAAGCTTCAATAATTTTCGATCTATTCTCATTGGAGACCGTATGGTAATCGCTCACCATTATGCATCTAACTATAATGAAAAAATATTTAATCTATAATCGATTGAAATGAAATAAATTTGTCAAAGTTGTTCAAAAAACTTTCAATGTTGATTTGAAAATTTTTGTGAATAAACGCGGTAAATTCAAAACCGTCAAAGTTGAAAAATTTACAAATTGGCTTGGAAAACAGTGTATGAAGCCACAGTCTAGTATATCAGACCTACCGATCTGATCAATCACATCATCTGACATTCTATGCCATCTACTATTGGCTCGCTCTCCTCAGTAACAAGATAGACGACCTAATCAACGAGGTGAAGAATCTACTGACGTACCACAAAGAATTGTCCGAAGCTATACGTCGAAACAACGAAGAAACTCAACTTGCCACCAAAGCTTGTATATTCTGCCGCAAGCACAATAACTCTGAAGACTGCCGTTTCATTGTAAACTTAATGAACCGCCTTCTTCACGTTCATCATGAAAACTTGTGCGTACGAGTGGTAAGATGGAAGCGGTGTTTCATGAGATCATAGAATTGTCTGACAGGCGCCCAGCTCATATCACCGCTCAACTCGGTCAATCTTATGCGTCATCTGAAGAGTTTGCCGAGGCTTGATTAAAAGCTACTCAAGTTGTATCAAAAGGTCAATGAAGATATAAAATCAAAATCAAGAGCTGATAACTCATATCTCTGCCTTGCACACTTTTTCCGGTTGTACCTGGAAGTTCGCACAAGACGAACTTCAAATCGGTTCCATGGCCACATTTGTGGACTGGACTAGCTTTCTGAGAGAAGCCTGCTGCTTCCAGCTTCTCAAAGATGTCCGACCGATTGGAGGCCCAGGGATGACGGTCGAGATAGATGAGACTGTGATTGCTCGACGAAAATGTAACCGAGGTCGTATGGTAGAACAAGTGTGGGTGTTTGGTGGGGTATGTAGGGAAACCCGAGAAGTATTCCCGTTTAGAGTCGAAAATAGAACGAAAGCTCTGTTTGAAGAATCTAGACATTACAGTATACTTTCTGATTCCAACATGCAAAAGATAGTAAGCTAAGCAAACCGATGGTTCGTTTAGGCTTAGGCTGACGTCTGGGGAAAACTGAATAAGGACCGAATGGAGATCTTTTTGTTTAGATTTTGGTTTCAAGGTTTGTCCCACCTGTGCAACCAGAATGAGCCTTAGTTTTAAAAAGTTTAAATTCCGCTGTGGCAAATAAGAGAACTGTAGAAAGAAAATCGGACCTCGAAAAAAATCAATTATTGAATGTTCTCGTTGGCTATTTAGTACCATCGTTCGCTTCATTTTTATGTTGGTCTCGTAATGAATACCACTGTCAAAAACGAAAGTCGTGATACTTTCACGAAGTTTGGAAAACTCATTAGGAAGATTTGTGCTATGAAATTAGATCGTTTTCCGCGTCAGATAGGAGGTGATGGTTTAACTGTTGCAATTGATGAAAGTGTTCTTTGTAAGCGGAAGCATAATATAGGGAGAGTTAAGAGAAATATTTGGATAACAGGGGGGATTTGTTGTGATACCAAAGATATTTTTATTTCTCCTATTCTGAATCGCAGCGCATCCAACGCGTTTGTGTGACGGGTTCAATGATATCAGACACTTCCTACTAGTAAAAGAGAAGTTAGTACTTGAAGATGGAAATGCAGAAGTGAGTTCCCATCTGAGTAGAAAGAATTACAAACACTGAAAGTAAAATCACTGTTGAGAGAATCATTCTTTCAAACAACATTTTTTCAGAGATAATTATCCAGAAGTGCATCATTATTTTGTTGAACGATTGCGCTCTCCTTTTCTGTCTAGTATACATATATAAAATATAGCCTAAGCCTATCCTACCTAACTAACTAATTTGGACACAAATCTTAAGAGTACAGTAATCATACAGTCGTAGGCTTAGCGTTTGTCAAGAAGGCGCATATAATTATGGGCGGAGCCAAAACCGATGATACAACAGTCCAGCGCCTAACAATGTTATAGTTGTTGTGGAAATGGAGAAAACGAATATCGTTCTTGATAAGCCTATTTATGTAGGTTTTGCTATCCTAGATCTTAGTAAGTGGTTGATTTCCAATGGTTCTACAATGAGAGTCAAGAGCACTGATCGTGTGCTGCCATATTTGTGTTTCAGAAGAAGCAGGAAGAAGAAGAAAAACCTCAACTCAGGGTATCATTCTGTGTATTCTAATTTGGAATCTATCCTGAGGCTACTTGCTCAAGCATGCGTGAACTGCTGAATTCGCCTTATTTTCGAGTTGCTATCTCCTTCCGCGTATAAGCATATGAGCAAGCTTGAAGCTAAAGCTTGAAGTTTAATAAACTAAAAATTAAAGTTGTGGTCATATATGACACGAAATGCCTCCGAGAATAAGACTTTCAAGTGAATACCACTAACCACTAAGTTCATATCTTCAAGTCTCTAATTCTAATTCTCAGAATTGATCTCAGAACCATGTTTCCAGAAATACATGAGAACTGGCTGTCGTAGTTGTTCAGTTATATGCAGCATTATTGTTTGAAGTGTAAAGCTTTACTAAGTAAGTGAATGGATGCAAGATGAGACAGACGTTCTTAGGAATGCCTCCTCCATCTTATCTACGACTTGTTAATGTTAATTTGTTATTTGAATTGTCTTGTTACATCACTTGGAAGAGATGCCGTCACCTTGTTGCATTTCAACACATTACTCGCTCTCTTTGAAAAAAAGATTTTTCACCGAAGAGAGAGAGAAGGGGGGGGGGAACTAATGCTCTCATTGGCAACTCTTCTATTGAATAATTAAAGTAACAATCGAATGAAGTTAATGAACATAATGGTATTTAAAATACAAATTGTTGTGTTCAGACATGAATCATTCATCAGCTGAAAGTTTCTTGAAAGATCGTCATAGCTTTAATGCTTTAAAGAACGTTATGAGTGGAATGAAGCTTTCAGATCCTTCAACCTGAGCTTCTGCTTATCTGCTCATATATGAATATGTAATCATAAAATGAAATGATATTTCGTGCAAAAAAAGAAAAAAACGAAACTTTGTGCATCTCATCATGCAAATCGTATTTGTTTTGCTTTCATCAGTTTGTAAGATACATGTGAAACATAAGATTATATGTAGATGACTTTCTTCTGTTCTTGCCATTGTTTCCATCTTTTGTCGTTATGGTAAAAGAGAGAATGTGAGAGACAGAGAGAGAGAGAGAGAGAGAAAGAGAGAGAGAGAAAGTTGAAGTTGAAGAAAGAGAAGTGAAGAAGGAGTGAAGCCTTACGAGTTGACGAGTTGTTTGAAGCAGCTTCATGTTGTAAGTTGAACTTCAAACTTTCAATCGTTCATCCATTGCAGTCTTCTACTAAGACAAGTCGGCTGATCTGCTAATTCGTAGTATACAGCGTTCATTTCAAATCAACATTTCAGAAGTGTAGTATGTATCTTTCATCAAGTATATGAATGTAACGTATCCTTTGGAACAGCGGAAAGACAACAAAGGAATAGAAAGAAGTTGAAAAACGATTAAACGTTATAAGCTGATCATTGAGACATGAAGAGACAGAGACGATAGGAATGGAAATGAAGGAGGATTGACGGTGGCAAAAGAGAAACAATTCAACATATCCTTCTTCTTACATCACTCAACGTACTTCCTAAGTATTTCTAAGATTTCCCTCTTATTACATTCACATTCACCAAACTCTTTCATTTCATTTTCTGATTGCTAACCTTCCCACTTCCATCCTCTCTCTCTCTCTCTTTCTCTCTCTCTCTCTGTTAGTCGTGATCTCCATATGATTGTTGAAAAGAAATATATTTTATTGTTCGTCTTCGAAATACAAAAAAGTACATAAAGCATGGCTTCGAAGCTGACTGCAGCTTTGTCTATCAAACTTCACAAAAAAAAAGCTTTCGAAATTTGATTTTCCAATAATTTTCCAATCAAGAATTAAGGATTTTATGAGATTTCTTTTTTATGGTAAAAGCTTAGCTAAGGAGAGAGAGAGAGAGAGAGAGAGATTCTCTTCTTTCATGCAGCTTCTCCGGAAGTTAAAGTCATTCATTAGCAAAGTTCAGAAGAGACTCTCTCTCTTCCTACGAATACATGAGCATCCCATTTCTCATCTTTTTGAACTGTCGTCTTCTTGTCTTTCAACTACAAAGAGATAAGAGATGACTTTGCTCGGTGAAATCGAATAGAAAGCCTTCTCTCTCTCTCTCTCTCTCTCTCTCTCTCTCTCTTCTTATTCAGATTTTTATGGAATGAAGAGCAGAAATCTCTTTAATTAAGATATTTTGCTTTTTAACGTCATATTGGATTCGTTGAAACTTGGAAAACAAAACAACAAAAAAAAGCAATTTTACACTGAATTCATCGTTTCTTTTATCCAAAAACACGTTGCTGTCAGCTTTCTGTGCATTCGTTATCGTTCTCGATGTCGTTGTGTGGCATCATTGACGTCTTCAGTCGTCATTCGGCAATGCATGTTCTCATCCTCATGTTCATCATTATTGTTATAAGATAGATCATATTACATCTATATATATATATATATATATATTATTATTTTAAAAAAGGAAATTTTCTTAAAACTTTCTTTGATGAAGCCTGCGGGCTGAGCAGAGACATACGATTGAGTTGGTACGCAGTCAGGCGCTTCAATCAGCGTCACTTGGACATTCCAGAAGTTTATAAAGGCATAATGTCTTTCCGTTTATAGAGTCAAATAAGGAAATAGTTTGTTATTATTTCATTTTCATTCATCTCATTAGCATAAAGACAGTTATCTTCAATGAGATTCCCCTTTTTTTGTGACATCAATGGAAGATATGTATGCTTCATATGGATATGTCTCTCATATAGATAGCTGAGTATCTGATGTACACATTCAAAGATATCTCAAACTCTCGATAACTTCTCTCATTACACGATTTGTAGTTAACGCATAGCATCAGAAGCAAACTTGTCTACTTCATATCGTCTATGAACTTGCTAATGTGACATTCTCATTATGTAACTCTTTCTGTCATATTCTTCTTCTTCTTCTTTTTTTTTTTCCAAATATCTCATCAGTCATTATGAACCAACTCTGATAATATACTTTGTTCAGCAATCATCTGCAGTTTGCTCTACCTCATGCATCTCTAACTCATCCATTCCCCCCTCTTCTCTCGTTGAACTACTTTGCTTTCTGTTAATTTTGAAAATTCATTGGTAGTATCATAGATATACCATATCACATAGAGCTTTCATGTGAAGCTTACTTCTATTGCCTTCAATTCATTCTATCCATTAAACATCTGAGAAGCTTCTCAATCAGCTTCTTCTTGCTTTATTCCATATTCATACTAATTACTCATTAGAATCACATGAATTACCTTCTAAGGTAATGCAGGAAATCTTTTGTTTGAAAGATCAAAAGGTCTCTACAACGTCACTCTTCTCATTAATCTCCTCTCTTCCTTCTATTCCATTCGTTTTCATTGAAGTTTTGATGAAAAAAACAAGACGAAAAGCTGAAACATCCCAATGACATCCCAAATTTCACGTGGGACGTTCAGAGAACGCGTGAAGTTGACGGCTTCCTCTTTTTCTTCTTTCAACTTTATGAGAATCTTTCTGTTTCTCTCAGATGACATCCGTTGCTCTTCTTTTTTAGAATCGGCCTTCTTCTCTCTCTATACACCTCTCTAGTTCTTTCTCTCTCTCTCTCTCTACCTCTCTCTAAGAAGCTACAATGACACTCTCTGACTATTCTTCAACTATACAACTATAGTAGTCATTATAATAAACCATTCTCAATAATCTAAAAAGAAAACTAATTTCTCTTGTGATTTCATAGTCGCAATCTCTCTCTAATAATTTGAATAATTAACATCAAAATGTACTTGATAGTTCATCTATTTATGGTAATTACAATCCCTTTTTTAGCTTTTATCAACACTCTCCCCCCCCCCGACTCTTCACGAAATTGCATGAAACAGATGGAAAAAACCAATTATGACTTCTACTAATGCTATTTCTTTTTCTTTTTTTTTCCAAATATTGCACTTTCATCAATATACTCTCTATACTGACCTTATGAGGGAGAACTTTTCATCTTTTTACCTCTTAAGCTATCTCTGTCTCTCTCTTTCTATAATTGCAAGAGGATATGCAACACAATGAGAGAGAGAGAGAGAGATAAAGGGTGAAAGAACTGAAATTGTTTGAAGTATAAGATAGACAGTTGTCCATAAAAGGGCTTTCATTAAAGGATCATCAACTCTTATTATTTCCTAATCTCTGACAAAGGTATAGAAAGGAAGTCGAATAGAACAACAACAAGATACCTCAAAGACTATGAGCGAGCAAAAGACGAACAGAACGGTGAGCATGAACACACAAAGAGAGAGAAGAAGGGAAAAGCTGGTTGAGAGAGAACTGAAACTCTTATAAAAGCATATTTTGCTAAAAACATTTATTTTTATTATTTCTCCACCAGCATTATTCTCCCCATCACCATCACCATCATCACCATCACCATCATCATCATCATCATCATCGTCGTCGTCGTCGTCGTCGTCGTCGACATGCTTAATGATGTAGAAAAAGCTATTTTATTTCTTTTTATTTTGTTTTTATTTTGTTCGAATTTCATTCAAATCTGAACAGACTTACTCTCCTTTATCTTCCTTTCCTCCCACTCTCTCTCTCTCTCTCTCTCTCTCTCTCTCTCTCTCTCTCTCTCTCTCTCTCTCTCTCTCTCTCTCTCTATCTCTCTCTCTCTCTCTCTCTCTCTCTCTCTCTCTCTCTCTCTCTCTCTCTCTCTTTCTATCAAGAAAATACCTTTTTGTTGTTGAAAATGTCTTTGCATTGAAAGCTTCATATATACCTTGTTGGCTGTTTCGCCTTTTTCTACTTTTGCCGCCCTCCATTCACGTTTTAACGTAATTCAGAACATTGTTCATCGTCCTTTTTCAGGAAGCGAACGGTTTCTCATTCTCTCTCATCCTTCTATCTATCCATCTCTCTTTCTATATTCCGTCCTTTTTGACAAAATTAAATCTTTTAAGTTAAGAACCTAATTCGCCCTTTACCTCTCCCAACACACAAACATCCTTTTCTTCTTTCCTTTCTCTCTCTCTCTCTCTCTCTCTCTCTCTCTCTCTCTCTCTCTCTCTCTCTCTCTCTCTGTATATCTATCTATCTGTATGTGTATTGGGAATATGTTTTTGAAAGTAGTTGTTCAATAAAAGAAGTTTTCTCACTCCTTCTTATGTTGCGATCACTTCCCACTGTCCTCCAATATCATTCTGTGATACAGTCGATGTATGCATCTACCTCTCATCATATCAAACATCATTAGCTGTTTCCATTTCACACATCCTTTTCTCTTCATTTTCATAACTTGTAAGCTTTCCGTATTTCACGTTGTTTACGATAATTCAACAGTTTGTCTTCTTTCTCACTTTCCCATGTCTCTCTTAAGCTCTTCCTTTTTCCATTTTTTTCTTCCATAAACTCTGTAAATGTATTTTTCTTTTTGACATGATCAGCGATGTGTGTATGTGTGTGTGTGGGGTATCAGACCTTAGGAAGGAGGATGAGAAGCATTCTCTTGCTATCTCATCTATCCGCCTCTCTTCATATTACATTATTTGAATAAAGAAGACCTTTTTTTATATTTTTATTATCTCAATACATCATTTGATCTTATTGAATGCTAAACGAAGTTCACAACATCTTATTGGAAACTTCTTAAGCTTCATCTGTGATATGCGATTGGCTCTTGTTTGACGGCTTCAACACGTCGTCTCATGTTCACATTTCAACACATTTTTACTTTCATTTCAAATGTTTTTTTGGTTTTGTTGATTGAATATGAAGAGAATGTATTGTTTCTAATACATCTTAACTATGATTTTCCCTTGTATTACTCTATTTCACACGTTCAAACATAACAAGAGATTGCTTCATGAAATTCCATACAAACTGCTTATCATCTGGCCGTTCTCAGCATTCATCATGATCTTGCTCTTCTAAGCTACAACTATGCTTTTGACTTTTAAAACCTTTTTTTGTTTCTTCACCTTTCGACGTGTGTGTGTGTCTGTGGCAGATTAAGCTGTTTCTCATCCTATTCATCCTCATTACATACATACAATCATATCCTAGCATTAGATATTTCATTTCATTTACCTCTCTACACCCCTTTCCCTCTTAACGCCCTCCCTTCTCTCTCTACACCCCTTTCCCTCTTTACGCCCTCCCTTCTCTCTCTACCTCTTTCCCTCTTAACGCCCTCCCTTCTCTCTCTACACCCCTTTCCCTCTTTACACCCTCCCTTCTCTCTCTACCTCTCTCTCTCTATATATATATATATAAATATATCATTTTGCTTCCTTGCATAAAGCTTAGCTTACTTGTGTTTTTCTTTTTTTCCATTTCATTCTCTCTCATTCTCTCTATTTCCCCTTTTAATCTTTTTTTTCCACCTTTTCGCTTCTCTCTTGAGCCACCATTAGTCTTCTCATTTGGAGGAGAAAAAAAAATATTTTTGATCTTTGACTTATGATGAGAGATGTTCCAAAGTTAATCTTCGTATTTCCTTTTTTGGAAGGGGGGGGGGGGTGAGGAAGGTTTGTGCTGCTCAATGAAGAATAGAAGGATTTAAAGTTTATTTTTGTTTCACTAATAAACTTAAGAAATAATATTTTGTTTCATCAAGTTTTGAACGGAAAAATAATTATTTTCCTTCTTCTATCTCCCTTTGAAATACAAAAAACATTTGAAAAGTGTTGAACTTTCTCAGCTGAAGCTAAGATGCAGCTCAAAGGCACAACCGCTAGCTGATGACTGAAACTTTGGAGAATGAAATGAAAAAAAAAAGAAAAAATAGATGAGGGAGAATAAAAAAAAATTGTTGTTTTCTTCAATTAGATGAGTACTGCCTATCAAGTACTTGGAGCATGAAAAGCCTTTCCATCTCTTATACTGTACCTCTTTCTCTCTCTCTCTCTCTCTCTCTCTCTCTCTCTCACTTTCTCTCTCTCTCTTTCTCTATCTCTGTCTCTTTATATGCTATTGAGCATTATATGAATCTCTTCTTTCCATCCTACCTCACTCAGCTTTGGAAGTTTGTTGTTGTGAAGCACATGAGGCAGTTTACAAATTAACTTCGAACATCTCCTCAACAGCCTTCTCTCATTCAATAAATTTTTTTTTTATTTCTGTATCTTCTTTATTATGAAGATATTAGAGTAACAACATAGATCTTCAATTAAAAATACCAGAAAAGATATATTTCCATCGTTTGCAATGAAACATCCTCCCAGGTGGATGATGCTCATGCACAGGGGAATCCCTCTCCTCTTTATCCTCTTAGACTCATTCTCTCTATGTGTGTCAGCTTCTTTACTATCTCTTAGTCTATCTCATTGTCTCATGCTATCTACAACATGAGCAGCATCATCATTCCTAGCATACAGAACTGAGTATGCAAAGCATAGGCAATGAATACAAGATTCAAATTATATAATTCAATTAAATAATTAATTGAAAGCTTTTTTTTAAACAATCTGCTCAGTTATGGTCTTCCTTCTCCGTTCCTTTCCCCCCTATCTCTCTCTCTCTCTCTCTCTCTCTCTTCTTCTATCTCACAGTCTATTCATTCAGCTTATCCTCTATTTTCAAATGTTGAAAAGGACTTAAAATTAAATTATTCGATATTCATATGCATCTCAAGTTTTTCCGTTGATCTCTTGTGGACATTGTCATCGTCATGGTCGATGTCATCCTCCTTGACGATGTTCAACAATTTTGTTTTGAAAACGAACGATGAGAAGAGCAGAAAGTTGTTTTCTTACCCTCCATAAACATAACTTATAGAGGTTTTTCTATCAAAAGTTACGTAGTGTTGGAAGAGAGACATCTTGAAGTGGAAAGAAGATTACTTCTTTGACATCCGTATATCATGACTGAAGACGACCGCTATTGACCTGTCTGCCGTTCTCATTCTCTTTCTCTCTCTATCTCTCTGTTACTCTCTTAACTGATAGTCGTTGTGCATTTGAATGTTCCTTATTCTCTCTCTCTCTCTCTCTATATCTCTCTCTATAACCTCTTAAGCATCATCAAATCCTTATTTTAAAAATGTGTTTCATGAGATTTCGGCGAAAAGATTAATATTCTCATCTTCAATCAGAACTATTACAGAATACATTGATATTTGATATTTCAGTATCAATCTATCAACGAAATATGTTCGATGGAAATCTTCTTTTTCATCTTCCAAGAGCATTTTAAATATTTTATTTCTTTTAACATAAAATTGTCAAAATATTCCTGGTAGCGCCCATCATGCTTTATCCATCTTCCCTCTCTCTCTTTCCCTCTCTCTCCCTCCCTCTCTCTCTCTCCCTCCCTCTCTCTCTCTCTCTCCCTCTATTCTATGGTTTTTCATTTGAATCTATCGTCATCTTTCTCTTTATTCCATCTCTCTGCTTTATATTTCGCATTCTTTACATTTACCTTGCGTGTGAAGATTTCTTACCCCACGCCCTCCGTCTCTAGATAAGGATTTCCTTTCCAAGAGTTTTCTGTATGTTCATCTGATCAGCAGCACCAACAGCAGCTCATTCAAATTCTTTTTTTCAGCTTTTTCCACATCTGAATATTCGTTTACCTTATTTTGATTTCCCCTCTATCTCTCTCTCTCTCTCTCAATCTTCCTTTAACACTATAACTCTCTAAATGTTTTCTTTAACCTAATATAAAATCAAAAACTCTTCGTAAACTTCATAAGAAGAGTGAATGACTTCTCTCTGCATGCTGTTGTTCGTGCAAAGAACAGTCATCTTCAGAACTTTCCCTCTCTTTATCTCTCTTTCTCTCTCTCTCTCTCTCTCTCTTTATCTCTCTATATTGAAATTCCCTATTCATTCATTTCTACCTTCTGACTTCTTTTTATCCAGAAATTTTCATGTTTTTCGAGAATTTCTCAATCTTTTTCTCCTTTTTTTTGTTATTAAACTGCCGAAAGGAAAGCTTTTTTTTTCGCAAATATCTTATTGTTGGCATTGTATGGTCACGATGTGAGGTTTCCAAGCAAATTGCCTTTTGCTTCTTACCTTTGAAGCTCCTTTGAACCTTATACCGCCTACCGTCTCATTCTCGTTTTCACTATCTCTCTCTCTCTCTCTCTCTTATTGAATCACTTGGCTCTCTCTCTCTCTCTCTCTCTCTCTCTCTCTCTCTATCTGCTTATATGTTTTGCTGTATCCTCATCTCAGTTACTCTTCCAAGCTTTTTGCGAAGTAAATAACAAGAGGAAGGTGGAAGCTGAAAAAGGAAGCGAACAAGAGATATTGAGAAGCAAATGACGACATCGTCAAAGGTCAGCATACTTGGTCCAATCTTATCTTAGCTTTGTACTTACTTCCTGTAATCCTTCCTGCAAAAGAAGAAGCAGGAGCAGCCAAGTTCCAGAGTTAAACCATTTGAAACTTTTAAATTTCTCTCATTTACTCTCATGTAAACTCATTAGAAACAATTTCCACTTCCGGCTATATCAATTCTCTACCAATTCTTAAAGGCAGACGTACGTTATTTCTGTTTTCATTCAAAGCTTTTCCGTCATCCTCATTTACTCTCTTACTCTCTCTCTCTCTCTCTCTCTCTCTCTCTCTCTCTCTCTCTCTCTCTCTCTCTCTCTCTCTCTCTCTTTATCCTCCCTCAACTACTCCCCTGTTTCTGTTTTTAAAAGAAAACAAACAAATAGCGATTTTATAATGAAATATGTTTTCTGTTCTGCTTTTACAATTTGATAAACTTTTAATTTTCATCTGCCAAACATATCGTTTTTGGAAGTGCTTATCCTAATAGAGCGATTGATGTAAGCTGAGAGGGAAAAGGTTAATGATGGTAGATGAACACACACACACACACACACACACACATATCTGAGGGAGTGGAGGGGGGTAATTTCAATGTAAATCTGTTAATCTATGAAACTCACACAACATATTCAACTATTTTTGTCAATTCAGAGTAATTTTACTGAAAAATTTGTTTTGTTTACCTGAAATCTCTCTCTCTCTCTTACTCAATCTCTTTTTGTGTGTTTCTGTCTCTCTTTATCTGTATCTGGCCTTTACATCTCACCGGTCTTCCTTCTCACATCACTCTCTCTCTCTCTTCAATGAAATAGAATGAGCATATGCGTAAATGCTGAAGAGGACAGAGAGAAAGAAAGAAAAGCAGGAGAAGACCACAAACCGATTACTGACAATCTCTTTATTCTTTTTTTTTCTTCTTCTCTCCATCTCTCTCTCTCTCTCTTTTTATTTTTTTTGAATTTCAAAGAGAAATAGAAAAAAAATTTCTCAGCCAGCATATTTTATGTGCAATCAGGCTATCAAACTATTCTTCCACTTAGAGTTCCTATTCGTCATTGTCCTTGGCTTGTCGTCTCCTCTTCATTCTTATATCTATCTCTCATTCTCTCTTAAACCATCTCTCTCTCTCTCTCTCTCTTGTTATTTTCTTTCAATTTTTTGTTTCCAAATCAAGTTAACTCAGGTATTTCACCGTCTTCGAACTCGATTAAGCTTGCATTCCGTTGATTTGAAGCAATAACACACAAGACTATTTGTTTGATTCTAAAACAACAATCTCTCTCTGCTCATCTGAGAAAGAGAGAGAGAAAGAGAGAGAGAAAGAGAGAGAGAGAGAGAGTTGAAGAAGCATTTTACGTCTTCGTCTTTCACCGTTCCAGATTATTTGTTTCGCCTAAGAGATTATGGTTGTAATCGAATCATCCATAAGTAGCAAGAAAGTTCAAAAATAAAAAAGAAAATGTTTCGGTTTTGTTCGCACCAGCAGCAGCAGCACTACAACCAACACTACCAACACCAACATCAGCAGCAGATCTTTGAGGCTTTTCTTCTAGTACCTTTGTTCTTCGAAATTTTTCATTTTCGGCCTACTCTTTGAAGCCTTACCAACCATCTCTCTCTCTCTCTCTCTCTCTCTCTCTCTCTCTCTCTTACTCAACGTTTTCCTTCCTCGTTCCTCTTTTATCTTATCGTACTTCCGTTCAACCAAATGAACCACTTATCCAGTTTTTTTTCTCCCCTCATAACGGCCTCTTCCATATTCGCTCTGTTTAAACTGATATTAACGAAGCGAGACTAATCAAGCATTTCTCTTATATCCTTATTCTCCATGTCCCATTTCAATGCTTAAGTATGAATGTGTAATGAAGACAATCTCTATTGTCCACTCTCCTCTTCATATAGCCTATCATATGAGATTATTACGTTAACGAAAGCCTTCTTCTTCTCTTCTTTATTATTCGCTTTTTTTATTTTTAAAGACTTCCATGGTCTTTGGTTAGCCATGAGCATGTACTCTGCTTCTCAAAAGATGTTTTTCTATTGTCTTATTTCCTTTCTAACCTGCGAAGGAAAAGCTTGACAAGGCAAGAAGAGCAAGAGACTAACAGAGAGAAAAGGATTAAACGAGATTTTGCGTCAACAAACATTACCAGAAAAGAAAAAAAAACCTTTTTCTAACCATTTTGCCGAATGACTGTTTGGGCTTCTCTCTTGTTGTTAATTGCATTATCTTCCTTTATCTCGTTGAAGCCGTAGGAGGAGGAGGAGAAGAAGATGCTGAAGATGAACGATGAAAATGCAGAAAGCATGAAAAGGCTTAAGAAAGAATGTAAATTCAAAAAAAAAAGAGAGAGAGAGAGAGAGAGAGAGAGAGAGAGAGAGAGAGAGAGAGAGAGAGAGAGAGAGAGAGAGAGAGAGAGAGAGAAAAGTTTATGAACAATCTTAAAGAAGAAGCCAAGCAAGCTGTTAACTTTCAAATGCACAGGATAGAACGTCTTCGGAAGCAGAGAGTATGTTTCGTTGTTTCTCGAAGAACAACGACATACACGCATTTTCAATTGTTTCTTCCTCTTCAGTCTCATTTCCATGTGAAAGCACATCATCGTTCCTGATTTAGAGGAGTTGTCTCAAAGCCATTTATAAGCATTTGATCAGCTTTTTTTAGTCTCTCATCCTCAAACGAATATTTTATAATGTTTTTCGGGTACAGCTGATCGAAATCTGACCTTTATTGGGCATTTCCAGTCTGGAAACTTTTGTTTTCTTCCCCCTCAAGTTGTTTGTCTCTCTATTCTGCTTCATTTTTTCTCTCTCTCTCTCTCTCTCTCTCTCTCTCTCTCTCTATTTATATATACATATATATCGTCTATTTTGAAAAATGATCATTCTCTTTTAATAGAAATCAAGCACTCATCATGAGACTCAAAAATGATTTTGGCAGCTTTACACGTAAAACGTAACGAATGACCTCACGTAAGAGGCATTGTGCTATAACATTCTTGCTCCACTTCCTTGTTTTTCTGATTCTGCAGTTATAACTGCTAGCTATTCAATACGAATATTTAAATTTAAGTCTCTTCAGATAGGCACAAAATGAATGAAGCCTTGGAGATTGGTCGATTAATGTGTAAACCACCGGCACCCAGTAATTTTACTTTACCACACGACTATCGTGATAAATTATATTGTCAAGCATTCAAAATTGTTGTTCCATTGTAAGTAATTTTAAAAATTAGATGATTAAGCTTACTCATTTGCATATTACAGACATGTGGCTGTCTTCGTCAATGCTGCCTTCTTACTTCTGATCTTTATGGCTGCAGCAGGTAATGCTGCCGTTATGTGGATAATAGCCAGACACAAAGTAAGATTATCTCTTTATGCCTTTTGTGTCATCTATTGTCATCATCAATTCAACTTCCTATTGTTGCAGACAATGAGAAATGGATTTAATTTTTTCTTATTCAACATGGCATTGGCTGATTTGATGATCGCCGTTCTGAATGTTGGAACATCATGGACATTCAACTTATACTATGACTGGTGGTATGTATTAGCTTTATCAACATTTGAAGATTTGACAATTCATCTTTACAATCTATCATTCAATCAGGTATGGCAGCTTATGTACGCCAACATCCTTCTTTGGTATTGCTCCAACGTCTGTATCTGTATTTTCAATGATGGCACTCAGTTGGGATAGGTGAGTTATCATCTAACTATATGAATAGATTATATGATTTATAGAATGAAAGCTGTTATTCATCCATTGCCCAACAGTACTTTTAGCCGAAAACAGGCAATCATCGTTATTTCAATTATATGGATAGTTAGCACTTTAACAGCTTTACCTAATACCATATTTGCTACTGTTAAAGAGTTTTGGTAAGCTCTATCATGACAACTCAACAACCTCATTTGCATATCGTTGTAGGTTCTACAATCCTCGTTTTGATTCAATCGAGATAACCCATTCATGCACTTCAGAATTGGATCATAATCATAGCAAAGTGTAAGTTCGCCGACCTCATGTCCTCTCCTTTCCTCTTTACATCCCTCCCATTTCTCCTTTCCTTTCACAATGTTCGCCTTCTCTATCATTCTATTATTTAACGGCATTACCGTAAATAGCTTTTCGAATGAGAAACATAGAATCCATCTCACTTCTTATTGCTTTGTTGACAGTTATCGCATGCAGCTTTGAAATGAAGCAATTGCTTAACCTTTTTCAAGTCCTCAGGTTCGCTTCATACGTTCTTAAGCTTATTCTATCATTTCCTACTTTAAGCTTATATATCTGAACAACGAGTAATACTATCATCTTTCAGAATAAACTATATCCTATTCGTTACTCAATATGCTGTTCCATTGACTGTTATCGTCTACATATTCGGTAGAATCTATTATGAGCTCTACATAAGTGCTGAAGCAGCATTAAAAGAGTGTAAAGGAGCATCAGCTAATCGAGCTAAAGTATATATTTGAATGTTAATTAATATAAAAAAAGTATAAATTGAAAGGCTGTAAAGATGTTAGCTGTAATGGTCGGAGCATTCGGCTTCAGCTGGTTACCATATCATATGTATCATACATTTGAATTAAGTGTAATTCATTTATTATTTATATATGGCTATATAATATATATTTAAAGGAATATTTTCCACAATCTGATGATACATCCGAATATACATACTTGGCTATATACTGGATAGCAATGAGTACAACTGTCTATAATCCAATTATCTATTGTCTTGTCAATGAGCGGTATGTTATATTCTATTGTTTAAGCTTCAATCTTTCTTTATAATTACAGTTTTCGATTGGGATTTCGTTATGTATTTCGATGGCTACCATTCATTCATTGTACACGAGGAGAATACGAATATTCTCAGCTTTTCCCTGAACGTATGAGAAGCATGGAAATTTCGTTGCAACTTAGTGGACGACAAGGACGAAGTTAGATATTGCTCTTGTTTTTGTATTCTTCATCAACACATTGCAGGAGTCTCATCCAACTGCCAATACTTGACTGCCAGTCAGAAAGCTTATTTGAGTAAAGTTCCAACAAACTATCATCATATTGATTATCAAAGAAGCCGCAAGACCTATAGGAATGATCTTTAATATTCTTGTTTTGTTCTATTCCTCTTAAAGTAAACTTGTAATACGTGTTACTACTTACGACGTACGAAAAGGAATTCAGGTCTTTCCTCTCTCTCTCTCTCTCTCTCTCTCTCTCTCTCTCTCTCTCTCTCTCTCTCTCTCTTTCTCTCTTTCTCTCAATCCATCTATCTCTCATGCTCCAAAATCTTAACCTCTACATCTTCATCCACTTTATGTCTCTTAGAGCTTCATCCACAAACAGCTCACATAACATCACCTCTTCTCATCGTCTCAACTCATTTGAACATCTCCATCCTTTTCCATTCTCAACAGATTCGTTATGTTAATATTCTGTATCTCATATTGCTCTTCCGCTTCAAATGAATATTTCTTTGACTTATTTTTCATTGCTGAACTTCGAACAAGGACAATTTCTTAAGCTACTTGGTCTATTGCAAGCTTTTCGTCTTAACTACTCCCCCCCCCCACTCCTTCACACACTCCAAAAATTCTACTCCCGTCGACACTAGTTCTTCCGGGTTTTATGATCGTTTTTCATTTCTTTAATTGTTCTTTTCTTTCTATCAAATCGAGCTTCTGTTCATTTGAAGGCTTTCTTGAGTCACTGATGCTTTTCCATCGTTAATTCCCTTAGGGCTACTTCAGAATACTGAAAAACCGACGTCAGCATTCACTCAATCTAATTGACTGACGGACGGCCAAATTCTAAAATCTGAGGTCATGCGTGAACTTTTCTCAATATCATCAGCTCATCTTATGTTATTTATATATATATATATATATAGATATGTAAAGGCTTAGATGTTTTAAGCATGATTAGAGATTGAGGCTGAGAGGGGATATATGGAGGTAAAGCATGAAACATAGAGAGCAGTTTGTTGAAGCATTCTCGTGTTCTCCTTTACTTTCATTGGCGGCTTCAGATCACACATCAACCATCTGAAATTTCGCTATTTGCAGGAAGAAATAAGTGAGCAGAAGGAGAACAACTCCAATAGGGCTGCATCTATTGCACGTCATCTACATAGCCTTAGGGTATAGTCGATGAATTTGAGAAGACGAATCAGATTCATGAGCGTATGTAGTTGATCATCATTAGGAATATCATCATCATATTCTTTTATAATATATCTGTTTAAGCTTAATCTTTAAGCTGAAATAGGTTGAAAAAGAGAAGAAAAAGAAAAATTATTTATGTTGAAAGACAGAAGAAGCTTAAACTGAATTCTTCAGAATTCATAATTTTAAAGATTTTCTCGTATTCTCCATTCTTTCTCATTTACTTCTCTTTCCCATTCCTCTTTTCATTCATTTGTTTCAGTTCGTAGATTCTAACTGAACTTCATTAAACAATCTAAGCTTCATGAAGAAACTTTTAATCATCACATTCAACGTTCTCTTTACGGCTCTTTCATCTTTTCCGCTTAATCACTGTCAGCTTTTTTAACTATTTTAATAATTTATTTTAAAAATATTATATTATTAGGAGCTTTTTATTTGTTTTATATGAATGTTATACACGATTGTGTTTTTAACCGTTTATGCTAATTCATAATATGCAAATGACGGACAGAATGACGTAAGCACGTGCAGTCATCTTTCATTTTGGTTTTGAAGTTTGTCAGCTAGCGGTTGCATTCAAATTTCTTTCCATCGTTTTTCTGATTTCCTCTACTCACATCTCTTCATCTTCATCGTTTTTTTTTCAGCATTTGCCTGTCATTCAGCATTCGTCTAGCTGTTGCCGTTCACATTTAACTTTCATTCCTTGTCTCCTTTCATCATCTAAGCTTCATCTACTTTTTATTTTCTTCCATTCACATTCGACCTAGCTTCTTCTTTTTCTTCTTTTTTTTTCTTCTTGTTTTCAAGAAAGTTTCAAAATTAAAAACATACGAGATGGTGACAGATCATAGCTAATCGTGTCAGGACCTAATTATCGCTTCTGTTGACGTCGAGTGTCGAGTAATGAGTTAGGCGACAACTCCTGTGAGATGAGCTTGATTAGCAACTTGCTCGGCATTCATGTCATTCAGCTTTTTCTAACAAAAATTTTTCCATCTCTAGCTTGCTTCCATATGCTCAAATCGTTTCCTTCTTTCTTTCTCTCTATCTGTATCTGTCTTATTCCCTCTTTCCTCTCCCTCTCAACAGTTGATTTCTCTATATAAAAGCGATTTGTTCTTCCTTATTTGTCTTCCTGTTGTCATTCAATGTCAAAAAAAGGAAGAAAAAAAGAAAAACGAAAAAAAATTCTTTAACAACATTTGATGAAATTCATTTTATCTCTCCAAGACCGACAACCATACATGCTCATGCGACAGCATTAAAATCCGTTTTTCTTTGATCGCAAATCATTTTTTTTTTGAAAATTTGTTTTCAAAAGATATTTTCAATTTAAAAATGATTAATTTTTAGTTTGAAAACGAACTTAAAAGCTTATCCGACTTGATAAAGCTAGATCGAGAGTGAGAGTGAAAGAGAACCAAGGAAGCTAGATGCTTCGTCTTGACCATAATCGGAGAAAAAATAAGATTTATGTCGTCGAAAGAGAGTTTTCTACTTTATTTCAAGTAGAAAATGATAAGTTTAAGCTTATTTTCCTTTTTTTTCTTTGCATTAAATCAACTCGCATGAAGCTTCTACTGCTGCTACTGTTGGGTGGGTAGTGAGTAGAGTAGAGGCAGGGGGGGGGGAGAAGAGAAGGATGATAGTGCTGCTGTTGCTGCTCTTCTGACTTCATTCCTTCATCGTTATATGATCGTTACTGGGATGGTGTGATGTCAGAGCGTTGATGTTCGAAAAAAAGATGAAATGGTTGAAGAATGAAGACGTTTTTTGTGATCCAAAAAAGAATATAAATCAATCATTCTCTTATCAGTTCCATAAAATGTTTGAAAAGAAAAAAGGATAAAGAAATGGTGGGGGGGGGGGTTGTTTTCTTAACAATCATCCTTGCACATACATACACACAGGCACATACACACACACACATACACGCAGCACACACGCACACATACACACATACACACCCTATACACATAGAGATAGACACATCCATCAAAGCCATTCATTAGGTCATCGTTCTTGGATTCACACACACGTTCTACTTTCCTTATTCAAACACATACAAATTCGTCTTTTTCGTTCATTTTTTTCTTCGTTCGTTCGTTCGTTCGTCTTCTTCTTCTTTTGGAATAAAAAAGAAAATTTTTTTGTTTTTCTAACTTATATTCATTTACACATTTGCATATTCTATTATTTGTCATTAACATCAGGTAACATCTTTCATAAAGAGCATTAGAGATTATGTGATGCATGGAGAGTGGTGAGACGATGAGAGCGAAAAAACACATGAAGACCCTCAATCGCAATGAAAGCATCACACTCACACATAGATAGGAGAGTGAGATGAAGAAAAAGTAATTCTCTCTTATCCCTTGATTCCATGCACCAAAACTTTTTATTTCTCCAAAAAGCTATTTGTTTTCTAAAAAAAAAAGAAAAAGAAATAGATATAAGCTATTAACTCCATAACTAAGAGAGAGAGAGAGAGAGAGAGAGAGAGAGAGAGATAGAGAGATAGAGAGAGAGAGAGAGAGAGATGTCTCTGTTATGAGTTAAAAAGAGAATTTTTGTCAAAAAAAATGAGAAAAAACTTCAAATTTGTCGTTTAAATGAATTTCCGATTATGGACATTTTCTGTTTTTTTTTCCGAGAGGAAGGGTTGAAAATAAATATTTTTTTATTCAAATTTTCTTGTTTTCCATATCCACAAAATCCGGAAACAGAAGATTTTTTTTTATGAAAAAAGGAGGAAACCTCTTGTTAGCCTATTCCTTCTCTCTATGCCTCTCTCTCTCTCTCTCTCTCTCTCTCTCTCTCTCTCTATCTATCTTTGTATGCTTCTGCTTTGGACCAGCATATTCATATAACTTTCACAGCTTATCAATCCAGCTTTACACGTCCATCTCCATAATGCCATGTAGTACTGAAAGACGAATGCAGAGTTCGTTAACTCTTACAGCTTGATCATTGCCAAAACCTCTTTGATGCTCATTTCCAACCAAACACGCCATTCATCTCTCTCCTCTAATTCATTTTTTATTATTTTTAATGAAAATTTTTGTTTATATTTTGTCCAATTTAGCTTTCATCTCATGTTCATTGCTGAATCATACGGAATACGCCAACAACAGACTTCTGATGACATCGGTCGTTGTCGTCTTCTTGTTGCCCGTCTTCCATTTACGTCTAATTTCTCTCATTTTTTTTCTCTCTCTCTCTCTCACTCTCTCTTTTCCTTCATTAATTTTTCTCTCTATTTATAGCTCTTTACTCTTTTTCTTGTATTCAATTCGTTCCCTCTCTATCTTGCTTTCGCATAAGATTCATTCCCTCTCATCTTAATTCCAACCCTCTCAGTCATTCTCTTTCTCTCTATCATTGCGTTAACCCCTCTATGTAGCATTTGATGTGTGAGAAGCTATTGCAATCCTGAACTTCTTGCTTGTCAAATAAACGATTGAACAACATTTTTTTTTTATATTTCATAAAACTGTTCGAACATGATCCAATTAGTGGTTTCGTATAACTAACAACTGTTTTTCATATTCACAAAAAACGTTTGTCACTACTCGTCTTCATCATAACCTGTCTTTTCTCCCTCTTTTTGTACCTTTTAATATGTCTTTTACTCTCTCTCTCTCTCTTTCTCTCTCTCTCTCTCTCTCTCTCTCTCTCTCTCTCTCTCTCTCTCTCTCTTTGAATATCATTCCCTTTTACCCTTCGCTCTCTCTTTCATTTGTTCCAAGCTATTCTACCCATCTCCTCTTTGAAGTTTCCTGAATCCCTTGTTCTCTCTTTTTCTGCTTCCGTTGAGCTGTGTTGCTTTTGCAAATCTCCTTCTTCCTTATTCTCTCCCTAGTTCAATCTCTTCATTTCTAATCTTCCTACCACCGCTTTCTCAATGACTTATTCGAACCTTCTACCTGTAACGATTTCATCATCCCCTCCTGTCGACAGCTACAGCAGTCGTTAGCGCATTCATCTTCTGACAAATAGTATCTTATGAGACATCAGTTAGTTGGATAATTACAAAACATCCTTCTGGTTCTCATCACTCATCTTTTTGATGTTTATTCAACGAAAAATATATTCTAAAGAAAGATAGAGAGAGATAGAGAGAGAGAGAGAATCATCATATCGCCAAAATGCTTGAACAATGCGATTGGAGCGCAACATTGGCCAAACCATCTGTTTGTGGCTGCATGTAGGTCTGGGTGTGTGTTGTGCTAAATGTGCGAGAGTATCGTTTATATGGTAATGGCTGTTTTTGACCTGATAACATCTTCAAACAAATAAATTAAATTATAATTTAATTAGAAATTTCCTTTAATTTTCATCATTCAAAGCCAAACATCATGCAATACAGCCAATATAGAGCATAGAGAGATAGATATAGAGAGATGGAAAGATAGAGAGAGAGAGAAAAAGAGAAAATACCAAAACTGTGAAGAGTGAGAGACCACAACATCAAATGAAGGCACAAAAAAGCCAATTTTTTTTCCATCAGAATAGGCACGAAATTCAATTATTCAAAGCTTTTCCCTTCTCTCTCTCTATCTCCATCTCTCTCTCTCTCTCTCTCTCTCTCTCTCTTGACTATACCAAACAACTATTTTACATTTAATAACACAGGTAAGATTCATGTTTATGTAATATACATATTCATTGTGTGTTCATCTTCATTCCACACAATACGATGAGCCATTACGCTTCCGTTGATCAATCAATCATCATCTTCTTCTTCTTCATTCGCCTATTTTCATTTTTCTTACTATTTCCAGCTTTGAACAAATCGATTTTATTTTGTTTGAGCACTGTCTTTGACGTCTGTTTGCACAGAAGAATCATCACTTCGTTTCCTATCAATACAATTCAATCTTACACATTCAACACATCTTACTGTTCAATATGCTAATTGACACATTAGACTTGTATGTTACGTGAACAGCTAGCAATCAAACATATATGACTCATGACAACGAGTATATACGTGAATGAGTGTGTAGTCATTTACATTCCATACGCAGGTAGTGATCGGTTGTGTTTTTTGCTTCTCTTACTGCTTCTCCTCTATAAAACTGCTGTTTCCTATCTTTCGCACATTTCGTTCCCTCCTTATCCAAGCGGTTTCCCCTCTCTCTCTCTCTCTTTCATACCTCAATCTTCCTCTCTCTCTTTGTCTCTTTCTTACACAACAATCATTCTTTATAAGATGTTAGTAAGAAATTTATATTTTTTTTTGTATCTTGAAATTTCTTTCGCTTTCTCTAATCTTCTTCATAGTCTTCAGATAGTAATCTTCTCACTTTAAAAGGTTTCAATTGGCTTCTTACTTTGATTCCTCCTCCATTCATCGTACCCACTCTCTACTCTAACCCTCTCTCATTCTTCTTTTCTTAGTAGGTTGTGTGTTGTTGAAGCGCATTTTGGAAATCTGTCTTCATCTTATTACTTTCTGAAACATTCTCGGTATTTCATCATTAGCATCCATTTCATACATTTATGTGTTGGAATCTGTCAATTCTCAAAAGAATTCATCTTCATATCCCTTCATACTCTCACAAAATTCTCATTTTCATCGCCTTTTATGATTCTCTCTCTCTCTCTCTCTCTAGCTCCCTATATCTATCTCTATTGCCCTCTATGTCTCAGAGGAGTTTTTCAATCTCTTTCTCTCTCTCTCTCTCCTTGTTTCCCTCTATATTTGATATCATACTCTCTTCATCCTATTCAATCTCTCTCAATTCATGAATCAAAAAAAAATGTTTTTTTCATCTCTAAAATTCAAAAATTTTCTTTTTTCATAGTAATCTTCATAATGTAGAGCAGCATTTGCATCACAAAAAATGTTCTTATTCTTCAATCATCATTGAATTTCCGACTTCAAGATGGGGAAACGCCAATAGAAAGGCAATTCTCAAATAATTCTTGACGACGAAGCTCCAAGATATCATCTGTCGGATGAAGTCACTACGTCGTTTACAACAATTTTTTTTTCCAATTCATTCCTTATATGTGTATTTATCCATATTTCTCGAAATTAATATGAAAAAGAGAGAGAGAGAGAGAGAGAGAGTGGTAGTCAGATGCCTGAGTATGACTCCCTCTACATCCAGTCGCCCCTCGTTGGTTGAGCTGAGAAAAAACATTTTTTGTTCATTTTCCGTCAATGAACGAAGATCGGAAGTTTTTGTGTATTTTTCTGATGCGAAATATATCCCATTTTCTACCTTTTATGCATTTATTGTTCAATGGGATAATATTACTTTAGAATATTTCATAAGAAAAGCTCTATTGCTTATAAACCAGCTTCGATGTGTCAGTTTTCTATAGTTGAAGCTGAATTTTCGTTTGAAAGTAAGTCATTAAATGAGGGAATGAAAGCTTTATCTCGAAATGTTTCATGAGAGAGAAGGAAGGAAGGAGGATGGAGACTGAGAATGAAGGTGACTAAGAGTCGTGTCTCTCTACATAGCTATACCAGTATAGAGAGAGAGAGAGAGAGAGAGAGAGAGTGACAATGAGTAATTGTAAATCAATTTCCCTCTTAAGAATATTACAAAGAGAGAGAGAGAAAAAGTATCCTTTTAACAAAATGAATGAATAAAGGAAAGTATATGAGAGGAAGAAGTATAACTGCTTTAACTTCTATCGCATAGTTTGTCGGGAAAAGTTCAAAGTGAACGAGAGAGAAGAAGAAGAAGAAGAAGAAGAATGAAGCGAACGAACGATCGAGCCAGAGAGAAAACTGAAATGATTGAGGTTTTGAGAAGATTTCAGAATATCTTCATATCGTCCCAGATTGATGTTGTGTGTGATTTGTGACAGATTAGTTCATCATTAATCGTAATTTCTATTAAAAGTCTTTGTTAAATAGCTTGTCATATCATATTAAGTGAGACGACGATCGTCTAGCCTTCTATGTTCATGAAACATAACGAAAATTCTAATTTTTTTGTTTCATATCATCTATGCTGTTGTTGTTCATATTGTTATTGGCCCTTACTTTTCTTTTTTTCTTTCTTTACTATTTCATATATAATAGGTTAATTATATTTTTGTTTTCAGTCATATGAGGCGATGTTATTTAATATTTGTGATAATAGGATTGTCACAATCCCATATACAGGTATGGTTACTTTCTAGTCTTCATTGGATAGATAAGAGAGAGAGAGAGAGAGAGATAAAGCTTTGTATAAGGAAGTTGATGAATAGAGAGATAGAGAGTAAGACTTGTTAAGAATGTTATTATTCACCGGAAATAGTACATACACATGAAGATGCTATTCCTTATACATATACACAAGGCTCTAATGCTTAACAGTATCTGGGCATAGCACGTACTTCAGCTAATGTCTGATCTATTTTGTCCAAAAATCTGTCCTTAGGACGAGAAGTAACCTTAAAATAGATGTATGAATCATCATTCATTACATGTATAAACATCTTCTACTTGTTAATCAACTAACCTGAACAAAGTTCGATCCGACTATTCGAGAATCTTGGCTTCTTACGTACGGATGACTTTGATACAGGAAGGGCGAGAGAGGAGAACTGAAAATATGCAAATTGATCTTCCGAAATATGTCATTAATAGATGTTAAAAGCTTCATCCATTCAGTTTATAAGCTATATTATGTTCAAACAAAACAAGTAGGATGATCTTGAAAAACTGTTTCAAATGGTATTCGCATGTTGTGCCGCCTGTCAAGTTTCATTTGAATCTTCTTGTATGGCCAGTTATTGAGAAGTTTCAACAGAATTTCTTCATCATGTTACATTCATTTTGAATTTAATTTTTGAATTTTGTGTGTGTGAGAAAGATCATCATGGCATTTCATGTCATCATTTGTTGGGAATGGGGTAGAGTAAGAGGAATGAAGAGGAGGTCAGTATCGAGCTCGAATGTTGTGTTGTCGTGTTGATGTGGACATTTCCAAGTGTGAACAAGAAATCATTGACAAAAACCAAACGAAAGTTACATTGAAAGCTTATCAACACGTGATACTTAGAGGGATATGCTTTGAAGCATTGGGTTAGTTGATCATATCTCGCAAACTTACTACATATAGCCATCATAGGCGTATGTCATATCGCCTGGACTGAAGAGGTTGTTCGTTAGAAAGTCATATACCTTCTCTCTCTCTCTCTCTTTCTTTAGCGCTCATTTCTTCTCGAAATCCCTCTCATTATGACTTACCTCTCAAATCCCTTGTAATCAATCAGTGTTTTATGATTGTTCTTCTCATAATCTTCATCAGCTTTATCTTTATATGACGAATAAACACCCTATAAACCATGAATATGACCTACAAAGAGAAATATGAAACATACACGTCCGAATGATAAATCGTTTGGATCTTTCTTCATATTTCCATAAGCAATTGCATAATATTCACTTGATTGTTTTGGAACATATACTTGATAATTCCGATACAAAGCATTCTGAAAATGATATATTAAAGCTTCATCTATCTTTATAGCATATCATACATCATTGCTCTTCAAACCAAGCTCATCATACATAGCTTCCAAAGGTGTCTTGAGTAAATCATCATCATACTTATCTTCTAATGCTCCACGGCCAAGAGTGCGCTCCATTTTCAACATTGTGCTGGCAGATATGCCTTTATCTGTAGCCATTTGAACAGAATCCTGCAATGATGATATGTCTTCGATTGCTGTTCATTTTTCTCTCCAGTTATCATATCAGTCAATCTTTCATTTACACACTCTCTCTTTCTCTATTTCTCTTTTTGCTCACCCTTTTAAGGCGATTTGATGGATGGAATATGTTCTTGACATAGCTCTCATAACTGTGAGTAACAGGGCCACCAGGAAGCAAATCTCTGAATATATTTAAATATGAAAATGAATAAAAATGAAATTAACTCACGATCCATAGCTTTTGGATCTTTGTGCTGGTCGACGTTCAGTCCATCCCAAGTATTCAGACATATCTAAAGAGAAATGGAAGTCAAATGAGCTTTTAACAACTTCAAAGCAAGGTGTAGGATATATTGTGTAACAATTAGATTGAATAGGTAAACAAGTAACGATGAGAGCGTAATGTCTGACAACAGCTTAATGACATAGATTCACTCAGTTTACATTTCATATATCTTAACACATATTATATGAAAAGTATTTATAAAAATATAAAAAGACAATGATTGTATAGATGAGATGATGTGAAAGGAAGTTACAGAAAGTAAAAGCTCTGTTGAATGAGATAAAGCTGAAAGGCATCTTCTGCCATTTTACACAAAATTTTTGAGAAAAAGACCGGAGCACCCATTGAAGCAGCAGAGATTGCCTATTGATTATGTCATTCTATCTCTCTATTGAGTTCCTTCTGTTAAAAAGCTTAAAAATCTTTTTTGCCTTTCCGTTACAAACTGATCGAAAGCTGTTGCTGTTGGCATTTGTTGAAGGAATACGTTAATTATCTTTTTAAAAAAATGTTTTCTTTCATCTTTTTTAAATGAAAAACGAATGTTAAACATTCGATTCTGTTTGCTAAAACAGAATTTGAATATATGAGGAAATCAGCTGAGAAGTTATGTTAGTCACGTAAAGTACGTGAAACGTTAATGTCATTTTACATTCACAGACGATGTAGATGATCGGTTGCTCTCAAAACATTTAATGAAATCAGGCTTTTTTACTAATTATCAAGTACTTTCAGTCCGAAGAAGAGAAATGGGAGCTGATTGGTAGTCGAACGTATAACTGGGAAGGATCATCTGTCTTACGATGTCGTCATTGGGATGAAGTGGCTGTAAGGTATTGTTATTATATTATTTTAATATAAATATTATAATTAATATAATTAATCAGATGGCATTTATCAACTTGTGGATCTCGTCATTATAAACGTCATTGTGAAGGAGGAACAAATGCTCATTTAGCAACAGAATGGCAGGATTATCATGAATTGCCACGTTGGCAGAATGCATTCACCTATGTTCAGCTACCAACTGAAATAGAGCATGATCATGTACATATATGCTAATTATATATATAATTATATTAATTTGTTAAGAATCAAGTATTACATTTGGGAATGGATGGCTATGATCAGCAGGTCATGAATCTTACAAGCATCACACCATTAAAGATTGATGTTGATTGGAAATGGACAAAAGACAAAAATGATTGTAATCATTTTACTGTTAGGTTAGCATAACATATATTATGCTATCTATATGTATTATATATATATTATAGAATGTCTGCAATGAGTACAATTGAGAAGCATCGCTTAGGAGAGTTAGAACAATTCTGTCGAACATTTGATAAGGACGGCTTCGTCATATGTGATAATTTATGATTTTGATTGTTCTTCTCAGCTTTATCATAGTTTCATCATTATCATGACAGGTGAAAGATGGAAGTGTTCCATTACCTTTACTTCTTCTATATATCAGTCTGATAACTGATTGTCTTCATTTTCTTAAAATGATCATGAGCATGACGTCATCTAACTCAATGTTACCATCCATACAATACGAAAAGCCTTCTGCTATCAGATGTTTGATATGGTTAATACGGGATTTATCATATTAATTCTTAAATTGTTGCTCAGGTAAAGGTGTTTTACCTGTCAGTTTATCCAATTAAGCCCGGTTTGCAAGCTCTCTCTTTCTCTCTCTCTTTCTCTCTTTCTCTCTCTCTCTCTCTCTCTCTCTCTCTCTCTCTCTCTCTCTGTCTCTCTGTCTCTCTCTCTCTCTCTCATCCTTCATCCATATATGTGCTTCAAGATTTTTATTAATTGTCCTCAAATAGTTATATGTGCTTCAGTTACAAATTCACTTTATTGGGTTCACAATTGCCTTTGTACAGAACAAGAGAATAAAAGAATTTTTTATTGAACAATCATTGTTTCTTATCATTTCATTTGATATTTAAGTGTTATATCGATTAACTTATTACAATAGGTGTCCTGTAAGAGATGAAGCTCGTCATCTTCTTCATTCTCTTCCTCAAAGCTCTTCATGCTAGAGGTAAGAAGCTTCATGCATCTTTACCGCCAACTCTTCCTTTCCCTCTATTTGTCGATCCCTTACTCGAAACATGTTTGAACCTCTTTACCTTCTGCGTGATTGACACCTCTGACAAGATATGCAAATTCAGAATGCTATGTTGAACCTTGTACAAGAGATGTTCTCTTCAGTATTGATAACTCCGTCAATATGGACAGTACGACGAATGTGGCTGATGTCAGTCTTTTCATATTCAGACCAATACATCATACCCATTTAAGGAGATTAACTTCATTGAAAGAGTAACAGCTAACTGGACGCTTGATCAAAGTAAAGTTCGAACAGCTCTGTTTGGCTTTTTGTTTGTAAACAACTATCAATATTCAGCTTACATTGATGAGAGGTGGACTTATCCTCTATTCATAACTCGTTCACATTTGTTTTGTTTAAGAACAGCTTTTCAATCTAAGTTGGATAAGCTACGGTCACAGTCACAAGGATACGGTCTATGGGAAGGAGGACTTTCAGAGTTTAGTTAATAAGGAAGTATTGAAACTCTTTTGTTTGAAGATCTCTTGATGCCATTTACAAGTATTACGTCAAAGGAGCTAGAGCACCTCCCCGTGATGGTGTTCAGAAGAGAATTGTTGTTTTCACCAGTGAAACGTTAAATTTGCTTTTTCATCTTAAAACCATGTGCTATGCTTCAGAGACCAGAATGAATTTAAAAATTCTGTTGCATCAGCTAATAAAATTACAGCTGCAGGCTTCCAGCTTTCTTTTGTTTCTATGAAAGCTCCTGTTTCCTATTTTAGTCAGCTTACAGTACACAAAGTAACTCTACATACAGATACAATCCTTTATGATGTTATGAGTTCAGGTGGTTCAAATATCCTTCAAGACCTTAAAGAACCCTCCACCATCTAGTTACAATACTCTAATGAATGAGCTTATCTGCTATAACGAAGGTAGAGTTTATAAAACGTTTCTCTCTAAAAGTTTCCTTCCCTCGCAAGTTATTCCTTACAGATGGATATACAACACCAGCTCCACAGATATGTACCACCGTTTCGATGCCACCAACAACTCCAACACCTAAGCTAACCAGCATGGCAACCAAGTATCCAGTTACAGATCCCGTGAGTGCTTAGAATGGAAAAGTTTGAAACACAATTGCTATTCAGAAAATACCTACAACTCGTAAACCTAAGCCCACTACCAAGCCCATTGAAACTGAAGCTGACTATATGAACTGTTCATGTGATCCCACTAAGCTCTACGTACTGTTCATATAGAAAGCTAATGATGGTTTTCTGTTTTTCAGGTAAACATAGCATTCTGTATAGACAATTCAGCCGGAATGCAAGCTGATTTCGTCTCGGTAATACATAAGTGTGTTACTTTGATTTAAAGATCATTCTGATCAGGTACAAGCTAACATTCATACAATTGTCTCTCCAATGAACTTTGACCAATCAGACAAGCAATCAGTCAGAGTTGCTCTTTTAACATTCTCAGACACTGCGCAGGTTGAGCTCTACATCTTGAACTCCCTGAACTGAGCAAATTTTAAGGTTCAAATCCCATTTGACGCTTACAACGACTCTTATGCATTCATTGACAAGATGTGGTCACTGAAAGCGAACGATGTCACGGAAGTTGACATCGCTGAGTGAGTTCAAATTAAAATAAAAAGACGAATCTCAAAACATTCTATTTGATTTGAGATGTCTTCGTAAAGCATCTGACCAATTCGACAAAACTACACGTCCAGCAGCCAAGAGTGCTATTGTCATCTACAGTAGTGCTTATCACAGGTGAACCCTATACGAGAGATATAATAAAATGAAAATGGAAACATGTTCATAGAACTTTATGAATGCAACCGATCATTCATGTCAACCAGTCAAAAAAATGAATTAAATGATTTCAATCTGTTGCGTGGGTGGCTCCCACGTTTACGTGAAACTTGACACGTCGACTTAATTAGGATTTCAGTGGTGGATTCGATGATCCCAAAGTCTTAGCAAACTCAATAAAGGAGAGTGGCATTGAGATAATCACGATAGCCGTCGTTACGGTAGATTAAAGATGTTTCAATGTTTGAATAATGGATAATAGAGAGATACAGGTGATATGTCATTGCAACTATCAAGCATAGCCAGTCCACGAATGAACTTTACCACGGAAGAGTTTGATGAAGTAGATGATATAACAGATGCTTTATGTCAAGGTACTTCTATTAACTTATATGATATATGATCATATTGAAGTGAACTGCTTCTGTCCTGACAATTGGGTTCAATTAACGATTGATCATAGACGATTTGGTGAATGCTATATTCTGGATACGATAGCATCCAATTGGAATAATGCTGAGTGAGAAGCAGCAAGCTTACAAAGTTTTTGATCCCTTTCCCATTCAGACGAGTATGTTCAGCTCTTGATAATCGTGAAGGCTTTCTGGTATTCATAAATTCAAATGAGAAAAGAATGATTGTTGATAAAGCAGCTGATATGTAAGCATACTGACCATACAAGTACAATCACATTTAAACATAGGTTCTATAAGAGACTTGAAATCGACTATCTAATGCCATATCATATAGGATTACGAAATACATCAGGCATCTGGGAATGGACACATGTATCCATAACGGTATTAACTATATCATATATATAACATCATAGATTTGTCTGTAGGATATTCAATATGTAGCATGGGATAGCAAGTATCCAAAGGTGAATGAAGGTGATTGTGTCGTTGCCGTTTCCAATAATCAAACATTCGATACAAACTGGCGAAACATCAACTGCAACACATATGATGCTCAGTAAGAAATTATTTATCAAACAATCAACCATAATATTCAAATATTAAGCTCAATGTGTATGACAACGACATGCGACACACAAACGTACTGCACATTCGGATAAAGGTGTCAAAGCACAAACCGTGTACACATCATACACAAAGCAAAAACGAAATAACACAGAATCCGAACAATCTCGTCATCCTTTTTCCCTCATACTCCCACTCCCTTTCTCCCTCTTTCTTCATCTTCCTACTCTTTGTCCCTCGCATATGTTATTGAAATGGTCGTTTTTGGAAAGAAAACAATTTTTTTGTTGATTCAAACACTTCATTCAAGTATTTTATAAAAATTATTTGAACAAAAAACTATTTTTTTTTAATTTGTATCCGATACATAGATCGTTACGAGATATCAGAGAGCGGATTATCAATGGATTTGTTTCTGGCCGGATTATATATTTAATTATATAATTATAATGACTAATTATATAGGTGTAGATGGAAGATGGATGTTCTAGTTAATCCGATTCACACCATAATGAGCTATTGCAATCCAAAAATGCGTATAAAAGGATTGAATATGAGCTGTCCTTGTATTGCTTTCATATCAATTGTAGAGACATCTCTACTTGGGGTTATAGGTTGTTGATGATGTCTTTGTTTTTCTATTACAAACGGCTTCATCTCTCTCTCTCTCTCTCTCTCTGTCTCTCTTTCTCTCTTTCTCTCTGTCTCTCTCTGTCTCTCTTTCTCTCTGTCTCTCTCTCTGTCTCTCTCTATCATTACATCATTTAAACGTTTTATAGATCAATCTACAGATATCTATTACAGAATATGAAATCTCATTGTCTTGTTCTTGGGCTCGTCGCCATTGCCGCCTATGTATCTGCTCAGGACTTCAATCGCGCCAAGCGTATGATGAATTTGGCTGTTGTTGATCCAAACAGCTTGAAAGGTTTCATTTACGCACATTACTATTGATTGTCTGAGCAGCTTATTGCAAGTTTTTTGAGTGATCAAGCTACACATATTTGAGTATTGAATGCTAAAAACCATTGGATAATGCAACAGATTGTTGCAATTTTGTGAAAAATGAATGACATTGGATACTGTTGACCATATGCATCTTAGATCAGTTCAACCAGAAGATTGAAGAAGCTAAGCAATCGCTTGGACAAGTTGATGCTAAAGAAGCTAGCTTGGGACGTCAATTCCTTGATTGCTTCAAACAGAAGGTATCAGCTTCAATCAGCAATATCTATAACAATGATTGTCTATAGAGCATGACTGAGTGTAACGATCAAGTATTCGGACAACTTTCGGAATCTGAACGTGAAAAAGCCTACAGCGTCTTAAGCGTATGATTTATATATTCAAATTTGTATTCAAAATGATTATTCCTTCTTCAGGAGCTTGCACCTTCCGATGACGACAACGCTGATGATTTTGAAGAAGATGATGAAGATAACGAAGACGATCAATAGTTCAATTCATATATCTCTTTCTTTCTAAATCTAAAAAAAATAAATTTCGATAAGAAAAGCAAAGTTGTGTTGAGCTTTTCATGTGCATGTGTTGTTTAATAAAAAGATTTACAAATGTCTGATTTCATGAGATGTGTTGATGATGATGATGCATTGAAGAAGGTAGAAGAAGACTTGAAGCCATCATCCATGTCTGATCATTAAGCTTCATCTCTTCATCATATTGTTGGTTTCATTGTTTGTTATATGCCAATTGACAATAGAACAAAGGTTTAAATACTATTTTCTAATTAATAAATAATAAATGAAAACATTTTTTTTTTGTTTCAAAAATTCAAATAATACACAGAAAACAGCTGTTTCTCAAACTTGTAACAGATCGAAATGGAATTGAGGGTGGATAGGTGTGTATGAAGAACTGTCTGAGGAAGAAGAATAACAGCCGCTTGAGATGCTGATAGGAAGAGGAGATGTAATAATAACGAAAAAATAATTCAACGACGACGACGACGACGATGATGATGACGACAAGGAAGGAAGAAAGTCATCTAACTAACTGATGACGTCATATTAACGATAATAACCGAAATAATGTATGAAACATATAGTTAAGTTAACAGAAAACTGTTTTTGGTCACGATAATAGAAGTAACGCTGAAAATGAATAATGATTATTGAATTGATCTATGAATCAATCTCATTCATACCCAATGGACGATGTGGTCGAACTAAGAATGGCGCTCGTTTCATATACGATGGACCAATAGGCGACATTTGCTTTGACATCTTCTTGTCTTTAACCGGCTCCGACAATGCTCTTAAAGACATTTGTTGAGAAATTGAAACCAAAAATAGAAGAACAAGTTGAAATGTTTTTGTATTTCTTTTTTAGACATCTGTCATGATTATATACTTTTCGTTGAAAATATTCACATCATATTTTGATTTTTGAAAGATTTTCAGTCTCTCTCTCTCTTTTTCTCTCTTTCTCTCTCTCTCTTTCTCTCTCTCTCTTTCTCTCTCTCTTTCTCTCTGTGAAGCTGTGTGTCCCTCTCTAGTCTTTGACTTCATCATTCTTCTATTCTTTTTTAAGCATAAAGTTTAGAACTTCTTTATTCCAATCGCTTAGCATACGAAAACTTGGGAGAGAACAGAATGACACAACATGTTCTTAAAGGTTAACTTCAAACTTGTAAATCTGATTTCAGACTGACTCCCTAGAGTTCCTTTTCATTCAATCTCTTATCTTCTGATTCTTTCTCTTTCTATCTTGCTTACTCTCTCTTTCTCTCTCTCTATCTTTTCGTGTGTTTTGAGATATGGAAAACAGAATTTGCAGCTTACCTGGATGACACGACAAGGAGAGCGCATAACCCTACAAGTAGTAAAAGGCGCGGAGGCGCCATGAACTGTCTAGAAGTATATGATATAATAATATAAATATAATAAATTAAATAGTTATAAGAGATAAAACATATTCATAGAATACTCAAACAGCATATGAGATTTCAACAAACGAAATGCAAAGTGGCCAAAATGAAAATGAAAAAGATTGCTTTTTGAAGAAAAATTATGGAAAGAAGACCTACGATAGGACAACTGGGCTTCCTTCAGTCTTCTGAAACCGAAAAAATGAAAGAAAGCGGATGAAAAAATCCTTTTTTGGTAAAGCATTTCGAGATATTTTCATGTTTTCAATAATTTGCACAAAAGACACGTCTCTCTCTCTCTCTCTCTCTCTATTTCTTCTGGAGTTTTAATCAGTTTCTTTCGCAGCTGCATCAAACAGTTCGTTAAAATGAAAATTTTCTTTTCATCTCTCTGAAACACTTTCAAAGATTATTGAAGAAGTAGAATATGAGGATGATACAACCAATTCTCTCGGAATGATCACTCTCTCACTCTATTCCTCTAATTCTCTTCATCTCTTCTACCTTCCTGCTCTTAAAGGTTTCTTTCTACTCTTTCCAGCCCTTTGCTATCATTCTTAATGAGAGAGAAGATGAGCAACAGAGAGAGAAAGAGAAAAAAAAAGAGAGAGAGAGAGAGAGAGAGAGAGAGAGAGAGAGAGAGAGAGAGAGAGAGAGAGAGAGAGAGAGAGTAAATGAAACGATAATGAGACATAGAGATGGAAAGAGGTTGAGCATTGAGACTCTTCTGGAGAAAATGAAATAGACTTTTAACAGTATCCTAGTACTTACTCTTTAATCCATGCAATTAAGGAATTATCTTCATAGCCGAACTATGATCATTTGGCTCATTTCTCATCTCTCTCTCTCTCTCTCTCTTGAAATGATCACCTCATAGTCTCTGAATCTTCTTTCGGACCTCTCTTTCTTCCATTTAAAAGAAATCATTCGTCACACACACACACACACTATTCTTCACGCGCTTGTTTGTTTTAAAAAAAAAGTTTGTGAAGAATATAAGTATTTAAAGCATTCACTCTGAATGGAACACAAACTTTGTGTTTTGTAAAGGCTACGAGCGCTTCACCACTTTTTTGTTTAAAAAAATCATTCCCTCTGGACCGATTTTCTTGTTAATCAAAGCAGAAAGAGTATCCTTAGGAAAGGAGACAAAGAGCGTTACTAGAAGAAGCAAGAGTAAACGAACAAAGGAGACTAAGGAGAGAAAGAGATAGATAAGCTTGGATAACAACCATACCGCACGTTTGCATGAGAATAAATGAGAATGACGTGAAAATCTCACGTGAAATATGTGTAAAAGGTGCGGAAGTCATTCAAATTGGTAGAAGGAGAAAAATGAATGATAGAGACCCAGATAGGTAACGATAGATAGAGAGAGAGATAGAGAGAGAGAGATTAAGAGAGAGAAGAAAATGCAAATTAGATGAAAGGATTAAAGAGAGGATGGGTGTAATGAGTAGCATACACGTTCAAAGCAGTTTAAGGCATAAGCTTACATCCCATTAAGTTTTTTAAAAAATAAAATATTTTATAAAAGAAGGAAATATTTGAATAAACTAAGATTAAATATATTCTAAATGAATAATTAAAGAATGACAGAAAAGGTATTTATTTTGCATTTAAAATTCAATTTACTTCCATGTTCTCGCACACGGTTTTGAGCTCAATGTATGACTTCACATCTATAATTCGTTCACACAGCACCTCCCCCTCTCTCTCTCTATCTCTCTCTCTCTCTCTCTCTCTCTCTCTCTCTCTCTCTCTTGACTATCTATCTTGCTCTACCGTAGATGCGAATCCGAATAATGATGAAGAGCTGAAACAGAATTAGAACGTTCTTTAACGGAAGTAAAACAGCAAATGAAAGCTGAACGATCTAGCGATGGGCGGGTTCGGTAGAAAGTTGAGAGCTTCTTTGGCACCAACGTCCGAGAGCAAGCGAAATGTTGTCCGTTAAGTGTCATCTTTTCAAACTTCATTCATTTTTAGGAAATAACAACAAACAACAACAGTGTTATGATTAGAGCAGGAAAGAGAAAGAGCGACATCTCTTTATATTCTTAGAAGAGGATGATTGAGAGGGAAAAGAGTAAGAAGTAATAAGAGATTGGTCTAAGAAGATGACAGGAATCTATAAGGATTGAAATAGGGAGAGAGAGAGAGAGAGAGAGAGAGAGAGAGAGAGAGAGAGAGAGAGAGAGAGAGAGAGAGAGAGAGAGAGAGAGAGAGAGAGTTGCAAAACTGATTTAAATAGAAAAAAATTTGATAAAAAGCATCTCTTATGTAAAGATGAAGCAGTTGAATAGAGACTCAAGTATGAGCTTTTGCTTTTTGCAGTCTTGTCTATTCATATTTGGAGACTTAAACTGAAGAACTATTGCCTCTTGAAATAGTTGATGAAGAATCTTTAATTAATCAGATAAAATAAATGGAAAATGAACAAAAAAGAAAAGTTTTTTTTGAAGAAAAAGAAAGATTTTTGAGACGACGAACGAGAAGCTGATTTGATTTATCAGAAGACGTTCCATTCAGATGTTCTCTCTCTCTTTCTCTCTCTCTCTCTCTCTCTCTCTCTCTCTCTCTGTCTCTCTCTTAAGCAGTTTGAGGTGCAGTTGTCGTTTATTTTTTTCTTTCTTCCGCCTCTTTTTATACATCCTTCTCTCTATTTTGTCATTCCTTAGATAGTCAAATGAAGAATGAATAACACACGTGTCAGGATTACGTCATGATCCCGAAATATCCTCTGATGATTGACCTACACCATCTTATGTCCTTATTGTTATTCATCATAAGAAGATAAGTTTATTTTTTTCTTTCTTCCGCCTCTTTTTATACATCCTTCTCTCTATTTTGTCATTCCTTAGATAGTCAAATGAAGAATGAATAACACACGTGTCAGGATTACGTCATGATCCCGAAATATCCTCTGATGATTGGCCTACACCATCTTATGTCCTTATTGTTATCATAAGAAGATAAGTTTATTTTTTGCCAAAAGCTTAACAACAACGATTGAAAAGATAAAGAGAGAAAGAGGATGAAGAAGATGATGATGAACAAGAGACAATCAGACAAAGGTCAAGAAATTCAAAACTTAATTGTAAGCATTGTTTTAAGAGGGAGTGGGAGGAGTTAGGAGGATATAGGAGAACATCTGTTAACCTCAGCCACCCCCACATAAGAGGAAGGTATGAAGTTGGTGTCCTTCTTCTCCTCCCTCACTCTATTTAAATGCTTAATTGTTAAAGTAGGCGTGTGATTGAAAACATAAAAAAAAACCTTTTAAAACCAAATATGTTATCTCTCCCACCAGTTGCTGTCATTTATAGGCCAATGCCTAATCTCAAGCTTACAAAACATAAAAAGAAGGATAGAGAGTTAAGAGAGAGAGAGAGAGAGAGAGAGAGAGAGTATGAGAATACGGAAGTCGTTTTGAGCAATAAATTTTATTTTTCAAGAAATTTCAAGTCATTCATCGGTTGAGTTGAAAGACTGATTGAGCTACTACATATGAAATGGACTGTACAACAGAAGTGAAGAGAGAGAGAGAGAGAGAGAGAGAGGGGGAAAGAGAGATGGATCAATGAATAGATAGCTCAATAGAGTATGAGATTGTAATGTTTTTGATGAAACGAGAAAACCTTTTTACGGACATATTAATATAATAAGGACATTGTTGTGTGATCAGAGTAATCTTAAAGGGTAAACCTCTGAAAGTGAGGCTTAGACAAAATCTGTGAGAATTTGGAGGAAGAATAGGATCACTGAACATGTCCAATATTGAGGTCTTGTGAAGAAAGTATTTACCAACACTTATATGAGTTTATAATGGATGATTGAAGTGACGTCAATATTATAAAATAACATAAGTTAAAGAGGAGAGAATAAGGAGATTCATAGAGAGAATATGATCTAAGGAGAGACAGAGACAATATATGTATATAGGAGGCGGCTTGAGTTAGATGATGACAGGACCAGATGAGCAAGGCGTGAAAGTTATGAAAAGCATCACTGCGTACTTGAAACGTTTTAAGAATTGTTATAAGAGAGAGAGAGAGAGTAACACAGAGAGAGAGAGAGATATGTTGAAAGCAGAGATTACGATGTATTCAAGTTCCATAAATGGAATATCACGTTGGCGCATACATAGCCTGCGGCTTCAATATGCTTCATCTTAAATAATCAAAAAAGAAGATGAGCTAAGGTGACAAGAGATGTGTGGTAGTGGGTGAGATAAACCTTCATTCCAATTGCCATAAAAAGACTTTGCGCAGTTTATATTTAGAAAGAGAGAGAAGCAGAAGCTGTTCAATTGAATTGTATGACATCATGGAGATGTTTTCGTTGAACTTTGATCAAATTGAAAGATAAAATACGATCTTTCTCTCATTAAATATTTCTTTTCTCTCTCTCTCTCTCTCTCTCTCTTTCTTTTTCTCTCTTTGACCATCTCTTTTAACTCATTTTTTTTTCTAAAAATTCCTTTTATGGAAATTAGTACTGCAAACTTCAGTTTAAAACGTTTTCACTTCAAAATCGCAAAGACAATGAAGGATATTTGGAAATTTTTGCAAAACACTTGGCTAGAGTTTAGAAAAAGTTGCTAATTATTATAATTTATAAATGTACTTATATGCTTCATTCTCTCATATATATCTCTATCTCTAATTCTCTTACATACCATCACTGTCTCACATGCTCTATGCTGCTCATACCTCATCTATCATCTATTGTCTTAAAAGTTCTTCCGTTGCTTCATGATTTAGTGAAACATAGGGAAAGAGCAAGAGCAGTCAAAGTAGATAAAGAGAGAGAGAGAGAAAGAGAGGGTGGGGGGGGGGGAAGGGGTTCAAGGAAACAAAAATGTCTTTGGAGGAAAAAAAATTGTAAGAAAAGAAAAAAAAGAAGAAGAAAACTTCCCGATTCACAAGAATTCACCAATTTCATGCAATTTTTGGAAGGATGACGCTCTAATTTGAAGTCAGAAGCTTGTATTCTCCATAATTTGCACAATGAAATCTGGTATTGAAGTTTAAACGGGTTAAGCTTAAGCTGTAATACGAAAAAAGAAAAAAAAACGAAGGAGGACTAGTAGGCTATCACATCCATATACGAAGGTTGAGAAAAGGATAAATGCTTTACGGAAGATGCATGAAATGAGAATTTGCATGCTTAATATGAGGAGAAAAAAAAAACTTTGTAAACGGGAAATGCTTTAATCAACAAGTCAAGCATCTACACGAAAGGTGAGGGAGCAGATCGAATGAGCAGCAGTGCAGCAAAGAAGGTTAGCAGATGAGTTGCTCACATGCAAGGTGATCGTATAGCAAGCAAAGATCTGGAGATACTGCCAGCATACAGAAAAGCTCTTCACAAAAGCACAATTGGAGGTTTGACGATTGAACATAACGAATTTGGAAAATAAATGTTCGTGACGACATAAAAATGAATTCAAAAAACCAAAAAATTGAAGTTACAATTATTCAAAACAAAACAAAAAGAGAGAGAGAAAGAAGGTTATAGAGGGAGATATAGAGAGTTGAGAGGGAGGGAGGGATGTAGGAAAACAAAACATTTTTGTTGAAATCGAAGTACAAATGGTACAATGATGTTAAGGTGAATGAAGGGTAGAGGTCGTCATCAATATATTCTAATTTTATTCGGAAAAACACAGAGAAAGAGCATATTCCTTATTCACAACTTGTTTTTACAACAAAAATAAAGAAAATTCTTCTTTTCTTTATGTCATAACCATAAAAACGAATTTCATCGTACTTCCCCTTCACATCATCACCTCCCCCCCCCCACGTCTTCGCTACGTAACTGAAGCCATCATACAGCTTCTCTCTCTCTCTCTCTCTCTCTCTCTCTCTATGCGACAATGTTCAACATAAAGACTGGATATGTTATGCAATCTTTCTGCTAATTACCACAAAAACAAACCGTTCTCAACGACTTCATTATATTTCAAATAAAATATGATCCCACGTACATTTACGTGAACTTACCGTATACCACGCATACTTGCGCTTTACATGAAAATTTTGCGTGAAAAACGGTAAATATGCTAATAAGCTTATTCAACTTTGCATTTTCGGCTCAAATGAGTTTGGCGCAATTGGTTCAAATGGTTTTCGAGTCAATTTGCTTCATGAAAAAATGAGTTCGAAATAGATAAAAGGTTGAATCCTACTCTTTCTCTCTATGTCTCTCTCTCTCTCTCTTACTGTCTCTCTCTATCTCGTTTCAATCAACAAAAAACGAAAAGTTCAAATTGAACATTAAGAGCTCATCGAATCAAAAGCTCACAAAAATGGCAAATCAGCTAAAGTACAGAAGAACGTTTTCACTCAAAGTTCTCTTAATCATAGTTCTTCTTACTACTCTGTTTCCGTACTCTCTCTCTCTCTCTGTATCTCTCTCTTTGTCTCTCTTAAACGATCTTCTAATTACAAAAATCTCTCTCTTCTCCTCAATTACCAAATAAGACGATGCGGATGAAAATAAAATATTTTTTCTCATTTGAACTTCGATCATATTTTCCTTTTCTTCTCTCTTTTAAAAGTTTTTTTTTTATTTCCTTTCTCGTTTGCATGGCAGTCAGTATCATCTTTCAACATGTATTTGACACGTAAATATGTCGTTTACTAAACATCAAAATTCACATACTCACACACACAGTCAGTCACTTAGACACAAAAGAAGTCGTTATGGACCTCTAGTGGTTAATGATCGCTAACTATGCTTCAAACTAACTATATGAAAGTAGTCTGAATATTCGATGAATGATTTATGAATTCGTTAATGATAATTTAAGAAAAATCGCTTAACATTAGAAAGTTCAAAGAAGTATAAGACAAAATAAAAAATTAAGAGAGGAATAGGTGAGAGAGAGAGAGAGAGAGAGAGAGAGAGAGAGTGAAGAGGAGTGGGAGTAGATTAGAGAAAGGTGAACGAAAGGTATGAATGACATGCAGAGAGAGAGTTTTACCTGCAGCTTGCAAGAAAGAAGAAGCTGAAGCAAATATATGAGATGAACGACGACGATGCATTAACATAATTTTTCGTTATAAATAAAAAATAATTTTATAATTTAACGTTCAAAGATTTGACGTAATGAATTTGATATTCGAAGGAAAGCAATTGAAGCTTCTTCTGCTAATTTTTGGAAGAAAAAAAAACATAAAGAGAGATAGATAAAGAGAGAGCTAGAGAGAGATAGTGATAAAGAGAGAGAGAGAGAAAGAGAGAGAGAGAGAGAGAGATTGAAGTATCTGGAACACAAAATAAAGAAGCAGATCAGTTTCAGATAGAGTGAAAGAGCTTCAAAGCTAAACATCACTTACACACACACAATCGTAATCAAAGACGTTACAGCAATCGTGACGTCACACGACGTGAGATGATGAGCTTGAATACAAAAAAAGAAGATGTTGGACAATGTTGAATAAGATAGTATATATTGTAAATGATTCTAACTTTTCAAATAAACGTTTACTTTAATTTAATTTCAATGACATTGAAAACACGCAAGACTTCCGCTACGACGTATCGTTCATCAGAATGTTCAAGTCAGCTGTTGAACGTGGAACATGATCAAACAAGAAAGAAGAACAGGAAAACGAATAATTCCGGATCCGGGATAGATGGGATGCTAAAAAAAGTCTTTTTCTTTCAAAAAGAAAACATGAAATGCTTTAGAACAAATGCTGTAAGTTGTCATTTGTTTCAACGCCTCATCTCTGAACGTCCCACCTCTTCATCTTCTTCGTCTCGTCTATTCTCTTTTACTCACTTTGCATAAAAGCATATCGGTTTTGATGTTGTTTGAACATGTTCACATGTACACGTGAGAATACCTATCTGCATGTGTATGTGTGTACATGTGTGTACATGTGTGTACATGTGTACATGTGTATGTGTATATCAAGTACAAAGTATTTCTCAATTACATTAGAGATACTGTTAAGATAATTAAAATTTATTTTGATGGACTTTGGCATAAGTTAAAGAAGACCTCATAGTTAATATAATAATATTTTGCTTAAATGCTTTATCCTGTATATATCGGCTTGTTAAGCTTCATCCATATCATCATCTATATAACGATCTAGATAGATAGATCCTATGTTTATTATTTTTGGCATAAAGATAGGTAAGATATCAATCTATAAGTAATGAATGTATAGTTAGCATAGTATATTATGCATACCTGTAATGGTCCGGGTATTGTTCGACCATTCATATGTGGACATGAATGGAATATCAATAGATAGGCATCTGGTGTATTGATTGGACCAAAATCAGATCCACAGCCGGATACTTCAAAAACAATTCAGCTTTTCATAAAAACATTATATTTAAGCTTATTACCAGTAAAGTTTCCGCTTTTATCTGACCATGTGCGTCCCATTGTGTCATCTACTTCCAGAGGTAAAGCTGAAAGTTGACATTTGATGTCAATGATGGAAATGCTTCATAACTTACGATCCTCATCCATCAAATCAATTTGAACATAATTGGCTTTTTGCGGAAAAGATGGACATTTCAATTTGCCAACTATTTGAAAACACTCGACTTTCGGCTCAACTTTTGAAATACTAAAAATGGAACTTTTATAAGTTGCCAAGGACAATCAGCTTACATAGCGAGTAGAGCTATAGCCAGTACAATCATCTGAAATTGATTTGAAAAGATGAAATAAACAAAAAAAAAAGGAAAATGAACTGTTTATTATTGTACTCTGATCATATGATCACAGCTTCACAAGCTCTTTCTTTCTCTCTCTCTCTCTCTCTCTCTCTCTCTCTCTCTCTCTCTCTCTCTCTCTCTCTCTCTCTCTCTTCTATAATCTTTCACAAGCTCAATTTACTTCAAAGTTAAGGAAACAAAGCACAAAGTGAGAGAAGAAGCTTAAAAGCAATGTTACTCATTCAATTATAATCTAACCTTTCTGAAGTAATGTTATGCTTATCATAATGAAGATAAGATAAGAAAATGATTTTTGGAATATTTATTGATCATTTACAACAAGATTAGAAGAGTCGTAGAAGAGAAACCCATATCATACTAACTATGTGTTATGCTCATATAGTTAGTTAATAACAGTAGGTATGACAATATAGCTATGCTATTTGTCGTCGCTCTTCTTCACTTCGTAGTATTTTTCGTTGCTTGCTTCTCCTATTCTGGAACCATACTCGCACCTGAGCTTCTGTCAAGCCCAATTTGCAAGCCAATACTTCTCGTTCTGAATATTATAATGTTGATCATGTCTATAGTTTAATGTATATTACCTGTTCCAACCATATATTTTTGGCTGGAAAATGCTTCTTCTAAGACTTTCGTCTGCTTAGCTCCATATATAGTTCTGTAATGGAGGTTGCATGAGTATAATAGAGGAATGAATAGCTAATACCTCTGCTTACGACAACTATTACGACGATCACTCTGCTCTAGATTAGTACGATTCAATAGTGAATCAACTAAGAAATTTGAATATCTAGATGAAAGATATTTTTGTTGAGCAGCTTCTGTATCTTCAATCGATATTTCGGATGAACTTTTACGTCGATTAGGTGACGGTATGATATCAGGCGATGATGGAGCTCTGATTGTTGGACTAAGCGATGGAGATAGTTGAACGGAAGGTATTGATGAAACATATGCTGCATTTGATGTTGTTGATGATAATAAATTAGATATTGCTTGAAAATATATAATAGATATTAGAAAAATGTAATTTATCTCTATTAATACCCATGACATTCAAGCCATTCACTGGCGCAGCTGCAACAGAAGCCATATTTGGATGTTGAAGTTGTTGAGCGACTGCTGATTGCAAAATTGTCTTTTTAGAATTATCCTTTGAATCAGTTTGGACTGATTGAGTAGGTACGGATAAGAGTGACAACGATAATGGCTGCAATGATATTCATAACATTGTCTGAAGCTCATTTATGCTTCATCTCTCTGTCAATCTCGCTCTCTCTCTCTCTCTCTATATCTCTCTTGCTATAGTTTCTAACAGTGAATGTCGTAAAACATTAATATCACGTTCAGGTAACTATCAATAGGCAAAGCCCAAAAACCAAAGATAATCAGATAAAATTCATATTTCAAAAAGATGCTTATGAAGGTCAACGTGTATTTGGGTTTGAGTTAATTAACATAGCTAAGACAAGTAGAGAAAGACAACAGAGGAATGGCTCGATAGGTTTTGTTTGGATGATAATCTTCATAGCTCTCTCTGATTTGTTTTTATTAATCTTCTTCAATCTCTCACTCTCTCTCTCTTCTCTCTCGTCCTTCTTCCTTGCTCACTGTACATCGGATATCATCCATACATGGAAATGCCACATGGAAATACAACAATGATAAGAGAAAAAATTGAAAAAAAAACTTACAACCTGCTGACTTCTGATTGCCAAATTAAGAAGATTTGCCTGAGGGCATATTTGGGCCAATTGATCCATAACCGCAACAACTGCAACGAAAACGGACAATGACCTTTCGATCAAATAGTTTGCATCCTTTATTTTCAGCTTTTCACTCTAACTATCTGGATGCATGTGGCTCATTCTCAATATCTTTCTTTTCTACCCTATCCATCTTGCTCTCTATCTCTCCTTTTCTTTATTTTTTCTTCATTAATCGAACTTACAATCAAAGTTTGGAATTGTTGGGAAATCGGCAGCTGTGACATTGACAAGGCTTGTCGTGTTCATGCTAGAACAGGAGGACATGGCTTCAAGAATATGACTGATCTATAGAGATATTGTTAACATGAAGGCATCAAGAGAGAGAGAGAGAGAGAGAGAGTGAGATGAGAGAATGTTCAACTGTGTTAAGGCATTCGAATTAAAAACAAAATGAAGAGCTTTAATTGGATAAAATGAATAAAGTAAAGAAATTTAAGAGTTAATGAGCGTTTGTGAAAGATGTTGAATTGAAACAAATCAAAGAAGGATATGACGCCGGACGAATGGTGTCTGAGAAAGAGCTCAAACAAACAATGAATGTGAAATTGAAAATTAGAATATCAGAAGAAGATTTGCAACAATTGAAAGGATTCCTTATACTCTCTATATGCAAATGTAAAAGGTAGATGGGAACGATACGTTTAAGCTAACGTTCATGCCATCTGGGTAACTGAAGATTTACGTGATAATGGATGAAATTAGCTTTAATCTGCTTGAAGCATTATATGTAAAAGAGGGAGGGAAGATGATAGAAGTAGCTATTGGAGGAGTAACAGAGAAAGAGGGAGGGATGGAGGGAGGGAGACTGCACACCTTTGAGAATAAATGAGGATTTAATAAGTTTTTATGAACGAATGAGCAAAAAAGGAAATAGAATGATGCGATTGGATAACACGGTTGATTTTTGAAATTAAGAAGTATAAGAGGAAAGAATTGTATTAAAGAGAAGAGAGAGGGAGAGAGAGAGAGAGAGAGAGGAGGAGGGAGAACAAAAAAAACGAGAAGAGAGACATGAGAGATATGAGCAAGTATGAAGTAAGAAGTTATGAATGTTCATGTGAGATGAGAAAATGATTTGAGATTGAATAAGAGAGCAAATTTGTGGAGATGATGGAGATGTTCCTGCAATGAGGAAGAAAAGCCAAGAAATTAGTGAGATGACGCACATAAAAAGAAATAAGAAAGAGAAAGTGAGAGATAGAGAGAGAGATGGAGAGAGATAGAGAGAGAGAGGCTCATTGAAGGATATTTATATAAATTGTATTATAAAATGTATTTACAACATGAAAATACATATCTACACATACGTAGGGCAGAATGGAAAAATAGATCTGTGCCGGCTGTCAATTATCATCGTTTGTATATTTATTTCTTATATTAATATCAACACAGGCACACACACACATACACACGCAGCACACAGACACACGCACAGCACACACACAATAAATTAATTGCTTTTAGTCTGTTCTTTGTCAATAAAAATTGTTTCTTGGAATTAGCATATTCAGCTAATTATGCTAATTATGATAACATACAAGCTATTTTTACGTCTCATTGACTCACTGATCAGTTGCATTCATCCAATTCTCTTCATTCTATTTTCGTTTTTTCCACATCATATAGATTCTTGTTCGTATTCTCATTTTTCTTATATTCTCTTTCTCTCTATAGTTCTCTTTCACTATCTGTGTCTCTTACTATATCTCTTCAATTCTCATACATTTCCTATAAACTCTCTTACTTTTCTCATCTCATTTCTCTCCTAATTTGATCAATCTTATTCTTATAATTGGACCATTTCATAATATGACATTCTCGATTTTTTTCTTCGTCAAATAAGATTTCATTTAGAGCTTACGTTGTAGAGCTTACGTTGTAGAGCTTACGTTGAAAAATAATTTGTGAAACAAAAAGATGTGTAATAAAATGATTTCCGTACATCAAGAGGGTGGAGGAAATAGTAAATGATATGTGAAGCAAGAGCACATCACTGTTAATCTGCCATTGATGATGATGTGAATGATGATTATAATGATTTGCATAGTTATCATATGCACTGTTACTATATATAATAATATAGTTCATTTTGCATACAATTTCGGATGCAATGAGTATAGAGTGTATGTGTCTGATGTATATGAGCATGAGCAACAATGCTTCAACACATCTCAATATGTAAATGAAGAGAAGAAGTTAAAGGACGATGATTAGATATCATTGAAAGGCCAATAGTGAATTGGAAAATAAAAATTGTTCTCTACAAAATTATTTAATCTTATGATAAAAAGTAGTTTATAAGCGTGCCAATTGAGCAAAATCAAGTTTTTCATGGAAAACACTACAGAAGACAGAAATAATTAAAATATTAGACAATTATATGGCATAATTATGTGTATAGATGGCTGTGCAAAAATGTAATCTCATATTCACACACCTCATACAAGGAATGAAGAGATTGAAAGGATAGAGATCAGTTGCATGTATGCCCCTCAAAGAGAAATTTCACTTCTTTCATTATCTCTCTCTCTCTCTCTCTCTCTCTCTCTCTCTCTCTCTCTCTCTCTCTCTCTCTCTCTCTCTTTTTACTTCCTCAAGATACTTTATCTCTAATCGATTAATTCATTATGATAAAGGAAATTCAATTAGTTTAATTATAACACCTTAAAATAGTTGGAAATTATGTTTCATCATCAAGCCAAGGACAGGCTGTTGTGAGGTAGAGCAAGCACAATTTCATACAATGCTTCATTCCTTTCTGCAGTCAATCATTCAGACAAAGTTTCAGAAAGCATGGAAACCAGAGTGTATGAGAAACATAACTTTCTGTCTTTGCCATCATTCTCTAGTCAATTGAATGAATGTAAGAGGGAGGGAGAGGAACAGTTCAAGAAGAAGTGTGATACCACAGCTACGAGGGTGCATGATATCAGACCGTAGACAAAACAGAGAGAGAGAGAGAGAGAGAGAGATGTATAAAGGATGTGAGACAAGAAGTGATATGTAGATGAGGAAAGAAGGAAAATCAGGCAGTAGGAAAGATAATTGAAAAGATCACACAAATATGCTCATATAGTACCTCATTTAATCTCTTTTCACTCAAATAGAAATGGAGAGGGGAGCAAAAAAAAAGAGAGAAAAAAGGAAATTTCCACATTGAAATGGAGCTAAAAATGAAAATTCGACATCATGAAGTTGAAGGCAGAATATGAATCCGTCAACTGTCGTTTTAGAATTGAAGAATTAATAAGAAATTATTTCAATTTACAATCAGATTCAATTGCAATTGCGAGAGCTGCTGACTTGAGTGAAGTAAAATGCTTCGCCCGAGTTTTGACATATTTTAATCTGCAGCAATATTTTATAATTAGCATATTCACGTGAGATTTCACGTAACATCAACGGGGCCACACATTGTTTGTCTCTTTTTTTTTGTTTCGTATATGTTTTGGTGACGGAGGAGACGGTTGCATTTTACTATTATTCCAAACATCTACGACTGATTTTGCTTTCAGATCGAAGAACGAAGTGAAGACAAATGCAAATTAGAAGATAGAAAACGTCTCGTTTGTGATTCGCAAAAATGTGTGTTTTTTTAGGGATTCATCTATCTCTCACACTTTATCATTTGACAACATATCGTACTCATGTATACAGGACAACGAGCCGTGTTGTCAATTCAACAAACGTTTGTTCACTCATGGCTTCTTTCACTTTGATTCGCAAAAACTATTTAAATATGTTTTTTGAAACTGAAGAACAAAGGATAAGTCAGGAGCATGAAGGAAGATATGAATGCTCTGCAGAAGAGTTTTTTTGGAAAATTGCAAGCAACACAGAGAAGCTAAATACGTACATGTATAGCAAACTTCAATTGTTTCATAAGTTCAAAAAGTGGAAAACTTGAAAAAAGATATTTTTCTGCAATGCTCGAATAATCTGGATATTTGAAGATGCAAATAGGATTAACTCTTTAATGGATGTGTATTCAATCAAGTTGGTTGTACAAAAATATTTTCTTTTTCTTTCATTGTCGTTCCGATGCTCCAAATGGAACTGTCTGAACGTTGTTTGTTCGCTTTTCACTAAAGTGATCTGATTACAGGTAAATTGATAGATTGAAAGTGTGTAGAAGCTAACAAGAGTGTGGCAAAGAATGTAATGAAGAGTGTGTGAGAGGGGAAAATGAAAAAAAAAGAGAAATAGGAAGAGTAAGAGAGAGAGAGAGAGAGAGAGAAAAAGTGAAAACCAAAAGGAGCTTGGTTAAGCTTCAGCAGACTCATTGGTGAAGCATGCGAGGTATATGATTGTTTACACGAACTTCAATGAAACTTTTGTAGCTTGAGAGTGTGAATGAGAAAAAAAGTAAAATTACCCACGGTTTATATTGTTCAAAAAACGTTGTTGCGAACATTCGAATGTATAATATTTATGTATTTTATGGAGATTTATTGGATGGAGTGAGCAGATGAGCACATACGTCTTGAAACAATCAGCCTATTGTCGGGATATGGACTGACTTTCAGAAACTGCTTCATCGTCTCTAGTCGGTAAAGAAGATGTTTGAGATTGTTTGAAGAATAAAAATATAAAGTTGATTAGTAAATTTGGTGAAAGCAATAAGAAGATGAGATAGATGTAGATGAGTAAGGAGATGCCTGATGACTTCGCTTTCAAGAGTTCACATGATGACTGAACGAATCAAAAAATCATAAGCGCACAACAATTCAATAAGAACATTATGAAGGAATGGAGAAAAAGGCAGCCAGAGAATGGCACAAGGATAAGAGGCATAATTGAGAAAAGATGATAAAGTTCATGGATGACGGAAGAGGTGAAACCTTAGACTAAGACGATTAAATAGTTATTTCCATATTGAAGATGAAATGAATAGAACCTTATGAGATGTTCAGAATAGATGGCTTTTGAGAGTCACAGGGAGCTATATACACAATATTTGAGAAAAATTTCTTAAAGAGAGTGAAGGGAGAACGACGGAAAGAATGTATCGAGGGAATGAGAAAGATCTTTAGATGTATGGGTAATTGGGGAGACAACGAGCGGGTTGGACATTGCAGTTTATCTGAATTTCAACGAAATCTTGACAACCTTTCCAATTTTCTTTGCTGTTAATGTAGTAATGACGTCTTTAATCATAAGAATATATATAGTTTTCAATGACGAAAACGAAACGATTGTTTAAAAAGACAAAGCCGATGAACGAAAAAATAAAAATAATTTCGAACTCATCAGCAGAGGAAATTCTACAACAGCCGGTACATGAGAATCGGATGTAACTTTTCAAATTTCTACCTTAATTGTTCTTCCAAAGAGCATATTCTTCTCCATCCGCTCAGAATAGATAATGAACGTCAGAAGAAAACCATTTAACTCACTTCCTTTTTCATCAAATAGGATTGGATTGTGTGTCAGAAGCTTTCACCCCACCCGCATGTTTTGCTTTCTTCATGACCGTATATGGCGATATGCAAAATACAAACTTCATTTGATTGTTAAATTATTGAAAACCACACATGACTAAAGTAATTACAACGGATAATCTCAAATGAGACAATTCTACCCATAAACTTGGCTTGGAAATCCGAAGCACCTTCTTGTTTTTACAAATTATTCCTTTGTCGTTTTCCTCATACCCTTATCAGAATTCTACAGAGTAGGGAACTCGTCTTCATCTTGTCTACTTGATTCCTCGTCATCGTCAATGTCATCGTCTATGTCATTACGAAGAGCATTAGTCGAGTCTTGGCCGTCAGTCCTTTCATTTCTTTCTGCATATTCATCATCTCCTGTAGCTCCTCGATCTTCTCTGTAATTAGCCTATTGTTTCAGAAAGTCTACAATAATCCTTTAACTCACTCTGTTAATTCTAATCGAGACAAAGCCTCATTTATAAATGGTAACGAAGAAAAAGCTTTGTTGCTTTCAATACGCTGACTTACTTCCTCAATTATATCCTACAATCACACTGATAACCACGTAAACCCCATCCGTTCTCACCTCTTTATTTTTTTTTGGTTGTTGGAACGGAGGTCTCTGTAATCCTTCCAAAAACGGATTTGATTTGTTTTGCAACATATTACGCATCGAATTGTCTGTGAGCAAACTTATGCCTGCATCAAGAAAGTCTTCTTACCTGGCTTGCTATACATCTTTCCTTGAGACTTGGCGTTCTCCTCTCCCAGAGTACTTGTTATCAGAGCCAGAGCAATCTCAGTTCTTTCTATGGAATCCTCAAAACTACTCTTATCGTTAATATCTTTGAAAGTTTTTCTGAAATTGGCTATGAGCAAAAAACATACAGAATAGTAACTAACCTGTGTCTTAAAAATCTACTATCATGCCAATATCCTCCTGAGCCAAAGTTTGATAGAGGTGGAACATCAAACTGGAGCGTCATCCAATGTTGAGACGTCAGAGGGTCCGTGGATCTAAATCTGTCAAATTAATACTAGAACCAATGAAATAATAACTTTCTGCTTTTGATGACATCTATGGAAGTCTCCTCTTGATCAGACACTGTTTCGTCCTTCAGAGCTTCCTCTATGTTCGCCAGCTCTTCTTCAGTCAATGTTGATCTCATGGCTAGATATTATAAATGATAAGAAGATAGATGGACGCTTACCTGCTTCTACATCTTCAGCTGTAATGCAATCAGTCTGCGGATTCCAGGAGAATTTCCCGTTAGTAAAGAAGGATAGAGGAGCACTATCATTCATGACCTCCTAGAAGTTAAGAATACATACATCTGAGAATTTTGAGTCATTATTCTTACCTCCTGATCGCCATCCTCTAGTTCGAACACGTCAGAGTTGTTTTCACCTTTGTCTTCCTCATTTTCTGTTTCACCTTCAGCCATCTTTAACATATCACCGCTTGAAGAAACTACTTTATCCTCAGGCCTTAAAACTTTTATGAGCTGGGAGTTTGATGAAGTGAAAACCTAGGAGAGTTTTCTTCTGTGCTGATTTCATCAAGTCGAGGAGATATACCAGCATCTCCACTCGCCTCAATGTCGATCAAGTCATCATATGGTTCAAATTCATCAGCAGAATTCTGAGAAGTGAGAATGTTATAAGCGAATGAAATGAAACAAAACGCACCGAAGAAGAGCTAGTTTCCTGAACTCTTCTAGGATATATGGGATGCAGTCCTAAAACCCTAGAAACGCTCAAAGATGATGGCTGAGTTCTTTGATTTGCACTAGGTTGACGAGGTTGAGCGTAGTCATTGGCAAGGTGAACAGCTAACGAGTTGGATCTCGCACTGTTTGGGTTCAGCGAAAGAGAAAGGATCCCTTGTCCGGCATTTCTAGTAGTGTTATCTGCCTGTCCAAGCTGTTGGGTTTGCACTTGAGTGGGGTTCTGGGTTGTCTGAGGGGCTAGTAGGGTATTCGCTTGTGGTTGTTGATCTTGTTGCTGTTGATGCTGCTGAGCTATTTGACGGTTTTGTTGCAAACGACGTTGAATTTGTTCATGCTGTTGCTATTTTAAGAACACAAATGCAATATATCGGGGATATTACAAACCTCTATGAGCTGTCCCATTCTCTGCAGCTGAGCAGGTGGGACAGGAGCGGCGACAGGCCCACCAATAGTGAAAGAATTAGCAATAGTCTTGAAATGCGGAGTAAGTCAAGGATGTAAAATATCACAAAACCTGCATGGTTGGCACTCTAGCCACCATCCTGAACATTTCATCAACATCAGTTAAATCAGTTGTCCAGCCCATGGCAAGCGTAGCTATGTTAGTGGCTGAACAACATAATAACAAAAACTAAGCAAAATATTATGTTCAAACCAGGTGGAGGAGGAGCTCTTTGCGCTCTTCGAGCTAGAGTAGGCCTTCTCACATTCCTCACACTGGGCTCCAAGGGTGACCGATAATTGGCATCCACAAAACTAATAACAGATATTAAGAAGGATAGTTAAGAATTGATAATACTTTCCGTGCATGGTGGACATGTGTGACCTCATGTCTTGAACATTTCTAGTAGAATCGAATTCCGGGTAAGCAATACAGATAGGGCAAAGCTTCAGATATATGAATTGGAGAGTATGCTATCAATGGCTTACCATGGATACATCAGGATGAGGACCTAAGTGGCATTGAAGAATATGAGAAATTAATGTCCTAACACTATGGCCATCATTTCCACAGCATGGGCACGTAAATGATCCAATTTTACAGATGTCATAGTTTTTACTAGGATCTCCTTCATAACAAATTTCTAAACACGATTGTTATGATGGTCGCCGCATTTGAGAATCAGACCGAAATCTCTTTGAGATAATAGCAATTGCATGGGATGGTCTTCATGATGAGTCACATTCACTAGGTCTAAAGTATCTGTGAATCTCGAAGTAATTATATCGTGTTTTCTTACTAGCCCCTGGCTCATTGAACTGATTTCTCGTGTAGCATAGAAAGCATAAGTCAAAATCATAACATCGAAGGCATTTATAACGGTTGCCAGTAAAATTTCCTCTCATACAACCATCACATGAGACTCCTGTTGTATTTTATTTTTATTTTAAACAATGTGAAACATTTTTTTTTACCTTCATGTACTGAAAGCGATGCACTCGTCGACATCACGCCAACAACCAAATGCTTAGAATATTAGACTGTAAAAAACCTAAGTTTGTTTCCAATATTTATTTTGTTTTTTTCTATCGAATTGCTAAAATATGTAAAAACATACCGTTTATTGATAACAGAGCTTCATGCAAACTTTGTATGAAAGCATCTTGAACACATTGATGACCAGCCGAATGCATTTTGGTCCTGCCACGCTCATTAGTTTTAAAGGACGGTGATGTAATTCTTTTCGTCTATCGGTTGTTGCTTTAATGGAATTAAACTATTTTTAATTGTTTAGTTAATATTTATTCGTATTTATGCAAATTATGCTGCAGCTTATCATCACGGCTTCAAAATTTCGAGCTTTTCTGTAGAGTCTCAGCATACGATTTCGAGTGAAAACCTTCATGTTTTTGTTGTAGGTACATCGGCGACCATGCCGCCAAATTTCTTTCAAAAACCTGAGACCGCTTTGAAGCGTGCTCAAGAACTGATTCAAGTTGATAAGGAAGCTGATGCCTTGGAAACTCTCCATGACACTATCAAGGCAATTCTTCGAAGTTTTATATTTCTATAATGCCCCCACTTTAGTCGCGTCGTCATAAACAATGGACCCAAGTTCACGAGCTTATTATGCGAAAGCATTTGGAACTTTGTGTCAATCTGAAGAAACCTCACGTTGCCAAAGATGCTCTTTTCCATTACAAGTCCGTAACCCAACAAGTAAGACAACTGTTGTTTTTTTTGTGAAAAGTTGGTTGTTCTAGATTGCCGTCAAATCACTTGAGACCGTAATTGAGCATTTCCTCAGCCTCGCTGAAGCCAAGACTGTGGAAGCTCAGAAAACATCTATTGAGAAGGTAGAAGAAATTGATGATTTGGATCAAGGAGATATCCCTGAAGCGTGAGTGTGTCATTTACCTGATCATTGAAAACTTTTGTTTAGGCTCTTGTTATCTGTTGTGTCTGGTGCTGCCGCTCAAGACAGAATGGACAGAACTGTTCTCGCTCCATGGCTCCGTTTCTTGTGGGATTCTTACAGAAACTGTCTCGATTTATTGAGAAATAACTCACAGGTATAGTAAGCACTCACACCATGCTATATCTGTTTGTTTTAGGTTGAACATTTGTATCATAGAATAACTAGACAATCTTTCGAATTCTGTGCTAAATATCAACGTCGTGCTGAATTTAAAAAATTATGTGAACTGCTCAGATTGCACTTGAATCAAATTCAAAAGCATCAACACCTTCCCCATACGTAAGTCATTAATTCATATCACTGTTTCAAAACTGAATTATTTGAAGTGTCAAGCTCAACAACCCTGATTCTCTTTCTATGATGCAAGAAACTCGTCTTCATCAGCTGGAAACAGCTATCAAGATGGAATTGTGGCAGGAAGCCTACAAGAGTGCTGAAGATGTACATGGTATGATGCAACTCAGCAAAGATAAGGACAAAAAAACTGTCAAGCCTGCTAGTTATGTTAACTATTATGATAAGGTAGCGCTTCAGTTATACGGGAGAGTCTAGTTGTCTATTTTAGCTTGCCTTAGTGTTCTGGAAGGCTGGAAATAGTCTCTTCCATGCTGCCGCTCTCTTGCAAAAATTCACTATTTATAAAGACATGAAAAAATCTTTCACCCCCGAAGAAGCTCAAGAGCAGGCAACTCGGGTACTCCTAGCTACCTTAGCCATTCCTGATGGTGCTGATGCTCCATCTGACCTTACTCGTCACTTGGACATTGAAGACCAACATGCTTCTAACATTAGGTAATATTTTCAAACTCTATTTAGTCGACTTCCTATTGTTGAACCACGTTAAAGTTCAGATCTTTTATATTTCTTCGACCTCGAGGTTTTAAAAAATTATTTCAGGCTTTTGTCTAATCTCCTCCGTTTACCTATTGCTCCTATTCGTGCTGGTATATTGAAGGAGTGTGCTCGGTTAGGAATCCCAGAGCTTGCTTCTGATGCTGCTAAATCTCTCTACAAGCTTTTGGAGAACAACTTCGCTCCATTGAGGTTTTCATCTCTTTTAGTTTGACTGTTGTACAATGCATTTTTCAGACTTGCTCAAGACGTTGAGAATGAGTTGCAAATTATCAATGTATCAGAGCACAAGGACTATGTAGAATCATTGCGTTATGTTGTTGCTACTAAAGCTTTAAAACAGGTTCGTTTCCGAAAAATATTTCTTAATGATGTTTTCACATGTTTTAGATTGCCGTTATTTACGATTCTATTAGTTGGGCAAGAATCCAAAAAATTGTTCCTTTCTACAATGAGTTACAACTTGAGCGTCTGGTGGTGGATGTCTCCAAACATCGTTATGTACGCGCTCAGATCGATCATAGATCTGGCTGTGTTCGGTTCGGTGCTGCTGATGCCACTCTTGCAGGAGGTGTTGACTTGGAAGAAGCTGATGGATTTACAGGTAAGGCAATTCAATGTTTGAAACTTTCTATGTATTTTTTCTTTAGGTGATGACTCGCAGCTCGGTGTTGAAGGTATTCGTACTCATCTCGAATTAATGTACAACAAACTGAGAAGCACTGTTGAGTTGTTGGATGGAGATAAGAGACGCGAAGAAATGATTGCTAGGGTTTGTTCTCAATTCTTATACAGGTCTTATAGTTTCACTGTAGGTTAAACAACACGCAATCAATTACGAACGTAATCGACAAATGGAGTCTGACCGTATTCTTGTACGTCGTAGAAAGATTGAGAACTACAAGGAAAGCTCGGAACGTGCAAAGGCTGAGCGCACCCAACAAGTTCAAGCTGAAATGTTGAAGAAGGAAGAAGCGAAACGTGCTGAGGAAATGAAGAGATTAGAACAAGAAAACATAGAGTCCGAGAGAAAACGCAAGCAAGTAGAGCAGGAAGAAATTCAACGCAAGATCAGACAAGATCAAATCCGTCGTATGCAACAATCTGCTATCTATCAAGCAATCATCAAGGAGAAGGGAGAGAGTGCTTTCCAAGATATGGATCCCGAAGCTGTGTTGCGCGAGCAGGTAAACTCTCAGAAAGTTAAAAGAAAATATTCTTTATAATTTTCTTTATAGAGAGAAAGACTCGATAAGGAACGTATGGAGACTCAGAAGAGACTCCAACAACAAGAGAAAACATTTGATCACCATGTCAGAGCCATCCATTTGGAAGAAATGCTTGAAAGGAAGGCAATAATGAACAAACGATTGTCTGACGCACCGACTGCTCATCAAGAGTATGAAGAGCGTCGTATCCAGAAGGCTATGTGAGTTATACTATTTCTGAATTCTTTTCAACCTTTTATAGTGATGCTCATGAGAGCGCTCTACAATCATGGGCGAGATTGGATGCTGTCCGTTCTGAATCTGAAGATTGGATCACCGCTGTTAAAGATAGAAATGCTGATAACTTCTCTAAGAAAGTTTCTGATTGGGAAGATAAGCTCGAAGCTGTCCGATCTGCTCGTTTGGCTGAGAGAGCCGAAGAGAGAAAGAAGAAGAGACAAGAAGAATGGCTTGCGGTACTTATCGTTTTTTTTTGTACATGATACTGACTTTTTAGGAGAAAGCAAGAAATGAGAAGCAAAGAAGAGAAGAAGAAGAACGACAGCGTCTCAAGGTTGTTGAGGAGCAATGGAAAGCAGCCAGAGATCAACGCGACGGTCCAGACGGTCGTAGAAGAAGAGAAGATAATGATTCCAAGTCCATGCTTGATAGCGACTGGAGATCCGGGCCAAGACAAGCCACACGTGAAACCAGAGAACACCGTGAACCACGCGAAGTCAGAGAACCAAGAGAACCCCGCGAAGAGTACACATCTCGTTTCCGCAACCCCGCACCCAGTGCAACCAACAACGAGCCATGGGCTAGAGGAAATGTTGTTAAGAAGAATGAAAATATACCAGGTAGCGTTGATTGGAGTCTATAATCTTAACATTATCGTTTTCTAGAAGCTACTTACGAAGCTCCAACTCGTACCGAATTCAACCAACGGCCTTCCATGTCTCGTCCATTAGCTTCCAACAATGAAGGAGAAAAATGGGCTAGAAATGTCAAAAAAGTTGATCCACCTGCCTCATCTAGCACAGAAGACAAGGGTTTCGTGAGAGTTGGCAAGGGAGGCATTCCAGAAAAATCTGAGCCTTTCCCAGCTCGTAGAGATTTTGGAGACCGCTCAGAAAGATTAAATGAAAGAAACTTGGATCGTAATGAAAGAGTAATCCCTGATCGTAGCGAAAGAACCTTTGACCGTCCTGAGAAAACTTCCGACCGAACAGGAAGAATGGGCTTCAACCGTGAGCGTGATTCTACTACTGATCGCAGTTTTGCTGAACCTCGTCGAACTTTTAATAAGCCTAAAGATGGTGGTGCTGACTCCAATAACTGGCGACGATAAGCTGTTATTTGTTTTGTTTTCTCTGTTTTTGCACAACTATTCATGTTAGTATTGCTATTTTCATTGTTGAAGAGTTGTTTTAAAATTAGGTATTGCGCTGTGACTCGGACATCGCTGTTACATACGTTCTATCATTTTTTCGGTTATTTGGACTTTGTCGAATGGTGTGTGTCTAGCAAATATGCTGTTTTAAATAAATTTTTAAGAATTTTCATTATTTCTGTTCGGTTGTTGATAGTCATTGAACTTTATTGTTATTTGTAAACTTTTCTTCTGGTTGCAATGAATTTTTTTGAAATTGACATTTCATTTTTTAAACGCATTACTTAGTTGATAAATGTCCCAATGAAACTGTGTACCGATGGTAGAGTGCATCGATTGGCTTGTCCAGGGGATACTCTGTGGTTCAAGTCTCAAGGGCGCTGATGAACTTTGTATCATGTCCGAGGGTTCTGAAAGTGCGTGACCTGAATAAGGTCGAACCCAACGTTACTGCTTAATCCAGACGAAGGAAATTTGGTATAGCGACTGAGTCCTTGTAATAACTTTTTCATTTTTTTCATTTACAGGAAACCGGATCACAGAGCGGTTGCATTCACTTAATTTTTCTCTCATTTCATACTATTTTTCGTGAATCCTTCATTGTGAATCTGTCTTTTTTGTTTTAACTAATTGCCTGTATGACACTGCATAACGCGGCCCCAGACTCCTATCTTCTCTCTTCGATAGCATCTATCTGTCTGTTACTGGTGAACTGGTTGTTGACTGCACAGCGACCTATGGTTAGAGGTTCTTCCTCGTCCGCCGCTAATTTTAAAGGCCTAAGCTTGTTGCATAGGTGCTATTCGCGCGACGGAAAAATTGAAATCCTGCTGGAATATCTCTCATGTTTGGTAACATGGAAGACCATTCGCAAGGTTACAAATTTTTTTTGTATTACGGTATACCTAATATTACCTAGTAATTTGTCATTAGAGCGTGAAAACTTCAGTAGAGCATAAAATACGCTAATAATTAAAACTTTATTCTTTTTTTACAGGATAGTTACTGAGAATCACGTGTCATGAACAGATATGTTAGAATTCGAAGAACTCTGAAGAGATACAAAAGACGAGATTATAAGTTATCAAAGTTAATGGAAATCATGAGTAAATATTCGTTTTAGTTCCAAAATAGACGGAGAAAATAATAAAGACATGCAAATGAGAAAAAAAAAGAATTTACAAGTTTGTTCAAGTTTTAACTATTTCTCCAACTGAACAATAATCTAGGTTACGCTCTCTTCTACGAGTTGAACTTCCCATATCGCAGCAAGGTTCACTGTTGCTAGGATTGAGCACGTCTAGGTGTCGAATGTAAACCCAATCGTATGATGGACAGAAAAGAATCTTAAAATAACTGTTAGGACACGACATAATGAGCTTTTACCGAGTAAGGTTCTCCTGTTCCCAGCTCAACTTGTATCTTCACTTGTCGTTTTGTAGGATGAGCGTACACCTGAACACAAGTTTCAAAATTTGGATATCTAAAAATCACTCACATCCCATTCATTTATAGCAGCATTTATGTGATGGCTCTTCCATCGTATGCCGGATTGCTCAACTATGACATGGTCAAGCATGTCATTGATAGAACCTCGACGAAGAACAACACGGTCTTCTTCAAACGTACGGTCACTATGCCCATGGCGTTCCATAACGTTAGGTGTTTTACTACAATCAAATCTGGAACTCAGGCTGTGAATCATACGTTATAGCAATCATGATCATACCCTATACTGTACATCCCGTTATCTCTCCGGCATCTTGTCTCGATCAACTTGTTAGACTTATAATTATATTTGGAGATCTCGTTTTTTGGCCGCAATATTTCAACCTAAGAATTGAATCGTTCGTAATTGAATATCGTTGTTAACTCACCTCATCTTGGAAACAACGAATTTTCACATCGATACCATGTAAGGTAACTAATAGTCTTGTATGACCATAATAATATATTTCTAGAGGTCCATAGATGAAACGGCAATCGGAGTTAGAGTACTGATAGAGCTTGGCTCCACACATTCTGCCATTTACATGACGTAAATCAAACACTCCAACTTCGTTGAGAACTGAATTTAACTGGTTAGCTTGAAAATATCACGAGGACATACGGTCTGTAGTTGGTTCTTTACAACCATAAGTATAACAAATTCCTTTTTTCGGTAAATTCACAGTGTTTTTCAGGATCTTAAACGAGTCATAGCAAAAGTTCAAGAACTAAGACAATTTACCCATTTTTTCGCTTCTCTGAAACTGTTTGTACTAGAGTTCGGCGAGAAAGTATCCTCAGGTAAGTATACGGTTGTGTCAGTAGTATCATTGAAATGAACCTTCAAGTTGACAATGTGAAAACTAACGAATGGATAGCTAACCTGGCGGCGAGAAACAGGCTTGATAATTGGATCTGCTTTCTGAATAGCAGCAACATCTGAGGAATCCATTCTCGAACGTGGAGTTAGTCCATTTCTTTTATTAGTCTTAGTGAGAGCGTTTAACTCAGAAGTTAAACGCTCTATAATAGCATCTTTATTTTTTAATGTGCTGTTGAGTCTTTTCTGAAAATACTCGAGTTTCAATACTAACATCTTTTCTGAGCCGACCTCTTTCTGTTTGACAATGTTGTCCAAGCGCTCATTAGATTTTTTGAGTTTTTCAACTTCCGCTTTCAGCTCTGGAAAATAAGAATACTGCCGATTGAAATAGCTTGAATACCTTTGATTTGATTTTCTTTCTCAGTCAACTTTGTTCTCATTTCAGCCTTGCTTATCGAAGCCTTATGAATTGCTTCTTTAGCTTCGGTTTGCTGGAAAATAAGCTTTGAACAGCAGATGAGTACGGGTGAACTCACATTATTAGTAATATCTTGATTGAGAAGTTTCTCTCTCTTCATCAATGCTTCTCTGTCTTTACGAATTTGATTCATACTACGTAGGGCTTCCAGCCTATGCTTTTCTTTTTCTTCCTCAAACTGCTCTTTCTCTTTCCTTATTTTAGCAGCTGCTTCATCAAGTTCATTTATGTAAGCGCTCATCTATGTTAAGAAGAATATGAAACATCCCTGTTAAACATGAGATACCTTCTGTGACTGCTTTTGCATGTTTTGTCGAGCAATGTCAGTGTGAATAATAGCATCACGGAGCTGCTTCTCCAAAATATATCGTATCCTTTCTTCCCGTGGTTTGCTTCTACCTTGAGGTTCTCTCATACTGAAAATGTAAGGTTGCATTCAATGTTTCTTGATTTCAATCCTTACTATGGAGTTGCTGGTTCAGCATCGACGGATGAAATGACAGAAATAGGAGAGTCATTAGGCTGTAACACCAAATTTTGATTTTCAAAACTGAAGGTCGACTTACGATTTCATCCCTGTTCTTATTTTTGTTTTTATTAATTTTTACTGCTCGAACTCTCTCGCTAACAGATGTGATGTCAGATGAGTAATCATCCAAATTATCTGTTTGTATTGCTACAGGAAACCTTGTAGATTCAGATGGTCTTATCTTATCTCTAGTAGGACGCTAAACAATAAGTCATAAATTTAATTAATTCATCAAACATTAGTACCTTCTGTGTTTCCATCAAGTTAGGAGGAAAAGCTACATGCAAAGGCTTGTCTCTTGCAGCTAGAAATTTGAAGATTGGGTGCGTGAAAGATATAAAGAATCTTACCAACAAACTTGCGGATATCGCCAGTAGATCCACTGCTTGCTGTTGAAGGACGTTGAACATCGATAGTCGGTGAAGGAACGCCACTTGAAGATCTATCCGAGTTCATGAACTAAAGCTTTTTAGTATTCGAAACATGATCTTGAACCTACATTTCTATCTGGAAAAATAGCAGTTTCTCTTTGCAATCCTGAATGTTGCGGTAAAGGACGACTGAGTTGGGAAGAGAACGATGACAATGAGCTCGCTTTGTCCGAGAGGTTCGTAACGGACTTTAAATAGAATACGGCTTATGCATTATAATATGATTCAACTTACATCTCGATCACCTGGCACGTTCCGCTCAATCAATGCTCTGATGTTCCGTGATCGCGGGCTCACAGAACGAGCATCATCGACATCAAGTTCTTTCTGTATGAAAGACTCGGTATCATTGCGAAAATCATGCTCTGAAAGAGATGAATGAACACAAATCGTTGAACAATGTGCTTACGAGCAACGGATTGGTCTTCTGTTGCGACATCGTCATCGTCTAATTCAATGGGCACTACCGAAACTACAGTTTTTTCTGGAGAAAAAAATTAATACATCATATTCCAGATTGAAACGATACCATGTACAGTTGCGTGTGCAGGCTCTAAAGTGATCTCGGCATCCTCGGCTATCCTACTTGCTACCGTAACTTCAGACTCCTGAGCTTCACTACGATTGGGTGAGACAGCATCTTAAAACTCAAAAATGATCGAATTTCCATTTCGGAGCCTACCGAACTCTGAGTAGCCACTATCTGGGCGGTTATGATTTGTTTTGTAAACCCCTGGAGGCGTATTCCCACTTCCTCTGCCACTGTCTAACTCAGTGCGTTTGGGCATTTCGATTTGAACAGGGGAAGATAGATTTCGTTGAGAATACTGTTGAGCCGAAATACTTTCTACATCATCTTCTGGAACTAGCGCCTCATCTTCTCTTGGTTGTCGGAACACATTGTCAGATAAAACGGAAGATGCTAAAAAACGGATAGATCAGGGAACAAAGAAAACAAAAATGCTCACATTCTGAAGTTCTCTGTCTCTCTTGCTGTGCGGGTATGGCTAATGGTTCTGAAGCTCCGGCGCTTTTTCTTGTAATATAATTGATTTTCTGCAGAAAAAATATAAGAATTATAATATATAAATAAGAAAAGTACTTTCTCGAATTGTTGTGATCCGGATCCCTTTCGAAGGAACCTGAATACAGGACGAGCCGATTGCACAGCGGGGTGTTGCCCCTTCTCAGCCATCAACACGTTTTTATCGATATGTCTGATTATAACAAAAATAAGATTTTGAAAAATCAGTTGAAGTTTCAATATAAGGGAAGAAGTAAAGTGAATGAGTTAAAGCGTTTTCGAATAAAAAAGAACGCGGGAGAAGGTTACGTAATGCATTAGGTCATCCTGGCAGAAGCCAAACAAAGCGTTAATGACAGGTTGTTGAGAATCTGGGATGAGAACATTAGCATGATTGGAATAAGGAGAAGAAATCAATATGAGGAGCAAAACATCATTTCAATAAATAGTAAAAGATCTAAGGAATCAGTGAAGGTCAGTGAGGATAAACGTTTTGAATGGTATAAATTACGAGGACGCGCTGTCAGTCACACATGCCTCTACTCCCCTCCCTCCCCCCTCCTTGTCCAACACTTCACAAAGGAAAAGATTAGATCGGAGACATCGATCGATTTACCAAAATGAGAGAGATGGTTTTCAACACATGTTGTTTATAATGAATAATTAAAGATGGGTTCGTCTCCAAAGTATCAACAGCTACAGACTGCAATCCTGTAAATTTGAAAAAGAATGGAGAACAGCATGAAAGTTAATAACTTTATTAAACAATATAACAAGTAAAATAACAAATCAACATTTAAAAAATCTCAATTCATCCTCTTCTCTATTTTACCTAATATAGCTTCCATTTGCGCGCCTAAATTAGGTTGTCCTTTTTTGTTCTGTCTTTTGATAGCCTATAACAACATGAACATTATATGTATCATCTATAACTTAGTACCTTTCCCATCTTCTTTTTTTGTGTGTTATACTGCTCTCTAGCCTGTTGTTTCTTCTCTTGAGCTTTCTTTTTCTGAAAATTGGAATGTTGCAAGTTTTGAATAGCAGTTACAGTAATACCTCTTCTCTTTGTACTCTTCTGGTTTCTTGTATTTGCTCATATACCAATTTAGCTTTCTGATAGTTATCCATTTTATTCATTTTATACGGCTTCTCTCTAAACTAAATGGTACGAAACGAACAAAGATTTCTTACTTACACTTTACCCGAAGGATCCACCTTGTTCTCATTGCGTTTGTAGTCATTACGCTTGTTTTCATTACGCTTGTTTTCATTTCGCTTGTTAGCTCGCTTGCTCACGTCATCACGCGCCATTTTCAAATTTTGAAGCCACGTGAATATGCTAATTAGATGAATAGAAAAAAATGCTGTTCAAGAGAAACTGTACAGATACGTTACGTATTTCACGTACGTTTATAAATTAAAAAAACGTATTTCCCACTGTTATTAATATGACAAGAAGAAAGGCACTAATAAGGCAGTGAATTAGATAATGTCCTGGATAATTATGAAGAAATGATCGGTTTGAATATTTCACGTACGTGTTACAGAATATGACGTAGTTTTGCGTACGTAGTCTGCGAAAATCGTTGGCCAACTGTCTTCAAGTTACTGATTGAAGCTCCTCTTTAGTGTTGGTTGCCATGATAACAGCGAGTAAGTAAGATCTATCCCACCGAAGTTATTTCTCTTTTTTGCAGTTTGGCAGTTCCTGGAAAGCTATGGATGGCTTGTAGTTCTAGGTAGTGCGTTCAGTTACGCCATTTATGCCAACGTGTTACATCCAAAGATTGAAGAAATAAAAAACCACAGAGATGCTGCCGAAAGAAAAAAATTTGGTAATTCAAACAAGGAATTTTTGTTTACTTTTTCAATTCACAGATGATAACGTACATTCCAAAGTTGCCTCTGATGTGGAGAAAGTACGTCAACGCCAGCAAGAGGAACACGATCGTGTGTCTTCTGAGTTGAAAGATCTGGATGAGAAACGTAAAGCTGAAAAACTTGCTGAGTACTTAAGTGTGAGATTGATTCTTTGTTTCGTAACCTACGAAACTTCTTACAGCAAGAGAAAGGTTTCGGAACTGCCAAACCAAGTTATGAAAAGAAGAAAAAGTTAACTCCAGCAGAAATTATCGAAAGTTACGTTGTATCAAAACCAATAGTGATCTTCAGTAAGACATACTGCCCATTCTGTCGGTTAGTTATCTTTTCCGACAGTACTTACTTATCTCTACTCATCTTTCAGAAAAGTGAAGAGTCTCTTAGCAACGTTTCGACTATCCTCTTCCCAGTATGAGTATGTCGAGTTGGATGAGCGCGATGATGGTGAAGCCATTCAGCAAGAGTTTATAAGATCATATGGAAGTAGATCAGTCCCAAAAGTGAGTTCATCTCTCAATATTTAGTTGACTATTAATATATAGGTTTTCATCAACAAAAGCTTGATTGGAGGGTGTGACGATACTGTAGCATTGAACGAGGAAGGTGCGTTGGCTCCTTTAATTGAAGAGGCAATAGCTGATTTTGCATAAGTATTATGGAGGATATCTGTTAGAGTTTTTAAGTTGCAATTAATTCTCCTTCTGCCATAAATTGTTTAAATCCTACTGTTTTCCTGTCTCTCCATTGTGTTCATGAATTCACGCTAAATAATTACTTCGTTTCTCAGTTTTCTATGTTTATTTCTTTTATTCTACTTGTATCTTTGAACTCTTCAATGTTCAAGAGATGAAATTGAAATCAGCCTGACGCTGAAGGTGGGACATTCTTTACGGTAATTTGCGTATTTGTTGAATTACTCGATGGTTTCTCTCCCATCAACTATCTCATCTATTTTTGAAACTCATTGCATTCAGAAGATCATGAAAAGGAAAGTTTGTGATTGTAATTATGTTGTTTTTTGAATACGCAATAGTCAGTAAGTGAAGTTTGAGAAAAGCAGTCGAAGATGTTCAAAAAATATTCAAATGCTTGTTGATGCCCAGGCTATTCCAGTGCTTACTGTAGTATACTATATGCTTCTTTATTTTTATTATCGTTATCGCTTATGATGGTGATCTTTATGCAGACTACTACTCTTGTTACATGTTTTCGAAGTATATACTTCCGTTTTTAGGATGACAGACAAGGACAAAGATATTGGATGGATGTATGAAGGGGTGAAAGCCCAAGTCAATCGAGAGGACTACCTACTAGGAAAAAGAGTATGATTACTTTGATCGGTTGTATTATATGTCTGCTTTGCTCAGGTTGATAAGAATTTCGAAAAGTATTCTGATGCCGTTGTGGAACAGAAAGCAGATGCGTTCGAAAGCTTGATGAACAAGAGGTATTGCAAACCCAATCATTCATTAAGCTCTCGTTTGTTCAGGTCTAATCAAATCTCGCAAGCAAGTTCAGCTTCCAAAATTACAAATCTTCAAACCAGCGTGATCAAAACTGAAGATCCTCTGGTTGCTGTCAGAGTAAGCTTTCATTTTCGATTACATGTACTTTTACGTAATTCGTACAGCTGAAACAAGAACTACGTCGAAAAGAAGAAATGGAAAATCCTTTGGTCAGGCTCAAAATTCAAAAAATGCTTTTATCGCTAGCAACAACCAACAAGGAGAAAAGTAAGAAGGACAAAAAGGTTTTCACATGAGTTACTTCATGTAAACTTTGACTTGTTTTAGAAGAAGAAAAAGAAGAAAAGTAAGAAGAACGACTCATCTTCAGATGAAGAATCATCCAAGGTTTGGTTAGTTTTATTTGTATTTACAAATTAAGGCTTGCTTCTAGGAAAGGAAGAAGCAACATTCGTCAAAGAAACTTGTTGGGAGGTCTAGAAACAAATCAGAGTCACGTTCTCCTCGAAGACATTCTTCTAGTAAACGACGAAATTCTTCACCAAGAAGATCTTCGCCTGAACGTTCAGCAAGAAAGAGGAGAGATTCTTCAACAAAAAATCGTTCGCCTGGTGGCTCTGTGAAGAAAAGACATCATTCTTCTTCTCCAAAAAAGCGTTCACCTGATCGTTCTACAAGAAAACGATACGATTCGTCCTCATCTCCCAAAAGACGCTCTCCCGATCGTTCGAGTAGGAAGCGGAAAGATTCACCACCTCCGAGAAGGCAGTCACCCGATCGTGCTAGAAGAAATCGCAAAGATTCTTCAGCTTCTCCAAAAAGGCGCTCACCTGACCGTTCTTTGCAAAAAAGGAAAAGTTCTTCTTCTCCAAGGAGACGATCACCTGATCGTACTACAAGAAAGCGAATGGATTCGTCATCTTCTCCAAAAAGGCGATCACCCGATCGTTTTACAAGAAAGCGACGCGATTCTTCCTCATCTCCCAAGAGACGTTCTCCTGAACGTTTATCTAGTAAGCGAAAAAATTCATCATCTTCTCCCAGGAGACGCTCACCCGTACGTGCCAGAAGAAATCGTAAGGATTCATCAGATTCTCCAAGAAGGCGCTCATTGGACCGTTCGAGTAGAAAACAAAAGGATTCCTCATCTTCCCCGAAGAGACATTCTCCTGAACGTTCTGCACAGAAACGGAAATCGTCATTATCCCCAGAAAGACGCTCTCCCAGCCGCTCCACAAGAAAACGGAGGGATTCATCAGCTTCACCAACAAGACATTCACCTGATCGTAGTTTAAGAAAACGGAAAAGTTCCCCTCCTCAGAGGAGGAGATCTCCTGATCGTTCTGTGAGGAAACAAAGGGACTCTTCATCATCCCCGAAAAGACGTTCTCCTGATCGTTCCACACGAAAATCAAGAGTCTCCTCATCTCCGAGAAGACGTTCACCTGACCGTTCCTCAAGAAAACTAAGAGATTCATCAGCTTCTCCAGCTAGACGGTCGCCCGAGCATAATTCGCGGAAACGACGTGGCTCCCCATTATCATCTAGGAAACGATCGAGCAGTTCCTCTTCTTCATCGTCAGGCTCCTCAGATTCATCAGATTCTAAAAGTAGCAGTGTTCCAACATCAGGAAAGTATGTTTATACTTTACTTTATGCCTTCCATCATATTTTGCAGACAGAACGATGAAGGGAAACCTTCCCGACAATCCTCATCTGAAAGGTTCGTTTTCAATATTTCTCTTGCATTTCAGCAGTTATTCTCTTTTGAAGCTTTACGCTATTGTTTTAGCAATCTTATTATCGGTTATGCTAGTATTAAATATATTCTCATGAATATCTTCTTTCTTCTGTAACCGTCAAGTTCCAGGTCACCTGTCGCTAAGAAAGAAAGACAAATGGACTCGCATATCCCAGAACATCTTAGACCTAAAGTAAGAAAGACTTCAATTATTTTCATTATCCTCTTCCTTAAAGGCGGATGATGGATCAAACTCTGATAATGATAGGGATGTTGAGAAGCATCCAGATTTCGACAAGGAAGAATATGAGCGCAAGAAGAAATTTGCTGGATATGGACTGGTGACGGTGGGCAAAGTCTTTCTGATTCCCATTAATTCTCTTCCTCAGGTCAAGAAAAAAGATGACAGTGCCAACTTGGCCTCTATTAACCCGTACAAAACTGCCAGACAGTTGCCTGCGCCGGTAACAAACCAGGTGAGACTTTAGACTTCATAAACGTTAATGAAATGCGAAATAAATCAGGTTCCTGTTAAAAGAAAGCCACTAACTGATGAAGAAAAGGAAGCTCGTTTACGTGAGATGCAGGTATAACTATCTCTCTTGAAATTAATCATTCAAATGTCAAATAACAGGAAAATGTAAAATGGCGTGAAACTACAAGATCGAATAATATGAAGGCAACCAAGGCTATGGATGAAAAGGAGGAGGAGGAAGAAAAGCAAGGCAATGTTCCAACATTTATACGGTAAGAGCACTACCCACATTCTCGACCTTCCTCGTTTTTACAGTGCCCAGATTACTGCTGCTGCGGATCAATCCGTGGAGCAGAGAATACAAAGTAACAAGCGATCTCTGCAACGTTCCCATGGCTATATGGAGAAGAAGTTCTCTTCTAAGTAGTAAGGAATTTGTTAATTGTTCTTGTTGTTCCATTATACGAGTATATTCCTTGCAATAAAGACTCAGTCTTTCTATTATTTCGTTAGATTCCACAGAATGTTCCACACTTCCTTCAGAAATACTTTTCTCTTATTTTAGAAAACATAGTCTAAATTACTTCTGTAACACTAAAAGAGTAGGTGACTGACTCATTTGTTTTTCCCGTTTTTGATGTTCTAAAAGTTTGTCTGTTTTACCCCACCCCAATGGCCTTAAATAGTTATGGTGAATAGCAAACTAATTATGACACTACTTACTATAAAGAGATTTAACAATTATTCTAACAGACGGGCACTAATTGTTGGCGATGAACCCATCAATTGATAGCATCTAATGTTCGTGCCCCGCCCTTCTTCTTCCATATATAGATTATACTCGGAAGGTTGAAGTGGCCAATGACCTTTGTAACTCTTTGTATAGTTTTTTCCAAATGGCAAACTATTCGACTGTTCATTTCAATCGGCTATAGAGCTGTCAGGCTTACATTCATATTTTATTCTGCGTGTCTTCTGTTACCGACGATGAACAGTTTAATGTCCAGCCGTTCATCTGTTGGCCTTGCCGTAGCTTCTGTGGCATCTGTTAGAGTTGTATCTTTCGCTTACGACTTGAACTGAGGTTAGAGGTTCTTTGCTTATTTCTCAAAAAGACAGAATGGCAGAGAGAGGAAAAGAGAAAGAGAGAGAGAATGGCTAACTAAGAATGGATGACTGCTGTAGTGCTGTTTGAGTGCCGCCTGGTCCTCTTTATGGTCTGTATGCTCTCATCGCCCTCTGACCGATCAATATATTGCCTTGTATGCATCTGATTTTAACTGCCTTCTGTATATCCGTTTTTTTTTGTTGTTGTGGGATCATGCTTACACGAGTATTACTGATTCAACTGGTCCAAGAAATAAAGAGTAATCTTCAGCAGTAATATGAGCTTCGAAGCATGATAAGCATAATTATTATTTTTCTTTTTCTATAACGTTGGCACATCTTTGATCTTCATCCGATTTCTTCAACTAACCTCTGTATCTCAATCTATCCTCTCTGCTCTCTTCTTACTCTACTGTCTTCTCGTTTTCTAAACTGCCAGGCTTTTCGTTACACTGTGCGCTTTGGGGATATAGAGCCGCAGAGGCCATTTGCCCCATGTCTCTTCCTTTCGCCCACGCCTTCTATGTTTATTGATTTGAATAACTTCTTAACTTATTGTTTTTAATTTACTGATGCTCACTGATAGCTTCCTTTCTCTTTGCTTCACTCGCACACTTTGCTTTCTCAAAGTTTACTTTCCGAACTGCTGATAAAGGAGCGATGTCAAAAAAAAAACATTCGATTTCAATTGATTTTCCGACATCCCATACAGCAATGGTCAAGCTAGCTTAATAGTAAAATCATTTTCTTCCTTCGTAAGTTTTGATCGATCAACATTTACCTTATACTGCAAGATGTTTTTGTTTGCATAGTATACAAGAAGCGTTTTTAGAGACGCGCGACTTTTGCCAGAGCTCATTCCTTATTCGAACTATTCGAACTAACTGGGAGGTCTATTGAAATCCGTTTTTTTTTCTGATTTCCGTGTGCCATAGTTCTATTCTCGTTCCGCTTTTACGGTTTGTATCGCTCGATGATGTTTTTTCTGGCAGTCGTAGGCGTTGCTAATGATGAATCATAGCTGCAGCATATGTTCGTCTGAAACATCCAATATTTCTTTCCGATTTGCTTGCTCGTTTGCTTATATGTTTCTCCTTCTTTGGATTTCACAGCTTTCGTGATCATAGAGCTGTTGATCCTGCCATTGCTCTACTCATAGTCCTCCCCCTCATTCAGGCCGAAGGATCACCGAGCGTTGTGTTACACTGTGTGCAGAGCATTTCGATCGAAATCTGTTCAGTTTATATCCGACAGACTGACAAACTAGAAAGTTTTTCTTGCCTTTTCTTCTTTTGAGTTGAGATGTTTTTCGTTTTCCTCACTAAACATGCTTTTACTAATGATATTTTGTAGGGATTTAATCAACATCACTTTGACCTACTTCTCTCTTTTTTTTATTTGCTTCGTAGCCGTTATGTCGTTGCTTTCATTTTTAAACATCTTTCCCATTTCGATTTCTTATTTGACTTCTTTTTTAGTTTGTTGTGCTTCAGATAACATCACAAGAGCTGGTGTCTATAGGGTAACACAAAGCCTAGGGTAGCAGGTAAATTCTTTGAAATTCTGTTTCATATATATCCTGTACTGTTTTTTCAGATTAAAGAATGCGAGCACTGCTCCTTGTTTCTTTCTTGAGCGCCTGCTTGGCTGCCGAGGTCAGTGATTGGAAAACAGGAGATGGTTTGATTTTACTTGAATACCCTTATTAATCATTTGTTTTAGTCACTGGAGAAATAGTTGAAAAGAAAGATTTTCCTTGTTATTCATTATCTCGTGATAACTATACTTGCGGAGCTTGTATTCAGTTCCATGAATCTTGTGCTTGGTGTGGAGCTCCAGTGAGTTCAAAACTTGTTTGTCGTTCAATTTCTTGATTTTTCCAGCTTTTTGATCAGAAAAAGCCTTTCCCCCGTTGTGATAACAGAGCTAGCCTTCTTGAACATGGTTGTCCTGAGAGTTATATCGAGGATCCAGAAACAAAGCTCGAGATCGATAGAAACGAACCTTTGACCAATCAAGGCGAAGCTGAAAATGAAGAAGATGCTACTCAGTTAAAACCTCAGGAAATATTTGTTGAAATCAGGCCAAGTGAGTGTCTTTCGAAATGTTTGAGTTATGGTTTTATTCAGAATCTCGTGTTCGTTTTAATGTTACATATCGCCAAGCTGTTGATTATCCTGTAGATCTCTACTATTTGATGGATCTGTCATATTCTATGAAAGATGACAAGAAGAAACTCTCTGAATTGGGAGATCTCATCGGTATTTCATCACTTACATAGTTTTACTTTATGATCATATTCTGTTTAGCTGAGCGCATGAGATCGATCACGAAGAACTTCCGACTCGGTTTCGGCTCATTTGTCGACAAAAAGTTAATGCCTTTCATTGACCCTCGCCCCGAGAAGTATCTTATTTATATTTTTTTCTGTTGACTTTGTATGTTTTAAGGCAGAAATCGCCCTGTCCTGAACCTTGTGCTGAGCCATACGGTTTCAAGCATCAAATGACTTTAACCACTAACACCGAGAAGTTCAAGGTAATACTATTTTCTTTTGCATCTTGCAATATGACTATTGAAGGCTGAAGTCGACAAGGCTGAGATCTCTGGAAACTTGGATGCTCCAGAAGGTGGTTTTGACGCTGTTGTCCAAGCCTTGGCTTGTAATGTAAGTAATTGCACATATTCTTAAGCTGAATCAAATATATTTTTTAGCAAACTGGATGGAGAGATCGTGCTCGTAAAATGATTGTGTTCTCTACTGATGCAGGATTCCACTTTGCCGGAGATGGAAGAGTAAGATTCAAGTTCTGCTTCGTTAAACATATTAGTTTTATAGTTAGCTGGAGTTGTTGAACCTAATGACGGTCAATGCCATTTAGATAATCATGGATATTACACTGAAACCCTTAATCAAGTTTGTTTCTATCTTTGTATGGCTAAACCCGCCCGTTCTTAGGATTTCCCATCAATTGCTCTTCTTCATCAAATGATTAAAGAGAGAAAAGCGAATATTATCTTTGCCGTTACTCAAAGTAACAGAGAACTTTACATCCAGGTAATAAATGTGCCGTAAAGATCCAGGCTAGTGTCTATACTTCCAGCTCTCCGAAGCTCTACCTGATGTCTCTTCTTCCGTTGGAGTTCTTGCCAACGACTCTCGTAACATTGTCGAACTGATCGCTAATGAATATCTGAAAATCAGTGAGAAAATCATTATGGTAGACAATGCTAACGTCAGTGACGGACTCAAGATCTCTTACAGAAGCATGTGCTTAGAGTGAGTTCAATATCTTTCATCCTCTCATATATTAATTGTTTAGTGGAACCACTTTGAAGGATACCAATGTTTGTGAAGGAATCCGTGTTGGTGATGAAGTACAGTTTGAGGTTTGTATTGAGTTCACTGAAAATTGCAAACTTCTGGAATATAGGTTACTCTTGAAAACACTCATTGTGTTGATAAGCGGGATTTCGTCCTTCGCATCGGTCCTTCTGGATTAGACGAAACGTTGAAGGTTAACGTTAAAGTATTGTGTGACTGCGATTGTGAGAACGAGGTTCGTATCTTTTCATCTTTCTTGTAGCTCATTCATTGTTTATAGGATCGTATTGTTAAAAATGCTGAAGAGTGCCATGGAGGAGATCAAGTTTGTGGAGTTTGTCGCTGTAAGAATGGACATGTCGGTAAATATTGTGAATGTAACCGTCCAGGAATGAGCACTGCTGCTTTGAATGAAAAATGCAAACGGTTAGTGAATCTCTGTGCTTAACGATACATGGTTTTTCTTTAGTACCAATGAATCAGCAATCTGTGAGGGTCGAGGAGTTTGCAACTGCGGTAGATGCGAATGTAATCCCAGATCTGTAAGCTTAACACCAGAAACATATGAGACATGTCATTTTTCAGAACCCAGAGGAACAGATTTCTGGAGATTTCTGTGAATGCGACAACTTCAACTGTCCCCGTCACGATCGCAAAATCTGCGCTGAGCATGGAGATTGTAATTGTGGTCGATGCATTTGTGCTCCAGGATGGACAGGTTTTCTTTAAAATAGTACGATGCATAGAACTATACGTTTACAGGACGCGCTTGTGAATGTCCAATCAGTACTGACTCTTGTCTCTCTGCCAATGGAAAGATATGTAACGGTAAAGGAGAATGTATCTGTGGAAGATGCCGCTGCTTTGATGGACCTGATGGTAACCGATATTCCGGAGCCAAATGTGAAATCTGCCCAGTGAGATTTGAAGTTATAGTTAATCAAATGGATTTTGAATATAATTCAGACATGCCCAACAAAATGTATCGAATACAAGCCTTGTGTTATGTGCCAAATGTGGAAGACTGGACCGTTCAACGAATCTCGTTGTGATGAATGCCCATTCAAAGTCATACCAGTTGATGAGCTACCAGGTAGGAATCTTAACATCTCTTTCGCGAAGTTAAAAAATCATTTTTAGTTTTGAACGAAACTACTTCCTGCCAATTTGTCGATCCAGCTGATGATTGTACATTCTATTATTTGTATTACTATGATGAGAGTGCTGATAACGCTACTGTGTGGGTTAGAAGACACAAAGGTTTGTATGAATTGAACTATTCAAGCTATCTCTCATCACTCTTTAGATTGTCCTCCTCCAGTTCCCGTCTTGGCTATTGTTCTTGGAGTCATTGCCGGAATTGTCATCTTGGGAATTATTCTTCTCCTAGTTTGGAAGCTATTAACAGTTTTACACGATCGAGCTGAATATGCCAACTTTGCGAACGATAGGTTGATGGCTAAATGGGATACAGTAAGCTTATTATATATATGTTAAATGCAAACAATTTTGTTTTTTTTTCTAGAATGAAAACCCCATTTACAAACAAGCTACTACAACATTCCGCAATCCTGTATATGCCGGCAATAAGAACAAAGGTTTATAAAAAACTCTTTCTAATGGTCTTACCTACTAACTTTCAATGAGTAAACGTCTCAAGACGAACTAATCAAAATTATGTTTTTATGTTTTCATTGTTGTGACATATTTTAATATTTCTAGTAAAAGGTGCTTTAAACGAACTCGTGAGTGTTCGAACACTCGTTTTAGATTTGTGGATTAGCCTTTGTTGACAAAGGGTTACATAATAAATATTGATTATAATTGTTTCTTATGCAAAATTTGAAAAGAATAAAGTGTGCTATAGCTTTATCACATATATCAACTTCGTCGGCATATTTGGAGATCAGCCTAGGAACAGTTTTGCGGGATGGAAACTTGAAACTTTTCGAACATGCTTTGCAAAAATCTCGAAAAGATTTCATCTCTATCAGATGATTAGGTAATGAGGAAACGGCAAATAGTTCTGCGATCATTTTTGCCAATTCCTCCGCATTACTAGAAGTGGATGGAAAGAATTCGGTAAGGGATGCTGGTTTCCTCTATCCCATGGTTTTTAAGATGTCCCCGCATCGAGGTTGTGGAGGGAGTTTTACCCAAACGTAACTCTGAAGAACATATGTTACACGTTGCAACATTGTTCTCACGTTTGAAATGATCCCAAACAAACGATTTTTTTGTCATCTAAGTTCAAAAAATTAATAGAAATTTTGGTGCAACTTACCATTAATCGCAGCTACTATTGTAAACAGAGCATCTGATTTTTCGATGACTTCACATTATTATTTCTCCGATTTCGACCAGTTCAGCTTAAGTTTCACAATTTACTCGAGTCGAATTCGGGCATGCCTCGAGCTTGGAAAAGTGTTCGAGTCGAGTTCGGTCAAAGTCTCTCAATCAGGTTAGAGAGACACTTACGAGGGGCATATCCTGATATCAACAGATTAATCCAGAACTTTCCGTGTTTTGATACTTCTTAGCAATTCTTCTGATTGAACCTGAACAGTGAACAATCACAGTAATACCACAAATTCTATTTGAACGAACAGAGAATACAGTTGAAATCATCCAAATGCCAAAAACGAAAAGAACTTGAGAACATCGACCTACCATTCAACTCTTTCTTACTTCAAACAGTTAGATTAAGATCTCACGATTGGCATTAAGAGTGATAACTAAGATAATCGTGACAAGCATGTGTTCATACAATCATCAAGTGAACAGGAACTCTAGGAGTTTAAGATATGGGTCCTAGCACAGTATAGCATGTTGTTTCAATGAGTTAAACTACATACAATCGATAACTATACATAACTATAAAGTAAATTATGAAGAAAGGTTATTGAAAACAAATAATATAACTATCTGAAGTATAGAAATGAAACAACAAACAGAAACAAGAACTGAGGTGAGAGTAGATAAGCATGATCAGAATTGTAAAACACAAGAAAGATGTCTGGAAATAGATGAATTTCAAGAAAGTTACGGCTGTTGGAAGCTTGAGCATAGACACCGCTCACTCAATACTGCTAAATGGAAAATAAAAAGCCTTGAAGAAAATCATTTTCAAGAATAAGGCATAGCAGTGCGGTGGTTCATCCATTTGCAACTGTCTGACGCGCTTGAGCAGTTGTGCACGTGTTTCATTCCGCCGGCACACGTAAAAGTGTAGCGGTGGTACGTCTAGTTCTAAATGTGATCTTCAGTTCTATTGGATCGGATACTCCATAAATCCCAGAGCAGCCTTAGAAAAACGAATTCAAGAAAGGGATTACCCTAGTGTTCAATGGCTAGAACACAAGGATATGTGATGGTATGTTAGTTCGGGTTACGTCCTGGGCATATGGACTACTTATGCTCTAAGATAACAGATTGTTTCAACGAATAACTAAACCGAAACTCTTCATCTTTCTGATCAAATCTACAACAGTTAACAAGTAATCATAGAATGAGAAGCAGTTGTAATTGAAGATTGAAGCGTCTCCTCATAAAATAGGAAACATGGATTTACAAAACTGCTATACGAACACGGAAAACAGTATCGAAGGGGATAGCTTGGTTTGATTGGATACAACTAGAGCAACACTCTTCCCTGTTCCACTGCTAATCAAGATCCGAAAGAGTCAATTGAAATTTGCATGTTTTTGATAACATTTAAGAGTGGATTAGCTGTGACTAGAAGTCCAAGCACTCCTAGATACTTTCTTCTGTTTGAGCAACGAGAAACGTTGGAGAATGGGTGCTGGGATGACTAAAAAGGTTATAAGCTATTCAGACATAGTTCTGTGATATCATACTTGATAAGCACATCTCATTCAACCAATTAGCATATTCTGGTACCAATCTGATCATAAGGATAGAAGCTATCATGGGGTTTATACTCATCAGCAATACAGTAATGATTGGTATATCTTCAAAGCCATGTGAAATGAGAGACCTCATTGACTTACTTGTTGAAGGTATAGATTTCAATATGATATAGAACAAAAGCATAGAAGGGAAGCTGAGGCCTGTTAGTTCAAAGAATCCCTGAAGAATCATCGTCATATTATGAAACCAATCTGTTATCCCATACCAACTTCAGAAGATTCCACGTTAGCTTACGTTGATTTTGTCCTGCTCTAGATGAAGCTGTAACTGAGCTGTGACTCATCACAGTACGGAATAAATATAGCCCTGTGGAAAATCCCATGATCGTCATGGCAACAATGGAGATAATTGAAAGAAGAAGAATGTTAGCCATATTTACGTCATTATCCAAATCAAAAACTATAGTTTTGAGCAAGAAAATCTCAGGCGGAGGATCAGATTCGAACATCTTCAAAAATGGGTTATTGGAATGCGTTGATGCGGAACAATGGGATACCTCTTTACAGTGGAGCCTAGCTTTATCTGTTGTTTCCATATGAAAAAAAAAATATACTATGAACATAGAATGAAGTGTCGCAAAAAAGCAGAAACCACAAATCACAAAAGTTTTCTGCCATCCGGCTGCATTAACTGCTATACCAATAGCTCTCAGAATCCAAATAAACAAAATGAACAATGAGGATACTGAAAACCAGTTTGAGAAACTCTATCAGAAACATGTACTTACGAGTAAACGATGCTATCTGAGCAATCGTTTGCTGATAAGAGTTTATCCCAAGGTGTATGAGAACCCCATTCGGATAATAAGCAAAGCAAGGCAATAGGAAGGCTGGGATTGTACCGAGTGTTAGAAGGATTTGGCAGAAGCAACGTCTGGAATGGAAGTATTGAAGGTGTGGGAAGGCTGCTATCTTACGCAATGGAATTTCCATACAATGTTCTGTGAAATATCGGACTAAGCTTTGTGGGAACGCATTGGAACATATAGATTGACAACAATAATGTCAATATACCCAACACGGACAAGCATTTCATAGTTGATACATAGAGATCAAGAACACTCCACATTCGAATAATCAAAGCAATCGGAACTGTTTCGCGAAGCTATCGCTCAGACAGAATAAACAACAGCTTGGCTGATTGGTTTATAGTTACCACGAATGGCTCCAAATGATCCGAGGTATTGATACAGAATGCCAATTAGATTACAAAGAGATTACTACATTATTTTAAACTTCTTTCAGCTCAGTTCAACCATATATAGATTGCATGATCTTCGTTCTTCACATATTTCGAAGAGAATATTGATATGGCAACTTCACAAGTCATAGATAGAGATTATGAGACCAGTCTGTCTAGAACATCCACTATCAGAAGAGCTGTTAACGAGAGTGAACTTGGCCAATTCGAAGATGAACAATGAATCAGTACAACTACCTGATCACTTCACGAGCTTGTCATAAGTCCAGGCCTACCCTCCAACCAGATATGCGTCAAATAGAAGAGTGGTGATGACAAGTGTATCAAATAAGTTTTTTTCTAAAATCTTGTTCTTCAATCAAATCGGTTAGCTCAGATACCCAGTCTGGGAAGGTGAACAACGTAGTCAGCTTAGGAACCACAGATTCCAGTGAGGCTTGCGTTCCAATGGTTGATTTCGAAACTAATCTGAATACTTAGCAATGAAGGAAAGAAAGGGGTGCAACCTCTTCACTGGATATGAGTATAAACACAACAGCAACAAGGACTCATTTTTGGAAAGCATAACAAAGATACGATCGCATGAAGAGTTGCATTGCAAACCAAAATACAACTGTGTGCACACAGCAATCATAGTCAAAACATAAACAACTGAGTTCTCGGAAACAGAAAGTAATCTCCACCTATTCTTCTCAGAAATGATTTATAAAGGATACAGAGAATCAGAGAAGAACAAGTCGCTTGAACTGAATTCATTCAGGCGCCATAGAATCTGATATCCTTATGAAGAAAAGAAAGCTGTAACACAAATCTACATTATCTAGCTGACCAACTCTTGTTCACTCTTGTGATACAATCCATATTACTTCAATCACAACCTCATGCTTCATCAGAGGACGAAATGCCGAACATCTTAAAGTAGAACAGTGTTATGGAACATCTGACTTAGCTGTTCCTCGATGAAAACGAAGGCAAGAGGCAAAACCTAACCGTTCCCATCAACAACTTTGTCAACAAGAACGAAGATTCAAGGAAGAACGTTGTAGAATGGTTTTCAAGTCTTAAGAAGAGTATAATCGGTAAAAGGTTGCACGAGCATAACTTACATCATCACATCACAAGCAGCTTGGAACTCTCCTCGCAACATGGCTTCTACAAGAACATAAAAATAAAAATGAGAATGATACTCACAAATGGTCACTTTCATGGCTTTATCTGCTTTGATCTATGTTAATGAATGATCAAGTTTGATCTGAATAATCAACAATCACAAACAAATCATTAACCTTGTACCATTATGAAAGAAGAAAGAGTCGAAGACAGTGGAAATCCTTTGATCATCCAAAACGAAATCGAATTCTGAACATCCAGTTACTTTCCAAGAGTTCACAAGCTTCTGGCTATCTTCTGTTACGGAAAACAGAAAACCTCTTAAGCTGAAACAAACACGATAAGCAGCAGGTCAATGACACAAGTTATGATCAGCTCAAGGATTACAAGTTATAGGTCCTGGACCGATATCATGCACGACTTCAATGAGTTAATCAATACAGTTGATAACTATGCGCAACTATCAAGTATATTATATAGAATGGTGGTTGAAAGGATCTAACTTGAACTAAAAAAAGTATTTGAAGAAAACAAACAACAAGAGAATGCGTGCACTAGAAGATCATTCGTAACTTCAAAACAACAAGAACGAATATGAACGAGAGCATCGCCAGAGTTAAGCATTAGGGTAAAAAGAAAAGAGCATGTTGATCATCATAATGAGTGGAGTAAAACACAAAAAAAATTTGAAAAACAAATGAATTTCAAGAAAGTTACGGCTGTGGCAAGCTCAGGCAAGGCAGGCATGGAAACCGCTCACCCAATATTGCTAAATGGAAAATGAAATGCCTTGAAGAAAATCATTTTCAAGAGTAAAGCATAGCAGTGCGGTTGTTCATTCATTTGCAACTGTCTGACGCGCATAAGCGGTTGTGCACGTGTTTCATTCCGCCGGCACGTGTGGAAAGTGTAGCGGTCGTGCTTGGTGTATGATTCAAGACAAAAGTGTACTAACTTGACGCAGAATAAACCAATTTTGATGATCTTCGATTCTGATGAAAAGTTATCTTCTGCTCTAATTGATAGTAGAGGTTACAACAAAGAATATCCGGAAGCAAATGAAACTTTCCATTCAAAAACATCCATAAACACACCCAGTTCATTTGACATCAGCAACTCATTCTCTACCACTTGACTTCAAAGCTGCTTTTTGAACAATGAAGAGAAGTGAGAGAAAACAAAGCGCCTTTGTTACAGCATTTAGAAGATTGAGCCAGGACACCACCTCACTCAATACCGCTAAATACCATAAATACCTTAACAAGAACTGAAACAAATCCATCGGACTCGAGCCAACCCTTGATAGGCATAACCCCTTTAGGCAAACACATTAGGGCTTATGATAAACAAGTGACCTAGGGGACGTTTTAAATCGTGAACCCTGGAACACGATGCTCTGGGTTTCCCCAGGAGCTTAACTTCGGTCTCTTGTATCATAAGCTTTTCATATGGTGATGTTAGTATACAATTATTATAAAGTTAGTATAAAGATAATACAAAGTTAGTATAAAGTTAATAAAATGTTAGTATACATGTACATGCTATTCATAAAACAATTGATTGAAAGGAAGCTTTTATTGACAAAGATCATGTTAAATAATCACTCTGACAGTTCAAGCTTCTAAGAAAAATAAAGACCGAGACAACTCGATTCCAATCATTTGTTAACGAATTGTTAAGAAAGTGCTGACCAACTCGTGTAAGAAGAGTGGCGATCGGATAGAAAGCGCTGAACATGAAGATGAGTAATTGAGAAAAAACTCGAATCATTCAGTTAGGCACCGATCTCCTTGTAGTTCACCGCACGGCCGTTCTGTTATGATTCCTACTAGGTAGTTTAGGATATGATTTGCCTAGTGGTAATGAATCTTTGGCACGCTCACGTTATCCGACGACTGGTAAGTCGCTATCGAATAACGAGTGTAGCGGATTGCGAGCGTAACAGAATTGCCAGAATTAGAGAACACTTCTTAGATTAAATGGTTCATTATAATTATGATCTACAATAGTTCCATAGCATGAGTTCAATATAAAGATGATGGGATTATATGACATAACATGATAAGTATGACATAATATAACATAACACTTAATGATACACCTTATAACTAAATGACAATATAATGATAAAAGTAGAAGATGTGTTAGACATCTACTAGGATTACTCTACTCGGGTCTAGTCAGAGTCTAAAGGATGACTACAGACTAGACAACGAATGTATAGCTACATGTGATCTAGATGTACTAAGAGTCTCTCCGTGTACGGTGTTCGATGGTATTAATACTGCTACTCTACGTCTCTAGCATGTCTCATTCTCTGACTATTGTTCAGTCTGCATGTCTATAGTTTCCGAATGGAACGAGTTCACCGCACGGCCAAAAGCCTATGAGTGAAATACAAGCAAAGCAAGAAACACGAACAAATGGATTGCAATGAGACTGCCATAACAGGCCATGCGAGAAGTTGTCATGAAAAGGAAAAGAAAAACGACAACGAAAGAAACATGAACTGCAGAGTGAGGAAGAACATGTCAAATGAACAATATGAAAAGCTTCCAAATCAATCAATTACAAATAATAGCTTTTATGGTAATTATAAGATATCGATTGACCAAAGCTATTAAAGGTTTATTTACCAGAAGAGCGCGTTTAATGAGAACAATCAATAACTATGCGAATTGTAAAAATATTAGAAAAAAATGAAAAAGTGTACGACACCTAGGATTCCCAAGCCGTCTCCGATCCAAGTACTAACCAGGGGGTATTTCACCAGTACACGGAAATAGAGTACACCGTACACGGCGTTTTAAACTAATACACTGAGTATCAACGAGTACATCTTAAACTAGTACACGGAATTTTAACAAATACACAGACATTCGAAATTCTTGGATGAAAACAAAAACATATTATCAGTTTGTCAGTATCAGATAACTTTTTGGAACTCATCGTTTATTAATATTACTAACCGTTTCTTGAACAATGTCAGCCAGTTTGGTGTCAGTTTTCAATAATATAAGGTATGGTTTCTCGTCATAGTCTACAACAGTGACTGTCGCTTTCTTCCAGTGAAGAGAGTCTCATTTATGACGTGTTACCACATGAGAGTTTTTTTGAGGAAGGATCTAAATCATTTTTTCTGAATAGAGATGAAGTTCGGCATTTAAAAGATCTTACGGTTGACTCATATTCACCATGGACAGGGAAAAGTAGGCACTTGGCCTGAATGGTTGCTCTTAAACTTGTTTCAGCCTTAGACGGAAGAAGAGTGACGGCAAAACACGTAGACTATCCAATAGAAATTGTCTCAGGTGTTTTTCGTATAATGTCAGGAGGGAATTTCAAGCTTAAAGTTATAAGCAATACTAACCCCAGAGAAAAATTCTTTAAAAGGAAGGTATGTACAGTTTTATCAGTTTTTGAGATTGTTGCTGTTAAGATTTCATACATCCTTAATGAAACTGACGACCTTGTTACCCACGTGAACTACTCCTATACCGCTGAGGTATATCAATTTTTATCTGAAGATGAACTAATTATTCTTAAGGTTTCTTTATCCACTCCAGCATCAAATAATAAAAGAATTTTGCCTTCTGATTCTGTTTTGCTGAAGAACATCATGGATCATAGATCATCGACAGACACGCGTAAGATTCTGTTCAACGAAGGCTCGTTAGACCTAGCAAAAAAGGTAGGATACTCATCAGTTCTTCTCAAAACATTGAGCATTTTAGATTCCTAGCTTAAGTAGATTTGTTCCTACTCATGTAAAATCCAATCTCGGTCGTGTTGCTACAACCGATTTCCATGATATCTACGAAAGATTCTTCAAAAAATTGAATTGTGAGGAGCTTCTCATGAGACCCGAAGCATATCAAAAAGGTTTGTTTGATGTTTGGAGAAAACACACATATTAACATTACAGAAGACGAAAAGTGTGTTCAGAGAGTTTGTGTTCTATATGTTGACGCTATCAAATGCTTTGGCGCCGGTCTCCCATATTTGCCTGAGTTTAAAAATCATCTCGAAAGTGTCGCTATGCTGGATAGCCAAAATGAAAGAGAGAGAACCGAGTATTTCAGTTAAACAAAAACTTCTCAGGATAATTTTAGATTCTCATTTAGATACATTCCTTTCCTTGTGTGACCATAGCGGCTCTTTGGGTAATTTAGGTTGCTCTTTAATGGTTGATACGACTTTTGACATAGCAAGAGAATACGTTACCATATTATGCGGAGTTAGCCAACAGTTCTTGTGAGTATTGTAAAAAATGATTCTGGATGATAGCAGTGTTTAAGGAATGGAGTTTCTGGTAAAAACTCATCTATTATCTTAGGTATAATGCTACATACCGAGAAAACATTGGAAAACCACGAAATTTTCTCCAGCTTTTTCAATGATGCTCTTGAAAAATATGCTCCAGGTAAAATAATTCCTGGTATTATTACAGACGGAGAGGAATCTCTGTACGTTTACAACAGTGTAAGTTCATCAAGTGTCTATCTTTACGCTATCTTTCAGGGATCATTTTTAAAAGATAGTATTCGTTGTCGCTGTGATGTACACAGATGGTCCAATATCAAAACATTAGCTGAGAAAGAACATTTGGATACTAATCGTTTGCAAGATATACTGTTCGGCAGAAAAATAGAGGTATTTGAAAAAAAATGTATATAAGAGTTATTGAATAACAGACACCAATTGGTTCATGCTTACGCAAAGGTTTATTTGGGTCTTTGACCAAAATAGAGTTTGATGAGATGTTTCCAAGCGTCTTAAACTTTCTGAACCTTGCTCCGAAAACAAAAGATTGGTATCATTAACATTAAAAAATATTTTGAGAGAATGAAAGTCTGCTTTAGGTTCCTAGCTAATAAACAAGATTTGTATGCTACGCACAGCTTGAGAAAAAAGCTGGAATGTGGATGGATTACCCAATACCATTCGACAAATATTCTGGAATCTCGTAATGCTTCAATAAAGCAGGTGATAAAACATAGGAAAAGTGGTAATGACATTCTCGACGATTTTCTTTTTATTCACAAGAGTAGGAGTTTATGCTAGCTGGTAAAATGTTAATAAGCGAATATAGGTGAAATACATGAAAGGAAAAACGCAATAAAAGGACTAACCAGCTCACTTTCCGTTCAAGTTCATATAACTAATGCTGAGTATGAATCTAAAAGCGTTTTGGAGAAGCGTTATCACTTAGCGTCGTATGGTCTCTCACAGTCTCCCTTCAACGCGAGCATTCCGGAAAATTTGAGAAGTAATCTTAAACTATGTAACTCTTACAGTTCTTGATAGGTATTCTGAGAAAGTTGAGCAGAGTTCTCACTGAATCGGCAATGAAATTTGACCTGCATAAAAGCGCGGAGAATGAGAATTTTTACTTCGTAGTAAGAAAAAACCCAAAGTAAAAAGTGAAAAAGTATTCCAGTTAACAAGTTTGATTTCAGAGAGACAACACTGGTTGAACTACAGAAGAATAAGTTCTCGTGCCATAACGCATTTTGTCAGAAAGCTAGGACTAAAGATAAGTTATGCGTACACAAGTAAGTATTATAATTGCTACGTTTTTTTATACGCTAATCAAGGGTTTCTGTCTTGTTGAACTCACTCCTTGATGATCAGAGAAAGATCGGAGATGTTCTAACCACTATTTATCAAAAAAAGGGAATAGTACAAATTGTTAGAGAGCAGACTAATGCACAGATGGGTTCGAAATTCACAAAAAGAAGGGGAAAAGCTTTTTCGAGTAACAATCGCACAAGAAGGTATTTACGTCTCTTGAAGTAAGATTGAACAAAGGTAAATAGTTAATGCATGGTTTCTTTCTTCAGCTCTTCAGCCGAGGCGTATGACTTAAACTTTCAAGCTGTTAGCATGGAAGAGGAAACTGAGAGCGAGATTCATAGTTTTGACAAGAATAACAACGCATGCGAGGATAACGATGAATATTGTTTTTTTTCACTGGTTTTTGGTTAACAGATAATAAATTATAAAACTCAATAAGGAAAACGTTTAGCAAAACCAATAGAGAAAAAGAATTGATTTAAAATATTTCTAAGAGTGTTGAATAAAACCGGTGTACTTGTTGAAATTCAGTGTACTAGTTTGAGGTGTACTCGTTGATACTCAGTGTATTAGTTTAAGACGCCGTGTACGGTGTACTCTATTTCCGTGTACTGGTGAAAATGCCCTAACCAGGCCCGACGTTGCTTGACTTGCCAGATCGGACGGGATGGCGTATTTTCAACGTGGTATGGTCGTACACATTTTATAAAAAACCAATAAACACCAAGTAGAAGACCGTGCAAATGAAACAATACAAGCAAAACGATAACATAGACAATGAAACACACCAGCGATGTTATAGGGATGAATCCAGTATGTCAATTAAAGGTCAGCTTGCGCAACAATGAGATGATAAGGGTCGCAAGTTGTTGTAGGGTGGTGTTTATGTAACCGATACTCCGGGTCAACTAGGTGAAACGTAATTTAATCAGGCATTTCCTGATAGTATGGTCGTACACATTTTATAAAAAACCAATAAACACCAACTAGAAGACCGTGCAAATGAAACAATACAAGCAAAACGATAACATAGACAATGAAACACACCAGCGTTTTGCTAAGAATAAGCTTAATGTGAACACATATGCGAACGAAACAATCAGCACCAGTGGTTTTTGCGTTTTTATGAGAAAAGACGTGAATCTGCCCATACTTTAATTAACCAACAACTTCTTTGAGTATTCATTTCACTAAACAACAACCGCTCTGACCCAATATTGAATGGTAGGAAGAAACAGTGAAATGATAAAACTGTTTCTCCTCTTTCGGTCTTTCTTTATTAGAATGGTGGCTGCAACTGTCGAACGTACTACTGAATGGAAAATGAAAACGCTATAAAGAATTCATTTTTGACAAGAAAGTGTCGTGAACGACGCTCCATGGATAAAATACAATACACACATATCACCCAAAAACTATTACAGCATGGCAGAACGGAAAAGCGGCAGTCTTGGTTCATGCAGCGGTATGGATCGTCGGCTCCTGCAACACGCTTCAATTCCCACCACACGAAGGCAGAAACATTTCCCGACTATGAAGACAGTTATATTGGTAACGATATTAGACTTATAACATTGCTATATTATAATATTGTATGTGCGTAATGAACCTTTTATCAACCTATGTATTATGTAGTTTGTCGTCTGGTTGAGGATACTCAATCCCCTGGTGACTCAGGGAAAGAGTAACTACCCCCAGCCAGATTCCACAAGAAAGCATAGCAGTGTGGTGCTTCATTCATTTGAAACTCTCTGACGTGCTTGAACGGTCCTTCACGTACTATAACATTCCTTGTTCTTTTTCCAACTTAAATAAAGAAATATTAATGAGATGTTTCGTTTAAAACAAAATAGTGAGAATACTCTTCCTGAACTAAAATAGAAAAAGCATTGGTATCGTACTCGAGGTGCAAATGCCCCAAAGACTGTATATCTCTAATGTTATGTTAAACTTGAGAATCTTATTTAAATATACAATGCATTTGACTCTTTCGTATGTTACTCAACTCTAAACTCAATTTATGAAGTCTTTTCAGCTTTTATTCGAATATGGTAATATATTGTAAGAAGAAGATTTTTTTATTCGACGAAATATAATTTTAACTTCAAACTGCCGTTAAACTTTGTCATCTCAAACATCACATAACTCGTGCTGCTGCTGTCACTGCGGAGCTTGCATGTGTAGAGTAATATTGTAGTGAATAGAGCAAGTTATCTGCAGTTGAGCATGTTATCTTTTCCTATTTCATGATCGTATTGCTTTTCGAACCTTTACGACTTTTTGCGGTAACGAAGAGGCTTGTTGTAGTTTGATTGAATCTTTCTGGCAAAATATTTGCTTCGAACATATCTCCTGTTAATATCATTCATTCATTTTTCATCTGTATCGTAGCTTAGATGTAAAGCTGATACGGTCATTCGATCTTGCTGTATCAATCATTAAGAGAAACACATATGTCTATCAGAGAGTTGAGACGATTCTTGTTATTCCATTGACTCAATGAGATGAGATGAAAAGTAGACACTATATTAATGAGGAAGCAAACAACAGTTTACCTCTTAACTATACGTTATAGTTCTATCTCATTTTTCGAAACATTTCATTGTGCTTATCACGTTCTTTCTAAATTTCTCTTTCTAGGTTCTTCTCTCTCTTTTCCGAAAAACAGTTTTCGTTGCTAATGGGAATGAGTACTGTTTCTCATTTTGCATATACTAACCATATACTATAGTTTTCAAATAACATTAAACACTAATCCTCTTAAACTATGAAAATCATATACTCGTTTGAATTTCGAACAGAGAAAAAGTACAACACAAAAAACAGGTAAAGAGTCATTGAAAGAGGAAATGATACCCAGAGAGATAGAGAAATGGAAATCAGCTCTTCTTCTGACCCCTTTCATTTCGTTATTATAGTCTGTGCCCTCCTCATTGCATCAAAGCTTCCTCTCCAAATAAGCTTCTTTAAAGGAGAAATATTTAGTTAAGCCACTACGGGTCATTGGATAACATAATAATTAGTATATAATATTATAATTAAATAAAACTCATTTCACTTCCTCCTCATTCACATTTCATCATGTCGACCTCTACGTTTTGAATATCAGCCAATCAACCTTAACCATTACAACTAATCTAATCTAGTGCTTTACCTTAACTATGCATGTCCAGACGGTGATTGATTACATCACATGGCTGTTCCGTACTTCATCCACCTTCATCCCATTTGAATCTTTCTTTGCTGCTCTCTTTCTTTCTCTCAATACCATCTAAGATCGAATGTTATTGAAATTGATTGTTGAATCATGAGCAACAGATTCATCGTTCGCCTTAAAACAAGACATTCTCGGCGTGTGTGTTCCTGTTGGAGAAGAAGATGCAAAAGATGGAAATAAAAACGAAAAGTTTTTACTTTTTCTTTCAAAATATAACTTTCATTGATAATGAGTTTGATGATGATGTGAACGTCATCCATAACCATCGACAGATATTAAGAAAGAGAGAGAGAGAGAGAGAGAGTATAGGAGATGGTAGAGAGAAAGGAATGATGTCCAGTCACTTGCCTGTTACTTTTCAAAGTTGAAAAGAAGGTTTTGTTTAAGAACGAATCAGAATAATCGTCAGAGTCAACATTAAACGAATAACAATCAAAAGCTAATTTCCAATCCATCCTCTCTCTCTCTCTCTCTCTCTTACTATTACTCCCTCTCTTTATCTCTCTCTGTCTCTATGAAAATACAAGAAAACCTCTCAACACATGCCCATATTGATCTCTGAGAAAGAAACATCTAACGGGCCATCTGTGGAAATTGAATCATAAACGGCATATTTTATAAAAATTTCAAACAAAAAGAAAGAAAAGTTGTTGAAAACGAAAAAAGGACATTTCGTTGACTTTGGAAAAGCATTTTCTTGAATGACGGCCCGCACGTGGACTTTACACGCAAACGTCATGGATCCTCATTAGCATACCATTTCCAATAGTTATAATACTTAAAGCGGTTGCATTCAAAGTATATTTCGAAGCCTGAAGAGAGGTACATGAGGTGCACACACAGATGAGATAGAGAGAGAGAGGGAGGGAGAGATAAACTTTCCTTCAAAGAACAAGTTTATAAATGCGATTATTCACATGTTATAACATCAACGGAGATGATATTTTGGAAAAAAAGCGGAAAAGGCTGAATGTTACTTTCTATATAATTTATATGATATAGTTATCTATTTATTTGAATAATTAAAAGAACATTTCAAGTTGTTCATCAAATAGAAGATTCTCTTTGATCTCATCAGAAGTAACAGCGGCTAACCATCCCCCCCCCTGTACTCTTCTCAATACATCATCCACGTACTGTCGATGGTACTGTCGAACTCCTTTCTACTATTTCCTTCTCATCATTTCTCTCTCTCTCTCTCTCTCTCTCTCTCTCTCTCTCTCTCTCTCTCTCTCCCTACCCTTTCCCTCTTATACTGCAATTGGTCAGAAAATGATTGAAACTCCCTCTATATCATTTCTCATGACACAGTGTTAACCATATGAAGTCGCATACACACACATGTTCCCCCTCCCTCTGTTTCATTTTTATCAAAAAGAAAAAAAAGTTTTTTTTTGTTGAAAAATGAATCTTCACCTTCCCTTTGCTATCAAAATCTTTTCACAACCTCAACACAGTTTATTTACCCATTCTTTTACCTTGGTCTTCTTTATCTTCTTGTTCGCCTTCTTCTCCATCATCTTGTTCACCATCCTCTTCTTCTCCATCCTCTTCTTCTTCTTCTTCTTCTTCTTTTCAATAATTTTCTTTTCTACAACAACCAAGTACACACACACACCCCAACTTCTTCTTCATCTTCTCTCACCTCATCTTCTTCAACTTTTTCTGTGCTTTTCTTCTCAAATATTGCAAGCGGATTTTGTTTCATTCGTGTCTTTACCGATAACATTCAAAAGCCACCAAAATGAATACAAAAAAGGAAAACATCTCACTTACAAGCTTCATTTCTCTCTCTCTCTCCCTCTCTCTCTCTCTCTCTATCTTTCTATCTCTCACTTACCTCTCTATAATAGCTTGCACCTACTCTTCATCTCGCCTCACTCAACTATCCAGAAGCTATCTTACATGAGTGTGGTTGCGCCCCCACGCTCTTACACTCAATCCTTATTGTAACTTTCGATTGAAATTTTTGATAAAAAAAGGAACAAAAAAAGTTATTTCGGATGTATGTTATGATCATCAAGACGACAAATGCTTTGAAAACTCTATTAAAATCCATGACAAAATGATAAAAACGACTGATGGTAATCTATCTACTGCCCTTTGCCTCTCTCATCCCATGTTACTTTCCCTCCTTCCCTAACAGTCCTTCTCTATCTTTATAAAAATCAATCTTACCCTCTCTCTCTCTCTCTCTCTCTCTCTCTCTCTCTCTCTCTCTCTCTCTCTCTCTCTCTCTCTCTGTGTATCTCTCTTATAAGTATATTCAGGATTTTGTTCCAAAAAGCTGTTTGACAGTCTCCACAACAGACCAGCTGAAGATTATTTCAACTTTTTCCATTTCAACCGACCGCTCACTGTGCCCATTGAATGAAAACGATTTTTTCATTCATTTTTTGATTTCACGCAACATGTACAACTGAATGCACGTGAAATTTGTTGAAAACTGTTTTGTTGTTTCATACACATGTCGTTAAGATTGGAAGAGAAAGTGGGAGGAAGCTGAATGTTAGGAAGTAGTACTAAGAGAGAGAGAGAGAGAGACAGTTAAAGAGAGTTAGGAATAGAGAGAGAAAGAGAGAGAGTAAAAAGCAAAATCATAATTGTCAACAAAGATTTATGAAATTGATGTGTCATTATTCATTTCTTTTCTTGTGTTCCTTTGTAAAACAAATCATTTTATCTGAAAATCTGTGTGTATGTGGCTTGTCGAAGCTTAGTCAAACCTTTTTTGAGAAAAAAAAAAGAAGAATTTGAATGACTTTCTCATTTATTTGTTACAATAGAGAGGCTTTTCATTTGAAACATTTCAAGCTTTTGAATCGAAGCTCATCATCCTTTCAATCTCCATCCTTCCACTTTGAGCATTCCACTATGATTACTCTCATCATCGTCTTCTCTTAGCTCCCTACCATGCATTACTCTCTCTCTCTCTCTCTCTCTCTCTCTCTCTCTCTCTCTCTCTATCATAATCTCTTTCAACCTTTGTTTCTCACACAAAAATCTCCTTAAAGGTATTTTGAAGATTTTAAAAAAGACATTTTCACAATAAAAAATGCTTTTTTCTCTGATTTCTCACAGAGAGCCTTTTTCTATTTTTGTTTGCTCAGCACTTTTCTCTCTAATTGATCAATAGTCACGATTCTAATTCATTTTCCAATTTCTACAATCTTCTCAATCATACTGGTTCAATTGCATTTTCATAAATTAAAACTTAACGAAAGCTTTATCTCTTGAAGCTTTGTCAACTTCCATGTGTTCCCTCTTAACACCTTACATCATCTATTAGCTTTCTCTCTCTCTCTCTCTCTCTCTCTCTCTCTCTCTCTTTCTGCTTCATCTTAACCATCATTTAGATATCACCTTTCTCTGTGCTTTTCTTCTGAAATTTATTTTCAATTTTCCACTCCATCCTCAACACATTGCCTCTTCAACTGATTCATAGAAACTCTGAGCCATGTTGCCCTATCATATCCATTGTTATGACCGTAAAAGACAATAACACAAAAAAGAAAATCATCTTCATATGCATTTTGAAAATGTTAAAAGATGACTCAACTGTCTTCTTTTTAATTTTGCTGCCACAACTTGCCAAACCAACCAGCCTCAACCATCTACTTCTAATGCTTCCATCATCTCTCATGCCTCTGCCTTATATGCTTCCGTCACAATCCTACCGCCCTTCACCGTCATCATTCTCGTTTTATTATTATATTTTTGCTTTTTCTCTTTGAAGTCATCCATGCCTTTCTTAAAACTCTTTCAAACCATCAACGGCATCATCTGTTCATCTTCAAAAAAACAAAATTTCTTTTCGTTTCACTCATCTTTGCTATAAATCTCTTCGTAACTTTTCTCATTCTCTCTCTTCTTGCCTCCCCCCCCTCCCCTCTCTCTCTCTCTCTCTCTCTCTCTCAATCTTCTATTCCCTCTGTCTTTCTGATCTTAACCTTTTTTTTCTTCAAAATCTACTCTCTGTTTGCACTGATGAAAGGAAAACCCTCAGTCACACATACACTCTGAGTTCTCTTGCTTGCCCACCCTTGATCTTCAGCCTTATTTCGGTAATCTTAACGTTTCTTTTTCTTCTTCGTTCACATTCCTCTCTTCTCCAGATCTTTTTGACTTTTCTTTTCAAAAACCTTTTTATTTTTTTTTAACAAAATAGACATTTCTGTTCAACTACCGCAGCTGAAACAATGCTGTGAGTTTTTGATTTGTTCAAAGACTGTGAAGCTCGCAAATGGTTTCTCCTATTCTGCCTTTGATCGTCTTCTACCTTCAGCTTCTTCATCCATCAGAGTCTGCCTTGCTTCTGCTTGTTTTTTGAGCTTTCAACTCTCATTTGCATATACATGTTTTGGAGCTCTTTCAATCTTTCTCCAATCACTTTTTTTCATATAAATTATTATTTTCTTCTTCAAAATTAAATAGTCAGCTGGACATTCTCTCGACTTCTTTTGTCTTTCTCAGATTGTTTGTATAGGAGATGAGAATCGAGAAGAAAGCTAAAGAGCTGATAGATACAGGTTAGCAGAGAAAGCTTGAAAGAGAATCACATCGTTGCATTGTACAGACTGAAGTGAGAGAGAGAGAGAAAAAAAGTGAAAGACAGAATAGTTGAGAGTTTCTAAATCGTTTCTTCAGCATCAGATCAATCTGTTCAAGCTTCAACTTACCCATTCTCCTCGCTGTTTACCTCTATCCTTCTGTATATCACGCAATGTCTCAGTCGTTTACCTCTCTCATACAGCCAGGATCATTATAAATGAATTTTGAAGACGAGAAATACTTTCCACAGTTCAATAAAGTTATTTTATTGATTTAAGAATCAGCGATTAAAATGATTCACAAAATGGTCCTTCAGTCTCTCTCTCTCTCTCTCTCTCTCTCTCTATACACCCTCTCAGACAGTCTGGCATATCGTAAAGGATGCCATGACTGATTTTCTTTCTTTTTTTTTCTGAAAAATAAAACGATCAAATGGTCCTGTTTTTGTTTTTGTTTCTCACAAAATCTGTACTTTGATATGATTTTGAGCTTCGAAGTGATTGAAACGGACTTTCGTTGTCAACCCCATGACATCTCCTTCTTGTTCTTCTGCATTTTGGTAAAAATAAGATGAGAAAGTCAAATCTAAATAATACCGAGGGAAAATGTTATAGTGAAGACAAGGGTTATGGTAAAACTGTTAAGAGAGAGTTGTTAAAAGGTAAAGAGGTTAAAAGAAAAAGAATGAGAGAAAGATAGACAGATAGTCAGAGATGCAAGAGTTTACATAAGTAGCAGAGTACATAGAAAGTATTGCAATGACTAGGTCGATGATAGACTCAGAAGAATTGTCATAAAGAGAAAAAGTAAAAAGATGAGAAAGAGAGAGAGAGATTTTGAGTCTCTCTTTTCTCTCTTTGACTCCATCTCTCTATCTTATTCTCTCTTGTTGGTATTGCAAGGGTACGGTGCTCTCTATATTGACATTCCGACGACAACTAGCACCACCATCATCTAGATGACGACGTGCAACAGCTCAGAATGGTCTCTGCTCGAAATGCGCTACTGCTCCGATTTTTTTTTCTTCAAAATGAAACTTTTGTAGATTTTTTTTTAACAAAATGAAACTTTACCATATCATATAGTTAGTATGCAATTACTATATGAGTTCTGGCTGAAGAAGACTCATACACAGTTTTCTATTGTATTCCACTTCCTTACACATACACATACACACACACACACACACACACACATACACCGAGACATACATGCATACAGACAATCTCCTCTCTCCTTCCCTCCTGCTGTATCAGAATCCTTATGATCCTCATGAACCTGCTCTAACCTCTCAAAAAACCTCTCAACCTCTTTTTGAATAATGAAATATTCAAAAGAAATGTTCCTCAGAAATCATCTGTTCTATGAATCCCTTTGAACATGTTGCTTTATCATCCAAATACCATTGATTGCCTGTCAGCTTCTTATTCATCTACTCCAGCTCAAACTCGACCAGTTCGTTCAAACATGTCCATTTCAACCTGTCCTTCAGTTGTCATATGGCAGATAATTCTTAGATGACACTGTTACTTTCCTACTTGAAGCTTCTTCTTCTATTCATCAGTTATGGTATCTATCTCTCTCTATCTCTCTTGCCTCTCTCCTTCATCATCTCTCTTCACTCTCTCTTTTTCTCATTTTTGCAGTTTGGTTACTAACGTGAAAAGAACAACCAATAACTTACATTATTCAAATATTCCCTCTCGAACATGTAAATCTTTCAAATTTCTGTTTCCTTCTGTTGACAAAGTTTTCATCAAACTATACTCTCTCTATCTCTGCATCTCTCTCTGCCTGTCTGTCTCTTTATAATAACCTCTTTTGATTTATTCTCTCTCTCTCTCTCTCTCTCTATCTTTCTCTCTCTTCTTCTCTACTCTTTATACAAGACCAAGTCTCTTGCTGTTTCTTCATTGAATTTCCTAAAACTATTTCTCTCTTTTACGTTTTGCAAATTATTAAAAACCATAATGAAGTTCTTCTTCTTCTTCTTCTTCTTCTTCTTCTTCTTCTTCTCCTTCTTTCATAGTTCGACTTCATCTGACCTCGTTGACCTCAGAAGCATCAAATGAAAACCGGTCACTCCTTCTGAACTTTCTCATCTCATTTTCTTTCATTTTTATTTTCAACACCCATTTTTTTATTTGAAAAAAAGGTAGTTGGAATGAAAAGAAAAGAATTTCAGTAATAAACAGAAATACTTGCAAGAAGGTCATCTCTCCTTCTTCATTAATGAGCCATTCATCCGTTATTCTCGCATCTCAGTCTCGATTCTCCATAACGTCTTCGTCTTATCTCAAAAACAAGAGTAAAAAGAAAAAAAAAAGTTTAATTACCCTGCCATAATCTGAGAACATCTTCTGGAGGTTAACCAATCAAATCTCTCTCTCTTTCTCTCTCCCACTCTCTCCCTATATGCAACTGTGCGTGTGAGTTTGTATGTAGTCTAAGCTCATTTCATTCTCTTGTCCTACATGTTGTTATCTCTCTCTCTCTCCCTCTCTCTCTCTTAACAACTTTCAAATTATCCTTCTATATTCATTTGTTTCAAACTGTTCTGTCAATTTACCTTTTCAACCCTCTTGGACATCTCACTGCAACAGATCTAACACAAGACAAGCCAACTAGTTATGTTTCAAAGTGCCAGGAACTTTGTCAAATTTACCTCTTTGCCTCTCCTACAGTCTGTGTGTTTCTCTCTCTCTCTCTTAATCTCTATCTATCTGCTTACTTTCTACACTATCTTCATATCTAACATTCAAAATAACTTTTATCATTTTTTCACCTTTTTTCTGTCATTTTCCTTCATCTGACTCTGGCAGTCCTATACTCTTGTAATCAAACATCTCTGTCTTCAACTATTTGACGTATTTCTTTTTCTTTAATTTGATCTTTTATGTGTTTCATTACTCTCTCTCTATCTCTCTATTTCATTCCTTTTCCCCTGCATAGTCTCTTTCTCTCTCTCTCTCTCTTTATCGTATTCTTCTCTTGCCTTCCTCTGTTGTATTTTCTTTACATTAATTATCTCAAACCTATTCTAAACCTGTCTTGCTGCCACTCATTTTTTCCAAACTTCTTCAGTCATCTTCACAACAATGATTATTTCAGAAATTTTTATTAATTTTTCTAAATATTTCTCTTTTCTGTTTGATTTTTCGTTGACTGCTTTCGATTTCTTGATGTAACAGTCTTCATCTGCTGCAATTCCTATTGGCATCATGCTATGCTTACACGTACACGCATGCACACACACACGTCCACGTGAATGACGTTTTCAGAATTTATGCCAATTCCAATTTCGAAGTTTGGAAGCTTGACGAACGGTTGCTTTTCTTCTCATCTTCATTTATTCATAAATCTCTAAATCTCTCTTATTTATATAGTATCTTATTATATCTTATGAAATCTCTTTTTGTGTCCATCTCTCTCTCTCTATCTATCTATCTCCATTCTCTTTTGTATTTCATTTTCTATACTCTCTATCTTTTTCTCTCTCAACATCTCTCTTCCTCCCTCCCTCTCTATCTTCCTCTCTCTCTCTCTCTCTCTCTTTATCATGTAATCTTCATATGAAAAGCTCGCACTTATCGTTCAAGAGTGCTGGTGCTTTCTTTCATTTGACGATTCATCTTACTTGCCTCCTAATGAAGCTTGTTCTACTTTGCATTTATTTGAGAGAGATGTCCTGAAGCAATAAAGAAATTTGAATATGAACATCCCTTACCAAAAGTAGTTGCGCTTTTAACATCTTCTTCAACTGATTGATTTGTCTGTTCATTTGAAAGAAAAATGATTAAAGCCAGCTTAAATCTTCCGTTTTCAACACAAGTGTCAGCACATCAGCCACAATATCATTTCCTTATTGGCCAATTGGCCAAGTACGGCAGCTTTCAGTTGCAGCATTCAACTCTTCAGCTTTTTACAAAATTTTTCGTTTTTCGTCTAAGCTTCAAAATAGTTTTCAGCGCTACCCATTCTACTCTTCCTCCAGCTTCTGTGTATATGTGTCTCTCTCTATCACGTCCTCTTCTTCCTCTCTCTCTCTCTCTCTCTCCCTCTCTTTCGGTATACCCCCACACATCCATACCTCGTAATACCATTGGCTCTCTTTTGAGATATTTCTTTTTCAAAAGTACTTTTCTTACACAACCACCTCTCCTCCTTCTTCCCATGCACAACATTGTAATTCTGATTTCAAAAAAAAAAAAGAAAAAAAAAGTTTTTTAAATATAGAAAAGTCCAGTTTTATTTGATCGTTCAGATGAGCATCTGCATCTTCGAATTCTTTGCTGAAAATCTCAATTTTGTGCAAATAAATTGAAACGTATCAAGTCTCAGCTTTTGCCTTTTGTTTTCTTTTAATTTTATAAATTTTTAATTCAAAGAGAGACTTTCGTTCAACGAACCCCCCCCCCCCTCATATGCTAACTATCCTTCCTCCCTCTATCGGTCTTTCTCTATCTCAACAACCATCTCATACCTGTGGCTTTCCAATTCTGCAGATTAACATTGTAAATTCATGGAAAAAAATACGTAAAAACCCTCATATCATGCTCTCGGTATTGCATTGAACTTTCCATGAATGGAGTTTCCTGACTGGGTGGCTTCGGTCGTTCTCTCTCATCCACATTTCATTTTTTTTTTTGCTTTTAAAAATTCATTCAGAATTCATACGGGGTTTCAAAAAAATCCGCCTTAAAGACGAGCAGAATGATTGATAGAGATAGAAAGAACTAAAGAGAGAGAAAAAGATAGACAGAAGTAGAAAGTAAGAAGGATGAATGAAATGTCGGAGAGGTAAAGAGAGACCATTAGAGAGAGAGAGAGAGAGAGGGAGAGAGAGAGAGAGAGAGAGAGAGAGAGAGAGAGAGAGAGAGAGAGGGAGAGAGAGAGAGAATAGAGGTTAAAGAAGAGAAGCACTTTGGGTGTTTCATCAAAGTCAAAACACCATAAACTATGAATATAAATTTCTGAAATCTTTCTTTTTTTTTTCTTTCGCCTCCTCACCCTCCCACTTTGTAAGCTTTCTCTTCGCCTTTTTTTTTCTCCGCGCACCATATCAGATTTTGTGTATTTATTTTCTTTTTTTTTCTCTTCAAAGACAACGTCTTCAGAATGTCGTTGACCTTTTCAAATGTCCATTGCATGAAATGCTTCTCGCTATCTTTCTTTATTTTTAATTTTGAACCGTTCTCTTATAATATTCCTTTCGTGTTATTAGAACTTTATTATTGAAATTGTTTTTCAGCTAGTGGTCAGTAGATGAATCTATAATGAAACATTAGCCGTATATCATGCGAGTTTGATGTTGCTTCACAATATGACGAATGAAGTCATTGTTATCATTTGAGTGAGGATGCTCATTGCACTGTTGGAATGAGTGGAATCGTCTTTCCTTCTTCTGATGCCTCAATTATCCAGTTAAAAGACAAAAAATCCAAAAACGATTAAAAGATTTTATGAATAATTTAAATCAAAATTCATAATCTCTTAAGATGAATGTGAGCTCATGGACCAATCGTTAGAAGAGATTTGTCGGTTGGTTGAAAAGAAAGTTTTCTTCTCTCTCTCTCTTTCTTCCTCTCTCTGTCTAGTATATGTCCACTTGCTTCATCTTCCCTCTCTCAATCTGTTTGTCAAAAACTTTTTTTTATTTCGAAACTCTAAGAAACATTTTTTTGTATATCGATCATAACTAATTCACTTTGTGTTTTCATTTATTAAACCTAATCTCGTCACCTTCATCAACTCTATGATGTGAGAGAGGAAGGTAATGCTGTTGAGCAGCTGCTTGTAGATGACGAGAATGAATTTCCCCTTTTGAATGTTCAAACAGTAAATGATTAATTCTTGATTCAGAGAGAGAGAGAGAGAGAGAGAGAGAGAGAGATAGAGATAGAGAGAGAGAGTAAACTAGAACTGAAAACACAAAAAAAAATTATGTAAAAAGGCTGTAATATGGCCTACGGCTTAGTTTTGTGATTCATCTGTCAAGTCCATCATAATGACATTCGATACTTTGACTTTGAGCATTCAGCTTATTTCCTTGCTCGTATTCAGCTTCTTCGTCTTCTACTTCATATACTAGTTTGGATAGTTTAAGCTTCACATCATGATGAAGACTGTTAAAGGAATGAAGGAGAAGAAAGATGGGGATGTAATGAAGGGTATAGAAATGATGATGACCTGACACGGAGGAGAGATGAAGACAAAAAGGGTTTGCAAAGTATATGAAATGAAAAGTTCTTTGAAAGCTTATCGATTGACTGTGCAAGGAGAAGCTTGAGTTACAACCGAAAAAAGAAAACATTTTGAGTCTTTTTTATTCTCTTTTAGTGTTTTCTTAAGTCATCGCAAAGTCAGAATATCTTCTGAGAGACTTCATTCGAGTGCAATATTGGAAGAACAATAAAGAGAATGGAGGATTACATAGATAGATTCATATGGAAATACATCTTCCTTAACTTCTTCTTCTTTTTCTTCTTTTTTTTTTGTTTTTAAAACAATAATTTCCCTTCAACTATCCCCCCCCCTTTCTCTCTCTCTCTCTCTCTCTCTATTTCTCTGTCTCTCTCATCATCTGACTTTATCTTTCTTTACTATCCCTTGTTATACTATTCCTTATGCTTCTACAACGTTATAATGAAAATGCCTTGAAGCTCTTGAGATGGTCGTCATCAGAATCTTTTCTTCAACATCTCCATCCTGTCTATCTCTCTCTCTCTCTCTTCTTCTTCAATTGTATTACAAAGTTTTGGAACTAAAATTGAAGCAAAAATTGAATAACAAAGGCAAAGCAAATGAAGAGTTCATCTAACGATTTTTTGTTATAAAAATTTCTATTCAGAAACAATAATCTCATTGCTTATTCTCTTCTATTCAGGTGGGCGCATGGAAGTTTCGTCTTCTATCCTCTCTCTCTCTCTCTCTCTCTTTCATCCTTTTTTTTTTCTTCTTTTTCTCTCTTACTCTCTCTCTCTCTCTCTCTCTCTCTCTCCCTCTCTCTCTATCCTTTTATTCAAAGTTTTTAAGAAATTTCGACGTTTTCTCTTTCTATATTTTGTCGTTCAATTCTTGCTGAGGAAAGAGCAGAACGGAAAAGACGACGATGAAGCTTCCCACTTACAGCTGACCCTGTTGAAATGATTTTTTGAAAATTTGAACAAAAAAAAAAAATATTTCGGCCCCTTTGATTTCTTCACTCTCTCTGATCTCATTTAGGCTACAGATAGATGAAGCTGAGGATAGGCGACGATGAAATTTGGGAATTTGGACAATTTCCATGTTCCGTCCGTGCGTCCGTTTAGTGACACTGGCTGTGTGAAAGCTTTAAGAAGCTTCAGGATGCATGGACGAAGACAATGATGTCGATGTCGTGTGTGTATGTGAATATGTGTGTGTGTGTGTGTGTGTGTTATAGTTTATGTGATGATGAGTCTGATGATGAAGCTGATGACGATGAGACAAATGAATCTTAGAATACTACAGTACCTTTCTCTAAAATCACAAAATCATCTTCTTCTCATCACATTTTGGTCATTCAATTTAGAATATTTAATTAGATAGAATGAAGTATTGAAACTTTGGTACATAAGCGCACATTCATATTCCCTCGTTTTCTCTTTCTTTCTCCCTCTCCTAGCATCTCTTCCTCTTGGTCTACTTCTCTCTCTCTCTTAATCTCTCTTTTTACTTTCCTTCACTCTTTTTCACTTTGAGTTTTGATTATAATCAATTCTTTCATGATTTATTCTTTACCTCTTCAATATCTCTAATCTTCTCCTACTATTTTGTGTCTCTCATCATCAAATGTCAATAAAATCATGAATTAGTTATGCTGATGATGAACATTTCTATCCTCAATTCTCTCCTTCTCTCTCTCTCTCTCTTTCTCTCTCTCTCTCTATCTATCACCCTCCTATTGCTTCCCTCTTTTCCATTTTGCATCCAGTTGATTGTCCACATCACTATTTCATACAAAATAGTATTTTCTTTTTCTTTTTTTATTTGTTAAACTTATCATCAATCTATAACTATATAGCTTTATCACATAACATATAGTTAGCATATGCATATCAAATATATGGTATGAAGTGTATTCACGTGTAACTTCACGTACACACATCTATCATTTACGTGTCAAAATCATTTAATGCATGTGTGGTCGTAAAGAGCGGTTGTGCAAATGTGGATGTTCAACACATCACTCTTTCTCTCTCTCTCTCTCTCTCTCTCTTCTACCTCTATATGCTTGTCCTTGCTACTTGCACCTCTTTCCGCTTCTCATTACCTGCCTGTATCTCTTTATACACAATCTCTCTGTGACTCTCTCTCTCTCTCTCTATTCTTCTACAAAAGAAGAAAAACCTCTTTGATCTTGATTAAAAAGGAAAAATTATTCATAATTTTCATTCTGTAAATGTCGTTTTGATGAGAAATCAACATCATTATTTGTCTGTTTTACCATAAGAATTGTATAAAAAAAAGAAATTTCATTTACAAGGCCACTGTATGCTATTTCAATCTTCTCATTGAATCTCTTTCATCTTTCATTAGTACCAAGTTTTTTCCTCTGTTAAGCTCACTTATCTCTCTTTCAATCTTCTTCTCTCCTCATGTTCATTGTCTATGACACCCTTTACCCTCCTTCTACTTCCCTTCACATCCATCCTTTGCCCTCTCTATTCGTCTCGTAGTTTTCAACTTCATCTCATGTACTTGCTACCTTTTCCTTTTTCAACAAAAAAAAAATGTAAAACTTGAAGAGTTCCTCATTTCAAAATGAACAATATCTTGTTGAAGACTGAGATTGTCTTCGAACATACCTCATCACCTTCTCTGTCTTCATCTCTCGACCTCCAAAAACTGTTGAGACTTTCATAAACAGTCATGTTGAAAAAGAAGAAAATTTTTGTAGAAAAAGTGTATTTTAGGTAATATCAGATGCTATCAATCTAATAGATGAAGGACATCTTATATCTTTCTCCTATACCTCTTTGCCTCATTCTCCTCAATCTCTCTTTACTTTTAATACAAATAGAGAGTAAGATTGGAAAGAGAGAGAGGTTTGAAGATAGATAGAGAGAATGAGAGGTAGAAGATAAATGAAGAAAGAGGATTAACGAGGGAATTTTGAACAAAAAATAACGAAGAGAGAAGGAAATAGAGAGAGAGAGAGAGAGAGAGAGAGAGAGAGAGAGAGAGAGAGAGAGAGATATGGTAAGAAGCAAGATTGAGGTACAAAGAAGTGGAAGAATCGTACATTCTCTATGAACACCCCAAGCTTCTTCTTTCTCTCTCCCTATATATATCATATAGTGACACATAATTTCATAATTTATGTTAAAATCAGCTTTGTTGAAACATTTTTTTTTGTTTCATCAAAGACGATAAGGCCATTAAGGAATGACTTTGAATGCTTCTTCTTCCATTTATAGTTGTTGACGACCTTGTACTCTTCTGGTTTAACAACATCTTCACAAGACCATATTGAATATCTTTGAATTTACTTTTCTCTTCCCCCCCCCCTTCTCTCCAAACTTCTTTTTGATATGAAAAGAAGTAAAGAAATTAAAATTATTCAAAAAGTAAGATGAATCAGTCGCTAATGATGATGATGATGTGGATGGGGTGGATGGATGATAGCCATCACCATCCAAATGGCTAGATTTGTAAATGCAAAAAGCATTCTTTATGATAAAAATGAAGAATGTTTCATGAAGTACTTTTATCTTTCTTTGAATTATTCATTTTCATTTATCACTTTTTTTCCATTTTCAGAGGTTTTCTATCTCTAGTCTCTCCATCTACATCAATGCTCATGTTGTACTCTCTCATTCACGCAGACTCTTTTGATCATCAACTTGCTCTTTCCATGAACTCTACTACTCTCTATGTATTCATATGATAACTATCTTTATGGCAAATCTCTTTTTACCTCTCATCCTCTTCTCTCTCTCTCTATCACTCTCTCTCTCACTCTCTCTCTTAACATAAATCTTCTTGAAAATGTACTTTTTTGACTCTTTTTCTTTTTTTTATCTGAAAAATATTGTTCAACCAATCTCTTATACCTCTCAACAGTATGATGCCTTCGTTTTCTCACTCTGTTTCCATCTCTGCCTTACAATCTTCCTACATCTTTTGCTCCCTCTCAATCTCTTTCTCTCTCTCTCTCTCTCTATTTTAACAACATGTCTCTCAAGAAGTTTTTTGATAAGAAAATAAAATGACTAGAGAGATAGAGATATAGAGAGATTGAAGAGAGATAGAGAGAGAGAGAGAGAGAGAGTACTAAAGAGGAAAAGAATAAAGAGAGCAAAGTGGGCAAAGAGATGAAGAGTCTTTAGCCAGATCAAGGTGAACCTATCTGGATTTCCTTAGTATCCATATAGGACAAATGAAGACGAGACCTTTCTTCAATCATCCTCATTGAGAGTTTCCTTACTAATTACTGTACGTTCTTTGCCTAGTTTTCTATTGAATTTCAATCTTTCTTTTCTTCTTTTACAAAATATACATTTTGACTTTTCTTTTTGAAAATACAAAAAGAAGGAGATGGTCAAAGATTTTTCGACTTTATCGTCGCTCCGTCTCCCATCATCATCATCTTCTTAGTTCGTCTCATTCAGCTACCATCTCACTTCATATAAACTAATAGAATGATAGAAGACAGTTCATTCAAGGGTCAAAAAAGTATTTCAAGTTCATCCAATCAACACACACACACACATACATACATACACCACGTACACATAGAAGGGAAATCAACATCACCGCTGTGTCAATTGGAATATTCTGATTATTAGCTTTTGCTCTTCATCTCTCTATTTTCTCTGCCAAATACAGAAGCTTTAACTTTTAAGCTCTTCACCAACCAACTCATTTGTACTTTTCGTTCATACATTCTCTCTCTCTCTCTCTCTCATGTTTATCCTTTCGCATCTCTATATCTATCATTTTGTCTTTTGCTCTTTCCACCTTTCGAAGCTTACAGTTCGATAGTTTTGTAGAAAGAGACTAAGATAGTATTGAAATAGCTTATGAGATTAAGAGTATTAGAGAAGCAGACAGATAGAGAGGTAGATGAAAAGTTGACAATTATGAGTGACCTTACTTAGTGGGGGTCAAGAGCGTTCTATCTTCATCTCTTTCCATCTCAAACCTCTCTTTCATCTATCGTCTTTCTACCAATAACAGTCACTACCAGCCACCCATCTATAACTTCACCTTTTCATTTCTTTTTCTTAACTCTCTATCTCTATCTCTCTCTTCATGGCTTTCATTGCAATCATCTTCTCTCTCTATATACTTATACAGTCTCAATCTCCCTCTCTTGAGTTTGCGGTTTCCCTCATAAGCTGCTGTGTATAACCTCAAGAAGAGATTTGATAAAATCATTTCTTCTAAACAGTTATTCATCCTCACACACTCTCTTTCTCTCTCTCTCTTTCTCTCTCTCTCAATCTTTATCTCTCTCTCTCTCTCTTTATTCAAATCTCTCTTATTCTCTGTATTTCCTCCTCTTTCATTTTTTTTCGCAACACTCTACCTCAAAAGGCCGAAACATAAATTATTCAGCAGAAAACTTTTTTTTTTGTTATCCAAGTACCTTATTTGCATTTTACATTTTGTATTTTGTTTTTCATATCGATTTTATCAATATTTTACATTTTTTTCATATTTTACCAGATTTCAACTTGTTGAATTCAAGTTTCCTTAGGAAATTATCATTTCTCTCTCTCTCTCTCTCTCTCTCTCTCTCTCTCTCTCTCTCTCTCTCTGTATGTGTGGTAGTGGTGGTGGTAGTACTGCTACTGCTACTTCACCTTCTTCTCTTTCATGTCAATGTTTGAGAAAATGAAATTATTGAACGTTTTTCCATCAATGGACAACTTGAAAAAAAAAGAATAAAAATCATTGATTTTCTCTCTTAATCACTTAATTTCCTCTTAAATATCTTTTCTTATCATCATCATCTTTCGTTTGTGACAATGTTCTGAGAAGAAGTTAGAAGGAAGGACTTGTTTGCCCTCTTTTCTCTCTTCTATTCATTACCTCCATAAGCAATCTCTCTCTCTCTCTCTCTCTCTCTCTCTCTATCTCTCTCTCTGTGTATATTTCTTATATGATTGTTGAATGAAGCTTCTGCCTTCATTCTCTTTATGGTAATGTCTATCCATTCTTGGTCCATCAGCAACCAATCTCTCTTTATCTCTCTGAATTCCCTCGCTCTCTGTCATTTTCTCTCTCTCTCTCTCTCTACACACCTCGTTCTCTCCTCCTTTTTTTTTTGCTGTCAAAAGATTATAAGACGTTTATAAGAAAATGCAACTATTTAGTTAAAACCTGTTTAGCAATTGCCATTTTACAAAAAAAAAAATGAAAAAAAAGATTTTGAAAGCAAAATAGTTTCGACACAAATCGATCATGTCGATGGTTGGGTCAATTTTATCTTTGAATGTTTATTTAAGTATCTTTTTTTTATTTTACTGTTTGAATTTGGGAGAAGAAAGGCTTTTGCCTCTATACTCATAAGCCCTCACTCTTTGTTATTCATTATCTATCGTGCTACTGCTTCTAACTGTACTTCTTAATCTCTCTACCTCATACGCTTTTCAAAATGTTAAAAGATGAGGAGAAGAGAGTAAGGAAAGTAGTAGCTCATCATCATCATCAAGACTTAACTTCTTGCTTGAGCTTCCTATCTTCCTCGTTTGTGTCTCTGTTTCTCTCTCTTTCTCTCCATACCTCTCTATCTCTCTTTCTCTTCATTATTATTAAGCAAAATGATTACGAGAAGGTTGAATAGAAAATATTCTTTTTTTTTTCATCACTTTTCTTCACTTAATTCACATCGGATAGTCTAGTAGAACGTTGGCGGACTGACCCAGATTTTGACCTGATAACAGTTTCCAACAACTACTGGAAAATGAATTGAGAGATTCTAAATACAGAGAGAGAGAGAGAGAGAGAGAGAGAGAGAGAGAGAGAGAGAGAGAGAGAGTTTAAGATTTTTGAAAATATCAATTCTCCTCCAGTTTTTCTTTGACAACACATCCCTATATGACTGTTTACAAATTTTTTTATTTTTGGCTCAAATATTGTGTGTTTGTAACTGAATTTCAATAATCTTTTGAAATCAAGTCAATTTCCATTTAATGAAGTTCAAAGCCTTGTCGAATGAATGTATTCTCAATCACATTAGAATGCTCGGTAATTAACAATTTGTTCATTCATTTAAAACTTCTATTTCATTTATTCTTTTTACTTTTTCACTTGTAAATATGCTTAAGCTTTTAGTCCGTCTGACCTCCCACAGTCTCACATTCAACTCCTCCTCCTACTTCCCCCTTCAATCTCGTTGAGCTTCTTTTATGTAACTGTTCAATCTCATTAAATCATCTTTTCGGCATTCGGAGGCATAGTCTTGTGCTTCCTCTTCTCCTACTCCTCCTCCTCCTCTTCTGCTTCTTCTTCAACATCATCTTTGACTTCTTCTTTCCATAGCTCGTTGATAAACTTATTCTTACACTTGCCTACCCTTCAGGCTCTTTCCATATTTTAACTTTTTAATGTTTTCGATGAAAAATGAAGTTTCAACTGCAAAGTGGTCTCAACATCATCATGTGTCGTACTTAGGAACAGCTACATCTGAATCCTTTACAATCCTTACATGTTCATCTCCTATAACTATGTGACTGACCATTTGATGACCACGAACTGTCTTGTTGCAACTATCCTCATCATCCAGTCTACGAGCATAATTAGTTGAACTTCTCATCCATTGAATACCTTCTACTTGTTCTCTCTCTCTCTCTCTCTCTCTCTCTCTCTCTCTCTCTCTCTCTCTATTCCTCCCTCAATAAGCTGATGTTAATGACAAACAAAATGAACAAAAAAGTTTCAACTTGACACTCTTCTTCATTCCATTTTACAAATTGTCTTCAACGTCTTTGAAATTATTTCGTTCATATTAGAAAAAAGAATTTTGTCGTCTTCAACCAATTTGACTATTATTTCGATCCAAACAGAGAAAGAAAAAAAATGAAAGAAACACATAGAGGTATAGAGAGAGAGATAGAGATATTGAGATAGACAGACGTACAGAGAGAGAGAGAGAGACCATTATCAACCATCTATAGAATGTCTTGAATGGATTTTCATCGAAGTTCTACATCTTCTGAATACTTTATATGGTAGTTCCAGACTTAAACATATTGAGAAGAAAAATATAAATGAAGAGGGTTTAATAAAGAAGAAAAGATGAAGAAAAAAAAATTTTTTTTGTCTAATCCCTTTTGGAGATATATGTAATGAGAGATATGAATAGAGCATGCATGCTGGAATAGAATCTAGAGAAAAAGAGATAAGAAAAGGGTAAGAGAATCCTCCTTTATGATATCCAAACCAAAGAGAATATAAGAGAGAGAGTGTAAGATGAAGAAGAAGAGAGAGAGAGAGAGAGAGAGAGTGAGGAGGTGCAGAAGATGTGATTAAACATACCGCCAAATCTTTATTAGTTGTCCTTATGAGGTTACTTGACTGTCCATCATCATCTTTTACTATTTATATATACTTAATATGGAGGTAATTTATCTCTTCATGTTAGAAGAGAGGGGAATATTGAGTAAAAAAAAAAAAAGAAAGGCAAACGATGACCTTGTCTCTAATTATAGACCATCTTCAAGGAGGTTCAACTATCTTCATCTCTTTCAATAGTCAAGTCAATTTCTTTTTTTTTTTCTTATTTTTCATTTAAAAAAGAAATTCTCATTTAACATCTGATGCATGATTTTTGAATTTCGTCGTTCAACTCTATAGCGCAGGTCCGCACTTGCAGTAACAACAATGACGACGTGTCTCTCTTTTGCTTTTTATTAATTTCTGAAACATCTTTGATCAACTATGGGTTAAAAGGTCATTTTCCGAATCCCTCACTACCATATCCGTACTTCGTATAGCTAAGAGGTTCAGTTGACTATCCTTAGGTATGAGGAACACACGTCAATGTGCTCAAAGTGCTCAGCTTCATGAAAATCTTTGAAATTATAATTTACAAATTAAGATTTCATAGAGAAAGAGAGAGAAAAAAAGTAATTGTGAGAGTTGAAAAGGAGAGAGAGAGAAAGAAAGAGGGTGATAGACATGATTTACATTACATGTGGAATAAATTGAAATAAAATGAGATTGACTCTGAAACTATTTAATTATATTCCACTATACATATAGTTTACAAAATGAAAGAGAATAAAAACTACATTTTATAACTATATGTATATCTTTTTTAATTTCTCTCCCTCTCTTCTCCTATCTCTTTCTATATCGTTTGTGCTTCTCTCCATCTTTCTCTAGTGTGAGTATGAAAGCATCTGTAGGCTAGAAATATGAAAATGGAGGAATCAAGATATTTTCAAACTTTCTTAAACGAGAACGTAACTAAATCAAATGGCAGTTCATTTGAAAGAACTAAAATTCAAAAGATCAGCCCACCCCATAGATTTCGGCCAAAGTTGTCTGTATCAACTGACACGTGTGAGGCGGGATAGCATATAGGGGGGGGGGGTTGCCGTTGACCTTTTGAACTTTATGAACCACAGCTTTTTCTTTTTTGATTGAGCCATGTTACGTTTCTACTTCTTTTGTATTTCTCTCTCTCTCTCTCTCTCTCTCTCTCTCTCTCTCTCTCTTTCTCTGTTTCATTTCTCTCTGTCTCTCCTAAATTCTCTTTATAATTATATGAGAAATGTCATATTTTGATTGAAGAGAGAGAAAAGCTATTTAAACAAAACAAAAACGTTTTATATCTCAAACTGTAATTCAAGAGGCGTTTTAAACATAAAAAAAACGTGAAAACGAGATGGGTGATTGAAATGAAGCAGAATAAGAGAAACTTTCTTGAAAAGCTGTTTCAAATGATTTTGGCAGCGAAGATAATCTTTTTGAAAGATGTGGTGTATTGGTCTTCTCATCATCTACACAGTTCGACACCATAGCTAGACAACATCAGGCTGTCGTTTATCAACACTGACCATTCTGTTAATGAATTGAACTGAACTTGTCGTTGTCAACCATTCAATCTCATCTTTACCACCCCCTTTATGTGACAGTTCAGTTCTTCTGTGCTTCTTCCTACTTCTTCAAATGTATTGTCTTCATCATTTTTTTCATTTCCTCTCATTTTTTTTTGTATGAAAATTGGATTCAAAAGAGAGAGAGAGAGAGAGAGAGAGAGAGAGAGAGAGAGAGAGAGAGAGAATGCTAAGGGAGAAGTGATGCTGGGGGGTAATAGAAGGAAGAAAGAGGGAATGAAGAGAAGGTTTGCTAGTAGTAGTGTTGATGGAAGAGAACAAAAACTTATTTTCAACACTCATCAATCGGTTCAAACACACAGTACATCATTTTGTGGGAGGCCGTGAGATGAATTGAATGTCCTTGTGTTCATCTTTTCCTACTCTCATTCTTTCTTAACTATTCCTTTCAGCTTATCTTTTTCTCTGAATCTCTTTGTAAATTCTAACAAACTAACAATGATCCGTCACTTACTGTCCATAACTATTTCAAACAGATAAAATAAAGAAAATTGAAAGATATAAGTGAGAGAGGCTTCTGAGACTTCATAGATGGACACCAATAGACCATAGAGAGATAGAGAGGGAATGAGAGAAATCTATAAAAGAGAGAGAGACAAACTGTAAAAGAATAATATATGTTATATATGTATGGTTAAGATGTGAAAGCCTTTCTCGGATCATGTCATTAACATTCTCTTACTTTTTGTCCGTTTCTCTCCCCCCCCTCTCTCTCTCTCTCTCTCTCTCTCTCTCATATCGTCAGTTCCTCTCTTCATATCCACCAAAACTCACCTTCTACCCCATCACCCATTAGTTTCTGGGACAATTCTGAAATCGTTTTTTTCATTTTCTAATTCTCGTGCTTCTTCTGATCAGCATTCTCTGCATCGTTTATCGACTACTGATTACAATGCTAACTATGCCATAAGCATTAGCTTCAACTGTTCCATCTCATCCATCATCATGCACAGTTAATGTCCGAATGCAAAAACTTTTTAATTTGGATTTTTGAAGTAAAACCAAATTAGGACAATCAATCAATAAGCAAAGGGTTTTTCTTTTAAATAAATGAAATATTTGAATTACTCTCTCTCTCTCTCTCTCTCTCTCTCTCTCTCTCTCTACATGACTGTTGTTCATCATCTTACCTGCCCTCTCATCTTCCTTCTACATTTCAATCTCTCTATCCTTCCCTCTCTATCTATTCATCTCTCTCTCTCTCTCTCTGTTTCCCTTACAGTTTTGCGAAAAAAGTGTCAATATTCTCTCTTTTGTATGTCTTTCGCTTCCGGGGGAGAAGCAGGAAACCTCTTCACAAACACATTTTTTTCTTCAACTTGCGTCAAGCTTCTTCTCAATTGTGTGCTTCATTTAACCTGCTGCCAATTAAATCTTTTTTTTTTCTCTTCAAACTCATCTTTTGAATAGATGCAAAGAAAATAAACTAGACAAATGAATGGAGAGCACAAGTTGAATAAGCAAAGCTTAGAACTCTATTTCAGACATCTTACATTTCATTTTTAATTTTAAAAAAGGAAGAGAAAGAAAGAGAGAGAGAGAGAGAGAGAGAGAGATTAAGGAGAACTCAAAGTAATTTATGTTGAAGCCGTTAACTTTTCAATTTTGTCGTTAATTCCTTCATATCATAACTCATTTATCATCAACTCATTGGAAACGTTGATGAGATATGTAAACTCCATTACCTTATCACTACACAATTTAATTTTCCTTTTATTCGTTCATATTATCAAAATTCTTTTTATTTTATTCATTTTTATATGAAATCATCCATCAAATATTAGCATATTCACACGTGCACACCTCCCTCGCATGTTACGTGATCTACGTGAACATCACACGTACATAGCACACATTGAACATAAAGAATCATTCTTTGATTTTACAGAGTATGGAACGGTTGATTTTTTAAAATTCTTTCATTCACTCTCTTTCTCTCTTTCACCTTCCTGCTATGTTTCTATTTCAGTAGCACCTTCTCTCTCTCTCCCTCTCTCTCTATGTGTGTGTGTCTGTCTCAGTCTTTCCCTCGTTGCATCTCTCATTATCTCTCTCTATATGTTCTCTTCTTCTTTTTTCAGTTTGAAAAAGAGAAAAAAAAAAACTTTTTCAAACAATTCGTTTTTTTTTAAATTTTACAAACAAAAAGTTCTTTTGTACTGAGCTTTTAAGCATATTGCCCATCAACTGCTTAATGTGTGAGTCGAGCTGTTCGTACCTCATTATACTTGTTCATATCGTTATTCGTCATACTTCCTATATCATTCTTTATCTTATATATAATACTTTGATTCTATTTATTCATATTTCAGAGTGTTATGAACACTCTAATGCAAATGGGTCCGATGATGGTAATGGAAGGTCCAAATGGTATGCATCATCATCACCATCATCATCAGCCGTTTCCTCAGCCATCTCAGCATATTCCTCAAACGCCAATAACATCATCCATGAATAGATCACAAAGGTATTTAACTATATATACTATTATATAATATAATTAAATGATAACATTAAAGATGTGGTGTATGTCGTGGATGTCAATGTAAGCCATGCGGCCAATGTACGTATTGTCAAGATTCTCCACAATTTGGAGGGCCAGGAGTCAAAAAACAAAGTTGTATAGAAAGAAGATGCTTAAGAGTTTTAGAGAATAGGCTACAGGTGAGTATAGCTCTTTATGAAGCTCTCTCTCTCTCTCTTTCTCTCTCTCTCTCTCTCTCTCTCTCTCTCTCTATCTTTATCTTCATCTCCTGGTGTTTACGGTAGCCAACGATAACTTTCTTCATCTAATTAATCACATAACATTTCATCAAAAGAGACTAATAAATCAACCAATTTTATTATCATTTGTCCTCCTTTTTTTATTCTTTTTATTTGGAACACTACTTTCACTTCATTTTTCATTTGAAAATTATTTTTCTTCGCCTCTTCCTCCTCTTTAGCAGCCTCTTTTTCCTTGTCTACCGTTCTATAATCTCTTTTTCTCTCTATATTTTCCATTCCTCTTTCTCCTTTTCCTCTCAAAACCTTCCTAATCTATATAATTTCAGAGAGATGCTCCAACATTCAAAGCTCGTGTTGGATGTAATCAATGTGAAGACTGTCGTATGGCAGATTGCCAAATATGCTTAGTCTGCTTAGACAGAAGGTTTTCCATTTCATTATAACAATTCAATTTTAACATTTTTCCAGATTTTTCGATAATCGCTATATGACCGGAGCTATGTGCGCCAAGAAACGCTGCAACAATGCTACTTCTATAGAACTTCCTGCTCAATCGCCTCAAGCTATGGCTGAATATCAGCAACGACAGGTAAGAAAAGCTTTTATTCATTATTACTCATTCATTTTTCTTGTTGAAGGCACAAAAGCGAGCTTATGAGCAGAGTGCTGCTTCTAATCAATTCCATGTTGATATGAAGCGTCGTGTAGAGATGGGATTCAACGGACATCCTGTCCAGGTATGCAATTCAGCTTCCACAATCACATATGATGAATGCTTTGAAGGTTTTGTTCCAATTACCTCAAGGAGCTCAACAACCACCACAGCAGCAGACTCCTCCACCACAACAACAAAATGGCAGAGTTCTGGCAATGAATCAATCAATGAACTACGGTAAGTGTTTATTCTGTCAATTTTCGATCCCACGACTTTCTTTCCCTTATAAACCTTTGCTAAGATGATGAATTATAATATTGAGAATCATGTTTATTTCTTCCAGGAATGCCTCCAATGTCTGCAATGCGCATGCAGCCCATGCAGCAAACCGGTGTCCAATCAGTTGCTCAATCAGTTCCAATGGGCTCATGTCCATCAGTAGCTCCACCAACTACTGCCATGCAACAAGCTCCAAATGGAGGACAGCTTAGCATGTCATCAGCTACACCTCTTGGATTAGATCATCAACAACAACAACAACAGCAACAAGTGCAAGTTGTTTCATCATCATCATCAATGCCTCCACCACCACCTAGTAATCAAATAACTTATATGATGCCCAGTTATGGTCATTCATCTCCTACTTCATTAGATTTTTATGATATAAAGCCATATTCATTTGAAGAAATTCATATGCACAATGGTGATCCATTCATTCCTCCCAGCTATGCTCCAGAAATGAAAAATGCAGTTGTGTTGCAGCCACTATAAGAGCATCTCTCTCTCTCTCTCTTCCTCTTTGTAATTCTCTTCTTCTTCGTTTTGTTTCAATACGTACATCCATTTTTTTACTTTTCCATAACAACTTCATCGTTCATAACCAGAACAAGACCTTGTCGTCGTTGAGCCTAGTAAAACGATGTGATGGTGATGTCCTCTCCTTATTAGGTACCGTTATAATTCTGATTTTACAAAAGCTCCATCCGTTGCTCTGCTTAGAACACTTCTCGGCACCAACACATGAATGAAGAAGCAAGGATACATCTTAGGCATAATAATAGTGTTTTCTTACCCTCTATATCTCCTATCTACCTAGACTGTGTCTCTCTTTACAAAATCCATCCCCTTCCCTTTCTCTCTCTCTCTCTTCCTCTCTCTCTCTCTCTGTAGAACACGGGTTCCGACTCATAAAAAGAACGATGAAAAAGCAAATAATTGATGTTCAAGGTGTCTTTGACTGTTGTTTTTCGTAGAAGCAGAAGTGATAGAATATTCCATAGAGAAATATTTGAATAATTATATTTTTTTTAAATAAAAACTAGCGGAGAGGCCCAGGCCATCTAGTCGGTCTGATGTTCGAAGTCCATCCGTCTAAAACTGTGATGCACAAATTTCCACTTCTCTCATGCTTCATCCCTTTATATTTCTACTCTTCCCGTACCACCCGCGAAATCCCCACCCTTATATATGTCTCTGTTAACCATGTGTGTGTGTGTGTTGAAGGAAAATGCAAAAAAAATGTGAACATGAGCACATTTTTTTTCATTTTTCACATAGTGAACTATAATAAGAACTTATATACATAAATGCATACATATATATATATATATATATATATTATATATAACTATACATACTTTATAATATATTTTCTGATACCTTTCATGTTAAAAAATAGTTTGTTGAGCTTTCTATCAGCTGTTGTTGAAGACGGTTGAAGAGAGTTCATGACGCGACCCAAACCCATAGCTGGAGATTCGATTCTTTGTGATTTTATAAATCTTTATATTCATAGTTGATCGTATTGACGATAAATCATCAAATAATTCAATATATATACTGATGGTTATGATTAGAAGAGCTCTAACCCTTTCACTTTCTCTCTCTCTCTCTCTCTCTCTCTCTCTCTCTCTCTCTCTCTCTCTCTCTCTCTCTCTCTCTCTCTCTATCTCTGTATGTCTCATTGTGTTAGCCTCCAGCAATTCATTTTATGTGCAAAATTGTCGATTCCATAATAATTGTCTTAACATGTGTGCTTATGGGTTACGGCTGGGCACCGTAGCACAACGAAGATGAAAAATAAAAAAAAATAAAATGTGAGCATGTCAGGGATGTAACGTAATCAGAAAATAAATTTTATTTTATATCCTCTCTCTCTCTCTCTCTCTCTCTCTCTCTCTTAACTTTCACTTGTAATCCCACAGATATAAGTTTTTTCCATTTTGTTTGTTTCGTTGTGAAACAGAAGAGCAATGATGATCCCTGCGGGCCCTTAACCTCTCATTTCACTTTATTTTTGTTTTCTTTTTTCTTCATATTAAATCATAAATATGGATATATTCTAATGGTGTCATAATAAATTTTGTTTTTTCAATCAAATTCTTTGATCTTAAAATCTGATGATGGTCAGTGATACCTATGGTCATAATGTGGTCTCGTTGCGACTTGATGCTCATGTAATCCAATTACGGTAAAGGCTGTTCTGGTGATAATCAGTTGTGTGTACTTTGAGAACATGAGCACTTGATTGGCTTTCATGAATAGATGCTTTGATGATAACCTTCTTGATTCCTGAGAAAGAGAAGATGAGTACTTGAGAGGAAGTTTCAAGCTAAAGATAAGACTGCTTGAACGATGAAGATGTGTATGCAACAGCTTCAGCTGATTACAGTCCAGAAATTGTCGATTAAAGACATTTTCATTTTTCTCTCCTCGTTCTCAAACTTGAATAAACACGTAATGTCAATAAAAAAACTTTTTTTTTTCTTTAAAATAAAAGAAATTCTGCTTTTCTTTACTTTAAAAATCGATTGAACAAAATTTTTTGTAAAATTCTCAGCTTAATAGAGAAAGTAAGAAGTTGAATGTTTACTTTAAGGTATTCCATTCTACTTCCGTCATTTTTCTAATAAAATAAAAAAAAAGAAAAGAAAAAAGAGAGTGAGTGAGTGAGGGGCAAGACAGGGAGACAGCATGAAGGAAAGAGGTACACGCTGTACCAATCCAGCAGTTCGGAATGATGAACTCCAATTCTAGGAAGAGATGGGGGGGGGATGGAATGATGAACAACGTGAGATTGAATACAAAACAGAATAAATAGGAATAGAAAGCAAAAGCTTGACATGATCATTTCTTCGCTTATTTATCCGTTTCAAACAAATTTAATAATATCAGAATCTTCACATTGACGTTTCATGCGATTGAGATGAAGCTTTTCACGTAAGAATGCTGTTACCATGCGTTCCATCAAATCACCCGCTTCATGTGCCATCTTTGCATTCTCTAATGCTGTACACTGTTGACGTATTAATCCAGGAATATATCGGGTAACACATCGAAGAGCACTAGAAGATTTATAAATAAGATGTTGGATGTATGAAGAAGTGAATGAATAGAACGTACGCGCAAGTTTGAGGATTAGCTTGAAGAACAGATGATTCATCTGATTCAATGGCAAAATAGCCGCATCTGATGAAGTATTGTTCGAGTGATGTATGTCCTTGATAACAGGGAAGATATTTTCGAAATTCTAAATAAGAAACAGAATAAGGTTATTGTTAAGCTTAAGGATAAACCATCGTAATGACGAGCGCAAATGAAATCATTTAAGTAGTTTTGTCGTACAAAAGGTCGAAGATAATATTCGTGATTGGGAGATGAAAGGCAGCTGTGAGCACACTTCTTGGATGCGTTATACGACCTGCAATGGGGAAGAGTTGAGATACGACTCACATACACATGTATGAGCACAATGATAAATTATAAAAAAAGAAGCAGAATTGAATTATACGGAAATGAATTCTTACCGACAATGCATTTCATGCTTTTCCAAACTGAATTTGCGATTGATTACAGCCAATACAGCTTCTTGTGATGGAGTCACTTGATGATGATCTAAGCATTCTTTCCAACATTTTTTGTACAACGCCTCCTTCAGATTATCTTCAAGCGAATCAGAAGCTGAACATAAGCTGCAATGAAGTGTGTGTGAACGAATGAAATCATAGAAATCAAAGTTGATATGACAGCTTGTTATCATTCTTTATGCTCCTAGGTCGGACCAGTCAATGTGGCACCAAAATCTCCGGAAAAGGAAAAAAGAAAATTTTTTTTTCATTCAATTCATTTCAAAGTATTTCAGTCAATTGATAAGTGCAACAGATAAATTACTTTGAATGAACGTCAATCACTTACCAGCTGATTTACCTTTTAATGTTTCAAATATGAAAAACGACCATTCACACTCACATACACTCACATACACTCACATACACTCACATACACTCACATGCATTAAACTTATGGATCAAAGGGCTAATTGATTGAACATACCTCAAGCCAACAAACAGACTGCTGATGAACAGCAATCGAAGAGACACGTTCAAACCTCGTTGTTGCATACGATTAGAAATTAAACAAAACAGCTGAATGATTTCAATGCTTATGCCTATCTGCAAGAACAAATTGCTTCTGAGAATATGGGAAAGCGAAAACTTCCTCTCCCCCTCATCTTTTGGAAAATCAAAAAGAAAAATTGTCAAAACAAAGCTCAACTCAGTTCAAAGAAAAACAGTGCATAGTTATAGGAAAAGTAGGTTAGAGTTAGAAAGAGGGAGAGAGGGAGAAAAGAAAAAAAGAAAACGCAAAACAAAGAGAGAAAGTTGAGATAATCGAAAGGAGGTAAAAATAATATTCTGAATTACCTTCTGCACGTGAGATACACTGGCTATGTCTTATCTCAACGAAAAAATACGGGCAACCTCTTCGACCACTATGGTCACAAGAGAATAATCTCTCTTTATCATTTTACTTCTCTCTCTCTCTTTCTCTCTCTCTCTGCCTTTCTCTCTCTTTTCTCTCTTTCTCTTTCTTTATCTCCATCTTGTTACCCTTTCTCTATGATCCTCTGTTTCCAGATACTCTCTTGTAATCAATTACAGTTACATAGAATTCCCTATTTCAATGATTGCTCATTACTGTTCATTATTAAAACTTTCTGAATTTCTCCATAAGATAACACTTTTTAATCAATTATATCTTATCTTTACATTTAGAAGTTAGTTCGAAGCTTTTTTTTAAAATCTTTAATCTTTTGTAAGTAGTCTCAGTTTACATATTACAGACTCCTTCCTGATATGTAGCAATGAGTTCACAAACATATGACCACCTTAACTATCTTCCTGTTGTTTCATCTAGTCTTAGTAGGAATACTCATCATACGCAGACCAGCATTCATCTAGAATTGCATGAGAGTCACATATTATTGAGATATGGAGCTCCCCAAGTTAATCCATATTTGAACTCGCGCGCTGCTCTGTTATTGGCTGATTTGCCATCTAAGGAAATCGAACAGTCGATTTCGGCGAAGGATTGAAATTGTCGAAATCAACCTCAAAAAATTGATTTCTCTCGAAATCTCAGGTTAAGCTTATTGGGCTGTCCTGAACACGAAAATTCAACTAAAATTGCATGAAAGGCACATGTTATTGAGATATGGAGCTCCCAAGTTAATCCATATTTGAACTCGCGCGCTGCTCTGTGATTGGCTGATTTGCCATCTAAGGAAATCGAACAGAACTGAAAGGTAGAAAGGAGGTTATTGCAGATAACTAGAATGTCTAAATGCATATCCACTTAACTTGCTATTGATAGTTCATTCAGTTTAGTAAGCAAAAGATTGTTTTCGGTTTGTTTCTGTTTTTTAATTCAATCCTGTTATGTCTTTATTTGTTTTTTGAAATGTTTCTCAATGTTTTTCTCTTGAAAGCTTTTGATTTACGAAAAGATTTGTCTTTAAAGCTTGGAGGATAAGAAGAGAAAATGTGAAAAATATAATTGCAAAATGAGAGTCATGCAAAATGAAATAAGAAGAAGCAGGTTTGTCTTTTTCCCTTTTATTTCATTCACAAGCAGTTCATTTCAATCGCCTCGCGGCTACTTCATCTCCTCTCATCTCCTCAGTTGTCGTTCGGAACATTCAGATTTCAAAGCTGAAATTTACCTTTGGCTGTTCTTCCATTCTCATAACTCATGTTAGTTGTTGTTTTCAATATGCTTCTATGACATTCATATACTTTCAAGTTTCTCAACTGGTGAAGAAAGCTCATTGGATCAGATCACACATTGTTTGATTGGGTATCTGCATAATGCGATGCCATTCACTGCTTCTTCTAAGCGTATTGTTTCTCAGGTAACGTCTCACACATCATATGTTATTCATATGTTTTTATAAATGAAAGCTCTGAAAGCATCACTTCTTTCTTCTAATGACCCAGATCATTATCGAAGGCTAAAGTTTTTCTTTCATTGCCGGAAATGTCATGTTCCATGTTGTGATTGATTAATCATCTACTGTTGAACTGTTGAGAAAGTAGTGTCAGAAGATAACACTCTGTAACTCATCTCATTCGAGAGAAATATAAAGGAAACAATAAGAAATTTAAATGATTCTTTGTCTTCACAGCTTTGTAAGCTGTTCGTCATCCGTTCGCCGTCGACGACGAATTTGGAGAAAACGCGAAATAACATGGAAATTCCGTGATCCAAATGGTATAATTGAGTCAGAAGAAACATTTTCTATAATTCGGTTGGTTCATTATGAGAAGCTTATCAGATATTTCTTTGAAGATCGCTAATCGCAACAACGTTCTCTATGTGGGAGATGGCTTTAGATTCAAAACTAAGAATCAATGAAGATTTCACTGATAATCATACAGACATTGACATCTACTTTGCTCGTGGGGAGCATGGCGATATCGAAGTGAGCAGGGTCATTCCTTGTCTGTAACAGAGAATATGCTTTGTTAGGCTCTGGATGGCCCAGGTGGAATTGTGGCTCATTCAGGTTTGCCCCCCAGGGGATATCTCCATTTGGATGCCGATGAACAATGGTCATTTGATGGATCAAATGGGATTGACCTTCGATATGTGAGAATCTAATCTTCTTCATAATTTCTGAAAAAAAAATTGTTTGCCTTTCACACGATTAGACAAGGCCAGGAAGATGTAATGTAGTACGATCTTATATTTCAGGTGATATTACATGAAACTGGACATCTTCTCGGTCTTCGACACACCAGAGTATCATCAGCCATCATGAATCCTTACTACAGGTTTATATTCCTATTTCCTCGTTAAGAATCTTGTTGTGTTTTAGAAATCTCAAAAACGGTTTAATCCTCTCTTCTCATGATGTGCAATCCATTCAGAAGCTATACTCTGATGTGTATCTGACGTCGGAACAGAAGTTATTGAAGCTTTAAGCTTTCAACAAGATTTTCTAATTAATGAGCGAATAGATCTCAGATAGCAAATGGATTTCACGTGTTTAATAAGAAAAAAAAAGAAGATTTTTATCAATTATGATCTCATTCAGTTTGTTTTTTCATGAAATGTCATTAAAGTTTTTCAAAATTACCTTACATGGTCAAGATGTCGAGAGCAGTTGACAGAATAACAGCTGATACAGCACCACTATGGTTGCAAAGCATTATTTCTTCCGAAACGCCAATAAACGTCATTCTCAAATTGACTTCGAAAAAAATACTCTCGCCGAATTTCTTATATGGAATGAGAGATCTCTCTGGTAAATGAGATGGGAAGGGAACGACAATGACTGCCTGGAGGCAAGTTGTCATTTCAATGACCGGTCCGTATAGAAGACAGAGAGAAAGTCAGCTTGAAGAAGAAAAACGAAATCGTAGAGAGGTAGGGAGAGAGAGAGAAAGAAAAAGAGAAGGTGTGAGAGATACAAATTCTGAAAGAAAATCAGAATTATCGGGAAAGAACGATTAAACAAGAGAGATTCGGACGGCGATCCACCACCTCGGGTCATCCATCCCGCCTTCAATCCATCCGAGCGTCGTCATCTTCCTAGAAACTACCAGCCCTTCCTCTACAATCGTTCAGGCCTCAATTTCTAATTAAGGAGATAGCCTTTTCAAATCTTCAAAACAATCATGAAGATTTTTTTGTTAGTAGCTGTGCTGGCGGCATCAGCATTAGCTCAGAGCTCTTTCCAGGTGAGCCTTCATTTATACATTTTCCCAACTTTTTTTCGTTTTCCTCTCTCTATGTTTCACGTGTACAAAAAAAAGAAGTTCCTTGTAAAGAATCATAGAACACTTTTTTTCTATGAAGGTAAGACACCCTGAAGCAAGCATACATGGCTGTATCTCCAGAAATGTGATCTCCCCCCCTCACTTTCACGATTGAACGATTTCAATACATCTCTTCATCTTACCCAATATGTATCTCTCTCTCATGTTCCCTATAAAAGCGCATTTATTGGGAGAAATCAGTGGATCGTTTAATCTTTTACTTTTCAGAACACGCGCTTTGACATTCCAGTTGACCTGCCGGTTGAAGATCCATCAGTTCTGGCCCAGATAGAAGGTGTTCCCAATCATCACGTCAAGAATGAGCTGAAGCCAGTCAAAATCAAGAAAACTATAAATGAAGTTTCACATTTCTCTATTAATCTTGATCAATTTTTGAATGTTTCAAGGCTAACCACCAAACACCTGTAGCTGCTCCACAGCCTGCCGTACCTCAGCCAGCTAAACCTCAACCAGCTCAAGTTCCTGCTGCTCCAACACCAGCTCCATTATTCCCAGGACTACCAACATTCACATTCCCACCATTACCAGCACTAACTTTACCAGGATTTGCTCCACCTGCTCAAGCGGCATCAGCTCTTCCAGCTCCTCCAGCTAACGCTCCAGTACCTACTGCTGACGATTATGACCAATCAGTGGATATTCCAACAGCTATCAAACCAACAACCAAGAATCCTGGAAACAGAAAGAACAAGCAGAAGAATAACCAACACCCAACAACTGTAGCTCAGCCAGTTGTTACAACAACCGTAGCTCCATTAGTCCTTGTACAAAGCCAAGGACCAAGCACTCTTCCACCCACATTTGGTCAACAGCCTTACAATCCTCAGTTCTACCAACAATACAATCAACAATACCAGCAATACCAACAGCAATATCTTCAGCAACAGCAACAATTCCAATCTCAGTTCGGACAACGTGTTCAACCAACTGTACAGGTATGTAGGAAACGTTACTGACCTTATTCATTTCAATTCATTTAGCCTCAAGCCCCTGCCTTCGGTCAACAGAGTGTTCAAGCTTTCGGCCAACAACCAGTTGTTCTCCCTCAACAAAATCTGCAACAACGTCCTAACAATTTCCAAGTAAGTCATGCGAATCGGTTTATTTTTCTGACAGCTTATCTCTTTAAGGCTCCCGCTCTTCCACAAACGCAACCTCAGTTCTTCCAACAACCTCAGGGTCTACCACAGCCCGCATTCAACTCTCCACCACCTACAGTCGCTGCTGTAACACCACTTCCTGCTCCAGGTGTTCAACAAGTACCGTTTGCTCAGGTACTCTTTCATCCTTTTGTCTGGCTGTTTCAATCATTCATGTTCAGTTCGCTGCACCAACTCAAGGAAATGTAATTCCTGCCACCAATCAGCAATTAGCTGTTTCACCACCCGAAATCTTTGAGGTAACTCAAGCTTAAAACAATCACTTGAACAAGTTATTTCTAGACTGCTACTGTAATTCAGCCAACTCAAGAGAGAAAGTTCGTCAAGCCCATAGATAATACAGATTACGGTACAGCTATCACTCCAAGCCGAGCTTCCATCTGGTTCAAAGAACAAATCGACCTCACAAGTAATACTATCAAAGTTTGAGTTTTTTCATTTCACATTTTTCAAGCCTGTCGAGCCGATCTGAACAACATTGCTGAGAAGTTTAAGAACAAGTTCCCAGTTTATCTAAGAAATGGAGGAAAGGTTTGTAATCTCGGCTTAGAATATGACTTAGCGAAATGAATTAGGATGCCGATCTTGCTGAACTTGTTCAACAGAGAATTTCTGAGTGTGAAAAGAAAGCATCAGCTGGTCATTGGGAGAAAGTAAATGGACTTCTCACCAAGATTTCACTCTCAAAGAGGTTTCAATCATCATTGCAGTCATTCAGTTAAATATCAATTGCAGTGAGGAAGATGAATGTCGTGCTGGACTTGTACAAGAGCGTATCTCTTGTGATAACTTGATGAACTACACTTGTCAATTCATTGCCCCTGGTTATCCATTCCGATTGGTTCCAGCCAGAATAACCATTCAAGAAGCTCGCCAAGCCGAGAGTGGAGCTGAGAAATGTAGAAAAGTTGTTCGATTAGTAAAGAAACGCCTTGAAGGTTAAGGATATTCATATAATTTATAATTTAATTTGAACTTTTAATAAATATTTGATTAATTTCCGTATTTTATCGAATACCGATTGGTTGCAATAGTAGCGGTGTAAAAGCTATGAGGGACTATAGAGTTCGGAAGAGAAGAAAGGAAGAGATGGAAAAATGTTTTTATAGTTAACTATGTATTCATTCAGTTTGGGACAGGGCAATATCAAGGTTATCGTCTATTATAGTTAATAATCCAATTTCCATCATAATATTGATAATTACAGGAAACGTGTGCCAATTTCTCTTTGAAACAGGATTAACTAACAATTTTCTTTTGAACTCATCTTCCTATCCTCTTCCTATCCTCTTCACTTCTCTCTCTCTCTCTCTCTTAATCTCTCTCTTTTAATTCATTCTTCAAGGAACATGTATTACTCAGTATCCTATTAGTATGTTATGAACAGAGTAATAGAGGTAAAGTGAGAAGAGGTGACGGAAAGATTCTCTGTGAACAAGAAAGAGGAGCAAAGAAAACAAGGTTTATGATGTCAACAATGTTTTTTTTTGTTTGCTATTAGCATATACTTGACTAACCCTATATGCATATAGTTAAACCATGTTTGGACTTTTGCCAGTTGGCAAATGTCCAACTGACCTTAACCGTTTCCAACAATACCCAACAGCATTATGAGAAACAATATGCTGAATAGAGAGAGGCAGCTAGAGAAAGACAGTAGATGGGAGGAGTGAAGATGAACAGGACGCCATCCACGATAGACGTCTTGGCGCCATCAATCTCTCATTCACAGCTCATCTGGCTAATCCTTTTCCTAGAATTCATGTCATTTTTATAATAATTTTTGAGATTATCTCTTAACTATATACGTATAGTTAATTAATAATTAACCTCATTATCAATTTTTGTTCTAATTCTCATAATCTCATAGACGTTCTCACTATCTCACAGTTTACTACCCGCACTATGTGACAATATGAATTGATGTTCTTCTCCTCTACTCCCCTTTTCTTCTAAATATGTTTCGTCTGCGACGTCAACTTGATGAATTGGAAAGCAAAAAAAAGACAAAAAAAAAACTTTTTTCATATCATTCACGTCTTATCATTTATACTTTTCATAGATGCTAAGCATCTTTCAAAGCTTCTAGTTATATATGAACTTGTATGTTTCAGCATAATGGCTCGAATGCTAACATCCTCCTCCTCAACACATCATCCAATAGTACAAGGCTATTTAGTCATTTATAACTTACTTATGTTTCTGATTCATTATTTTGTCTTTGTAGACGTCTTACATGAAGTTAAGAAGAGTAAGTGCTTATCTATGAAATGTGTATTCTTATCTATGCTATCTTTCAGATAACTATTCATATTTTCATCATTTTGAAACATTGAGAATTGCTACTGCTCTTCAATTGTTTGATGTTTTTCATGGCCTTATCGGATTGACAAAAACAAACTTTGTTGTTGGTCTATTCCAAGTCTTTGGACGTCTGTTCGTTCTACAATGCATACATGGTATTGATAGTTTGTACAAAGAGACATTTCCAGTACTTGTATTAATCACAGCTTATTTGCTTATTGAGCTAATTCGGTAAGCTCTAATTCAGCTTCATCTTTTTCTTATTCATACGCTTGAAGCTATCCTTATTACTGCCTGAGGGCAATTAATCAATCATGGAAGCCAATTACATTCCTTCGATACAACGCTTGGATCATTCTTTATCCTATTGGATTTGTTTGTGAATGTAAGTTTCTCTCACACTATCCTCTTCTAACTGTAAATATAGAAAAGCCTTCATTTACATACTCTCTTTACAGATAACACATTGGCTCGAGTTGGATATACTCATTACACACGCGGAACTTTTGCTCCTTATATTCCTAATTGCTTGGCAAATTTCTATTTCTTTGTCTTTGTTGGAAGTGTTCTGACTGTTCTCATCATCTATTTGGCTCAATTCCTTTTAAGCCACATGGACAAACAACGTCAAAAACATTACAATAAGCCTTTGATCTTTCCGACATATAGAAAAATCCAAATGAAGCTCAGACAAGTTTGGCGAAAGTATAGTACTAAATCTTATTAGAAGTCAGGAAATATGTCTAAAAGTGTGTGTTTGTGAGAATAAAAGAATAAAAGAGAGAGAGAGAGAGAGGTGGAATGAGATGACATAGTCTCTTTCAATGTACAGGTAATGGTACTGCTGGACAGCAAGACCGTTAATTCTTCATTTGTAATTATTCTATTTGGACATAATATTTTATTTACTTAATAAATCATTTCAATTATTAATTTTATAAAAATTATTTTTCTTCTTTTCTTATATTTGATGACGTCATCGGACAGTCATTATACAAGAAATACGAATCAGGCTGATGTTTCATATGCTCTAAATGGTGAACGAGCTGGACGTAGTATTGATATTGGCTGTGTGATATTCGTTCGATATGTAGGCTGACCCGCTCCAGGAAGAATTGTCGTATCTCCGAAACGGGAGTTGGGACGAGTTGAGATTGGACGTAATGGCTTATTCGAACTGTTTGTTGAAGATATTGTTGTGCTGAAGATTAGAAATTATGAACAAACAAGTTAATGATGTTATGAAAACCTCTTCTCACTTTTCCGGAATGTAATTCTGGTTTCAGGATGAAGGGCAATTCGACGCAAATAACATCCACATAGGATTGAAGCTATGAACAGTATGATTGCTACAGACGATAAAATTCCGGTCATCCATTTCAGCCCTATTTCTACACTGCGGTCTGAAATGATTAAAACATTGATTCCAGAATTCAGTTCGAAATAAGTTTCTGGTTGCAACACTATCGGCCCAAGTAGTATAGTGGTTAGTACTCCACGTTGTGGCCGTGGCGACACAGGTTCGATTCCTGTCTTGGGCATCTCTTTTTGTTTTTTTTGCTTTATTTCCTATTGCTTATCTGATCAAAAGACTTACATCTACACCAAACGTGCCACCCAGGAGTCCATGAACCATTAATACAGGTCCTTTGATTAGTACCATGGATGAAATATTCCGGCTTGCATGTGAATGTGACTGTTACACCATCCAAGTAATTATTTCCTGGTGGGTATTTCACTGCACCCGGAGCGGTTAGTAGGGCTCCGCACGATTGTGCTTAATCGATGATGTAATTGGGTAAAGGACTCCAGTGAACTCTACCTCTATGTGAACCTTTATGTTTCAATTCCATAAGTTTGCTCTGAACTTCCAAGGTATTCAAAGCGATTTCTCTTCGACCAGTAAGGAAGTAGTCATACTCACACTCATACACGTTTTGACATGCTACCTTGAATCATATTTCGTTTGTAAATTCTAAGTGAAACAAAACATACTCGGACTTCATCCAGAGTGAAGATTAAACTGGCATTGTATTGCAGTCGATAAGGATCGAAGACTGGATTGTATTTGCGGTCATCACCGAATTGTAATGGATTGTAGATTGGCTTCATATCATCCTGGAATAACAGCTTGTGCCTAGTACCATCTACTCTCCCTGAATCATCATTCATGGTAATTAATATATGTTTGTAAGCATACATCTCTGGCCAAACTTGTGAGCGTTTATGTTATCCTGCTCTGTTGGTGGATGACTAACAACTGTTATATGTCCATCTGGAGACATTAAATCATCCAAATGATTTTCGTTAAACGTTCCCAGCAGTCCAACTGTTACAAAACGCTGACCACCTCAAACAAATAGCTTTAAGACTGAAGATCAATCTTATCTTACCTCCAACATAATGTAGAGTGGATGGTTGAGTGACTTTGTTGATGAACTCCTGCTGAATGTTGGCAGTTCGTCGTCCGAACTCATCCAACCCTGTACCGAAGTAATCGGCCCCCCGGAAGTTCTAGAAGCATGATATTAGGCTTTATTGCTTTTCTGTTTCGATGTACTGCATAAGTTTCATTGAAATCCGGCGGAAGTAATGTCATAACGGAAAGAACTCCATGAGCTTCTGCTACTCGAACTCCAGCTCCCGAATCAAACATCACCATTATTTCCGATTGATTATGGTTGCGTTCAGGAGAGCGTAAAGTTACACCTTAAACACACCATTTCATTATTCTTTCTCGTTTTTTTTTGCCGAAATAACCTCGGAACCGTTGCATTTTCAATTCAGGAGTATCGAAATAAACTTTATGGCCGTTGACAACGATGTCCATCCGGTAACGCCATCTGAAACAAGTTTCTTGTAAAATCATTTCGGTCAACAGCCTACCTTCTAAACTCCTTTCGAGCAAACAGCTGGACAATATCTGACTGATTTTCACGAGCTGCAACTCCTGTTATGACCGAGGCATGTACTTCTTGATTCCCTAAAATAAACTATTGATTTCCGAAGTTTCAAAGATATGCTTACAATCTGTTTTGGGTGGTTGTTCCATTCGTACTTGAATTTGAAGATCATGACGCGGATCTTTGCTCATGGCTAACACATAGTATCCTTTTCCTTGGAACGTGTAACGAGTTCCATCAAACGTGACAAAGTGTGGATCACCGTACGCTATTCCTGAATCAATTGAGTTTTAAAAACGATTTGTAGTACCATTCAAACCTGCTACAGGTGGAATATACTCTTGACATCCCGAAGTTTGACGTCTCCAGAAGTAAAATTCGCATGCACCTGCCCACTTACAGCACTTCTCGTATGCCATTATATCAGTATGGAAATTTGATAAAGACGGAACATATGGTGGGCGTTTGAACGGGAAGGAGCCCATGGGGTGCGCTCTGTTTTGAAACATCGTTGTGTTGAACCCCAAAAGAAAGCAAACCGTTGTGCAGTGCCTGGACTGAAGAACCTAAGATGGGCAGCGTTTTCATAATCATCAGAATGCATAAGCCATCCTTCAAAATCATAGCAGCAGACTTGACCGGCGCCTGTCCATCTAAAAGTACGAAGTGTTACATCGTTACAGTGACGAATTGTTAATTACGTTGCTGCCACACTCATCACACAGTGCTGAGATCCTTTATTGTATTCACATGAAGCATCGCCGTCGATATCACAACCAAACAAAGGCATATAGCGACCTATGATGAGGTCATTATGATCATCTTTTCTCTCTAATAGTTACCCAAATCTAGCATAGCTTGATCCATTGTACATGGGCAAGGCACAAACGGTTCTAAATCCATAGCGAAGTTGACACGCTTTCCATCATAATCGAACCAATCCTTTAATATCATTCCATCTTCATTAATAAACCGATGATCTCACTTGACAAAGTTCTAAAGCCCAATGACGACCAAGTTCATACTCCCATACATCTCGAAAATACCAACCGAACGGTGTCAATTTGCTCCAGAAGACTCTAAAGATAGGGAGTTTGCTTTACTTCTGAGCATATGATTACCCTGTGGTATGATCAGCGTCGGAGATAGATATCCTTACAACTCCAAACGAGTATTTTCTCCAAGAGTCAAAAAGCATTGTTGTTCGAGCTAATGTTCTTGGATCAAACTCATACAATCCATCGTTTGATGTTCTCTCTGCTATAGTTCCAATCTGTAATTCAGTATGATGAACGTGAAAAAGTAAATGAACTATTCACTTCTTCAAATATGTGATCATCTGTATCTTCCCAATACCCCATCAGCTTGATATCCACCATTGCATTGATGTCATTTGTCAAGTTATAAGGTGCCCACTCGAGACGAAGCCTCGTTGCATTGGCACTTCTCCAATTATTGTGAGGCTCACGTGGATTATCAATTAGTTTTATATGTGGTGAAGCTAACGACGGTTGTACTATAATATGTATTGAAAACATGAGATATACGATTGTAGCTGTGGATTGCTTACGGAGGTAGAATGTACCAATGTACGGATAACTCTGTCCACCGTCTCGACTCATTTTTGTATTAACTAAGCCCGTTTTATACATCCGATTTACAGGTAGCACACATTGCGCTCTGTGCATACTCAGCTACAAATGAAATGATTGTAAAACCTATCTTTGAAAACAACAAACGAACCCGTATGCAATCTACTTGATATTCATCGAAAATTACTTTCACCACATCGCCACCCCGTAAACACGGTCCTGACACATTCACATAGACACCTCCAATCATTGTAGCTGCTATTGGGGCTGTTGTCATGTATCCTATAGTTGAATACATTATGTTAATTAGGAAATTATTGATTTGTTCCGTACCTATGCTTTCGTTACTACATCCTCCTCGAATGATCTCTTCATCAACTCTGAATAACCAACGACCTGGCACTCCAACATTGGAAAATTCACGTAACTTGATGACACGTCCTTCACCAGAGTATGGTAATGGTGTCCAACCTGTACCGTTTCCACCGTTAAAACCAGCCTTCATGAGAAATTGTTTGAATACATTGAAAAGCAACATACGATAGCACTTTGAAGACCACCTCGACCTTGAAGAGCCCCGGCAGTATTAGAGGATGTCCAGTTAATATGAGCATAATTGAACATCACATAACTATATCATAGAAGTCTGTTTGAAAATTCGTCTTCTGTCAAATACCTTCTGATTTCATCTGTTGCAAGGACCATTTGATAAGTGTTTGTCCACCTTTTAGCCTCTTCATATCTATTAACCTGAAACTTTGTTTTTGAGACCCGTGAATGAGATGTATCTTTCAGTTTCATTTGACACAAAGTAGTTTTCTATTTGATTTCTTATTTTTTAATAACCTGAGTGATTTTTGGAGCTCCACCATACGCCATTCTCTCCCAGGTGACGATGACAGCATAATCTGCTCGAAAACCATTTGCTCCAATTATACCTTCTCTAATGGCCATTGTTATATTGTCAAGCAGGTATGTATCTTCAACTCGTCCCCATGTCTTAAATTAATGAAAGCAATGTAACAGAGTGAAGTGTTCAGAGGTTAACGTACTCTTTTCTCATAACGATCACGTGCGGTCTCAAACATACTACCATATTCATCTTTGGGATTGATTAATGGACTTCCCCATTCGTCAAAAGTTTCAAATGCTCGTGGACGGAAAATGACTCTTCAGATTGAATAATTATAATAACGTTAACTATGCGTCAATCACATACCTATACCAGACATTCGAAATTCCCCGTTCTCCAACAAACTGGAAGATCTGATCAGCATAGAAAGCAGCAATAAACGAAGCATCCTACAATACATTTGAATATTTTGTAATTGAAAGGTAAAATCTAACTCGTTGTTCAGGCCAACGTGGGTTTGGAAAAGTATAAGGTGGCTGAATGAACTCTGGATCAGAAAACGCCAACATACCATTCGGATAGATCTGTAAGCTCGGATAGTTACTCACGTCAACATGCTCTTTCTTACCATTGTGTAGTTAAAACGAAAACCATAAAATGGAAAATCAAAATCAAAATCAATTTGTCGATCATGATGAGGTTTATTCAACAAATTGGCATCATTGTACAAAGGGCCATAAGGAAAGAGATGCCACCAACCTTTAGTTGCAAGACATATATTGTTGATGAATATGTTTCTCGTTACCTTCTTCTTCACGCAGATCCATATACTTTTCACGTTGATCGAGTAATGACGGATCAACATGTCCAGGATTTGGCATATAGTTAAAGACTGGTTGCTTATTACCAAATAAGTCAATTGTAGACATCTCAGCATATGTCTGCTGAGCATCAACACATGGATTGGTGAATATGATTGTTAAAATAAAATATGATAACCATTTAAGGATACCTATAATACGTTTTGTAATAAGAGAGGGAGGTGAGTCTACTACTTCCTTACCATCTATACTGGCACCTTTGATGGCCAAAAATAAAAGGAGCATCTTGCTCAGTTAGTACAAGGAGATAAAGACGTAGCAGATACGGTAACAAGGAGATAACGTAGTAACAGTACGGTTCTACAGAAAGTGACGTTAATTAGTATCTGATAAATAAAAATAACTTTTGAACAATAAACAAAAAAATAAAATTAACGTTGTAGGTGAAAGCTGTGAGTGAATGAAGCCAACGGTAAGCAAAGGACTTATCTTTCGTTGACCTTCCATGGCGTAGTCATGGGTACTAATCTCGTAATAATCTCAAATTGATGCCTTGCACCGATCTGTTCCTTTTAAAATGTATACACCGAGACATATAAATAATATTCGCTGACCTTCTAAGCATTTAATTATAATGTTCTTCTTGAAGATTCCTTAATCTTAATGATACATTCCCATTTTGTATATTAAATGATATTTCATCAAGCATCACACAGCACAACCGATTGATGCGCTTTGTACATCTGCGAATGAAACTAAAAGCGACCGCAAACTTTCGTTGATTCTATGAAAAATGAACTTTTTTTTTATGAGATGCGTTCAATAAACGACCGCTCATTACAGTTTTTACTCAAATAGAATGAAGCAGACGTTACCGTCGCATCAACCAAAAGGCCTTATGTCATAAGCGCGTCACCTGCTCGACCATTACTTACATCATTCGAATGCGTATGAGATGGATAATTGAAAAGGAAGTTTCAAATAACTGTTTTATGTATATTAAGATATTCCCGTATGTTTTTACAAACAAACAAAGAGAAATATTGAAATGACTAGGAAAGACAGCTAAAACAACGATAATAATAAACAAAATTGGTCTGTCACAATCTACAATCTATCACATATTACCTAAAAAGAAGAGTCAAAGGATTGTATTAATAACTTCCATTAGGTATGAGTTTAGATGAAATCATTAATTTATTTGATTTGAGAGCTGAAAAATATCTTGGACGATCAACAGAACGACGCCTTTCTTTTGTTGGCTGAGGCTGTTGAATGAGACGTTTGCCAGATGATCCACTACGTGATCCGCGCGAATCAGCTGATTGAGCTCGTTCTTAAAATAATTATAATTAGTATAATTAACTAAAATATACTGTTACATACCTCTTAATGTGCCCAATGTATCTGTATATGAGCCATTCTTTTCAACGCTTGCTGCTCTAGCCAGACTTCGAGCTGTATCATAATCAGTATCACTACACTCTGCTTGAGCAATCGGTGCAGCTCTCTCATTACGATTTGCAGGTGGTTTTGATGATATTGGTCGTTCAATCTTAATTTACATATTTTGATGAATGGTACGTTTCATTTTCTATTTACTATTTTTGTTATTTTATCATGTTGGATGCGCCGTATGTGAGTCTTCTTCATGTTCATCATTTCATAGAGCTTGTTACGATACTCATCAACTGATAACTGTATGTGATCCGGCAATGGTAATGATACCTATAGAGATGAATAGGTTAGTATATCAAAAACGTTCGTTAATCATTTATAAAACTATTTTTGTGATTAAATATACTAACGTCGTAAGGTAAGACAGGCTCATCTGCTGGATTATGAAACTGAAGAACATATGGATGAACCAAACACTGCTCTATTGTTAATCGCTTATGTGGAGCGAATATTAGTAATCTATAAGAATGTCAAATCACTCTTTCTTATCATTTAATGCACAACAAGCATGCTTCCAAAAAACGAACCGATTGATGAGATCAAGAGCGTGCGGATTGTTGCTTGGAATCATTGATTCCAATGGTTTTCTTGGTCTTTGAGGCATTTTTTCCAATACAGAAGCTGCATAATGACTTCCTGCCAAGAGATAATTGTAATAAGAGATATATATATATATATATAGAGAGAGAGAGAGAGAGAGAGAAAGAGAGTTTGTCAAAAGAGTGTAAATGAAGAATTAGATGAGAAACATGAAACGTACCAATGCTCTCAACATCAGACTTTGATGGTTTAGCAATGGTGTTCATAATTCGTTCAATCTGATTAATCGTTGATGTTCCAGGAAAGAGTGCTCGCCCTATATTAGTAATAATGATTACTATATATCCGTAATAACAAAACCAATAAGCATTTCTGCCAGTATGCATCCCAGACTCCACATATCAACTCCTTTCGTATATCGCTTGGCAGCTAATAGTATTTCTGGGCTTCTGTACCATCGTGTGGCAACATATTCCGTCAAATCCGGCATATTCTGGCCTTCTGGATAATCTTCTAACTATAATAAAGCATTTTTTTTTCCATTTCATTCCCATCATTTTTCTTGTATTACCGATGATAAACTACGAGCTAAACCAAAATCAGCTAACTTAACGCGACAATCCGCATCCAACAGAACGTTCGACGGCTTCAAATCTCTGAAATAGACAAATCTCTTCGTGTCGTTAACAACAAAACCAATCATATCCATCAAAGGAAGCAAAAGTAAGGAAGAAGACAGAGAGAGAGAGAGAGAATGACAGAAAGGTTGAAAGAGAAAGATATAGAGGGACGAGAAAGGTTTTTTCATTTTCAACCGGAAGCTGCCCAGTTGAAATGAGCGGAAGTAGCTATTTATGAGAAAAAAAGAACTGATAATAAGATGAAAGATTGACTTTGTACAATTGGAATGTGTTCTGCTTCGTTTTGCAACTGCCTTTCTGCCATACTTCCCATATTCACATACAAAAAGCTATTTTCTAATTCATGTAAACAGCCGTTCACTCACATGTACACCCACACACACCTATAGATCGACAGTATGAGACAGGAAAATCTATTGGATACTTAAGCATCTTTCAGAGGGTTATGGAAACATGTAGCTGAGACCCTCCCACTCTCAACTTCTTTTTTCTCTTTTCTTCCAAACAGAATGTCTGTCTTAAGTACGGAAGTCCGGTAACAGATCCGGAAAACTAAGTATATGGAATGGAAAATAATAGAATAATGTAAAAAAAAAGATTTCAAAAAACGAGAGGTTGAGCAGCTGAAGAAAAGCTGAAATGCAGGTGAAAGTTTGTAAATGAATCGGAAAGCCTGGAAAAGGTTACCATGTGCAAAAGGACGAAGAGAAAAAAAAAATGAAATGGAGATGAAAAACCAATTCGAGATGGTTGTCACGTCATCTACTCAATCTGACTGACGTCATGAGTGCAAAAGGATGCTTCTACGTGTTAACGTGAAGAGGATGGATTGAGAGAGAGAGAGAGACAGACAACATGTATTGTATACGGATGTATTGAAGATGAAGCAGTATATACAATAGAAAATATAATTAGAGAGGTAACTACCTGTGTAAAACGTTTCCACTATGTAAGAATCGAATGGCACGAAACAATTGGCACATTATGTATTGTTTATGAATATCTTTAAGAATAGATTGCTTTTTGATAACATTATGTAAATCAGCTTCCATAAATTCAAAAACTAAATAAATATCTCTGAAATATATAAACTAATAGTATAGATGATATGATGATATATGCTAACCTATCGTTATCAGCTTTAATTATATTGAATAGTTTAATTATATTTGGATGTCGACCAAATTCTTGTAAAAACATTATTTCACGAAATGTTCGTTGAGAATCAGTTGCATTACGAAATGCATCAAATATCTTAATTATATGATATAATAGTTAATATATTATATATATATATATACCTTCTTTAATGCTACAACATCTTTAGTACGTCTATCAATGGATTTCCAGACGATTCCATATGCTCCCTTACCCAATCGTTTTTGGATTTCATAGCGGTCACGTACGTGCTGCTCAACTTCCTCTGTAGTCATACCCGTTTCAAATTCTAAAAATATAATTAATAATTGGTTATAATATTCAATTATAATATTCAATTTATAGATATACAATCTTTATACATATATAGGCAGAAGAATGTAATGTTAAATGAGGTTGAAGCTCTATCTATTTCAGATTTTTATAAAACATAATTTTCTTCTTTTTTTTATGAATTGAACAATTTAAAAGGGCACACACATGTGCGCAAAGAGACAATCATTCGTTCCAAGTATGTAAGGTGGAGAAGCTTTGACAAGAACGATTTAAAGGTGGGTGGAGAGAATAAAGAGAAACAGAAAATGGGAAGCAAAAGATTGAGTGGTGAGAGGGTAAAAGAGTGAAAAAGAAAAAGAATTGGAATGAATCCAACTAAAGAATATATAACATAAAGAGAGGAATAGGTAGAAAGAGAGAAAAAGAGAAGGATGTTGAATGATATAGTTAGAGAGAGAGAGAGAGAGAGAAAGAGAGATAGAGAGCGAAGAAACTAGCCGTGGAAACCATGGAGACGCCGAAGGGCAGTCGCTGTCTGGCTACATACAGCAGAGCAGAATCTCCATCTTCATATATTACATTACGAGATGTTTATAAGCTGGTTGTAGAGAAGGAAAAGCTGATGAAAATCATTTAGTTACAAGGAAATAATTTGAAAAATATCTGACAAGAAGTGATAGTGTGAAGCCCATGAACGTAGCGAAAGATGATGTTCATCATCATCGCTAGAAGACCAATATGTATTTGAAATAAAAAAAATTCCTTTTTTCGTCTGTTGTTTTCTGCCAAACCTTCACGCTCTAATGATGATTGGGATTGTGGAGGATTTCTTCGAAATTTATTTTTTTTTTTATAAAAAAAGGAAAAAAAAAAGAAGGAAAATCAGATGGCAAAAGCTTCGAAATAAGCTGAGTTTCATGGAAATTTTTTTGTTTTTTCCACAACAATTACTTCATTAGAATTCCGAAAAGATAAAGAGAGTAAAAGAGAGAGAGAGAGAGAGAGAGAGAGAGAGAGAGAGAGAATGGTTGAATGAGGTACAAACATAGATAGAGAGTTGAGGTATGAAGAGATTGACAGAAACAAAGAGCTTCTGAAAGAACGAACGATTTCTCTGAACGTCCTGGTTATTATAAAAACACCTTAACAGAAAAATATCTTCAACGACAAACATGTTTGAGCTTTAAACTCTCAAATATGTTTCAATTTTGTAATTTGCATAATATTGATTCATTGGTTCCTTCCTTGTGTGTACTTTGATCATCATAGGTAAGTGATTCGGCTGTAGGAGCGGAAGTGCCGGACAACCTGTGCTTTAACTTGTTCAAATCGATTTTTACTTTTCTTTTTCCTTTTTAAAGCTTCTAATTCTCTCTTTTGACTTTGTCCTCTCTCTCTCTCTCTCTCTCTCTCTCTCTCTTTGTTTTCTTGTTTTTCTTGATTTCATTCTCTTCCTTTTTCACTTTATGTATGTCTCTCTCTCTCACTTTCTCTTCATCTTCATAACTCCCTCTCTTTTCGTGTATTTTTATTGTGAATCAAGGAAAAAACACTTTGAGCAAGCAGGTAAAAGCTATAACTTATGCTTTTTCATCTGACATTATACAAATAAAAATGTATTTGTGCTCTTTCCTGCCTGCATATAATTAATGAAATAAACTAAAAGAATATAATATATTCAAAGCAGATAGAAATAATGTTTTGTAAAAAGAAAAATATAAGAAAAGCAGGCGAATATCGATGAAGCTCACAATAGGAAGACATGAAGTTGTGATTGAAGCACATATTCATATAATCAATATGATAGTTATACGAAATAATGAAGATAAGGCAAATGAGGTTAAGGAGGAAAAGCTTTTCATATATACACAACCGCTCATTATCTATCAGCTTTATGCAAAATGAAATGAAAGACTAAGGTACGTGTGAAGCTTCACGTGGAAGCTCCATCTATCATCATATGTCTACAATTACATGTGAGACTGAATGACCTTACAAGAAGATCAACTGCCGCATGATTACTATATATTATATCTAACTATATATCATATAATTAACTATAATATGTAGCTATAACTAACTATGTCTTCTACAAATCAATATAACTCTAATACAGATATGCATTTTCATTAAATTCATATAATATAGTTTGCGTCAAGTAATGGGAAAGGTGTAAATGGCTTGTGAAAGAGTAACGTGAAGTCGAAAAGCTTAAAGTTCAGAAAATGAATGATTGGTTGAACAAAATGAGAAGTTTGGGTCAACTATGAATTGAACCTTTCTTTGGGCACACATAGACATCCCGACAATGTTATTGACTTGCATGCAGGTAACGTCAGATGAAGCTAAGCAGATGAGAGAGAGAGAGAGAGAGAGAGAGGGGAAGAGAAAGCATATAAGAGAAGAAGAGAGAGAGAGAGAGAGAAGCTTTGTATATGTGGTGAAGTAAACGAATGAATCTTATGCACCTGTGCTTATTGTTATGACCTTGTGTTCATGAAACAATCAACCTCAGCGAACACATTAGGATGAAGCTGAACATTTGCCTATTCAATATATATACATATAGTTAGTATAACATAATCCAATGTAATATAAAGCTAATGAAACAGTAAATTGAGCTTAAAATTAAATTTTTCGATTGAAAAAGTATGAAATTTCCATGATTTATGACCTCTCGTTAACTATAATATTCTATATGTGATCCATATGAATGAAGGTTTGTTATGTGGGAGACCATACCTTCATCAATCACATTCATTCCTTTACGCCTCAAAGACGCTTGACTACCATAGTTCTTATCCAATACGTTGTCTTTGACTTCGATAAGTTTTCAGGACAAAAGTCACATAAAAATGAATTATTAATTTGCTTCATATGGATTTCGTCTTCATTACATGCACTCCTCCCATCTGTGAGAACTACATCGTTCAGTTTCACCTGCCAATGAGAGAGCATATTACTGCAGAGGGCTTTATTCGGTCATTTCTATATCTCATAGTTAAGCTCTCTCTCTCTTTCTCTCTCTTTCTCTCTCTCTCTCTTTCTCTCTCTCTCTCTCTTTTTCTATTACAGATAGAGTTTCTTCTTCAAACTATGACATTTCACGTTATCTATTTTCAAATGATCGTTCTCACACCTTGCACCAACAGTGTCATCTTTACTTACTTTCATCTATCTCTTCGAATTCATTATTCCACCGTAGTACTTTATCCTCTCTCTCTCTCTCTCTCTCTCTCTCTCTCTCATTCTTGTACATAGTATACATGTAGGTGTTGTTAATCAGATATCCATTACATTAACAAACGACGTCAACAAAAGTTGAAAAGGAACAAATTTTTTTTTGCTGGGAACATGATCTAGTTAAGCTAATTGTTAGCCCTTGAATGGAATATTCATTAGATGAAGGCGAACGAACACCTGTCTATTTGCAAATGACAACTGAGGGAATATGCAAATATGAGAGAGTTTATACTTTGCTTTAAAGCTTAGTTAGGAAAATGAAAATGCTTCAAATGAAGAGGAACAATGAGGGAAAATGATCGAATATGCTCTAAGATTACAAGAAATATGCAAATTCTGCCTTCATATTGTCATTTCAATTATTCAAATGAGGTTAAGAAAATTTTTTTTTTTTCCATTTTCCCTTCTTTTCATCATATTCTTTAATAATATTGAAAAGATACATACAAATATGAATATTGAACAGCATTCATAGTATATACACACATATGAGATCTTCAAAAATATTATAATTAGCATAGTTAATGGCATTTCCAAAAAAGTAAATGATTAACGGAGTCAGTTGATGGATCTTGTTGAGAATCTCGTTCTTCCAGTCCCTCACCACAACTCAATATCAAAAGCTATAAGATATTCAATGCATAATATATAATATATAGTTAGCTTTACCTCAGATGCTTGTTGAGCTGGAATGTTAAGTGACATCCTCTTGTGCTTCTTACTAAACGTTATATTGATAGGTAGTAATACACGCGAAGGTCCACTATGTGCTACGTCACAAACTTTAATTATATTATTTAATTATGTTTAATCATCTACCTTCTCATATTACCTGTTAAGCTAGGATTAGGCTGTGATTTAGCTGAATTCAATGCTGCACATACTACAAATCCAGCAGATGTTCCAATCCATAAATGCCATCGAGAGACGGTCATACATGATATCCGTAAACATCCCATTTTATGTTCACGTAATATATCTTCTCTTCCTATAATTATTCATATTTCATTCTCATTTTTACTCTTTGCTCTGCTTATGAACAAGAATAGAAAGAACCTTTCATTCAAATTCTCTCTTAATGCCATATGATGTCTCATGTTCGGCAATTGAATAATCTCTCTCTCTCTCTCTCTCTCTCTCTCTCTCTCTCTCTATACTACATCTCTCTCTAATTCTAATCTATTTCACACACTTTCATTTATTAGAAGCGTTCGACTAATAGACGATTGTGTCTCAGCGCTTGGCTCTCTCTCTCTCTCTCTCTCTCTCTCTCTCTCTCTGTCTCTGTCTGCCTTCAAAAGCCATTGATTCATTTTTCTATCACCGCCCTTCTACGCATTTCATTTCATTTCAGTTGAGCATTCGACAGCTTTCAACGTTCTATATTCTTAACATAGTTTTTCATCATTTCTTGCGAATGTTCCTCCTTGTTTGATTGACAGACAACCTGCTTCGCTTATTAACCGTCCTGAAGGATACAATACTATTCAATCTATGGATACTCTTCTCAAAAATCTAAATACGGAATATGGTTGCTATATTACTGATCTTAATAATCAATTGAGACTCTCCAAATCTGCTCCATGTAAAGAACTTGATCAACGTATTCTACATATTCGAGAGAAGATGATCACTTTTGACGCTGATCTCATGAACAAGATCAAGAAGACACTTATTGATGCGACTAACGAGCAAATTCAAGGAGTATATAAGGAACATCTGGATTATCGAATTTCTATCAGCAACCAAGCTTCGATGGATGAATTCGAAAAATTTTTTGCTGCACGTTGTAAATATTGGAAGGTAAGGTTTGTTCCTCGAAGATCCGTTGCTCGCATTTCCCCTACTGTTGCTACGCATCCAGCACCGACATTGACTAAGATCAAACGGATGAGGACAGGTACTTATGCTTCGAATGAAACAATGAATTCGCTTTCTCCAAATGCCTTACCTTGCCCTTCCGAAGGTGCTACCCTTCCAACGCCGATATCGAATGATAACAGATGGCTGATGTCTACACGTACTACACCTATGAACATAAAGTGGAACGCGTATGTATCTGAACTTCCTTGCTCATCCAGAGGTGCTACGCTTGACACATCCGAATGGAATGATTCTCCGAGCAATAATGGCAACGAGGTTGTTCCTAAACCTGTTCCTCTCACTTCCCAAGGTGCTACGCCTCCAGAGCCGATATCGAATGATAACAGATGGATGATGTCTACACGTACTACACCTATGAACATAAAGTGGAACGCGTATGTATCTGAACTTCCTTGCTCATCCAGAGGTGCTACGCTTGACACATCCGAATGGAATGATTCTCCGAGCAATAATGGCAACGAGGTTGTTCCTAAACCTGTTCCTCTCACTTCCGAAGGTGCTACCCTTCCAACGCCGATATCGAATGATAACAGATGGATGATGTCTACACGTACTACACCTATGAACATAAAGTGGAACGAGTATGTATCTGAACTTCCTTGCTCATCCAGAGGTGCTACGCTTGACACATCCGAATGGAATGATTCTCCGAGCAATAATGGCAACGAGGTTGTTCCTAAACCTGTTCCTCTCACTTCCCAAGGTGCTACGCCTCCAGAGCCGATATCGAATGATAACAGATGGATGATGTCTACACGTACTACACCTATGAACATAAAGTGGAACGAGTATGTATCTGAACTTCCTTGCTCATCCAGAGGTGCTACGCTTGACACATCCGAATGGAATGATTCTCCGAGCAATAATGGCAACGAGGTTGTTCCTAAACCTGTTCCTCTCACTTCCGAAGGTGCTACCCTTCCAACGCCGATATCGAATGATAACAGATGGATGATGTCTACACGTACTACACCTATGAACATAAAGTGGAACGCGTATGTATCTGAACTTCCTTGCTCATCCAGAGGTGCTACGCTTGACACATCCGAATGGAATGATTCTCCGAGCAATAATGGCAACGAGGTTGTTCCTAAACCTGTTCCTCTCACTTCCGAAGGTGCTGCACCTCCAGAGCCGATATCGAATGATAACAGATGGATGATGTCTACACTTACTACACCTATGAACATAAAGTGGAACGAGTATGTATCTGAACTTCCTTGCTCATCCAAAGATGCTACGCTTGACACATCCGAATGGAATGATTCTCCGAGCAATAATGGCAACGAGGTTGTTCCTAAACCTGTTCCTCTCACTTCCGAAGGTGCTGCGCCTCCAGAGCCGATATCGAATGATAACAGATGGATGATGTCTACACGTACTACACCTATGAACATAAAGTGGAACGAGTATGTATCTGAACTTCCTTGCTCATCCAAAGATGCTACGCTTGACACATCCGAATGGAATGATTCTCCGAGCAATAATGGCAACGAGGTTGTTCCTAAACCTGTTCCTCTCACTTCCGAAGGTGCTGCGCCTCCAGAGCCGATATCGAATGATAACAGATGGATGATGTCTACACTTACTACACCTATGAACATAAAGTGGAACGAGTATGTATCTGAACTTCCTTGCTCATCCAAAGATGCTACGCTTGACACATCCGAATGGAATGATTCTCCGAGCAATAATGGCAACGAGGTTGTTCCTAAACCTGTTCCTCTCACTTCCGAAGGTGCTGCGCCTCCAGAGCCGATATCGAATGATAACAGATGGATGATGTCTACACTTACTACACCTATGAACATAAAGTGGAACGAGTATGTATCTGAACTTCCTTGCTCATCCAAAGATGCTACGCTTGACACATCCGAATGGAATGATTCTCCGAGCAATAATGGCAACGAGGTTGTTCCTAAACCTGTTCCTCTCACTTCCGAAGGTGCTGCGCCTCCAGAGCCGATATCGAATGATAACAGATGGATGATGTCTACACTTACTACACCTATGAACATAAAGTGGAACGAGTATGTATCTGAACTTCCTTGCTCATCCAAAGATGCTACGCTTGACACATCCGAATGGAATGATTCTCCGAGCAATAATGGCAACGAGGTTGTTCCTAAACCTGTTCCTCTCACTTCCGAAGGTGCTGCGCCTCCAGAGCCGATATCGAATGATAACAGATGGATGATGTCTACACGTACTACACCTATGAACATAAAGTGGAACGAGTATGTATCTGAACTTCCTTGCTCATCCAAAGATGCTACGCTTGACACATCCGAATGGAATGATTCTCCGAGCAATAATGGCAACGAGGTTGTTCCTAAACCTGTTCCTCTCACTTCCGAAGGTGCTGCGCCTCCAGAGCCGATATCGAATGATAACAGATGGATGATGTCTACACGTACTACACCTATGAACATAAAGTGGAACGAGTATGTATCTGAACTTCCTTGCTCATCCAAAGATGCTACGCTTGACACATCCGAATGGAATGATTCTCCGAGCAATAATGGCAACGAGGTTGTTCCTAAACCTGTTCCTCGCACTTACAAAATTGCTACGCCTCCAACGTCAAAACTGAACGAGGTCCGACTACCAATTTCTATACCTTGTGTATCTTGGAAGGCTGCGAGGAAAGCCATTCTTTTTCTCGCTGGTCCTAAAACCAATCTTCGCTCTCACACAGTATCAACACTAAAGGCGGAAGCCATTCGTAAACGTAAAATGAAAAAGAAATTGCTAAAGAGAGCTCGTAAGAATCGGAAAGCAGTTAAATCCCCTGTCCGGTTTAACCGACCAACAAAGAATTTTTCACCTTCCTCGTTCTCTTATTATGACGATCTGATATCGTTCGACGGGAGTCTTCTTAATTATCCACGTTTCGTAGATGCCTTTGATGTTAAATATGGTAGGGACAGAGTGCTGTCTCAAGACGCGAAATTCGAAAAACTCCTTCTCTTCCTCCCAGAAGTACCTTATGCCCTCGTTAAGCCGCTCCGTGGAACTCCTACCAGCTATAAGGATGCACGCGCGCTGCTGGAAGAACACTACGACAAGCCTCGGCTTGTTCGAAAGGCCGCCATAGAGGCGATTCGCGCGTTGAAACTGGATGCAAATGATCCAGATACTGTAAGTGTATTTTCCAGAAATCTCCAAAAACTCATGCAAAATCTATATTCTAAAGATATTTCACAAATGAGTGATGCAGCTAGAATTATGATAATGGATCGTATTCCGGAAGCATACCTGACAAAGATGCATTCACTAGAATCAAGCAGACGAGATTTTCTATCCATTGACGAGATATTCGATAGTATAAATGAAGTATGCTCTCGCGTAATGTTCTTGAATACACACGAGAAAGTGGAATTTCACTCTTGTTCACAAGAAAAGCGTCTACGTTTGTTATATGACGAAGAGAATCATCCTCTACCAATGGAGGTTGTATCTTGTGTCTTCTGCAACTTATCATCACACACCAGCATGGACTGTGATAAGTATCCTGATGCTAAATCGAAGAAAGCAAAATTGAGAACTATGGATCCATCTCCTTGCTGGATATGTTTTCAGACGGATCATTCCTCAAAAAATTGCCGTCTTCTGAAGTGCATATTTTGTGACGGTGATCATGCTCTAGTTCTTTGCAGTTCTGATTCTTCTTCTTCCGATTAGCGAGATGACGATATATCCGGTAATGGAAGTAAAAGCAGCTAAGCTTCAACAAGCCGATTCAATGAAACCAATCATACGTTTTAGTCTTAGCAGTATTCTGATGTCGTTTACCGTAATGTTCTTTCTTTAGTAACGTTCTCATTGTTGTTAGTATCGATCTCTATCTCTCAATAAATAGCTTTTTCCGATAAACATGTAGTTCACTTTCACTTTAGTATTCATCAGCTGAATTGATAACAGCAAAAGAAGAAGCTGCATCAAGAATCTTCACAGCCAATAAGGGGAGGATTACTGAGAAGAACCAAGTTCTCTTTCAGCAATTGACTAGGATATGTTCATTCTGCTGCTCGTAGTTTTGGCTGGTCGATTACTTAAGTGAAACTAATCACTGTGGACATTATTCATTTTCATCTGTCTGACGCGATTAAGCGGTTGATTACGAGAACTTAAAGGACTATCAGTGTAAGTTTCACAAATAATAGGAATAGATCAAACCCGATGAAGAAGTTGATAAACCTACTTCTCTCGCTAGCTTATCTTTAACATTCAATTATGTTTTGGTTAATTCATACCTGCTAGTTGAGTTCTAATTACAGCTGAAATGCTAAAATGGCTGAGTATTTCCAAGGTGAAAGCGTCAAGAGCATGTACTGTCGTGGACCTATTGAAAGTTATCGTTTCATCAAACTTGTTCGTATTGTACTTACATCTTGCCTGAAGCGTAGATGATCGTTCCAGCAGCGCTCATAACCGTCACCTCATCACCAGCTGACAAGAAACCCGGAGAACTCTTGAAGAAAGCAGGTTGAGTAGAATTTATTCATATTTGTATCAGAAGAGTTACCTGCCATTTGTATGTTTCTGTGTCAAAGACATGAATACTGGATGAACTGGCAACTATCAATCTTCTGCCTATTATTTCTAACGAGTTTATAGAAGACTTGAGGCCGTGTTGAAGAATGGTTGGATTATCTAAATCCCACGAGCGGTCTGTAAGTTTCTATGTGTGACTGTGGCGAGAGAGTCAGAGAAAGTTACCTGATAATGGTTTGAAACACATGAGAATAGGATCAGATTCCGTTGAAGTTGCAATGTAAACGAATCCATTACATGGACAAATAGCTGTTACTGGATTTGCTAATCGAGCAACTCTCTCACGAGGCCTAGTTCGGACACGATCAGTCGAATTCATGACAAACACTCTTTAAGAAGATACGATACTTTTGTAGATATTAATGTTAACATACTCTCCATCTTCATTTCCTATCCAAACTGTTGTTTGTCCAGATGTTACAGCGCCATCTTCCGAAGATGAATCTGATGATTCTCCACTGCTGCAACATGGTCATCAAGAAGAGACTCAAATTACATTTCTCACCTATGAAGATCTAAGAGGCTTTCATTTCTACTCAACAAATCTAACGATTTTTGAGTTCTCATTTTTCGTTTCTTTGGTTTCCTGTAGATAATCAATTCAATAAATCAATATGAGTATGTTGTTGCCTACATTGGTGGAGGCACTGTGCATGCAGCTGTGATGGCTGCATTTCCTATTCCAGCACTGCTTTCTATTGTCGGCTCACCATTCTCTAATGAAACAACAGCAACCTGAAAGAGTAATCATTTTCTCTCAATCGACGCATCGTATCATTACTTGTCCACTGAACTTATCGCTGGCACAAATCCAAACTGAAGGTGTGCTATCTATTCGTTTTCCAGGTACAACAGTTGCTTGACATAACTGAAACAGATTGAATATCAGATATGTTATGATAACTTACTTGTAAGCCAGGTCTTGTTTGATGAGCGATCACTGATTTCAATTGACTAGGTGGAGCTGATAGTTGCTGATTAACTGCAATTTTCAAAATTTCATTAAATTTTATAAAATGAAACTACTTAATGAAGCTTTGGTTTCGCGGAAAGCACATTCCCAGGCTGCTCGTTTCTCAGCATTTCCAAACTCTAACGGAACGATTTCTAAGCCATTTCTATAATATGAAACATGTATCATGAAAACTGTTTTCAAGTTACATTGTAGCAACACTAAGTTGAACTGTTGTTAAATCCGGGTTAGTTGTCATCTGATCAGTCAAAGACCGAAGTCGTTTCGAGTTATCAGAATCGGCTTCATCAAGAATGCCCATTAGTTTCTTAAATGAAATGACAGATTAGCGTTCCGTCATCAGTTGATCAAACCTCCTTATTAGATTTCAATAGATTGGCTAATTCAATTATTTTTTTGATTACTTTCTCATCCTCACGTACCGATTCAATGGCACTTTCTGTTTCTTGAAGCATTGCCAATGTATCTGAGAATGATTATGAATGCATAAGATTATGATTTTGATCAATGTTATACCTTTGCCTATCTGAACATCATCCAAAGATATCTTGATTAACAGCTTGAACTTGTTGCTATCAAGAAAATCAGCAGATTGAGTTCTGAAACATACTCTTCATCATATCATTTATCAATCCTTACATGAGTTTTCCATTTTTAGTTGGATTTTTTCTTTTGACGCTTGTTAGAAGAAGCTGATCACTTAGAGTAAACACACATCTTTGTTGTTTACCCTCTCGTCCATGCATTGTTACCATATCATATCGTATAAGATTTCTTCCCGAAGATACAAGCTTCAAATATATATATGATTAAAGGTTATTGTTTAATTATAAACATCATCTAGTCCATCTACAATAGCTTCAATTTCTCTCAGACGTTGTTCTTGTTGTTCATGAGCATCTTTGTGCTGATTAATAGCTATCTGTATTGTAATTATTTAATTCTATTATTATGATGTTTGATATCGTACTGCTAAGTTATGAATATGACGTTGAGCTCGACTAAGTCTTTCATGATCACTATGCTCAGCCGGTGTATGTTTCAAGAGTTGCTTAACCATCAACTCATACCTCAAGCAAGTTCCTTACGATATATGATGAGAATATCAAAAATACCTTGGAATACGTTGAATTGGTGAAATCAGTAGAGAATCTAAATCAAGCTTGTTTCTATGATCTCTACAACATCTCTGAATATCGTTATAGTTAAAAAGAATTCTTCTCATAATGTTACTTACGTTATAGTATTTTTCGAATGAAGGCTTAAGACGTGCTTGAGCTATGGCTTGCTTAGCTGCTTTGAAATTATCAACGAATGATATGTATGTTTCAATCATTGATTGTTTTGAAAACTTAAATGATATCTATGATATCTGCCTTGATTGATCATTAAGCTTACATGTCCCAGAAGTACATCACCAATAACTGAGTCTTTATGCCAATTTTCAATTCTCGAGCTTAGTGCTGCTAATAAAACCTTGAAATAAAATACATAAAGCTTATACTCCTTCCTATCTCATTACTTGATGATGAGCTAAAATCTCTGGAATGCGATAAAAGATTTTATCAACAAGCCCAGCTTCAATGAGAGTACATTCAAGCGGTTGACGTAGAGGTCTCATGTATTTCTAGAATATCCGATTAGCTCAACAAAGTTACATAGACATTCATTCTTCTTCAAAATCTCTTTTGATTTTTCTCTTTCTTTAAGGATATTTTGGATATGGCTTGTAAGCTTACCGTAACCAAGAACTCTAGACCTTCGACAAATGATTTTTCTGTGTCAAACAGTTCACGAGCAGCCAAATTTCGAACACTTAAGAAAGAAGAAGCTTATATAAAGAATTCGATTGATAGTACACCTGTAATGTCTTCTTAGACTAGCTCTTGACCTTTTCTTCCACAACATTATGTCAGCTTCTAGTAATGAGTTATCCATTTGACATTCTTCATCAGCTGATTGAGAGTATACGTATGGGCTCCTTTAAATGTTTTAAAATTATTCAAACATATTATTTAACACGACAACCATGTGATAGTTGGATGCTGATCTGGTGAGCTTGGACGAGATCGAAAGCTCTTGAGGAGCTTAGAAAATCGGCTAACTCCCGCCAGACTTTCTGAGCCTTTACGATCCAGCAGCTGATTCGTTGATGAATATAGTTCGTCGACAACTCCTCGTCTTCTATTATTTAACTATAATATGAGTTAACATAATGCTAGATATTACCTTGTTCGTGGGCTCTTCTCGACCGATATACTTTCGGGATAAGCAAGATATGATGTATCAGGCGCTGAAGTTTTGCGACTTATAGAGTTACGTGAGCGATATGTATCCGACTGACTAGATCCAAAGCTATCATGTCTGTAAATGAGCAATATGAATGTATATGTAGATTGTTGTTAAACAAGCTTACCGTATTGATGGAAGGAATTGCATCACACCACGTGGATGACCAAATTTAGTTGAAATGCCTGATACACGTCCTTCTGTTCCGGTATCTGTTGCTGTGGATGCATCATCAGCATCCGAAAAGACGCCACGATCAGATGAGTGCTGAGGCGGAAGCTTGAGAACACGTTGAAGACTTTGAATAGATTTAGCAGCATCACGTAGCTCTTCAATTTCAGTGCTCATATCTTCTCCACCAGAATCGCTATCATTCTATATAGTATAGTTATATATATATTATATCATATAATATTATAATTTAATTTTACTTGTGTCACTGATGATGTAAGCTTCGGTAAGTGATCCAATATAATCCGTAATGTATCAATATCCAATTGCTAAACATCCTTTTTATTTTATTTCAAAAATGAATAAATGGATGACAAACGTCTTGCTGTGCTCCTTCAACATTTGGCTCTGAATTTGTTTTTCGCAATCTTTTACGACTTTCGCTTCTTTCCCGACTTGCGTAGATACTTCGTTGACGACGTTCTCTCTCTCTCTCACGAGACTTTTCAATATTCAAATTGAAATCTGAACGTCTTCTAAACAAAGATATAGAATGGGTATATGTCCTTCAGATCAGTTATGCATCATATTACGTTATTATTGTTTTTGAACAATAACAAACAAATAAACAACACACATTGTTAACGAACCTTGCTTGATGCTGTTTGAATGAATTGCGAGTACTGGGAGAGACTGTAGCTGAACGTCGAGGTACTCGAATTGGAGAGAGTGAACTATCCGAAGAATCCGAATCATCAGCATCGTTTGGATTCAATGAGTGCCTTGTGGGCATCACTTTGAATATCTATAAAAACAGAAAATGAGTTCACAAACAATAGATATCTTTGCAGCAGCTAAGCTTATCGTCTTCTTGTTCATCATCTACGTCTGCTTCATCTCTCATTGGATGAAAACAAGAGAATGAAGGAGAATAGAATGAAAACGAAATATATAAATGATGATTTAATGTATAAAATTATAATAATAATAGATATAGATAGATAGATGTTAATAACATGACAATGAGAGAATGATTAAGAGCTGTTCGCTATGGAAGGAACGATACTTGTTCGTGTTAAGATGATGAAGATGATGAGAGCAGGCGCGTTTAGGTGGACTTTCAGCCTCAACATCTGAGCTTGTCGTCTTGAAGGAAAAGCTTTAACAAACTTGATGATGAGAAGAAGATGAAGAAGAAGAAGAAAAAAAGTTTTTTTTTTCTTTTTGTGTGTGTGTGTGTGTGTGTGTGTGTGTTGCTTCTCCAGTCACTCACTTGTTATCGAGTAAGATTTTCTATTGAAAAATGGCTAAACAAATCTTAAATGTTCACATACACACAGTACAGATATGATCAGAAGATAATGATCAGCTGTTTTATTTGTATTTTATAAATAAAATCATTTAGATATAGTTAGTGAATAGTTAACTATATTATAATATAAGTAATTATCAATACATAGTTAAGGAGAGTTATTGAAAGTGTTCAGTGTGTATGAGATAGAGGGAATTAACTAGCAATACTACCTCACAAACAGAGAGAGAGAGAGAGAGAGAGGAAGAGAGAGAATGAAAAAGAGACAAAACGAATAGGTAGAGCTGATAGAAGAGAAAGAAGCAATTACAGAATTCACAGAAAGTACGAAAGATGAAGGCTGAACGAAAACTGAATATCAATACGATTTCATATATCAGCTTCAAATAATACGTATAAACAGCATAATTAGCATATAAAATGAGAAGTAGTGGATTGTTCGCATCGAAGATCGTTCGCAGCTCAAAGATGCTCTAACAATGAATTGTAATGTCCTCTATCGGTTTGGGTCAACAGCTGACGTCAACTACTAAATCCTTAACAACTTCTTTTCGTTTTATTTTTAAAATATTTATTTTATATTATTTACAATATAAATTAAAGAAAAATAGAAAGAGAGAGAGAGAGAGAGAGAGAGAGAGAGAGTGAACCTTCTTCAGCTGAATGGAAATCATGGTCATCAACGTATCGTTTACATTCTTATCACAAGAGTTCTTGTGACAACTTCATTTCCAAGTGCAAAGTAATATTTCAAAATATCTGATAAGAAGAACGTTCATATCGACACGTCTTAAGCTTAATAAACCTATTTGAAAGCATTGACACAAACGACAAACTTTCATTTTGATATTTCAACCTTTCATATGGATATGCTCTATCATCACAAGATATTCGTATTAAGCAGATGATAACTGTGCTCCAATGACAACATCATCTATCTGAGTATGGTCAGCAAGCAAACACTGGGCTCATTGATGTCTGTTGGAGTTTGTAAGCTGCCAGTTTGAACTTTGAATGAGCACATCATCTTGTAATCTTTGATTTTTAACTGAAATCTCTTATAAATGAACGATGCATCCATATAAGTTGTCATCTTGTTATAAACATCTATCTTGTTGCTGCTCATCAAGCATTTCCATAAGCAACTTGAACAGTCGTTTCTTATTCATATTCTCTTTACTCTCCATGTTCTATCTCTCTCTCTCTCTCTCTTTAGATCAGTTCTTCTTCGACCCCACCTGATTAGAAAACCTCGTGTTTTTATATTCTAAACAAAAACCTTTTTATGTTTCATTCAACTGATAGTACAGTTATCAATCTGTTAGTTGTCTGCGTCTCTTCATTTCACACAATGTTTCTTCCTTTTTTTTTCAAAATGGTTTTGAAATATTTTTTTTTTTCGTTTTCTTTCTATTCTCCTTGTTCATCATCTTATATTTCAAATGCATTTGAACATATATTTCTTGATTTGAAAATCACTTCTGAATGTCCCCATAGGGCAGTTCCGGCCTTTTCCACTTTCATCCATTGCATTGCCTTTTTACAATCATCTGACTTATCATCTTTTAAAACTTCTTCTTCTTCTTCTTCTTCACCTGTTCAAACGTTGACCGACTCTGTGTTGTGTTGTTGTCGTTCATAGCCTTCATTGTAGTTGATGAGGTTCTTGATTATCATTGTACATTCATGTATAACAATCATTCAAGAATAACATCATATCAACCTTTACCTGTTTATTATTCAAATTGTCTATCTCACATGTTATTACTAAGATTTTCACGTATTTCACGTGCAAAATCATTTGTGTTTGACGTCATCATATGCATTCTCATCATTTCCTTTTAATATTCCACGTGGTGAACGGTTGTCGTTTTATAATTTCTTCATCTTTCATCTCATTTTATGAAATATGATGACGTCATATAGTATATCTATCTATTTGAATCTTTTGATCTTCTTCTTTCTTTATCCAATCAGTTAGATGTTGATAGTTCAAACTACACAACATCATCATCTCACTCACATCCGTCTCAATCGCATTCTTATCATCGATTTGTTTGGTTATGAAATCTCTTTCCTTAATTATCTTGTTTTACCTTTATGTTTGACGTTTCTCATTTTTTTTTGTTTCGTTCGTTCTCTTGTGGTACATTCGACTTCTTTCGACGTTCTTGTATTTCTGTGTGATTGTACCGATCATGTTGTTGACGACGACAACGACGTCGTCATCAAACGTACATTTCGGATGACCTCGTCGCTGATTTCTTTTTCTTCCCTGCTTACCAGACAACCCCTCCCCACCACTCTCTCTCTCTCTCTCTTAGTGTGATGTTCCTTTCTCCTCTCTTCTTCTACAACCTTCTTAGTTGGTCACTTTTTGGGGATGTTTCGTTCAGCTTGTTCTTGTTTCAGTTGTGTTCTCATGTTTGAGACTTTGAAATGGGTGAGAGGGGAAGAGGATAAGACAACCTCATCTGAATGTCATCTGATATATTCTTTATTCTATTAATAGATTATTTAAGTTCTTTCTCGTTTCTTAAGCTTTTTCACTTGATCCTTTTCATTTGTGTTGTTTCTCTTCTTTCCTCTCTCTCTCTCTCTCTCTCTCTCTCTCTCTCTCTCTCTCTCTCTCTCTCTCTCTCTCTCTCTCTCTCTCTCTCTCTCTCTCTCTCTTTATGCACTCAACCATGTATTCTCACATTCAACTTCATACCATCTTAGGTATCTCCATCTGAACATCCTTTAATCACTCTTCTCATCCCTGTTCCAGTTCAGGACTTTACTCTCCTTTCTCCCCCCTAAAATGGGTTCATTCCAGAATGAATCTGAACGTCTTAAGATCATTCTGAGTGCCTGAAGCTATGCTTTTTGATTTTCTAATTCCTTTCATTCTTGATTATACGAACGCATACATGTTCTAAGATAGCTTGCATGTATTGTGCGATATAGATGGAAATAACAGAATTAATTTGATTGTTCTATAAGGAAATGGAAATCTTCATTTTTTGTTCTTTTCATTGTTGCACATAAATCTTCCTCTTTCATGTTGCAGTTAGTAAAGAGTATACGAGAGGTTAGTATAGAAAGACAGAGAGAGAGAGAGAGAGAGAGAGTGATGTCCTTTATATTCGAGACTTCTCTTTCTCCCTCTTTTCTCTCTTTTCACCCCTCTCTCTCTCTTCCATTTTCTATATTCTATCCGTGTTCATTCATTTTTTTCGAATTTGACCACTTGTTCGTACAAGTTTTTGTTTGATCCCTTCCCCTGAGCTCTTCTAATTCCCGCTTGCGAGGTCTTTTGGCTCAATATCTTTGCAATCGGCATAGTGTCTCTGATTAGCTGAAGGTGTGAGTGTGTACATGCCTCTACGTGTTGCTTTTCTAAACAAAATAAAGTTTCAACGAAATTGCTGGCAAATTCATGAAAATGCATGTGTACTTAGATCTTTCAAGCTTACAAGTCATATGAATGTTGGAGCCGACATTCGTAATTGACACTGACTTTTGGCTGACGTCTACGTCTCGTCTTTTCCTTACATTTCTTGGAATTTTTTCATTTCAACACCAAGCATATTGTGAGCTTTGAACAATCTCATTGAGCTTTTTGGATTATTATTCTTTGAAAAAGAATAAAAAAAAGAAAATTGTTTTGAAAAAGATTTTGAAAGATTCACCTCGTTGATCGACAGAGGGAAGGATGGATGCAAGAATTGCGTTTGCGAAAGAAAAAAAAATGTCAATGAATCAGCTTTTCCCATCTTGTTCAATACTCAACTTGGTCGTTAAAACTTTTCTTCTTTTCCAACTTTTCTGTTTCTTATCGCTTTTATTCTTTTTTTTTTCTCCTTCTTTCTCTCTCCCTCCTTCCATCTCTCTCTTCATTACAAGCAATATTCGGATCTGCTCCGTTGGTGCTTAATCAAACTTTGCAACAAAAAAAAAGTTTTTTTTTTGGTCCCAGTTTCATATATTTTCTTCGGCGAACAATTACTTCATTATTTTCGGACATCAATCTAGAAAGACAACATTCTGCAAAAGGCACGCGCAGAAAAAAGTTTATTTTGACAAAGTTCTACTCTCTCTCTCTCTCTCTCTCTCTCTCTCTCTCTCTCTCTCTCTCTCTCTCTCTCTCTCTCTCTCTCTCTCTCTCTCTCTCTCTCTCTGCCTCTCTCTCTCTTCTTCTTCTTCTTCTAACCTCCCTCTATTATGTCTCTCTTTCCTTTCTTCCCTTACCTCTTCCTCTTCTACTTCCTCATTCTCTTTTGCCTTTCAAAGTGTACATATCCATTTCCATTAACTTTACTCTATTCTCTTCTTATCTTCTTTATTTCTTTTTTTAATTTCTCTTTTTGATCAGTTTTGTAAAAAAAAATTTTTTTTCAAAATAAGCGTCATTTAAGCTCAAAAACCGTTCACGTCATTCACGTGAGTTCACGTAAATTCCCACGTCATTGCAAGCGCGCCATTTGGTTAGTTAGATGAAGATAGCGAGCAGTCGACCGGTGCGTTTCTGTTTGATTCCACTTGCCTTATTCCACAATAATGATGTTGTTGATGTTGTTGATGTTGTTATTGAGCTTCTCCTACTTGTTCACATCTCGTACGATGATGATGTCGTTGCATAGCTTCTTTGCCGATTTTGTTGTCAATTCATTCAATGTCTCTTTCAATCAATGACGTTGAAGAGTTTCGAATGATTTTGTAGATTTTTTGGGAGAAAAATTATGTGAAGGAATAGGCTGAAAGTACACATCTTTCATTCGTTCCATTTATCTCTCTCTCTCTCTCTCTCTCTCTCTCTCTCTCTCTCTCTCTCTCTCTCTCTCTCTCTCTCTATCTCTCTCTCTTTCTCTCTCTCTCTCTCTATCTATCTATCTTTCTTTTTTTTGTGTCCTTTCCCTCTCAATCTCATCGTATTATTGTTTCTTCCATTCTCTTCGTTCATTTTGCTCTCTGTAAGTTTACTTCCGTTGGTCGTTCGTCTATACTCGCTAACATCAGCTGAACACACGATGAACGACGAAGGGCAGGTTTGTCCTTTGTAGTGACTTGAAGCTTCAATTTGAAAGTTAAGCTTCCATAGTTTCAGTTTTTCATTCGTAATTGTCTAGTCATTGAGTATTTGGAAAGTTTTTTCATGCAAACTCATCCCTTTTCGTTTCTGTCTTCATTCAGCTCATGCATGTTCTTCCTTCTCTCATAACTTGCTCTCTATCTGATCATCCTTAACTCCTTTGTATATACAACATGATATATCCTCATATGAAGTAAGCTTTTGCTATCTGATCAGCTTTCAAGTCCTCGCACCTTGACTGTCTTTTTTTCTTTGTTTTCTTGTCCTTATCTTAACCTTTTTTCTGCCTTTTTTTTTGCATCTGTGAATGTGTGTGCTGCAGCCAGTAGTGTGGTGCATACAAGAAGAGGATAGAGGAGAAGACGCTTTCAATCTTCATCTAAGCCTCTCAAACGTTTATATTTTAGAAATCTCAAACATGCCAATCATGTGTTCGAAAATAACTTCCATGTGTGAGATTTACCTCTCTTTATGTGTTTGTTTCCTTCAAACTCTCATTCATCGTGTTAACCTTGTGTGAGAGTTTCTCTTTCTCTCTCTCTCTCTCTCTCTCGCTCTCACTCTCTCTCTCTCTCTTCCAGCTTTTCCTACAGCCATTTTTTGACCTCGTCCTCGTTGCTTTCATTCTCATTCAATACAAGCTTCTATGAAAATCCTTTGATTTTGTGACAAAACGACAAATTGAAACCAAATTCTCTTCCACACCAGCTTCTTGTTATTGCTGTTTCATTGGAGCTTTTCCCTCTGTTCTTATTAAGTATTTTTCCGAAAGCTCAACAAGCTCATAATCATTTCATATCATTCGTCTGTTTTCATATGATTGAAAGAGTTGAATTGTCCTCCATTGCGTTTTCAATGTGGGCTTGTTGTGTTCCGTGACCGGTTTCTTTGCTCCATAGTGGCTTCTCGCACTCAGCTTCATTCCTCTCTTTATCTCTTCTTCCTTCTCTTTCTCTTCTACAACGAAAAGAGTGAGAATATGTTTCTTTTCTTCAAACAACTTAACTTACTATTCTGACTTCTTTCTCGTTGCTTACTTCGACTATCTCCACTCCCCCCCCTCCCCATCCACCCGTCCTTTCTTCTTTCGTTCATCGTCTCATCATTTTCAACTGAATGCCTTGAGGCTATGTGGTTCAGCTTCATGTCCTTTTCGTTTCCTTTGCTAGCAATAGTAGCTGTCCATGTTTTCTTTTCACATCAGCTATCTATAGCATTCAAATTATAATGAAAGTAATCAAAGTTTCTTTTTGTGAAGCCTTTTTTTGGTCATCTCATCTCATGTCTCCAGCCTTCTCTCGTCCTCCTCCCCCCCCCATACTTAGCTCAATTGCTGATTATTCTTTGGAAGATGAATCTTTCAGTCATTGGCATCAGGCATCAAAGCTACATCTCTTTTCTTCACGAAAATGAAGTCAAATAATGACGGAATGAAAGAAAAAAGCGGAGATGTTATATCGTTTTAAATCCAAATTTTCTGTCCATCACATTTCATTGTCTTTTCTGCTCGAAACAGCAGCTATTCGTCGTCGCTTCCAGCTTCACCATCTCTGTTAAGCTTCTCCCTTTCCTCTTCTGCGTGTGTATATGTGTTAATTCTACGATTTCCTCTCTATTCTCCTCTCCCTCCTTGTTCTCAGCCCTGCATCAACCTCCTCCTCCCCCCCATACCCCTTCCTCTCACCCAACTGATAGCTTGACGACAATTGTTTTTTTGCAGTCTTTTTTGAACTACTGACCCATCGCATCTTCTTTTACAACAATTTTCTGCAATTCACTGATTCCGAGAGAAGTTTTGAAGAAAAACAAATTCATAAAACAAAGGACGACAAGCATAAGCTTTATACGAATATCGCTCGGCTTCTAGATAGAACAAACGAGACAGAAGAACTTTACCGACTATTGGCCGGATTGTTCTATCACCTGACAAACGTCCTCAGTTTCCTCTTCTCTCTGTCTCTCTTTGTCATAATGGCTGCCGTCGCACCACAAACATCATTTCATAATTATTTTCAATTGGTTTACTTATTGAAACATTTACTCGCATTTTTTCTGTTTTTCTGTAGACACACTGAATGGCTGATCGTTTCCACACTTCCACCCCCACACCCACGTCTCCTGTATCTATCTCTTGCTCTTTCTCTCTCTCTCTCTCTCTCTCTCTCTCTCTTTTTCTCTTTATACTCTCTAATGTACGCTTTATATCGTTATTCTCGTTTCATCTCTTACCGGATAATTCATTCTGTTTTTCTGCAATCACTTGCTGAAACTTCTTCATCACAAATCTATATTAGCTTAGCTTAAGCTCAGCAATCGTCTAAGAGCATATGTTCAATTCTGAAATATCTGGCGAAATGCAGTGGTCACGCAGATTTGAAGAAACAAACAATTAGAAATATGTTGTTTGTCACTAGAACGATTAGCAAATGGCCATTGCCAACAAGCTCTTTCGTCGATGATAAGAAGGTCTATGCGTATGTGTGACCATATCCTGATGATATATGATTGAAGCTGATGCTGGCATGTTATCAACAATCCTCATTTACCTACCAATGACAATGGCGACGACAACGACGACATTCTTTCATCGTCTCGTTTTAGTTTTTGAACTTTTGATTGTGTTTTTCCGTCAAAAGATTACAATTACTTACGTCACAGCTTCATCCATCCAATGAGCCACTTGTAAGCTTCAAGGTCATCTCGCCTACCTTGTATTCGCTGCTAATTTTTTTTGTTCCTTGTCATATTGTTGAAACATCAGTGATTGAATGGATGCTATTTCTAGCAATAAGTTATTCCATTATCAATCACAAGTAGCAAGTATGATACTGAAAGCAGGCAGGGGATACCCAATTACAAGATATGGTACTTAATCTTGCTTATCCATACCTAGTAGAGAGAGTAAGAGAAAGAGAGTTGGCTGTAATGGAATAGTTATGCATACGTAGATAAAGTATGTAACGAAATGGGGGGAGCAAAGAAGGGGGGCAAAGGGGATATATATATATATATCGAGAGAGAGAAAGAGAAGCTGGAAAAATTGAAAGAATATGACCAAGTCAACAGCTTTCAAGACAACGATGAGAGACAACTATGAAACTGAGACAACGACATGCAAAGATTTTTGCACATTTTCATCATATGAAGGAGAGCTTGTGAGCAGCCAAGCTTAGATGCAGGCCGAGTCAGTCAATCTACGACATACTCTATTCATCTTCATCTATCTCATGTTTACCATTTAGTTGTCTCATTTTTTTTTCTTTTCTTTCTTCTTTCCTCTTCCTCATTTTCATCGGCTTCCTTTAATTTCTCCTTCTCTCTCTCTATCTCTCTCTCTCTCTCTCTCACTGCATGTCCTTTCTCTCTATTTCTCTCATTACGTTCTTAACAAGTTGCTACATATGCTTTGACGTCGTCGTCGTCGACGTCGTTGTGCTTACAACAACTTCTGATTTAATGACTTTAACTAGATGTTCATTCATCGAACGTTATTTGTCGTCAAAAGCATTTCTGTTTTTGAGAAGCCCAAGCTCTATCCGAGTTTGCTGACAAACGAATCTTTGGTTTAGACTTTTATTTATTTGTCTTTTTACAAATAAATAAAAGAAAAAAAGAAGAATTTATACGCAATGATATGCAACGTTCATCTCATGTGTGGATCATGTTAAGCTTAAACTATTGAGCTTTTCCTCCGCTTGATGTTTCTTCATTGCTCTGCCCTTCTACTCTCTTTCAGCTTACTATCCATGCTTCTCTCTCTCTCTCTCTCTCTCTCTCTCTCTTACTTCATTAATCTACCTTGCTTTATGATATTTTCCAACAGTAATCATTGAACTTAGAAGAATATAGCTTGAATTGACTAGCTTTTCCTCTAAAAATGAGTAAACAACCTCTCGTTCGTCCTTTCTCATCTCTCAGAAACCAAAGGAGTTTATGGACGAGTTGCTTTTCTGATTTCATTTTTCCTTTTACTTCCCTCATCATATTACTTCTATTTCGTTATACAATGCGCTATGTTGACGTTCGAAAAATGAATTCTTCCATCTTCAATGTTCCTTCCTCAAGGCGAATCTGTGGCATTTCTGATGTTCTCATAGCGGAAAGAAGGAATAAGCTGAATAGAATGAGGGAAAAGCTCAAAAAATAAAGAGAAGAAGAGGAAGACGTGAGTCGAAACGAAAGAAACACAAATGTCAGAGCTACTTGCAATCGGAAAATGTCCAATACGACGACTTCACATTTGCTTTTCTTGCCAAACGACGACCTTCTCATTCTCTTTCTTGGTCTGTCTATGCCTCTCTCTCTCTCTCTCTTCTCAGAAAGCAGCTCTCTCATAATCACAAAGTTTTGATCGCTTATGAGGTTTTTTGCTTTTATCAAACATTCTTGATGATTGTTGTTACTTCAACCAAAGGAAGTTTCATGTGCTTTTCATGCATTTGAGCACTAGTCAAGCCAAAATATATTTTGACAAAAGCTTGTCGGGTTTCTCATTGGCACCGTCGACCATGCGGCCGTTCACAGCATACTCTTTCATGAGATTCGTCTTATTCAACAATTTTTGAAACAAACTCGTAAGCATCACAAGCTTTTCCTATTTGTTTATGAAGAGAGAGAGATAGGCAGAGAGAGAGAGAGTCAAACACACACACACACACATATAACATAGAAAGAAGGAGTCATTTGAAATTCATCTTCACCTGGCTTCTAAGCATCTCAAATTGCTTGTGATATATAGTATAGGATAGTTTGTCATGTGATGGTCTTTTTCGTTTGTATTTCTCAGATTGATGCTTTCTCATTCGCATCTCGTTTTCAGCTTTTTCCTTCAACATCTTTCTTTCTCATGCAGTAATTTCTATTCTTTCCACTTGTCCTCTGTATTTTGCTCTCTCTTACCACTCTTTATGGCTTCCGTCCACTTTCTGCTGTCAACTTGTCGCCTGAAAGGCTTAGCTCCCTGCCCGGAAGTGCTCTGAGCCTTACGAAAGAAAAACGACAGCCGATTGAGCGGACACGTCGTCATCCTCGTATTGCCATCACCAGCTCATCTTTTCTTTTTCTTTTTTTGCTGCTCATTTTACTCATTTTCAATCTATCTTCTATACCTAGATGACGTTGTCTTCAGTATTGTGGTATCTAAAGTTTGAATGGCCATTATTGAGCTTTGACCTCTAACGCCATTGATGTCGTTCATTCCGCTCATCTCTCTTTACATCTTCTTAGGGGTTTTTACTTCTTTCATTACTTTGTTACTATGTTTGGATGAATAGCATGGCTTGCACTCAGCCTAGTTCCCTCGAAGGGCATATCCTTTCACACTGTGTTGCCAACGTGATGTGTCCTTCTCATAGCTTAGTTTATACCCGAAAGCTCTTCCAACTTCGAGTCTTCCCTATTTTCATTTTAACCATTTGAATATTCCTGTTCTTCTATTCGCTCTTTTGCTTTTTCTCGTCGTATGACGGTTTTGTCAAATAACGAAAATGGCATGACACACACACACACACAACCACAGACATGAGACTCAACAGCTTTTCCTTCGGCTTCTCCTTTTCCTGCTAGTCCTTCCATTTTTCGATCTTCAGCCACAACACCCATATACACACAACATCAGCTAAAGAGACATTGAACAACTGGAACAATTTTTTTTCCTTTTTCTTCTCCCTCTTACCCTCTATCGGTTGTGTTTCTCTTCCAGTTCGTGTCATCATCTACGCTCTCAGCAGCAGACTTCTCCCAGCCTCCCCATACCCCTCAACTACCCTTTCCTATGTTCTCATTCTCTCCACTATTTCTTTAGTCTCTTTTCTAATACCCATTTCAACATCAGACATCCCACTTTCCCAACACCACAACCCTTCGCCTTCACCCTTTCCCCCCAACATCTCTTCTCAGCCGTCCAGCGGACGACAACGGCGTGTGTCCTCATCCTGCTGTCCCATAGCAACAAGTTTTGCATTGATCTACTCTTGTTTCTGCTGTCTTTCTCGTTTAAATCATCATCCGAAGCCGTCGTTGTCGTCACTCTCTTCTCTCGCCACCGTCATCATCGCCATAATGGTTGCTGTTTCAGATTTTTTTTTTTTGTATGAAAGATGATGAGTACTAGGGTTATTGGTCATCTGCAGTCTGATGTTTTGTTGCAGCTCAACTAGCATCGCGTTCCCATCCACACACATGTCACACCGGACAATCCCATCCTTTCCTCATTTCTTTCATTCTGTTGCATTCTCTCTCTCTCTCTCTCTCTCTCTATCTCTCTCTCTCTCTCTATTCTTCTTTTACGCAACTTTTTTTTTGTTGTGTTGTGTTCATTCTTCAAAGCAACATCATCATCATCGCTTTTTCTTCCTCATTTTATGTATTCAAGCAATATCATCCGGCAGTTGGTAGTCGGTCATATTCTCATTGGGCTTTTAGAGACTATATTTTGCTCTTGGCATATGCGCATCTTTTGCATTGTCCTGTTTTTGTGTCTCATCGTTGACACTCTCTTGATATTGATGTTCTCTTGCTTACTCTTTACCTATCTATCATCTCTCTCATTATTACTTTCTATTTGGATGTGATTCAGTCTCTTTATCTTCATTCATCCATAGTCTTTCTTCATCCATCTTCATTTTCTTTTCATGTCATATTCTCTCTGGAACAATCCCTACTGCTACGTATCATATGACCTCCTATCGAACTATGTTGCCATCGGTTTTTCGTTCATCTGAACAACAGTGATCTATGCTCTGATCGTTCTCGTCAATAAAGCCATCAACTCAACTGCTTTACTAACACAATTTTCTTGACGTATTCAGCTTTTCCTATCTATACTCCCTTTTCTACTTCAATTTGTGATTGTCCCCAATGAGAGATTTGGATTGAAAACGTTTTTTGTTGTCCTTTTCACCTGTTCAACTTCTATCAGTTCGTTACCATTGTTTCTTCTCATTCCTGTTTCTGCAAATAAGTTATAGCAGTCAGTCTGTGCCAAAGCTTCAATTGTTGTTCCTCAGTTTGTCTCGTCTGACACTTCTCTCTATCCATTGCCTTCGTCTTTCTTCCTCTTTCTCTATCGCGACGTTTAACCACGAACTCACGTGAGTCTTCGTCTCCAACCTGCTCGCTTTACTTCAAACGACTTTTCCCTCGATTTCTCTTTTTTTTCTCTCTCTCTCTCTCTTTCTCTCTCTTACTGTCGATGTATCTCTCTCACGTTGTGTATGGCGTGTGTATGTGTGCTCAGTCTACCATATACGGTCATGCTGTTCAGCGGTCAGGCGACCTCGTTGGCTTGTCAACGACGTTCAGCTGGCGAAAAAGAGGTAGATGGAGTGAGGAGTAAGAAAAAGAAGAAAATATATGAGATAGAGAATGGATAGAAATATTCTGAAGTGTCTAAAAAAGCATAAGAGAGTATGAGAATAGGAGAGAAAGAAAGAGTGAAAGAGAAAGACCACCAACCAAGTCGTTCGTTTGTTTCGTCCTGTCCCTTTTCCCCTTATATGGTGGTGATGCAGTTGAACAACATGAGCGAAGCGACATCTCGTCAATCTGCGCCATCTAAGCTTTCTAGTATTTTCCTTTTTTGTGTGTTTCTTTCTTATATTCATAAGCTTTGAACATGATTCTCGTTTGTGAGTGGCGCTATGTGTGTGTGTGTGATCTTCTTGTTGCCAATGGTCATCAGCGTGTTTTCCATTGTCATTCATCATTCACACACCTATTTCATTTCGTTAATATACGTCTTATACATCTTCTCATCTCATATATTCCTCTTCACATCATTTTCAAACATTGTGGATTAACGGTGAAGTTCTTTTGTCAACGATCAGACATCTCTTTGTTCGTCTATCTCTGTGTGTGTGTTTTCTTTTATCTCCTTATACGAATCCTTTGATAAATTCTGCCTTTTTTTTTGTTCTTCTCATAAATTAATTGAATTTCTTCATTCATTTTTGAATCTTCTGACTCATATTTCTAAGAGAAAGAGAGAGAAAGAGAGAGAGAGAGAGAGGAGAAGCATGCATGGCAAACCAAAGAGAAAGCTGCCAGCTTTTCACTTACATTGCCTATCTTTGAAAGTGTATGCCTTCATCATCATCTACATCTTCTTCATTCTTGTCGTTGGTTCGTCTTCATCTTCTGACCCCAAATACGTTGGATAGTGTTGTCGATCTGTTTCATCATCATTTCATACAAAACATTTCATTAACTAAAGACTTAACTGTTTATTTATGAAAACAATCTCCTCACACACTCACATTCTCACAGTACACAGCCTACACAACCTACTCCCTCACAGAACACTTTTTCATTTTTCGTTTTTTTTTTCATCAATTATCGACTGTCAGCCACCTTTCTACAATGATCAAAACTCTTTTGTGCTATTGATTATCCCGTTTGCTCACACAAAATCAATCGTTTTGTTGTATAAAACGAACACCTTCCATCTATTATATTTGGAATTGTTGAGATTGGAATGGATAGAAACGACTTACGAGCCTACAGACATCAACCGTCTGAGGTGCAGCTTTCGACCTTCAATTACAATCGTTTTTTGTATAATTCTGTTTCTCTTCTCTTCATCACACCTCCTTCTTGCATCTCCTCTCCTCTCACCCCCTCCTCCACCCCCTCAATTATCCTTTTTTTCTCCTTTCTTATTGCTTCTTCTTCTTTTTTTTTTCTCTCCTTAGATGGTCATAATATCGATTGTTTGTTCGTTCTCAGTCTGTTCCGCGGGTCTTTCTCTCGTCATCCTCTCTTGTTCCTTCTCGTCCTCCTCGTTCACCACCTCCTTCTTCTTCTCATCGTTGTCGTTGAACTTCTTCTTCTTCTTCTTTTTTTTTGTATTCCTATACCTCATGGCCCTCGATCATCCATGAACCGTCTATTTTTCCATTTCTTTGAACAAAATGATCATCTGCTGTCCAATTTGGATGTTACTGTTCGACCTTTGCATTGCTCGCTTGTCCAGTTGTTAGTAACTTAGTCTAACGAAACAGACGCAAAAGCATTGATTCAAGTCATATCGAAGCGTGGTTTTCTTCTATTCTATTCATATACTCACGTGCTATTCAATGGCCAATCCTCATAATGGATATGGCCAAGCTAAATCTGAAGTTTTGGCGTTATCTAAGTACATTCAGCTATGGCTTCTTCATATACGTTTTGTCTTTTTTTCCCTTCCGACACAACAGTAACGACGATAATAAAAAAATAGTTGAAAGAGGCGGCACAAGGCTATGCCATGGAAAACAATGATGACGACGACTATGAAACTACGAAAGAAGCGATTCCTTGTCCCCACACTAGCCTCTATGGCCATCTTCTTGCAACCTCCATCCGCTTCCAAAACTACTCTCAGTCTCTTCATCTGTCCTACTCCTTTTCTCCCTTGACTGACTCATCTGCTGCTCGTTTTTCATTGTTTCGTCCTGGCCTCCATCGCCATCACCGTCGCCGCCGCCGCCACCAGCAATACCACCAACAGCAGTTACTCCCCCTCTTAGTACTCTGATTCTCTCTCTCTATCTCATGATGCATTGAACTGTTTCACTCCCTCTCTATCTCTTTCTCACCCTCCCTCTCCAGTCTGTCATCATTTTTTCGACTATCTCACTATTCTCTCCCTTCCCCATAGTGTATTTGGTGTGGTTGAGTCGTTGACTCTACGACCTCCCACTCATTCTATGTTTCAGTCAATCCGTCCTCTCTCTGCCTTATCCTCTCTTTTCTCGTTCGTCGCCCTTCCTTCCCTCTGGGTCTAGTCATTGGATGTATATTGCAATCGTTTTGCTATCAATTGTCATTTGGAGTCTATTTATGTTCATTTACTTATCTCTTCTCATCCCTACCGAACTTGCTCACACATTGTCTTACCTCTTTCTTGATCAATCTCTCTCTCTCTCTCTCTCTCTCTCTCTCATTCAATTCATCTCTTCCTTTATCAATTATCTTTTTAATTAGAATATCTCAGATTAAACAACATATTTGTCATATTTCCGTTATTCAGTAGAGTTAAGACAAAAAAAAGCGCTCACTTATCTCAAACTCTCAATTTCTTTCCATCTGATGTTATGGCGGGTTATTATATCACAATATCTATATTTATTATTTTCCTCTCATTTCATCTTATTCTCCTTCATCTTCTTTCTTCTCATATTTGTCACCATTTCTTTTTTTTTTGTTCTCAAATAGTTTTGCTTCCTTTTTAACGCCATGTTCCGTTCATCAATAGACACGCTGCCCTTCTATCCTCCTCAACCGACAAACCGCGACCTCATTTTTCTTATTTTGTCTCGCAGTGATCCCCTCTCCACCCTCTCCTACCATACACAGCTCATGTTTTATTTTGTTTATATATATATATCTATCTATATGTAATATAGTTATTGGAAATGATAGTGTTGGAGGACCTTATGCTTGGTTCGTTTGTCGTTGATCATGTTATCACTTTCTATGCAATTATCGAATGTTCTACTGATATGTTTGATTTGATTACAAGTTATTTGATGATCTCGTTGACTATATACGGCATAGTTATCAGCTTTAACAATTATTTTTGTTTGTTTTCCTGTCATTTTGACTGAAGAGAGATATGTCATCATATCTGCTTCACATTATTGCTACCTTTCCATCCTGATTTTCGTTCTTTACTCGATATGTTATTGTTTCTTTAATATTTATGTTAATTCATTCTTTTATATTTCAGTCAGATGTAATATGGGTGATCAAAACGCGTTGCTTCGATTTTTGGCTGCTCAGGTCACTCAACAGCAGCAACAACAGCAGATTTCAGCTGCATTATCTGCCATAAATGGCTTATCAAACAATACCACAGCCTCAACATCAACGAATTCATCTTCTGCTAACTCTGTTGCTGCTGTAGCTGCTGCAATAGCTGCGGCTGCATCATCTTCTTCTTTGAATTCATCAACAAACGGCTTGTCCAATGCTGGATCTGCCTCAGCAGTTAATGGATCTACTCCTCAACGAAATGGGCAACGTAATGCTTCCGCAACAAACAATGGAAATATGAATCAGTTGCAAGAGTTATTACTTTGGCAGATGATTGCTGCTCAGCAAGCTCAGGTAACTTATCTTGTTCAGATCTCATTTACCGAATTTGCTTTTATAGGCTCAGCTACTTAATATGCAACAAATTCAACAACAAACCCAGCAAAGCTCACAACAGTCTCAAGATCAGAGCCAACGCCTTGAGTGGCTTCAAAAGGAGCTCATCCCAAAAGAATTAGCACGACAACAGCAGAAACTCAAGCAACAACTTGATGACCAGCAAAAGCAGCAACAACAACAACAGCAGAAAGCATTCGATGATGTAATACGAAAATTAGCAGAAACAGCTAAAAACGGACAGACAAATGGCCAAAGTGAGTTTTCGTTTCAATCTGTTCAAATACAACCTCTGACTACGTCTTGACGGCATCGAAATAGTTTTTTGTCCAATTTGTTCAATCACATAGTTACTGTTTGAGCTTTATGTTACTCTCTCTCCCGTAATGATCACGTATAGCTAGAATGTTTCACTTTCATTGATGTAGCTGTTTACCAAAATCATTCCTGTTTTATTCGTTGTGCTTCATCGTTCTGTATCATTTCATTCTTACTTTAGAAATATCAAGTTGATAAGAAGTGTTTACAACTGCTTCTGTTTGATCCCTTTCAATCGGAGGTTAAGCAAAGCTCTCTTTTATTAGTTTATAATAAATCATAGATGAGCTTTCGACAATCGCTTCCAAGTTGCATTGTTTGCTTACAACTAACCATCCTAGAGCATTCCTTGTTTTCTAATTGTACGTTATGTGCTTGAGCTACTTATATGAATAGAAATGAGTTAATATCTTGCTGCCATTCTGTATTTCCTTGTTATTGGCTATGCGAAACTGTTTGCAACTGAACGTGAAAGCCCAGATGGTCGGCACGCAATCTGTTCGGTTCAGTCTTCGCTTCACTGACATGCCATTCTCTCGTTTTCTCCAATTTCTGTTATGTTTAGCTGATTTCATTTGTAATTTAGACTACTTGCCATTTTTTCTCCCTTTTTTCTTCTTTTCGCACTTGCTTGTACTCAATTATGTTTTGATTGCTTGACTCAATTAACCTACTACCTCTCTCTCTTTCTCTCTTCTCTGAATAATGTCGTTTCCATGGCTGTTTGTAGTTGCCGTCAGAAGATAGTGCAGAGTAATACCTTATAACTATGCTTTTATGCTTACATCGCTTGATATTTATTCTTTTTCAGCCAATGGACGTGTCTCTTCATCTCCCATTGATAAGCCTAGCACTTCTACAGGAGCAACAGCTACTATCCGAGAAGGCGCAGAAATCAAATTGGAGAATGGTGAAACGCCCAAAAAAAGGTTTAATTGATTCTATGTTAGATGCTCATTCATAATTTGTGTTCAGCTCTCCTCCTAAATCTGCTCCAAATCCCTTCAACAAGAATGCCATCGATGCTGCTATGTGGCAATTACTGGCAGCTCAAATGCTCCAACAACAAAATGTTCTGAAAAACGCGACGTATGTGACCCGTTAAGTGAGAAGGAATAATAAACATATATTTACAGATCAAAGCAGAACAAAGTGACAATTAAGAAAGATCCCTATTCTGCTGGCTTAGATATAGCTGCAAAGATAAAAGCTGAACAGCAAGGTATGGTTCTATTCAACACAGACGTTTGTGTCAACATTGTTTTCGTTTCAGCTCAAACCACTAAATCTGAAAACATAAATAGTCCTGTTATTAACTCATTTGCTCATCTAGATTCTTCTGATGCTAACAAGAAGCGTCTTCCGGCTACCGAAAGTCAAGCTAGAATTCCTCTAGGACTTGGCTGGCGACGTCAAACATGCATTCGCGCTGTGACTGCTTCTGGTGTTCGCGGAGATGTTATCTACTATGCACCTTGTGGAAAGAAGCTGAGCACTTATGCCGAAGTTTTGCGGGTTTGTACGCTATCAGCTTTCAGTTTCTTTACATGACATCTTTCAGTACTTGATCAAAAACAACAGTGGGCCAATTACCAGAGACAACTTCTCTTTCAGTAGCAAGTTGATTGTCGGAGAGTTCATCTATCCTAAAGATAGTGTAGATGGAGAGAAGGTATACTTTCATATTGTTTCTCTCTATTACAAAATCCGTATTTTCAGAGAATTTTCAAGCTGACTGAGGAAGAAGTTAATGAGGAAGTGAATAAGCTTGCAAGCCTCAAGTCTCAACCTCGTGTAACTGAAAAGAAGTTTCGAGATGTCAAAGATCGAGCTTCTTCTCCTGACGAGGATGAAATTGTAGAACCCGAAGAGTATCTAGCTCCTAAAGGCTTCTATGATGACGAGGAGAAAGTTAAATGGAGTCGTGAGCCTATCGATGACTTACTACTCACTGAAATTAGGGTTTGTTTTTGGAAGTTCTTGCTTGATTGACATCAAATGTTTACAGCCATTACCTGAAATGCAGAGGATACCAAACTTGCGGCTGAAAGGCGAAGGATTTGCTGACGCTCTCATGGTATATGAGTTCTTGAAAAACTTCGGAGCTGTCCTCAAGATAGGTAGTCACTTCCTTCACTCTTTCTTTATGTTAATGGTTATCTATAGATGTTGATGCTGTTCCTCCCATTGACGAGTTTTGTGCTGGTTTAGCTGGAGATTTTGAACACTCTGCTGCTGTTCTAGACGTTGCTAAAACTCTTTTCACCTTAGCCCTCGAATTCCCCGGTTTTCCTGTTGGCAGGAAAGGCCTGAATAATCTCGGAATGAATATGAACAACTATAATCTATCATGGGAGAATTTCTCGTTGATTCTGATGCAATTCCTTACTAGTCGAGACGAGCAAGGCCAGAAGCTAGCAAAGCTCTTAGAAAAGGTCGAATTTGATGCATTGGACGGGGAAGATAAAGCAGCCATCCTTGCTTTTCTGTGCAACGAACTCTTGTGCTGTCGTAACATTGTTAGAGAAATCGATTCCAATTTGGATGAGATTGGAAAGTTGAAAGGTGATAGATGGCTTCGAGATGGTAAAGTAAGTTATTCCAAATAGACTGTAGTTCCTCATTATGAGTGTTATAGGCTCGTGCGTTGAAAGCTCATCAGAAACGTCGCAAGAGAGAACTGAAGAAAGACCATAAAGAGCACGATGAAGACGGCGAAGAACGACCAGCTAGTCGAAATTCTGATTCAGAAGAAGACGAATCTACAGTTCATCCCAATAACAAAAAACTCACTCCTGGACTTGGACAAGTAGAAATCCTGACCAACGAAGAGGAGAATATGAGCGTAGAAGAGTTGGAACAAGTGATAATCAACCTGAAATTAGAATCAGACGATTTGAAAGATGAAATTAACAAGTTGGCCAATCGAGTTCGATCATTTCCTTTCGGCTGGGATAGATATCATCGTCAATATTGGCAATTACCTCATGTTCCGACAATTCTTGTTGAATCTATCGAATCATGTGGTCTCAATAATCCTGCTTGTAATATTAGTGAAACTTGTGACAAAGATCCAGATAGTTATAATTGTAAGTTTTATGAAAAAAACATTTGCGCAGGAAGTTATTCAAACATTTGCAGCTTCAAACTACTTGGACCCTGACGTATACTCATGCTTAGAAGATCTCATAGATGAAACAGCTTTAATGCGGGTTAAGATTGATAAGAAACACAAAAAGAAAATTAGAAGATTTGATAACTCATTCAAACGTGGATGGTGGATGATTGACTCAAAGTATTGTTGTGCTCTAACTATATCATCTTATTCTTTATTATTGCAGGGAAGTTCTCGAAAGTGTAAGGAGCAGCTTACATGGTCGCGGAATTCGTGAGCGATGTCTACACCGGCTTCTATGTAAAAATTGGTTTATGAAAGATGTACGAATAGGTCACTGTAAGTATTTCTAATTATCTTCTTAGCTCATGAAATTCGTTTTAGTTGAATTGAAAGCTCCTTCTCGAATGTTGTCTAAGGATGAAATGGAGCGTGATGTCATCTATCGCTTAGAAGCAGCTATCGTTAGAATGGAGAATCAAATTAACGATTATCAAATCACTAATCCTGATTGGAAAGATTCTATTAATTCCAACTCTAGCGAACCAGCTGCAAGTCAAGAAGAGCCGTGGCGTTATTCCGATTATCGGATCAAGAACGAAGCGACCTTATCATTAGATTTTAATGATTTACGTTTACGAGTTCTGAGAATGGAAAAAGCTATCGATAACCGCTACTTTGAGCCCAGCTTCTTTGTTGGATACATACCATCTGCGGCTACCATCCTTGGTTTAGCAAGCTCAGAAGATTCAGAAACGCAGGGTTCTCCTGATACCTCTGATGGAAGATTAGAGATCAAAGAAGAGCCTAATGAAGAAAAGATGGAAACTCATGAGGAGGACGATAAATGTTCAGTACATTCTAAAGGAGATGAAACATCAGGAGAAACGAAAGAACAGTTAATTGACAAGTGGAGAAATTTCGTTGAAGAGGCTTGCACTCCTTCGCAACTCATGATGGCCGTTGAAGTAAGAGATTTTTTATTTATTTGCCTCATATTCGTTTTGCAGTGCTTACATTCTTCAATCGCTTGGGATAGATCTGTCGTGGAAGCTATTTGTCAAATTTGTAAGAAACTTGGAGCTCCAGAGGTTCTTCTGCATTGCGTTGGTTGTCAGCGAGGATATCATTTGCGATGTTTCAGAGTATGTTTTCCGTACCTCCCCAAAAGTTAACTGTTCTTTTCCAGCCTTCATTCAGCACCTATCCTGAGTCCTGGTTCTGTCCGCGTTGTAAAGAGCAAGCGTCCGGAAATCCCCATTGTGTGTTCTGTGTGAAAGATGGAGCCCCTATCTATCCTTGTCGTGTTTGTCAGAACTTCTATCACATAGAATGTTCAAAACAACACACACCAGACAGGCCGAGTGACTTCATTTGTCTCTTCTGTGATGACAAGGTTTGTTCTTTAAACTCGTTCAAGCTTATCCTTTCAATTCCAGGATATAACGGAAAGTCATCGAGTCGTGTTGCGTCACGAAAGCGAGGAACCAAAGGAGAATGAGGAAGCTGCCCATGTAGAGGAAGTAGCCACTCAAAAAGATGTTCGTAAACCTCAGAAGAGAAAGGCTGATGGTCCTCCTCCAATCATTTTCCCTCAAGAAATGGGAATGGATCTTTGCCGAACAATGCTCGATGAAATAGAGATGCAACCCACTGTTGGTCCTTTCTTAGAACCAGTAGACACCGATTTGGTTCCGGGCTACAAAGAAACTATTCCAAATCCAATCGATATATCAACCATAAGGAACAAAGTTGACGGTCAATGGTCAGTTTACAAGATAGTGTCTAATACTAAAGTGAAAGTGTTTAGTTATGACTCGCCGGACGATTTTGCCGTTGACGTAGAACTGATGTTCACGAATTGTCGAACATTCAACGAAGACAATTCTCCTGTGGGTGTAGCCGGTACGTATTGAAAACTCTCTATCATCATTTTAATATCTTTGTTAAGGTCAAAATTTGTACAAATTTTTCCAAAAACGCTGGAAACAAGTTAAATACAACTATAGCAAGAGATTACGAAGGATGCAGGCTGCACAAGCTTCCAACTAGACAGCTTTAGGTTGAAGTTTCCTATCTTACCCCCTCATAGCACTTTTCCCGATTTGCTCAATTTTGCGATCTTCGTTTTGTTACTTTGAAATTTGTTTTTTTGATTCTTGGTTGGAAACGTTGAATGTTACTGTTGAATCTGCAGTTGCAGAATATAGTACTTAGATGATGATCTTAGCCATAAGCGAATGTTATCATTTCCATTTTGTAAAATAGGTTTCGATGAACAATTGTTTTATCTTTAAGCTGATACGGGTTCAGTTCTGAGAACTGAACCATTGTGTTCTTTCTCTTCTAACACACTCTCTTCAATCCCTTCATCTCTTTTTCTCTTACTCTTTGGAATTACTCAATTGTGCCTTTTTACCACTTTTTTTGTTTTTAACCCCCTTCCTCATCATCTCAACTGACTGTCGTGATCGGCTGTCAGACGCTTTTGCAATCTATCCTGGTTGTCGACTACTTTCCGATTCACTGAAAGTTTCTTTAACTTTTATGAGCTGACGGTGTGACCGACTTTAAACTATGTTCTCATTCAAATTAATTTGTAAATATTTCAAATCCCATAGAAAACTATTGTCGTAATCTAATTAGTCATATGTTACTAAGTATTCATGTACATTCCTTGCTGTGTATAATCAGGCAATTTGACTTGAACATATTTATATCTCTTCAATACTGGTTATTTTACTTTGAATGAACTATTCTACTACCATTCAGCATTAACCATGCAAACTATATACAAAATCAAACAGTTATATTCCATCGACATTCCTTTGTTAATATTATAAGCTTATGTGCTTATGGACGTGAGTCAGTAACACTTCGTCAGTCATTTAGGCAATAATTTTGGGAGACGGTAAGTATCTAAGGAGACAAAGCCCTTCTATATGACCCCAACATTTTGTGAAACGTGCTGTCTTGAGAAAGTTGAAGTCATTTCAGTTTGTAACGGAATTTAAAGTAATATTTTGAGTACTCGACCTTTTCTTCAATTTGTTTTTCCGTTTTTCTCTAGCTCAGAAACTGTTCACAATGGTCAGAGGATAGATAGATTAGAATTATGTTTTACAGAATATTCTTACTGGTTCTCTTTCATCTTTGATCTGAGCGATGAAGGATTATAACCAACAGCTCGGAAGAAGTTGAATGATAAGAGGTGAGTGAAAGATCAAAGTTATGGCTCGTCTTCATTTTCTGAAGGTTTCCCACTATATATCCTGTTCTTTATTGTTTTAATAGTTGTTGATATCACTCTGCTTGTTCATTATTCAGTTCGCTTACCTTTGTCTTCTATAAAAAGAGCTGTTGATTAGCTTTCGATTAAAAAATAAATTTTTGAAATTGGTTCATTCTGCCCCGAGTTAGGACGTCTTTTCCTTCTGATCATAATGGCTATGCACCACCACTACACTTTCCACACGTACCACAGCAATGAAACACGTGAACAACAGCTCAAGCGCGTCAGTCAGTTGAAAATGAATGAACCACCGCACTGCTATGCTTTATTCTTGAAAATGATTTTCTTCAAGGCATTTCATTTTCCATTTAGCAGTATTGAGTGAGCGGTGTCTATGCTCAAGCTTCCAACAGCCGTAACTTTCTTGAAATTCGTTTATTTCCGGACATCTTTTTGTGTTTTAAATTTCTGATCATGCTTATCTACTCTCACCTCAGTTCTTGTTTCTGTTTGTTGTTTCATTTCTATACTTCAGATAGTTATATTATTTGTTTTCAATAACCTTTCTTCATAGTTTACTTTATAGTTATGTATAGTTATCGATTGTATGTAGTTTAACTCATTGAAACAACATGCTATACTGGCTTAGCATCCATATCTCCTTGAGTTCCTGTTCACTTGATGATTGTATGAACTTGTCACGATTATCTTAGTTATCACTCTTAATGCCAATCGTGAGATCTTAATCTAACTGTTTGAAGTAAGAAAGAGTTGAATGGTAGGTCGATGTTCTCAAGTTCTTTTCGTTTTGGACATTTGGATGGTTTCAACTGTATTCTCTGTTCGTTCAAATAGGATTTGTGATATTACTGTGATTGTTCATTGTTCAGGTTCAATCAGAAGAATTGTTAAGAAGTATCAAAACACGGAAAGTTCTGGATTAATCTGTTGATACCAGGATATGTCCCTCGTAAGTGTCTCTCCAACCTGATTTCTATTGGTTGTCCCGTTGAGGCTAAGCTGTGGGTTATGTGAATTGGATACTGTTTATCATGTTTAATGTAAATTATACTTCTGCTTTCTGTTATGAGTTGGATCAGATATTTCAATAACTCTATTAGTTGATCTCAATTAGGAAGAAGGTTTCTCCATTCGAAGGTATTCCAGGAGGAGGATGGAGGAGCCATCAAGTGAACTGTATGGTTACGTCTGTTGCCTTCTATGAAATCGAGTAACAGCTAAGTAAGATGTCTTTTCAACACTTCGAGAGGTGAGGTGCTAGTTCGTAAGTTTATAACTCACAAGAACTACTTTCAGTTTCATGAATACCATTCGTACGTTCTTTACAAAGACGAGACCAGGTTTCTTCAATCACTGTTCCACTTATCCTTGTAATCATGTAGGTAGTCATACAGAGTTGTATTTGGAGTTGAAGGGAACTCCTAAGGCAATTCCTTGTTTGTATGTTCTTCTTGTTTCTCAAATAAAAGGTTTTCATTCTATTTTCTGATCATCTCTGTTATTAAGAGGTTTGTAATCCTACAGTATCTTCAGCCCAGATTGAAGCACGTCTTCTTAATGAATACTACGCTGATTCAAATTCTTGACAAGTCATAGCCGTTCTTTGAGTTTGTAGTTTCAATATGTAGTTTAGTTGTTTACGTTTTGTTTGGGACCTTGTCACAATCATTTCTGATTGTTGCAAAAGGGTACTCTGGTATGGAGAATCTGCCTGAGAATTATAAGCATCTCACGGTCAATCACTCTACGAACTTCGTAGACCCAAAAACAGGAGCCTGCACTAACCGCATTGAAGGTTTAGGTATTCCAGGAGGAGGATGGAGGAGCCATCAAGTGAACTGTATGGTTACGTCTGTTGCCTTCTATGAAATCGAGTAACAGCTAAGTAAGATGTCTTTTCAACACTTCGAGAGGTGAGGTGCTAGTTCGTAAGTTTATAACTCACAAGAACTACTTTCAGTTTCATGAATACCATTCGTACGTTCTTTACAAAGACGAGACCAGGTTTCTTCAATCACTGTTCCACTTATCCTTGTAATCATGTAGGTAGTCATACAGAGTTGTATTTGGAGTTGAAGGGAACTCCTAAGGCAATTCCTTGTTTGTATGTTCTTCTTGTTTCTCAAATAAAAGGTTTTCATTCTATTTTCTGATCATCTCTGTTATTAAGAGGTTTGTAATCCTACAGTATCTTCAGCCCAGATTGAAGCACGTCTTCTTAATGAATACTACGCTGATTCAAATTCTTGACAAGTCATAGCCGTTCTTTGAGTTTGTAGTTTCAATATGTAGTTTAGTTGTTTACGTTTTGTTTGGGACCTTGCCACAATCATTTCTGATTGTTGCAAAAGGGTACTCTGGTATGGAGAATCTGCCTGAGAATTATAAGCATCTCACGGTCAATCACTCTACGAACTTCGTAGACCCAAAAACAGGAGCCTGCACTAACCGCATTGAAGGTTTATGGAATTTAGCTAAGCTAAAATACAAAAAGATGTGCGGTACCCATGCAAACATGTTGGATGGGTACCTCTGCGAATTCATGTGGCGCAGAAGGCATTTGGGAGAAGATCTCTTCAAAGTTATCTTGGCTATCCTTCCACATTTACTAAATTTTATTAGATATATATAGAGGATGGAATTGGAAAAAATGACCAAAAAAAAGGGAAAATCTCTGGGACAAAGTGTGTTGACATACCCTTCCCCACTAAATCCAAGGGAACCGGCAAACTGTCGCAAGTTCTAAGCGCTATCACATAATTCGTTTTGTCTTAGTAAAGAAAGTCAAATGACTAAACTTCTTGAAACAAATAGAATATATGGAAAGCTAGGAATATACGTAATGAACAACTCAAAAGAACAATGAATAACAAGAAACGATAGGAAAAGAAGAGACAAGGAGCCGAGAACTCGATCGAAAGGAAGATGAACAACTAACATTCAACACGGAATGAATTTAGGACATTGCAATAAGATAAGTAGTCGATAACTATATGTAACTAGAGAGTAAATTATACGGAAAAGCGATTGAAAAGGCTTAAACATAACTATCTGAATTACGAATTTAAGCAACAAACGAAAACATGGCGCGCATTGGATGATGTTTCGTAATTTCGAAACAAGAAGGAATATGAACAAGGTGTCGAATCCGTATCATAAACATCAGAGAGGAAAGAGAGGATCAAAACAATAGCGTGGGAAAGTAGAGACTGTTATTGCGAAATCTGTCAAAGGTCAATTTAGTGATAATCAGTCTCATTGTTAACGATTTGTGTTGTCATAAACTGTGAGCTTTTGTGAGTTCTGCTTAGTTTCGTTACTAGTTAATTTTTGAGTTGTGTTGTTTAAAAGTCTCGTTTATTTTAGTAACTCTTTTGTCTTTTAAGTTTTTGGCTAAAACGTTATATCAATTATAACTTTTTCTTCAAAAGTAATTGATACTCGCATAATTGTTTTTTTTGTTCATTATTATAAATCACTTATTCTAACTAAACTCTATATTTTCTAAATTAGTGTCATCATCTAAACGTGGTGTACCTTACAAAGGGCATCGCGAGAGTTGAGAATTCGGGTTAAAGGAGAAGAGCATGTTGATCCTCATAATGAGTGGAGTAAAAGACAAAAAAGATATCTGAAAACGGATAAAATTCAAGAGAGTTACGGCGTTTAGACGACTGATCCAGGACACCGCTCACTCTAAAGCGCTGAATGGAAAATGAAAAGCCTAGAAGAAAATTTCATTTTGACCAGAGAGCTTAACAGTGCGGTGGTTCATTCATTTCAAAACTGTCTGACGCGCTTGAGCGGTTGTGTTTCATTTCACTGGCGCATGTAAAAAGTGTAGCGGTGGTGCATAGGCATTTTCAGCAAGAGGTAAAACAGCTATAACACTACGCAGAATCAAACAATTTTGATGATTTTTTTTGTCATGGAAAGTTATGCATATCCCTATCGATGAGACAGGTGGGCACGCTTTGCTAAGCATTTACAAACTATATCAAAAGGATCGATATCATGTTAGTATTGAGAAATGTCTACCCATTGCGACTTCACGAGCACATTGAACTTTGACATCAAACTATAATAATGAAGATAACAGACTTGTTTCAAGCTGCTGCTCCTATAAAGTCAAATACATTAATTGAAAGTACTATAGATGCAAGAATGAAACATTGAAAATCTCAAGGAATGTTTATGAAAATCATATAATGATGTAGATAAGTGAATAAAGCAAATGGGAGACAATCGTTGAGCACCAACCTTTATTACGGCAGGAAAACTTGAAAACAACAAAGGGGTGGAAAGAAAACTAATTTGTTACATTTCGTATTTTCATATTTGGTGACCATGTGAGAAGTATGATCATGTTAGAAACATAGAGGAAGGGAAGGAGAGAGAGAGAGAGAGAGAAAGAGAACGAGATATTGAGAACAGAATAAGAGAAAGTATGTATAGATTCAATGATATACAAGTAGAGATGAAGAAAGGTGAAAAGAGATGTTTAAGATGAAGCTCGAGTTTGTAAAGTTTGAGAAGTTGCATTGCGCACACGCCAATCTCTTCCAGATAATCTGACTGACTCTCTCCATCTTCGATGATTTTTGTAAAAATACAGAATAGCCAAGATAGTTCCTTGTGAGCCAAGAACAATGCTGAACGCGTAATGCCAAAACGTCGTATTCGAATGATATAGCGTGGGATACTGTAAAACCTGAAGATAAGATATGTTATGAGTGATTCAAAGTGTCAGAAAGATACTCACCCATGGCATTCCCATAGTAAATTGTAAAACGAACAACGCTAGCAGCTTGGTTTTGGTATGCGTGTCATGTGCTTTACCCTGTAAGAAGCAAGATTAAAGAAGGACTGTGCGAATAGAAGCTTACTATGCGATTGAACTTGAAACCAGCAGAGAACAATCTCCAAGCGACTAATACAGTACAGATGCATCCATTGATTATAAGTATTGATACAGGAATAACAATGGCATACACAATGAAATCAGGTCGAACCCAGCAGAAACCGTCTTGTCGATTGAAGAAGGGTGTAGTAGCAGCCAGTATGATGCATAGTAAGAATGGAATTACTGAATAAGCACTCAAATGATACATTATCTGTCAAATCAACATACTGAATCCGAACGTTAGAGCCACGAAAGGTCGCATGAGTCCATTGATCAGATTGTGGAGAGAACTGGGAAAAAAGAGGATGACCGTCCTTAAGGATTGAAAGATGGTCAGAATAATTGAGCTGCAAAGTACGAGCACAGTTGATGCTATTTAATCAGATGCTTACCATAGTAACAATGAGTATATGACGGCTGCTATGAAGTTGCATCCTTTGCCTGATATCGACTCATTTGAGAATATTAAGAAGAACAAATAAAAGAGGAATAACATGACGTTCTGAGCCATTTGCATATGATCCGATTTTTGAAGAGGAGGACCTTTTAGTCTTTGTAAAAAGCGTTGCCTAGCACATATGGGAACGCTGTAAACGATATGCTTCACCATTGATCTATTATATCTGACAAACTTATCACTGAATTGAATGAGGATGACAATCAACAAGCAGGTCAACGAAAGAATATTCACCACATAGCCCACACTAATAAGTCCAGAATCACATACAACAGGATCATTGACCATGGAATCCTGCAATATGTCAGTTAGTCTTCTTCCTTCATTTCAAATCAGTTATCAAAGCATTGCTAGCGAGCATTTCGTTTTCTTTGGGTAAAGCATTAGAAGTAGAGCTATCTGAGTCTATTGCGAAAACATAAACGTCTAGCTTGGCTTAATCGGATTACTGTAAAGATTTTCCTAACAACATGAATCAGGGAGTAATGTTCAAAAAAACAGATGAGTGGCATTATTGAAAAGGGCGTTGAATGAGCTGCATGTTATCTGTGGTTAGCACAATCTCGAAGAGTTATGAATGGACAGGCTGTGGAAAGCGAATCAGATTTTTACACATTGGAAAACTTACAATGATTAGTGCAAAATCAGTCAAATGATCACATGTGGCTGATATGAGATGATCATGGCTCTCTGTTGAGCATAAATCATCTGTTGACCATTTGTTCGTATCTGTCTTCCACCAACTAACAATCATTTGGCCATGTAATGGACGCAAAAGCTGCATAGTTACATTGTATAACAACATGTATTATAAATGATATCTTACATTTTGAGTATTAACATGTAAGCGGGCACTCATATTGTAAGATGCTAGCTTCGAGATACGGTAGCCGTCTGGTTGAATCACAGTAGCACTCATAACAGGTGAATCATCAGGTAACTGAAACTGTCGAATGCATTTGGAGGCCAACGCATCTACAAAACAAATGAATATAATGAATTGAATTACTAAATCTGAACACCTTGCAAATCATTAGTTTGCATAAAGCTATGTGTATAGGTTGGATAGTTACGCAAAGCAGATTTGCCGTTGAAGAACTTTTTTGATCGGAAGATGGTGAACAGTGCTTTAGTGCCTTGGGGCAAATTACCATTTTCTAGAATGAAGAAATATATAGAAAGCATATTCACACGATAAATACCTCCAGCATGTAGCACGATAGAATTTAGATGACTTTGTGGTAAATTGGAACTGTTAAGAGTCAGAAAAGAATTTCCTTGATCCGTCAATCCATTGACAGAAGTTTGCTGTACACTACCAGACGAAAAGCCCATATTGTTTCCATTCAAGTACTGTACTTCAGATGCCTTTGTATTCATCACTAACGTTGGTAGAATAGACAGAAATCTGTGCATGACCATGTACGTGTATCAACTTGTAAACATACTTGTCTTGTGATTGACTCTTTTCAATTTGATCATCTCCAGCATTTAAAACATTATCGATATTTTGAAGAATCAAACTGGCATCCTTTCAAAGAAGAAAAAACGGTTGGACTGAGAACTTCAATGCTTACCGATGAAGGTAATCCCTCTAAGTTAGCAGAATTGGTAAGAATAGTTGAAACGTCGGAAATGTCTGTTGATTGAAGGGTTGTTGCGTTCTCCGTATATTCGATTGTGACACTCAGAACATAAGTCACATTATCCAAAGATACTCCAGACTTCAAACAAAGAATTCTTACAAGGAGAATAAGAATACTAACGTTTGTTAGATTAGCCAATGACGGTGTTGACGGCGTTGTTGGAACTCCAGTCGTTGTTGTTGGTTCAGTTGTTGGTGTCGTTGCTGTTGATGCCAGTGTCGTACTGGTATGTGTTGTTTTCTGCACTGTAGTAGTCACTGTAGTTGGAGATGTATGCTAAACGCTATGGTTATCAGGGAAAGCTATTTGTTCCAATACCTTCATCGTTGTGGGTGTTGTGGCCAACGTGGATGTGGTTTTGGGAAACCTCGTAGTCGACCTCCAAGGAACAATTGTATTACTAGTTCCAATAGATGTTGATGTGGTTTCTAAACTGAAAATCAAAAAAAACATGTAAACAGGATAACGACTGATCTCACCAGGTATCGAATGCTACAGAAGAGTCGCACATAGGGCTTACATCAGCAAATTCGAAAGTCAAAGGAAACGTTTGACAGAAACAGAACATAGAGAAGTCTGATAAACACGTTGAAGTGTTTGGTTGTAGACATCCATTATAATATATTAAAGGCTTTCCATTCAGTCCTTCGAAAGTAAAGTTCGCACTGCTGCCTATCTGTAAGTTAACTAATGCACCTCCATTGGCGTCTTGAGCCTCACAATGGCTTTGACATCTGAATCGAAGACGATTCATGAAATGATGAGTTGATATTCTTACACTTTGCCATCAAGATATACGGGTACCATTGTATCAGGCATTATTTCGAAGATATACATATATTGACCCCTGAAGTATAGCATATCCACAAAAACTCCAGAGAAAGGATCATTTCCATATGAGATATGATAAGACGCCTAAAGAGCAATGAGTTTAAGCATTTTCACTTGCGAAACTAACTATTCGTGAACTTGGTGGAGGCGTATTGTTATCACTGAAAAACTCGAAAAATGTCAGATGAACGAAAACGGATTTACTTACCACATGTCAAGAGGTACGTTTAAATCGCATAGTTCAGGCTGTATGTTCTCTACATCTGTCGTATGACAGACACACCAATACGGCACAAATTGAGTTTTGCACTGACGTGGCGAGAAAGATTGTTTGCAATTATTCACATATAGATAAGTTATGAAGTTATCGGTTAGAATGGTTAAGTTGCCGATTGCCCCCGGCGTTTCAAGGCTGATCAAAACAGGCTCTTGGTTATTAGCATACGTAGAGCAGTTCAAAACACATCTATATTATAAGATTATTGTTACAAAGATATGTTCAATTTGCTTACTTTTGACTACCGAGGAATATGGAATCGTAAGAAGAAATGGTCACAATATTCACTTCATATAAATAAGTTCCAGCTTGATGTGAGTATATAGATGTCAGATCGAAATGCACCTGAGAGCCAGTATAGAAGATATCATAATAGTCCTAAAAAAGATTTCTTCATCTTTTTACTTTCGAGATCTGCATTACCAAAACTGTTGAAGGGAGCAGAGTAGTTGCGGTAGACGTTTTTGGCTCTGTAGTTGTGAGAAGTGGTGTGGTAGACGTTTTTGGTTCTGTTGTTGTGAGAAGTGGTGTGGTAGACGTTTTTGGTTCTGTTGTTGTGAGAAGTGGTGTGGTAGACGTTTTTGGTTCTGTTGTTGTGAGAAGTGGTGTGGTAGACGTTTTTGGTTCTGTTGTTGTGAGAAGTGGTGTGGTAGACGTTTTTGGCTTATCCGTCTTTGGTTCAGTGCTGTGAATACGTAATGAGCATGCAAACAATTCAAATCTTCTTACCAAGTTGCAGAATTGGGCTCCACCGGACAGAAGGATGTCGAAACGCCATCTTTCCATGTATCACAAAAACATGTTTTAACATCCGATAAACAAGTGTTATTCAAAAACTGAGGGCATTGGTTGAATGACAAGGTTGATACGTCCTTTATAGTTTCAATTTGTATATGATCCGTAGTTATGGAACAGTCAAGATTGATAATTGTATACTGAGCAACATACATATCGCAATGTGGAATACATCTAAAAAGGTAATTTCAAATAAGACGACTCAAGAAGAGGAAAAAGAAAATGAAAACAAGTTGACAATAAGGAAGAAAAGCTTACGGCTGATTGTTGACTGTAAATGAGGCTTGGTTCTCGTTGATATTATCAACAAAACATTTATACAGATAGCCAGTGTCCTTTTCATGTTTCAGTATGACTTGAACGTGAGCAACTATGCCTTGGGGATAGAAAATTGTATAATTCTTCTACAAAATATATAAATTATATGTAATTAGTTTTAAAACTATATGTGCTTACAATATATTTAGCATAGTTATTATCATCATCATCATTTGTATCATTATGTTGTTCCATTGACTGATCATCAATGAGTATATCATATTCTATAATATTGATTAGTTTTTAAAATACTTCTTATACTTAATAGGAAAAAGCAATTAGCTTGTATGGATTAAAGCTTTTGTGATAATAAATGATGGCATCATTTAAACCTCTTAAACTTTATATTTACAAAAGCTTCAGCTGATTATCAATTAGCATACAAAGTTCACGTGATGCACGTGAAAATGAGAATCGAGTAATTTGCATCAACTTTGACAATCTTTAACTGTTACAGCTTATTTAAGACCAAATAACTGTACAGAGCGGTTGTATGTGTAAGTGTGAATGGAAGATGGAAAGTGAGGAATAATATGAGTCATAGTGAAAGCTAAAACGAACCTTGTGCTAATGATATGAATGCGAAAATTATAAAAAATATAATAACACGTAACATAGCTTACATATATGTTATAAATTATAATTAATAATATGAATATAGTATAGAAATAGATAGATGTATAAATAGGTTATAGATTATAGTCAATTTTCGGTTGTAAAATAGACGATTTGTGTCGAAAGTTTATGTTTAACTATTAGCGTACCATTGAAAGCAATGAAAACTGATGAACGATATAAGAAATTTTAGTGATAACACATATGTTTGCGACTAATCACAATCATATCAGTTAATAGAGGGTTAACATCTCCTGGAACTCATTTACCACCTACACATTCCTTTAATGTCACATCATTCATCAGCTTTCACCCTTTATCTCATCCTAAGAAAAGGTGTAACCCCTTACTCCCTTACCGTGTTGACACACGATTATAATTCCTTGAATTCTTTGCTAATACAAAACAAAGGAAGATATCTAAGCATGCAAAAGATTTAAGGAATGTGTTATGTTCATGCAGTTGAATGAATACCAAATGATACGAATGATCGCATCTTTATTCTCATGAACTCAATTATTGTTTGTTCGAAGAGCATTCGAAAACTCTTAAACATAACTATACTCGAGAGTTCCATCTCTCTCGTGCTCAAGTTAGTAATAATCATGAACCCTAGATTACTTTGACTATGAGAGTATTGATACTCGAACAACGAGGTAGTCTGTAGCATTAACTCTACCCAAGGCAATTTCTCGTACATTATCTTTATTGGATAAAAAAAAATAAATAACATTTTCCCGTTTAATTTTTTTCGAAGTGAAACAACGTGAAACATTCAAACAAGTTCTTCGTCAACTTTAGCCTGAAAACTGCTGTTTTTTCTCGGAACGTCGTTGTCACTAACCTTCTCATAACTGCTGAATAAAGCTATTTTAGTTTGTTCCTCAGCTAGAGAACATCCTTTCGAACCATCGGAAGATATGAAGATGTGCTCACATTGGTTCATTCGGAATGACTCCTACAATTTTTAATTTAATTAGTGAACATGGGCAGTAGACATACCAAATGAGTTACATATTTTCTTTCGTTGACGTTGATTTTCAAAAACCGCCTGTTTCCAGTGCCCAACTGCATGTTAGCTCCGGTAAAAAGAATGTAAAAGTTGCCTCGAACATCACTGTTTGCACAAACAATTTCCATGATAGTATCGTTAACAGTAATGTCCTAGGTTAACCAGACAGAAATGGATGAACATTCCTCTTGGACATACCTCATGGCTGGCAATAAACAACGGCTGATTAGGGTTAGTATTTTCTTGTTCCATTGGTGTTCCATTGTTAATCTTGAAGTTGAAACTTGTGAGGAATAAGAGAACAAATGAACTACCACATCTCCCAATTTCAACTCAAACGAGTTTGGAGAAGAGAAACTCTGATTCTCATGAACCACTTTCATTATGCATTTGCTCATATTATGACAAGTTACAGAGAAGATTCCTCTGTGAAAAAAGAAATAGCGAATGAGTTCAATTGAGTCTCTAACCTATGATTTTTGTATCGTGAACGCTCATTTGGTGAGTATATGTAGCTGATATCTACTTGATGCAGATGCATAGCATTAAACTCGGGAATAGAAGTATCTGAATCCATTACGTGTACCCATCTCTACAATGAAAGGAACGAAGAATTGCATTACAGCATGAACCTTACCACTTTTTCAGATTTCCCCAATTTACTGATAATCTGTTTCTTAGATTCTAAAGCTTTTCCGATTTTCTCCACCAGTGCTGTCAACGAGCATTTGCGTGAATAATTCTTTAATCCTTTTGGAGAAGAATCTTTATATATCAGATCAATTGTTTCGTCAGAGACTTCATGACTCCAGAAGCATGAAACCTGCTTTCCAATTATCAAAAAGAAGTTTAAACCAAAATTAACCTTATCAAATGGTGGTTCGAATGGGGGTAGTGGACTGTCGCGTTCTGGATGATCGGCATCGTAATTGGAAGGAAGATTATTGAATTTTTTCTTAAAATAAAATGTTTCCGGTAAACATGTTGATTATCGTAAAGATACCGCTTTGATGAACGCTCGAACAGTATTATCTAGTTTCTGAAACAGACCAATAACACAAATGAAAAAGGATGTATGACATACATAAGTCCGGCAATCAGTGTTTTCCGGAACGTCTTTCACTCCATTCCGTTCTTCATCTTCTGTCATTTCCTAAAAAGGTATTTGTTCAATCTTTGTGAAAACAATCTGATGTACTGATATGATGCTGTCGGAATCGTAAAGCGCCCTCTTTATGTAATCCTTATATTCTCCATCCTCTAAGAACGTGTCAATCATATACTATAAGCAGAACAGATATTACTGGAAATACAACTGCACAAACTTTCCAAATTTGTTCGAGATCATAGCTTGTGAATGAGTGTGATAATTTCTTATTAGTAGTGCGAGTAACAATCGGGGATAAGTTGAGCCATGCTTCGAAGTTTCTGAGATCTCTTCTAAACAAAACGCTTTGGAACAAAATGTGAATTTAAGCTGATTACACATTGGCAACCACAGCCATCGTAAGTTCCCTTATTTTGATAGTCAATGCTTCGGCTAGTTCACACATGTTGAAAGAAACCCTGAGGAATTAAGTTGTTGGAAAAATGGCTCTTCTTACTGATCATCACTATCCTTCGATATAGAACTCTTCTTCGGTGATAAGTTTTCCCGACAGTTGAATGGATAAACATTGACATCATTGTTTCTTTCCGGAAAAAGAATCGAACTGCATATAAACTGAGTGATATGCCCAATCGTTTACACTCACTCTATTGAGATCGTTCTTGCCATGGCTAATTGTGTTTCAAACCTTTCCAGTTGATAGGACAAGCAACGTACAGCTACGGTGAGATCCTCATTGACACCAAGCTGAAGGGTCCTAGAAATGGAGCGTTTAACGTAACTCCATTGAGACCTTTGTTCATACCTAGTGAACGCATGGTTAAACTCGTGAACTGCCCCCAGAACCTGTGTCAAATGCTTCTCTACGATCATCTCTTCACGAGCACGCTGAGTATCTGAGATCATGGATGTCACGAGAGCTGTGAGGAAGTTATGCTTTCCTCCAGTTGGATTAATTCTGTTTGCGAAGATCTGTACCAATACATCCAGATTAACTTGATGGAACATCTTTGTCTTATCACCTGGCTTGCCGTACTATGTCCCTTGAAAATGCTCTCCGAAGTGGAAACGACAAAGTGATGTCTCAAAACGGTTCTTAGATATCTATAAGTATTTAAAATGCAAATTTCTTTCAATGAATATTCAATACGTTAAGGTTAATTTCCACATATCATAGGGTTCTTCAATAGTAAAGTCTGCTGATAGCACAAGAGCATGCTTCCCCGAACTTTCGTTTGACGGAGAGCCATCGGACTGAAAACAAACTCTCATACTCCATACAAGCGATTTATAATTCTTTTCGAAAACGAACAATGGTCCTCATTTCATTTGCTAATCGTGTTACGTGCATGCGGTTGTTTTTTTTCCTCCGGAATCAAAAACTCTCATCCCGAAAACTCACTGAATATCCAGAAACTAACCGTGGGTTTAGGCCCGTAAGCTTCTAAACTGATCACAACTTTGTCATCGTCAACTGATAATAATACATCGTGCACAATCATGGGCGTCATCTTTAGTGGAGCTAAGGGTAACAAGATAAGGCACTTTCTAACAACGATGACTTACCACATAAATCGTGCAAGTCTATAATACATATTGGGATTATTCCACCGGCTAATACTGTTATCTACGAGAATGAGATTATCTGTTGCTTGTGATATCAGTTAACCCACTGTATGGTTGCTGGCAATGGCAAATAAAAACGTTTGTTGCAATGAGTTTAAGAATATTTGTTCAAAATGTAATATTTCCTTGAAAGTTTCAGCGAGTGGTGGTACCTCTACGGATGCCTATCAAGCATAAGAATATGTTAATACAGCTCATTGAGATAATCAAGCTCACCAATGCTTTCTGCTCTTCCTCGAGTCCAAACATCCGCAATCTTCTTTTAATAAAATCACAGGGCTTATTTACAGAATGCCATCTCATATTCGTAATTTCAGGATATTCGTCTGCTTTTCTGCGATTCAAACATATTATAACGGGAAAAATTAAACGAATTACGGAGATAATCTACTCGTATACAATATAGCTCCTGTGTCTACATTTATGAGGAAGAAAGTTCCGTCAGTCATTCCCACAGCTAACATATTTCCTTGAGGATTCCAAACCATGCTTGCAACATATCTAGTCTCTGTAGTATTATGATTCCCAGCTAAAGAAATCTTAAAGGCGTAAAGTACTTGCATATCAACACAGTCAAACAGACTTTCCAGCATTTTTTCCATCCTGGTCTTTTAACTACAACATCTCCCTTCTTAGATGCTAAGGCAAGAAGTTCTAGCACTGGGTTGTATTGCACGAGATGCACCTTAAAACTCATAATTAAGTAAACTCCGAGTTTATTCACCTTAAAAGGAGCTCGAAATAGTTTTCTTCCCCATATGGCTTCACGTACTTCAACTAGTGTCAACGTCATTACCCTCAAAGAATCAAGGTTTGCATATGACGAGAAACAAAGAAAAGTATGAACGTCTAGTTACATTGAATCCTTTCATTCAGACAATTACAAGTCAGATTTTTATTAATACTGTAAAAACATGAAAAATGAGAATCATGTAACACACTTATAAATTATAAAGTTGAGATGAGAAGATATTGAGAAATCTCATTGAGGTTGAGGTCCAGCAGGTTTTCCCTCCGAGAAATCTCGGTAGAATTCTTCTTGAACTTCTTTTATCTTATGGAAGTTACCTGATTTCATGACCTATAAAATATGAACTTCATGAAATATGGTGAGTGTGAACGTACATGTAGCATATTCTGCATTCTATGTTTACGATGACGTCGTTTCTGCGATTTGGATAATGTAACTTCTTCTGTGCCTTCGGCTACTTCTTCCTCTTCATCATCCATGTATTCTCCTTCCTCAGCCTCAAAAAGAAAATATATGAGTACGCCCAAACATTAACTCAATCACTTCTTCAGTGTACTCCACGTGCTCGTCAGACGTTTCAATTTTTTCTTCAACCCTATGCCGCTGAAAAGAATTAGATTAACTCTATCTCATTTCAGATGAAGAACTTTAGTGTGTTGATATGCCCAATGTGTGGGTGGTTCTTCCAAGAAAGCACTTGGTACAGGAGCAGTTGTATCATATACAGAACTAGATTCCATCACTTGAGCCTTAAAAACAGAAGAGTTTTCAGACAGAGGAGAAATGAAACCTGCTGCTCTATCTTTCCTATGAACTGCTGCATCATAGGCTCTAAATGTTTTGAATCATCGTGTTCTCTTCTTTCTCGCTTTCGTTTAGCCTTCTTCTTTTTCCTTCTGATATTCTCTTCATCACTACCAGAATCGTTTCTAAAACAAAGCATGAATTGGGAGGAGACAGAAGATCAGACGAACATTCTGCGAGTCGCTGCTCGATGTAATGCTTGAATATACGATGGATTAGAAATAGCATAACCTCTAGCTTCTTCGAATGCTATAACAAAAAAATGTGCATAAGCTTCGATAAACTCCACTAATTACCTGATAAAGCTTCGTGAGCCGACCAACCATATTTCTCAATTAAAAACCTACAAACTAAATAGCCACCACGATTAACGCCATGTGTACAATGAACTCCGATCAAGCATTCTGAGAATAGTTTTTGAACAGTGGAAAAGTTAGTATCAACGAACCGGCGTCTTCAGAGTTTTGTAAGAAATCTTCAACAGATTGGAAAAAGTCTTCGACATGATCTTCGCTCTCAATAAATCTACAACGAAAGATATCAATCAGGCATGAACGGTGTCCTCACCCTCGCCCTGGGCAGTTTATTTTTGTATATTGAATGCATAATCCTTCTACATCTTTTTTATCATAATATCTATCTGTATCGGTGAGATCAATGACACAACCAAGGCGTCCTCCTAGCTCCGCAACCTGATGAAATCAAACATTGATGAAACGCTCTCACTCCAGCAGTCGAACCTTCCACATCAAATCGGAAACAGTAAAACGCTCCTCCGGTTTGACTTTAGTTAGGAGACGTTCATTTAACGGCGTTTTGAAAACTAAAAATCGTGTACGAGGAATAACTTTGCCAAGAGGCTCGTACTTCGTCCATCTGAAATAGTGCACTTCAAATAGAATACTCAACACAGAAATTAATTTATGAATATCAAAAATTAGGAGAAGCAATTTTACAAAGTGAATTGCTTCTGAAAAAAAGAAAGAAAAAATAGAATAATAAAAAAAGTAAAACTTCTCACTCTTTAGGAACAACCCTGCATACTCGAACCATAGCAGACTAACTCAATAGCTTAAGAAAAACTGTCGCTTATCGAAATCGTATATCTTTAAGGGAATGACGTGAAAACCCGTGAATCCTCTTGAAAGCTCAAAAGCTGTTTCAGCAACTTAATGCTTTCAATATACAGTTTATCCCGTAAACGTGCTCCAATGCGAAATAGCTTCAAAGCATTTGCGCGCCAAGACTAATATTAGTAAAAACTGGGTTTGATGACCTTATACGGCTTAACTATACTAAAACTGGGAGAAGTTTGTATAAGCTGAACGTTGACCAAATTCGAATGTAACCGCACTCTGCTCTCGGATTATGAACAATGAGCAGCTCTGATAGCATGAGGCTAATAAATTAGAATATGGTCTATGGACAATCTCAATGAATTAACATAAGGAGCAAGCTGCTGTTAATCATGTGTTAATTTATGAAAAAAAAACAATTTTTTGTAATATTTAGCTTGAGAACAACTTAAATTTGTTAAATCTGTTTTTTTCCCAAGATATCTCTAGCAAGCCCTGTCATATGTAGATATATCTGCAAATTTGGAATGTTTCTCTTGAACAAGAAGAACATGTTGTTTATCATAAGTTTGTAAGAGTACGTAGAGCAAACTAAGCAGGTTAACTTCCCATACTCTTTTCTCTACAACACCAACGTCAATTCTCACGAAGTATTCAGTTTGTTTGGAAGGTTCGATGCAGAAGAAGGAGCAACACACCTGCATGCTCTTACAACTTCAGACGTTTTTGCCGTAAAACAGTTTATTAAATATGCATAACTTACAACTATACTAAAAGAATATATATATATATATACAGATGAGCACATTATTCAATCTTTAGTCTAGTTATAGCCATTGTGCTAGCAGTAGTTTGTTCTTGAAAGAAGCTGATTAAGAATCGCCATGATTCATTTGCTTAGCTTGAAAATTAAAAAGAGTTTTACCCAAATTCCTCAAAACAATAAAATACGAATTTCTCATTGCTGAGCCAATCATTATGGCATTCTTCAAAACGATTTAAGCAAATTCAAACTTTGCGCTTCACAGTGACGTAAGTATGTATATGAGTGACGCTCTACTATATAACATGTCCACAAACTAAAAAACGTGATATAAAGTAACTAAATCTTTCCTAATGATAGTAACATTATGTATAACCTCAACTTTGACTCATAACAATCTTATTACCAGAGGCCATTTCCTATTACTGCCCCTCTCTCCCAATATCTTCAGCCATTTATGCATATGTAAACAAGGTAAACAATCAGCCTGACAGAAACCGGGAGATCATTTCGTCGCAAAACTCAAATTTTCATATTACCTGAGCTTTTCGATCACATTTATAGTGTTCAAACACAGACAAACACAGACACATACACACACACACGCACACATATACACCATTGAAATGAAATAACTTTTGGTCATAAGGATTAAAGAACTGCGTGCCCACAGCAAAATTACAAACTTCAGCATTATTTCTTTTGACACAGAACTGCCCCCCCCCCCTTTCTCCTGCAGAGTTTCTAATTGAATGATTCAAATGAATTATTTGTAAGGTAAGAAACAGACAAGAATAAGAACGAACTGTAAATATTTTGGTCAAATCTTCGCGTGTGTTTTTTCTTCTCAAAAACTGAACGGAAGTCAATCTTTCTTTCCAGCTGTTCCTTGGATTTGATCAAATCCATCATTTTATACGAATGAATTTGACAATCGTAATCATCAGAATCTGACTTGAAAACAAAAACGTTTCTGTATTGCTCGCGATGTGCACTTTCGTTTCTTTCTGAACGAACAATCGTAGTAGTAGAGTTGGAACTAAGAATTCGAAGAGAAGGAAAGGCAGGGGAGGGGGGCGAGTAACAAGCATGCAAAGAGCTGGACGGTACTCTTTCATGAAAACATTGCATTTTGAGGGAAAAAACATAACTTTTTATAATCCCTCTTCTCTTATATCCCACACGTGGGCATTCCAAAATATTTCCATTTATAAAGAGAAAACAGAGTCGGACAGCAGAGAGAGAATGAAAGAGTGGGAAAGGTTAGAAGATCGAGATGAAGGAAAAGGACAATCTGTTCTTAGATGAAGCTGCCTATGCTATATGAGGCTTTACCTTTCTCCATATCGTCAGCTGTACATTTTTGTCTTGTTTTCAGACGATATGCATTCCATCTTCAAATAGAATATCTATTATCAAACATCATATAGTGAGACTACATCAAAACGAACTACCATATTTGAATGGAAGATTAATGCTCGTTTCTTGATTTATGTTGAAATAAACATTTTATATACCATTCTCATCTCTTAAGACATAATGCCAATTCGGAACACATGGGATGGAAAATGCGATTCAAAATCAAACGGCTGTCACCTATTATGTATATCATACGGCTTACACCCTAGCTTCTTTCTAAACATCCTTCCGTCATCATCACACTCACCTCATAATTTCAGAAACTGTTGAAATTTATCAAATTTCCCATATTATTTTAAACTCAATTTGTAAGAGTAGAGGGGAGGAGGCAACAAATCGTTTCGGAGGCGGAGCAAACTCTTATTGCTCCACTTTATTAGCATTGTGCTCTCCACTAGTTAGTCTAGCTTCCTTATATTGTCATATAGTTACCATATCTAAAGCCGAGGTGAGTGGTGAAGTGCGAAAAGCTGATTAAGCTTTAATATTCCATATAATTAATGAATTAACTAGCTTTTCGTTCTTTTGTGCCCCCGAACTATTTAAAATGTTCATATAATTCTTCAACATTCTTTCATAATTATCTTGTAATTATTCGTCTGACTTTTACACTTCCATCTCAATTAACATCTTCTATAGCTTTCCGGGTTCAAGCAGACTGACTGATTAACTGATATTCAGATGTGCATCTCACGTCTATCACTTCCACATTCCAAGCCATCATGTATATACAACACAAAATAAAAAGATAGATTAATTACGCCAATAAGACTTTCTCAAAAAAAATGCGCTGAACCAACGTTGTTGATGATATTCTTTCGTTCATGACATTTAACTACGAGAGAAGGAGATAGAAAAACGATGACAGAAGTAGGAGGAGTGGGAGAGAAGAATATTAATCCCAAAAATTATTTTTATAATAACTATCGTCCTTTGCCTACGTCTCATCTTCGTTTCTAAAACTAAAAATGTGTTCGGTTAAGCTAAAATTAAAAATTGTTCTCTTCTCTTTCTTTCTTTCCCTCTCTCTCTCCCTTTCAATCCCTTTACAAGAAGCTTGTCTCCAGTGTCTTCTTTTCATAATCCAGCAAGTGAACATTCTTCCTCGGCAAGTAAAAGTAACGGCTTCTTAGCTTAGTTCATGCAAACAAAAAGCTTGAAACATCAAATTCAAAGCATCTCATGTTATCATATCATCTGAAGCTTCAAGAATCTTCTTATAAACTCTTTTGATCATATCCGACAAGCAATGTTCAAGTAATTTTTTCGCCCATAGTCGTAATCGTTTACCCTTCAAAATGAAGTGTTGATAGGATGTGTTTGTAATGAAAATTTTTGCAGATATGACTAACATATCGCTAAGCATCAGCATCCTCTTCCTGTGCGTAGTGTTCGCAGCTGCAAATCCACTCGATCGCGTAAGTTTCACGTGTCAATAAGATATTGCATGTCGATGATGGAACAACAGAAAGAAAGAGAATTATTAATTTGTTTGAAATTAATTCATTTCCCAAACTCGTCTCATTACGTATAGGATACAGAGGCTCACGAATGATATCAGCTTAAACCCTTTCGCATTACATTATATTATAATGCAACGGGATCGTAGAATGGGATGGCAAAACAATCATCACTTTACGCTACAAATTCAAATTAAGCGAAAAACCAATCGAAAGTTTCGGGGATAGAAATTGCTTTCGCTTTCCCAAATAAGCCAGCTTAAATTCGTTTTTCATTCTTCAAGATGATTTAAGCATTCACGTAGGTCATGCGGCTGTTAACCTCATTAGAATATACGACTGCTAATACGTGGCAAACAAATTATGAATGAAAACATTCATTTGCAAAGTAGCGGTAGAGAGCGCAGACTGCATTCTTTTTAACTCTCAACCTTTTAATAAGATTAACTCAACTACAACTTTTAGGACACACGAGCTATTGGCCTTCATCGACCTTATGTCCACTTCCTTCATAGCCTTCTGCCACAAGCTTCTTTCTGGATGTGCAGAAGTTTAGTTGAGCCAGCAACATTATCATTTGATGTTATACCTCAAGACGTAACTGCTGAAGAAGGAACAGAGCTCTTCCTTCCTTGTCATATCTTCTCTTCACCACAAGTATGATCTCTCATCAACTTTATGAACTGAAGCAATTATATAGGGTATCATCCAATGGTATCATGAAAACCAACTCGTTTCTGAAGAGCGTTCAGCAACTGGTGAGCTCATAGGTAACCATCGAGTAATTGGATCAGGGCTAATAGCTTCCCGTACGTACTATTTTTATTCTCAATGAACTCCGGTGAATAATCAACATAAACTTCTATTTTATAGAGTATCGAATCCCTTGCGTTGATGAGCGAACATCAGGAAACTATCGATGTGAAGCACGGACACCATGCGGACAGAAGATTAGCACTTCAGTTCGTGTTTCCGTTCGAAAGAGCAAATCAGGTACTTTCCCATTATGGAAAACATGAAAAACCACAGACAATAGCCTGACTTCTTAAAATGAAACCGTACTTTGATGTGCCGAAATGACGAAACGTTTTTCAGGAAATACTTGTGCTGATAAGAAAGCTGAAGGAGGCGTTCCACCGTATATAAAATTCGCTACGCAAAGTCGGATCGAGCTAGCTGGTTTGCTTTCCCGTATAATCTTAGTAGCTCATCCTACATATTTGAGGAAACCTCGTGGAACTTAATTGCAAGGCTGGCGGTCATCCTGCACCTAAAATAACATGGAGCAAATACACTAACGATGACGAAGAGGTTCCGATACGAGCATTCCGAAGAGATGGGGTTCTTAGAATAGGCTTTGTCCAAGCAGTGACAGTTTGTTTTTATAGGAAAAACAAGAGATACTGGTTGTTCGATCAGATTTTGAAGCAGCTTCAGAATCGTTCAAGTGCACTGCTAGGAATGAGTTTGGAGAAGCTATTGCAGAGCCTACAATCATTTATGTCAGTGATGAAGAGGAGTCCTGAATGGCGACAGATATGACAGAGTTTAGTATCTCCTAAGCATTATAGTGCAACAGAAATGTGTGAATCGTTTCAAAAAACGAAAAAAGTTTCATTTATTTTCAACAATAACTATGACATGAGTTATAATCTTCGAAACTAATGTAACTTTCTTCAATGTTCCTCATTTTATAGTAAAACGTTCTTTTAATTACTTCCATATGACCAAATAGGTGCTTCTAAACAAGTATCGTCTGTCGGCGTTTTCTCCGTGTCTTAAAAACAGTTCTGTATACTCGAAAAATAAGAATATGAACATTTCTCTACTTCATCCAATGTTTTTGCTGACGGAATATAATCCAAGATGCTCTTCTTTGACTTACGTACGAAAGGGTGTTGGAGCAAAAAGTCAGCATTTGGGCGACTATACTGATTGGCTTTTAAACTTTGCTCGGTGATATCGTGGAAGGCTTCTGAGAATTCTCGAGTTCCTTGTGTAGATTTATCTGAGTGTCAAAAATCAAATCTTAAACAAATATGGTCTCATACCGAGGTCAGGCAACGTTTTAGAATCCAATAACTTCGGAACTGTCCCTCTTCCCTTAAAATTTCACATACGAGTATAGGCGAGTAAAGGAAAATACTTTTTCATAGAGCATCTGCAAAGGCTCCATATCAGAGAAAGGTGGAAAACCATTGGCAAGCTCACACAAAGTTATTCCGATGCTGTAAATATCCGACTTGACCCCGTAGCCATTCAAATCCTGCAAAATAAAAATGATCCGAGTTTCTTTGCTGTTCCCACCTGAGCTAAAACTTCAGGAGCTAACCAGAGCAATGATCCTTCTAGACTCTTATCAAATTCTGTTAGTTTCCTTCTGGTGTTCTAAACAACAATTATAGTATGATTATCAATTAGTAGTGAAATGTACTTTGGGAAGATGTGCTGAACAACGGAACCCAGTCAGGCGGATGTTTCCAGTAGATTCGATTAGAAGGTGTGAGGCTCTTATAGATCTAAACTTGTAAAGAGATAATACTTACACAAGTAAAGTTACTAACCTATGTACAATATCTTGGTTATGTAAGTAAGACACGGCTTTTAATAGCTGCGATAAGAGGATGGCAATTGCCTTTTCAGGTATGCCAGAAGGGTATGAACTTAATATAATATCCAGAGCTGATCCTATAATGAGGGCTATGTATTTGAAATTAAAGATAAAACTGACCATAACTACAGGTAGGACTGGCGATCAATAGATCATTTCTATATACAAACGAAGCATGAAATTCCAAGATATGCTGATGGCGGAGAGATTTGAGCATTTTTACCTCTTCCTATCAAAAGTGAAATGAGGAAAGGGCTCCTATTCAGGAAGAAAACAAACCATGACATGCGAGGGATCGATTAGACAATCAATTAAAATTCTTTTGATGGTAATACGAGAAGAATCATTACATCTGGCAAGGAAAACATCTCCGAGTCCGTTAAAACAATGGCCTGCAAAGATGAAAATTCCGTGAGATTTCCTCATCTGCATGTAACGCACCAATCCATCTTTGGACTGTATAACCACAAGGGTAGAGATCACATGTAGGGTTACTCATTAATCTTTAAAAACATGTTTGAATCAAATTAGACTCGAGTGAAAGCTTCAAATAGCAGCAGAATTGACTGATAATGTGGAAAAATTGAGTTTGGATTAAACATATATTCAAGCAAAAACAAACATGATCAACTACAACTTGAATTCCCATTACCCAAACCGGTAGATCTACATAAAAGCTATAGTGATAAAGCCCATTAATGACTTTAAACAGAAAATAAAGTATGAAATTACTCAAAGTATGGCATACACATCAGGTGAACAATCGATTCTAAAACCACGGACTTCTCACTTACGATGGAAGTGACTCCTTATATGTATGTAAAAAAGAGAAATTGGCCCCAAAAAAGGATGAGAAACGTATAAATAGAAGATCTACTCAATTCCTATTAATATTTACATATCATAATATTACGCTTTGATACAAAGCCATTATTAATAGGAGACAACCGAATGTACCCTTTTCAGATCTGTTCAAATGAACCAAGTAACTTTCAGTATTGAGAAAAAACAAACATAACAGGAAGATATGATGACAGAGTTACTCCGCAGGTCTACATGCTTCTATCCGTTCCAATTCACGATCAACCTCCAAATTTAAAAGTTCAAAAGATATATCAAAACACTTACCTGGCGTAACTCTCGTAGTAAGCAACTGGCCTGAGTACGAGGATCCAACAAATCCATTTCCCTTTCAGCAATTTGAAGTTCCACCCGGAGCTGTTGGCTGACCGCAGATGACATAGTAGCACCTGGGAAAATTGAATCATAAATAAAAAAGCAACGTTGAGATTACTGTCGACTTCATTCAGCCTCTCTTTAACATCAACAATTTTGTCCAAGCTGTTGGAGACGACTCCTTGCGCATCCAAAAGTGTAGCTTGAGGTGCAGGTTGCATGACAGCCACATGATCACCGCTCATTGTTGGTATGAAGGCAACAGTCGACACTGAAAAATTGGAAGCATCTATTTAAAAAGAGTTCACTTCTCGTTTAATTTCTTGTCGGAAATCCACAATAAGCTTGGGATTCGCTCTAACCTTGTGTTGTTTGAATACCTGCTGTTGGAAGTGGTTGACATATAGTATCGCATATTTGCATGGCACCACAATCGGCTTGAACTGTAGCAACACTTGTTCCATCCAGAGTAGAGACTAGAGTTTCCGGGCATGAAATTGGCACACTCTGAACAGGAAAAACAGTTCGCGATTTCTGCGAGTGAAAACATACTGGTATGAATGGAACACTGGGAGCTCTGTTCCTCGTCAACCCAGCGACCATATCTGGTGTGCCCATCATACTGAAACAGCATCTGTTTCAAAGTGGGAGATGATAGAACGAAGAGAAAGATAGCTCCAGCAAACATACATGCTTTCTTCGTTAGGATTTGGAGACATAACAGCAGTCGGCAAAGGAGGCAGCTCAATTGGGGGCCGACCAATGACAACCAAGGGATGGGGATGTAATTCCATTCTAAAAAAATATTTTTGGACTCAACCTCACATACATATACAAACAAACCTCTCGTCTAAAACAGATGAAGCTACTGTGTATGAAACATGACCAACACTATCATCTCCTCCATCTTCATCATCAGTCAAAGTAAAAGGAGCTAATCGACTAAAAAAATTTTGTTCGAAGAAGATAAAAGAATATATCGAACCTTAAGATTTCTTTTCTCTTCATCACTAGCTGATCAGCATCGGGTTCAGCTCGTAGATCCATCTTGGACATACCATCACGTCCATTATCCATGGGATATCCAGGATTCCTGAATTATATAGTAAAGATTATACTACATAGAAGAACTAACTGTGCAGGAAGCCAAAACGTAGGATGTTGTGGAGAAGTGGGATGCAAAAAAACAGTTTGTTGAGAACTTTGCCAAATTTTAGGAGGCATCATTACATTTGTTGGAGGCGGATGAGTCATCTAAAGTGTTTCATGAAGAAAAATGAAGAATATGGTTGAACTTACTAAAACCATCGCAGGTGGTTGCATTGGGACAGGATGAGGACCATTGGGGGCCTGCACAACAGGTACCATGGGTACCATAGGTACAACTTCTTGTGCCGGTTGAGGCATAACTGAATGAATAAACATTTTTTCTGTGTAATATGCACAAGCTAACAATGAGGTGGAAGAGGTGCGATTGGATTAGGAGCAGTACGGATGATTTGAACTCTTTGCATCCCCACATTAGGAACTGGAGCTATGTTAGGAGGGTTTTGCTGCCTCTTATATTTCTGTAATCGTAGCATTAGCAAAAAACAGATACTACCATCGATACATGTTCGATTAAAGATTTGTTGCCATTTGAACCAGAGTCAATAATCTGATTTGCAGATACATGATGAGGAATCTGAGAAAGAGTTACAGTTGGAGGCATCTCAGCAAAGCTCGAATGAATTTCTCCAGCAGAGTGAGCATAGGTACAACGGTTACCACGAGGACAAGGTTGTCCGTTAGCAACGTCTCTTCAATGATAGAACTGTGTTAACCAACTTTCCGAATAGATAATACCTGCACATTTTTGTTTTATAACGAGTAGTAACGTAAGCTGCAGCTTTTTCATCTTTCTTCGGAACTCTCCAAGCTTTTTGTTTCTGCTTCAGCTCATTTTTTCGCTTGATATAAGCAACATGCAACTCCAATGCACGGGCAAGAGCATAAATTGCTTCAGAAAATTGAGTCCAGGGAACATGTTCTGAAATAAGACTCCAAGATAAGCACGTGATTCTGAAGTAACGTGCCTATGTGGAAAGGATGAACGTCACGGAAAACTTCAAGATAGTTCAACATCTCAACCAGCAGTGGATCCCCATGACTAGCGTAGTTTTCTATCTCTTCAAGACAAAGTTGATAACTACAAGGTAGTTGAAGTTTGTCTGTCGAGATAATCATAAAAATGCAGAAGGAGCGATTGGTTTACCAATTATGGACTGCATATGTGAACGATGCTGGAAATCTCCGTAGAGTAGAGATGACCACTGATCTGGAGATATCCTGAGACCTGCTTCGATGGCCATCTGAATGATAACAATTAAATAAAACCTTTGCAGCGTACTAACCTGAACAATCTGCGCGTCGTGTTCTTTTCTTAGAGCTTCATAGCTCCTGAACTCGTCCTTGAGTTGCATCAGTGAAGACTCTCCTTCTCTTTTTATAACATGGAAACATGAAGCTCTATACAACAACTGCACAACATGTCCCACACACGTCTTTGATACCTTAATTTTCCCTTACGTCATATCTATTCAAAAACTGAAAGTTACTTGAGGATAGTCTTCAGTCATTTGCTGCACGACATATATAACTAAAGTTTTTCTAGCAATTTGCGCACCATTACCAAGTGCAAGCAAAATCAGTTTCAGAACATCCTCTTGCATGGCTAAAAATGACATTTCTAATAATATCTCTATCATCAATCTTACCTGGTCCCAAAAACTGACAACCACGTGCACGTACTTCAGACCACAGTTGAGTACTAGGATTTGACGCAGAATTGATTGCTATTATCTTAATTCCAATTCTCATTAGCATTCTTGAACTTATGCTCACCTCGGCAACAATACGATCAACTAAAGCTCTGCAAGTTTTCAATGCTCTCGCTCTACCTTCCTCTTCAACTAATTGGAAGCAAATCAAGCTAACAAGTTTCCTCTGCATTGTTCGCGATAAGAGCTGCAAATCAAAATAATCAAACAGTAACATAACTTAACTACCTCGCTGAAAACACTTCCACCTCTTTCTGACTCAGCTTTTCGTAGGAATGAAGAGAGTCTTAGCATGTTCTTCTCAATACCGGATAAAGTTTCCTGAGAACAAAAACTATGTTTTGATATTAGTTAAAGTCCAACCTTCAAGTCATTATTAGCTAAATGCCAATGAGGAAGTTCTTCCTTATAATCTTTGATGCAAATGGAGAGAAGAGGTACATTGACCGGGTACTCTTCCCACGGATGAGTGCCTTTAGTCTGAAAAAAACAAGCTGAGAATACATAAAAAGAAATCTTCTTACTTCATCAATAGGGCAAACACTTGATAGAGAGGGAATACACGATTTACAGATAACATGACCACAAGCAAGATTTACAGGTAATTCTTCGGAAGAGAACCTCTTAAAACATTGAAGTAAATTGAAAATACATCTATATACTAGAAACTTACTTTGTCACACTTGAGACAACACAGAACGTGTGACCAAGCTTGACCCTGGCCGGCAGGAGCCATTTCAAGTAGTGAAACGTATACACGGTATACAAATTTCGGATTTCCAGAGTGATGAAATTAAATTTCGCAGGTTGCTCACATGGATTTAAAAACTAAAAAGAACGTGAGCTTTAAAGAATGCAACAAGTTTCAAGATAGCGGATAGCCGAGTTAACGGTTTGACTGGATGTTCGAAAATATAATAAAAGCATTTCAAACGAAATCATAACAATAACAAAAAATATTAACAAAACAACGTATCACAATTTAATGGGACTATAATTTGTGTAACAAGCAAACTCATTGGCCAAGTTTTTCTCGTGTTGCGGATTGAAACTAGTTCTCTTTGTACCCATCAATTTCAAAGCCTAAAACATAACTGAATTATCCCGAACGAAACGAACAGTGACCAGCTCATGCACAGCCGACACATTCATTCCTCATTTTTACAAAATGAATCTGTTGCTATCATTTGAGGATATACCTACCTGCTCTTCCATAATAGCTCCAGTGCATAATATAACTTTAGTGTCCGGACGCGATAGTAGTCGCACAGTTTGGGCAGTTTTCACCAAACATTCATCGGATAGGAATGGAGGGTCAACGACCACAACATCAAAATATTCTAGAGAAGGAACAAACGATTGTTTATATATTGTCCTCCACAAACCTTTGAGTTCAGGCGGGAACACTGCTGGCTGTTTGTAATCATAAAAAACAAATTCATCTGGATATTTGAGTTGGAAGCGATCGTCAAATTCAAAAACTTTCAGTTCTATTTTACCATCGATTACTTCCTAAATGGAAAAGTTTAGCAAGCTGAGCGCGGATAATGCTTGCCTGTTCTTCACCGAAATACTTCATCAACGTAGGAGAGCTGACACAGGCTATTTTTCCACTACCATTGCAAGCTGCAATAGCTTCAACACAAAGTTTTTTAGCTGTCTCAGCATTGTACCAAAACTGTGATAACTAAAACCCACAGATTGATTGGAGCATGCTCTCGCAATCATACCTGCCAATCTTCTTGAACGTCAGTAGACGCATTTTGAGCTATATCTCTTTCTTGCTGTTCTTTTCTACAACAACGAGATTTAACTTCTTAGAAAAGGAAGCTACTAACAGAAACTCTTGCAACACTGCTAATGTACTAGCTGGAAGCTGATAATCCTCTGTGTCACTCATGATGCTGAAGTGAATATATATGAAGACGATTTAGCTGGAGAAGGATATGAACCGACAGAACGATAACGTATAAGAGTATGAATAAGATCAAAACGAATTATTTATTATTTTTAGAGCATTTAAATTAATTAGTGATGATCTAAAATCGGTCGGGAAACGGGGAAGACAGAGCGATAAGCGCCCTGGATTCGAGGAAAAAACGGAATTTCGAAGTTGGTTTGAACAAAAAGAACAACATTTGTCACAACCCATACAACAGCTTTCAACAACAGGAAACTTCCGAAAAATACTACAGATTTAAACAATGCTTTTATTCATAATGCGAGAGATGACTGAAACGGTGAATCCTAGCACCATGCAAAATTGAAAAAATGAAGGGAGGGGGGAAGGGGCCAAACGGAAAGAAACTATAGCAAGTACTTTACTTCTTATGAGCAGTCAACTTGTTCTCAACTGCGAATGGTTTTGAGAGAATCTTTTTCACTTGTACCAACGCTCCTCTTGCTTGATCAGTATCCTTCAAAAATACTTTGTTGAGCACTTTTAGTAACCACAAACCTCAGTGACTTGTACGCTCTCTGGCGTGTATGGAGCTTTGACAGTGACACGCCCAAGAACAATGATATCAGGTCCCTAAAAGATGTTTAACTGGGATAAACATAATTTTAATCACCTGCCAGCGTACTTCATTCAGAAGTTTACGCAATTGAAGAAAAGCTTTCTGCCCTTCAAGACTGACACGTTCATCCATGATTTCTACACGTCTGATTGATTCGGACAGAGCACAACGATCAGTAGCCTGTATTAGAATATAAAACAACTTATATATTGCCTAAAATACCTGCTGAGTTGTTAAAGAGCAGCTCGAAAGGTAATTTTCCACCGATTCGCTCTTAGTATTGCTCACAGTTACTATCTGGAAGGGATTGAAACTATGATGGAAGCAAAATGGAAACTCACGTTGTTGATCATGGACATATTAAACATACGTAGTGTTGGTTTACCCTCGGTCGTATTATCTTTTATAATAAGTACCTGCGAATATGACAATCAAGGAAGACAGAATTAGTGCAAACCAACCTTCAGTGTGGGATCGAAACACACAACATCTCCTTGTACATTTCCTCCTAGAACGGTGTTGAACTTCACTGAAGATCCCGGAGGAAATGCACCTTCACAAGCAAGAGAAACCATGCTGAATGGCACTAAACAGAGAATACTTTATAAAAATATAAGCGTGGATAACGAATAAGACGAGCGGATAATAGAAAACTATTCAGACGCGAACGTAAATGATACGAACAATATAATAGATTGAAAAAAATATGTGATGTGTCTGCAAATTTTACATCCGTAATGTACGTATATCCAGCTAAATAGTAATAACTTGTCGTGCACGTACGGGGAGGTAACCGTAATTCATTTAAGGGAACTGACTCCCTTTTTTTCCAATTTGTTAATAACTGATTTAAAAAAGAACATTTTATATAGTACAACGTAGAAGATTTCACAGAAATGACCTTCAGCAACAACCAAAAAAAGTAATCTCGAAGAGCGTTTCATATATAGCAGTTTAGCAATGGGGCAGAAATTCGCATGGGAGCACACTTTCGAATCTCCTTCAATTTCTTAAAAAACGTGCTCACTCTACCAATCTTTATATATAAAGCTTTTTTACTGATCTGAATTTCAAAAAAAAACTATGGGCGTTATAACCAACAAAAATTGAACATGACATTATTTAAACATTTATTCGGATATTCCGGATAATAACAGTAACAATTTAGGCGATAGATCCAGCATTGGCAGCAATTCTGGGCCATAAATCGGCGCACTCCTTGGCAACTGGTCCGGTGATGGCAGATCCCTTCATTTCTCCCTTGTTGTTAACAATGACTCCGGCATTATCTTCGAAATAGATGAAGGTACCGTCCTTTCTTCTGAAAGTCTTGCGCTGACGGATGACAACAGCTTGAAGAACTGAAAAAATCATGAATAAATAAAAGTCAAGTTATCTCACACAGGAGTACAACATTTTGCTTTCTCTTCCTTATCTGAGGATTAATTTGAATTTAGCCTTACACCCAACCTAACTTGAAGGCGTTTTAGCTTCATTCAATCAAAAAACAACACATTGACTACTAAGTAAAACTGAAGATGAACTACATAAAACATACCCTTCTTTCTGAGCTCAGGCTTTCCCTTCTTGACAGAGCAGACGAACATGTCACCGACTCCAGCGGAGGGTAATCTGTTCAATCTTCCTCTGATTCCATAGACGGAGATGACAAAAAGATTCTTGGCTCCTGTGTTGTCGGCACAGTTCATAACAGCTCCGACGGGGAGACCGAGGGAGATACGGAATTTAGCTCCAGAGCAACCTCCACGTCCTCTCTTGGACATCTTACCTAAAAAGAAAATTTACAACAGAGTCCCAGCATAAAAATTTTCGAAATCAAGAGCGCATGTTGTCATTCAGAAAAATATTCTCATTAATCTTACATAAATATTACATGCTAAAAAGCAAAACTTTTAAAAAAACTTTAGGTAATTATAGAAAATAAAATATTTCTATGTAGCGATTCAGCTCCACCAAGAGGATCGAATACTCAGTCGTGCGGCAGTCAAAGCAAAATATCGCGGCAGGACCATTATCAGCGCACAGCGAAAAAGGATTGCTGTTTGTGAATGGAATGAATATGATCATCTGCGCGGAACTTGGAAAACATTTCGGAAATTTGAAATTAATTCAATCAATTCTATCCATGAATTCTGAATTCATTTTTAGTTTTTATATATCGATTTTTCAAGGATGAAATAGGGACTGCTTCTAGTTGGTCAATGTCACTTATTGAGAACTGCTGTCTATCAAGTAGTATAAAGCTTTGGAAAACTTCTCGATCGAGGTAAAAAAAATATCATGATTGATTTCATTTTTTTGAACTTGATTTTATATTTTTGCTGAAGAATCACTGCTAGAACTTGGCATTTTATTTCTCAAAAACCCAGATATGTTAAGTAGATTTGAATGTTATTCGAGCATATTTTGGACGGAGTAAAGACCGTTTTTACAATTGACGTAGCTATCTCCTCATTCTTTGTAATCATTACCGGGATATGGCTATGTGAAAGCTTATTTCTTTAAGCTTCAGAAGTCACCTGTATGCAAGCTCAAACGTGAATAAGCTGTGTGGGAGGCTTCCGGTGTGTTTTAACCTTGATGCGTTGATCATTTTCTCTTTTGTGGAAGTTATATGAATCTCACGTAACGATACGTCACATAAATAACCTAGGATTAGCTGATAAGCTGTGTTGTTGCTAAAATGTTGTTCCGGGCTAAGGAATACGCATGTGATGCTGTTCAGGGATAGTGTGTTCTATCGAAAAGATCAATTCACACCTTCACTTGCCGGAAATCTGCATTTTGATCAGTTGAAACGAAAGCTGACCAAGTACAGGAATCTTATCAAAGTATTAGAGATTAAGAAAAGGATACGAATGGAACGACCGTCTTCCGTGTTCAATGAAGGGGATGGCGACTAATGCTAAAACAAAGCTCTCTATATGAACATATTTTATAGAATAAACTCTTCAAGTATAATCGAAACAAGATACGACGAAAACAAAACAAGCTTGAAGTAGGAATATATTTCGTTGTTAAGAGAATCACATATGGTAACCTGTTCTTTAAAGATCTTCGTCTGAATGATGTTGCTTAACCTGCTCCGCTCCACCTTGATGTTGGAATATTAAAGTTTTCGACATAGTTTCAATTCTGGCTCGAAGATCGGAGTAATTCGAGTTCTCATACATGATTATTATAACTAGGAGAGCAAAGAGCAAACACATGGCTACAATGAAGATCTGTTGAGCCTTAGCCATACTTCTTACGGTGTCATTCAGCTTATCAATTGTTTCTTGCTGGAAAGTTTGCATATTTTAACGCATTCAGCCTTTGAATCACCTGATTTGAAAGTAAACTGGATCTTCTTTCCGGTTTCCCATTAGCAATGTCTTCAGAATCATCATAAACTTTGCATTTGAGTTTATTTTCAACTTTATCTTCAGCTGAAGTTACTTTCCAAAGTTCGCTGAACTGTTCCAAGTTAGTTTCGTTTGTTTTCATAGTTAAGAATAAAATCTTCTCCTTCGCAGCGGAGTACTTATATTCTATAACATTCTATGATCTGTGAAATGTAATGGACCGTTGTTACCATTCTGAAGATGAACTCTGACAATTTCAGAGCTTTTCGCTTTGATGAATCCTGTACTTGGTCTTACACGGAATTTTTCAGGAGCTGTGGTTTTGATTTTGAATTGGAGTCCTTCTTCCGTATTATTTCTCACAATGATCACATCCACGTAATCAGTTTCAGTTTCTATCTTGGAGAGGGCTAGCTCGTCTTTTGGACTGAATCTTCGTGATAACACTTCAAAGTTTTATAATTTTCACCTGATTGATACAATAGGAGTAGTCAGCCACTCGTTTTCATTGGCATTTATTCTTTTCTCTATTATTGGCTTCATAGCACTTGGGAAACCATTTCTACGACCAGGGCCCTTGCTTGGTCTTCGAGGTAGTGTCAAAGGAATAGCTCTGCCTGAGTCTTCATCAAATTTCACGGACTGAATACATTTTATAGCATCATTAAAGCAAACAGCTCTACTCACCCTCCTTCTTGTTGGATACTCGTCCAGATTGGGTTTCTGTATCTCAATTTCACGAAAGCCATTGAGATTTTCGTTTTGTGATATAGGTGACAAAGGGTTTGGCAAGCAATTCGCGATATCGCTCATGGTGAAAACAAAATTATCCTAAAAAACAGGAAAAAAGTATAGTGGTCGAATGAAGTTGTGTAGACTGAAAGTTCAATTGTAACAGGGCAAAAGCATATGTTGCCTGTTCGAGCAGTTAAAATGTAAGGGAATCCCGTGCTTAGTGGTTAGCGCGGCTGTTATATGGCCCCGCACTCACTCATCACAGACTGAACGTTCTAAGTGCCAAATTTTGAAACTTACTGTGCCTCCTTGATGCGGTTTTAAGTACTGCGGATCAATAAAGTCGTAAATACAGTCGCGATTAATCAAATGTAGAGCTGGATGACCAGGTTCGATCCAAGACTTCACCACCTGAAGATGATTGTAAATTTGCATAGTTTCTCACTCTCTTACCCTCCAAGGAGCATTCAGGATTGAAGGAGATTCGTACACGAGAACATCCTGTACTAAGCCGGGATAATAATATTTGCAAACTCGTAATATAAATTTCATTACATTGATGTCCTTAAATGGAAAAGTTAACTCATGCAGTTTCAGAAGACCTAACAATGTGCTTCACTTTAGTGCCAGACAAGTCAATTATGATACTTATATGGCTATCAGCTTTAGTTCCCATGAAATAATTATCTAACCAGAATATCAAAAGTTGTTCAACAGTTTTATTAGCTTCGTTCAGCAACACTGAATTCACCCATACTGAAATTGATCTCTGTACTAGATTTTCATCAACCAACTAACGTAAAGCATTGTTCATATGATCTTGTCCATGGATGTACACTAATTGTTGTTCCAAATAAGGTTTCAGTTCCAAAATACTCAAATCTATGTTTAAAATCATTTCCATTAATGTTTGTTTCTCGCTTACGTTCAATTTGGAAGTTCGTTCTCCACTTCAAGCATTCCATAACTACACTATAAGCTACATCAGGATCATAATGGCAACTTGTAAGAAAGATCATAAGCCACCAATCGTCTTGGGTTATACGAGCCACATCTTCAGCATTGAACTTTTTGCAAAGTTTATCCTGTTTTGCATGAAAATCAATAATGCTCAAATGTATCGAACTACCTGAGATATGCGCGTTCGTAAATCCTGGAGAAGAGACGAATTAGAGATTGTGGATAACGCACTTCCGCATCGTTTTATATTCCTAACCAGGGGAGTTAAAATTTCAATATCATCTGCAGTCATTTCAATCTAAAACTTATATGATGAATCGAAGCAACAAGAGTTGGAGCTCAAGCCAACCGGATTTCGAAGTGAGAGCACTGCGAAATCCCATGTTTATTTAAGAGACCTTCGAAAAATGATTGGTCTTTGAGAACCAAAAAACATCGAAATTTAACTAAATCTTTGATATTTCGTGAGTCAAAGTAAAACGTAGCCTCTACGATTCTGTTGTCCATCCTTCCGCGTTGTCTGGTGTCAGCTGTTCACTTCTTCCGTCTTCTTAGCTGCATGCACTCGATTTTGGTGTTTAGTGCTGTTTTTCTATTTGTTTCTCATTTCCTCTCTCTAAGACAACAACCACAAACAACGGATATTTCTATTATAAACTTTCTGACTCGAATTGAAAGTTTATTTGTGTAACCCGCTTTCAAGGGAAGAAGTTGACTTTTGTTTCAATGAACTTCGTAATTGAGCTCCGATATCGATAATGATGATGAAGTTATGGATTCTGAATGATTCTCAATGGTACTCAATATAAGAGAGAAAATACATGCGTGTTACTCTCAAACATAACGTTAAGTGCACTTGTTCCTCGTCCCTGTAAGCAATCTGAACGTACTTGGGAGAGCTGAACTGACATACCAAGTCCACAGTACCGCGTGCTACTGTATATCTGTAATTGATTCTTGTCGGTTCTTTGTATGACTTTCTTGATTATAATAAACTATTTGTCTTAAAATGAAAGTTTATTTGTGTAACCCGTTTATATAGGAAGAAAACCCGTGAAATCTGAAAAGCTGAGATGGGCCTGAAAAGCGAAGTAGTGAAAGAAAACAATTCGAACAGAAAACAACAAGCAAATCAACGATTTTTTTCTTCTTTTGCCATCTTTTTTTTTTGTTTTTTTTTCTTCTCATCACACCACGAGTAGTTCGTTTTCTTTTTTAGTTGTGGCACTTTCGGTAGGATACTTCGTAGTGGAATATGAGTATTATCTATTTATTACGTTTGGAGAATTCATCTCTCTTTTCATAACTTAACATACACATTTAAATAGAAAATATGAAAACAACTCAACATACACCAGAACAATGAAAACAGAATTCAAAAACTGCGAAGATACTTCTTCTATGGAAATCTCGTCATAAAGGCATCACATGCATTGCAATCCAAGCACCTTGAGATCAATCATCATCGGACTAAAATGTTTTCTTTCTTTTTTTTCGTCTTTTTCATACACTCGTCAATCTAATTCAAGTAAAAAAAAATCTAAACTTACGTCGTTTTGGTCAATACCCTGAAGCAGCTTATTCGTGTTCAAGTTGTCGAAACCATCTTGAGAAGTAATGCTCAATGGTACATCGTTCAGCACTATTCCTGTGAGAAGAGCCTACAGAGAAAAGTTTTTTGAATTAGACAGAGGGGTCATACCATTTCAGCATCCTCTCTTGATTTGTATGTCACAAACTTTTCTGGTTTACCGTTAGAGGAAAGCTCATTTCTTACTTCAACGATATCACCGAACAACGATAGCTGCTCCTGGACGGTTTCATCCTGATCAGACTGAAAGAAAACTATGAAGCTACTTCTAAATCAAAAATAGTTACATCGAATCCTTTAACTAGTAGGGTTAATGGGTCTTGAGCACTCCAATGATCAACTGAATAGCATAAGTTGTAAATTCAGCACTTATTGACAATGAACAAACCATCGGTGGAGTTCTCTTTCAGCAAGTTTTTGGTGGTCACTACAGTAACAGTACCTTCCTCTTTCAAAGGAGGACTTTCACTGTTTCTCAATTCCTCAGTACTTGCCGATCGAGCTTTGATTTGAGATTCGATATCCGAAATAGATTCGGAAAGTTTCTTCATTTCCTCCATTTGCTTAGCATGCTATAATGAACGCATGAGTAAAAGGAACTATAGAAGAAAACCCACATCAGTTTTTGCACCGGTGATTTTCTCACTAAGGCTTTGAGCAATATCTTTCAATTTCTTCTTCTTTTCGGCCTCTTTGCTCTCTCGCAGCTGCAAATAGAGATAAAACTCTAATCAAAAACAACCAAAACGCACCGCTGTAATCACAACCCTCTGCTTATCAACAAGTTTTTCCAAGAATGTTAAAGTTTGTTTCTGTACATCAAGTCCAGCATTTCTCCTGGCCTAAAGTTTCACATTCATTTAAGCTCTCACAGTTGTATAACCTTTTGGTCTTTCAGAGTTCCTTTCAAGGCAGAGAGAGCATTTCTGCTTTCCAGAACAGCAGGGTTAACAAACTTAGCTTCCCTAACAGTAGCTACTTTAGGAGGTGGTTGATTAACTACTGGAGGTTGAGCAGACTTGTCGGATCGATGACCGGCACCATTAGGAGCTAACGATGTAGCTGACTAGAAAGAAGAAATAATCAAAAATTGAACAACGATAAGATTGTAAATACCTGAGTGTTTTCGTTATTTTCTGGGTTATACCAAAACAATTTAATAAACCGATTGTTTAGTACAGGAGTGGGAGATTTCATAGCATTTACAGCTTCTTGTCTACTGTTATAAGTGATGAGAGCCGATTCAGGATCACCATTGAAATGAACCTTAATAAAACTATATGTGGATATAACAACAAGTCTAGATACCTGGAGATTGACAATGGTTCCGAACGAGGCGAAATGCTCATTCAGTTTAGAAATATTATTTTGCTCGGGAGGAATTTTCTTAACCTATAAGGAAATTTACATATGCACTAAGCTTTTTGGTCTGCTTCACCTGTATAGTTTTATTATCACCACGATTTGGTACCCGAGTACCCATATTAACATTACCGCCTCGACCACGACCTCTAACAGCATTCCGAATTGGACCACCAGTGCCAGAGTCAATTGGTAAACCCGCGTTATCATAAGGAATCTAGATGATCAAAGAAACTTATTTGATACACGAAACTTCTCTTACCATGTTGCCTTGAGGAGGAACTTGATATGGAGCACCACCCCAATTCATATGCATTGGAATGGGTGGAGGAGGGAAAGAATATGCTGAACAAGCCATTCCTGGTGCTTCAGGATTATATCCTGCTGAGGAACAATTTTATAACACAATTAATAGCAGAACAAACCTTCAACAGGAGCGGACACAAAATTACCTTCAACTCCTGGAGGAGGAGGGTTTAAAGTATTATACCCAGGAGGTGGAACACTGAAATAAACTTCAAGGAGAGAAATTGGAAATGCATCTAACCTGAAGTTGGGAGCCGGGGCTTTTTGATTATTGTTGACAAACTTGTCCATGGCTATATCGTCCAGAACTACTGGATCAGGACCATGGAAGAACTGACAGTTATCCGCTCGAGAACAAAATCCCGCTTCTACGACGTTGAAACATTAAAATGTAAAGAAAATATATTTACCGTGATAGTCACGACACCGTCTTTTGATTTTTTCATCTTTGCGTTCCCGTCTTTCAGTGGACCGAGATCTTGAATACTTATGAGTTAGTCGTATAATTAGATCATTAACAGTACCTGCTTCTTCTATTATGTCGACTACGACTATATTCGGGAGATCGTCGTCTTCCTCGACGATCTCTCGGTGATCTAGATTTCCTGCGCTGAAATTCCCGCTGTTCGCGTTCTCGTGCATCTTTCTGTGAACAGCGAAAAGTACAGTCAGACAAGCTAAGAACCAACCTTAACATCGGTAGGAGGTGGACTTATCCTTCTCCTTTCTGTCCTCTCTGAACGATTACTGGAAAGATCTCGTTTTTCCTCCCTCTTGGGGGCGGAAGCGTTCCTCCGTTTTTCATCACGATCAGATCCGCTAGAGGTAGTAGGCTGAACAGTGCGACGTAGGAAAACATCAAAACGTAGAACAAACTTTAACTTCTTCTTTTTCTTTAGTAACTTTAGCAGGTTCTTCTTTTTTGTCTTTTACCGGAGACATTTCAACTTTAGGTTTCGGTTCCGAAACCTCACTCTTGGTCGTCGTCGTCGTTGTCGTGGCCATATATGATTTGCTTTTAAGCACAGTAAATAACTTATCGCTGAACTTTTTAGTATCTAAGACAGAAGATCAGAAAAAATGGGGAGAAAGGAGATGCTTACGTCCATGGAGAAAATCCTCCAATTGATCGGTGATGTGAAATTTCAACTCATCATCAGTTTTACCTTGTTTTCTCACTAATGCTACAACATATTTGGCTAAGGCAGAAGGTTCGGCATCACATCTAAACATTACGAATAGCTAACTGTGCTCAATAGTTAACATACATTGGTCCTAGCTCTTTAACTAACCAGCTTGTCAATGACTCTTCACAATCAATTTGCATCTGAAAACGGAGGAAAAAATAAGAAACAAACAGAACAACAGAGCAAGAAAAAAGTTTCAAGTGTCTAGTTAAGAAGACAGCAAGTGTGTTCAGTTCATTATTATGAATAAGCTTAATTAATATTAAATATTCAATTTATATAATTATTTCTTGGCAACTTAAGCTAACAACCATATTGGCACATGGAAAAAAAAAATTCAGACGCATGGCTAGAGTGTGGACTAAACGTAACGGCAATTTGTTTCGACTGCCTCACGAGGCGATCGCGGCGGGACTAAATTTGAGTGCTCGCCTTTAGTTATAATAAGAACATATTCTGAAACATAAGAATATGCTGTTGGCGGGTGTTCATATGAATGTTAATTAGTATAAGTTGTTCAACCGTTTACTCAAAACATAAGCTTGATCGTCACTAAAAATAGACTGTATAACAAGGAAACCTCGCATCTGATTTCGTCTTTCTTTCCTGAGAGTAATAGCTGATGCCCTCAACATTTTCTAGTGATTCTGAAACCTAACTCAGTTCATACTGCACTCAATTGAAAATTTCTCCTCTTCGAATGTTTTTAAACTCTATTATGAACGCTTGTTTTTAGTTCGAAACAGGCAGGCTGAAGGGTACATATTAAAGAGACTTATTATAAATTTCGTTCAAGAGAAGAATATGCTGTTCCTGTTGTTAAAAGTACCGTAAATACAACTTCTTATGTTTTTTTTGAGTATCAGTATCCACTGTTTCTTGTCTTAGATTCCAATAATGGAAACACTCTTGCTCGTCAGTTATTCAAAGAGCAGGTTTGCTCAATCTGCAAGTATACAAACAAAACAACAAAGATGGTTGAGTTTGTTATCAGAATATCATAATGCTGAGCTTGCATATGGTTTTATGTGATTGTTGGATTACTCAGTACTCAATTGACTTTATTAGTCGGAGGCAAACATTTTCCTTCTTATATCTGAACAAGCCCCATTCCAGTCGGAGCGAAATGGTTTTAGAAGCATCTATCGACTTTCCGGTAACTCATTCAAATGGAACCATGGAAATAATTAACTAATCTAAAAAGATTCGCTACTGGAAGATGTCACGAAAGATGCATTACTGAAGTCATAACCTATTTTTTTTACAAGACAAATAGTTTATTATAATCATGAAAGTCATACGAACATTCGAATATATCAAATACAGTTATATAAAGGAATGTGAGCTGGTATGTGAATGGGTTAGTTCAGCTTCATCTCCACCCTATTATGTTGAGCCCATTACGGATTGCAGAATATCGAAGAATCGAGAACGATCAGATGATCGTAGTTGTATAACTAAACAAATCATTTGTTTGCTTATGGATTGCTATTTTCTCTTACTGTTTTCATCGAAGTGGTCAAGCTTTAGAGCTTCTTGCATACCATTCTTCCTGCTTACTTCTTTGAAAACTCGTCCGATCAAGCTATAAAAAGAATATTAGACAAGATATCAATATCAGTATGACCATTTGTTGATGCTATCCTCATAAACCGTATCTAATGGCATAATGCCTGATACTAGGTGATATCCCTTTCTTTCACCAGTGAGGGGGAATGAAACTATTAAAGGCTTTCGGCCTCGTCCTCGTCCGGAAACAGCGAAGGCTTTTAATAAAAAATGACAGAAATTGTACAAAAAATGTCGAGATTCCAAAAGATCACTATCTGAAAAGCTACTAAGTTTCAAAGAATAAGTAAAGACTGTTACCTAATTCTCTTGAAGAAGAGAACAAGTAGAACGGACCCGTAGGAAGAATCTCGGACTGGTTTATGGCATTCGAAACCATGGTCCATAAAACCTCCAAGGAACCCTAAACTAAGGGTTATGAATCCCAAATACGTGTAGCAATACCTTATAAGATTCAAAAGCCTTTTTCATGGAAAGAAAATCTCCGTTCGACTCTAGGAAAGGTAGGAGAACCTCCTTTGCGTTTGTAAACCGTTCTGTGAGCGACATGCTAGAAGGTGTTTCCAATCTTTGAAAATTACATGAAAATGATTGTACAGAGACACACTAACTTGACCGCTAGACCTCTAGCTAAATCTGCTGAAGTTATTCTACTGCAGTAACCAAGATGGGCGATGAAGGAAGCAAACGTGGACTTCATATCCTGTTCTAAAGTATTGAACACTTCCTTCCTCCTCTCAGTGGTCATTGCTTCATATTTTTGTTTTGTTTCATTCAGTGTTAAACTGAAAGTTGATGAACTGTAAATTCTATGAATAACTGAAGCTACCCTAATCCGGCAAGTAAATGTTTCACTTCTGCGTCACCTCTTTGGGTCCAATTCTTAGTTCTACATGCAAAGAACTCGTTGACCATCATAGCTTGATATAACGACCAATGCGAATACATAGCCAACGGGAGACTGGAACATCACGTTTCGAGGAATACGAAAAAGGCACTCACTCTTTCTCGAAGGATATTCTGAGAACGTCATCAGCTTTTGGTGTATTTTTAGGTGAGAATCTATATATGAAAGGCCTCATTCTGTCAATACAAATCGATGTGTACATTTCAGTAGAAATCTGCATAATGGATCTTAATAAACATAACAACACAACAAACATACCAATCTATCAGTCCATTGACTATTCAACCCTACTGCAGCTACCCACATATGTTCTGAGTTCACTCGGTTCAAGGCAGCAGCAAGCTCGAGCATCCTTACTGATGACTATAACTCTATTTCTGTGTTTTCAAACTTCAACTTACCGCCATTGAATGCCACGTCTTTTCATAATAGTTCCATACTAGATTGTTTCTATTTCGTTCCCACTTTTTTCTCACTTCCTATATCTCAAAAATCCTTCAGACCAATTGATCAAACAAAACCTGCTTGAGAACTTTTTTCTGTAGCTTTTCGAAACGATTGGGTCTGTTCTCATCATTTTCATCTTCATCCTCATTATCTGAATCTTCATCGGAATCGGGAGGATAAATCTCTTCTACAGAAGGGATACTAAGAAAACTATCATTAGAGGTTTCCAGAAAACGGCTCACTTCAAAGACGGCTCTTCTTCTGAATCCAGTAGAACAACTACTTGCTCTTGATTATATACATTTTCAAGACAGATGGGTCTTCTAGAGTCAATGACATAGACCTTGAAAAATGAAGAAGTAAGCTTATCCTCAAACTATCAAACTTTCTGGTTTCGGGGACTATCTTCTTGATTTTTATGCAGAATGAAATCTAGATCCGAATTGATACCACAGTTTAATAACACAATCGAGGTTTCTTAAAGAAGATCATCAGTAAGCTATTATAGTGCAATATAAAAATCACCTTGATCTGCATGCTCATCTATAGTTTTTTGCAAGGATTCCCAACCAGACACTGTAGCGATAGAGAATGGGACATCATCGCAAGCGAAAAGCTTCTGAAACCATAAAGTAGTTCAGAAAATGGCAATGCTAGCTCAATGTATTCGAATGTATGATTCAATCTGTTGTATTTAACTAGCATAATGAAACTCACGGTTAATATGGTGGCGGCGCACAGAGCATCCACATCGTTACCCACAATCAATAACACATGCTAGAATCATTCAGAGAAAATGAAGAATATTTGGAGTATATACCTTACCCCTCGTTTAACGATATCATAGAACTGAAACCGAAGGTTCTCACGGTCTCGAATGAGCATCAGACGGTTTAGTTTCTGGAATAGACTGATTCGATTCGATAACTATAGGAGAGACGGGAAGGAAGACAACAAGAACTTTGACGAAGGCTCTTGACATGACAATGAATTATGGAAAAGCATCTTTTTGAACTTTCATAGTTCAGTTATTGATCATTTGAAACTCAAATTCATAGTGATAGGAACGGTCATTTTAAAAAATGACATTCCGCGGCTGTTGATTAGGGCGCACTTTCATCCAACTGTACATGAGTTGTTCATTCATTTTTCGATATCTACGATCTGTAAGGACATGGCACTTGTTCATCCTTAAGGGCTTCTTATACTTGTATAGTTTTATTAATATATTGTATTTCCTATGTTTATGCTCATACATTGTTAAATCAAAGATTACTATAATAGCATCGTAGCTTGTAAAATCCATTTGAAGAGAGTACAGTAGATGACGCACGAGACGAAAACAAGGTTTATTATAGTAACGAATCTACGATCAAACATTATATAATTGTATTTAGGAAGCTTCATATACTATTTTAGGACTGTTACTTACTACTCCTTCCGTTCTTCAGCAAAACATTGAAGCAGATCAGATTAACGCATTGTACCGTGCCTTCAAACCCTTCATGCTCCTGTCCGAAACCTTTTCGCTCCTTCTATAAATGATTTGGAGGAAGTTAATCATTGTATATTTAAGTTTCAAATGATCAATAAGTGAACTATGAAAGTTAGGAAAGTTGCTTATCCCTAATTCATGTAAGGCGCGTTCCTCAGTTTTTAATGTCTCCTGTGCGGTTTTTACTATAATAATCATGAAGTGTCACCTGAATTGAGAATCATCTATTTCACTTTCATACATTTTTGAGCAAAGGGTAAGAATTCAGTTAGAATATTCTTTATTTTCTTTGAAAAATTCCAGCATGTATTATTGATTGTAAGTTGATGCGCTTGGCGCCGCAACCATATTAACCGTGAGTTTCATTATGCAAGACATTGTTCTTACATAAATGGAAGAAAGAGATCTATTTTCAGTGAAGTAAATACTTTGTAATATTATGTGTGAACTAAGTAGACCCGTACAGAGAGAGTAGCAACGATTATAGTTAAGAACATCCACATTGGCGAGAGTATAAGCCATAGGGGCACTGCTATTTGGAAACACAGCCTCAGACAAAGCAATGTTTCAAATAACACTTTCAAACAGACGCATACTGAAAAAAAAAACGTCTTCGTTACAAGACTCCCATTTGGCCTTACGGAATTGTCCGAAGAGGTCGTAGTTAAGTCGTAGGAATATCCTAAAGTTGTAGTATATTCGTTCGTCGACTCTTTCTTCTAAAGCTTTATAAACAGTTAGGAAGAATGAAGTGAATATGACTAAATCTGTGGCAGCTAATACAGAGAAGAGTAATATAGGAGGCTGCTTCTCCGGACCACTATCCTGTAAGAGTTAATGAAATGAGCATCGAGAGATAATGACTTACCAAATGTAAAACTAAGCAGGCTAAAACAATAATTGTCATCATCCATATTATTATACATCTATGTCCAGTAGCTAATGACATCATTATATGTGGGGATATTTGGACGTCTTCTGATGATTCCGAAAGCTGATTGCTTGTTTTGAGCGTTCTTCGGGTGTAGGGTTTGCGCAAACCTGGTGCAGGCGATATAACGAACTTCAACAAAGGGCGCTCTAATGATTAGCCAAGATATATAGTTTTCGATACATACTGTCACTCCAAAAAGTTTATGCAATCGGTGTTAAACTTCCTTAACTGAACTGTGAAAGATAAAAGTGCTTTGTAGTTACGTAAGCAGCAGAAAGTAGCCGCTCATTTTTCTAGACTGCACTTATGGTCCCCAAATACAGATTAATTCATCATTATAACAAGTGCTCGGAGCGTTCCTCTTCGATGAGCAACCTTGTCTGAAGGAATGAGTGAATCAGATTCAAATAACGTCCGGTTTTGAATGATTGCGTTAATCGTTCCATGATTGAGCAATTTTGGTGCACAACATATTCATCACTCAGAGGAGGCAACCAGGAAACCGAACTTTGGATGAAGAGGAAGATCTATTTCATAGTCTGAAGTATCCTCTTCCGAAATATAAGTATTCTACTTGTAGAATCTTCGAGTTATCTTCTTCAGCTATCACTGTTCACTTATTGATACATTACAGTTCATGGGAATCTGAGATTCAATCCATCAAACTCTCATATAGTGGACTTTTTTTTCGAAGAGCAGCTCTTCGCGGTTGTTGATTAGAGCGCACTTTCCATTCAGCTTTTCATTCAGCATTCCGGGTTTGCATTTCAACGATCGAACAATAGAAAAACACTTTGCATAGTTCAAGTTTCTCATATTATTTCAAAGGATAATTGTTTTAGCATTGTCAAGTTGACTATGTTTTTCAATTTATAACTTAACAACTTTGCATTGTGTATCTCATTGTTTTCTCAAAAACAGCCATTACAGACAAACTAAATGCAATCAAGTGTCCCTTAAGGAAACAAAGTTTTTTGAAAGTTCCAAGCTGTTTTAAATGAAAATTTCCGGGAAAATATCTTAGAAAGTCAAGCAACAGCAACATCTGTTTTGCTGTTCGAGCGCAGTTCCACGCAGATTTGAATGTGAACCCACGTGTAATGAAATTTTATTATTTCTAAGAATTGACTGAGAGGAGCGGTTGTTGTATGCGTTTGGGAAGGTTCCCATACGCATACTCAGTAATGTTATTGAGCTGAGATATCTATATCTATGAATTAAAGAGAGTTCAGCTCACTGAGACCAGCAGTCATAATCTGGTCTTAATAGAATTGGATGCCGATTTAGTTTAGTCATAATTTTTTTTTAATATCATTTCCATGAAATTTGACAAGATTTCAAAAAAGCATCAAAATGCCAATGATGCAGTGTATAGTAGTGCAGTGAGTAGAGAGTCTTCCTGACGATTATATTTTATATTCCAATCTGATTGTGTAGTAGTCAGATTTTATTAGAACGAATTGTCCAGAATATGAAGTAGGATGCATGTGCCAGCGTCAATAGTTGATGTGCGAACGTTCGTGATGAAAGATATGCAAATGAGTTGAGAGTGGCTTGTGTAGATGTTAGATGTGCCTGAACTAAAGAACAATGTACCTTTGAATGTGTTTATTTCGAATATCTATATGTGTGAGAGTTGAAGACAACGTAATGTACATCAATGTAATGAAGACGCCGTAAAATAGTTTTTCTGCTTTTTTTTCTTTAAAATTATTTGTTTAATCACATACTTTCATTTTCAAATATCCAAATATAGTGAGGGAGAGATGAGACTCATCAGCTTAACAATCGATGAAATGAAATGTATAATAGCATGACATTGTAATTGACCATCAGAGGGTATATCATGATAATCCGTGTAATAATGGAGAATATATAGATAGAGAGAGAGAGAGAGACAAATATAAACACATAGAGAGAGAGAGAGAGAAGCAGGTTACAAGAGTGTTTTGTCAGTTTGTGGTGTTTTTCACAATTATTTCAATTTAAGGTTTGTCAAACAAATACTGATGTTAGTAGACCTGAGGAGGTAAAAGATAATTATTTGGTTCTTTTGTTTCACTCGAGTGCGAAAGTTCATCAACAGCAGGTGAAGCAGAACGTGAACTGTAACAGTATAACTTTAATGATGTTTATAACATTTATATAATACCGTCTATCACATCCAGTAGATCCATCAGTGCTTACATCTACTGATGGACGGCTACGAAATGCAGAGCTGTTTCGTCTCTGTTTCCGTAATTCACAGTAATATCCATCGCGTACAGCCGAAAATACGAATGCTGTTAACATCGACCTATAATATATATTTAATATAATATATATAATGTTTATCTAGATTGATTACTGACCAGCTACCAGCTGTTTCACTGGCTGTGTGGGTTGCTTGATCCAAAAACGTGCATTCCGTTGTAACGGCATCAGCTGTGCATGCAAAGAAATCAGGCTTAAAGCCATAATTACGATATGGTACAAATTGAGTTCCAAATTCTTCGGAAAGCTTAAAAAGATATATAATATAATATATGTATATATTATTATATGCGTACACGTTGAATTTCTTCTGAATCGGTTAAATTCTCACAGACAGCCAATAAGAAGTCACGAAGAGCAGATGATAAGTTTGATCGATCTGTCTGAAACGATAAAGCATTGATAACGATGAAGCTAATCATCAGCATAGATCACAATCTAGAAGCACATGAGACATTATAACTCCAAAGATTAACAAAAAGGAATTGAAGAATGCGAAAAAGCTGAAGATGAACTATCATAGTACTAAGCATATTCCCATGAGAGTCATCACATCAATGAAACAATCTACGAATAGCTCTCTTTGCTGCAAGAAATGGTTTCATAAACCAATATCAGTAAAACGACGACAAGATGCATTGATGCACATGAAGTTATAGAACAAGATTAGAAGACGTTTGTTTTCTCATTTCAATGTCTTTGTTCCGCATTTAACATCAAAAGACAACTTTTTGATTTTCTACTTTCAGTTGCTACACAGGCACTTTGTAAGATGATGAAAATTAAAATTAATAAAATTTTGTTATAAAATATGGTGGAACAGATAATTCAAATCATTTCTGAGAATGTTGACATCATGATGGCTTTTGTTCTTTCACCTCCTTAACTATACTCACATTATAGATATTGGATTGATGAGAATCGTGTGTTATGATGAAAGCATATGAAGGAGATTATCAAGACGACGATGAACAAGTCAACGTTTGTTTAAAATCTCTTTTTTTTCTTAGATGATCTTTGTCAATAATATGCATGACATAGTCGTTATCTCTCACGAAAGGTAATCATCTATTCCTTGGAGCATCTATGATGATAGACATCTCATAGAGCTTCTGATGGCATAAACGTGTCTTCAGAATATCAGATAGATAACTATGCTTCATCATATACAATTCTTATCATATACATATAGATAACTCAACCCATACATTCGTTTCGCCAAAAAAAAATACGAAAAAGAAGTTTGAAATTCGGATGAGAAAAACAAAAAATGCAAATCGCATTCGAGTATACGATGTGATTTCATCAATAATGGGCATAAATATAGAGAAAACAAGTACATAAACTTTAAAAACTAATTCTACAAAGGCAACGAGAGAGAGATAGAAGAGAATCAAACTAGAGTACGAGTACTCAAGATGACTTGAAGAGAGGAAGAGACAGCAAAGCAAGATGAAACTAAAAGAATAGAATGAGCTAAAAAGCAAAAACAACCGCTCTGCGCGAAAATGAGAAAATCAAAATGAAATCAAAAGAAAAAAAGGAAAAGCAGAAGATGATTATGTAAATCGCTTACCCTTGGCAGAGTATCCATGAACGTTTTGAAATCATCCTTCTTCTCCACAGCTCGACGCAATATCCGATCAGCTAAATGTTCGAAGATGAAAAAGTTGTTTGAAAGTTTTCTTTCTTCTTCTGTTTCGTTGAAACAGAAACAAATGTGTTGAATATAATTAGAAGAATGTTTGTAACTAATTAATATGATAAAGAGAGAATAGAGAGAGAGAGAGAGAGAATAGAGAGAATAGAGAGAAAGAGAGAGAGGATGGAATGCTGTAAGATAGGATGTGTATGCATACAAAAACAAGAAGATTATAAATAGAGAGTAAGGTGTTTGGTATGTTGTTTTGTTTTTTCGTTAAAAACCAAAAATCAAAATGAAGTGAGTTAAAGAGAGTTATTGAAACTATAGATCATGCAAGATAGAGAGAGATTAGCTCATCCACTTACCCAAATCATCTTTTGCATTATCTAAGCAATATTTAATAATTGATCGCTGATTTACAGTTAGAATGGGTCTGCGATTTCCTTGTGAAGACATTGAGGCTCTGAAAAACATTGAATATGAATTGAGATATACAGAGAGAGAGAGAGAGAGAGAGACAAAGTGATCTATAGGTTAACGTACCGTGCGCTACTTGGAAGTCGTTTACCATTTGATGAAGTTGTTGGTGTACGTTCGGAGACGCTTTTAGCCTTCCTTCTGACTTCTTCAGTCAATTTATCACCGGAATTCGTATTTCCCATCTTATTCTGAAGATAATAACAGATACTTAGATGAACTGTATCAGACATGAATCTATAGACAATAGAATGTACGAAACGATCTGATGATATATGAAAAGGTCTTCTAAAGACTCTAATGTCTAGTAGTACATCAAATAATATTCAAAAACGAAAAATGCAAGCGGAGCAAATGAAAAGAATAAGAGAGAGAGAGATACGAGAGATTTAGATAAAGAGAGAGAGAGAGAAAAAGAGAGATAGAGAGAGAGTAAGATAGAGGGAATAAGATGGAAATAAAAAGAGAAAATTGAGTTTAAAGAGATTTGGCATTTTAATTCGAAACGATTTCTTCAGAAGTCATGTAGTTGTTGTTCGTCCAATTCATTTTTAACAACTGAAAAGATCATCTGATGTCGTTTGGAGGCGGAGAGATCAAGGTGATGAGAGATGAGGGGAGGTTTGTGCTCGCTGTAGAGAAGCCAATGAGTAAAAGGTTCTTGTTCTCTTATTTTGGCTTTCCTTTTTTCTTTTATTCTCTCTATCTCTCAATCTCTCTCTCTCTCTCTCTCTCTCTATCTCTCAATCTCTTTTTTGTTACTCTCCTTCTCTAACTCTCTCTCTCTATTGCATACTCTGTTTGAATATCTTCTGATAAACTTATTTTGTTTTTTCTTTCTCTCTTATTCTATTCATTCTATCTCATATTCTTATGCTATTTAGCTTAAATCAAGACTGTTGTGAGCTTGAAGCTCTTCTTCTATCATCATTCTCTCAACCATATATACTATCTCATTCATTCTCTCAATCATTCTCTCTATATTTAAGTTTTTTGTTTTATTCCTTAGTTCTCCCCAAAAACAACAACATCACAGAACAATCCTGAGGGCATAAATTGCAGAAAGATCAACTGACAAAACTCTCTCTCTCTCTCTCTCTCTCTCTCTCTCTCTGTTCAACGGTTGTCTCCCAGTAACTTTTTTTTTGTTGAAGAAACGACAACTTCAAACAACGAATAAGAAGGAAGAGAGACGAAGATGACGATGATATAGACGAAGACGTTGCTTGCAATCAAAGTTCTCAAAACAGTTGTCATCAGATTAGTTGATGTGTCAATTGGATGAGACTCCAAAAGCTATATATGAATACGAATTCGTCTTGTTCGATCTTCTTCTCATCACAAATCACACAACAATACTGACTTTCATCCTTATTTGGGGCTGAGCAAGAGCAAGTGTAAAGAAAATTATTTTTTTTCTTTTCTCTTCTTATTCAAAAAATCTTTTTGAGAGCAAAAGCATTTGAAATGCTTTTGCTTCTTCGTCAAGTTGGTCTTCGTCTTCTACACACATCACATTTCTTCTTCAATTTCTCAGTTTATCTGATTATCAGATAAAGCAGTTGAGAAGTTAAAAGCCCACATGCTTAGTCATTTCCTGCTCCTTCTTCAACAACAGCAGCAGACCCAGCTGTAGTTTGAAGTAGCAGAAGCAGTCAGTCAGTAGTTTCAAGCTTATTGTCCTTTAGGCTTTTAGCTTCAGAGATCTTCATCTAGCTTCTTTGGTGCAAGAGAAAGCGCACAAAATGAAGTAAAAGATGATGATGACGTCACGACGTAAATGCATCAGATGAGGAGAGAAGATTGAGCTGATGGCTATTGAATCTTTCTAACATAATACGTTATCAATCATATGAATCACAATAATTGGACAATTCATGAAATAGTCCTTGTGATCTGAACTTGGAACATCGTAGATATCTACATCTCACACGCATACACGACCAACACACACACACACACACACACACACGTGCTCAACTGGTCATCATTGTGTTAGAGATGTCATCAAAGAGGGCAGTGAGATAGATGTCGCAGACAATCAGATGCCAACACACACAATAATATGAAATATATGAAAGGGTTTCAATGGTATGTGGTTGAAGAAGCACAACACTGAGAGGGGGAATCACATAAAGGAATGCGTAGTAGCTGTGTGTGTTGGATTAATTGTTTCAAAAGTTTCAAAAATGAAAGATTAGCAGAGATGTTCGTTCAAAAAAAAAAAGAAGAAGAAGAAGAAGGAGGGGAAGGATATAGAGAGAGAGACAGAGAGAGAGAGAGAGAGAAAGTGATACAGTTGATGTGCTAGGATGAAGGAATAGAGAGAGAGAGAGAGAGAGAGAGCGTTGAAGCTGAGGTGAAGTATGCAAAGAAAACATAGAGAGAAAGAGAGTCGTAAGACTTTTCATGAGGAATCTGATGACGTGATTGTATTAGACGAGCAATTGCATGGAAGTGAGTGTTCTATTTCAAGTAGCAACAAATGCCCCAAATATAGATAATAGTATCAATGACTATTTGAGAAGCTTTGATGCTTCAACGAATATCTAAATAGTTTCAAGTTGAGATGAGAGCGATGAGATTCTTTACGAAAACGGGAATGCCAAACGAAGACTTGCGTGATCGCCACTAGACATCCACAGATTTCGTTTGACGTAATTTGAATAAATAAACAACGAACCTCCCAATGACGTCATTGATGATTTATGTTGATTTTATAATAAAAAAAAAATAAATTAAAAATATATATAATAATTAAAAAAGGAATGAAATGGTCAAATAATGTCTCGAAAAACACAGAGAGAGAGAGAGAGAGATGACGGCAGACACAGGCTAGCTGGATGAGCAGACAAGCAATAAGCGTAAGAGAGAGAGAGAGAGAGAGAGAGAGAGAGAGAGAGAGAGAGAGAGAGAGAGAGAGAGAATGACAAAAAGAGATTTATTCTTGTTGAAAAGACAAGAAAAATTTGGAATTGGGACGAACTTAGCCCGTTGTCGTCAAACTCATTTTGTACTTCTTTATTGACAATATTAAAGTGAATTTATTTGAATGATGGACTTTGTTGATAACACCTTGAGACTTCTAATGTCTGATGATGTTCCCTCAGGCCAATTGTCCAATTATTCATTGAACAATAATGAACGATTATACAACAGGGCAGAACAAGCTAAGAGGTACAAAGAGATAAAGAGTATGAGCTGAATGAAGAACAAGCTATAGAGTGTAGGAGAGAAGGGTGGGCGAAACATCTTCCACAATCATCACATCTTTGACACAACAGCTTCCTTAACACTTTTTTTTTATGAATTGATAACAAAATCTCCAATTACAAGGTTACAATGAAGATATGTAGACGGAAATACGAATAACGTTTTTCAGAATTTTCATGTTTTCAGGATAGGCTGTGACGGTGTTCGGTGTTTCTTAGAGAGAGAGAGAGGGAGAGGGAGAGAGAGAGGGAGAGAGAGAGGGAGAGAGTAAGAGAGAGAAAAGACAAGGTGGATATATGGAATTGCAAAAAGAAAGAAACAAACGGAAGAAATGAGAATAAAATCTTTGTTAAAGAGTTAAGAAGGAGGAACAGAAAAATAGAGAGAGAGAGAGAGAGAGAGTGGATAATGCGAGAATGAATGGACGGGATAAAGGAGGTATAAAGGAGTAATTTAAGGAAAGTAAGAAGAGGACTATATGTTATTTCAAAAACTTTTTCCTCTCAAATGAATCAGATGAAAAGAGAAAGGAAAAAGCTTAGAGAGATAGTATATCCTTATAAAAGCTCAATAGAGGTTTTGTGCTTTCAAGAATCTAATTTGTGGCCTCCGGGACACAGCTTGACGACTGAGCTGAAGCTCAACAAAACGTTTGCAGCTCAAAATTTTTACTTTCCGTTTTCTTAATTTAAGAGAGAAAGCGATAGATTGAAAGAGGATGAGATGAAGAGAGAGAGAGAGAGTGAGTAGAAGGGGAAGGAAGATGAATAGAGGGAAATAGAAAGTTCAAAAGTTCGAAATAAGCTTAACAGAAACTCTACGAATAGGGTATGGTAAAAGCTTAACAGAGCTTGTAGAGAGATGTAGCAAACGCCCAATTTTACACTTGTTCTTCTGTTTCTTGAAAGAGAGAAAAGCAATAGAGAGAAGGGATAAATGAAAGAAGGAATGGAGAGAGAGAGAGCAAGATATAAAGATGGTTATAGAAGTGTTAAATCGTCTTAGAGATGATTGAATATGAAGAGAGTGATAGAGAGAGAGAGAGATAGAGAGAGCTAAAGAGATAGATCCAAATGTATTTTCATTTTCTGAGATAAAAATTGTAAAAAAAGACGATTTCCTGTTAAATTTGAAAGAGATTTATAGGAAAAATAATGATTTGCAGAGTTTCAGCTTTAAGGTAAAGCTTTGTGGATAAGAAGACGATGGAGATGATGAGGAAACGATATGTCAATCTGTCTCATTAGCTTCACATCTAACTAGACATGCAGGTGTCATACGAATAAGCTTCAAAAACGGGAGAGACAGTGAAAAGAGGCAGCACAGAATGAAGATGGAGAGAAGCAAGCAAGTTCATTTGCATACCAGCATGTGTTTTGACCAAATAAGGTTAAGGAATAGTCGACGAGAGAAGATCTTTCTTGTTCGAAGCTCATTTCCGAAGCTGGTGAGAGTATGTGTCAGGAGGGCAAGTAGAGCTGTCGAATGACGATGAACAGTATCCAGATGGCGGCAGAAGGCGGAAGCATTCGAACGATGAGGTACAACAACAACTGCCGCGAGAAATATTAAAAAGCCATTAAAATGCTCAATTTTGAAGATTTTCTTTCAAATGCTATTTGAACAGGACAGTCTACGTGTTTATTTGAGATTTTGATTAAGGTAGGTTAGTTGGTCGACTATAATTTTATATATTTTCTCAAAAACATTAGTGAATTGAGAAAAGATGTTGAAATATAAAGAGATTAGAAGAGAGTGTTAGAGAGTTAGAGTCGATTTAGATGAAGGTCCAAGTTCAAACAGCTAACTCTAAGAATAGAGAGGGAATGAGGTACAGAGAGAGAGAGAGAGAGAGAGAGAGAATGAAGGAAGCTCCAACAAAATCATTAATCTGTTTACAAAATTTGATTGAATGAGGGCAGCAAAACAAAAAAATATATTTTGAAGGTTAGAAGATTGAAAACTAAGAAATTAAAAGAGAGAGAGAGAGAGAGAGAGAGAGAGAGAAAGAGAGAGAGAAAGAGAGAGAGAAAGTTTGAAAGAGATAATTAGTAAATCTCGTCTTGAAACAGACGATTGGTGTGATTACCTTAAGCTTACATGTTGTATCTCATTAATACGAGGATCAGTCCCTTCTTAACTCACTCTCTATGTTTGTTATTTATGAAAGATTATAGCTCAACAAGAAGCTTTTCCTTCCTGCTTTTGTTAACCAAAATTGTTGTTGGTGCTTTGCATATACAACCGATCAGCATCTGATGCTCTCATTCACAAATGAGTTAGCGTCTAGTCGTACACGCACACGCACACACACATACACGTGAACATTCACGTGAACATTCACGTAAATAGTGATTGAGAGTTAAAGCAACAGCCTTGAGTTAAGATTCGTTTGAGACTTTGGTATTGTTGTAGTCTTGCATCCTTCTGAAGCTTACCACTAACAGCTTACACCAAATAGAAATGGATGGAAGGTAGGATGAAAAATATTTTTTTTTTACTTTTTGAAAAAAAAATTAAAAAAACGAAGATGAGATGATCACAGATCAAAATGAATAATTAACTATATGATATAGTTAATAAAGAGAAAAGCAGTTGTTTCCAGCCTTTTTTACAAATAATATAAAGTACATGAGATGTTAGGCACTATATCTAAACGGCAGACGACACTTCACTGGGTTGGCAAGCACACCCCACACAGCAACATTACAGGATTTTATGATATGGAAGGTTATATGAGAAGGCTTTAGTTGTTCCATTTTGAAGCTGGACAACAACGAAACAGAATTTTCATTGTGTTGAAACTGAAAATGTTAAAAGAGAAAGAGAGAGAGAGAGAGTGAATGAGAGAGAGAGAGGAGAAAGATTGGATGTCTGATGGAGAATTATTGGAACTGCACTAAAGGAGTCATGAGGTAAAGTAATTAAAGTGAGCGGCTGATAAATCCTTGCTTAATGACCAGCAGCTGAGGAATGATGAAGATAACGAATATACATAGGATGAGAGAGAGATTGAGAGAGGCAGAGATAAGCAGAGTTGAATTGCTTTGAAAAAGCTTTGAAAGCTTGTTGCAACATCTGAGAGGTAAGGATTACTTTTGCAAATCTTCCTAACAAAGATGAATTGGTCTGAGAAGCTTTCTCTCTCTCTCTCTCTCTCTCTCTCTCTATCTGTGACTGACCAACTAAAAATAAAGAAAAGAAAACTCTTCTTCCAAATGATTCGTCGTTGACGTCAAGACGATGAAGCAATTAATTGTGAAGAACAGAAGATACAGAAATGCAAGCATCCAGAAGTTGTTAGGTGGGCGGTTTGGTGGTGGTTGGAACAAGAGTTTGATGGAAAAGTTCAATGGTCAAATGTTAAGAAATGAAACAAAAGATAACAGAGATAATGACTAAAGAGATGAATGCTATTTGGATGAGCAAAAGCTTAAAAACCATGTGCTTAAGCACATGAGTAAGTATGGTAATATGAGATGGTGTTAGAGATGATAGACGAATCAAGGGTGTGAAATGCTTCATAACATTCTAGCCGCTCTCATCACATGCATAGTTGTAATAATAATAATAAAAAAGGAAATATAAATAAGATTCTCTATCTATATATATATATATATATAGTTAGCTCTAGATGAGAGGGTAGATCGCATAAATTAATATAATTAATCAAATTGTTGTGAACGGAGGAAGTGCATTGAGTTGCGGAGCTGTGAATGTTAGGAATGCAAAAGCTGACACATCTATATATAACTGTTTTGTCAGTTATTAATAACTGCACATCCTCATGAATGAAGATGAGTATGATTGACTATATCATATAGTTATAATTCTCTATTGACTTTAAAAGTTCAAGTCATCAATCAGCTTAGAACTACTTGTTTCAGGCTTTTCCGTCATTTTCTATTTTTTTTTTCATATTTTCACTTGACAGTTCTCTCTCTCTCTTGAAGAGGTTATCATAGAATAGTATATATATATATGATAAACTAGAAGTATATTATGATGCATTATCTATATGTGTATAGTTAGTATGAGTATGATGACAGACGAGGGCAACAGCAGAAGAGCATTGCGCTTACTATCAACCATCACATCGTCTTCCATGCAAATATTTTTTTTCGATAATATTTCGAAAAATGCAACAAAAACGAAAAGCTTAGTGTACTTGTGGGGTATATGTGTGTGTGTGTGTGTGTGGGTGCACTTGATGGATGGCCTCCCTAGTTCTCGTCAGGTATATTGCAATTAACAGGAATGAAGGCAAAGAAGAGAAAAAAAAATGGAATTTTCTTTTCATTATGTAATTCAATATGCATAACTAGCATAGTTAATGTATTGCATATATGAATATAATTTAAGCTTTTTCGAAGAGCTTACGAGTATTTACGTGAAACACACGTGAGATTTTCATTTTAACAACAAATGACGTAGATGAGCGGTTGTATTTCAGTAAAATATATGTGCATTGTTAATTAGGAGATTGTATGGGGTGAGATGATGAAAGAAAAAAATACTTTTTCTTTCTTCTCAATGTTGCATCTTTGAGAGGGAAGTCGAACATGTAAGAGAGAGAGAGAGAGAGAGAGAGAGAGAGAGAATACGAAACAACACAATGACATCAAAATAAATTGAAAAATTAGATGAAAAATGAATTTTTGGATAGCAAATCTACTTTTTTTTATTTCAAAATACGAAGGAGGAAAAAGATAGAAAGGACAAGAGCAACAGCATTTAATTATAGCTTCTTCTAACCGTATACATGGCATAGTTAGTTAGCTCTTCGAACAATATGCTTCAACAATGTTAATGAAGCTTTAGACATATACAGCAAAGATTGATAGATGATAGCAAATGATGTTGTATGGAATAGATCAACAGGTAGTGTTGATAGCAAATGATGCGAATGAAGAAGCAGGAAGGAAGAATGCTCTTCTGTAAGCTGCTCAACTCTTCACTAAACGGTTTATGTGTTTTAGTTTTTGTCAATAAAATTCTTATTTCATTCTGAATTACATGACGTCACACATAACAAACAGCTTTTAAACAGTTGAAATATTAAATGAAAAGTGAATAAGAGGAAGACGATGTTTTCTTGAGCTTCATCCTTTGTTGGATCAAGTATGAAGATGGTGCTCTTCTCACCATGATTATCCTATGGCTATGTGTTCGTTGTGATGTGAATCACTGATGAACTTCATATGAACGCTCTTGATAAGCATTGCTGTATGACGTTCCAGAAGAAGATGAAGATGAAGAGAGAGAGAGAGAGATAGAGGTATAGAATGTAGCAGAAACGCATGCAAAAATGCTGTCAGAAATTCAGATAGGCAGAAGCTGATTGAACTGAGGGAAGCGAGAAAAGAATGAAAGATAAAGCTGGAGTGAACTTTACTAAAGCTGTATCTATTTCGAAGACAATTGAAGTTGACTGAAAGCTGTGAAGCTGTAAAGACGGAAATCTATGGAATGGATCTTTGGCAAAAAGCTTCTGGATGAAGCTTGAAAATGAAGGATATTTGATAGAGAAGAAGCTGACTTCACTCTCTCTCTCTCCTTGTGTTTCCCTCCTATTCTCATCTTTTTCTCTCTAAAACCCTCATGACCCTTTTCTCACTCTCTCTCTCTCTCTATGTGTCTTGGTTCAATGAAATTGAGAAGGAAAAGCATTATTATGCAAATTTCCATTTGTTCATCAGAAAAAAAAAAGCTGAAATGAAACATATCATTTTACTATTTATCTAAAAGCTTTCAATCGTTCATGTGGGGGCAGTTGATATGTCAAAGATAACATTGAGATTTAACAGCTGTGATTTAAATCATTTTTTTTCTTCAAAAAGAACATAAAGCACACCTTGATGAAGTGTGAAGAAGATGCTTCATCATCTTTGGCACTCAATAGAGTCATTGTCTTAAACACAACACAACAGACATGTACAAGCTCAACTCATCATCATCATCATCATCATCGTTAACAGCGTTTATGAAGATAGTTGACAACAGATAATCATATTCTGATAATAGGAAAAGGGAGCTGACTTTGAATACCTTCTTTCATATATTCATATTGGTGAATAAGCTTCTTAAAAAAATGAAAATTATGAATATGCTCTTGGTCATCTGGCTAAGCTTCTCCTCTTACCCATGATCATCTACAGCTGCATTGGACTCGTTCCATACCCACTTGGGATCAATTTCATTAGTTTTAGCTTTTATTCTCTGAATAAAATATTAAATTATAACTAAAAAGAGAGATAGAGAGAGGGTGGATGTGATAGAATGAAATGAAGAAAGTTAGAGAGAGAGAGAGAGAGAGAGAGAGAGAGAGAGAGAGAGAGAGAGAAGATGAAGAACATAGGAAAGTCTACCTTCTTGCGAGTTCTTTTCTCACACAATTCGCCACCTACAATTGTGTGTTCGATAGTAGAAAAGCTGCACAAATATAGAAAGTTTCATTAGAAAAAGAATATTTGAAATAAGAACATTACGTGTTCAGTGTCATCTCATCTGACTTGTCATCAGAGGATTTTCGTTTTGGCAAATTTGGTGAACAGAAGGACTTTTCAGCATTTTTTTCTGAAAAAAAAGACCAAAAATAATAAAAACAACCATGTTAACAGAGTATAAAGAGAGAGAGAAAGAGAGAGAGAGAGAGAGAAGAAGAAAGTGAGAATAAGAAGGATAAGAAGACTAGTCAAAAGGCAACAACCAGCATCGTAGGGATTATTGGAGCTCATAATAGAATTTACGGAAGACGTCAACGTTTGTAAGGTCGATCCTGATGTTATAGAGAGTGTCGGCTTCCTTTTTTTATTTTTTTTATTCATTTTAGCCTACAATAATGTATTTAAATGGCTTCTTAAATAGAATATCGTCATCAGATGATGAATATATGAAGAAATGGAGGAAAGAAGTTACTTTGCGTATGAGACTGCGAATGATGCATGTGAGCATTATGATAATGAATACGAGAACAATTGAAAGTAGAATGATGAAGAAGTTTGTGAAAATCCATTCTAAATTATCTTTGATTATTAATGAAAAGCTTAAAACTCAACGCTTTATATTGATGAATGACATCTTGCTCATTGATATGTCATTAATGAAATCTAAAGAAGATTATGAACACATGCATGCATGTACCGTGTTTAAGTGAAACATACTCTTCGTGCTATTCATTGTTACATTCGTTGTCCAATTGCCGTTGTCGTCGTTCATCTTACAATGGGTGTAAGATGACAACACTATGTTGTTGTTAAATCAATTACAAATGACACAACGTTAATTAGAACTTAAAGGTTTCTCTATAACTTTCCACGTGTCGCTTGTGTGCAGCATCACGCAATATGAAAAACATTTTTTTTTCATTTCATCATCTACACCCGGTCGTTCATGTGAGATGGATGAGCCTGAGTGGAATGGAGAAGATGAGGAAAGGATAGGGGGGCCTGGGAGGAAGACTGAAGGTGATGCAGTCGAATGGTGGAAAGGCGAGAAATTTTGAAAGAAACAAAAAATACAAAATTCATTGAATCTATCGGGTGCAACAACAATGAGCTTTCCACATACTATGCCTTCTTTAAAAAGTTTTAGTTGAGGTTGTGGGAAAATGAGAATATTGTAGCAAAGTATAGAGAGAGAGAGAGTTAGAGAAGGAGAGATTAAGAAATTGAGGTAGAAAAGGGTGGAAGATTGAAGGAGAGACGAATAATATTTTCGAGGTAGAGAGGAAGAGGAACAATCTCTTAGAATCTATTTTTCCATTGTTGCATTAAAAATAGAAAATATCGAAAAGTTAAGAGGGAGAAAGGAACAAGAGAATATACAGAGAGAGAGAGAGACAGCTGAAAATAGAGAGCTGAGTGTGAAAATACAATTTCTGAGCTTCATCATATCTGCAGTTAAATTATTTGGAGAATGTGTTACGTCTTTCACTCATAAATGGCTCAATTTATATCGTTTTTTGTGTGAAATCATTCTATTCACCAGTCGGATGCTCTATCCTCGTTCATCCTCCTGCATCATCCTCTCTAATTGCTATTTCTGTTATTTAATTTTCTATTTATTCTTTATGTAAACATAAAAAAAATAAATTGTTTATTAACATAACAATTGACAACTACAACCTTACAATCAGCAGCTTCTTTTCTTGTTTTCTGTTCGAGACCTCCAATCTAAGTTCACTAAGGACGACAATGTTAGGGATTGGCAGAGGCAAAGACAAAGATGTGCATGGGATAAGTATGTGTGTGTGTGTGTATGTCAGTTAGTGCTGATTTCGTAAACAGCGCGCACAAACTTCATTCAAATTTAAATTTCATTAAGAAAGTTATGAAAGTTTACGTAATTAGCATATTTGCTTGCGTGTGTATATTGTTTTTCGAATGAACAGTCTCATTTGCATAGAGTCTGAAACTATCCACGTGGCATTGATGAAAACAACAACAACAACGTTATCTCATTTAACTTATCAATTCAGTTTGTGGCTGGTTGGATGGATGCTACTGTCATAAAAGGTATTTCAATTATCTGTTTTTGTTTTCTTAATCATATCTTAACTATATTCTAATAGTTAACTATAATGTTCATCAATGCTTTAATACATCTTATCTATAAGTTCATCAGTTATCTAATACAATATCCATACGATAGATTAATGATTTTTGAGAATTATTGATTGATTTGCATCACATATCGTTAAGCTCGAAAATGAATTGTTAAAAGCATCTGAATTAATGATATGTTGATTGTCTTAGAAGGAAAAAAAGCTGAAATTTTTCTTGGCATTTCATGCGATTTATGCCCAGATTTGTTTTTTTAAGTATATTTAAAGCAAATGATGCGTATTATTCAGGTTTTCCTAATTATGTGTGTATAGTTAGGAAGATTAAATGCTTCATTTCTTCTTTATTTGCTATTTTGCGAAAGATGGATTTGAAGTGAATGATGGACTTTCATTCTCAAATGTAGCTGATATTCATGCGCTCATTCACTTCTCGTATCTGAATAGTTGAGGGAATGGAAGAAAGCAAAAACTGTTTTTTTTTCAATTCATCCTTCAACATGTTCTATTGTCTCTTCATTAGGACACTTTCGTTTGAACATTAACGTGTTCAGCTTTACTATTCTATTTTTCCCATTAGAATTAGTTTCAATTTCTCTTTAAGACCATCATGCAATTATGTTATAGAATTTACGAATAAAAATGAGAAGAAGAAAAAGTTATTTAATTGGTTGTTTCTTTTATGAACATGTTACTGAGTATTCGGCTCATTAATACCTAGAATAGTCTTTTGACGTAATCATTTTCAAGCTTCTCAACATGTGATTGTGTTGTACAAAATGTGAACATTGAAATCATATGTCTGAGTCTTGTTCTTCTCTTATAAACTAAGTGCCGACAGGCTCCATTTATAGTCAAAAATGTTTTTCAATCATCAAACTTTCTTTTTGTGCCATTTTTATCTTCCTTCTTTATAATATATATCAACTATATCATATAGTTATTAGCATTATTATACTATGCGTGATTGCCTTTAGTGTTCGCGCATTCGCGAGCATTTTTTTTTTTCAATATTTTTTTTCGATTAATTTGCATATTTGAGAGGATAAAATATCGAACGAGATGATTATGAGCAAAAAAGGCCTTTCTTCTCTCTTCAAATATCGTTATCACTTCACACCTCGCTACCACCCCTCGTTTCATCATTTTTTTCGTTTGGGAGGGCTGAGCTGAAGAAAGTTGTATTGATGTCCAGTTACACAGCCTTGGCTTGTCTATTGTAAGAGGATTTCGATAGAGAACATTACTTTCCGGTTCATATGTAAATGAACTTTATATTCAGTTAGTATATTTGAATATTTCTATTTGGGAGGGAGAAATAAAATATTTTTTATCTCCCATTCCCACACCACTTTACCCACCCTCCCTGTTCGTAATTCCCTTTTTTGTCGCCTTTTTTTCATTTCTTTTTCAAATTTTACAAATCTCTCTCTTTCTCTCTCTCTCTCTCTCTCTCTCTCTCTCTCTCTCTCTCTCTCTCTCTCTCTCTCTCTCTCTCTCTCTCTCTCTCTCTCTATGTTGCATTTAATTAATTTCTCTCTATTCCAGACATTTCATAGTCAGTCTGGCCTTATACAGAAAGCACAGAATTCAATTGACATCAACATAACTGTTCGCATAGTTAGTTACCTTTTTATTTATGGACATTCATAAGTTGGACTGTAAACTCTCTCATGCAAACTCTTTGCCTGTTCTATCTGTCACTTAGTAATTCTTCTTTGTTTTCTGCCATACCATCTCTCTTGTTTGATGCTTGTGCGATAATTAAGAGGGATTTAGCTTTCGTTTTGAGTATTCCACTTTTCTGTTCTTTCATTTCTTTCAAGCGCTCTTTCGTTGACAAATTGCATGCCTGTTTTTGAATGCGATAACTCCGATTAACGCGAACCTCTTTTTGCTAAAAGAAAGTATTGAACTAGCTGAAGTAATCGTATTAGTCTTATATGATGTTCCGTCATTCTTCCATCCCTTCCTCATCATTCATATCGTCTAGGTATGCAAAATTAGATTTTTATATATTCTCAAATTACTTATTAGAATAGTCATACAGAGACGACAACGACTAAGTTCATTTTGTATGTTGAAAACACTTGCAACAACTCACACTGACTTCTTCAATACTTTTTGATTTTTCAATGAACTGAAGCAAAAATATTTTTTGTTTCTCTCTCGGTAAGCTTTTCATGTGTTTCCCTCTCTTCTTCTCTCGGTAAGCTTTTCATGTGTTTCCCTCTCTTCTTCTCTCATAAGCATTTCATATCTCCTTCTCTACTCTCTACCAAGCTTTGCATATTTCCCTCCCTTGCTCTTTGTTTCTACCTCCTATCTTGGAGAATATTTTTCAATCTCTTCTCAAGACATTTTATTTTCATATTTCTATGAAAATGCTTTAATCTTCGAACATGCTAGTGAACGGAAAGTCAAAAAAAAAAAAAAAGAACGATCCCCATTGATATTAGTAATTCTTATCCATTTGCGAGAGTATTTCAAATTTTTATTTTTGAATTTGTAATCATTCCATGACGTCACCACCGACTAACACCGCTTACCCCACACTGGTGAGGCTCACCAGGCTTTTAAAAAAGAACGAACGTTTCTTTTAAATATTTTGATGATTTTCGATTTTTAATTAATTCTCCTACAAATCACATGCTTATCGTTTCTCTTTCTTTCTTTTTTTTTATTTTTTCTCATCTCTGTCTCACTGCTGTATTACTTCTTATTGTAAAGGAATCTCAACAGCTTCTACCTCACTTCACATGATTCTATACAGAAGATGTTGTAATGTTACAAGTTCTGATAGTTCCAGAACGAAAGCAGATCTTCTCTTCTCTATTTGATTTCGGAATTTTTGCTAAGCCTCTGGCAAACATTTCTCCATAACAGCAGAAACGTATTGGCTGTGTGTGTGGATTTTTTTTCTTCACAAGCTTGACAGAAGAAGAAGGAGAAGAAGCTCCGATAAAGCCAAGTGGTCGAGAGCTCAGAAGTCTTTTCTCATCCCTCTTGCACCTGTTTCTCTTCGTTATCTTTCTTTCTCTAATGCTTGCAGCTTTGGTGTACATGATTCTGATTCATTTTTACCCATTTTGGTTCGATAAGGCAGAATTGTGAAAAAAAAAAGAAAAGAAAAGAAATTTGATCTGCTGTTTTCATCTCATCTTTGTCAATGAAAAGATGAAATTTGTATTTGAAATGATTTTTCTAACCTTCTAACATTTGTACATATCAACCCTATTTTCCTTTATCTTTCAACTGTGAAATATGCTGCGATATTCAATTGCTTCTTAACACCTGAGCTTGAGACTATCATTCTCGCTCATCGGTAGTGGCTCGCACAACTTGGCGCCAAACTACTCTCATTCTCTCTATCTCTCTCTCTCTCTCTCTCTCTGTACTCTGTTTCTTTTTTATTCATTCAAACCAATTGTTATTAATAGGCTTGGTTAGAATTTATCACGGACAAATCAATACGTGATTGTTTGCTTAAGAAGCGGCTGTGAAAAATAGCCAAAGGCATCGTCATGCAATAGATTTTCTCATTGCTATTATTCCATTAAAAAGATTCTATTCATGAAGCTAAAGAAGATATGTCTATATATGTTGAGTGATAATGATTATGGTTAGTCTAGAGGGATCATACTGAACCTGTTCTCTTTCTCTTCAATAATCTCATACCCAATGATGAGCATGAGTAGAAGGAAGATTTACGTATGCAGAGAATCTTCCAGTAAATTCTCTAGTATTTGCGGATCCTAAAGAATATCCAGATGGGAGCAGCTTTCTTCAGCCTTTTATCGTCTTTTCTCTCTCTCTCTCACTCTCTCTTTCTCTCTCTCTCTCTTCCACAAAGAAATAAGTTTTGCTTTGAGTTTTTTTTTAAAGAATCAATATTATCATTTCCCTGAGGTTTTACTTGGTTTCTAAAAGAAAAGCTTTGGTTGAAAAATCACTAGCCGGCTGGCAGAACGGCAAAGCTTACATCTTTCTCCGCTTCATCTTCTTCTTTTTTTTTCTTGTGATAATATGAATCTTCCCTTCTGCATTAAGAACCGACTACGATTTCAATTATTATTTGTCTGGAAAATATTATTTTTGAAGTGTTCTAGTCATTTTTGTGAATTTTGGATGTTTATGATAATCCATCCCTTGGACTTGGCACAAAAAAGAGCGATTACCTGTTTTGAATATTTTTCCAAAAAAGTTTATTAAGCTCAATCTCTCTCTCTCTCCTTGTCTCTCGATTTATCTTTCTCTTCCTTTTACCAGAATAGCATCTAAGCAGAGTCATGCTTCGTGCTTTTCGCATGGATGTCAGATATCCGAAGAGATTTAAAGCAGAGAAAGGAAACGAAAAAAAGAAGATATTGGCTCTTCCTTTTTTTCTCTTTCTCTCACACACACACATGCACATACGCACACACACAAGTTTCTTTGTATGTGACTTTATTCTATCCATGCTGCTCATCGGGCCATATCCTGCAGCTAAGAAAGATTTTTCATTCTTTCGGGAATTATCGGTCATTGCCGTATGCAGCTTTCTCTCTTCTCAGTTTTATTCTGAGCTTCGAACTTATTTAAGCTACGTTATGATTTGAGATTTAAGTCTTTTTCAAGCTTAAAACAGCTGAGTATGCCGTCGTAAGCTTTTGCTGATTATTCGCATTCTGAAGACAGGGAATACTGAGCTTCATTCTCTCGAGACGACTTTATACCAACTTCCTGCTTCTGAACATCCTCTCAATTCTCTCTTACTTTTTCTTCTTCTTCCATTACTCTCTGATATTTTTACTTATTATTAACAACAGCTCAGCTGGCTATTGAAGACGAACCGTTGTTGGAACTGCAGCTGTTTGAATATTGCCTCAGGCGATATGGGTTTTCTTATGAGCAACGCCACCGCAACCGCTGTTGCTGAAACTGATGGTGGAGAGCGTTGGTCTTAGATCTTAGCTTCTTCCTTATGTTTAATTTATTTTGAACAGAAGAAGCTGAATGAAAATTAGAAAATAAGTTATAGCGTTCAAGGTTGGCTCCGATTATGATGGCTTTCGAGACAAACTCTCTTGCTCATATATTTGAATGAAAGTTCATTATGAGTGAGGGATTTTCATTTTTATTGGAAATTTCATAAAATCGTTAAGATTTAAGTGAGAGAAAGAGAAACAAGAACAAGAGAAGTAGCAACAAGAAAGACAAAAAGGCATCTTGTTCTTCTCTTCGAAATATCTGCTTTCATAAAATACTCTTTGATCATTTAATTTCTTGACAAGACCTATTTTCTCTAATGTTGCCTTTCGAATCTGACGGCAAGTAGACAATTTTATTCTAACTAAATGAAGTAGAAGCCGGAGCATAGAAGCTTTATTCGACAGCCATGATCGATTTATCAAGCATGCTGAAGCAAGAAATATATTTTCTCCTCCTCCTAAGAGTTATTAAAGCTTTGCATAGAGGAAAGGAAGAGAAGAAAAAAAAGAATATTTCCTGTTATAAAACATGTTATTGTTGGTTGAATGATTTGTATTTCATATAATATTTTATATCTTAACTAAGGGCATATGAACTGGTTTTCATTTGAAAAAACACACACACACGATGATTAGTATTCTATCTGTATATCTATACAGTGTGTTTCACTGTATTGTCTTAACTATATAATTCAGCTGAGTATCTCTTCTCAAATGCTGCTAATGCTGATGCTGCTACAGCTACAAACACTATCCTAAATAATAACAACGACATCAGGTGCGAGCTAAGATGAGATGAGAGCGAACCGTTTTTAACGGCCTCATTTGGTAACAGTTCACCGCTTACGTCCTATTGTTCTTATTTCTCTTTTTCTCTTGATTTTTAAAAACGTTTCCTCCTTTTTTCTCGCCTTTTTTATGTTTCGCAGTCTCTTTCTCTATCTATCTATCGCCCCTTTCCTTTACACACATTCTCTCTCTCTCTTTCTCTCTCTCATACTCTTAATTTATCTTTCTGAATGTTTTTGTTGGCTATTGCCCCGAGGGTTTGTTGTTGAGCTGTCAGTTGACCGATTTTGTTGGTAAACAAGCAGTCAAGTCCTGACAGATACATTTAGTGAGAATAACTTTGTAAATGAGAGAAAAAAAGAAATAAACAGAGACAGACTGTGCCGGCTAGTTGGCTGTTTGGGTTGGTAGATGCGTGCATCCTTCCTTCTCCCAATTCGTTTATGCGTTCGTCTGTCTCCGTTCGCTTTCATCCTCGCTTACATAAGATCGGTCATGGTCAAGCTTTCTAATAGTTTGCAACTAGTGGCATATGTTATCTCATTCATATAACCTTATATGAAATAGATGATAGTCTTCTCAATACTGTAATGCCAATGATATCTTTTAAGCTTTAACAACATAACTTTCAACATTCATCATTCAACTGAATATGAACTCTGTCGAACTTCTAAGGATAGATTTGACATTTGGCCAGATTTTTCTTGACAATATTTTGAGTATTCTTGAAAAAGAGTTTTTCTGACACATCAGAGACCGTTCGGCATTTCTCTTTCTTCTTATGTAGTTTTCTTACTTTTAATCTCAGTTTTTATCTTTTCGATAACCCTTCCAAACTGATTTCTCCCCTTTTCCCTTTATTCCTTTCTCTCTCTCTCTCTCTCTCTCTCTCTCTCTCTCTCTCTCTGTCTCACTCTTTTTCTTTCTTCTGTCTCGTTACCGCAACAATCTATTTTTGTTTATCACACATACACATACACTCACATACACGCACTGCTCTCAATTTGACGAAAGAGAATTCAAAAACAAGAGAGAATGAAAAGCTTTTTTTCCTTTCTAACTTTTCTCTCATTTCTTTCCTCTTTTCAATTGATGTTGGCGACATGACCAGCACCGACCGATATGGCCCGGGGCCGAAGTCGAACTGCTTGACTGGTCGTTCGTCGTCTCGTCCTCGTTCTCTTTTATCCTCAAACGATTGTGTTGTGAATGCGCTAGACTCACCGAGCTTGTGAAGGTTTTTGATCGAAAAGTTTTTGGAGAAGCCAAAAGTTTTAAACGAGAAGCTCACTAGTTTGATTGCAAATTCAGTTGAAAAAAATCTTTGCGAAAACAAAGTTGTTCAAGTTTTTTATGTCTTACTTTAGCTTCATCGAATAGCTCTCACTCTCTCATTCTCTCTTGTAACTGACACAAACGAGAGAATGAGCAACTAAGCTTCTCTGATAACTGACTGTCCACTTGTTTGACCTAAATTGGCTCTGTTCATATATGGCACTCAGAAGCCTTGTATCAGACAGTTTTTTTTTTCAGCTACTCCCCTTTCTCCTATAAAGCTGTAAACGTTTTCTATTTGCCATAGTACTGTAAGCGCTCATATAGACGAGCTTTCAAATCAAATAATTGATAACTACTGATGTCTCATCATCATTAATCTGTGATTTTCCTATCAGAACGATCTGTTTCCTATTCCACATACACACCCAGCTAGCCAGAATCGTCTTCTGCACGATAGAGAACACAAACCAACGAATGGTTCTTTTGATTGCAATACAACTCAGAACTTCTTCATTTCTATGTATTGCATAGCAGATTTGCACAGCCTTTTTTTCCTTCTTCCTCCATATTCTTTTTGTTTATTTACATGAATAACGAACTATAAAACTGGTTTTTCATTACAACAGCATAAAATTATTTCTGTCATTTACTCTTTACCTCACTAGCTATTCTTTTCATTCTGCAATTGCATGCAGAAAGAGAGAGAGAGAGAGAGAGAGAGAGAGAGAGAGAGAGAGAGAGAGAGAGAGAGATAGAGAGAGAGAGAAACAGAAAGAAGCGTATCCAGTGTGTGTCAGCAACTTTTTGCTGCTCACACGTAGTTTTGCGTACGTGTATAGAGGATATAACTCTTACACACTCATACCCAGACACAATACCAAATTCTTTATTTGGAATGCTGTATTGTTTCAATTCAGAAGATGAAGTTACCCTTCCTTCTCCTCTTCTTCTTCATTCAATACTAAATGACATACAATATGTAATGTCTTATACAATTGATTCACTTTGAATTAATCTCTGTTACATATTCTACCTTCCTTTCCTCTTACTCCTCTTGTACCTTTCTCTCTCTCTCTCTCTCTCTTCTTCTTCTCTTTCTTTCTCTCTCTCTCTCTCTCTCCATCTATCTGCACATGCTGATGATGTTCCAGAAAATAATTTTTGTTTGAAAAAAGCAACATCGATCAAGTGACGATGTGACTAACTTTTCAAATAATTTTTTACTTCTCGCATGGAATTTATTAGTTGCAAAACGAATTATAGTGTTATATTAAAATATATTATTCATTATGATATATATACTAGATGGTTGGATGAGGAGAGGAGGAGCCATCTTGCTGACAATCATATTGATATGTTCATGCGCTTCTTCTTCTTCTTCTTCTTCTTCTTCATCAACATCATCATCATCTTCTACAACATCTTTTTTTTTTCATTTTGTGTGTATGTGTTGTGTTCAAATATGTCTTCAAACTTCCCTACTTCTTATCTTTTCTTTCTTTTTTTTCTCTTCTTCATCCTTTTCTTATAATATATTGATCAGCTGATTGCAGTTTCTTCCGTGCTTTGCTTTTCTTTGCCTGTTTTCGTGCCTGCTCGGTCTTGTCACAAGTTTTCGCTTGAAAATGACAAGAAAACACCGATTTGTTCACTGGACACACGCAATATAATTTCATTTTTATTCAACTCATTTTGTGCATAATCGCCTGAGAATTGAGTGGAACTAAGCATTTTCATATTTCATTAAAGATGGTCTTATATTTTCAATATAGAAAAATGCAATTTGTCTTGACTTATCTACTTGGCCATTGTTTTGTTTCCACCACCACCACCACCACCACACAACTCTCTCTCTCTATCCCCCCCCCTTCTTCCTTCCTTTTCTTCCAAGTGAACATCAAGTTCCTCCTATCCAGTTGCTGCATGTTATCTTTTCGTCTCAAAAAGTTGTGAATTCGAATTGTTTTTGCTTGTCAGCAGCATCAGTTTCTCCACTTTAACCTTTTCCTTCCCCCTCTGGTCCTTCTTACATCTCTAACTACATTGTCTTATTCACACTTCCAGATGATGAGAGAGAGAGAGAGAGAGAGAGAGAGAGAGAGAGAGAGAGAGATGCTCTCTTGAATAGTAGTTACCTTATTTGTGCACGCACTGTTTATTACTTGCATGCATATGCAGAGCACTTGAAAGCTTAAATGTAATGGAAGCATTTTGACAGACTATAAAAACGAAATGGAAAAATAGTTGTCGACAATTGGCAAATGAAGAAATCACAGTTCTCGGGTGTTGGCGTCATTATTGAATGTATGAAGGCGGCCGATGATCACAAACTGTTTGTGTTAAGACGCAAACAGAATATCGACCGAGGCAATACTCGGTTACATCTCCTTGAAGCATTCTAAAGCTTCTTTTTTCTACCCAGTTTTATTAGTAATTCCTATGTTTTCCTTCCAGCCTCATACTCTACACTTGCACATCCACACACAATCCATCGGTCGCTCTTTCTCTAATTCTTCTTTTCCATCCTCTATCTATCTGTTTTAGTTTCAAATCTGATTCTTCCTCCTCTTTAACCCCTTTTTCGCTTGGCATGTCTAATTCTAACTTACATACGTCAAGAAAAAAAAGATGAAAGTTACTATGAATGCACAGTGAAAGTAGAGGTTTCAAGACAAAATGAAGTTGTGACGAAACTATTCATGTACATGTTTGTGTGTGTGTCGTCTTCCAACCTCCCCTTCTCTCTATTTTTAAAGAAAAAAAAGATATCGTTTGAAGAAGAGAGTAAAAAAGAAGAAAAGATAGAATGAAGAAAGAGAATGATGGTAAGCCATGGCGCTCGTCTGCGTCCATGACGATGGGCTATTTCCCTCTTCCTCTATCCTTTTTTTTCTTTCTTCTTTCGCCATTCACCTCGCTCTCCAAGTAATTGTGTCTCAGTATTTTAGTTCTCTATGTATCTGAATCTCTTGGCAATCTCTCAATCTATTTCTTTCTATCTCAATTCTTTTTTTCTCTCTACTTTTCTTGGTTGTCCCGTTGTCGAAGTTGTTGGACATCGACAGCGGCGGTGGCGTCGGCCTCTCTGCCTGTCACCCCCAGTCGCCTCTCTCGCGCTCGTCGGCCTCTGCTCCAATTCAACGTCTGAAGAGAAACATAGAGAGTGAGAAAACGACAGAAAGGTAGAGGAAGAGAGATGTTAGGAGAGAAAAACAAATGAAAATGAGAGGGGAGGGAAAGGGAAAGAAGAAAAACAGAAATAAAATACGAAAAGCTTCATCCGCTTGTGCACAAACGGCGGTCATTAAAGCCTGTATGGAATGAGAAGCTTTACCTGCCATTCAAGCAGCAGTTTTTATGTGTTATACCCTCATACGCAACTTGCAAACTCATGATGAGGCTTCAACGCATTTCGAACTGACTTGTCTTGTTGCGCTCACTCCTCTCTCTCTCTATTTTTCCGAGCATTTGTTGGCCTCTTCTAGGCTGTGTGCTCGTTTTGCCTTCGTAACGACGTCAACATCAGACTCTCTTTTGCTCACCTTCTCTTTCTGTCTTCGTCATATCAATTTTGAAGAAATACTTCATTAACAACATAAATGTAGCTTCCTAAACGATAAAGCTGATATGACCAGAATAGTTTACGAGTTGTATGCGATCAAGAGACGTGACTGTCAGAATATTGCTTTCTAATTTCTTTTTCTTCTCAACTCTCTTTATGAAGTATGTTTTCGCTGATGTTGTTAGTACAAACATTCTCTTCTAGTTATCTGTAATCCATTAGCTTCTACCATGCCTCTCTCTTTATCATTTCTTTTTGTAATATGTTTGACCTTTACGGGAATGTTTTATCATTTTACTATTTCACAATGCTTGCATAGACGTTATCGCTTTCTATTTTAATCTATCGGAAAATTACCTTTCATTTAGCCATTTTGCTTCTCTCACAAGGTTAAGATTTGTGTTTGCTTCCCTTCTACCTTTCTTTCTGCCACTCTCGCCCTCTCTCTCTCTCTCTCTCTCTCTCTCTTCAATTTTTGCTTCATCTCTATTGAACTCTCTACATATACCTCAATCACTCTTTGTTTTTGAACATTCGAAACTACCTGCTATGCAATAGTTCCACCAGCTTTTGTGGTCCAAAACGAACACTCGGACAGCCGGTGCCTTCAACCCCATCGCTCTAGGACCAACGACCGACTGGCCTACCCAGTTGCTGCTTGATCCAAGCAGTTAGTCGTGTGCTCAACCAGCCATTTCTCAACCGGATCTTCAGCAACTCGCCTCTGATCTCTAAACAACGATCTATAAGCTGTTTACAAAATGTAAACAGCATACATATATATCTATCTGTATTATCTACATGACTGATAAGAAAGATATTCAATCAGTGAAGATAAACTATTTGTGAGTGTTTTTTTTTTGGGGTGTCTCTTTCTCTCTCTCTCTCTCTATCAACAACTCCCCTCTCCCTCTCTCGTTCTCTTCTAGCTGATATCTCAGATTAATTTCAGGAAGAACATCATTTAAAAAGGAAATTTCCATTGTTTATTAATTGAAATTCCTGTTTGTCTGTTTACAACTTCCAATTTATTCCTTCTATGTACTCTGCGAACTTTCATCATTAAATTGGGGGAGGGGGGATGTTTTATGACATCACACTTGTTTACATGAAATATCATAAATCGCCTGTTTAACATCGAATAGTCTTTTGCATTTTGATTAATTAATAATATTTCTACCATCCATGTTTTTTTCGTTTCTTCCATTATCTGTCTGTGCAAGTGTGTGTATGTGAATGTGTGTGAGTGGTAGTGTATGTGTACATCCTCATGCATTTCTCATTCTCTCTCTCTCTCTCTCTCTCTCTCTCTCTCTCTCTCTCTCTCTCTCTTTCCTTCAACTTATGCATGATCTCTGTTTATTGTCCAATTATGATTATTTCATAATGATTTCTGAAAAGGACATACTAATGAAAGTATCTATGATGTTATTCAATGAGCTACGGAGCCATTGAGTCGCGGCGGGCTTTCCGGATTATTCCTCTTTTTTATGTCTCAAATTTCATTTTTATCATCAATTGACTGTAGATTGATAAACGTTTACTATATATAACGTCATTTTGATAATCATATCTCATGTTTGATGTCAATTTCTGCTCGCTAAATTTCCTTTTTTTTTTCTTTTTTTCCGTCATCTCACTTCTACTTCTCATTCGCTGTTTCTCTTTCTTCATTCGCTCTTCTTCTCATCCATTCATATGCCTGTTTGTGTGTTATCTTTTCTAAGCTTTTTCCAAGCATTTCTCGTTTTTCCTTGTGCAGAAGATCATGATGAGCGTGCGAACAAGCGAGTTACAACTTGCTGACAATGACGAAAAGCGGGTATAGAAGAGGCAGATTTCTCTGTTAGTCACGACAAAGTGGAGTTCAGAGAGTTGAAACGTTAAAAAGATTGAAAATAGAATGGTAAAACTCAGAGATAGAATACTGAAATACTTTGTAGAATTCCGTAAAAATATAGAAAAAGAAGAAGGGTAGATGGTGATGCTTGTGAGAGTATGAGATGGGGGGGGATTGTTGGTAGAAGCCTGGGGCCCATTTGCCCTCTGCCCGCTTTGCATGGCTCTCGCCCGAAAAAATGTGGCAGCTTAATGCGGCTGGGTGCCGCCTGATTTTCCTCTATTTACTCGCCTAATCTTGCTCTCTTTTTCTGCTGTTCAAAGTAAAGCTGAGTCAGTTTCTTGAGTTTGAAAAAAACGAATTGTTTGTATGGCTGATTACTCTTTTACTAACCTTATCCTTTTCTTTCTCTCTCTCATCTCTTTCAAACAGCATTTTTTAAATATTAAGAGAGATAAAGAAAGTTGAGAGAGAGAGAGAGAGAGAGAGAGAGAGAGAGAGAGAGAGAGAGAGAGAGAGAGAGAGAGAGAGACAGAGAGAGGGAGAGAGAGAGAGAGATTGTGGAATGAAAAAAAGAAGAAAATCATAATAAAAGATTTTTTAATATTCTTAAGTATTGAACAAGAGTTTGATAGATTTTGAAAACGAGAGATGAGAAGAAGCTTTTCCCTCACTTATTTATTTGTGTGGCATTTGTGCAGAAGGAAAAGCTTCTGTCTATGATGATGATGATGTCACAAAAGGCTATTTAGCATAACTTTCTGTCTCGTCTGTTTCTTTTTTTTTTCTTCTTTCTCGTTCGATCCTTCTCTCTCTTTCGACTACTTCTAACTCTCTCCATCTTTCTCTCTCTCTCTCTCTCTATCAGTAATGCACTCTCTTTATTATCAAAACTGTTTTTAATTGGTCAACTAACTAGAGAATACTTTTCGTTTTTGTATCTTTTGCATGTATGTGTTTCTTTATTCCATTTTACACAACATTCGTAACATTTGATTAATCATTGGATAGTTTGTAGCGATTGTTCTAACCATACGGCTTACAATCATTAAAGTCTTGATATCTTATCATTTTTCTTTAAATTTTCATCGATCTTCATTAATTATTGTTTAACTGTCTTCTCTATTCAATATACCATATATATTATATCATATAATCAGCATTATTTCAGGTCGAGCTACCGAACAGAGTGCAGATTTTGCGCTCATCGGCCTTGTAGTATATTCACTCTATTCTTCTTCAGCTTTCTGTAGAGTGTGAGTTTTAAAATCTTTTTTTTGTTCTTTTATTTGTTTGTTTATTTGTTGTTGTTGTGTGTGTTTATTGAATTACATTCATTCAGTTCATTCTGCTCTGATTCATTCATTCTGTTCATTATCAATTGAATTTCTAAATCATTCCTTCTTGTTAATTATTATAATTATATGATTTCATCATTTGTCTTATTCTATCCTTGATTGCCCTTTGATCTTAATTGATAAATAATCTCTAACTTTGGTCTTTAGAACAATACGTAGAGAGAGACACATAGATACAGGGAGATGAAGACCATCATCAAGTCATATAGATAGAGAGAAAAAGAGAATGGTCAATTGTTAATCAATCAATTTCTCAAAATCATACTTTCCATTCAATTTGTTTTTTGTGCTCAAGTCAATTTCTCTCTCTCTCTCTCTCTCTCTCTCTCTCTCTCTGTATCTATCTCTCTCTCTTTCTCTCTCTCTCTCTCTGTATCTCTCTCTCTCTCTTTAGTTGACTGCAAAATATCTTTTGAGCTTATGACATATCATATTTCGAGCATATTTCAGTGTTAGCTTCTGATTTAATGTGAGAGAAAGCTTCAAGATTTGAGCTTAAACTAAAGAATCATCTTCTCTTTTCATTTTCACAAGACTTTCTCATTCAAATATCTAATTATGTGGTGCAGTTTGGTTTGAATATTGTTCAGTTGAATATCAATGTGATGATTTTGATTACAAATCATCTTACCTTGTTATTTGAAAAGGATTTTCTTAGAATCATCTTCAGTTCTTCTTGCAACCTCACATTTCTTATTCTTCGTTTCTCTATTTTTACAATTCTATCTCATTCTCTTTCTCCCTCTCTTGTTGCAGCCATTTGCATATATTTTATATGAAAATAGAGGTGAACATGCTGATGTTGTAAACCTATTCTGACCATTCTCTCATCATTCAGCTTATCTCACTTTTTATTTGTTTTTTTGGCCATCTATTCAAATGAGTCTCTCATCCTATATAAGGCCATTCTGATAATATGATTAAGAAGAGACGTTCCTGAACAGTTTGCTCTTACTCATTATCATCTTTCTATGCCAGCTAATCATTCCATCGTACTTGTTCATCATCTTCACTTGGACTCTCTTAACGGACTCTCTTAACGGTCTCTCTCTCTCATTGTTAGTTAAATTACATTTTTGTAGAAGCTTGTTCGGACTCTGCGTGAAAGGTTTCTTATTCATTAGATCAGCTATGGATTCTGTGTATTTTGAGATTAAAATGAGGGGGGAAACATGTTCATTTAATGAAACGCTCATTGAGTAAACAAATGATTGTTTCGGTTATCCCATGTTGCTCATTCATCCATCCATTTTTATTCGCCTTTTTCATCTCATTTCAACTGTCTAACCTGTAAGAGGGAGCAATGATGAATACAAGCATATGAGAGAGAGAGAGAGAAAGACAGCAAGTAAGATAGACATGAGGAACAGATATGTGAATGATTACATGAAACTGAAGAGAGAAACATTAAAGGAAAGAGTCTAAGAATCAAAAGTATGTTATAGTTTATGTAGAGAGTTGCATAAAGATAGAAATAGCCATTAGAAGTATGGAGAGAGATAGAGAGAGAGAGAGAAAAAAAATGAAGAGAGAAATAGAGAAAGGATACAGCTAAGGAAGGTCGAACGACTGTCCGTCGCCGCCAATGCCATCATGCGCCTGCTCGTTTCTCTATACGCATTGATTATTTGCGCCTGCAGGAGTATTCCCACTGTATCGATGCAGTCATAGAGGAGACTGACTGCCTGCCTGTTGCTGTATTTGTTTTGCATTCTATATTTTTTCATCTTCAATACTAAAAACCATCTACATATACACACACACCCATATCTATATATATCTAACTATATATATATAGATATTCAAAGACAACTGATATTAGCCGATAGAGATTCATTTTCCTCTTCCCCCTTTTCCTCCCAAAACGGTTTTGGTGGTGGCATCGGCACTACTTATCCTGTTTATATAATTACTTGTTAACTATATAACTTGTAACGTCGTTAAAGAGCGATATAAGTCTCATATAATCTATACATACGTGTATAACTTATATTATTGATTTATTTCGCAACTTTTCACACATTACTTCGGTGTCTACTACGTGTGTGTGTGTGTGTTACTTCCACCACCCCACCATTCGTTGGCTACGTGAAGTGTCGTATGTTGTATATGGTTCCGTATATGGATATACGAAGCTCATTTAACTAACTATATATTTGAAATAATATAAAGAATCATATACGAAAGACGAATGTTTCGATTTCGGTAAGTCATCTATCTATCTATACATTTATATATTACATCATATCAATTATTATTATTATTATTATTATATTAATTTATTATAATCTATTATATTGTCAATTATGAATGGCTAGATGTTGCTGTTGCAGTTACTAGATAGCCTACTGCTAGCTTCTACTGCTCAATGATTCTCTCTCTCTCTCTCTCTCTCTCTCTCTCTCTATCGTTCTGTGTTGCTGCTGCTGCTATCCATTTCAATCTTAACTAGTTCTTTTTTGATTATTGGCATAAGAAAAGCTTCAAAAGAAGAGAAAAAAAAGAAAAAGTTTGATGTCGCTCGGGACTGGCCAGGGTTCGCGCTTTTCTGACTATTTGTACATTTGGGTGAAGGGATGGGGGGGAGAGGTGGGGTTGGTGAAAGAGAGAAAGAGAGGCTGGAGCTCATTTCGATTTTTTCATTCTTTTTTCAACAAGTTTTTTTCTCTTCCTGTCTCTTCTACCTCTCTATCTCTCTTTCTATCTATCTAACTGTTTTTTCAATGATTAGTTATATGATATCAATATAGATATATATAAGGAGCTATATCTTATATGAAATGGCTATTCAATCGAGATATCCTCAATCGTTGTAGATCCATCCTTATGCTCAGCTAATAGTACAACGAATGGAGAGAAGAGGCTACTACTTCCTTGACTATTTCATTTTGTTGGTCATATCAACCCTCTTCTTTCATTCCTCTTCATCATTCATATCATTCATTCTCTCTTTATCTCTCTCTCTCTCTATCTTTCTCTCTCTCTCTGTATTCCTCTATATCCCTCTCTATCTTTTTTTTTCTCATAATGTCAATTATTTTTCTGTAATTTTTTTGTCTCATTAGTGATGTGTTGGAAACAGAAAACTAGCTGGTAGTCATCGTAGTTTTCATGTGGACTTGTTTACGCCCGAAATATTTCTACTTTTGAAGAAAATGGTCGAGGCAACAAATGACATGGCAAAACGTCGTCCACTAGATTCTCTTCGATTCACCACTCCTCTCCTTGTTTTTTGATTGTCTTTTCATGTTTAAAGGAAACTCTTCAGCTGGGACGAAACTTTTCTTTTTTTTTCTTCAAAATTCCTCTTACTTTCATTCTGTTACTCGCTCTCTCTCTCTCTCTCTCTCTCTCTATCTTTCTCTTTCTCTACCTCTATACCTCTTTGATACTGTTGAACAGAAAGAGAGAGGAAGAGAGAGAGAGGAGATTACGAAAGAAAGAGTGGAATGTGCTGCTATTTATAGAAATAGTCATCGCATACTTACCAACTCTTCGATAACGTTCTCATACAACTATATCAGTTAGGAGGTTTATTAAACTCAAAACCATTCGTTGTTCCTCTTCCTGTTTCTGAAGTAGCTGCTTGCACACATGCAGCACAGGATAACTGGATTGATGTCTGAACTGAATGAGGAATAAAGAATTGTTATAAAGAGAGATAATAGGGGGAGGGGGGGGGAGAAAGAGAGAGAGAGAGAGAGAGTAAGAGGGTTGAAGATAGCAACCCAACATCTTACAGTTCATTCATTTTGATAACATATTTTGGGTTATTTCTTTGCCAGTTTTTTTGTATTTCTGGGTACCTTGGAAGTTTCGTCGTGTCAGCATTTTTTGGATAGTTGGCCATGTATTCTTCATCTCATTTGTTGTTTTCACACAACATTCTCTTTCTCTTACTCTGTCTCTCTATATCAGTCTCTCTTTCTTCTTTTCGATCTTTCTCTCTCTATCTCATGCTCCCTCTCATGCTTCCTCTCTCTTTCTTCATGTTTTCGCCTTTTTTCTTTTTCGTATTCATCCTATCGTCCACTTGGCTATTTTGTCTTTCTTCCCCCCCCCTCCCTTCTTCGTAAATAGCCAAAAGATGCTGACTAGGTTTCCAGAGAGAGAGAGAGAGAGAGAGGGAGAGGAAGAACTCCAAAAGCAAAACGCAAGCAGTTGCAAGGGTTGAGAACAAAAAAAAAGGGTTTTTCTCTCCGAAAACAAATGTAATTTTTGTCTGTTAAAGAATTCTTCGTTCATTTCTTCTAACGAATTCTCATCAACTTTAATGATTTGTAAGCGATTTACTTGTAAGTGAGAGATAGAGAGAGAGAGAGAGAGAGAGAGAGAGAGAGAGAGAGAGAGAGAGAGAGAGAGAGAGAGAGAGAGACAAAAAAAGGAAGAAAGAAGATAAATGGACATTAAAAGAATTTCCAACTAATCAATAATTCCTTTTAAGAATTAAAAAAAGAAGAATAAGAAGAAAGAAAGAGATAGATGAAAGCTATTGTTATTTAAATTATTTTATTTCTTTTTTGAAAAAATGACTAAACCATATGAAGCATGTTGAATGAAGAAGCCGCTTGTTGCTTCTCTATCTCAGCTCTCTTCAGACTCTTCTAATATTCATTTCTCTCTCTCTCTTTCAAGATATATATGTTGTGTTTAATGACCAAAAAAAGAATATTGGTTTTCACCTTTTTTATTTCTCGCAAACTGCTGCTGTCCCGTATTCAGTTTTTTAGTTTTCACGTCGCTCAAGCTTAATCGATTTTGCGAGTCTTTTTTGCTTCGAAATTCTAATAATATCTCTCGCATTTCTTATAAATAATTTATTTTTTTGCTTTCTAAAACATTCAAATGATTATTTGATCTTTCATTGTCATTCTTCATATCTATGAAGGTGTATGTGTGTGTGTGTGTGTGTGTGTGGGGGGGGGGGGGAAGGAGAAGACCTCCATAGCAGCATCATCAGCAACAGCAGCAGATGTTATCAGTGATGCTTCAAACGCATTGATTGCCATCACCATTTCTAGCTTTTTACCCATTTAATTTGAATTAAAAAGCACAAAAGGAATTGTTCTTTGCGTTCTTCTTCTTTCGTTTTGAGTTTTCTTTCCTTTTTTTCGGTTTTTTAAAAAAAAGAAAAAATCAATTTTTGCATTTTTGGTTTAATTTTCGGTCAACATTTACCTCCCTTCCCTCATTCATGATCTCTCTCTGTCTGTCTCATAACTCTCTCTCTCTATCTCTGTGTCTGTTTCTGGCTTCTCCTCTTCATACCTATCTTCAAATGATTTCACAGTGTGATGATATGTATGCTTCTATCGTATAAGAAGCCTCACAAACTGTATTTTGCATGTTGGCTGACATCCAATTAGCTAAATCAAACACATATCAGAGCGAATTGATAAATCAGATGAATGTATTTCATTATATTCTTTCATATATATACATCTTATTTTTATTTTTTTTTTGCAGAGGAGTAGTTGGTGGTTGTTTGATGGACGATCGCAGTGGGACAACAGCCATGGATAACAGTAGTCCTACGGGTGACTCAACACAGCATGAAGAAGCTCGGCTTAATGCCGATTCCGACGATGGTTCACAAGCACAGGATCCAGCGTATGTTTTTGTTTATTTGTTTTTCCCTCTTCCTCCTATCTTTCTTTCGGATTTCTAAAGATACTCTCTCACACATAAGCTCATCATCTTTCTCTCTCCCTCTCTGACACTCTCTCTCTCTCTCTATCTCACTTTCCTTATCTGAACTGACATGACAATAACGATCTCCGACAAAGATGTACAACTTGAGTTTTTATAGGAAAATGTTCATTGGAGGATTAAGTTGGCAAACTTCTGCCGAAGGCCTCCGAGATTATTTCGGACGATTTGGTGATGTGAATGAGTGTATGGTTATGCGGGATCCAGCAACCAAACGGGCTAGGTACTCTATCTATATACTTACTTGAACCTTCATCTATACACTTACAGAGGATTCGGGTTTATAACGTTTTCTGATGCATCTAGTGTAGATAAGGTGCTAGCACAGGAAGATCATGAGTTAGACGGCAAAAAGGTTCATTATACATATAGTTAATGATTGTCATCGATTTGTTATTAGATCGACCCTAAAGTTGCTTTTCCAAAAAGATCCCAGGCTAAGGTACGTCATTTTGCATTCATTTCATTCCCAATTCCCATCTCATCGCCCTCCAATCCTCTACTGATATGCCCAAGTATGGCAGATTGATTGTGAATGAGAAAATAAAAGCAAAAGATGACTATTGAACATTCCATCATTATAAACTTCAAATAGACTTTTATGCTAATTCGGAGTTTCGGGTCTCACACCGAATGATGCTTGCAACATCACATCTCTACACCTCCCTCTCTCTCTCTCTCTCTCTCTCTCTCTCTCTCTCTCTCTCTCTCTCTCTCTCTCTATCTCTTTCGCATCTTCTCACTCCATCTTCCTATGTTTTTCATTCATCTTTGTCTCTAGTTGGTAATTAAGGTAATGTATATGAAAAGCTTAAACACACCAAACTTGACATTTAATTGACGTTTTGCAGTTGTCTTCATAGGCTTCTAACCTATAAGTTGCATAGCTTTCACTCCTCCTCCTCCATCTTCTCCCTCCCTTTCCTTCTTTCCGTTCGCTGTGCTTCTCTTTTTGCTCTCTCTTCATATCTGTCTTCCATGTCTTTGCTCTCCTTCTTCATTTTCATCTCGCGCTTCTCCTCAGAAGCAAAATGTCTGATCCATTAGGCTTCTGCTTGCCATAGCTTCTTACAGACTTTCCTCTCTCCCCCCCCTGAATGTTTTTACTTTCAGCTTTTTCCGTTCATTTACTTTTTATTATTTCCAATAACTCGTTTGATTGATGCAAATTGCTCTACACAGGGCCTATAATTCTTTTATTGTTATCATTTATCATACAAGCTTTCAATAATGAAGCCTTGTCACCTCAGCTTCTGCAATGATGCTCTATAGCTTCTCCTTCACACGCCCCCCCCCTCCTTCCTTACCCCTCTACACACCACACACATATACACACACACACCCAACATACTACCTCACTCCCTTCATCTCTTCCTCTTTTTACGGAGCTTACAATTAAATGCTTTCGACAGCTTTTACCATCGTTTCGCAGCTTGAAAGAGCTACTTCCTTAAAAGATTATTATGTTTCAAGGTAATAGGCCTTGTTCATTCTCTGCTACCTTCTACCGATTACCGGCGCTTACACCCCCTGCCGCTTTTGGTCACATTCGGGCCAGCTTCGACATCCGGCGGCTGCCTTGAAAGGAGCTAAACTATCGAAATAGTATATAACAGCTAGATAGTTCAGACTTGAAGCTTTTATGCAAATAGCATATAAAGTATTAGAGAGTATATAAGAGGAAAAGAGAGAAATAAAAGAGGTAGAAAATGCCATCGAGGCTTTTCCTCCCTTCCATGCTTCTGGACCTGTTAGAATGCAAAAGCTATTTCTGTCTTTCATCTCAATCTATACACATCGATCTTACTACAAAATCAGCTACTTATATGATATATAGTTAGAACTGTATTCATATATTTCTGTTCGTTAACTAGTAAAGTGTGAAAGATTGGGAAGCTGACACCCAGAGCTTGCTCAAACAACACAAATGAATAGATTCAAGTCATTTTTGGAGGAATGTTTTGACATGTTTCCCTCTCTCTCTCTTTCTATTTTTCTCTCTATAGTTCCCTTCTTCATCTCCCTCTCTATCTCTCTGTCAGCATATGCAATCTTTTTTTTTTTTCATTTTATAACCAGTCAGAGCATAGTTTATAATAAAAAAATATTTGCTGTGCTTTTGACGCAAAAATAAAAGAAGTTGATGCTCAATTCTTCCTTTATTTTTGAGCTTCTTCCTGTGTCCGGCTTTCGTAGCACATCCTTAACAGAGAGAAGAAAGCAAGTAAGAAGAGAACGAAAGCACAAGATAGATGAATGTCATATGCATCTGAAGAGAGAGAGAGAGATAGAGAGAGAGAGAAAGAAACGATTCTGCTGATACGTGGAAAGACAAAAATGAATAATCTCATTTGTGAATAGAGAAGCTTAATTTTCTTTTCTTTCTTGCCTACTTTTTTTTTTGTAAATAAAATTGATTTTGTGACTGATTTTTCAGCTTCTCCTTTCTTCAAGTGTTTACCCGACCATCTTCAATGATTTTTTTTTATTTTTATATTCCCTCTTTGCCAAACGATAATAAGCTTCTCTCTTTGACTGTGAGAATTGCTTGTGCTTGTCTATGTCAATGTGTGTGTGTGTGTGTGTGTGTGTGTGTGTATGCTGCGGACATTCAGAACGGTTGCTTTTCATTCATTCACTTCAATTCGTTGATGCTGCTTCTTGTTCTTCCGTCTTCTTCATGCTTCTTCATCCAATACTCATCTCTCTACCTCATGTTGTATACGAACTTCATCTTCTTCAATTATTATATTTTGGCACATTATAGTTTTATGTGTTGGTAAAATAAATTGAAAGAATACATTGGAAGTCTTTTGGCAATCATCAAAATGCTAAGAAGTTCCGCTGCGTAATTTCCCTCAAATCAAACTGCTTGACTTGCATTCTGCCATAATCATGTTCTTCAACATGGCTTTAGCTAGTTTTGGGGCCATCTCTGACATGCCCCCCCCTGTCTTGATTCGTTCAGTCTATCTGTCTGTCTGTCTGTCTGTCTGACTGACTGACTGACTGACTGACCGATCAACTCTAATACAGAAAGTAATTCTTAATTCTGATTCACATTCTCACATATTGTAGTACATTCTATATTGTTCGTATGCACAATATCTTTCTATGGTACGCTTTTCTGAGCTTCTTCTCTCGTCTTCGGGTCAGTTGTAGTTGAAGTTTGTGCCTTGTGTGGGAGAGTTAGCTTCTCTTTTTCGCTTACTGGATCAGATTACCAGGAATTGAATGACGACGAATCGAAGCTCATGTTGGCCCGTAAAAAGACGAACATGTTGAAAATTAATTTTGTAATGAACATATGCATTATATTACCTTTATTTTCAACATTATTCTGATTAATATAGAAAGAGATAGAGATAGAGATAGAGTGAGAGATAGAGATAGAGAGAGAGAGAGGTAGGGCGCGTTAAGGTGCTTCTTCCTAAAGGAGATGAATAGAATGATCATAATGATGTTGGAAGATGAAGTGAAAGAATTCCATTTTCTAGCTTGCACATAAATAGCAAGTATATATCATTGGAAAAAGATGAATCGTTTTTGAGCTTAAGCCTAATAGAACGGCAGATGGGACTAGCCGGTCATGCCTTTTGGCCCATCGTTTCTGATAATGGCGCTCAATATTAGTAATCCGTGTCTAGGAATGGCTTAAACGGAGAAGTCAGAGCCTTTATATGGCACATACATAGATTTCTAACTCTTCTAGTAGCTCTCTCCTTCTACTATTACGGATTCTCTTTACTTTATCTTCCTCTCTATCTCTGCTCCTCTCATTCTATACAAATATTTTTCTCTCTCTATCGTTTCTCTCTCTTTCTTTCTCCCTCCATTTCGTTCTCTTCCTATATACTCACATACACACATACTTAAATATATGTAAATTTAGAGAGAGTATGAGAGACAAAAAGAGAAATGATGGCGAGCCCCAAGAAAATGGTGAGTGAGAGGGAGATTCTCTTGGCGGCCGTCTCCTCACTTCCTGCCCATCAGCCTTCATATGTATGATATTTGCGGCTTGTGATTTAAATACATGTCTTGTATGTATAATATAATTCTTCTTTTATATACAATCACGGTAATGGCGATCAAGCAAGTCTCACTGATACCTAGCTTGTTTTGGGTTGAGAAGCTTTTTCGTCGCGGCTCGTTAATGTTTCCTTCAACCTTGTTTTTACTCTTCCACACATTGAAATTTGAAGCAAAACTATTGTCTTCTGTTGTTTTTCTTTTTGGCTGTTTAATTGCAAGTCGAAAAGCTTACCTGAAGTTTTTCCTTTTCACCAATAATTTAAAGGAAGCCTCAGGGCAGTTGGAGAGATGTCTCTTCGAAGAGGAGCAGTCAAAGCTTCAAATGAGCTTGTTGATTGTGTGAATTAAGCAGCTTTTCCATTGAAATATTGGCCCTCTTGAATATCATTTTAAGCTGTTAAAGACATGTTGTTGATGTCTTCTCGTGGCTTGTCCTCCTTCACTTCTTTTGCATATAAGGATGAACAGGACATCTATGGCAAAGAGCTCTTATCCCCATCCCATCATAATCACATCCACTTCTCATTTCTTATTTCGATTATGCGCTTCTTCTCCTTCAAGCTCATTCTCTACCCAATATTCTCCCTCTCTCCCTCTATATCTATCCCTCCCTTCCTTCTGATGTTCTCTAAGATGTCAGATTCATTTTTTCATGCTCCTCAACAAGCACATTCCATATCGCTTAGCATCGTGTACAGTTGGCAAGAATAGAGCATCAGTTTAACCTCTTTACTATACGTATAGTATAAATATAGAGCGATTTTCATAAAGTTATTTTATTTGAAGTTGTTGAAGCTTAAGTTATTTCCATCTTAAGAAGCTCTCCGTCTTCTTCTTCTTCGTCTTCTTCTTCTTCTTCCTCCTCCTCCTCTTCAGTTTGTTTTTTATTTTTCAACCATTTTGCTGTTTTCTACGAACGCTTTCAAGTTTCTTGGTGTCTTTTTAATCCAACCTGCTTTCTCCGGAAAGCAAAGGGTAGCCCAGGCATAGAGAAAGGGTGACGGAGAGAGAAGAAGAAAGAAAGCTCATACAGCTGAGAGACAAGCTTAGAAAAGAGCTGAAGCTCATTCACCTGCAGGCCCACATCCGGAGCAAAATCGTAATTTTCAGTTTTTGCGATTATGAAAGCTTTTCTCTTTCTTTCTGCCTTGCATTTTATGTGATTGAAAGATTTTTTTTTCTTCATTCTATATCTGAACAGCAAAACGGTTGACGTCGTTGTGATCGTCGTTGTCCTCCTTCTTTACGTCCTTGATGGCGTTCCTGCTTCCTCATTCTCATCTACCACATCATTCTTATCTTCCATGTCTTCCTTGTCAATCGTTTTACACGTAGCTCTTCTCTCGTTCTGTTCGTTTATTCCTTTCTTCTTTTTTTTTTGAACGTGAATAATTCAAAGCTTTCTTCCGCTTTCGACTTTGTATTCTCTTAGTCGTTCTTCGCCATCTTCATATTCTCCTTGCCTTGTCGTCGTTGTCATCTTCTTCGTCTTCATCGTCGTCGTCGTCGTCTTCGTCTACAAGTTTATTTCTTATTTTTCTGTTTGAAGTTGTGTAAAAGCGAAATAATAGGATCAATCTTCTTCCAAAGTAACAAATATCATTTTTCTTATCTTCTCCTCGAAAGATGGCTCTCGTCAACGGTTATCCCACAGTGAGTCCTCTCTAAATTCTATTCTAGAAATAAAAAAAAATATTTTTCTTTCTCTCATACCCGACGATACATCTGAAAAGGAAGAAAAAGGAAATTTTTTTGAGAAAAAATAGTAAAAAGGGTAAAAGATTCGAAAGAATTGAACGAAAATTGAGGAAAAAACGGCTGAAATGAGCAGCCAGTCAGCCCTCCTCCTCTCTCCCTCTCCACTCTTCCTCCATTCCCCACCACCTTCCCCTCCCCCCCTTTACTCTCAGATGAAAAAAAAACGACAATAACATACATTCTTTCAGATGGTCACTAAAACAAAAAAAGTTTTTATCGGCGGACTATCAGCATCGTCCACGTTAGAAGATATGAAGGCTTACTTTGAGCAATATGGAAAGGTTAGTTAATGCTTCTTTGTCCTTTTCCTCATTCGACGTCATTAATGAGATGATGTCTGCATTCAGAGAAGAGGTGATGTTGATATGATATCTCTCTCTTTATCTCTCTTTCTCTCTCTCTCTCTCTCTCTCTCTTTCTTTCTCACACACACTTTTGACATCTTCACTATATGATTATAATAACTCCAGCTTTACCTCATCAAAGCAGATTCAACTGTATATCTAACTGACATATCCATTTTCCTTCAACCTATTCTAGGCTCATCGATGAGACAAACGATATGCCATATACATCGTCATGCTGATTAAATGCGTAAAAACGTTTTTTCGTTTGAAAAAAAAGGATTTTCAAAAAGTAATAATTAGCTGACGTAGTAGTTAAGAGTATGTGAATTGATAAAGATAGAGATGATGTAATGTAGAAGATGATGACGATGAATGAAGAAGAAGAAGAAGAAGAAGAGGAAAAGTGAGGAAATGAAGTGACTCTTCAATTATTATTTTGTTTTGCGAACGTTCTTTACATAAGCTATATAAGCTTCGTTTTGACGTATGGCTCAGATTATATGAAAAAGCTCAATAGCTTCTACTGCTTTGACCGCTTAGAGAACATTAGCCTTTTCCTTTCTTCTTCTCGTTTACAATTCCCTTCTTCTTTTTTTTTTCTCTCCCTCCCTTCCCTTTCATCTTCATAGTCGTTTTTTGGTATCAAACAACAGCATTACATAGATTGATCACTTGCACATACACAGACTTAATAATTGAATAGTTCTTAGTTTCTAGTCTTTGATGAAAACATCGCTCATCCTATAACGAGCCTCTTCTCTTCTCTTCCATCCATCCGGACATTTCAATAATCGCTTTCTATTTTCAGGTCGAAGATGCCATGCTCATGTTCGATAAAGCTACTCAAAGGCACCGAGGTTTTTATTTTTATTCTTTTCCAAAATATTTCTTTTTTTTCCACAAAGTTCCGTCTTTCTCTTACTTCCATCTGTCTCTTTTACTAACACACACACACACACTCTCTCTCTCTCTCTCTCTCTATCTTCATACCATTTGTCTTCTATGTGTCTATTTCTCTCAGGAGAGAAGTTCAGGAGCGTCCGTCTTCTTCGCACCCATCCAACAAACGCTAAAATGGTCATTGAATTTTGTTTTTTTTTTCGCTTTCCCTCCTCTCTCTCTCTATATATATATATATCTCAACCCTAACCACCATTTTATTCATTCAGCTTTTTGTTCGATTGTTTCGAGTTGTTTTTTGTATTTCGAAAAAAAAAAGAGTTTGAAACAATCGTTGAATGCTGGTGAGGGGGACAGACAGGGGGTTCAAAGAATAAACGACGGAGAAATGACACTTTGAAGCTCAAGTTTTGCTTACATGTTACATTATTCAGGATTCGGTTTCATCACCTTTGATAATGACGACGTATCTGACAAGGTGTGCGAAATTCACTTCCACGAGATTAATGGAAAGATGGTGGAATGCAAGAAAGCTCAACCCAAGGAGGTACAGCTTACAAATGATGTTAATGAATTCTATTGTATTATTTTAAGGTTATGCTTCCGGTACAAATGAACAAATCTCGCGCTGCTGCCGCTCGAGGTCTTTATGGTCTTCCGCCTGAGCAGCTTTTGGGTAAAAAATAAAATTTGTTATTTCCCTTGTTTATGCAATGAAATCCTTTTATAGCCTATGCCACTTATCTTCCACGTCTCAACTATGGAAGTCTTATCTATCCGAATCCGGGAATGGGCAATCGTATGTTATTACTTTACTCCAATATTACCATGACAACAGAATGAAGTGAGGAAGTGAGATGACTGTGTGCGCTTCTTCTACTTTCCTTATACTGTTTTTGCTATTATACATCACATATATAACATCTCATTTGGGGGGTTTCATCTTCCAGGAGCAGCAGCTCAACCTATGCTGGTAAAGTGTGGCTTGCCGCTGGATTTGGCAGGTTCATAACTAGCTATGTAGCCGTTTATGTGCTTTAGTTGTCTGACTCCTCTTTTTTTGGGTCATCAATCAGTTTTATTGTTGTGTCTTTACTAGAAAATAAGCAAGACGAAGAAAAGAACGAAAAATGAAGCTTTTCCCTCATGCCTACCCCTCTTTCCGCTAGTCGTCATCCCTTTCTTCTACTATTACATTATTGTATCTTGATGATTGAAAAGAAATGGAAACGTTCTTAAGCCGTCTAGTGTCACCCATAGGGTGATTGAAATGAATCGTCACAGCACGCTGATTGATAGAAAACTAAATATGATTATAATACAACTTGTAAGCTTCAATTCATTCCTTTTTCAGTGTACAATCACATTCCCAACTATTCGGCTATGCCATCGTCTCCTGGATCAACCAGTGGAGCTACCAGACCAGGGGTATGTTACTTAACTTCTCTTACCTTCTATCATAATTAATTTTATAAACTAATTTGCATAATTTGTAGGTTGAAACAGCTTCTCTGTATGCTTCCCTAGCTCAGCAATTTGCTGAAGGAAACTTTTACGTGTCACCTCAGCCACTTAATCCGAACAACTTTCACAGCAAGGTCTGAGAGGTAAGAAAAGCTTTTCTCCTCTCTCTCTCTATATCTTTCGCTCTCTTTCAGATTCACCACCGGTTTTGGACGTTAATCGTGTTAATTGTGTCCCTTCCTCTATCACAACCAACTTCAATATTAAAGAGAAACTCTAATATTAACATTCTTTTTCCTCCTTTTTATTTTATTTTTTTTGTTTCGAATACAAAAGATATTTTGTGTTGTAAACATTTTTTTTTTTTATTATTTTCGGAAAGTCTTTTGAAGCCTTTTCATCCAAGAGTTTGTAGTCAATCAATAGGATCCGTAGAGAGTAGTGTTACCTCCAAATACGTTTGATCAATATGAATTGATCAGTTGTAAATTACTCTTCTTACCCTCTTTTCTCCCCTCCTCTCCTCTCACTCAAATAGTGTTTCTTCTCTTTCTCTCTCTCTCTCTCTTCATCTCTCTCCCCGTTGTTCATTTTGATACACCTTAATAAGGGTCTCAGCGGTTTAGAATTCATAAGTTGCATTGTTACATCCATTTGAATTCATTGTTTGTTTCTATCAACCTTTTCTAAGATATGCAACCTTGTTCAAGCCTCTTGCTGTTTCCGGTGTACGTCTTCTTTTACTTTTTTATAAGTTTTTAAGTTTTGTTTCATTCTTATAAACTACCACACACACACACATAAACTACCAAATTGACATCATCAACTTCTTCTTCTTTTTATTTTTTCGAAACTGTTCTTCAGTCCAGACGGGCTTAATCCGGAGATTCCAATCTGCAGGCATGTTCTTCTAATTGTTCAAACTATAGACATGCTCAAACGATTAATCATTCCGTTGTACGGCCAGTCTTTCTGTCTACTCGTCGCCAACAACGGACTGCTTTTTCGTTATTCTGCAGACTTCTCTCTAACTTATTAACTATCGAAATCCTTAAGAAACCATTATTTTGTACAGAGTTCCTTTTCTCCCCTTCTCCTACTCACTATTTTTTTCTCTCTCTTTCTCTCTCTCTCTCTCTATCTCTCTCTGTATCCCACTCTCTCTCTCTCTCTCTCGCTCCTTGTCCCTTATATTGTAAACGTTAAAAGCGCAAACAATCTGCACAGTTTGCCTCTTGGGTCGAAAAATCATCTCTTTTCCCAAAAATGCGTTCTCTTTTCGAGCAAAACGCAGTCTTCGGTCGCAGCGCGACACGTAGAAATGTACCCCATTAACCTGATCCACATACCCTTTTTCCCTTTTTATATAATTATTGTGTTTAAATTTACAAGGTAATTAAAAATTTAAATTGCACATTGACGTGTTCTTAATGAGGGGTTTGGTTTGCTTCTTGCAATTGGTTAAACTGTAAAGGTTATACGATGAAATCATGTTGGGTCAGAGCGGTTGTTGTTTAGTGAAATGAATACTCAAAGAAGTTGTTGGTTAATTGAAGTATGGGCAGATTCACGTCTTTTCTCATAAAAACGCAGAAACCACTGGTGCTGATTGTTTTGTTCGCACGGTCTTCTACTTGGTGTTTATTGGTTTTTCATAAAATGTGTACGACCATACCACGTTGAAAATACGCCATCCCGTCCGATCTGGCAAGTCAAGCAACGTCGGGCCTGGTTAGTACTTGGATCGGAGACGGCTTGGGAATCCCAGGTGTCGTACACTTTTTCGTTTTTTTTTCCATTTTCTACCTTTTACTCATCTAGCTAAACACGACCGCTACACTTTTTACGTGCGACGCCGGAATGAAACACGTGCACAACCGTTCAAGCACGTGAGACATTTTAAAATGAATGAACCACCACACTGCTAAGCTTTCGTGTCAAAAATGATTTTTTTTCTAGGCTTTTCATTTTCCATTTAGCAATATTGGGTGAGCGGTTTCCATGCTCAAGACATTTAACATACTGATGTCTCAACCCTTCCCGTAACCACCCCCTGATGGTGGGGAGGATCACTCCTCCACCTTGGGAGAGGAAAACTTTCAAAAAAGAAAGCTTTCCGCTCCCCTTCTCCTAACGATGCTTGGCTCTTGGTAGCCTCCGAGCTCGCTAGGAGGATGGATTACTTGGCCTTCCATGGCCGTCCTTGTTCAAAGGTGTTCTAATTCTTTAAATAAATCATTATAATTATAAAACTTGTATTATCATTTGCCTGATATAGTAATCAGCTTCATCCACCAAAAGTAAGAATCAGCCGTCGTTGTACTCGGTGGAATCAGCCTGTAATGGAACAGATCAGTAGAACACATGAACTGACTTGAAATACAAAACGAAGACAAAGTAAACGACGAATGAAACAAGGATATGAGAATCATTGTGTGCATTCACACAATCTGTTACAAGGGAGTGATACCACAACACTCGGATGAAAAGGTGAAAGAGTGATTGCATGGATATCATCAGTTAGCCCGTGTGACCAGTCGATAATCACGTAAGTTGACAGTGAAAGCAGATATTGCCAAAGGGACGATAAACAAACAAAACGTAAACAACTAAACTACATATTGAAACTACAAACTCAAAGAACGACTATGACTTGTCAAGAAATTGAATCAGCGTAGTATTCATTAAGAAGACGTGCTTCATTCTGGGCTGAAGATACTGTAGGATTACAAACCTCTTAATAACACAGATGATCAGAAAATAGAATGAAAACCTTTTATTTGAGAAACATAAAGAACCTACAAACAAGGAATTGCCTTAGGAGTTCCTTTCAACTCCAAATACAACTCTGTGTGACTACGTACATTCTGAACTCTGATTGATTATCATAGACATGTGTTGTTGTTGATTAACAGAAGAAGCTTGTTAGTTTGTTAAAAACAGTCGAGAGTTCTTTTACACTTATTCTTTCTGACTATTCCAAGTGTTGTTAGAGTAACTTGCGATTAGAAAGATCTACAACATAACGAGACTTGTGATAGAGTGATGTATGCATTGACTATGTGCTGATGTATAGTTAAACACTTAGTTCATACATCTGTTACGTATAACTAGTACATTACAGAATGTTTATCATAATCACACAGAAACATGGTTAGCATAACGTTATTACAAAGAGAGTGCAGGAAAAAAACTGTCAAAACTTGTATGCAGAAGCATTATCCGTTTAGCAGATAAAAAAACCCACATTAAATAAAAGAAGAAAATTGCTCCATGTGATTGAGTATGTGTGCAACTATGTTATCTGCTCAGGAATTTTCCGTTGATGCTTTGTCCCACTTATTTTGGACGATTGACCACTCTCCTTGAACAAAATTTGTTCTATCAGAGCAGATTTTGATCGCACGATTCAATATTTCCTTTGAGAAAGTTCTCTCGCCTTTTTCATTATCCAGACCTTTGATAACTTTTGATTCAGGTATAACTGCGAGTGGTTTCAAGCAAAATTGAAGAATCCGTTGGTAATTAGTGTCTTCCTCGATTGTGTTATACAGCGCAGTAGCCACATTGCGATTTGCTGTATAATTTTTGTACTTCTCTCCACAACTCACGGAGCCTTTCTGCGAAAACACCATACTATCAAGCTGGCCTTGTATGTTATTGAGTTGCCGAGTGAAGTCCTCCATATCTTCTTCGGTGAGGCTGTTGATGAGTTCATTCTTATAACCTTCAGGAATGATACGTGTTGCATCTTTAATTTTTCGTTTTAGATCGGCTATGCTCAACTGATCCATGGCGTTTTGCAACTTATCGACGCTCGAGTCAGTCATATCTGTGAAATGAAACGTCATAGTCTTTAAACGGATACGTAGAGAAAATAGGTGAAAAAGGATAGAAAGATTCAATAGATGACCAGTGACAATCTGCTGGAATTCTGGGTAGCTGTATTGGTTCCTAATAGATCCTCGGCACGCTCACTTATCACCATAGCTACGAGATAATCATCGGTATATATAGAAAGGCTTTGTCTCTTTGGATACTACCATTCAACTCTTTCTTACTTCAAACAGTTAGATTAAGATCTCACGATTGGCATTAAGAGTGATAACTAAGATAATCGTGACAAGCATGTGTTCATACAATCATCAAGTGAACAGGAACTCAAGGAGATATGGATGCTAAGCCAGTGTAGCATGTTGTTTCTATGAGTTAAACTACATACAATCGGTAACTATACCTAAGCGCGTATTAGAAGATATTTCGTAATTTCGAAATAACAAGAACGAATATGAACGAGGGCATTGCGAGAGTTCAGAACTGAGGTGAGAGTAGATAAGCATGTTGAATATTATGATCAGAAATGTAAAACACAAAAAAGATGTTTGGAAACGGATGAATTTCAAGAAAGTTACGGCTGTTGGAAGCTTGAGCATAGACACCGCTCACTCAATACTGCTAAATGGAAAATGAAATGCCTTGAAGAAAATCAACAGCTCTTTTTATAGAAGATAAAATAAACGAATGAGAAGAGATAAAGAGAAAAACAATTTTTTTTACCAAAACATCAACTGTATTCAACAGAATTAGTGTCTACTCATACCTTAGGTCAATATAATAGGTTTCTAACACAATGAGCATAGTCATAACTTGGGAAAACAAATGAAAAACAATTCAGGAACTAAAAAAAAAATTAAAATAACGATTCTGACTGTTATGACTTAACCTTCCACAAGGGAACACTTGTAACAAAAAGTTATCCTCAACATGGAAACGGCTCACCCCTCTATAGAGAGGGACATACCGTCATCCAAAATATGAGGTCGCCAATGGGGATATTTTTCTTACTTGGCCTTCCGTGGCCGTCCTTGTGCAAGTGTTCTACTGATCTGTTCCATTACAGGGTGATTCCATCGAGTACAACGACGGATGATTCCATCGAGTACAACGACGGATGATTCCATCGAGTACAACGACGGCTGGTTCTTACTTTTGGTGGATGAAGCTGATTACTATATCAGGTAAATGATAATACAAGTTTTATAATTATAATGATTTATTTAAAGAATTAGAACACCTTTGAACAAGGACGGCCATGGAAGGCCAAGTAATCCATCCTCCTAGCGTGCTGCCAACCATCCCTTCAGCCTGTCAGTTACTAATGCTTTGAGTAGCTTCTGTTCTCCCTCACCTCGTTCTTATATCACTTTCCCCCTTTTCAGCATTTAGGAAAAGCCTGGATCTTTTCTATAACCTCGTGTATGTCCCTCTCTATAGAGGGGTGAGCCGTTTCCATGTTGAGGATAACTTTTTGTTACAAGTGTTCCCTTGTGGAAGGTTAAGTCATAACAGTCAGAATCGTTATTTTAATTTTTTTTTTAGTTCCTGAATTGTTTTTCATTTGTTTTCCCAAGTTATGACTATGCTCATTGTGTTAGAAACCTATTATATTGACCTAAGGTATGAGTAGGCACTAATTCTGTTGAATACAGTTGATGTTTTGGTAATAAAAATTTTTTTTCTCTTTATCTCTTTTCATTCGTTTATTTTATCTTCTATAAAAAGAGCTGTTGATTAGCTTTCGATTAAAAAATAAATTTTTGAAATTGGTTCATTCTGCGCCGAGTTAGGACGTTTTTTCCTTCTGATCATAATGGCTATGCACCACCGCTACACTTTCTGGAACGACGCAATGAAAGAGCACAGCTGAAGAAGATCGGATAGTACATCAAGAAAAAAGTACACACAATATCAAAAAATCATTTTTCATTCAAATAATGTTTGACTATGACTACAAAGCCGACTGAGGGCTCCATCCGAAACCTGCGCGATAGCATCATTATTATACGCGTTTATTCAATCTTTAAATTAAAATTATACAAATTATGTTCTTATATAATCATAAGAATATAATCCTGAGAGTTAAAGACTTCTGTAACACTTCATCAGCGACAAGAATATTCTCTCCGTTCATAACCAAATCTAAAGAAAAAGGGACACAATGTTAATGATTATAAGTACCAACCAGAGAGTAAAAGAGACAGATTATTCTTGCTTTCCTCCACCAAACTAGGGAAGAAACTGCTGATAAGGTACAGCTTTTTCTGACTAGTTTCCACCGATGGGTTTTTCAATTGACTGAAACAGTGAAATCATAAAACCATACAACTGATTACTCACTATTTCTTTTTGAGCTTCTCTATCAAGTCGTTTAAAGTTTCGTCTGGTTTACATTCAACAGATGCGCTTCCAAAACTGCACGAGACACAATTCGGCTAAAGTAGCGAACCATGTTCAGTGGTGTAAGATCAACTCACATCTTTTTCAAGTTTAACAACTCCACAGTAAACACCTTCGATATCTGCGAAGTTCAAATAGTTATCAATTGGTTTAGCAGTACTGAAAAGAACAATTCATCTCATATATGGTGATAGTGGTCGCATACTTCGACGCTAATTTCAGAGCTTCTAATGCACAAGATGCCGCGATAACTGCATTAGTTGACGCTACAGCAGGAATAATACGTTTCAACACACCTTGTGTTAGTCTTCTATCTACACCTCTGATTCCTATAAGTAATAACACATAAAGTTCTGACTAATTTGTCTCCTTTACCAAACTTCTCAGCCCTTTCTGTAGCCTTTCCTTGAACCCAGGTTACGTGATTCATGTCATCTGCATCTAAGGGAGCACCTAGAGCCAAAAATATTTAACGTAAAGTATGCTCGCGTACCATCAAATGGAGCTTCTTGAGGCCAAATCACTACTTTCACATATTCAATACAATGCTCGGGTAATCGAGGAGTATTGGCGATGGTGCATAGAGGAAAGTTCACCTAAAAACTACCAACATCTTTTATAGTTTCCAAATGTCATACTTGTGGTGGATATAAATCCAATGTGCAATCAACGCAAGGGGATAAACGAGGGTAAATGACCCTCGCGTTTCCTTTAAAGCCTTCTGTACCTCCGTCAATCATAGGAATGATCGTGGACATATCCACACTTCCATCATCATTCATCAAAGCCAAATCACACTGGGAATTTCAATCATTTGTTACTTTGAAAAAAACATTCTAACCAGCATGGCATTTATCCATCTTCGAGCTAGAATTGAATCCAAACCACAAATTACAATTTGGAACTGCCGGTAGAAATCTGGGTCTTTGTCTTCAATGCGACAGTTATGTCTGCAATATTTTCTATATTATTATTGGAAATAAAAGGAAGATTCATACGCTGTAACTTGGCAACCGTCGACACGATTCTGAATAAAACGAGCAGCCACTTCTGCTTTGGATTTACCAACATCAGAATCTCTGAAATAGGACCATTTTTTTTGAAGATTATTGAAGAATTTCAAGCACAACCGATCCTAGCAAACTATAACCTTCAAATGATGAGTCACGCCATTCATACTCACGGGAATGATTACGTGAGTACGAACTAGCATGGCATACCCTATCATAAAGAAATATGCTCACCTGAAGAGAAACTGTCTGTTGAGATTGGAGAGTTCAATAGTATCCATATCGATAACATCAATACATCGAAAGCCTGACAAAGCCTTAAAACTTTGAAATATGAACAACATGATCAGAATTCGAACCAAATTCTTGAGTAATTCACATCCCAACCCTCCTGCACCAATAACAAGCACTCGCATATCATGAATCGCTTTCATATTTTCTGGCCCAGGTTCGAAGAACTCTACTGTAAAACCGGAAGGTCCGTCAGTAAGACGACGGACATCCCTCCACCTTTCGTTTGCCAATGGATCCACGTTAATAGCCATTCTATTCAAAATTTTTATAACAACAATAATCGAGACTTATTCAATATTAACTGGATAAAACAGATGGTGAAAATGAATTGAAAGTCAAAGCATGTTTACTTCATAATAACATAACCGGAAGAGTATCATACAAGTGTCGGAAGAAAAGCCCTGCCCTGCCATTCTCAGATCAATATTGGGAAATATATATAATTAAAACTTAAATAGCTTCGAGAGCCTCGATAGCCTTTTTCAGTTCAGCGTTATACTTGTCGTAGTTCACATCACTCACATCGAATGCATTGTATCGCATTCTTGTTTCATCCTGGAAATTTTGAACTTATTTTATATGCAAAAACAAAAGCTTACATTATAGGTCTCTGGCTTTGCTCTTACTCTCCAGTTGTAATATTTGAAACGAATTTGTTCGAAGATAGCATTATAAGCATCGGGCTGAAAAGCAAAAAAAGGTTAACTCAATGAACAGAGAGGTCAACGTACATCTCCTTCCTTGAGTTCTCCAAGCTCATTAGCATTACGTCCTAGAACTTTCTCAGCGGGTTTACCGAACAAAGTGATCCAAATAGAGCCTGTACAATCGGTAATTTCCATCTGAACCATATGTTGAAAGTATTTAGATCTTCTAATATCTCTTACTGATGCCATGTAGTTCCATTTATAATTATCACTGGTGGTATTGCATTTCTCACAACGGTATTGGGCATCTAGTTGAATAACCTTCTTTTGACAGCCTTCATTTGGACAAGCCTGCAAAGGTTACAACATACTGAACATTTGCAAATGCCTCCCAAACCATGTAGATGGCATTATCAGCCTTAGCATTAGTAACCATTCCTTTGATATTCAGGTATCTGCCGTTGGGCTGATCAGGCTCATTTCCTAATTGCAATGCAGTAGCTGTACCGATCATTTTCAAGTCTCTGGCTGTGATTATTAGATTTAAAGAGCGTTCGAGATGAATATGTAATACCGAATGAATCCGAGCCACTGCTATTCGAAGAGAGAGTTTTAACCTCAATCTTAGGACGTTCACATTGATGCCATCCATACAAGTTTTGAACTCCAGGCAAGTTGGGAGACAATTCAATCTTAGATCCTCCAACAGTACTCAAACTAATGCTTCCTGCAGTAAAAGAATGTAATGTGAAACATGTGAGAAAATACCGTTCCACTCCTTAACAATACATCCCTTGATACCAATAACTTGTCCAGCAGCATTTTCCTCAATGCTACGGGCTTGGTCTCCCCATAACACAAGTTGAACAATAGTTCCTGTAGTATCAATAAGATTCAATTCACGTTTTGTCATATTTTTTCCAGCACGAGAAACGAACTGAAACGGGAACATTAGCATCTGAGAATAGAAAAAAACAACAAACATCGTTCAGACCCTCCATTTTGTCGACAACAGCCAAAACATCGATGATCTGGTCTTTATGCTGAACCAAGCGATCTAATGGACATGCTTTCAATGAGAAAGGTGGAAGTTGGAAAGTGTCATGGCATGGAGTTATCTGAAAGAATTTGGTTAATGTCTAACAGATTGCGAATACAGTAAGACCTCAGTATCATTACGAATTGTCAATTCGTAGTCATGTCCAGTGGCATTGAAGGCACGATTGGCTTGCTTCACAGTACCTCCAGAAATGTAATAACACTACAAAAAACATGCAATTTGAAAAATACGGTTACTAAGAAACTAACACAGTCGTTCTGAATAACATTGTAAGCTCGAACAGCACTTTCTCCGAATCCTGCTAGACGGATACAGTCACCATCCTTATCGGTTAAATCGAAATTGAAAACCTCAAGTCGAAAAATTTAAAAGAGAGCAGTATTGAATCAAACCTTCATTTCACCATTTCTACTTTTGATGTCTCTGAGTTCTTCTTTGTTAGTGCATCTTCCACAAATTCTCCATTTGTTAACGTAAGGAGTAATCATTTTAATAGGAGTAATATTGGATTGTACATTAGTAGACTTTCCACTAGGAGGAGGAGGAGCACGAGCAGATTTCATTTCTAAAGTACATGAAGTTGACTTGAAGACTTCATTGGTATAACCTGGTTGTTTCGCAGTCTCCTTGTTTTGGTTTTTCGACCAAGGAACAGAAACCTCTGATGAAGGAATAAAATCACGGAATTGCTCGGCAGTCTGAGAATATTACGAAAGTTTAAGAGAATAATTTACATATTGAACAGTGTTAAGAGAGAGACAGCAGTAATGTGCATTAGTAACGCTCTTTTTTGCGTATGTGTTTACAGGATAAACAATAAAAAATGAAATAAAAGAAAACAACTGACATTGAGATCTGTAATCTTGTGTTGTTTTCCATTGTTCACAAATTCATGTCCTCTGCTGAGAAGTTCATAATCTTCGATGATGACAGGTACCAAACTCAAATGGTTAATATAGAACAACGCCCCAATGGCACACTTTCTCACCCTTGAGCAGTAGGATGTGGATGTTTTCTGATTTTTTTCACCAAAATAATTTCTCCTCCAACATAAGGATTATCAGACTTTCCGATGATGTTATCTCTCTCAAACTTCGAAGTTAAAATGTCAGAAAAGAAGGCAGCTGAAAGCGAATTGTTCCCATTGTTTTGCAAAACGAAACAATAACGAACAATTTGAGTAGAAGAATCCGTCTGAGATTTTCGCACGAGCACAGCAATTTAAAGTATTTTCTTTTTCACATTTCAAGTTCTGAAATCGAATCATATCCTGTGTCTTTATGACAGTTTGGCTGATTCACCTGTACTTGAACAACAGCAAACTTTTTCAACTCAACATCAGGTAAATAGAAGTCCTTAAAAGGATAGAAAGTTTGTTTGAAATGTATTCAAAGAACCCTACTCTTACTGCTCCGGCAGTCAGAGGTAAACTGTCGCCGTTTCTATACTCTTCATACAAATCTGCCGAGCATTCAACTGTTGCCATGGCTGAAGATAATCGAAATGCTGCTTTTCAATTAATGCAGGTAATGTGACAACAAAAAGGAAATATGTATGAAAACAGAAAGCTAAAACCAATTTCAAAATGTTTCAAAATCAATACAATTATCATATACAAGACGTTTGGACCTGCAATTCAACACATATTTCCCGCCAAATTATGTCATGAGCGCCAAATTCAACCGAGTCTTCGAAGGTACTCTTCTGTCCTATGCCTTCTAGGCCACGCCCAATATTATATGCGCTCTCTCGAAAAAGCCTTAGCCTGTAACTAATAAGTAGTATATTTTGAAGTTTAAGTTTAAAGCCCGACTTAAGTACGCATATAGTTTGTGCATATGAATTATTTTCATCGTTGAATCTGTTCTTCAAGGTTTCTTGTACGGTTAACCGAATTTCTAGAGCGCACGTAATAATGGGCGTGGCCCAGGGAGCATAGGACAGAAGAGTACCTCTTCGTCATGAGTATCTCTTCTCACCTCTTCAATTGTGTACACGGGGAATATTAAGATAGTAGGTAATAACAGCATGAATAGCTGTTGTGCACAGCTTGGTTCGGTTCAAGAATTTGGTCTCTCGAGTCAGCAGATTCTGAAACGATGGTCAGGCTTAAAACAAAAGCCACAGACCACTGTAATTATGGTAGTAATATGACATTTCATATGTTCCCAATTATGAGTTATAACTTAGAAAACTGCTTGTTTTGTTGCAAATAATTAGCATTTCAATGTCAATTAGCATAATAGTCCCACGTAGCCGAACCATACGCGCAAAAGCCATTTTTGTTTTCAGGACGTCATCGACCGGTTGCATATAATGATCGTCGCGCATTCCGACTTAAATGTTCGCAATGTTTTGTCATGTAAATAGTAATGCACATTCGTAATATTAAAACTTTATTAAAAACGAATAGAACCGGAGGCATGGTTGGCAACACATGTCGCAATGCAAAATAAACATCTCTTATTGAAATATTCTAAGATGTGTACATCATATGGTAAAATAGGTAACTATATTTTTAACTAAAATACCATAGAAATAGATTTGACCATCGCTTGGCATTGGAAACAAGATAGGTAACAAACTAAAAACCGTAAAAAAAAAAAGAAAAAAGGGGAAGAATAGATATAAGCTCATGGACAGGTCCGTTACCTAGCTTACAACAACTTCGAAGTGGCCCTGACACGTAAAAATATGGGGTGGTAGCAGGACCACAGTCAAACAACGTTTAAACATGGCTTAGCCTGTCAATTGGATAAACAAGTTATGACCCATGGAGAAACGAATTCTATATACTTATTATCTTTAGTTAAGCTAACCAATGGCGTTTCAACAGATAAAACTTTGCTAAACGGGTGAAAGAGAATAGTATGGAAATATGCAATGAACACAATTTTGGGGAGCAAAAACAAGGTGATTCGATGAAGGCAAGACGTAAACGGAAGTGAGTTGGAAGCCGTAAGAGTTGATGGAAGTCATCGAACACTACACGAGATTATCACCGGAAGTCATTTTTAGAGGAAAACGATGACATGTATCAGAACCAAGCGTGAATGAAATGGATTTCAATACTTAATAGCAAAGTTGAAAACATAAAAATCTTTCAAGAAACTAATTTTTTAACACTAGGCACCTAATTTCATCACCTGCAGAATAAAATGTGATTTGCTCAGCGTTTGTAATCACAGAAAGCCTTCGGAACACCATATATGGCTAAGAGGAAAAAAAAGATATCGCGCATGATAAGGATTAGCCCGTGATTGAATTGAGAACGTTATACCGGAGAAGTTTTAGCGGTGTAATGCATAGGTGCTGAAATAAGAAGAACATAATCTCAGATGCCTTTACCGAAAATGTACCTGGCCCTTTGAGGAAGGATTCCCACCGTTGCGTCATCAGCTCTATCATTGACAAATGACGTTGATTAGGCTCCACATTATTTGCAGCCAAGCCTTTCGCAAACCGGACAGTTTTACCACCCAAGTTCAACACAAACGCATTATCTTCTAAACAACGAAAGTGTTATTATGAGCACAAAAAACGGTTTTGTTATTACCTGAAGGTTTATTATCCGTATTCGTGGCTTCATTCTCATCATAAAAGAACGATAAGCCAGTGGAGGAAGCAGGTCCGTTGGGAATTTCGGCACCAGAACTTCCTACAAAGAGTGACTCATACTACTGACTTTGGCAAAAAAACACACCTTGAGAGCCTACAATTTCTACTGCTTTCGAGGAAATGTCGTTGTGATTGGAGTTCGGCTTAGCCGATTCTGAAGGAGAATGGTCCCTACCGCCATCTAAACAACACATGTAATGAAGACAATTGCGGAAAATTGATTACTTGAATCAGATGATTTCTTTGCAGCATCAGCATAGCTGAAAGCGCGT